>CM033424.1:109942132-111192132 GCA_019425775.1 Rafetus swinhoei | reverse complement strand
TAATAAAGCAAAAGCAGGTTTATTAAAGAACAAAATATATTTAACTAGAAAAAAAGAGTGGTGGAAACATAGTTACAATACAAAACAAAATCGGCAAATGTGAGCCTGAGTCTACACTTTTTAATAGTTGTCTTTCCTATCTAATAAAGTAGGCACCACCCACCTCCAAAGGTCAGTCTGCAGAACTAGCTGGCTTCACAAGAACCAGGATCAACATTTTCATGAGAGTGCCTCAGTCCTCAAAATGTCTCCTCAGTGAAAAGATCTTGAAGACCTCTCCCTTCTCTGTGTTATTCTGAAAGTCTTTTTAAAAAAATATTTTGACAAGGTGATGAATGTCTTGTACTGTTCCTTTCTTACCTTCAGGTGGATCAGTTGTTTGCAGTTGCCTTTAATTATTTTCCGTTGCAAGTCTTGGGACTGAGCAAGGCTTAACAATGGCGCTTTTCATTGCTTCACTGGCTAAGCAGGATGGGATGACAATTCCCTCCTGTCTAAGTAGATATCACTGAGATACATTATTTATTTCAAGTCCATTGTGTATTCTTTCAGTATAAATACATGATTCCTTAAACATTACCCATATGTACATCTCACAATGATTCTCAATTGTAAGCTGGCTGTAGATAACTTATATGTTTATGGATAAATATCCTATAAGATGTATTTGGTGTAGTGCATTTGCCAGGTCTGTGGTCAGAATTATTGGTCCCCTGTTCTTTTCCCTTTGACAAGAGGTCTCAGGGTCACAGAAACTGTATAGAAAGAGCCTTCCATTTCTTGCAAAATGTTACCCTGACATCTTGTCTAAAACAGAATACAATGATGGCCAAGATTTTAGAAAATGAGAGACTAAAGCTAGACTCTTAAAATCCATATTTGGGCACCAAAACAAATGCCTTGATTTTGAAAAGCCCTGAGCACCCACCAACTGCAGGAGGTTAGATTGTGGAGCCAGGTGTGTGCCTGCAGCTAAGAGAAGCACCTGGCACAGAGCAGAGGTAGCTAGGAAACTGTGTGCTGTGAGGGACAGGGATAAAGATTTCCTGAGGTTCAAAGTCAGATGGTTCTGGCCAAAACAGGGCTATTGGAAAGCAACTGATAGCTTCCTCTCTCTGCCCCAGAGGGATCCAGAGCAGAGGAGAGGAAGAAGAATCCCCTGAGGTCTTTATGCTACCTGTGTCCTCCAGCAGGAGCAGAGAATAGCCGGTCTGAGTAGGTAGCTGTGTAAGAGAAGCTGGCAGGCAGTCTAAAAGGAACTCTTGGACTCTCTGTTCCCCAGCTTCAGAGCCCCAACTAAGGAGTTTTTATGAGCTGGTGACAGGAGTTTCCCCACCCACCCTACTTCTCTCCTGTACCGTCAGCTATCATCTGAAGTGTGTGCTACCCTCACACTTCCTCCACCAGCCTGATAGGAACCAATCAAGAAGAGGAGCAGCCTTCAAAACTCAGAGCTTCCCTTAATTTTCTTGTTTTTTCTCTCTTAAGCTACCAGCTGAGTGATGGTCGCAACGAGAAGGATGGCTTCCCCGTCTCATGCTCAGCCCAACACACTGGTAACCCTGAACTATAAAGATTTCCGAAAACGTTAGTTCTGGTGCTCCAGCAGGTGGCCAGAACTTTTGTTTCTGATGGGCATGGCATATAATAAACCCAAAGGTCTGGTCTATTCTAGACCGGGAAGGTCAGCTTAAGATACGCAAAATGCTCAGCTGGAGTTGGCATACCTTAAAGCTGAGTCTTGACAGTGTCCACACAGTGTGAGGCTAACAGGAGGACACACTCCCACCACCTTCCCTTATTCCTTACAAAAGGAGGAGCATTGGATGCCAATGAGGGCTGCCCTCAGCATTTGACTTTATGGGTCTATACAAGACCCACTAAATCGAATGCTAGAAGATCAACCTCTAGAGTGTCAATCTTGTGGTATGTATAGAGATGCCCAAAAAGGCAGGGAGGGAGTTGAATCCTTGAACTGTAATTGGCTAACAGCCATGTCTGACATCTAAATTCTATTGATGCCCTGTAATACGGCCTCTAGGCTAAGGCACCTGGGTTATATTAAAAACCAGAGAGGCTGCTGTATCCTATGATAATGCTATAGGGAGCTGAGGGTTCTCACCTCTATTGATCCTAGAGATTGCTATTGTTGAAACAACATTTTTGTCCTTCTCTGGGAGGGAGATTCTTCTCTGGATGATAGAAACTTTAGAATCATTCAGACAATAGCTCTTTGCTTATCAGTCAGTCTGCCTACATGAAAGGAAAGTACTCAATGGAGAACACAATATCAAATCTATGGATTGCCATATTTTATTCATTGCAGGCAATGGGCCAGAAGCTCTCAGTTACACCAGGCAAATGTGTTGACATCAACAGAGTTGCACCAGTGTAACTGAAAGGCGAATTTGGCTCATTCTTTTTCAGTGAACTGATTAATCATTCTAGACACAGGTGCTTTATGAGACAACAATGAGAAATTTCCCAAGCAAGTTTGTTTGGTTTCAGAATGGATTGAATGACGGCATCACACAGGTGCTGCTCTTTTTATTCTTGATTATTCATTGTTCCACATGCTTTTGAGAGACATTAAATAAAAGGGAAATAAAAAGACCGGATGCATCCAAGCAGCCTCCCAGAGACCTTTTAGCTTTGCTCTCACTTCTAGGAAATATGGATTTAATGCTGATAAAGTACAGGAGGCACTGGTTTTCATGCTTCACACAGGCATGAGTGCAGAGTTTAGGAATGCATTTCAGAAACAGTTTTCACTTGCTATTTTCTGCAGGGGGAGTAACGTTTAAATGAGCCATGTTAAGAGATCTCAGTTTGCCAACTGAAGCAGTATTTCAAGAAAAAAATGGCTGTATTATTGTTCCTAACAGAAGGAACAGTAGGGAGCAATTGATACTGGATTAGATGCTGACCTGTCAGATCCCAGTTCTTGGAAAGATCAAAGTGAGATCATTTATAAAGCTGACAGCAAAGGCAGAAGTCATATTAAAAGCAAGCTAGTGAGCATTTCATTCATTTATCTAATTAGTGTTTGACAGGCAAATTTTGTTTAATGTGGTAACAATCTATCCAAGAGAGAAAGAGTACTCAAGTCAGTGACTTTGGGGAGGATGTAATAATACATCATCAAATCAGTACTGCAACAGGTGCTGCTTTGAGGTCATGGCAAAGACTTGTTTGAAGGGAGCACTGGTGAATGTAACTGTAATACAATATTGTGTGCGTGTGTGTATTTACAAATTCACATGATACAGTAGCAACCATTAGAAGTCAATATTTGCCAACAGATATTAAAGAGTTTCCACAGTTACTTTATATTACTGTTCGAAATATCCAGGTAGAAGGAAATGCGTAGTGTTGACGTCTCCTCTGCCAGCTCAGTCCCCTAGCCTTCTTCACCTCTTTTCCCGAAAGGCTCCCCTTCAGCCCATTTACTCACTTCCTCTGTTCATGTTGACCCCAGAGGTGACTGTTCTAGAGGAAGAGGGCTAGAATCAGCAGACAGAAAAGCAGGGGATTGTCTTGGTATGGTAAACGCCCTTGGATAGATCACTTTGCCCTGCCTCCTGTTCTTTCTTGCATGTGTTCCTCGCACACTCCTGCATCTGCTTCATCCCACATCCTCTGAGCCATTCAGAGGCAGAGGAGTGTCACCAAAAGGGAACTTAGACCTTATTTCGAACCTTTTAAATTCACAAACTTTTTCTGATTGCTACATGTTTCTTCCTTATGTAAGGAGGTCCTGAATCAATGCTTCCATTACAGTCAGCCAAAGTGGGAGAGAAAACCTGGGCATGCTTACGTAAATACAGTTTGCCCCTGCTTTGCTTAGATGTGTTGGATATTTGGCCGTTAGAATGGGTTTTACCCATTGGAACCAATTTGGCTTTTGTGGGGTCACAAATTGTGTTAACACTAAATGCAGGAATTGTGAGATGTGATCACCAATGCTTGCAGTTATTGTGGGAGTGCAGAAAAGTCAGGCTGCATTTAACTCAGTTCAAAAGGAGAGACCCTGTCAGTGTAAATACACTTGGATGGACAGAGGCTCGACTTCCAGAGCAAGATTAAGCTTGGGAGGGAGGTGAGTCAGCAGGCTACAGGCCCTCCAGGCATGAGCTGTAAGACTGCTTCAACCTGTTTCTCCCCACTGTTTCAATGATAGAGCAAAAGAAAGGCTCCATGAGGAGTCTCTTTCAGAATTGAAATTTACTCCAGTGGATGCTGGAATCTCTTGTGGCTAAACTGTGCTTTCGGGCAAGAGCTGAAATCCCCGAGAACTGAAAACCCTAGTTTTGGCCCAGAGCCAAATCCACCACAAGCCAGTGGAAGATGTGACGAGTGGCCAGTAGAGCAGTGGCAGCATGATGAGCAGGCAGCAGCGTGATGATGGAGAGGCATAATGAGCAGCCAGAAGGGCAGTGATGGAGAGATGTAATGAGTGGCCAGCAGAGCAAGTGAGTAAAATGCCTCCTACCTGCCTCCCTCCCCCGAATCTGGATGGAAGGTGAACTCTGCGGATGCACCTCTGAACTCTGGGTCTGCCCTGACCAAGGGCAGCGACTGTGATTGGGGTGCGGAGAAGGGTTGGGCATGTGAAGGGGACATTTATATAGCTGGACTTGAGAGGCAAAGGACATTGCCCAACCTACTCGAGCTGGGACGTTTACTCGTGGTTTTGGTTATTAACTCTGTTTGTGATGTTTCCCCAAATTAATGCCACATTACTTCTCTCCCCTTTTATTAAAAATTTATTTTCTATACTCAGACTCTATGCTTGCAAGTGGGGAAGCATTGCCTCCCAGAGATACCTAAGGGTGTTGTGTGAATTTCCCAGGTTACTGGGTGGGGGCTCGAGCCAGTTCTGTGTTGGATGGATGGAGAGAAACCCCTAGATATTGAATCCAGACCTGGCACTACTTGGCAGAAGAGTTATGCTTATTTGTAAGTATTTGCCTATGGTTGTGCTCCGATGTTTCAAATATTCACCGGTGGTTTGTGATGTTATGTTCTACTCCATGGGTACGTCTAGACTACATGGCTCCATCGATGAAGCCATGTAGTCTAGACGTACTCCATATTACTACACCAGTTTTCACTGGGATGACACTACAGTGTCATGATAAATCTACATTTTCAGGTTTCTAAACATCTTGAAAGCAAATACAGCATTGAATACATTTTTTGTTTTGCTTCACTTTCACTTGAAAGTTAATAGTTGCTCAGATAGTTTTCTTCTTCAGGTTAGGGAGACCTAAAAATTATATCTAAGGCAAAAATGTCTATGTCTTGTTACCTGTTGGTTGGAGAATAGGCATGTGGGCATGCTGGACTGTATTGCCCCAGGCCAAAAAGGACTAACACCATGCCCAAGTCTTTTCAGGTCTTTCTTGGGGGGGGCGCAGTGCAAACAAAAACTCTCTCAAAGGAATGCAAGAATCCTCTGATCAGCACCGGCTGCGGGAACCCACAGGGCTTTCTCTGCTCCAGAGTTAGTGACAGGGGCCAGCCTCCCTTCAACTGGGCTGTTTTGACCCTTTGTTGCATTCATCACCTTGGTCTGATAGGTAAACAGAGATGGCTGGCCCTAGCCCCTTAACCCGGAAAGGGCAGACCCCCTTATTACAAGGCAGTTGTAGAAATATTAGCATTTCAAAGCTAGAAAACAAGACTAAGGATGTTTCTACACAGCTAACTCAGGCTTGTTGGGCTGCAGAACTGTTCCATTGTTCTGTAGACTTCTGGGATTGAGGACCCTGAAAGATGAGAGGCTGCACCCCAAACCTGAAATCTACATAGCAATGAAACAGCCCAACAGCTCAAGTCCTGCAAGCCTCAGACAGCTGGGACAGTCCAGCCCCAGGTTTTTCTTTGCTGTGTAGACATACCCTAAAGAGGATTCATTATGTGAAATGTACAATTAAGAAATTACATACACTGAGGTAATACCGTAATATGTATATACCTACAGAGTTATGTTTGCTTATGGTTACTCCTTTGATAAAGTAATCTAGAACTTATACAAGATTTTTTTTACCTTTATCCTTTCCCCTCCCCTGGCTGGTATTCTGGAAAATTGATTGCAAATATTTATGTTAAAAATTGCACCATATTATTGTGGAATCCAATGCAAGAAATAAACAAAACACAGCATCCTGCTTATTTGAATTAAATCATTAAGGAGCAAACATAGCGGCATGAACATATTGTAATCTCAGAGCTAAGACGCTTTGGGCTCATTTGGAACATGCATTAAATTGCAGCCTTCCAGGTAAACACTCGGCTTTTGTCTAAATCTTTTCTTTGTATCAATACTGAATCACTGTAGTGTTACCAACTTTCCATGTGTGATGCTCTTTTCGTAAAGTTCCACCTCTTGGAACAGTGGAGTTTTCATATGAATCTCCGCTTTTAATTATTTTTTTAAAGAAAGGTAATTTATAACCCTTGTGGCTGCAGAGAAAAGTTAAAAAATGTGAACAATAGATACTCAAATAAAACAACTGCAAATGTATTTTTGAAAATTGTAATGTTTTTAAAGCCAGTCTCATGATTTGGGTGAAAGGCTGATGATTTCTGAACGTTTGGGCTTGCTGTACTAACAATGCTCCAAGCGCTGTAGAGGGCAGCATGCAATGGGAAGTACATCCTTTAAGATGAGACATAAAACTGAGGTCTAGTCACGTGTGGTCTTTAGAGAATAGTGTGGTTAGGCCCACTACACCAGAATTCATGGCGGGGGGGGGGGTCTTCCACCCTTCCTTTGTTTTTATTAGATGGTCGGTGCTTTGGGTAAGGACTGTTTTGCCTTATGTGTGTACAATATCTTTCATACTGGGTCCTGTCTCAACAGGAGTTTGTGCTCTATGCCTGATAAATTATCAATTTGGGCAGCCCAATTTATAAAAATTATTATTAATAGCAACCAGATTTTGCCCTGAAATTTCAGTTGGAAGACTTGTTCTTTACTTTCTCTTTAGGAACACTGTGTATTGTTGTTCGTTGTCAAATGGCTGCTGTGTTTCATCCTTGAGGTGGTTGTTGTTCAGTAGTATGTGAAGTGATCAGTGTCTCTGTGATAGATATGGCAATGTGCTGCAATATCATGAATACATCTTATAGAATTAAATTTAAGTATTTTAGAAGTTCATATTGAAAGTGCAAGTGTTTGTGTAATTGTGGAATTCTATACAACTAGTCCAGGAGACATGGGAATTGTTGTGAAGTTGAAAGAAATCTTTTAAACAATGGGCTAAGACAAGATTGAACTGTGAGAAATGCTTGAGAGGAAAGGAATGTCAATGCCCAACTCTGGACCTGAACTTTCAAAGCTTCACCAACATAGCTTTATCCACAAAATTCCTATTTTCAGGATCAAAAGCTACAAATGGCATGAAAGCATGACTCTCAGATCTGGGGGGCAAGGCTTCTTGTTCTGAGCCAAAGCAGTTGTGAACTTGTAACCCTAGGGGAAAAAAAACCCTTTGGTTATGCTAGAAGGACTGTTACCTAATCAGAACCCCTTTTTTGAGTTGCAGTCAAGGGTGGTCCTGGTAAGCTTTGTAGTGTGCACGTAGGCTCTATTCTCTGTAATGCTTTTACCTTAAGGATAAATGTGCTTGCTTAGAAAGAGCTGTGTGGTAACTTTAATGTGTCAGTTACATTGTGTACTACCACTGGAGAAAAAGGTAATGTAGGCTTGCTTAGGCAGTCTGTTTTCTCTGGAGAATTCACGAGTTTAGGCAGGAAACTGCTGTGCCTGGAAATACCCCAGTTGGGGGAGAGGAAGATGCATGTCTCCACACAAATGAGGTGTGACTGGGGAACCAGAAGCCTAAGACTGGATGCCCTTTCTGGACCACAGAGAGAGAATATAGGTGCAGAGAACCTATGATAAGAAAGGGAGAATGAGACACTAGCTTGCTTAAAGTCATGTCAAACAAACCTTTTATGAGGTTCTCAAACCTGCTGTCTTTGGCCACCCCATTTCTGTATACAGTTCACCACAAATTTAGATCAACAGCCATGATTTCCTAGATATTAACCACTTTAATGTTGGCACCTTTTAAATGAACATTTCATTTTTTTCTTAAAATGCAGGTCTTGACTCTGGAGCTGGGCAAATAATTCATAATGAATTATTCATCAGATGAATCTCTCTCATTTCTTCCTGAGTTTTCTACCAATCGATTCTAAATTTTTTGAGGTTGTTTGTTTTAAATAAATTATTTGATGCAGTCACTATTTTCTAATTTTGTACCTAGCTTATTCTTTAATAATTTATTTGCCAACTTGTATGAAGGTCTTAGAATTAAGCATTTGATTAATACATTTTCCCTCAGCCCCCAACTATAACAGCAAGTTCTTTGGGAAAAACTTCCATAGTTGAGACTGAATTTGTGAAACGTGGGCGTCAGGCAATAAGGTATGGAAAAGTTGATAAACCTGCCTCATGCTCATGCCTCTGAATGGTGGTTAATTTAGCTCACCACGATACATTTAGTATGTAATTCTTTAATACCAGTATCTGCCAGTCTCAACAGTTTTATCTTCCTATATCTCCTTTACCATACCAGGCCTCTAATGGTGTCATAGGCAACTTTGTGATAAGGTCCACAAGTTTGGTAGCCTTGTGACAGCCATATGGTCACTTTGTAATTGACAGAGACAAAAAAGCCACATGTCTGACTTTTTAAATGTGCTAAAGAAAGTCATCATTAGCCATAGCAGACATGGTGGCTGTTTCTCCTGTTTCTACTTTACTTTTTCCCCTCTGTACAATTTAAATATTTTGGTTGTCAGTCTGCTCATTCCCAGTGAACACTTGCTGTCACTTCTTTTTTTTACAAATAATTTACAAAGTGCTAGCATATCACTGTAGTACTGGAAAATAGCTCAGCATGCAGAGGCTCATTTGCCTGCATTGACATCTCTGTTGGCAAGAGTAATGCATCAGACAGCTGATTGCTTCTCACTCGTACTCCAGATAGATGGAGTGAACCCATCATTATTTCCCTCATCAGAATGAAGGTTTTAACAGTATGTGCCCATAGGCACTGACTTTGTGGGTACTCTGGGGCTGGAGCACCCATGGGGAAAAATGAGTGGGTGCTAAGCACTGAACAGCAAGACCATCCTTACAATTTATGGGGCCCTCTGCAAATGAAGCCACTCTCCTTCTGCCTGGCTTCTGCTGGGGCTAAGAACTTTCCTTCCTCCTCATGCACCCTCCCTCCACCACTCCCACCCTGGCATGCAGCTTCTGCTGGGGACCTGGGGATTCCCTCTCCTACCTCCCCATACGGCTTTTACCCCTCTATGGTGCCTGAGATTGGGAGCTTCCCTGGGACCAGAGCAGAGCAGCAGATGCTGAGGGCTCTTCTCCCCTACCTGTCTGGCAGGGTGAAGCCCTCAGTTAGTGGCTGGCTGCTGGCCAAGAGGAGTATTGTGGGAAGCGGGGCAGGGAGAAACCCTGCCACCGGCAGAAGAGATCAGCCAGGGAGAGGAGCCAGAGAGTAACCAGGCAGCAGAAGTGACACACGGCCATTCTTGGGCATAGACGCAGATCTGGCTGCAGAGGGACACCAGAAAATTTGGTGCCCAAAATTTTCAGGTGCCTTATGCAGCCACATATTTTGCATATGCCCAGGGAGAGCCCTGCCCTCCGGCAGCCAAGCTCCCCCTCTGCTTCCCTCCCCCCTGCACCTCTTGCCCACTGTTGGCTCTGTTGCCCATCTCCTCTCCCACCCTTTCAATACACTGTGAACAGCTGATTTGTGCCATTCAGGAAGCTCCAGGAGGGAAGGGAGGAGTGGGGTCGGGGCATGCTCAAGGGAGGAGGCAAGGCAGGGGTAGGGTTTGGGGGAAAGAGGTGAATGGGAGTGAGGTGGGGACGGAACAAGGGTGGGGCTTGGGGAAGGAGTGGAATGGAGGCAGGACAGGAGCAGGACTCGGGGAATGGGGTAAAAGGGGGGCTACGGGTTTGAGCATCCCCCAGCTAGAGGGAAAGTCAGCACTTATATGTGCACCTAAATATTGGAAATGTACATGGAGGGAAAACAGGGCACAGCAAACTTCTGTGATGCCAGTTCAGATACTGAAATAAAAACTAATTGTACATTTAGATAAAAATGATACCAGGTCTTGTCCCCTCTCCCCTCCCCTTGACTTCTCCTTTTAAAATCAATACAAGGAAATTAATGATGATTCAGATCCTCAGATTTTTACTCCGCCTTAAACAAATGACCACATAAGCCAATGGGAATGTACATGTCTAAGGAATAGTACTAATTAAAAACTGAATGTACACTGTCAGCTTAAATCTTGAGGTCCTGATACTAATTCTTCATTATTAAGGTTAGACCCAAGTCAACATGTTGCTATCTTGATCTAAATATTCTCGAAGCCCAGGATCTAAATATTCTCGAAGTTCAGAATTGTTCAGATATGGTGATCCAAACAGGACTAGTTTAAAATCAGATCTAAGACACAACATTTGAGTCTTCCCTAAAGTTTGCATTAGTTCAGATCCAGTGTTTTGGGTCTCGTCCAGCTCTAACTTGTTACATAGGAAGTACTAATGTATGTAAAACTCAATAAACAATATAGTTCTGGACGGCACATGTCACAAAGAGCTGAGACCTGACAGGTGGGCTAGCTCCTTAATCAATGTCTGTAACCTTAATTAGGTCACCCAGTGATGGCTGATTGAACAATTAGTTAATCAGAAGGAGAGGCAGGGGATATAAGGAACTAATTAGCCTTCCACTGACTAACTTGATAAAAGCCAGAAGGACAGTGTTATGGCGGGGGGGTAATTAACTCCAGAATGAAGAAACTCCTTAGAAAATGGTACTTCTCCTCTTAGGGTCCTAATGAAGAGGGGCTGAGAGATGTAGGGATTTAAAGGTTGCACTGTTCTTGTGTTGGTGGAGGGTTTAGACTAAATGCAGACAGAACACAAAATGAACATGGCTCTGAGCAGTTTCTGGGGCATCAGATGATGGGGAGAAACTATCCCCCCATCACAACATACAAAAGTGTATGTGCAAAGGTCAAATTCTGTGGTGTTTGACTGATCACAATGTCTCCCTGACATCAGACAGATTTTCAGATAACTGGCATTTTCTGCTTTGCCCTGTCTCGCTCTAAAGCAGGTTCCATCCATAAAGAGCCTTCTGCACATTTGAAAGGAAATACACTGCAGCGCATCTGCTGTGACCTCTGGTTAGCATGTTTCCATATGCAAAAGTGTCTTCTTCCTCCTGCCCATATGGGTTAGTATGAAAAAATGGAAGAATCATCTTCTCAACACACTCTTTTGTACTTCTGATTTCTCTGCACTAGTCTCCTCCATTTTATGACAACAATGTAACGTTCATCCTATCCTGCTGTACATCGCCCAGAATGGGGCAGTCATTTGCAGTGCTATCCTTGCACTTCTTACCACCCAAAGCAGTCAGATTAATTTCAACTGAACTTTTCGTTAGCATCTTTTTTGGATGCTTTTTGGAGCACAGTTGATATGTTTCATATTAGAGGTACCTGCATTTCAGGGGCAGTGAAATGATTCCCATAAGTAGTTTATAAAAGTCCCACTTGATTTTAAGCATGCTCCGTTAACCATAGGCTCAAGTCTACCGGACTTCCACATGAGAGTCTGTTAAAACCGTGTGGGAGATACGTGCATTGTTTTTTCTGAAGATGTTGTGTACTTCTATTTGTTTGAACACCATTCTGCTCTCTGCTGCATGGGTGCAAAAGGATAACTCAGCCCTGTATAGATTTCCACATTTGCAGGAATGGTTTTAGTTACACCTCAATCACTAATACTTAAGGGAAAAATACAGGTTTCAAGCCTTTGGAAACTTACTTCAGCCCAGGCCACTGACATGGGACAAGGGCAATCCAAGTGGCAGAAAATGAGGTGAAGATTTAACCTCAACCCTGAAACGGAGAGAGAGACAGAAGGAGGCAGTGGTGTGTGTGTGAGAACTAAGTTAGATGTGGCATTAGATGAGGTAATAGGTATAGAGGTATTTTTGGTTTAACCCATTCCCCCTTATGTTCTTATGAATAAATAAATCCATTTTGTTTTGAAGCAGCTATGTGGAGTCATTGCATTTTCATTCCATACCCAATTGTTGGAGTTGGTAAGAAAACATCATTAGTAAATAGGGATGCTGTAGCCTGGAGACCCGGTCTAAGGGCAGGGTAAGTCACAGGACTGCACACCGAGCAAAGCGCAGGCTGTTAGCATGGTCTTAAAAGGGTACCCTTGAAGAGACTGAGAAAGAAGTCAAAGATACAGCTAGCCCTAGACTGTGACAGATGCACTAAGATTGGCCTTTTCTCTCAGGGTACATCTACACTAGCCCCCTAGATCGATCAAGGGAGGCTAATGAGGGTGACCGGAATTGCAAATCAAGCCCAGGATTTAAATATCCTGTGCTTGATTTGCATGTTCCAGGCCGGTCGCCATTTTAGAAATTGACTAGCCGAAGTAACTGCCGGCGTCTGCGTGGCGGTGAAGCGGATTCGAATAAAGCCCTAAATCGAATTAGGTGGTATTCCTCATGGAATGAGGTTTATCACCTAATTTGATTTAGGGCTTTATTCTGGAATCCCGTTTCACTGCCGCGGCGTAGATGCGGCAGTTACCGGCTAGTCAATTTCTAAAATGGCGACCGTCGAACATGCAAATCAGAGTGGGATATTTAAATCCCGGGCTTGATTTGCAATTCGTCGCCTCATTAGCCTCCCTAGATCGATCTAGGGGCCTAGTGTAGACGTACCCTCAGAACTTTCTGACCATTGCAGTTCTCAAGTTATGACTCTCCTGGTACCTCCCTTTTCAAATCCCAAATGCAGCTTGGATCATATTCCTCTCCACTGGCTATTTTCAATCACTCTTTATGACAAATAAAGTCTGATGAGCTTGCTGCCATTTCTCTTCCCCATCTGCACTCAGCATCTACTCCGCTCACTAGCATCTCTCCTGTTGAAGTCAATCCTTGGGGCCATGCTTCACCACAGACCCGTACCATTCTCCTCAGTACTGCTATGTCGTCTCCCACTGAGCTACCCATTTTCCTTTGGAACATGACCCCTCACCCTTAAAGCTGCCTCCTCACCCCACTTCCTTCTTATTTGTTCAAGGACAAATTTTCACACTTTTAAAAATAAGCACGAATGGTTTTTTAGGGTGAGGGGTTGCCTCACAATCAGATTATTTCCCTTCGTTAAAGGTAAAATCCAAACCATTTCATCGGTTTTATATATGACAATTTCATTTTTGCCAAGTCACCCAACAGTAAGAATTATTTTTATGCAGCAGTCACTGATTTTGGATAGCGCTGTAATTGTGGTACATGTGAAACAACCGGTGAGTTGCTGCTCTTCTTTTTGAGTTTTGGGGGAGGGTTGTTTTATTCTGTTTTACCCCTGAACATGCTTTTGCTATCTTTTATCAGACTAAAGGAGTGGCATTTTCAACAGGTGCATCCTAAGTCTAATGATATACATGTGTTCCTTCTTTCTAAAAATAATAATCACCATCTGTCATGTTTCAGTACACACTGCAGTACTGTATCATGAATCTAATTATACACATCACTGAGGGTATGGCTGCTTCTCAAACAAAGATTTAATTGAGATTCAACAACACCATTATTGAATGGAAGTTAAAAAGAAAGTTGTTTGTTCTGCAAGCTGTCTCTGTGTGACACATTGAAGCCAAGCAGGGAGGACTAGGCATAAATAGCTTGTTTGTTTGTTATCAGTGGGACTGGGAGCATCACCTAATACTGTATTAAGAATGTCTGAAACTTTCCATTATAAGACCCTAGCACAGCTGTCAATAATTTTGGCACATTGAAACTGGGCTGAATTGTTCCATGCTATGGGGTCCGCCTTGCCCTCAGTCTTAATGTTTTTGAAAAATACCAGGCAAAGCTGTTCAGTTGTTTCTGAGAATGAGACTAGAGGAAGATAGCATATATTTTGGCCTGTGTTAAAGAATTCCTACAACCTTTCCTTTGAAAAGCTTCATTACCCCAAGCTTCGGAGCAGGGACTTGAAATTTGACAGAGAGGTAGGCTTTGTGTCACAGATGTGCCTTTTGCTGTAATTTCTGAAAATCCACCCACATTTGTCCATGTTGTAAGCCTTTGAAAAATCAGTTTGTACGTGTATAAGAGAGAATTGCAAGAGCTTTGTGGGTAAAATCTTGGAAAATTTGTCCACATTGGGCATGCTCCAGGATTTTCCTTGCGCTTGCAAATCTGGGTTGACACCAGAACTGAATGTAGGAATTCTGTCTCTCCTATGATTTCAATGCCCTTAGCTAGTCCCAGACAATGTAGAGGAGGAAATGGCCTGATTAGCATATAGAGGAGACAAGACCTGGATCAAGCGCTTGGAGACAGTCGAGGGAGTAGTTTGGGACAAGAAACATTGGGGACATGGAGGCTTGTCTACCCCACAGTGCAACCATATGAACCAGTGGGCTGGGGGGAGGGTAAATTGTAGAGTATTGCAATCTAATTGTCCCACATAGCCCCTAATATCTTAAAAAAGATACCTATTATAGCCCTGTTTGCAATAGCACTATATTAATGGGCACTAACAACCTTTCAAACTACATCAGCAGGGCCTACATAGAGGCAACACTGTAAAGCGTGCTGCTCTTTATGCCCTTGTGATGCACATTGCTGCCCTGCATAGACAAACACTTTCATTAGCAGAGAAGCACAGCCAGCAAGCCTGGGAGTAGGAGGCAGTGGGAATGGTGGGCAACAATACGTGCAAATGGATGGCAGAGAGACAGATCTGCGTACACAGCTGGTAGAAGGCAACCGTGAATTGTTGGGTAAATGGCAGGGAGGAGGGAGTTGGGAGTGGCTGGATGTGGAGAATGAGATTGGGAATGAGAGTTTAGAGATGGGAAAGGAGACTGGGATGAGAATTAGAAGACTAAGGAGTGCAGACTGAGCCTGAGTAGGTGACGACTATAGGGCTGAAATAAGGAGACCAGAGATGGACTGGTGGGGATGGGACAGAAGGATGAAGTTTTGGGGGAAGGGTGAGAAGACTCTGTGTCCACTAGCCAATATTCCCTTCTGGAGCTTGGGATGGAATTTAGGACTCCTGGAACCTCACCATTGCTCTGCGGTCAACAAATATCTGTGATGCCCAATAGTAAAGTGTGTGGCTTACCCACCCCCTTTAACCGTGATCCACTGAGTAGATTATTATCTTCTATTAAGCTTATCTCATCTGAAGAACAGGGTTTTGCTGACGAAATATCCTACTACTATTTATATATATGTTAGTTTCTAAGATGCCACAGGTCTACTTGCTGTTTTTCAAGTGAAAGAGGTCTGTTTGGAGAATCTAAGGGCATGTCTACACTAGGAAATCATTTTGAAATAACTTATTTAAAAATAATAATTCCCAAAATAACTATTTTGAAATAGCGCGTTCAAACTACAAAGGATCATTGAAATAGCACAGAATTATATTGAAATAGCGCGTCCACACTGATTGGAGCCGGCATCACGTTTAAAGCCCCCCAGAATCACTTTGGAGAGGGCACCAGGAGAGCAGTCACGTCCTGTAGCTGCTTGCTGAGGTTAGCTGAGACTCGTGATTAAAGGGGCTTCTCTCCACAGCCGCATCTCACGCTCCTCTGCTCCACTGACTACCCCCTTGCAGGATACCAAACTCACACTGTGTGCTCTGGTTGTCCTTGCGGATGCCACAACACTGACTACATGGAGCCAGAGCTGCTGCAAAGCAGTGTCAGGCTCATGGGCCTAGTGCTGCACCTCACAGTGCAGTTGATCCACACTGCCCACATGGTGATTCAGGACAATGATGAGTAGCTCGGACTGGGGAACCTCTTCACCGAGGCCCTGGCACTCCTGATGCACCAAATAGTCCATAATCCCCTGAACATCGTGGAACGCTGCTTCTGGTGGAGGGAGACCAGTTCCGACTGGTGGGACTGCATTGCCCTGCAGTGATGGGACGACCAGCAGTGGTTCCAAAACTTCCGCATGTGAAAGGCCACCTTCCTGAAGCTCTGTGAATAGCTCATCCCTGCTCTTGGGTGACAGGACACCCAGATGAGACCCACCATCCCCCTGCAGAAGCGTGTCACCATTGCCCTATGGAAGCTCGCTACACCGGACAGCTACTGCTCCGTCAGGAACCAGTTCAGCATGGGGAAATCCATGGTGTGAGCAATGCTCATGCAGGTTTTACTATTTTACTAGGAGGGTGGTGAAGCACTGGAATGAGTTACCTAGGGAGGTGGTAGAATCTCCATCACTAAAGGTTTTTAAGTCCTGGCTTGACAAAACCCTGGCTGAGATGGTTTAGTTGGGATTGGTCCTGCTTTGGGCAGGGCGTTGGACTCAATGACCTCCTGAGGTCTCTTCCAGCCTTATGAGTCTATGTTTCTATGATTCTATAGGTGGTCAAGGGCATCAGCCCCATCCTGCTGCAGAAGATCATCACCCTGAGGAACCCCATCATCGCTGGCTTTGTCGCCATGGGCTTCCCCAACTGCAGGGAGGCCCATAGATGGCACCCACATCCCATCCTGGCCCCCAACCACTGTGTCTTGGATTTCATGAACAGAAAGGGGTACTTCTCAATAGTACTGCAGGCCCTCGTGGACCACAAGGGCCAGTTCACGAACATTTATGTTGGATGGTCGGGGAAGGCTCGTGACACCTGCATAGTCTCCAACTCAAGCCTGTTCCAGAAGATGCACACCGGCACTTTTGCCCCCAACCACCCCATCAGGGTTGTGGACATGGACATGCCCATGTGCATCTTGGGTGACTCAGCCTACTCCTTGCTTCCCTGACTCATGAAGCCCTACATGGGCAGCCTAGACACCACCAAGGAGCATTTCAGTGCCAGGTTCAGCAGGTGCCGCGTGGTGGTATAAAGTGCCTTCCGCTGCTAAAGGGGAGGTTCAGAAGTCTCCTCACTTGCCTGGACCTCAGCAACTGAAACATCTCCAACATGGTGGTGGCCTGCTGTGTGTTCCACAACATATGTGAGGAGGAGACTTTTCTGCCAGGGTGGGAAGCAGAGGCTAAGCGGCTGGCCAAAGCATACAAACAGCTAGACATCGCTGCCATACGGAGAGCACATCAGGGGGGCTGTGCTCATCTGGGAGGCCTGGAGGGAGAATTTCAGCCAATGCTACCTGTGAGACTCTCCCCTGGGCCTCCCCACAAGGGGCCTCTGCACCTTTCCTGCTCTACCCCTCTCTTCTGACCTTCCCCCCCTCCCCTGCAGACCAAATAATAAAGCCTTTTTGTTTTGAAAAAACAACTTGCATTTTTATTTGGGGGATATACAACAGGGGAGGGACTGGAGAAAGAACTGGGGAGGGGGGATAGGAGAGAGTAGAGGGGTTCAGGGATGGGACTGGGACTGACACTTGCCTCAGGTAGCCCGGAAGGCTTCATCTGCCCAGGAGATCTCACCGCTATGTGTTTGGGGGTCCTGGTGGCCCCTCGGGAAACTAGGAGGAGAAGCCATGTGGGTGGAGGAGAGGAGTTGAGCAGGGAGCTGGAGGGGCGGGTGTGGGAAGGTGGCTGGTGGCACGCTCCATACATGCAGCCAGGCACTCCATGACTGATGTTATTGATGGGCACATGGCCTCGTGTTGATGTGACAACTGCTCCCACATGGCCTTCATCAGCTCCCGGTCAGCCCAGTGCTCCTCGCGGTCGGCAGCCCTCTCCTGGCACTTCTCATCAAAGCTCCAGAGGAGGGACTGGAAGCTGGCCATGTGTTCCCACAGCAGGCCCTCGTAGATTTTTTTCCACCTGCGGAGCTTGCGCAGTCATGCTGATGGCATCGGAGGTGGTGTATGTGCCACGCTCACAGATGGGCCAGTTGTGAAGACAAGTGGCAAGGGCCATCATCCCAGGAGACACTGTGTATGAAGCCTAGCCCTAGTCTCTGAGCTGACACCAAAGGTCTCAGTTCAAAGGATGGTGATGTGCCTTGAGCAAAGCCATATGTTGTCTAGACAGTGAGCACTTTCCTGCAGGGGCACAGATGTCCTAGGGGAGCCTTGCTACTCCCATGTACTGGGTACAGACAGGTGTGGGAAGGTGCCAGTCAGGCCAGGAGCCTGCAGGTGAGAGGGGGGAGGAGGCGGCTTAGTTTCCTACTATGTCTGGCACATACCAGGTCTGGCACTGGTATGAAAGAGAACTTCTATCCTTGTCTGCTGGAGGAGGTCGGGGTGTTGGGGAAGGAGTGTGTGAGCAGCAGAGGCCACTTGCTGGAGGGAATGCTAGTGGGGTCCCCTCTTCCTTACTCCCCCAGCAGGTTTCCATGTAGGGGATCAGTCTCTGTATTGCTGCGTTTGACCAGGAGCAGATGCTGCCCGAGTGCGGGCATGAGCCTGTGCCCTGTGCAGCACTGCTGTGTGTTTCCATGACCCCAGCCTCGTTAGTGGCGGCTTGTCATGGGAAGGTGTCCCACCACCAATGCTGGAGTAAGGCAGCCTGTGCAGGAACCTTTGTGAGAAGGAGCGATGGATTCCTGTGTGAGAGTGTCATGGAGCTGAGTCCTCTGGACTGGTGCTCCACGTGCATCACACGCATAGGCTGTTGTGTGGCCCCTAGGCCAAGTAAGCCGAGTTAGGAGCATGCAGCCCACCGCCTGCCCCCGCATGTGTATAGGGAAAATGATGGAACTCACCTGAGGTGCCTTCCCTGGGATCGTCCAAACCCTGAGAGATATCCTGGGATGGGGGGACTAGATCCAGGTTGATGATGACCTCCTCGCTGGCAGGCATGGTGTCCTGGCTAGTCTGCTCCTCCTCCTCCTCCTCCATAACTCTGGTCTTGTGGAGGCTGATGCCGGGCATGTCCTGGCCAGAGTTGACAACAACGGGGCCGGGGAGGAGGCAGGTGACCAGCTTTCCCCAGCTGCTCATAAAAGCAGGTATGCAGTGCTGCGCCAGAGCAGTAACTTTGTTCCCTAGCCTTGGTGTAGGACTGCCAGAGCTCCTTAATTTTCATTCAGACCTGGCCCAGGGTCCTGCTGTGCCCTTTGTCCGTGAGGCCAGTGGCCATCTGGCTGTCGACATCTGCATTGGACCTCTTGGTGCGGAGATCCTGGATGTTGGTCTCCTCTCCCCAGGCCTCAATGAGATCCAGGATCTCTTCACCAGTCCAGGCCAGTGCCCTATTTTGCCCCGGCTGGCACATCAGAGGGTGCTGTAGGCATGCTGGCAACCGAGGGGAGTGCAGAGGGAGCGCTGGGGTCAGACGTAGTTCCTCAAATGCAGGGTGCTGCGTGGCACAGAGCTAGCAGGGCTCCCCTGAGGCCACAAGCCCTTTGCCTTATGCCTGCAGCTTTAAAGTCCGCAGGAGAAGGGGAGCAGTGGAGTTTTCAAGGGTATGGCCAGAGTGGCCACAAGAGCAGCTGTGAGAGGCCTCTGGAGACCAATTATTTCAAAATAGCAGCAGCTGAATGTGCACACTAGCGCTATTTCAAAATAACAATTTTGAAATAAGCATTATTCCTCACAACAAGCAGGAATTTTCATTTTGAAATAACCAGCCCGTTATTTCAAAATAACAGGCTTGGTAGTATGGACACTTTACTTATTTCAAAATAATTCCCTAGTGTAGACCAGGGCTAAAGGGCTTAACCGCACTGATGGGCCATGTGGATGTCGATATAATGCCACATGGTGTGTGGGGGGTCACTGTGCATTTTTTAAAAGCCTAGGAAATTATACACACACATACTAAAAGAGCATTATTAAGATTGAAAGGTAAGTGCTCATAAGTTAAAAAATGTTTGACTTAAAGTTGCCTGTGTGACCTTATTGTAGCCTCCATGTGCATAAGCATTATGACAGTCTCTATTTAGATGGTCACATAGTAGCTGCTCTTTATGTCAGCACCATCCCTTGTGTGTACATTACTGGCAGGGGCCCTGTGCAGGAGGAAGATAGCATTTGATCTTATAATCAAAGACTATACCATCATACATATGTCCAAAGAAAACAAATTAAGGTTACACAAGCAACCTTAATTCTGGCATTTTCTCACTTTTGAGGGCTAAATTTTGCAACCCACATTATTTTGCAATGTTCCATAATGTTTTTAACAGGGCTTTTGTCTGTGATATATATATTTTATATACACACACTCCAGTTGGGGATTAGGAATTATTTCCTTTTAATGTATATAGAATTCTACAAATCTGACTTTATGAATTTGTTAAAATATTTTCAATCTAGAGTCTATTGTAATGTGGATCTAAGAAGAAACATAGCAGAGTGTGCATAGGACATTTAGTGCCATATTCTGCACTGAGTTAGAATCTCAGAAAAATCATACTGAAACCAATGGCATTATCCCAGCAATAAACCAGGTTGAATTTGAATCTTATTCTACATTATACTGGCATAAATTTAACTTGGCACTTCAATAATCCTCAAATGAGTGTATCCTTGGTTTATTTTACATTCAGTAAACACATGCAGTATTATCCCCAGTGTGCCGTGTCAATATTATTGTTGTAAATTGACACTGAGGTTGATGTGTGTGTATATAAAACCCTTCCTTTGAATTAATTTAATACCTATATCTTAGTGTAGTGTTTCCTTTCTTTTCCTCCCATTCACCTGTATTAATGGTGTGTGCTTTTGAGGATCCAGTGAAAGATTCATTTATTAGATGGTGACAAATTATTTCTGGGGCCTAATAATGCAGAATATGTTCCTTTTTAAAATCAATGGCAAAGCTCCTATTGACTTTAGGAGGTCAGGACCAAGCCCATTGCCTTTCTTCTTTTTGTTCTTGGTTGAAAAGCAATAACTTGGTGTGTACATGTAGCTATTGCTTTCAGACAGATGCAAATATAAGGCTTCAGGAGAGTTCCCATGACCCGTTGTTATAAGTTTTCTTTGTTTGTTGTGGTGGGTACATTATGCCTGATTCGTTACACCTTTCTTTATTCTCTTTTAAAATGCACTGGCATAAAGCAGCAGCCTATTGTATTATTTAGGTTGGCCTCATGGCAGTTTCAGTGTGTAAAGGAAATGTATACCTCTGGTGAAGTAAGACCTTAATGAACCTGCATCAAAGGGCTTTTCTAACCTCTCTTTGCTGGAATATGATGTGAATTATATGAAGCAGGTGTGAGTGTTAAAGATAGAAGCAGACAGATTTTACACTTCACAGCCTAAAATCACCCATTCTGGAGGTTAATATTCACTTACTGCACCAGAATAAGACTGTTCTGCTGAAAACTGGAAACCTCTAAGTCTGGCACTCTGTAGGAAGTTGAAAAGGAGGATAACAACCCATACTGCAGGTAGAGGAAGACAGAAAGGTCTTTTTCTTTCTAACTTCTCAAAGCCATTACAAAAACATCCTAACTTAGTTTGCAATGTAGTGAAGATTTTGACTAGCAATGTAACATCTGCAAACACAAACTAACTAATCTTGATAGCATCCTTGGGCCTTAGGTATCCAATGGATGGGGAACCAGAGAGTTTAAGTCTGAGGCCACACAGTGAGTCAGTGGCAAGGCTGGAAATGAATCCCCGGGCCCCGGGTCCCTTGATCCTAGTGCCAGTATGCTCTGGCTCATATCTACAAACAGCAATCAGTGATTTGTGACTTCACCTTCAAAATAGCCCTCTTCTCTTCGGTCTGCTTTTTAATATCAAGGTGGGAGGGCTGACCGGGCTCATCCTTTGGTGACTAGCGCACAGCATCACTGTGTCTTCCTTCATAATCTTTACACTTAGCAGACTGGGAATAGAGGAGTGTTCTATAGGTTAAAATCTTCCATGGTAGCATTATCCATGAAGATCACATGAACAGGAATTGCAGCATCATGCATATCTAGAAAGGAGAATTAGGAAGCGTGTCTGACGGTGTGTCTAGACTACAGGGTTTTTTCGAAAAAAGTAGCCTTTTTGCAAAAAAATTCCCCTGCGTCTAGACTGTTGCCGCGTTCTTTCAAAAGTAGATCGAAAGAACGCGGCAGTTTTTTCGACCGCAGAAAACCTCATTTTACGAGGAAGAACGCCTTTTTTTGAAAGTGCTCTTTTGAAAAAAGGCACTATTTAATGCAAACTGTGCTTTTTCTAAAGAGAGCATCCAGACTGCCTGGGTGCTCTCTTTCGAAAAAGCGGCTTGCTTTTTCGAAAGTACTGGTTGTAGTCTAGACGCTCTTTTTCAAAAGAGGCTTTTTTGAAAGTGTCTTTCGAAAAAGCCTCTTTCAAAAGAGGCTTGCAGGCTAGACGTAGCATGAGTGAGTGTGAGCTGTATAAAAATTAGAGACACAGGACTCTTTCTTTTTTTACCTCAGATGAACATGTGACATGTGGAAGCCAACAAATAGATTTTATTTTTGCACTTCCTCATTCCTTGTCAGTTTCTTATCATCCAAAGCTTTTACATTTTACATCCTCTGACAGTTAAGCAGGTTTGCGCTGCATTGTGAGATTTCCACACACACACCACACACATAAAAGTAAGAACAATATTCAAGAGTTGTCTTTGGGGAGAAGCATCCATTTTAGCAAGCCACTTGATTGTGATCTCGTTAGCCTCTTTTTTTCTTTCCTTGAAGTGCTGAATGATGCATCCCATGATGGAAATCACAGATGTAGCTTTGTTTAACACTCCCATGTATATGGTTACTTCAGTTAGGAAGTTGTTTTGCCACTTTGATGTAACAGGTGGCAGGTGCCAATAACCCTGACTTAAAAATGTGATGTTGACTTTAAACATGAGTTAATTTGCTAGCTTTTATTTATAAAAAAGATTATACAGGTTTATTCCCTCCTGAATCAACCATAATTTAACTGAAAGCTGCAGTTTAAATGTCTAGCTACTAGTACCTGAGGGAAGACTCGAAAACAAAAACAAAAAAACCTTTTAATTTCCTACTTGTTTCTGAATCTCCTGGTATATTTTTCTATCTGATCTCAAACTGTTTACTTAGATTAGATTCTTCAACAGCATTTCTTCCTTTGGACCAGAACTTTGACATTTTTTACTCACACTAAGCAGAACCTGGGTCTGACTGCAGTCCCAATAGAGTAAATGAAATAATAGATGTGAATAGACTCCCTGCAGAATAAAGGATTACTCCATGTAAACAAAGATCTCTGAATCACACCTGTCATGTCTGGAACAGGGTCAAGCATATTGCTGATATTTAACAAATATTAGAGATCTGTTAGTCAAAATGAGGGGGGAAATATAAGCAAGTACTATAACAGGGCTCAACTCATGTAACTAGTTCTTATTCACAAGAGTAGTCCCACTGATGCCATTTCAAACTCTCTTTGACCTTAGTGGAACTAAACCAATAAGTAAACACTGTGTAATCACTTGTGTTAGGGGCTTGTTGGTTATGGCCTCTAGGGTCAAGAAGAAGCCTGTGCTCAAATGGCTAGAACCATCTTCCCTAGCCAAAAATAAGGCTCTCACTGAACAGTTCAGATCTAAAATGCTGCTAGATGAGTTAAATTTAGTGTGTATACGTATACATATATATTACTTGACCAACTTTGTTTTGCTGCTAGAAGTAGGCAATATTTCACTGAAAGCAGTGGATTTGCATGCACCCTTTGACACCAGCAAAAATGGATCATACCTAGTTCAGTTCCTGGGCCTGAATTGACTCTCATTTTGCCCGATATTTATGCAGATGTAACTCTATTGGCTTCCCTGGAGTTGTTGCTCCCGAAGTACTCTATGTAAGGAGAATTGTTTCACGTTGTGTCATTTAACTTGAGTAGCTCTCACAGGTTAGTCAATGCACTTCATTTTCCATTTGCATCAGTACAAACTGAAGTGAGTAACTCCTTTTAATGTCACCTCAGTTTACATTGGTGCAAAATTGATGTGAGTGATCAACTGGGCCAAGCTTTTTTGGCCTGATCCTATCCCCCCTTAAAATTGAAATCAGTAGAGTTGGAAGTACCACTGAAATCAGTAGAGTTACCCTTGCATTGAGGCAGGTAACCATGAGACTAGAATCAGGTCCTGCAGTTATTTTCTGGAAAGAACAAAAACAGGGGAGGAAGATGATTGCGGTATGGGAGGGGAGACGTGTAAGCAGTGCCCTATGGCTAGAGCAGAAAGTGCAGCAGCAGCTGCAATACATCACAGAGATTGGCTGCTGACAGAGCAAAGAACTGACACTTTCTTTAGATCAAAGGCTCAATCCCAAGAGAATTGACTCAGGGCCAAGGGGCCACCAGCACAGCCTATTACAGCTGTACAGTGTAGACAAAGTTTTTAAACAGCCAAGTCTGGTCAGAAGTTTTGCAGAAGGCTAGAGGGAGGGCTGGAAGTGAGTGGGGTACCCTCGTTTACCCTCTTCATTGCTATTTCTCTTGATAAAGATCCCTATCCCACACACCAGTAGCTGCTGGGTCACTGCGCATCAGCCCCATGGCTAAACATTTGACAGACTCCACTCAGAGTATAATCCAGTGTGCTGATGGCCAGTGGTGTGATAGGCATGTCCTCACCATTTTCTGGGGGTGATTGCTAAGAGAAGCTATATACTGTAAGACAGTTTCAAATCTTGATTTCTGGGTTGCAAATTTCAGGGGAATTATGTTGTTTGCTTCCCAAAATACAATCCAGATGACAGTTCTGGCCTAGTATACCATGTTCTTTGAAGAATTACAAAGATCACCCTGAGAGATCCAGTTTCTTTATTGCCTCTCCTCCCAAGGAGGCCTGCACCACTCTTCATCCTTCCAAAGGGGCCAGTTCTGTGAAGTGCTAAACTCCCTGAACGACTGTGAGAGTTATGAGCATTCAGCACCGTGGAGGAGGCATATAGCGACTTCCAGGATCAGGCCCTTAAAAAAAGGTGGACTGGCAAGTGGATATTATATTTGAACATCTCTAGGACTAACGCAACAGACATTCAGAAAAATAGTGGGAGTTTGGATGTTGGAATAAGGGTAGTGTGCTCTTTAGGAGGAGGGCTTTAAAAGCCTACAGTTAAGTCCAGAATACAGGGATCTGGGTGGAGCATCAGAATCTGGGGGAAACATGGGCAGCAACAAAGGAGAGATGAGGGGAAATCTAATGAACATCATCAATGTTTGTATGCTAATGCAAGCAGTATGGGGAATAAACAGAAGAGCTAGAAATACTACTGAATAATCATAATTATGAAATAATAGGTATCACAAAGACTTGGAGAGAAAAGTCACATGAATGGAATATTGATACAGAAGGGTACAGCTTGTTCAGGAAACACTTGTAGCTAAAGGGAAGAGGTGTTACCTATATCAATGATATATACACCTGTGCACTGAAGTAGAGATAGAGTTGGGAAGCAGACCTGTAGACAGTCTCTGGGAAAAGATAAAAACAAGAGCAGTGCCAGGTAGGAATTTATTATAGACCATCTAACCAGAAAAAAAGTGGATGAAGCATTTTAAAAATAACTAACAAAATCATTCTAAGTCCAGGATTTGTAGTGGTGGGAGACTTCAACTACCCAGACATCTGTTGAGAAAATAACACAGCAGAGCACAGATTGTGCAACAAGTTATTGGAATGCATTGAAAACAACTTTTTTATTACAGAAGATGGAGAAAGAGACAGAGAGAGGCTATTTTAGATTTGATTTGGAAAAATAGGGAGGAACTCATTGAGAATTTGAAGGTGGAAAGCAGGGCAGGTGAAAGTGATCATGAAAGTTCATGATTCTAAGGAACAGTATGAGAGAAAACAGCAGAATAAATGCAATAGACTTCAACAAGGGGAAAAAGAGAGAGATGTTACAGAGATGTTATTTAGGGCAGAAAAGTAAACTGTTCTAATGCATTGGAAAGACAAGAAATATGGTAAGAGCCCATCCTGGCTTAAGCAGCAGATTTTCAATGACCTGAAATTTTAAAAAAAGGCACACAAAAAGGGGAAACTAGGTCTAGATTATGAAGGATGAACATGAATGGTGGGTGGAACCCTCCACCCCTTTGGGTAGGCTAGTCCCCTTACCCTCACCTCTTCCATCTGAGGCCTCCCCAGCAGCCAGAGCCCTGAGACCAGAGATGTAAGCGACTAGTCAATGAGTCGACTATTCAATAAGCATAAGCTTATTAGATAGTTGAGTAGTGACTTGACTAGTCGCTTCCTCCCACCCTTGCTGCCTCTATCAGAGAGAGGCAGCAAGTGGGAGGAAGGGGGAGCAGGAGCTGTTGCTGGGGGGAGCCAGCTTAAAAGCCAGTTCTCCAGCTCTATCTCCACAGAGGGTAGGAGAGCCAGAGGCAGAGCGGGGAAACGGCAGGACTCCAGGTTCCAATTGCTGGGTCTCTTGCTACATTTCAAAGCCTGAAGCACTGCAGTCAAACACAGAGTGAGTGGTGACTTCTTGAGTCCCCGCTCGCCCTGTGCTCCCTGCAGCTCTTCTGCTCTGGGCACCTCACTTCAGGAAGGATGTGGAGAAATAAGAAAAACTTGAGTAGAGAGCAACAAAATTGATGAAAGGTCTAGGAAACATGATCTACGAAAGGAAAGGCTGAAAATAAAAAATGATTTCTTTAGCCTGGAGGAAAGAAGACAGAGGAGGGGAGACATGAAAATATATTTTAAATATGTAAATGATTGTTATAAAGAGGAGGGTGATAAATTGCTCTCCAAATCTACTAAGGAGAGGTTCAGAAGCAATGGGCTTAAATTGTAACAAGGGAGACTTAGGTTAGAGATTGGGAAAAATTGTCTAACTCTAAGGGCGATGAAGTGCTGAAAGAAATTACCTATGGAGGTTGTGGAATTGTCATTACTGGAGGTTTTTAAGAGCAATTTAGACAAACACCTGACAGGGATGATCTAGAAAATACTTAGTCCAGTCTCAGTGCAGGGACTGAACTAGATGACCCATGGAGGTCCCTTCCAGCCCTACGTTTCTATGATGCATAATTACTCTATGGGTGAAATAGTTTCCTCTGAACATTTACATTTTCCAGTTGTTCTAAAGTTAAATCTCTGAAATAAAATCATCCCATCTGTGAGTTTTTGTACCTCAGTTAGATACATTCATAAAGTGTTTTGAAAGCTTTTGTGATGAAAGTCACTGTATAAATGGAAGGTAGGTATATAGTAGTAATAGTATTTATTTTAATTAGAGTAACACTCTCTGCTTGGGCTCTGTGACACACAGTGCAGGACAGAAAGCAATTTGACCTCTTATGAATATACATGCCAGAAATTGGAGTTCTCAGAAAGCAGCAGTCAGCAATGTCTTAAATATCGAGGGGGATCAAATCACCCAGTGAGCTTACAATATTTCCAACTAAAACATTGCTTTGTCAACCAACTGTTGGGGCACTAAAATATGAAAAAAAAACCCACCACTTTCTCAGCAAACATGATTTAATTACCTCTGCCTTAATACATTGCTAATCATTTACAGGTACTGTTTCTTCCACAGCATTTGCTACAGAATACTATTCTAGAAAGGTATGGTGAGAGAGTTATTCACTTATACTTATATTTATATCTAAGTTTTATAAGTATCTAATATTTATTCACAGAAGTTCCAGTAAAGAGTTCCCTTGATATCTTCAGTGACCAAATTAAAATGCAGAATACAATTGTTCCTTAGCCAAAGCCCAAACGGGTGTAAGCGGGAGCAGTGTCAATGCCCTTATGAATAATAACACAGAATACATAAGGCAGCATGTACACATTTCTTGACACACCATTTGGCTTGGCAGCAAAACGTATGCTGCTGTGCCTTTAAAATGAAGAATTCCCAGTTCATTGGTTGTACATGCTGGGGTCAGGAGAGGAGCCAAATGGAGTCAGTCAGATGAAAAATGGGTTGGAACAACGACTGCACTCTGTGGCACCATCTGATGTGGGACAAATTTGGAGTGTAATTTGAAGGTGCTATGGGGACACTAGCAAGTGATAGCTTTTCAGGGGACAAGTGGAGAAGGGGTTGTTGTTGGTCAATATATTTTTGTCCTGTTCATAATCAGAGAACTGCTGAAGTGCAAAGTACAGGCACTTATCTACAATTTCAATGCTAATTCCGTCATAGAATTGTTCACTCACCTCTCCCCCCTTCCACCCCTTCTCCCCCTCACCATTAAGCAAAGACTACTTTTATGTGAAGTTATTTGGGAACTTGCCAGCAGCCTTCTACATATTACTAACTTATCTATAGTGAACTTAATGCAAATGTACAACCTGGATGCAAAGTAGTCCCAAAAAGTAGCTATTGTTGTGTGATAAATGGAGCAATTTAATTTTCTGTTCAAGAAGTTTTCATGTCAGGTGATATTCACCCCTATGCAGAGACTCCACTTGCAGCCTCTGAACTGCTAAGGTGCCATTTCAACCCTATCCTGGAGGCTTACCTAGGTCCTGGAACTTAAGTGATAGATAACCCCGAGGTAAGTTCTCTGCATGGAGAGAATTTCACATTTTGTGTTTATACAATAGCACTTTATTTAGACATACAAACATGAAGATGAAAACTGACTTTGAACATGAGCAGACTGACATCAGTTTTGTGTTTTTTATCTGTCTATATTCAAAGTAACCAATACTATACATAAAATAACTTCTTCCATCTATTTAAAAGAGGAGCCCAAAGTAGCCAGATCATCACCACTTGACTTATGAGCGTTCTGAAGAAAGAAAATCAGAGCACTAAGACCATTCTGATATCCACACAGGATCTCTACGTGCCAATGTTCTCTTGGTTGAGTGCACTCGTCCAGCACCCTAGGAAAAACTGATATCAGAATAAAAATAAACACTTGCAGCTTAGTGGTCAGATTCTGCCATACTTCTTCACAGCGAGCAATTCCTTACTTCACAATTTGTGTCACTGAAACTAAGGGGACTCTTTACAGAATAAGATATAAAAGGTGGCAAGACCTGGCCCTATCTCTTAAACAATGGAGTCTTGCTTCATTTTGCCACACAGAGCAGTTGGCTGCTACCCAAAAGAGACCAAAGTAAAAACATACCAAGATACTCATAACTATAACAAACTTGAAGCTCACACTGAACAAAGCTTAGGGTGACATTGTTGTAAACTCCATTAGCTCATGTGTTGAAATAACTTACTGTGTGGCTAAGAAGAACATAGTGTTCCTAATCCTAGAAAGAGATCTGCAACTGGTGTAAACTGTCCTAGTGCCACAGGAAGTTCCACTCTACTGACTCACACCAGCGAAGGATCTGTCCCCATAAGTTTTTTAAAGCTCTACCTACTATTTTGTTCTTACCAAATTTGGGGATGATTTACTAATATTTTCTCATGTCATGAACTAATGTCTGGGGCAGTAACAGTATATTTAAAAAGAAGCATAAATAGGTCAGACTTTAAACATTTCTAAATGAAAATTTAATACAGCATTATAATAATCCTTGTCTTCATAAAATGCTGCATATGAAAATTGAAAAGCCTGAATGTTTAAGAGTGGCCTAGATCCAGAAGTCAGGAGATTTTTTCATTAGATGCTATATAATGTTCACACAGTGTTTGCTACACCAGGCATCTGTACAGCAGTGTTAGTTCAACCAAGCTCATGCCTTTATTCAAAGTGAAGGGTGAAAAAATTAAGCTTGACCTGGGTTATAAAACATTGACTTTAAAGGTCTGCTGCTTCCTGAAAAGAGAGTGGTTTTGTAATTTAAAGAAATCTAATCTCCTGAAGGTGCCCTGCTGGGCCTGCAGCTGACATCATGTTTGTCTGAGCTTTAACAGATTCAACAGGGCTAGCATGATTAAAGCATCTTACAACCAACTGTCTTTTTGGAGTACAGCTGCAGAAAGGACACACGGGGGGGAAGATCATAACTCTGGTGATTTTATTGTGGAAGCTTTGATAGAAAAAATTAAAATGACAAATGTTTATTAAACGATAGCTAAAATGTTAGGTGCTAAGCAGAGTGTTTTTGCAATTATTTTGTTACCCTGTGAAATGATACAACTATGTGTACAAAAAGAGGCCCTTCCAGAACAGAGCTGAGACTCAGGAAGACAGTGTAAGTTTGCACATGGTACTGTATTTGTGCTGATGAAGATACCTAAACTCCCACTCCTAAGCTGTCAGTGTGTAGCCTTCATACTTTTAGATTAAAAAATATATATATACAGTATAACCTTCCTGGTCCATGTGGAAATATGTGGGGACATAAGAGTGATTGCATATGCAAAATGAGCAATTGCACAAGCAGCTCAGATATGCAAATGGATAGGTGCCTCAATTTCCATTTGCACAAACTATCACTTCCTTTGGATACAGGAGGGAAGTTGCACTTGCAAATGTAGTCATGAACATTTTTGCCCATGGACTTAAGGTTAATGTTTAAGTATCTCTTAAAAAAAAAAAAAGAATATAAACTACATGGCCATGTTAATCAAGAAACTGTTACCTCTTGGAAAATTACCTCTTTTCTTATTATGGATACACTCATTTTTCCCCTCTTTAGCTGGTGAATTTCATGCCTGCTTACAATGCTGGCAGAAGTCAATGCCAAGTGCCACTAAAATCCTAATTAATCCCTCAAATCAAGAATGAAATGGGAATTAAGTAGTTCATGGATCTTAAGCTAGTACCATACTGAAGGGTGAATTTCAACCAGTATGAATATGTTGAAATTGCAGAATCAGTGCAGGACCATTAATATGAAAACTATTCTCAACTAAGAGTGAACCAGAATTGAAAAGTAGAGATAAATGTATAGCCAGATCAGAAGAGTCATTAGAAATCTACAAGGAACATTATAATTACACACTAAATTTTAACTATCACATAAGAATATTCATCTTTCATTAAATTTTCTTTAAAAAAATACTCATGATGTCTTTTGGGGAAATGTTTGTCCCTGAACATGTAGGGGTAGGTTCATTGAACTTGGCACATGTAATTGTTTACAAAAGCTCAGTACAGTCCAGGGGACTGGAAAGATTCATCCAGGGACAAGATAGATAGTGTCACTTTGCAGTTATCAAGTTACCAGTGATAGCTCTTGGGGATTGTCCAAGGTGGGAGGAGGAGTGGCAGCTTTAAATTATGGTCACTGAATCACAGCCTGGCAGAGGAGGCATTAAAAGGGAGCTAATCTATGCACCATGGCCACATACCAGGTTCCAGTTTATACCAGGCAGTTTTTTAAGAACATTGGCTTTACTTGATACATGGAGAGTTGTAACCATTTCTTATCTTTGTAACTTTCTTCCAAAACAGGTATTCTGCCTGGCAGACTCTGTGTGTGAGTATATGTTGGCATAACCCAGACTGAATTCATGCCCTAGTCAGTCAACTCTGTTAGTAACATGCTGGATAACTTACCAGTGGGCTAATTACATAATCTATTAAAATATCACTTTTTATGGGAACTTCACTGGCTTTCCACTATATTATAATTTGAGAGGAGGAAAGGAGGATATTTTATATTATAGAGCAATGTTAGAATGCAATAATAATAATAAAAATAAAAAAATCAATAATAAAGCCTCTTCCCAAAGTTTTCCAGTATAGCACAGTGCACTGCCCAAAAAGGTTACCCTTATGAAAAAATGGCATTGTTCTTTTTTTTTGTTGCAAATCCATCAAGTTCTTTTTAAGACTTGAGATGACCAGACAAACATGTACGCAGATAGCAAGCCCAATCCATTAGGTAATTCCCAATTCTGGACCCAGTCTGACAAGGGATAAGTGGTGAGATGTTTTCTCTTTGTGATCTGTTTATGTAAATGAAATTTAATCTCTTCTTGTCCAGTTTGTGGTTTTAAGATGAAGTAATAAAATCCTGAGAGAGTCCAATTGTGTATATATATTCCTCGGGAAAGATCTGCTTCCATTCTTCTCTTATGTTTGCCAGGTCTTAACCCCCACTAGCAAATAACTAAAAAAGGGAATAAGATAATATTTTTTCAGATCTGCAATGCATTTACAAATGCATTCCTATTATCTCAACTCTCACAGATTATCTGAGGGTAAAACTGCAACTATCTAGTTTCCACCAGTCACATTTCTGCTGTTGTCATAACTAGTGAGTAGTAGAGGACAATTTACTTGGTGAGTTTCAACCTTATGTTCTATTCTTTAATTCTTTGTGGCCTCTTCGTTTTTCACAAATGTATTTGTTGTTGAAAATTATTCAACAAACACTATATGGAAACATATTTCAACCTATGATTTGTTTGTGACTGGTGTGTGTTCTTCATGTATTATTACCTAATTACATGGTGTTGGTTCTTTTCCCTGACTGAATGAGCATTTTGCAAGAGTGTGGGGTGGATATATAGAGTATCATCTAAGGAAGTCGGTTTTGCCCACAAAAGATCATGATACTATATTTTTGTTAGTGTCTAAGGGCACGTCTACACACCAGGGCAAAAGTCGAATTAAGCTATGCAACTTGAGCTACATCAATTGCATAGCTTAAGTCAAAATAGCTTAACGGGGCTTTTGGCACTGTCTACACAGCAGAAAGTTAAAGGACGAATGCTCTTCCTTCAACTTCCCTTACTTCTCATAAAATGAGGGTTACCAGGAGTTGGAGTAAGAAGTCCTCCAGCTCACCATTATTTCAAAATAATGGCTTGCAGTGTAGACACGCTCTTTGTATTTCAGAATAATGTCAGTTATTCTGAAATAATGCTGCTGTGTAGACATATCCTAAGGTGCCACAGGACTACTCACTGCTTTTAAGGTTACAGACTAATATGGCTACACTTCTGAGACTTATCAAATCTTATTGTTACTTATGGATAAAATTACATGCAAAACATATATGTGCAGTCTTTAGCTGAGACTTAATTGGCAGGTAGATAAAACAATAAAAATGCTGCCTTTAAAATACTTTGGCAATACTTTTTGCCTTTCTAGTGCTTTCCACATTAATCTCTTGGGGTATGTCTACACTAGCCCCCTAGTTCGAACTAGGGAGGCTAATGTAGGTATTCGAAGTTGCAAATGAAGCCGGGATTTAAATATCCCAGGCTTTATTTGCATCTTCCGTCGAGCGCCATTTTAAATCCCCTAGTCGAACTAACTGCCCGGCTGCGCGGCAGTCAAGCGTTAACTCGAATTAAGTCCTTGGTTGGAGTTAACTGTTACACCTCGTGGAATGAGGTGTAACAGTTAACTCGAACTAAGGACTTAGTTCAGTTAACGTTGACTTCTGCGATGTAACCATGCGTTGAACTAGAGATTTAAAAATGGCGCCGAAAGATACAAATAAAGCCGGGATATTTAATCCCGGACTTCATTGCAAGTTAGTACTACATTAGCCACCCTAGTTCGAACTAGGGTGGCAGTGTAGACATACCCTTGATGTGTTTTCAAATATTAATGAGTTAAGTCTTAAATAATCCTTTCTCCATTTTATGAATGTGGAAACTGTGGCACAGAGGAAGATACTATGCAAATGAACTAAGGACATCTGAATCTGGCCCTGTGTGGCATGCCCAATAACACACAGGAAGTTGGTGGCTAATCTAGAAATAGATTCCAGGTCTCCTGATTGTCTTGTGCTTTAATCACAATGCCATCCTTCCTCTCTATTTTTTAAAAAAAGCAGCTTTTATTTAAATATGGATTTAGACTGTCAGACTTCTTAAAGTTTTCACATTGACTTATGATCATACTGTTTGCATGAAATTTTTAAGTGTCTAAGGCCCGGTTTAAATATAGTTTTTGTACTGATTCAATTATCAGTTAGGGAAAGGGAGGAATATCTTCTTACCCTCCCACCCCAAAAACCAGCAAAAATGGTTCATCTTCCCTAATTTGGATAGAGCTAAACTGATGTTGAGGTGCCTTGTACTGTAAATGTATGAGAATATGTATATTGGTATAAGCGTACAGGTCTAACTGCTTCCACACTGTGTGGTCCATGTGCCTATACCAGTTTTAAATTTATTTAGGCCTGATCTACACAAGAAGCTTGCACTGGTGTAAATTAAGATGTGATTTTTAAATGGATATGCTTACAATGGTGTGAGTGTCTTGATGCTCTTATTTTGATGTAAGGATGGATTATTTTGGTTTATTTTAAACTGATCAGGAACATGCCTAAGTAAACCAAAGTAAGCCACTTTTTTACACTGAAATATGAGTGTTCACACATCCTTGTACATGGATTTAACTATATTGAATTAGAGATGTATTTAAAGTAAATTGGTGCCATTTGCTCGTATAGACAAGCCCAAAGCAAAGCAGTACTAAAGCTGTGTTCACAAGTCCTTACGTGACTTTTGCTTCAACATCACATAGATGCTCTTGGAAACCCCATCCTTTGGCACGTTAGTCAGTCTAAATAGCCTCATAAAAATTTTGGCTCCACTTTCATTAGCCTATCCAGTGCCTGAGAACCAGGGCACTTCTCCACTGCCATTCACACCCCGTCTATCTACAGTCAAAAGTAGGTCTTAGATACTCTGATCACATTTCAACTATAGTGCAAATCAGTAATGTAAGCATGCTGGATAACTATGCCTGCCACAAATATCTACCTCCATAATGTCTATCTAAAAAAGAGGGACAAAAAACCCCCCAAACTAACAAACAAACAAACAAAAAATGAGGAGTCCCGTGCCACCCAAGCAAGTACAAAGAAGTAAAAGATTCTATACCTTTTTTAAACAGAAAATATTACTGGGAAAAAGGTGTCATTTGCATTTGGTCCAAGCAATGCCTAAGTGTACACTACCTGTTAAGGATACCAGGGTGAGCCACAGCAATATTATTTCATCTACACAGCAATATTATTTCAAAATAACTAGCGCTATTCCAAAATATCTTAGTCCGCATCTACACAGCAGGCTGTTATTTCGAAATAAAGTTAAAATACTGTCAAGCTGGAGGACTTCTTACTCCGACTCCTGTGACCTCATTGTACAAGAAGTAAGGGAAGTTGGAGAAAGAGTGTTCTATTTTGAAATAAATGCTGGGTAGACGCTCCCAATTTTGAAATAAGCTATTTCGAAATAAGCAACACAATTGACGTAGCTCAATTTGCATAGCTTATTTCAAGTTAAGACCTGCAGTGTAGACACACCCTTAGGGTATGTCTACACTAGCCCCCTAGTTTGAACTAGGGAGGCTAATGTAGGCATTCGAAGTTGCAAATCAAGCCGGGATTTAAATATCCGGCGCTGATTTGCATCTTCAACGATCGCCATTTTTGAAATTTACAAGTCGGACTAACTGCCGCGTCTACGCGGCAGGGGACCTGGTATTTCGAATAAAAGCCTAAATCGAACTACCTATTATTCCTCCTGCAAGGAGGTTTAACAGGTAGTTCGATTTAGGCTTTAATTCGAAATACCGGTCCCTGCCGCGCGTAGATGCAGTTAGTCCGACTTGTAAATTTCAAAAATGGCGACGTTGAAGATGCAAATCAGCGCGGGATATTTAAATCCCAGGCTTGATTTGCAACTTCGAATGCCTACATTAGCCTCCCTAGTTCGAAATAGGGGGCTAGTGTAGACATACCCTTAGAGACTAACAGATTTATTAGGGTATAGGCTTTTGTTGGTAAAACCCACTTCATCAGATGAGTTGAAGTGGAAGTTATAGAAGCAGGGGGTATATATTAGGAAGAAGTTGTTTGTGTTAATGAAGATAATGAAGTCAGGGTGGAAGTGGGTAATTCACAGCATTTGATGTGAATATCCAGACAGGAGAAATTGTTTTTGTAATGCATTAACCAATTGAGATCCTTATTCAATCCTAAATTGATAGTACTAAATTTGCAAATGACTTCTGGTTCAGCTGACTCCCCTTTTCATTGGATTTTGAAATTCTTTTGTAGAAGAATGGCTACTTTCAAATCCATTACTGAGTGTCAAGGGAGGTTAAAATGTTCCCCTACAGGTTTATATATATTACCATTCCTGATGTCTGATTTGTGTCCATTTATCCTTTGGCGCAGAGACTGTCCGGTTTGAACAATACATATGGCAGAGTGCTGTTGCTGGCACATGATGGTATATATCACATTTGTAGATGTGTAGGTGGATGAACCTCTGATGGTGTGGCTTATATAGTTAGGTCCTGTGATGGTGTTGCTTTTATAGATATATATCCAGAGTTGACAACTGGGTTTGTTGCAGGAGTTGGTTCCTGGGTAAGTGTTTTTGTGGTGCATTGTGTGCCTTAAAAAAGAAAAGATTAGATCATACCCACAGGAAAAAAGAAAGCAAGGAATGTCAGGAATTCAGAGACATGTTAAAACTGTTTTTTAAAATGCAGGGAATTCAAATGGAAACTTACCACAGTCTGAGGTCAGTAAAATATGTGAAATATGGTTCCAAACGGTTTTAGCTAATTAGTAAATTAAAATCAAAATGAGTCATTATGAGTGGAAAAAATTAAATCAAAAAAGATGAAAAGATGACAACACAATTAGACTTAATATCATCTAAATCTAGTGGATACAAGTATTTCATCTGAAACAGACTGTAGTAGTAAACTGGATGACTGCAGGTTATTTATATCAGCATTGCAAACATATTTGGAAAATTAAAACCAACTGCCCAAGAGTAAATGAAATCAACCTATAAGCCAGAGGGGAAAAAATCTGCACCAATAGTTATTAGTGTGTTACAAAGAGCTTGTTAGTACAAGAGAGTCTCTGAAAGACAATCAGAAGATTGAGATGGAACCAACAAAAAGTCCATTGAAATCTATTGTCTCCTACTTTGGTTCAGGCTCTTAGATTGTAGCAGGCTGGCAACAGCATGAGAGGAAAGGGAAAATGGTCAAGGAATGAAGGAGAAACATAACAAGAGCAGACTAAAATCAACAATGTCAGAAGTACAGCAATCTGTAGTGTGTAGTCATTTTTCAAAGAAGCTGTGCTAGAAGCATTGTGAAAGCTACATACTCATCTTATCAGCCTTGTGATGCTGAAGTTTAATTTACCAGGAGCAACAGTTGTTGAGCTTCATGGACAGTCAAGATAGCTCAAGGATGTTTGTGAGAGCGCCAAAGGGAATGAAAATAGGGATAATAAAGGGAATCAATAATTAAGGCCTCTGTTCGAAAAAGCACATAAACATCCCTGTTCTAGAAAGCATGTAAATATGTGCTTAACTTTGTCTATTGACATCAGTTGGACTTAAATATGTGCTTAAAGTTAAGCAAATACTTAAGTGTTTTTCTGAACAGGAATGTTTTCCTGAATGGAAGCTCTGTTTGTTGTAATATGCGCACACGCATGCACACACACGACAAATGTTCCATTATCTTACACTTATGATACAAAAAGAACTCTCTCTATACTCTGGACCAAAATGTGTATGTGAAAAATAAAGGGAAAATATTTAATGCAAGAAATAGATTTCACTTCCAAACTTCCAAAGGCTATTTCCAGGCAGGGAAATATATATAAAAGGACATTTAGAAATTGAACAATAGGTTAACAGTGTCCTTGTTAGCTAATGTCCTAACCTTCTGAGAAATCCCACTTGGGTATTGTATCATTTTGTCAGCATAGAAGTATTATAAGAAAATCAATCTGGTACCTTATTAAGAAAAATTGTTAAGTATTAAGGTTTTCCTGCAATTCATACACAAGGTTTACATCCTGAGACGAGGACAGAAAACTTACGGATCATCCATGATGTAGCAAATTATGGATCAGGAAATTAAAGAAACTTAGTTATTCCTCAAATCTATTATATATTTTATGGGAACTTTTGTGTCCAGTTAGAATAAACCTAGGATGAGTGCGGATAAAATTATCATAAAAATGATAATAGAAATATTATAGACCAGATAGAAAACAGACTGATCAGTGGAATCTATAAGGATCAAAAAATACATTCAAAGTGGCATAGATAATATCAACACAAGGGCTAGATTAGGACCAGAGCACACAACAGGTGGAGATGATGCAAGATATCCTTTCTCACATGTGTACAATGTAATGGCTGATCAAAATGAGCATCCCTGCTGGTCTCCTGAGCGGGGGTGAGGATTTGAAATCCCATTTTTTATCTGACCTTTCTGAATGGCATAGATATCCATGTTAAAAAATACAGCTTTTGTCCCCACTCCAAGAAACTATTTCCATTCAGGACAGAACTGAAGCACATGCTTAAAATGCTGCTGAAGTCAAATGGATTTAAGCACATGCTGAAAAGTTAAGTGTGTAGTTTCCAAATGATTTCTCACACATTCAAGCAGATAGGAATGGTATTGGTAGTTTGCTGCAAATATAGGGCTGAACATTCATTCTTGTATGCTCTCAACTCTTCTGCTGTAGTCAATTAGCCTTATAATATACAGATGGATACTTTGACATTGTGATATAGACATAGATATATAAAATATTAAAAGCTTTAAAATTCTAAGGAAAGCACATTCACAAATATTAGAAATATTTTCCTTCTATGAAGATGAAAGAATGACATTAAAAGTAAGAATCCTTTCCCCCATTTAAATAATGAATTCCAGGAGGATGTTATCTATAGTTACAGGGATTCTATTTAAAAGCAGTTTCTGTGCATATGTGTGTAGGGAGATGATGAAGAGCTCCATCTACTGGCATGTAAGAAACACTCTTCTAATGTACACCATGTTCCACCTGCTAATGCAGTTTTCTAAGCTTAATAGCCACTTCTGAGTATTCCTTTGTGTAACTTGTAAAGTTATGCAGGAAAAAAATCCCCTATATAGCCTATGATATTGCTTCACATTCTTCCTCTCCTGAATCACTGTCATGACCTCTTCCTCCATCATTGGGACCAAGGGGCTGAAATCACTTTTCAGCTTTTGTCAAACTGATATAAAAGGGGGAAAATCTTAAACTGACCTGACTTTCAAGCCACAGCTGACAGTAACCACAAATTCTTTGAATGCATAAGATTACTAAATTACATATTGAGATAAAGACTTACCCTACGCGAGCCACACAAAAGGACTGTAAATCTGTTATTGATAGTCTGTTTTCTTATATTTATACGAAATTCACTTGTTAACTATATTTGCACTAGCCAATTAGCCCATCATAAGATGGGATTTTCAGGTCTCTCCTCCACCTTGGTCTTCTCTCCTGAGCCTCTGGTCTCTAGCGCCGTCTCTCTCTCTCTCTCTCTCTCTCTCCTCCTACTGCCTCCCCCCCTCTCTCTCAGCTTTCCTCCGCCTCCTGCCTCTCTCGCCTTCTGCCTCTCTCTCAGTCTCTTTCTTTCTCTTCTCCCCCTCCTGCCTCTCACTCTCCCTTTCTCTTCTCCTCCTCCTCCTGCCTCTCCCTCTCCTCCATCTCTCCCAGCCCCCCTTCCACTTCCCCTCCCGCCGTATCGCTCGGCTGAGTGCTGCCTGCTCAGCCGGGCCTCCACGAGGAAGGGGGGTGGAGCATTGACGTACACGGCCAGGGGGCGGGGCCATGTATGTCACCGCCACGCCCCCCCTTCCCCTCCCGCTGCGGGGGAGGCCAAATGGCCCCTTGCGCTGCTGGCTCCCCCGTGGCGGCCTGGCTGAGGAGCGCAGCACTCAGCTGAGCGCCACAGTGGGAGGGGAAGGGGGCGTGGTGATGTACATGGCCCCGCCCCCTGGCCGTGTACATCACCGCCCTGCCCCCTTCCCCTCCCTCCGTGGCGGCTCGGCTGAGTGTTGCGCACTCAGCCAGGCCACCGCGGGGGAGGAGGGGTGGGTAGGGTTGCCAGGTGTCCGGCATTGTACTGGACGGTCTGGTATTTGTGCACTCTGTCCAGTAAAAAAAATCAGAAAATACCGGACATGTGCAATGTCCGGTATTTTCTGATTTTTCTAGCTGTGCACCGGACGGAAGCCTGGCATGGGCGGGGGAGCGGCTGGGAGTCCCAGCTGGGAGGCGGGGCCGCAATTGCTGCTGGGAGCCCTCAGTCGGTTGAGTGTGAGGAGGAGGGGAAGCCTCCTCCTCACTCGTGCGTCGCCGGGACCCTGCGCAGGACAGGCAGCAAGTGCTCAGGTCAGTCCCGCTCCCTGCCAGCCAATTTGCTCGCCCCCCCCCCCTTCCCGGCTGGCCGGTTCTCCCCCACTTCCCCTCCTGATCTTCCCGGCCAGCCCCTGCACCCCTGGCAGCTGTGCTTCCCGCTCCCCTTCCTCCCGGCCACCTCGTGGCCCCCGACCCCCTCCCCAGCTCTGCTTCCCGCTGGCCGTTCCTCTTCCTGATCTCCCGGCCAGCGCTGCTGCACCCCCCCGCCAGCTCTGCTTCCCGCCCCCTTCCTCCTGGCCACCTCGTGGCCCCCGATCCCAGCTGTGCTTCCCGCCCCCTTACTCCCGGCCAGCCCCACCCCTTCCCGGCCGGTCCCCCGATATCCATGGCCAGCCCTGTTCCACCCAACCCCATGACCAGCCCTGCTTCCCGTTTGCCCCCATCTCCCCGGCCAGCCCCATTGCCCCCGTTAGTTGTTTACAAACCCTCCCCCCCCCTTCCCAGCCAGCACCGCTCCCTTCCTGGCCGGTCCCCCCCAATGAAGCAGGCCGCTGCAGGGGAGGAGAAGGGGGCGGGGCGCTGCCATACACGGGCAGGGGGCGGGGCAGTGTATGTTACCGCCCGGCCCCCCCTTCCCCTTCTGCCGTGGCACTCAGCTGAGTGCTGCGCGGTCAGCCAGGCTGCCGCGGGGGAGCCCAAACGGCCACTTGCCTCCCGAGCGCGGACCCCAAACGGCCGCTTGCCGCCACTTGCTCCCCCGCTGCAGCCCAGCTGAGCGGCGCAGCGCTCGGCCGAGCCGCCACGGAGGGAGGGGAAGGGGGCAGGGCGCTGACGTACACGGCCAGGGGGCGTGGCTATGTACATCAGCATTACAGACTCACAGACACTGGACTACTATATATATGATTAGGTTGTCTTGTCAGTATGTTGAATATCATGCTAAAGAATGACAAAATTCTATTTAGGTGCTCAGATTGCCCTAAAATCCTCCAGTTCAAAAAAGCTTTGGGCTATATCTCCAACAATAGATCATCTGTTTTGAATCTCAATCCATATAGCTCTCTTGGTAACTTTGGTGTAGTAGAAAAGCTCTTTCATAGAGCTGGTGGAGGTTAAGAACTCTGTTTTGTGAAGGATCAAGCTTCTTTTCAAATCAAAATGAAACCTGAACATTTTAAAATCCTTAATGAAAGAAAATTCTCGAAAAAAATAGTTTGGATCAATTGAAATATTTTGTATAGACAAAATCAAAATATTTTGATTTGATTTCAAATTGTGTATTGTAATATATTTTGTATTGTATATTATAGTATTGTATATTTTGTATTGTATATTATAGTATGTAATACATTTAAAACCATGAATGGTTTCAAAACAAAAAATCAGAATGTTTTGTTCAAAAATGTCAAAATGGAATGTTTTGGCACTGTCAGAAGTTTGGGGGGCTGGTCTCCAAAATAAAAAATTGCCATAATTAGCAGAATTTTGAGAAGCATTTTGGTTGCCACATAATTACATTTTCTGATGGGAAATGATTCTGCTAAACATTTTCCAATGAGTTCTGTTTCTCACCTTGCGTCTCTCATATCCTGGGACCAACATAATCTTTTTATTCTGACTTGCACCCTTCACGATGGCTATTGTTAGTTCCATCTACAGATAGGGGAAGCACAGTCAATAAGTGGGGAGTCTGATCTCCTACAGCAAAAGTCTGCGATTTTGTTAGTGCAGGAATTGTCAGAAGTCACTGTTGGCATGCATGAGTATCTGACAACAGAGCTGAGCTTTAAATGCATAATTCATACAACTCGGTGAACTATTTGTAGTGAATGATTTAATCATTTAATGTAGCTCTTTTCTTCATGCCTGAACTGTCACCATAAAGATCATTGTTCCCCACAGTTGGTAGTTATTTAAAATTTGATGAATGTTTTATATTTCATCCTATGAATTGCTCATCTTAGTGATGCAGCAGATAGCGAGCATTTGAAATATGAGTTATTTGATGACATAAAGGTTGAGATTCTTTCTGTCTGGTTGGATGAGTGCAACTCTTAGAATGAGAGGACAACGAGGAGTTCTATGGCACCTGTGGATGAACAGGTTTGTTTGGTCATCAGCTTTTGTGTGTAAAAAGCACTTCATCCGATGTATGGAGTGGAAATCACAGAGGTTGGGATTAGGGATGTGAATGATTAACCTAAATGGGTGAGGTTTAATGGTTCCAGTTAATAATAGGGCTGGAGCAGCTCCCTGCCTGCTGCAGACAGGGAGCTGCTCCAGACCTGTGGGACCCACTGCAGGCAGAGGTTGCTCTGACCAGCGGGCCACAGCAGCTCCTGTCCATGGTGGGTCTGGCATAGGCGGCATACTACAGGAAGGGGCTGCTCTGACCAGCCAGCCGGAGCAGTCCTTGTCCACAGTGGGGGGGCCACTCCAGCCTGGCCATGGCAGGTGGTGGGGGCGGAAGCACTCCAGTGCAGGTGGTGGGGGTGGAAGCCCAGTGGGGCTGGAGTGCCCCTCCCTTTCATCGGTTAACCAGTTAAACATAGCGTTTAACTGGATAACCAATTACATGGGATTTTACATACCTCGCTGGGAGATGCACACACACACACAGACGATTTTAGAAATGTCTATCTGTCCATCTGTGAGTCTTTGTTGAAGACCTCTTCCTAAATATTAAGAGCTAGGACCACCAAATTTGGTATGCAGTTTCCATTTATCCTAACTTAAAGCAAGGTTGGGGTTTGGTTGTGCCAAGAAAATGGGAATGGGGCTGTTTTCCATAACTTGGAAAGGGAGAGGGCGGAGAGAGGAGGGATGCGAAAGGGAGGGGCACAGAGAGGAGGGACACGATACTGAGAGTGGCCACTGGGGGCAGCGAGCTCACAGGGGAGAGCTATATGCAAAGTGGCCAGTGGGAGCAGCTATAGTTACCACTACAACAAGGCTGGGGAGGTAAACCTTTTTACTGGACCCACTGGTGATGGTGAAATAGACGAGCTTTTGAGCTACACAGAGCTTGCCTTTATCTGCTTGTTCCCTGTGTAGCAAAGCAAGATGGGCTTCACTAGGGTTTATGAGGAGCAAGGATGAAAACCATGGTAGGTGCTATAGAGGTCAAATGATGAGCGGGAAACAATGAGGTGTTGGGGGGAGGGGGGGGAGAAATAAGACTGCACAGATGAGCAGTGTTGACAAAGCAAGGCTACACAGATGAGCCCTAGCAAGTGGCGTACGAGTCACCATCCTTTTATGTCTAATACAGCCTGATCCCTCCAGTGCCAGGTGTTGGGACAAGATGGAGCCTCGTAATTCCTTGATATGGCCATCAGAGAGAAAAGGAGGAGGAGAGGTAATAAAGGTATTTTATGTAAGTTCAAGGCCTTCTTCCATGGGTTTCTTCTCAACCGTGGGAGCTACTTTGGCATAGAAAATGGACTTCTCTGTTGTTTCATTTCTGAAACAAATGACACTGAAGACTCTCTCCTGGATCATAGCTTGAAGACCTAGACAGCTTCACTGATGTGTTTAGCTGTCAGTAGGTGACATTAATTTCACACTAAAGCTAGATGAACATTTTCTGACAGTACAATTTTTCCTATAAAAATGCTGATTCAACATAATTAAACTTTTGAAGGAATTGGTCTATTCTGTCTACATTTTAGATGGAAACCAGACAGGCCGGCTAGTCTGGTGAGCTCCCCAGCTACGAAGTCGGCAAGGTAGCTAGTGAACCAGCTTGTTAGCTTAGATTTTTTTTTTTTAAGTTTCATTTTGATTCACTTCAAATGGAATTTTTTGAAGATGTCCAATCCACAAAAAATCTGATTTGTTCTGATTCAGATTTTTTTTAAATACAATTTTTTTTTCTGCGGGATAGAAATTCCAGTTGCTGCACAGCTCTGTTCCACACCAATTATAAATACCTCAAAAGGATAAATAATTAAATAACTCATCTCCTTCCCTGGTAAGTGTCAATATGGAGGAAAGAACAAATGGATATAAACTGATTGCCAATTTTAAGACTGGAATTAGGCAATGTTTTCTAATGATCAGAGGAGTGAACTTCTGCAACAACCTTTCCAAGGGATTTACTAAGGGCAAAAATCTGGCTTCAAGACTAAGGTTGATAGGCTTATGGAGGAAATGGTATGATGAAACTGCCTACAATGGCATGTAATCAGTCTGCAACTGCAAGTAGCAAACCTCTCCAATGGCTGCTGATGGGACGCTTAATGGAGGACTCCTAGTTACTACCAAGAATTATTTTTCAGGTGTCTGGCTGCTTGGTCTTGGTCACCATGTTTGTTGTATCATTTGGAGTTAGAGTTTAGGAGAAAATCACTTGAAACACTGAGAGCTGCAGCAGTTGCAAGTTTCCAATGTATTCCATAACACAGAACTAGCTAGAACCAGCCCAAACCAGCTGGGCTAACTCCTACTGACCTAACTCTGTTACTATAACAATAACAAGATCTATATCTGCCACAGCCCACTACACAACATATTCCTCCCCCCCTTAATAAGAACGTCCCTTTAATAAAACAAAGATTAAACTAGGCAATGAGGGTAGACTGCCTCATTCCCTGTCTAACCCTGCAGACCATTGTCACTCACAAGTTGTTCTGGCAGACCAAACTAACTAAAGATTCCACAAAGTATTTGGATAGTACTCTCAGCAGTAGTGGACAACATTATAGGGATTTCTGGACATTTGGAATGGGCATCTACTGTTACCCGCACAAATTTCTCTAACCCTTCCACACTGTAGGGACACACACCTTTACCCAGTTCCTAGGGCTCAAGGTACAACCCTGTTAATTTACACACCCACCCTTACCCAATTCCTAGGGCTCAGGGCGCATCTTCCTGCGGGTTTTGCAGGATCTTTAGCCACTGAAAGAGCCTCACACAGTAATATCCTTATCCTCTATTTATTGACAATTCCCAAACAAGCAGACTACGCATGCTAAGCACACAGTGTCATGCTCACCAATCCTGATAAAGGCAGGCAGACTTCCCCTGATGGCTAGGCAAGGTCAGTCTCTCTCTGGATCTTAGTTGCTGCACGTCACAGTTGTGCAGGAGAGTCCTGGCAGCTCTTATCTTAGGCTGGGTCTTGGAGGTGAGTTCTTCTTCTTGGGGTTCCTCAACTCCCTTTGGTCTTCTTCCAGCCTTTTGCTTCCTTCTTTCTGCTTTTGTTACTTCCAATCTTCTTCTTCCTGATCTCCTTCTTGGACCCCAGTTTATATAATGAAACCTGAGTCTTGCTTAGCTATACCTTAACCAATTATTTTAGTATAATTTTACTAACCAATCATAACAAAATTACCTAACCAATCATACCCTACCACCTTAATTGATTTACACCTAGCAAAATTAATTATACAACAGACAGAAACAATTACAAACTAGACAGAGATCACACAGATAAACAATAGGAAAGTGTAATGACAATGATCATAGAATGAGGATTCCACAACATTCTGTATTGATAAGCAGTTTCTTGCCAGACAGAATGGTGTTACTTAAGTTTTCTTTACCCATCTTGAGATCTGTTTCTTTATCTGGTGACAGTGGCGGAGCTATAAGGGCAAAGTCCCCTTCTCACAGCCTGGTGTGACACTTTTTAATACAAAATAGATGGAATGTGAGTATGTGACTCCAGGCCTTATACTTAATCGTTGCTGCTCTTCAGACTGGCTACAGAAGGAGGCTTTGGTTCAGGCCTAGCACAGGCCTTCCAACATGGCTACAGAAAACCCATATTGTTACAGTGTCCCCTTCTTAATGATGCTTTACCAAAGCTGTCATTACTATTTCAGGAGTCCAATACTCAGACTGGCTGAGCTTGGTCTTGCCTCCTGGGTATCATTAACAAGGGCCTCATTTGACTTTGCATGCCAGCTTCCTGTATCCTTCGAACAGTTCTCTTCACCCAGCATGCCAAAGCGATCATACTCACTAATAAAGCCAATTGGAGTCCAATGATCACTACAATGGGGTGAACCATTATATTTAGCACACCTGTTGCAGAAGGTGACCAACCTAATAGTGTTTCCCACCAGGAGTGATGTCCTGCATCTGCAATAGTTTTAAGTACATGAGTAATTTCTGCATTATTATGCTGCACTTCAACATGTATTTGTTCTCCTGTTTGTGCAATATACTGTAAATGTGAATGTAACCTTAGTATTCAAAATCACAACTGTATCACAATGTAACACTACCACCACTAAGAACATGCTTCCATGAAATGGGCCAGCAAAATCAACATGAATACATTGGCATGTTTTTTCAGACCAGTCCCATGGATGTAGAGGTGCCAACTGAGGTGCATTCTTCACACCCTGGCATGAAATACAAACTTCTTGCCTTCTTTTCAATGGCACAGGACTCCATTTTTGACGAGGTGCTGCAGGCCCACTTCAGCTTTTGGCCTGATGGCTTATGGCACAGTTCTGGCCTTCTGATATTTTGGTTGGCTGTCAGGTTTAATGTTCAATTTCATGGTGATTCCCCTCATACTTCCCAGATCCTCTCCAAAAACAGCAGCATGTTTCTTTAATACATCAGTCAGACCTGTTTCTTCTTTAGTCATCCAGTGCACTTCTGCCCAGTTCAGCTGGATCTTCCTAAGCCATGATCTACCCAGTAAGGCTGGGTAAAGGCCTTTCACCATAAACAGTGGCAATTCAGCAGTCAGTCCTTTCAACTCCTCCTTAACGTCAAAAGTGCTCAACATGGGTACTTCTTCTCCCATATATGTCTTGAGAATGATCTTTGTTGCCTTAATCAGAAGGTGCTTTCATTTTTCCTTATACACAGTGTCTGAGACCAGAGATACTGCTGCACCAGTACAGCTTTGCTATCCAACAACGAGGCTACCTAGTGTCCATGGCATTTCTTCTTTGGATGGAGTGATCATCCTGAGTCTGCTCAATGGTATGCAGATTTTCCTTTTTGGTCCTCCAGACCATAGACCTCTTTTTCATTTGTTTGCAGGCATGCTTAATGTGTCCCTTTTTGCCACGCTGTCGACACGCTAGGTCTTTACACCAGCATTCTCATGCATGGTGACCCAGTTGACCATAGCGGTAACATTCCTGGCTCCCCACTGTTTTGTGGGTAAGTTCTTGGGACACTTTATGAATGCTAGGGAGCGCACTGAGGAATTGTGCCTTCCATGTGGCTAGTTCCATGGAGACTGCAATATTAATGGCCTTCTGTAGGGTGAGCTGGGTCTCTGTTAATAGGTGCTTCCATATAGCTTCACTGTGCAGGCCATACACTAACCTGTCACGTAAGGCTTCATTTAACATCTCCTTAAATTCACAGTGTTCCACAAACTTTTTCAAATTTGCTACAACTTGGACAACTGTTTCACTTCCTTTTTGGTCTCTTTTGTGGAACCTATACCTTTCTGCAATTACCAATGGTTTTGGAGCATAACGTGACCCCAAGATTTCCACAATGTCAGAGTAAGATTTGGTCTCTGTCTTAACAAAATGCAATAAACTGCATAGCAGGGAATAGGTCTTAGCCCCTGCACTTAAGAATATTGACACTTTTTTCACTAAGCGTAAAACGCTTAGTGTATATGTGCCATTGCTCTATAGTCTCCTTAAAGGTCCCAGTGGCCCTGTAAGTGTAACCATGCTGCTGCATTTCCTTTCTTTCTCATGTTTTTCTCCCAGCCTCTGGGCTTCACTGGTTTTAGTTTCAGTTTGCACTTCAATGTAACAGTCAGTTCTCACCCCCATCTTCCAGAACAGCAAAAAGATTTGTTTTCTTACATTGACTTCTTCTGTTGCTGGAGGCAGCACAGGTATCCCATCCTCGTCACCACTGGGGATGTAATAGTGTAGTCAATTAACCAATTAACGAATAAGCAAAAGTTTATCAGTTAATGCTATAGACTATATGCATTTCCCTCCCCCCTCCCTTGCCAGTAAATTTTTTAGCAGGCTGGCAAGCAGCCCAGCTCAGTCCTGGCTCAAGCCAAGTCTGGGATCTACCCCCTCTGGTGCTCTGCATTTAAAGTGTATTAGGAGCTGGGCGGGCAGCCAGCCTGGCTCAGTTCCAACTTGCACTGGGTCTGGGAGCTCAGACCAGCCCCCCTAGACAGGGGCTGTTGCCATGCCTCACTGTTGCATCTTTATCAGAGGCAGCCGCAAAGGGTGACAGGCAGCAGGTCTGCAAGGGGAGCTGGTTTTTAAACTGGCTGCCCTCGCAGACCAGCTCCCATCTAGCACCCCACACTGTTGCCTCAGATATAAAGGCAGCAGCGTGGAGTAGCAAAGGGCTTCTTGGGAGTGAGGCCAGAGTGCACTGGCTACTGGCCTCACCCCTGGAGACTACAGAATAGTGGACTGACTGATAAGAATTCATGAGGTTATTCAACTATTCAATTAACTGATATTTAACATTCCTAGTCACTTTGTTATGTCAGAGTTTAGGAAGAAAATGCTTGAAACAGAGAGAGCTGCAGCAGTTGAAAGTTTCCAATTTATTCAATAACATGTAGCTAGAACTAGCCAAAACCAACTGGGCTAACCCATAATGACCTAACTCGGTTACTATAACAACAAAAAGATCTATATCTACAACAACCCAATACACAACAATATTTGGGGCTGGATCACTGGATCAGATCAGCAAAGACGTTTGTTTGTTTGTTTGTGTGTTTGGCCTTCCTCTGCAAACACGCAGTGGGTCATATCTAGGTTTAAAGTAGTGTGAATGGTGTATTCTCTAAAAGCAACAAGGAGTCCTGTAGCACCTTATAGACTAACAGATGTATTGGAGCATAAGCTTTTGTGGGCAAAGACCCACTTTGCCAGATGCATGTATTCTCTGTAACTTGAAGACTTTAAATCATGATTGGAGGACTTCAGTTAATTCAGCCAGAGGTTAGGGTCCATTATAAGAGTGGATGGGTGAGGTTCTGTGCCCCATAATGTGCAGGTCAGACTAACTGATCATGATGTAAAAAAGAAAGCCTGAGTCCAGCAGTGAAAGTAACTTAAAATTTCTTACAGGTACTGTCCTATTGCAACCCAAGTCCCTGTCAGCTATTTAAATACCTCCCTGCTGGCTTTTGCCACAGCTCAGCCAGCTCTTGCCAGAGCTGCACACCAGGGCTCACCCACTTACTTGCATCTCTGCCTGAGTAAAAAAGAAGAATCCCCTCCTCTCCCAAGCATCTGGTACGATTATGTCATTTGAGACTTCAAGGTAATCATCTGTGGGTTAATGTGGATGGTGTTAGTGCCATGGAGACATCACAGGTAGTATTATTTTGAACATTGTTACTATATTGCAGACAAGTAAAAAGAGCTCATTCTTTTGTAAATTTTATTCTTGTATTCCATAGTTAATGATGGTAAACATTGTATAGGATAAAGGTAAACTCAAAGCTATCAAACTAAATAATAGCAAAAAGTTTAAGCCACATTAATAGTCATGCAAAAACAAGAAGTCCTGTGGCACCTTGTAGACTAACAGATTTATTGGAGCATAAGCTTTCATGGGCAAAGACCCACTTCATCAGATGCATGTAATGGAAATTCCAGAGGCAGGTATACATATACAGGCATAAGAAAAGAGTTCCAATCAAGAGTAAGGTAGAGATAACGAGGTCAATTCAGTCAGGGAGGATGAGGCCCCCTTCTAGCAGCTGATGTGGAAGTGTGAACACCAAGGGAGGAGAAACTGCTTTTGTAGTTGGCTAGCCATTCACAGTCTTTGTTGGCTAGCCATTCACAGTCTAAATTGATAGTCAAATTTGCAGATGAATTGTAGCTCTGCAGTTTCTCTTTGAAGTCTGTTTTTAAAGTTTTTTTGCTGCAGGATGACTACTTTTAAATCTGCTACTGTGTGTCCAGGGAGATTGAAGTGTTCTCCTACAGGTTTTTGTATATTACCATTCCTGGTATCTAATTTGTGTCTGTTTATTCTTTTATGTAGGGACTGTCCAGTTTGGCTGATGTATATGGCAGAGGAGCATTGCTGGCACATGATAGCATATATTACATTGGTAGATGTGCAGGTGAATGAGCCCGTGATGGTGTGGCTGATGTGGTTAGGTCCTGTGATGGTGTCGCTGGTGTAGATATGTGGGCAGAGTTGGCACTGAGGTTTGTTGCAGGGATTGGTTCCTGAGTTAGAGTTACTGTGGTGCGGTGTATAGTTGCTGGTGAGAATTTGCTTCAGGTTGGCGGGTTGTCTGTGGGCGAGAACTGGCCTACCTCCCAAGATGTGTGAGAGTGAGGGATCATTGTCAAGGATGGGTTGTAGATCACTGATGAAGCGTTGGAGAGGTTTTAGCTGGGGACTGTAGGTGATGGCCAATGGTGTTCTGTTATTTTCTTTGTTGGGGCTGTCTTGTAGCAGGAGGCTTCTGGGCACACGTCTGGCTCTGTCAATCTGTTTCCTCACTTCCTCAGGTGGGTATTGTAGTTTCAGGAATGCTTGGTGAAGATCTTGTAGTCATGCTTTATACAAAGGTGTATACACCTTGACTTTTGTTACTGAACAAGTTGGTGCCCTTATACCAGCATGAGGTTGCATTTAATTGATTTTAAAATTTTAAAAAATGTAACTGTCCTCCTGGAGCCCTTAGTGTATGCAAAACAGACCTGTGGATGTTCTTGAGTTTAATGGGTGTTTTGCTATTGACTTCAAAGAGAAGTGGTTCTGGGTGCGGTAAGGAAGGCACTGTTCAGTGGGGTTGGCAGGGTGCTGATATCACCACACCATACTAACTCCAATGCTGGGACAGGTGTGTGGGCACCACTCTGGCAGCTAAAAGTGCAGGCACTGCCACCTGTGGGCCACGTTAAGGCTGGCTCCCCCTCAGTCATGGGAGTGGTGGCAGAGATGCAGGAGCAATTTGTAGGCTGCGAGGAGCCTTTTTTAACCAAACTGTGTAGCCCGTACAGTACATGACGGGTGCGGCAGCGAATGCTTATGGTCACCATTGGAAGACCTGCTCGCTGCAGGCACTGGGTAGATGGGCATAAGGGACTGACCGTCCCCCATCCCCGCCGTGGGAACCGAACCAGCCCCGGCAAGGAGAAACCTTCCCCTGAAAAACAGGCGCATGCGCAGTCAGAGGCTTACCCTGCGCCCATCTCCCCTATCGCCCCATCAGCTTATTCAGTAGCACGAGCGCCCCTTGCTGACGCCGGCTCGCGCACTGCAGGGGACGGCGCGCGGGCGGCGCAGGCGCACAGCGAGCGGAGCCGGGTCGGCGGTTGCTCCGTGCGTGCCCCGCGACTCAGGTGATGCTGGATGCTGGGGCGATGCTGAGGAGGAGGCTGAGGAGGAAGGCGGGGCCCCGCCGCCCCGGCTCGCAGCCCCGCCGCCCCCCTCCCCTGCCACTGAGGCGGCCCCGGGCCGAGCCGGCGAAGCCAGCGGCCCCTTCCACGCCCCCCCACCCCCTCCCGGCCTCAATGTCTCCCCCGCCGCGGGGAGGCTGCCGCCGCCTTGGAGTCCAGCCGCCCCGGCCCCCTCTCCGTAGCCGCCCCCTCGCCCCCGCCCCCTTCGGCTCGCAGCAGCCGCCTGGGCGCGGGAGGACCCCGGCCTCCCCCTTGTCGCTGCGACCCGGTCGCCGCCAGCCCCGGGCGGCCGAGGAGCGGCGGCGGCGAGGCCCCCCGGGGAAGATGAAGTCGGAAGCGGGAGACAACTCGATGATCAACCTGTCGGTGCAGCAAGTGCTGAGTCTGTGGGCGCACGGCACCGTGCTGCGGAGCCTCACCGGTAACCGGGGGGGGGCGAGGGCACGGGGCTGTAGCCTGAATCTGACCCCTGGGCGGGAGGGGGCGAGTCAGGGCAAAGGGCGTGACTCAAGTGGGGGGGTCAGAGCGGGGATCGTGTTCCAGGCAGAGCCCCCTTGAGCGCCGGCGGGGTCCCACTCCCACACCGCTATCAGAGCAAGGTAGGGGGGCTTTCACTTTTGCCTCCACCCACGTGAGCGCGGTCGGACAGTAACTTTGTTTCTTTCCCCTCTGGGAGCTGGTGACAAAGGGGCCGACTGCGAGGATGGGGGTTCGCATTAGCAGCCACAGGCTGAGCCAGGAAAGATTGAGGTGGGCTGCTGTTGTCAGGTGAGAAAAGGGTAGTTGGAAAAGGAAGGAGGGCAGCTCAGTGCCTGGTGGACTGGGAAGAGAGACCAGCTGTTCAGAGCCTTTGCAGAGACTGTTGACTATTAGTACTCATCTGGAGGAAAGTGGGCTTGATTTGGGGCTCTTTGCTTTACTACCAGGAGGATTAATGGGCTGTCTACGCTAATGAAACTCTTGCAGGGGTTGTGTCTGTGGGAAACTGTTTCTGGACTCCTCATTCTATTGGACTCTGCCCATTAGCTTGCCTTGGATACTGAAGAGTACAGTGTCACTTGGTTTGCATGGGATGGAGGGTCACATCATTTGGTTGTTGGTTGAGTTTCTACTTAAAACTGGCCCTGACACAAGAAGTTTTGATAAGCAGAAGTTGTGTAGTGGTGGAGCTGTTAGTGGAAAAGTACTTCATATAGATAAGTAGGATTAAACTAAGAGGGAATGCTGAACTAAAAGGGGGTTGCATTTCTGCTGTACAACACATTATCCAGAACGAAGTGATAAATATTAGTAAGCCAGTTTTGAAATTGCCTGCTCCTCTCCCCATTCACCACATGATATAGTTGCACCTTGAGTTGCTAGATATGTGCTTTTCTTTTAAATGTTTACGTTTTATCATAGTATAATATCCTAGATACCTAACCTTTAATGGAAAAGGATGCCAGAATGTAATAAACACTTTTATGAGGAAATCTTCCACAAAAGTGTCCATAACACTCTTGCATCCTTTCCACTGAAGACTAGGTATCTAGGATTTAAATGTTAATAAACACAGTTAACTTTCTCATAGTTATCTTGGCGTATGTTCAGCGAATTTTTTAATGGAAGTTGTGGAATTTATGACTTCCAGTTTCTTTGGTGACTTCAGCCTGTGGTAGCGGGGAGCTGCCACTGTATGCGGCTGTCAGCAGTGGTGGGGGTCATCTGGAACTCCCAGCTGGTAGCTGCACATGGAGGCAGTTCATAGGAGCTTTGAGCACCCACAGGCGGCAGGGACTCCGGAGCAATGAGTTCCCCAGCACCAGCCTAATTCATGGACACCACTTCCCGTAGCTCCCATTTGTCAGGAACTGTGAACCGCAGCCACTGGGAACTGCAGTAGGGATGTTGAATTGCAGGTAATTGACTAATCGAATAGTCAATGCGTTTTGCGTCAACTATTCGACTAGTCAATAGGTTGCCTCTGTCTTTGAAGTGTGGAAACAGCCCTAGGGGAATGCCCAGCTGATCCCGGGCTCCCTGTGGCGCTGCTACTTTGAAACGCAGCCATGGGAGCCCGGCATTAGGCTCCCCAGCCAATCCCAGGCTCCATTTGGCGCTGCTGCTTTGAAACTCCGGGAGAAGCCTGATGCTGGGCTCCCGCGGTGGCATTTCAAAGTGGCAGCGCCACGTGGAGCCCAGGGTCTGGCCCCAGGCTCCACATAGCGCTTCCGCTTTGAAGTACCCCCTTTTTTTCCCCCCCCTTGCTGCTTCTTTCTGTTAGAGGCAGCAAACAGGGATGGGGGCAAGCGACTAGTCGACAAGCTTGTCGACTAGACCTTCACAACTCTAAACTACAGGTGACGTACAGCATAAACCAAATATCTCGCAGCCTCCCATCAGATTACCCTGATGGGCTACATCACATTGCCAAAGGTTTCTGACCCCTGGTCTAGCTGCTGCAGAGCTCTGTAGGGACCCCAGAGTTGAGCGCCTCATTTTGTGATTAATATTGTTAGTAAAAGTCATGGACTTTTAGCTTAATCAGCTAATTGAATAGTTGATGCAATTTGCATTGACTATTCAAGTAGTTTATAAGGGTGCCTCTGCCTTTGAAATGTAGCAAGAGCCCTGTTAGTTCTTGCTACATTTCAAAGATGGAAGCCCTGCAGGTAGCACTGGGCTAGCGGAAGACTCAAGCAGGCCCCCCACTAGCCCTGCGCTCCCTGCTTTTGAAATGAAAGCCTCTTGTACATTTCAAAAGCAGGGAGTGCGGGGCCAGCGGGGGACTGCTTGAGTCTCCCGCTCGCCCCCTGCTCCCCTGGTGCTTCTGCTTTTGAAATGTAACAAGAGCCCCGGTCTTGCTACATTTCAAAGGCGGAAGCGCTGCCAGTTCCCTGCTGTGCCCCTAAGATGGTGCTGGGGGGAACCAGTTTTTAATCTCAGTAGGCTGCAAGATTATTGTAACCAAGACAGTCTCTCAGGATAGGCTAGTTTTGCTAACAGCACTTGTATACCTATAATTTGCGGTATGTGCCGATTGAACTGTTACAGCGCTTTGGCGGGATGCAGAGGGCACGCATGGCTCTCAAAGTCAGTATTGTGTTCAATGAGCACATCCATGCCCCTAAAGCGAGGTCACGTCAATAATATCAGTAGGGAAAAAAGTGACATGGACGGAAATCTGCAGAATCTTTCAACCTTGCATGTGTCTTGTGGGCCACACACAGAATCCCAATGGGCCACATGTGGCCCATGGGCTGCAGGTTGTCTGCCACTGGCATAGCTCAGTGTAACCAATGCAGGAAAAAGTTTATATAGATTTGGCTGCTGTGGCCTGGACTTCCATAGTCTGTCAATATCTGTGGTTTGGCCTCCCTGTGGATGCTATAGAGCTGGAACACTCACAGGAAAACCCAGGCCCTGGGCTCAATAACTCTTCCCCTGCTCTTTCAGAGCTTCCAGAGTGCTCAAACTGAGGGAGGGAGGGAAGGAGCAGGAATAGAGTACAATTTGGGAAAGAGGTAGGGTGTCTGCAGAGCCCCCGGGGACCAGGAGCACAGTCCTCAGCTGGGGTTGGGAGCACTATACAGCTGTTGCGGGGTTTGGTGTAGGGATGTAAGCAACTAGTCGTCTACCCAATAAGCATATGTTTATCAGATAGTGGACTAGTGCTGCTGCTCCTCTCCTTTTGTAATGTACAAGAGCCGCTTGCGGCTCTTGTACATTTCAAAGGAAGAGGCACAGAGGGGAACCCATGCCAGTGGGGACAGTTTTGCTCCCCACTGGCACAGGTTCTTGCTGCTTCTGTCCCTCTGAGTTGCCACAGCTCTTGTACATTCCAAAGGGAGAGAGCCAGAGGGAACCCGCTCCCTCTCTCCCTTTGAAATATACAAGAGTCGGTGGTGACTTCTGTACAATTCAAAGGGAAAGAGTCAGGGGAACATTTCAAAGGGAGAGGTACAGTGAGCTAGCAAGTGGCCCCCCTTATCGACTAATCAAGTAGTCGATAGAAATTCCATCAACTACTGGATTAGCTGATTAATCGAAATTTAACATCCATAGTTTGGTGTGCTCCCATGGGGCTGCTCTCCTGGGGCTCTTGCCCATGCTCCGTCTTTCTCTGAGTGCTCCTTCCCCAGACAGCTCTTGATCAATGCTGGTCCCTGTGCTGCCTCAGAAGAGAAGCCCAGTAGCTGGCAGTTGCAGAGAGGCTAGCATTGACCTTCCCTGGTCTGGCATATTCCCTAAGTCAGGTTCCAAGGGTGCCAGATCAGGGTGCATTCTTCCACAAATGTGTGTTTGGTTTTTGCTGTTTCTGTTCCATTCAGTTAATCTTTGTGAATCTGAGTTAGTTGCTGGGTAGTAAGTAATGAGGTTGATTGTTTATGCTTTTCTGGAATTTAGTGAAGGGCTGTGTAATTCATTTTTAGAGCTCCAATTCTCTTCACTTTAATGAATAAAAAAAAATTAAAACTTGTATAATCTACCAATTAGTATCAGTAACGGGCCTGAAAGTTTTTAAAGGTGCGTGGGGTAGGGATGTTGAGGACTAGTCGACTATCCGATAAGCAAATGCTTATCGGATAGTCGACTAGTCACTTCACCCCCTTGCTGCCTCTATCAGATAGAGGGGGGTACTTCAAAGCGGCAGTCAATTACATGCTACTTGATATCCTTAGTGTGGGATGCACTTTGTCTTTAATTACAATTTAAACAGTTTCGGTTGCTGGCACCCATTGCTGACATAACTTTCATAGCATAATATTTCATAATTTTGAGGCGCTTTGGGTTCACTCTCTATAAAAAACTGTGACTTATGTGGATATATATTTAGGGGCTTATACACTTGAAAATAAAATGTAAATAAATATATAGTATTCAACAGCTAATGTCAGTGAGACCTATAATTGCTCTCACATTTTTGGCAAAGGTACAATAAATAACTCAGAGTTGTTACAGTGATTCTCCATAAAGAGAGAAAGATGAATGAATGGTGTGATTGCTAACTATTATTTCATTCGATCTTCTGCTGCGTTTGAGAGTTTTTGAACTCAACTGAGTAAAGCATTAGGGATGTGAACAACTAGTCGCTCCCCCTCCGGCCCCCGTTGCCTCTGTCAGAAAGGGGCAGCAACGGGGTGGGGGGGAAGAGAAGGAGATGCTTCAAAGCAGCAGTGCTGCGTGGAGCCTGGGGTCAGCTGACTTGAGTCTCCCACTGGGCCCGTGCTCCCTGCAGCTCTTTTGCCTGTGAAGTGTAGCAACTTATTGCCCTTATCGATTAATCAAATAATCAATGCAAATTGCTTTGACTACTCGATTAGCTGATTAATCTAAATTTAACATCCCTATAAAGCATTTCATTCTACCTTTAACATGTAAAGTGTGGAAAAAGAGACTCCTTGGGTGGAATACGAGGGAAGACATTTTTAAAGATATCTTCAAAAAATGTAGACCCATTTAAGAAGACCCTTATGTATTAACTTCAGGAATCAAACTCGTTTTGTTATCTGGAGGGCTGTTGTCTTTAGATGAACAAATAGATCTTACAATGGTTATATGTGTATAAAACTGTGAAGTTTATATGAGTAAACTAAAGATTTGCTCAACAGTTTGCCTGAATTTTCAGGTTATATTAAAATTTACTGTTGTTTAAAGATTACTTCCATACCCAAGGGAACAGTGCAGCATTTATTTTCCACATCAAGTATCTGCGACTCCCATTGGCCAGTTTTTGGTATAACCTCTTAAGATTTCATGTAGTTATATGGCTGTCAAATTACATGATATCTAACCTCTCTCTTTAACATACCTAATATCAGCAAATGGAGTGCACGCTCCTGTTGCCTATGTCAGAAAGCCCTGAGGCTATGGGACTTCTTTGTAGAACACTCAATACACCTGTAGGCTTCATACCTCCTGAGAGTACAAAATGAGCTGGCCAACAGTCTGTCAGTCTTTTCATGTGCATGAGTGGCCTGGAAGTCACATAATCAATCTTCCAGACATGGGGACTTCCCCAGATAGACCTCAGCACACTCTACCGTGGTACAGAGCCTAATTGGCAGCGTTCTTGGCTTAGATTCCCTCTCAAATCTACAGAGCGGTAACGTGGTGCTTTATCCACACCTTTGCAGCACACAGCCCAATCACCCATGAGGTGAGGTATGATGCAGGAGGTTATAGTGGGTGTCATGAGGTGAGGGTAGGTCAACAGGAAGTTAAATTGGGTGTCATGAATGCGCAACTCCCCAGGGTGTGTCCAGGCTGACCTTAAAGCTAGGGAAAAAACCCTTCCTGCTACCGTGCACATGCACACCTGATTAGAATGGACATGAATAACACATCATGAAGAACAACCTTGCCCTTCCATATTCAGGGACCTTTCTCACTAGAACATGCTTCATCAAGAAGTAGAACCATTTCTAAGGCTGGTCTAAACTACAGCATTAGGTTGATTGATGTGTGTATGCTACATTATTGCTCCCGTTGATATAAGTTGTCCACTATACCAACCTAATAACTCCACTTTCCTGAGAGATGTAATGCTTTCGTCGATATAGTTAATCAGTACAGTTATAGCGAAGACACTGCATTGACTGTTCTAGCTGTCAGCATGCCACAATGCACCACACTTACAGCTAAATCAGTAAGTGTTTTAGCTTACTGATCAGTAAGTGTTTTACAGCAAGACATGGCTATTGATGTCTTGCACCACCGGCAGAAGGGCATGTCACACTATCTTAATTATTGTGATAGCTGTACATCCACTTAACTTAAGTTTACTTAATTTGGTACTGTAGATTTGCCCCAAGTTTTGGAGCAGTTGAAGTCGTCCCTCAAGAATACAAAGAAACAGGTTTTAGTATCATTACTTTTGAATACCTAAGAAGAAAGGGGGTTGACGTCCAAGTCCAGATTTGAATAGCTGGACATTTTCTTCCACACATTTATCTAAAAGAGAACTACTGTAATCATCTATAATTTCCTCTGTGTCTCCACAGATCTAGTATCAGGTCTTGCACTGGGGCTGTTTATCAAATACCTGATGATAGTGGCAGCATTCTTGACAAAACAAGCAAGCCAAGTTTTTCCTTACCTAGACAGCGTGGCTCTTTTGGGAGAGAGCTCCTTGGCATATGATTTACTCCATTATCAGATACTCAATCTTTTTGTTTCCAGTCAGCAAGGAGAAGTTGGTGTTAATTCCTACCCAAACAATATCATTTATAGAGGCATTACTGGACACCACCTCAGCAAAGGCTTATCTTCCCTAGATTCAACTGCTAAATTTGGTCAATCAGTTACAAGCCCAAAATCAGACCTCAATAGTTTTGTCTCCGTCTCCTAGAGCATATGGCCACTCAAACTTCCCTAACTCTGCATGCTAGACTTCATCTTCTGTGTTTGCAAGAGTGGCTGAAGTCTATTTATAAGCTCAGCAGATCTACTTCGCTCCTAAATCCTGTCATATTTAAATTGGATTAAAATGGTGGTCAGATCTTCCTGAAGTATGCAGAGTTTATCTTTATTTCCACTATTGCCATCCAAGACACAAATGGCAGACACTTCCAGTCTAGCATGGGAGAATTCATTTTGACCATCTCTACACTTAGGCCACTGGTCAGCACAGAAAACTCTTTTGTAAATAAATGTATTAGAGCAGAGGGTTTATTCACCAGGCTTGATCAGCTTTTTCTTCCCCTTATGAAAGGGTTAACTCTTTAGATTATGAAAGATAACCACAGGGATTACATCAATAAGCAGGAGGAACAAGATCAACTACCCACTGTCAGCAAGCTGTGTGTCTATGGAATTTCTGTCTTCAGCATGAAATTACCCTCCAATAAACCTTCACTTAGCAGGCTGCAGAATGTTCTGGGAAATCACTTCAGCAAACAGTTGCATGCAACCATGAATGGTTAGTAAAAGAGAGTCACAGATATCATGGATATCGGTGCATGGGATGAGAATTAACAACTTGAGGTTCGCGGATGATATAGTTATCATCGAGGAAGATGAAGAGAAGTTAGCGAGAATGGTGCAGGTGCTAAATGAGGAAGGGAAGCAGTATGGACTGGTTATGAATATCAATAAAATGAAGACAATGGTATTTGGAGATAAAGAAATAGGAACGAAGATAAGTGTAGATGGGATCGAACTAGAGAACATAGAGTAGTTCATGTATTTGGGGAGCAACACGATGTATGATTTAGACTGTAAGAAGGAAATAGCGACTAGAATAGTGAAAGCAAGAGCGAGTTTAAAGGTGATGGATAAAATCTGGAAAAGTAAAGTGATTAGCTTAGGAACGAAGCTGAGGGTCTTGAAAACGTGTGTATTTAGCAGCATGTTGTACGGATGTGACACATGGGTGATAACGAAAGAGTTGAAGAAAAGAATATTGGCATTTGAGAGGAGTTGTTATAGAAAGATCCTGAGAATAGGATGGATGCAGAAGGTCACCAATGAGGAATTATATAGGGAGATACAGCCGAAAGAGAACCTACTGCAGAAGGTTATACAACAGAAGTTACAGCTATTCGAGCATATCTGCAGAATGAATGACAAGCGAATAGTTAAGACCTTGGTATTCGGCATAATGGATGGTCCGGACCCCACAGAGAATGGGTAGATGATATAGTAGGTTGATGCGGAGCTAGTCTACAGAAACTAAGCCACTCTGCACTGGACAGGGAAAGATGGAAGGAAATAGTGAGGGAGGCATTGGACACCAATAGGCATTGAGCCCATGGTGGTTGTTGATGATGATAATGATGAGAGACCTAGTTGCAATGAAAGAAAACAAACAAACAAAAAAATCTGATTCTACTCGGGCAGGTGAGGAAGGAGGGGAGTGGGCACTGTCCTCTTTTTGGGGCGTATTTCAGTCTAATGCTAACAGGCTTGATGAGGTGACCATTTAAGTCCCTGTATCAAGGTGGGCAATAAGTGGCCTGAGGGCTAGGGATGTTATATATTGTGTATATCACATAAAATATTATCGTACACACAATTATTTGATAGTCCCTGGGGGCAGGGCTGGCAGCCAATGTGCTCTGGCCCCATTCCTGAGAGACCTTCCTACCTTGCACGTCTGCCTCTCTATCAGAAACAGCAGAGTAGAGTGGTAGGCAGGGGCTAGTCTGCCAGGGGAGCCAGTTTAAAAGCCAACTCCCCTCGGTACCTTCTGCTTGCCACTCTGTGCTTCTGCCTTTGATACAGGCTTATCGGTTAATCATTTACTTGACTATACGCTAATATCCCTACTGCAGGCTGGACATGGTTTGCCATGATTAGCCCCTGACAAGCTGCCAGATGGTTTATTTACCTACATGTCTGCAGGTACAGCTACTCACAGCTCCCGTTGGCCGTGGCTCACCATCCTGGCCAGTGGGAGCTGCAGGAAGCAGCACAGTCTGGGGCACTACTTCTCACAGCTTCCATTGGCTGGGGACGGTGAACTGTGGAAAGTGGGAACTGTGAGCAGCTGTACCTGCAGATGCACAGGTAAATAAAGATCTGGCGGCCTGCCAGAGGCTAACCCTGACAGAACTCGTCTGGCGTGCAGGCTACCTACTGCCTACCTCTGCCTTATATTTCCCTTTTCACCTGTCCTTCAAAATACCATTTTTTAGTAGCAAAATCTGGCCCACGGGCACACCATGAGCCTCATCCACACTTTCTGCCTGCTCTGCCCCTCTCTCTGTTCAAAGCAACATCTCTTAGGGTATGTGTAGACTACATGCCTCTGTCTGCAGTGGCATGTAAATTAGACTACCCGACATAGTCAATGAAGCCGGGATTTAAATATCCCCAGCTTAATTAAAATAAAAATGGCCACCGCGCTGTGCTAGCTCAGCTGATCGTTGGCACAGCGAGGCAGTCAAGACGCGGATCGGTCAACAGGGGAAGCCTTTGTCGACTGCTCCTGTAAATCTCGTTTCACAAGGCATAAGGTGGCGGTCAACAAAGGCATTCCCTGTCGACCGATCTGCATCTTGACTGCCACGCTGTGCCAACGATCAGCTGACCCGGCACAGCGAGGCGGCCATTTTTATTTTAATGAAGCCGGGGATATTTAAATCCCGGCTTCATTGACTATGTCGGGTAGTCTAATTTACATGCCTCTGGCGACAGAGGCATATAGTCTAGACATACCCTTAATGCTGTGAGCTGGGGAAGGGCAAAAAGAGGCTTAACACAGTGCCCCACCCCCAGCACATTATTGTAGCTCCCATTGGCCAGAAACTGGACCCATATATTGCAGGAAGGTTTCCTGATTCCTGACATATGTACTGTTCTGTGTTATACTGAAGACAATCATTTGAGAATTGTTTAAATTAATGTAAAATAAACCCAAGGAATATGATACAATTCATTTTCATAGTTAGTATCAATTCAATTTTCTTTTTTTCACAAGTACAATTAGTGTAATATGGTTCTCTAACAATCTTTTAACAGTCTTTTAAAATACTTTATCTCCACCTTTGTCCTGTTTGTTTTTAATGCATAACTACCTTTTAGAAGTTGAGGGGAAAGCTAGAGAATTTGGCATGCAAATAAGGGATAGATAAGAACCCAAAACAGTTGAGAGATCTGTATGTAGCACTGGTGTAAATAGGACCATTCTTAAGTGGCCTTTCTGATTTATTAGTAGTTCTTTCACTCCCATGCACTTTCACTGATCCTTATTAGCTTCTTTACTTTCAAGGTAGAAGTAACATTTGTCTGTCAGACAGATCTGTTTGTATTCCAGCATGTGTATTGCATGTAACAGTAGACTTCCGATAATCCGGCACCTTTGGGATCCAGGTGGTGCTGGATTATCGGATATGCCGGAGTACTAGGAGGTACTATAAGGGGGCATACTCCCAACCCAATCCCCTCACACCCCGACCTTATGCTCGGGTCCCAGAGCCGCCGGTACAGCTGTGCGTCTCCCTTCAGGCGCTGGGGCACATGCGCTGTGCGGCCGGCTTTTCAATGAGCTGGCCAGGATGCTGTGCACAACCCAGTCCTCCTCCCCTTCCCCAGAGCCAAACACCTCCCCTCCCTGCTGTCACCCAATCCCCCTTCTCCCCCAACCTTATGTCCGGGTCCCGAAGCAGGTGCCTGTGCTCAGCGGCCGGCTGCTAGCACGTGCAGGCTGAACGCTGTGAGTGCTGGGGGCCGTAAGCGGAACTGCACGGGCCGTGAGCACGCATGTGGCTCACAGTGGCCCGACCATGAGAGCGGCTGACCTGAGCAGTTCTGGGTTCCAGTTGATGCCGGACTATCAGGAGTGCCGGACAACTGGATGCCGGACTATTGGAGTTTTAGTGTATTAAGAATTTCAGTTTTAGTAGTTACCTAGCTATGACAACATAGAGTAGACATATTTTGAAGAAATAATGGAAATTACTAAAATGACATTGTCAACTAATTACATATATGCAACTAGAAATAAAAACATTTGTATCTTCGCCCTTTATAAACATTAGCTTTTTTACTTAAATAGTTAAAATTCATCTCCTTTGGGGCTAATTTGTTTATCAGAACTCTCCATTTAAGTTTATGGGTAGGTAGGGTGCTAGCCTTCATCTTATTTTCCCCATTTAAATCACTGATAACTATCTTTTTAAGCTTCCTTGTTAATGTTAACATATTTTTGATAAGCTGGTTTTCATGTGACAGTACATTGAAATTTGTTTTCAGAAACCGCTAAAAGGAAATAGGTTGCTCCTGAAGTACTCTACTGATAGTGTACCCAGATTTTACTTGGAATGGATATATTGTGGGTGTGTATTTAAGATGGTCTGCCATATAAGTATAGTGCCACTTGGGTAGGTTCCACTATTTTCAGATTTATTTTTTAAGATGGAAATAAGTGTTTTTCTTAAATATATGGTATTTCTAAATATTTTGCTTCATAATTATCACATCTGAAATAATAATTTATTTGTCTGCTTTCTTTTCAGAGATGTGGTACTGGGTTTTCCTGTGGGCTCTCTTCTCCTCTCTCTTTGTCCATGGTGCTGTAGGAGTTTTAATGTTTGTGATGCTGCAGAGACATAGGCAGGGGAGACTAATCTCTGTCATTGTGGTCAGCATTGGATTTCTGGGTTCTGTAACTGGAGCAATGATAACCAGTAAGTCTATTTTGTTTTTTTACATATAGTTTTATATCTTATTTTCAAAAGAGCATTATTTCTTATCTAATCTGGTAACTGTTCATACAAATTTGTTACTTTAGTCATATAGTTTTTCCTGTGAGAATGTCAACTTGGTTGCTCCTTCTACTGTGTGAAGATAAAGGCAGTATAGAACTGTCAAAGAAGCATAGGACTCCTCACATGTATTTTTTTCATATTTGGAAACCATGGGGATCTTTGTACTGAAAAGTGTCATTCCATTCTTCTTTACTGAGACTAAAAGCGACAGTTCTGTGATGGGTGCTTCTGGTTATTGGAAGGAAATCATGTACCCTTAGTCTCATAATGGTTTCCTCTCCATTTGGCTTGCCAGAGTGATTTTGCTGCTCTTGTCCTATTTCCTGGTGGTGTCCACTAATAACCTCAGGCTATGTCTACACTCGCGGCTTCTTGCGCTAGTAATATGCAAATGAGGCTAAGTGTGGAATATCGCCGAGCCTCATTTGCATACCTAATGAGCCACCTTTTTTTTCAGAAGAGGCTCTTGCGCAAGAAGGAGCATCTACACTGCCCCTTCTTGTGCAAGAAAAACCCTCTTGCGCAATGCCGTTACACCTATTACTTTTCAGGAAGAACGGCATTGCGCAAGAGGGTTTTTCTTGAGCAAGAAGGGGCAGTGTAGACGCTCCTTCTTGCGCAAGAGCCTCTTCTGAAAAAAAATGGTGGCTCATTAGGTATGCAAATGAGGCTTGGCGATATTCCACTCTTAGCCTCATTTGCATATTACGCAAGAAGCCGCGAGTGTAGACATAGCCTCAGTGTCTTGGATCTCCACTTTGAAACAGTTTATGCTCTGATGTGAAATGATTACCATGAAGGTGTTATACTTCTGAGTAGTTAGATGCACACTAAATAGACAAGTGCTTCTCTGACAACATTGGAAATCCTTTCCTCTACAGAAAAAACCATCTCCACTCACGCATCACTCAGTCCTTGGACCCAAGTAAGGACCTGAGTTCTTGTCTATGTTAGAATTGCTTGGATATCAGTAAAGCAGTTCAGAAATTAATTAGTTAAAATGGTGCAAATCTCTTATGTGAGCTTATTTCAATTTAGCCGAAGTCAAATAACTCATCAGTTTAAGCTAAATCAAAAAGGTACTCTTTAAGCATAATAAGACTTTATAGAGGAATGTGGCACCAACGTAACTAAATCAGTTTCTAAACTGATTCAGTTATACTGGCATGATTTATTATGAACACATAACAGTTGGATTAAAGCCCAAAAAAGCAAAGGGACAGAAATTTTGGTTTTCATTCATTAAAACAATGTCCATATAAGCAATTTTCCAACACTCAAGTGAATTAGTTGAATAAAATCAGAATAAATAAGAGAGTAATTTCAACCAAGTCTTCACTATCGTCAATGGGATGGGATGAGTTAGATCTAGATCTCTTGCAAATTGGATAAATTGAAGTCAAATGGTTCTTGTGAAAATGTATGGACCAAAACCAAGTCCATTGATTGCCTACCTCAGCTACAAGCAAAATGTCATCTCTGATCTTTTTTCCCCCCATTCCAGTCCATCTAAGGGTCAGGAAATCAGCTAAGAGATGTTTCAGGCTTTATCACATTTCCAAGTACTCTGTAACAGGTTCAATAACATAGTTTTATTATTAAGAGTCAGTATACAAACAACTGTAAAAGTACAAGTCCTTTAAATAAGGCTATTAATTCAAGTGATTAATCAAAACAAATTAACTTGCTTCAAAATTAATTGCAATTAATCCAAGTTAAATTGCATTGTTAGTCAATAATACAAAATTTAAATGTATCATAAATATTTTGGATATTTTTCTACATTTTCAAATGTTTTGATTTCAGTTACAACACAATATAAAATGTACAATGCTCACTTTTTATTTTATTGCAAATATCTGTACTGTAATAAAGATAAAAGAAATATTACTTTTCAGTTCACCTCAGACAAGTACATTAATGTGCAATCTTTTATCATGAAAGTGCAATTTCCAAATGTAGAATTTTTTTTTTTTTTTTTTACATAACAGCACTCAAAACCAAAACAGTGTGAAATTTCAGAGCCTACACGTTGATTCAGTCCTATTTCTTGTTTAGTCAATTGCTACTAATAGACAAGTTTGTTTACATTTGCAGGAGATAATGCTGCCTGTTTATTTACAATGTCACCTGTATTCTGCATATTTGAAAATGTAGAAAAACATCCAAATATGTGTAATAATTTATATTTTTATTCTATTTTTTTAACAGTGAGATTAAAACTGATCTTTTAAAATAGTTTGACAGCCCTTCTTTTAAAACATTCCCTTTCCCTTGCATACTCCCTGTCTCATGCAAGAGTGGTATGTTTCAGGATGGTCATAGGTCAAACTTTGCTGTTCAGTTAAAACAAAAGAATCAAGTCACAAAAAGAGTAAATGCTATGTCTATAGGCTGGTAGTGATTCCTGATAGATGTCTGCAAATTCATTCAGGAAATATTGGTTACCAGAGTTTGTTGACTCGAGTCCCACGACTTGGACTCAAGTCCGACTTAAGTCGCCTAGGTGACTCAACTTGAGACTCAACTTGGGTTCATTGTTTGTGACTTGAGACTCGACTTGAGACTTGCTAATTTTGTTAAATCGACTTGGTGAAAAAATTGTCCGAAAATACTGATATTGATGGTTTGTACAAAAGTGTCTTGACATTTTTTAAATTAAGACTTGAGACTCGACTTGGGACTTGACTTGAAAGTGACTTTAGGGACTCGAGACTCGACTTGAGACTTGAACTGTAGTGACTTGAGACTCGAGTTGGACTTGACAGTGACGACTTGAAGACAACACTGTTGGTTACCATAATTAATGCAAGCCTTCAGATTCTGATGCCTTAAAGTTTACTTCCCTTTCCAGAATTGCCATTTTTTTAGAATGATCAAGATGGCCCTTATTGTGGGTCACACTTACCTAACACATTTTTTTAACAAATTGTAATAGTTGAAGCTAGAGAGATGGGGTACTGATGTTGAAACTTAAAGATACTCTGTTTATTTTTTTTTAAATTGGAACTGATTGACTTCTTTTATGCATAAAATGAGGAGCAATCCAGTTGTTTGGCAGTTCTGTTTTGAGGAAAAAAATTATAACAAGTTATCAAAAATGTTTTTTTATAAATAATGCATATTTCCTTGTTTTCTGAATTTCTGGAATTCTGACACTTTTATTGCATCATTTCCAAGGGCTGGTTTCAAACTCTGCATCACTAGCTACTAATCAAGTTACTTCAGGAGCAAAATAATTTTATTAGTAGGTATTGTTTATTTTGCCAAGTGCTAGAGAATACTGTTTTAACCTGCACATTTGACCGTAGTGAACTTGTGAAGATAGCTATAGCCAGTGTTTCTTATAATATTTTCCATCCATGTGCAGAATTTTTTTCATCCATGTGTGGAATAAATTTATTTATGAGCATTGAGGCATGTGTGAATATGTACCATCAGTAGAAGCAAAAAACCTAGCTGTGGGTGCCCTGCTAATCAGCTGGACAGCATTTGAATCTCTCCTGATTGGCACAGTCAAGCGTACAGATTACAGGAACACTGGCTATGGCCATGACATGATTTTTTTTCAGTTTTAACCATTACTGCATTGCAAATTGGGGTGTGAATTTTCCTGTTCAAATTTAACCTACCTGCAATACTAAAGTCATTATTTTCAGGTGGACCTCAAGACCAATTTGAGTCTCCATTTTACATTTCACATCTCCTGCATCTGTTGTATATTTGGGAAACATATTAAAGCTTATTTAAAGAAACTGAAGTTGACTAGTGGGAAATCCTGACCCATTAATTGCGTGGCAGTCCAGTATCTCTCTTCCAGGTGAAAGAACATTTGTTAAATGCCCTACATGTAAATGTTGAGAGAACATGCAAGTTGTCTAATAGCATTTGATGTTCAAAGACACAAATTGATTAAACAGCATTGGACAATGTCATGCATATCTGTTTTCTTCTTGTCAAAGTATTCTTGATGGAGGATTTTTGGTTACATATATTACTCAGATATTCTTATTTTCACTCTTCTCTCCTCCACTTATTTGGTGCTCACTTAACTTTTATTATGTTAGCATCTTTGAACCAATGTAGTTTTTGCTCCATTCCAATTGTGCTGTTTTTAAAATGCAAATTGTTTGATACATTCTAATTTACAATTTGACCAGAATAGAGCCTTCTCTGTCCCAACTATTGAGACATTAAAAGCAATGGTGTCCAACACACTTGCCACTAGCCACATGTGGCTTTTTGGCTGGTTGAGTGTGGCTAGTTCACTACAGCGATAACCACCATAGTGGCTACTGCTTCAGATCTGGTTGGACACCACGGCACTAGAAGTTGAGTCCATTTTTTAGGGATGCTGTTTGGTTTTAACTAAGGATGTGAATGACTAGTAGACTATCCAATAAGCAAATGCTTATCAGATAGTCGACAGGTTAGTTGACTAGTTGCTTCCCCCACACATGCTGCCTCTATCAGAAAAAGGCAGCAATGGGGGGGAGGGGAGAAGAGAGGGCACTTCAAAGTGGCAGCGCCGCGTGGAGCCTGAGGCCAGGTCCCGGGCTCCACGTGGTGCTGCCACTTTGAAATGCTGTGCAGCCTGGGACTGCTCGCAACGTTGTCAAAGCATCAGCACTGCTTGGAATCCCCAGATAAGCCTGGGCTCCATGCGGCGCTGCTGCTTTGAAACACCGCGGGGAGCACAGGCACTGGGGGTGACTGCTTGAGTCTCCTGCTGGCTCCGTGCTCCTCACAGCGCTTTTGCCTATGAAGTGTAGAAATGGCTGTTGCTACACTTCAAAGGCGGAAGTCCCCTTATCGACTAATCAAATAGTTGATGTAAATTGCATCGACTGTTCGATTAGCCAAATAATCAAAATTTTACATCCCTAGTTTTAACAAACAGCTGGATTTCAGTTTGACATGCATTCATCTACATAAATTGACCATAGTACTTTGTCATTTGGAATATTTGCATACACTATGGTTGGTATGAAAACTAGATTTTTTTTAAAGGTTCCAAATTAGACACATAATTAGACATGCTGCCCCTGAGTCGTCATATACTTGTTGAGAATCAGTTCAAAGTAGTTTTTCCTTAAAGTTAATATTCCTTGCTTCTGTTTACTTTGGCTGACTAAACTATGATGCATTTGCCCTAAAAAGGGCTCTTATATTTAAACTAAACCTATCTTCATTAACTTCAAATAATGCCTAAATGTTCTCCCTATGTTCCGAAGCCTGAATAGGTTATCTTTCCATGTGATCTTTCTTTAAGTTGTTAACTAAAAAAAAGTGTAATGCAAATTTTGCATACTAAATGTGTACCATTCCACCAACCTTTTATTCCTCTAAATAACTTCTAAATTTGAAGGAGGGTGTGTTGCCTGCCACATGTTTCCTGTAGGCATGGAAAATTAGGTGAAATGAAAATGGATTGTTGTGATCCAGACCACATTAGCATTGTTGCAGTCTTTTATATTTTTCTGACAAACTACAAAGGTTACCGTATACAGGACTCAGGACTGAGTTGCATCCGCTCTGCTCATCTGAGGATGTGGGTTTTGCCCATGAAAGCTCATTATGCTATATATATATATTTGATCATGTCTAAGGTGCTATAGGACTGCTCGTTTTTAAAGTTACAGACTAACACAGCTTCCCCCTTGAGACTTAGAAATGTTTAGCATTATTCTAGGCGGTAAAGCAGAACCTAATGTTCCTGGTTCATAGTTAATGTCATTTTTTTCTCACATTATATCACTTCTGTGACCTTAATTTGTGAAATGTATATTGTGCGAATGATACGATATTTAACAGGAGGAAGCTGGCTGGAAGGAGCTAGTAGCAGCAGTCTTGTTAATTTACAATACAGTATTCTATTTTTTAGTTTGTCCAGAACCTGTCCTGGCCTACTGGCATTATATAGTCTTTGATGAAAGCCCATACATAGTAGTGCAAGAAAAATTATTTCCTCTCTATTCAGCTTTATATAGAACATTCAATTTATATTCCTTTTCATATATTCTTCAAGGTGATATTGCCAAGTTTACTGATGCTGTTAATGTACTTTTTAAACAACTCTTAAAGAATTTAACACTGGTAAATCAGGATGATACTGACTTGCTATGATGAAACTGAGTTTAGTCTTACTAGAACAGTGGTAGGCAAGATCTGGCCCTCTAGTCCGCCTTCCCCCCAGCTCCCTGCCTAAGGCCACAACCCCCTCCTGCCCGAGGTCATCACCCAAGCCCTCTGCTTCCCCAGGGCCCTCCCAGACCCTGTACCCTCTTGTTCAGGCCAAAAACCTCTCCTGCACCCATACCCCCTCCTGGGTCCTGAACCCAAAGCCCTTGCCCCAGATCACAACCCCCTCCTTCACCCAAACTCCCTATTAGAGCCCACACTCTCTCCTGCACCCAGTCCTCTACCCCAAGCTCCCTACTGCACCCAACTTCTGTCTCAAACTCTGTACCCATAAAAAAGTTCAGCCCTTGACTACTTAAAAAAATTTTGACGTGGCTTCCCCACTGAAAATTATTGCCCACCCTTCCACTAGAAAATAGTTTACGGGGAATCCAGTTGAGTTGTACAACATTGTTGGGTAATATAAATATTTTACTGCACATGAGCATTGCAAAATTCAAATGTTTTTGATGAAGTGATTAAAACTATTATTTTCTTCAGTATAAACATCATTACAATGAATACAAGTAGACTATTAGTTGATAACTTTTCTTGGCAATTTTGCAAGGCTTCTTAAAACTAGTAAAGAACAGAGAAACAAAGATTAAACGCTATGAAAATGGGGAAACTGCAAAACTTTATAAATGACAAAAATACAGTCATACAGCTATCTTATATATTTGCTGTTCAAAATTAGGAATACTTATGTGTGTGTGTATGTAGTTTCCTAGGTTTTTAAGGAATGCACTTCAGCTGGGTAACCATACTTGATGCCTATCATGAAAATTAGAGAAGTAAAGTAAATTGGCATTAATAATTCTGGAGCATTGGGGGTGATAGGTTATTTGATAATGGGTTTGGTCATAGAGTATATTGAGACCCAATATTAATAGTCTTAATAGTCTTCAGCCTAGACCTATTGTTAGTGTAATAATTTCAAGTGTTTTTTCTTATGATTCTAGGTGCAGCTGTAGCTGGTATTTACAGAGTAGCAGGGAAGAACATGGCTCCTTTAGAAGCACTGGTATTTGGAGTTGGACAGACAGTACTGACATTAATTATTTCATTTTCAAGGATTCTTGCTACGCTTTGAGACTTCTGTGAAAACATTCAGTTAATATAAGGAAACCTTTTGTCTGTAGAGAAGTTTTCTGGAAGTGACTTCAGTGGCTGACGGACATAAATTAGTGCACCAGGTCTACTTCAAATCTAGAAATTCAGTCAAGTGGGAAAAGACTGCCCTCTAGTGTCTACACTGTTGTACTAATGTTCAGCACCTTATGTGCCTCAGTCACAGGGAAGGCGCAATTAATGTATGTGACGCTGCGACATAAAGCACCTTGAAGAGCTGCCAATCAGGTGAACGTTTATGATGAAATCATTGTTCTTAACAGTGCTGTGAAAAAATACAGGGACATTTCTGAAGAATCCGTATATGTGCCAAACTTGAAGTTTAATTTTTTAACTTAAATGTACGAACATTTGAAATTGTAGTAATAGACAAGTGCTGTGAATATATTCTACATTAATTCAGGTAAACGAGTAAGGATTTGTTTAACTGAATCCTATTCAATGCTGTGTATTAACCTATTCAGCATATGAAATAATTACTTGGTTTTTGAATTGTATATGAGCATTACTGGGATTTAGGACTGCAGCAACTCTGATCATAAAATTAATGTGTTTAGCACTGTATGTAGGAGATTTTTAGTGAAGCAATTCCGTGAGGTTCACCAACTTTGGAAAAGAGATTTAATAGTTTTATTTCTACACACTTGGTATTTTATCAGTCCCATAATCACCAAGTAGACTGTGCATAGGGCAAATTAAGGAAATCTATTATGCAAAAATGAAATGTAAATTATTCCTTTACTCAATTATTTTGATCGAAATGTAGGTATTCACAACCCCTTTAGAAAAAGGTACTTGTTTATCTTCATGGAAGAAATTTTCAGGTGTGATGTCTGAGAAGTTTGTTGAAATTAAATCTTTTTAATGATATTTTAAAACCAGAAACAGTCTTTAATTCTGAAACATCTAATGTTTAAAATATGGCCTAATCTAGGCTCTAAAAGAGAATAAAAAGACAAGTAAAGAAATTACAAAGAAGATTGAAAGAATTTTAAAAATATTATGTATGATTGTACTGGTATTCTGCTGAACAAAAATGGCAAGTTTAATGTTAAGACCTGGTTCATCAGTATCAAAACAGGGATAGTAGTATAATGCATGTACTTCCCCATTTCTGAACTTGTTTTATTCTTGGGATTATATGTAGAACTTTCAGATATTTAGCTTTCAGTAGACTTGTGTTCTTTCTAGTTTAGAAGAAACAGAGGTGATGTGAATGTAAAATGCACATATACAATGTTTCAAAGTGAATAGAAATTGGAAAATATCCAAGAAGTGCAGAATTCAGAAGGGCAGGAAGGTCTGTGTGAGGAAAGAGGTAATCCTGCATATCCAAGGGAGAATTTGTCAACAGTTTAATAAATACATGCTTAGAGAGGAGGAATGATATACCAGAGGTATTGCTGTCATGATGTCCCAACATTTTTTCAGGCCTGCTTACACAGTAGTACTTGCAACACTATCAAAAGGTCACCATCACAATGATGAATCAAATTATTTTGCTCACTACTTCAACATACAATATATTAAAGTCTGATTTTATCATTACTTTCCTGCATATATATTGGTTTATCAATTATCGTACTATATCTGTAAAAAAGTTTTTCCTGTAGGACGACAGAGGGACAGGCCCAGCCTTCCTCTCCCCTTCCCAGTGGCCGGAGGGAAAGCCAGGCCTGGGGTGGCTCAGGCCCTGCCTCTCCCGACACGAAAACTGGGCTGGCGCGGCTCGGTGCGAGGGGGAACTGGGCTCAAGAGCCAGGCCTGGCTGCTGGAGTTACTGTTAGACCACAGTGGGAGGTTGGGAGGGAGAAGGGGGCTCAGGGGCTGGTGGAGGGGGAGAGAAGGGAGGGAGAAGGGAGCCCTGGCTGGTGGGGGGGAAGAGGGGAGAAGAGGCGGCCAGGGGGAGAGAGAAGGGACCCTGGCTGACGTGGCCACAATCTGCCTCTCCCTGGTGGCTGGGGTTGCCAACCCACATGACAGGGCGCAGCACAGCCCCCTAGTTATTCATAATTGGTAGATAGCTGGTATTAATATCTTTGTTCTTGAAAAAGTAAGTAAGTGTGTATGTGTGTGTGTGTGTGAGAGAGAGAGAGAGAGAGAGAGAGAAATACACAGGAGAGAAAACAAATCAAAATATAGGTGTCTATATACTTTGAAAATGTTCATTTAAGTATGTTGGCTTTGAATCTACTTTTTTTAAACACACACATGGACACATCCATGCAGTGTGTCACAATTATTGTGAATGTCTTCAAATGCTAATTCATTGTTCACTTAATTTTTTGCTTCTCACTTGATACTTTTTTTCAGAAAAAGATGATGCAGTTTAGGAAAGAGATTATTTTCCAGGAAAACATTAAATTGCTCCTCTGTATCTGTAGATAATGATTTAAATTTCTCTCCATTGTCTTAATTAATGAAAAAATAATTCCAGGTAGTCAGGTCACTGATTTTAAAAAAATCTTTGTATAAATAAAATAACCGAAGGTATTATACTCCTTTTAACTTAATGTGCCTTGGAGAGAGAGAGAGAGAGAGATTTTAGGGGAAAGGCATTGAAATCATTTCACTCTCCTCTTACTGCTTAATATCAGGTTTGATTATTTGATGTAATGGTTTAATCATTAGAAATTTTAGGAGGAGTAATGAATTTCTATGATGTGACAAAATCTGGAACCATATTTTATCTGAATATAAAAATTATTTTCCTGAAACATAATCTTTTTAGTTACTTGAATCATTTCAAGACTTAGCTTACACTAGAAAGTTGCATCACAGACTTCAGACTTTTTTGCTCATCTAATTCTAGTCATAAAACTGTCTTTTATGCTTTGACATTTTCAGTCTCATGGTATTAAGTCAATGACTATAAAAGAGGCCATTACTAAGTTCAGAGGTTTGAATGAAAATTAAAATTTCACTGAATGGTGAAGTGTGCTTTTCACCTCGATTGAGGTGCCAATGAAGTATTTGCTAGTGTGCAAATATATAATGATATAGGTTAGTATTTTTCATATAAAGGAAACCTCTGCAATATTAGGACCAGATATTGAATGGTTTTTAACTCAAGCATGTATTAGATTTAAAAAAATGTGTTACCCTCTAAAATGTGGTCTGAGTTGTTCAGTTGTCTATATGTACTATATAGTATTAACACTTAGCAGCTGTAGGCAGTCAATCCATTCAACATTATGTCCAAGTCATTCACCAGATGTCAATAGGACAAAATTATCTGTTCTGTGGGAAAGTTCTTGTTAACTGTTTTCTTGTGTGGGGGAGATATGAGGATGAATAGCTTGTTATAAAGTATTAATATATTACCTTTCCACAGTAAAACACAGTATTTGAATGAACAAGCAGTTACCAGTAGTGAAAACATATTAAGTAGCCTTATGTCTTTGAAAGAAGTAGATTAGTTTCAGCACTGAAGATTAATTTTAGTTACTGCTTTTGAGAATTGGGTGGCATCGCACTCTTTGTTCCTTATTATTAAAAAATGGCTGAAGTAAAAATGAAATGTGTACATGTAATAACTGTGGGAATGGTCTTTTTATAATCTATCTTGTGAAAATGGTATTCTAGAATTTATACATCTAGTAATCCACACAATCTCTCAAGTAAATTTTTTGGAACAGTGTTACTTTTTAATTGTAATAGTACTGTGCAGTATTTCAAGACATAGCATCTTTTGTATGAATGGCACTGAATGGTTACCCTGTGATGATTGTTGTTCACTACAGTAATGTAGAAGTGCAACATATCTACACAATTCTGGTTTTTGGAAAAATGACTGAATACGGTAACTGATGTGAAGAAACTTCAACCACTTGTAACTTTAAGGTAGAAGTTCTTTTGGATTTTCAAGATTTAAATACCACCTATGTTCCATTATTAGCCATGCATTGCTATAAAAAAACAGAACTCTGTTTTCTAAATAGCTAGAACAGATGTATTAAGAAAATATTTCAAATCATTTTAATTTTTGGTGATAATCTTACTATGTTGAACTAATCTCGGTTATTAATGTAATTCTGGGCATAGTCTTTAGTAATTTACAGTAACAGGACAGTAGTTAAACCAGGTTTAATGTACAAACACAGGGACCAAAGACTAATTTATACTCCTGTCTTTTGCTGTATTTTACATATCAGTAGAAATATATTTTTAATGTTCATTGAATTGTGACCCTTTAAATCTAACAGAAATATGTTCCTTTGTTAGTTTTGCACTTCGCTATTTATTGGAGGGAGAGGGAGGAGGGGAATGTTTTAGTTTGACCAGTTGATTTTATTTTAATTACATTTGTGTCTTTTTTGGTTGTACCATCTAGAAAACAGTTTTTGGTATGGTCATAATTTTAATTAGAAAATCTGTCCTTGTGTTTGAAAATTGTTCTGCTTTTTCACTTGCATATGTATTCATTCATTAGCATATTTGATTATGCCTTTAAATCATTAAAACTTAATATTGCATAATTTGTTTTACAGCTTTGTACATAATCATCCAAAGTAGTTCATGTATAATCCCACTCATAGTGAGATGATCAGAAAAAAAGACTTAAGGAAGTTTTGCTCCTGGTAGCATTCTGGATTGTAATTAAGCATGGGTGAATCTCATCTTAAGTGAAATAAACTTCCCAAATTGCACCCAAAGTCATAACATTTTATATGTGTATGTGCGCTCGCTCTCTCTCTCTCTCTCAGGTTTTGGTCAAAAGAATCTGTTGTATTTTTGTCATGGTTAAAATAAGGAAGTCACTTGGTATGATGAAGTTTGCAGACTGAATTTTTCAGACCGAAGTATTTGAGATAAGCAGAAATCTAAGTCTATATTTACATCCCCCTGACCACAGCAAGTTATAGGGCTGTAAAGTACCAGTGTAAATGGCTTGCAACACTGGCGCCATGCCCTCCCTCTTTAGGTGGTTTACACAGGGCTCATCTAGACTACATCCCTCTTTCGAAAGAGGGATGTAAATGAGCCCGATCAAAAGCGCAAATGAAGTGTGGATTTAAATATCCTGCGCTTCATTTGCATATTTGTGTCCGATCGCTGTTTCGAAAAAGGGTATTTCGAAAGTGAACCTGTTCTTTATTTAAATCAGCGCTTCATTTGCACTTTCGATCGGGCTCATTTTCATCCCTCTTTCGAAAGAGGGATGTAGTCTAGACGAGCCCACGGAGTGCTGGGAGAGTCCAGTGCTGGTGCCATGGCTGTACTTTCACTTTCATGTACTACCATAGCAGCGTTTTGATATTTTAAGTTTAGTCTTGGCCTCAGTATGCTTATATAAACTAAAATAGTACTGTATATGTGATCGCTAGTTGTGATTGTGAAGCCCTGGGTGTTTCCTAAGGATTCATGATCTAACCAGTTATTAAATCTCTGATAATCTCTTCTGCTTTTATTCTTGCTGTTAAATACACTTAAATATTTTGTTAAAACTGCTGCATTTTTAGAATAATTATTTTGCTTTTTTTCTTGTTTTCTGCATATAATAACTTTTGTTCATGAAACATCAGTGGGTTTGACAATCAGTTCTTTTCTAGTGAATACATGACTTGTATTTTAAGAACCTTAAATTCACTTGCTGCGTTGCAGTGATTTTTAAAACATTTAAAAGGCACCTACAATTCTCCCTTCTCTGTTTCTGGGCAGGGCAACTTTCTTTAACTTTTTAAGATGTTTGATGGTCAAAGGCAGATTAGGCAGGGGACGACTTCCCCTGGACTCATAGCATATGTCTACGCAGCAACTTTAAACCCAGGATTAATGGGACTCGAGTCAGCTGACCTATGGCAGGAAATCCTGGGCTTGAACAACTACACTGCATTTCAGGTTCTGACCATGCCTAAACCTAAGGCTCTAGTATCCACATTGCAATGCATCAACCTTCTCCCCCCCCTCCTCACCCATTGAGTCAAAATCTGGCCCTACAAATGTGTTGCACTATGGGAAGACTCTGCTGCCCACTGTTTCCTAACTGAGGCAGTGTTATTGATGGGGCTCAGGTGCCCATAAGGAGCATATGAGCACATAAACTGTATAATTAGCTGCTTTGGTATCTGTCTCAGTAGAATGAGTGCAGTTTGAAAGGCTTTATACTTAACTACATCTAATCTGAGAACTGGGCTCTGCAGCTCTAGTCTGAGTCATTTTGGCAGGAAAATGGCCATGTGCACCTGTAGGATATCATTTTTCAGGGCTGTCATACTATTAAAATGCAACTTTGCAATTCTTCATTTTTAAAATGCGAAGTTCAGGTAAGACATTTTTTCTTTCTATTCTTTCTAGCCTTTCTTTTTATTTATTTTGAAGTTTGACACAAAATGTATGGTTCATAGGAAAAACACACACACTTGCCTGCCTGCTGGTTGTGGAGTGGTGAAGCATATCCCCAAGACTTGTGGTGCAACATGCTCCAGCGGTCCCCAGGGGGATCCCTTATTCCTGCCCTTGCTACACTCTGGGAGGCAAGGATAAGGGATCTTTGGGAGGCTGTGAGGAGGTTTGGGAGCTTGCTCCCACTCACTGCCCTCAGAATGCATTCTGCTTGGATACCTCAGAACTTATAGCAACAAAGGACTTGCAGAACAAGGGGCAGAGATTGGAGCAGGACTTAATTGGCTGTCCTGTAGGGAAGGAGCAGCAGAGATCCTGGTTCAGCACAACCTGGGGAAGAATGACCCCCAATATCCTGGGAACCACCTCTCAGCTTTGCTCCCTGATCCTGACAAGCTCTGCACAACAGCAAGAAGGGTCCAAACTGGATTCACTGCAGTGGGAGGCCATAGAGAAATTTTGGGTTTGGCTCCCACTTACCACCCTCACAGTGCACACTGTCCATATGCCTTTGCACGTGCAGTCTGAGGAAGGGCAGGAGGTGACCAGAGCAGAGTGGATACTAAAAGGACTAAGGATGTTGCTTCAAGGAACTCTGAAACACATCTGAAGGACTTCTGGGACCCAAGTTAAGATGTGGCCACATGCACATAGGAAAGCAATAGGGTTTGGACACAAGGTTACAGCTTAATATGGACTCAGACCCTTCCGCCCTATGGGCTCCTGGGTCTCTAACTTCAAGCCCCCCAGGTTAACACAACTGGTGTATGGATGCGAATGGGCTTAGGCTTTATTCATTTTATATATTGATGTAGGGAAAAAAAAATCAAACTACAAGTTAAAAATGCTTACAATTTCTCTTGACCTATGAAAGTACCTTTCTTGTGTACATTTCTGGGAATCATTAGCGTTTTAATAGCACCAATACAACAGTAGTCTGATGGCCAGAACTTTTAATTTTTTTTAATCTTCAGAATCCCCTAGAAATTCTTTTTAAATAAGCATTATAGCAAAGCTAGTTTCCACCATATGTGAATTTCTTGAATCAGCTGAAAAAAATCACATTTACATGATCAGATAAAAGGGAAAACAATATGGTTTCTGAGATGATTAATAATATGAAAAATGTAATCTCAATAGTCATTGCAGGCGCAAATTATAAAGATGAAATTTATTCTGGCTTTTGCTCAAACTTGATTTAAGTCTAGCAGATGCAACTTCTCAAGGCATTAGAAAAATTGGAGTGGAGAAAGAGATTTTTATGTGATTCCTGATCTATAATATGTAACTCTTCTAGAAATAGGAGCCAGATTTTAAGATGACAGATTTACACTAGCTGAAAATGTGGCCTGAGGCGCAGGGGTGGGCAATAATTTTTGATGGGGGGGGCCATTCCAAGATTTTGGAAAGTGGTCTAGGGTCGCACTCTTCCATGATATTAATGGTAGATGTGCGGGGTCTAGGATGTAGGTTGAGTGCGGAAGGGAGCTTGGGATAAGGGATTGGGGTGTAAGAGGGAGAGTGGGGTATGGGAGGAAGTTTGGGTGAAGGAGGCAATTATGACCTAGGGCAGGAGATGTGGTGCTGGGTTTTGGAATGTGACCAATGGCAGAAGGGGGTTGTGATCTAGTGCAGGGGACTGGGTGCAGGGGTTTGGTTTGTGACCTAGGGGAGTGCACTGAGTGCAGGAGTTTGGGTTTTGACCTAGGGTAGGAGGGGATTATGATCTGGTGCCAGAGGATTGGGATGCCAGATCTGGGAGTGCCAGAGGCAGGCTCTGACCAGGAGACTTACCAGCCAGTGGCCCAATCAGCCTGCCTACCTGCAGAGCTAAATGCTTGCAGAGCTTAAAACGTTTCTCTGCCTGCCTGCGCCCTGGCCATGTGCTTATGTGAATAACTGAACTGGAGAGAAGGGGGTGTGGTGCTTCATGTGCTGCCTGTTAATTGAATAGGCAGTTCCCATTGGCAAGTTTCTGGATAGAAACTGGCTAATGGGATTGTGTTGGGGTGGGGGCAGTGCCTGAAGCCTTCTCCCCTCCCCTCAGGGATCACAATTTTGAAGGAGAAATGGCCCTGCAGCCACTTTTTTTGACAGGTGTGTGGAGCAAGTCGGGGAGTCTGCCTGGGGCTTCCCAGTGCGTCCACAGGCTGGATCCGGTGGCTTGGTGGGCTGGGGTCGAATTTTGCCCAGGCCTGGCCTGAGGTTTATAATAAAGCTTAAAGATTGCAAGAATGAGTTAATTTAGAAATTATTCATATTACATTGTGTGAAAACAGTATTTTTAACATTCTAGTTATATCTGTGTATGTACAGCATGTTATACAATAGCTTAGTCTAATTTAAGATTAAAATACTTTCCCATGGATGATACCTAACAAACTGTAAATATTGCATACTTTTAAAATTTTGATGTAAAAATCTTTTCTTATTCCCTATTTGTGTATATACCTTATTCTCTAACCACAATATTTTCTCGGACAGTAAAAGTTTTACAGTCAACCTTAATTGCAGTAATCATCTTAGTATAAGTCTATACAATTTTTTTTCCCTCGCAGTACACTCACCTCTCATTTTCTTCAAAGGGCAGCAATAAAAATTTGCTTTTTAGTTTAAAGCAAAATTTTCTGCACGTATTTCCACGTCATTTCTTTAGCTATACAGCAGCGATGCACAATTAACGTCCTATCTAGTAATAAGGTTTCAGATTCTTTATGCAGTTTTCATCTTTGTAACATATTGGAGGAAATCTTTGGTAATGACTATGGACAATAGCTTATAAATGAATCTAGTATGTAAATAATACTCATTGCACAGATTTGTTCGATTAAAAGTTTATATAAAAATATACCCAAACCAGTATTTTAATAATGTTCTGTAACGTACTTCATGCACTTATAAATACATTTGCCATAAAGCTGTATGCATTGCCATTTTCTTTGTGTAATAGAATGCCTGTAATGTTTGAAAATCAACAATATAAAAGGATCAAACCCAAAATAATCACTTAAGTTTTATATCAATCTGTGGTGCATATTCTTTCAGACACTTGATGTTCTGCTACTTATTTTTTTTCTGATTTTTGCTCTGTAGCTGCAGAATAACCTCAGCAAGAACTACATCATCACAAGATTTAAATGCTGAACTGACTGTAATTTAGGTTCTGTTTCAGCTTCTCAAATCAAATGTTCATGAATCCTTGCTCTCTGTACGTGGAATTATCATCTAAGGCCTCAGTTACTAACCTCTAAATTTACTAATGAAGTTTTCACATCCAAATACAAATAATTGATTATTGTATGCCAATGACTAGCTGGACCCATAAGGGGCTGCATGTGCATAAACAGTATGATGAGAAATATTTAGTGTGTGTGTATATATAACTTACAGTGCAAGTTGATCACTTAATTGGCTAATAACCTAGTAAAACCATTCCAACTGTTTAATAACTTTGGTTAATAAATAAATCACTGTTTTAATATCATGTGCTGAAAAGAGCTGCAGGAGACAGATCAAAGAGCCACAATTCCCGATTATCACTGCATAATATAAAAGCTGGGTTATTTTTCAAGTTCTGGCCCCTATTTGTATTCCACATAATACATGTCTTACCTTAGACCAGCAAATTCTTGGAAGTAGTGTCTGTTGTCTGCCCCGGGCCCTCATTCTCTCATGAGGGAGGAATGGATCAACCACCTCGCCAAGTCCTCCTTACCACTACATGGCCTGAAAATTCTCTAGAATGGATTCTTCTGTAAATATTCATGTTAAATTATTCTCAATTTTTTGTTAGTTCATTTTTTATAGTTTTCCTAGTAAGTGTTAGAATCTCCTGTCCAGGAAACCCATCCTGTGTCCTAGTGCAGGATTTAGATGTTCAGAACATAGGTATTCAAAAACTGCATCTCCGTCCCCTGCTCCTTTTTAGTCAGCAACAGCTACCACCTCTGCCTCTTCCTGCCTCCTTGGAGCTCAGATCTCTTCTAAATTAAGTATCTTCTACTCTTTTGCCAGTGGCAGAGGTAAGACTGTCAGCTTCAGAAGCACTTTTGACTCAGACTGGCATGGGGATCTTAATGTACATTATTCAGAGTCCATCCATTTCAGCAGGGAGTTTTATCTCCTTTCTTCTCCAGAGGGTCATTCTAAACACCCAATGTAAGAAGGGAAAGACAGGCTTGATCCCATGATGCCACTGGTTTAATTTGAAACATTTTTTAATTCCTGCAGTCTCCAGAGCATAAAAAGGGCCATATTGGGTCAGACCAAAGGTCTATCTAGCCCAGTATCCTGCCTTCCAACAATAGCCAATACCGGATGCCCTAGAGGGAGGTAACAGGTAATCCTCATGTGATCCCTCTCCTGTCACCCATTTCCAGATGAACTGAGGCTAGGGACACCATTTCTACCCATCCTGGCTAATATCCATTGATGGACCTAACCTCCATGAATCTATCTAGCTTTTTTTTTAACCTGGTTAAAGGCCTAGTCTTCACATCCTTTGGCAAGGAGTTCCACAGGTTGACTGTGCTGAGTGAAGAAAAACTTCCTTTTGTTTGTTTTGAACCTGCTTTGAACCTGATTTAACTACGTTCTATATTACCCATGTTCTTACAAAACAATGTGCTTAAGATGTCTTCTATGTTTATATAACATTTGGAATGAACATTCTTCTTTCAAACAGTATAATTAAATTAGCAAGTGATTCCCTTCAAATTTTATTTCATAGGATAACTGTAGGGCCCCGGTCCTCAAAGGGTCTTGTATGGCATTGCTCAGTATTGCATGGCATTTTGGTCCACTTGAAATTAAACAAAAAACCAAAGAAATTAGTTTTGACATTATCCAAAACGTGATGAATTTGAAACAAAAAATCAAGTTTTTCAATGTAACAAAAATGTTTGAAAATAAATGGTTACATTTTGAATAAGAACAAGGTGTGTGTGTTTGTTTTTCAATTCCCCATTTTCCACTCACCTCTAGGAGTTCCCAAAGTTGAAAATAATTAAATACAAACAATCATATCAAAGTTAATCATGAGCCTCTAGTCACCATGTGAAAGCTAGCCATAACCTTAGAATAAAACTGTCCTCAGTAGGGAAGGTGTTCATAGAAGTCTCCCCAGCGTATTATGGTTTTCTACTTTTGCTCTTTGCTGTTCTGAACATAAGAAGATAAGACCAGCCATACTGGGTGAGACTAAAAATTGATCTAGCCTAGTACAGTATCTTGTTTGCTGACTGGGCAATGCCAGATGCCCCAGAGGGAGGGAACAGAACAGGGAATCATCAAGTGATCCCTCTCCTGTCACCCATTCCTAGCCTCTGACAGAGGCTAGGGACATAATTCATACCTATCCTGGCTAATAATCATTGATGGCCCTAACCTCCATGAATTTATCTAGTTCTTTTTTGAATCCCGTTAATGTCCTGATCTTCACAACCTCCTCTGGCAAGGAGTTCCACAGGCCTACCATGCGCTGTGTGAAGAAAAACTTCCCTTTGTTTGTTTTAAACCTGATACCTATTAATTTCATTTGGTGACCCCTAGTTCTTATGTTGTGGGAACAAGTAAATAACTTTTCCTTAATCACTTTTTCCACCCCAGTCATGATTTCATGGACCTCTATCATATCCCCCCTTAGTCGCCTCTTTTCTAAAATGAAAAGTCCAAGTCTTTTTAATCTCTCTTCATATGGGAGCCGTTCCAAACCTCTAATAATTTTTGTTGACCTTTTCTGAACTTTTTCCACTGCCAATATATCTTTTTTGAGATGAGGCAACCACATCTGTATGCAGTATTCAAGATGTGGGCGTACCATGGTTTTGTACAGAGGCAATAAGATATTCTCTGTCTTATTCTCTATCCTTTTTTAAATGATTCCTAACATTCTATTTGCTTTTTTGACTGCCGCTGCACACTGAGTGAATGTTTTCAGAGAACTATCCACAGTGACTCCAATATCTTTCTTGAGTGGTTCCAGCTAAATTAGTCCCTATCATTTTGTAGGTATAGTCGGGAATATTTTTTCTAATGTGCATTACTTTACATGTATCAACATTAAATTTCATTTGCCATTTTGTTGCCCAGTTACTTGGTTTGATGAGATCTTTTTGAAGCTTTTCATAGTCTCTTTTGGTCTTAATGATCTTGAGCCGTTTGGTATCATCTGCAAATTTTGCCACCTCACTGTTTTCCTTTTTCTCTAGATCATTTATGAATAAGTTGAATAGGATTGGTTCCAGGATAGACCCTTGGAGATCCCCACTAGTTACCTCTCTCCACTCTGAAAGCTTACGATTTATTCCTATGCTTTGTTTCCTGACTTTTAACCAGTTATCAGTCCATGAAAGGACCTTCCCTCTTATCCCATGACAACTTACTCTACTTAAGAGCCTTTGATGAGGGACCTTGTCAAAGGCTTTCTGGAAATCTAAGTATACTATATCACTGGATCCCCCTTGTCCACATGTTTGTTGACCCCCTCAAAGAACTCTGGTAAGGTATGACTTCCCTTTACAGAAACCATGTTGATTTCCTCCAACAGATTATGTTCATCTATGAAAGGGTGGGGGAAGGGGAGGGAAGGAACCTAGTGTCAAGCCTAGAATGACCCAGCTCTGAAGTTGTGCAAGAAAGGACAGCAGAAAGGACTCTTATCAGAAAATATTCCCTAGCAAATGGAAATGTTGCTCTATCCGGGTGTAACAAACCCATATATCTCCAGAGATGGCAGGTACTCCTTCTGCTTTGGACTATCTTCTTACCCTAATGATGATGGGACTTTCTCTTAGCTCACATTGGGTTGACCTTGCAGCAATTAGCATGTCATCTTCCAGAGTTTCATTATTCAATCTTTACCCATCTGGTAACAGCCAGTGTTCTTGAAGGTACTGATATGTATCTTTCTATTGGTAAAGAAGTTATCCCTACTCTGAGATCTTACTTACGTCCTTTTGGCACTCACTAAGTCACTCTTTGAACTGCTAGCTACATGTACCCATCTCATTTGTCTGCAAAAATTGCCTTCCTCATTGCCACCTCAGCCACAAGGTTGGGTTAATTTAGGATTTTAATGACTGATTCCTCATATGCATCATTCTTTAACTTTTCACTATGGTTGTACCTAAAACTCCATTCCCAAGGTAATTTCTGAATTGCATATATACCAGTCAATATATTTACATGTTTTTTTCCCCTAAAATCCCATGCCTGCAATGAGAAGTGAAGACTTCATTCCCTCAACCAGTTTCCGTAGCAGAACAAGTACCAGGACAGGATGTGTCTTTTCAGTCGATGTCTGGCTGTATCCTACTCTGTTACCAATATCCACCGATTTCTTCCCCACGTCACATCAGAAGCTTCACTTCAAGAGGTTCCGCTGCTTGATATTTGAAGGGCAGCCACATTGAGCTCAACCCATGAATTGACAAGACATCATATCTTGGTCCAGGACTCCAGGGGTAAACTTACAATGAAACATACCATGCTCTGGCATGGGACCCCTCCAACAACACCAGGCCTCCAGGGTCGGGCAGTACAGCACTGGGTCTGGTACCCTCCCCCACACACACATAGAGGACAGCCACTCTCTGTGTGGGGAAGAGAAGTCCCTCTGCAGAGAGGGCTGGGGGAGGAGAGTAGGGAGGCTCGCCTGCAGGCTGCAGCCTCAGGAGAGCCAGCAGGAAGCAGCGAGAAGTGCAAACATGGGCTGGAAGGCTTCAGAGGAGCATGGGGCAGACACACAGCCAGCTGAAGCAAAGCAGCGCTTTGAAGCAGGAAAGTGCCACTTCTCTGTGTTTGCCGGCTGTGCGGCTACCCTGTGCTCTTCTGAAGCCTTCCAGCCTCTGTTTGTGCTACTAGCCACCACCTGGTGAGTGGCAGCTGCCAGCAGGGTATGGAGAGTGGCTGGTCCCTGTGGCAGGAAGAAGGCAGCTGAGGGATGGAGCATCTGCAAGCTGCACAGCCGGCGGGAAAAAGACGCACTTTGAAGTGGGAAAGTGCTGCTTCTCTCCTACAGTTGGCTCCATGGCTGCGTTGCCCCCTCCTCCTGAATCCTCCAGCCCCTGTAATGTTGCACTGCTGTTGTCTGCCACCTGGTGAGTGGCTGCTGTCTGTGGGCGAGGGAGAGAGTGGCTGGGAGATAGAGAGCCCAGGGCGGGCGGGAGGGGGAGTGTTCAGGTGGCCAATGTAACTGTGCCTCCCCTCACCTTCAGGTGGCGCACATGTGCGTTTCTGCCCATTTCTCTGGGCCAACCAGCGCAGGGCCACTGGGGCACCTGAACCTGTTCTCTGCAGCCAGGGAGATCTTCGTATCTCTTCTGTCAGTCCACTTCTCCAGCCACTTTATGGCAGCTCTGCTCTTGTGCTGGGCCCCAAGGCCCCACCCTTCTGGGGGCCCAGACCTGCCCCTGCGTGCACACACATACCTTGCCCAGGGTCCTGGCTGTTCTGTCAGCAGTGGCTGGCTTTCAGCACCCCACTATTAAAAATGTTCCAGTGCCACTGGTGTTAAACCTAATTGGAGAAAGGGTGGTCCAGACCATGGCCCACCCATAGCTACATTCCTGCTCTTTCAGATATTTTTAATCTGCCTAAAAATCAAGGTCAGTTTTTAGTAATAATGAAGCAATACTATGAATCTGGCAGTCAAAAATGCAAAAAGAAAAACAAAACAAAAAAAGCGAGGTAAAAAGATGAAGCTAAGCAAAAAGACAGTTTGTTATATTTTAAAAATCTTGAAATACTGAATAGAGGACATTCATCAAATAGTATGGGCAAGGAAACATCTCCGTTATTTGATCACTTGCTGAGTTGTGGGGCTAGAATGATGACTGCAAAAGTTGAACAAGTGGACTCTGAAGTGGCAATGGAACTACAAACTATTGGTAATTTGGTTGAAATAAGGGAAGAAACCTACCCTGAAGACATTGCATTATGGCCAAAATCCATTTAATTGGATGTGATAGAATATTTCTTAGTAAATAAACAGAAAAAACCTAGGTAATATGGAAAATTTTAGAGAAAGTATGAGTCTGGAGGAAAAAGCAATTTAGAGGTCTTCGTAAATCCCATTTTCTGAGGACAAAGAAAAATGGAATCTCAGAAATGAGAAATTGCCTTGGTGGTTTCCAAAAATTATTAAAAAAAATCCACCAATCTACTGTTATGTTTGCAAATTTATACACTGACCATATTAAAAGAAAACAACAATTTTTCGAGGAGCACTCTAATTGGAGAAATGTTGCAAGAGATGTTTCTATACAAGCTTTCATCTAGACTAGAAGTTCTCAAACTCTGCTCCGAGAGCTCCGTTCAGGTGACCTGAGGGAAGGTTATTATGTTGTTGTTTTTTTAAATAAAGTGCGTTTATCCAAAGCGCGCAAAAAATTTACAAAAACAATCAAGGTACCTCACTTTATTTTCATTTACTTATTATTATTGATAATATAGAGGGAAGAGGAAGAAAAAAAAAATTGGGAGGGGCAGGAAGAGTGAATGTTGTTTTTCGTGGCTGGCTCCCCAGGAGGGCCGCAAAAATGAAGCTAAGCACAGGGTTGCACTAAGTCTAAATCCGCCATTGCAGGACTCCACTGCTGATGCATCCTTTGGGACTGGTTCTTCAAGCAGTTGTATCACCTGCAGCTTCTCTCCCTCTTCTGCTCCAAATACAGCTTGTCAATCACTCATGGTGGAATATGTCTAGGGACCAGCACTGAAAGAAGAGAGGGAAATTACTTATTTTGGTGTAACTTTTAGAATTCTTTGAGATGTGTGTTCTTCTACCTGCTCTCTATCTCCTCTATGTTGGATCATAATTAGATTTGCAGTAGAGAAGGACCTGGCAAGGCAATCAGTCTGCTCTGCGCCATATATGCTTGGTAGAGCACACAAGAAGAGCTGGGCAGCAGGTCTGGACCAACTTTAACAACTTGCAATAATTCTCTGGTATACCTGAACTGCATAAACCTGAGCTCCACAGGCAGAGACCACAATCTCAAAAAGATACAGTTACAACAAGGTGAGTAAATTCCTTTTTCCAGATTTTCATATGTGCTACAGAACTTTTCCAATTATAGAGATACTTTGATAGTGACTGACAAAGTAAAGTTGAAAATAAAAGTAATAGAAGGGAGGAAACGGAATCCAAGAGTAAAATGTTCAAAAGCTCTGGAAGCCTATTTTCAAATTACTTAGGCTCCAAATTCACACTGACATTTAATGGTACTTAGAAGCCAAAATCAGCACAAATTGATTAGCAAAATTTAGAGATAGCGTCATCTAGATTTGTAGTCCGAGAAAGAGGTCTGAGTGGATGATGTTGTGCCATTTAAGGGTTGAGTGTCAGACAGAATGGGGTGGAGTCCACTGCAACTCAGGCTATGTCTAGACTGCAGGCTTCTTTCGGAAGAAGCTTTTCCGGAAGAGATCTTCCGAAAAATCTTCTTCCGAAAGAGAGCGTCAACACTACAAAAGCGCATTGAAAAAGCGATCTGCTTTTTCGACAGATAGCATCCACACTGAATGGATGCTATCTTGCATGTAAGCTGTTACTGCTATGGGCAGAATCGTCACCAGGGCACCTGTGCTTTTTCCTCTTTCCTTTTCTTGTGAAAGAACTCCCTCTTCCCCATCCACACACGCCTTTTTCCAAAAGAGCTCTTTCAGAAAAAGGCTTCTTCCTCGTAGAAAGAGGATTACCAATGCTGGAAAACCACCGCTGTTCTTTCAATTTACTTTCAAAAGAATGTGATTGCAGTGTGGATGTTACTCAGGTTTGTTGGAAAAACGACCTTTTTTCTGACACAACTCTGTACTGTAGACACACCCTGAGAGAAGCAAGTAGGAGGGCTGGGGAAAAACTGTTCTTTTAACCATGGCTAGACACGCACAGGGAGATGACAGAGAGATGGGCTGAGACTTCAATTTGGACAAGACATGAATCTGAAGTAGAAAGGTAAATCTGTGAGTCATGTATTCTGAAACCCTAAATGGACAAAATGCCATCAACAACTCAAATTTCCAAGGTAAACTAATCTTTAATACTAAGTAGGAAATCATTTAAGTCAGCAAAACAAATCTCATGCAGGGAAGAGTTATTGGCTCTGCTGGTAGAAAGAGGACTGGCAGAGTGTCTAGAACACCAAACAATAATTTTTTTTTGAAGAACACCAAGGATTTTTTGTTAAGCGCAAAAAAAAAAAAAAAAAAAGGTTGGGGGAAAGTTATTGAGCAAAAAGAAAGGAAAAAAGTCATCTGTCCCCTTTAAGGGCAGCCATTTTGAACTCTATTGTTCTCCAAGGCACACCTCCAACTGCCTCAGAGCACACTGGTGTGCCGCAGAACACAGTTTAAGAAACACTGGTCTAGAGTTAAGGGGTTCTTCACAACCTCTTAATCTTGAAAGCTAGCTCCTGGGAACATGTGCATGTGCCACTTTATTATACCTCCTTCACAGAATGATGCTGCAGTCATTCAGTAGCTCTTGCGCCACCATTTTGCCAATATCTATCATCTATAAATTTTCTATAATTGTAGTTCTTTCAGTAAAAGTTCAGTGCTAAGAAAGAAATGTCTCAAATACAATATATCATCTCACAGTTCAGAGAATTTAAGTATACTATGAGGTTTTCTAAATATCTATATGCAAAAATTGAACTGGATGGTGCACCTAACATTGCAATAAAGTGTACTTGTATTCCTCATATTCTTAAGAAGTTGTCCCTCCTTTCTCCAGATTTCTACTGGCCCAATAATTATTAAATCAATCTACCATCTAAGGAGGAGAAATTCTTCAACAATTCTATAATCAAGCAAATAACATTAAAAACAGCAAAAATTAGGAATCACCTTATTTACATCATCATCTTCTGTGAGTTGGTCTGGCCTGAAGAAAGTCCCCACTTTTCATAATGAAGAATTTATGGAATAAAATGCCTGAATGATTTTGTTGCTCTAGTCTAAGATGGTAATAAGCCCAAAAGTTTGAGTGGTTCTATGCAAAGCAGGAGTTCTGTCACTAGGTGGTGCTCTTGCCCTGTATGTATTCTCTTTTTCCACAAAACGGAGCAGCTGCTAACTAGCGATCAATGCAATCCTTACCTCCGCTTAGTTTTAATGACACTATGTTAGCATTGTATGTTTAAACAGGCATAGACCGTGTTAGCATTTTTCCACCTTGAGATCTCATTTCCCTAGTGTCCTTTTGTCATTCTCCTGGTCAATTTTGTGCCTTTGTTGATATTGTCCAGTATCCTAGGAATTATTTATTACTGGGTTTGTACTGACAATATATTTGACATTGTAGAGTACACTATGAATGCCTGTATAAATAAAAAAAACAACACAGAGCAGCAGAAGTGCTTATTTTTTATTTAAATTTATTAAATTAAATTACAAACTCTTTTTGGGTGTTGAAGCTGAACTGTTTTTTACTAGTGGACTGATTTTACATCAGAGTGGTAGCTTTGGAAAGCAGGTCAAGGAAGGGTGTTCCATTCATAAGAGATAGTAGGAAAAAGCCATGGATTTGAAAGTAAGAGATAAAATGTGGTACCAGAACAACAAATCACTACACAAAAGTCTCTGCTTTTGTGTGGCCTGTCACCACTGATCTCTCTTTCATTCTGCCCATTCTGCTATCCCTCATTGTCTCTCCTTCCTCACCACCTTAGTCCCTACACATGACAACCTTAATCTTTCTCTTCAGTGGTCACATCATAGTCTAATAAATTGAGTTTACTGTGTGCTGTCCAAAACTGCAAATCAGAACTTGGCTGATGAAGGCATTCAGGCCCCTTGTTGTGCAACACAGTTGACCCAGGACTGGGCCTGAAGTTGGCAGAGTTAAGGATGAAGGAGGAGGGTTCTGTGAAGTACCATTTTAACTCCTCAATTTCTGGATTTTCTAATGTTTATATTTTGATTTTTTTTTTCACATTAACTTTTTTTATGATGGATGTAAGTGTGGGGCTAGATCACCCATTGTCTCACAGAGTGACAGTCAGATCCTACGCCTGGACCCATCTGGTAACCTGAATGCTGGACAGATGACATCTGCTGTAAGAAGCAGTTCAGGTGAGGTTCAGAATGTTTTCCAAATGAAGAGAGTCATGGCTAGATTGACTTATGAAGCTAGGTGGAAGAGTTTTTCTGCTTGGGCCTTGCAGTGCCAGCTGTTTCTTTTGACCATACCCGTTTTAGCAACACTGGACTATTCTCTAGCCTGAAACAATCTGTGCTTCATTAGTTGTATAAGGATCCATCTAGCAATAATATCTGCTCATCATCCTCCCATTTGTGACCTTAAGTCTCCCGCACCTCATGCTTCAGAGGACAACATTCCTAAAGCACCTATCTCTACCTTCTCCCCCCTAATTTGAATATCCTTCTCTCTTGGGACTTCCAGCACTGTATTTACAGTGCTGATGGGAGACTTTCAGTCCACCATTGTGAATGAGTGTTAGATCCTGACATAATAAGAAAAAGGTAGCTGTTACTGATTATATCATTCATTATTGCAAACCTTATTGTAAGGCGTACAAGAATTTCAACTTTCTGTATCTGACTAACCCAGAACCAAATGAGCTGCTCCAGCCACAGGGACAACATGGTCTAGCAAAATTGGCACTAAACTGGGAGTCTGGAGACCTGGTGGTTGTTCCTGGCTCTGCCATTGACCCTGTTGTGTGGCTTTAGACAAGGCAATTCATCTCTGTACTTTTTACATCCTTTTTGTGTAGATTGTAAGCTTTTTGAGGCATGTGTCTGGTTGGTACTTTGTATTAAAGGGTCCTGGATTTGGTTGGGACCTTCGGGTACCGTTGTGATAAAAGGAGGAGAATTTAGGTTCCTCTAATCTCTATTATTCAAGATCTTCATCATCAGTTCTAATAATCAGGTGTCATTCTGAAACAGAACTATGTTAACAGACGTGCATATGCATGCTGTCTTTATTTTACAAAATTGAATCAGACTTTAATCAAAATTCTTTCATTGTGTAAAAAGAGTTTAGAGGTGCAGCCTATTTTAATTAGATGCTAAATATATATCCAAAGTGTAACAGCTGCTATTCATCATGGGAGGGAAATGGCTATCTATAGTTAATAACATGTTTGTTTATTCAATATATATACTTTACCTTTTTCATACAGAGATCTTAAAACAGGCATTTTATTCCCTGGTATAGCAGCAGAATAGTTGGGAAAATATGACGACATCCCACAAGAGGCTGAGGAAAGAAGGATAAAAATGTACATTACAAAAGATCAGAATTTGTCCCTTCATAATTTTATTTCAGTTGTTTCTTTCAATCAGTAAAATAGTCTCTCCTCTTCTTGTTTAGACCTGACCATCTAGTAAGGAAAGAATTCAAATTCAGCTTTACAATAGCTTTAGTTGTATGAATCAGTATTTTTTCATGATTTGGATCATTAAAAGTTTTGTTTTGGTTTGGTTTTTTTGCCAGGCCAACCACTGATCTTCTTTGACTGGCTAGCAGAAATGCTTACAAATGTCATACTACTGATCATTTGAGCAGGAAAGGCTGTTACATCCAAGAAGTAAACAATTGGTTAAAGTTTCCCATGGAAACTTCTGCTTGAAAAAATGGTGAGTCCTTGTACAATTTGAACAAAACCCAAGAAGCCTGGCCTTTTCCATGGAACTTAGAAGCAATATTTTGGTAATCTAGTAACGTAGGAGCTGGACATACTTGTTTTTGTTGAGGGAGGCCCCAAGGCACATTGAGTGCAATGAGTGCATTATACGTCTGAAAGGTATTTCAAATCAAATGAGAGTGAAAGATAGATTACTGCAATGATTAAACAAAGTAAGAGGACAGTAAGTATTTATTATGTGACAGAAAAGTATATGTAGTTTTGTGGGTCGTTGTTCCTGTTGTAAAATATTAACTTAGAAGTGTGTGAATTTAATGTGCAGGCTTACACGCACTCCGTTTTGAATCTGGATATTATTAAACTACTATGGGTTTCAGAGCAAAGTTCTCTTAATAAAAAATCCTGGCCAACTGCATCACATTTAACTCAAGCTCCTCTTCACCTAAAGGTCATTGCGGTGCCTTGGAAATACTGAAGAAATTATATTTAGCTAACATTTATTGACATACTAATCATAACTTGAGTCAGAAAATGAATATTTGGAGAATTAAAAATGCCAACCTAGCAACGGACTCATCTTTAATAAAAAAAAAAAAATCCCTGAATGTAATTGTACAACTTGGAAGGATTTTGATGCTATCTTACAGGGATTATAAAATCTCAACTAGCTATTTTTTCTTATTTTAAAACAAATCCTAAACTCTGGAATTAGGAATTTAAACTGTTCATCTAATGGCCAAATACCAGAAAGAGTGAGCAGAAGCAGATGGCACTGCACCTGTGTGAAAGTATTAGTTAGTTGTAACACTATCTGACTAATTACTTCCTTTTAATAATACCTAGGTCATGACCAGGTTAAATCAATTGATCTTTTCCTGACAATTATAGAATAGGAGCTGAACATTTCCTTTCCAGCCTAAATCTCGCAAACATGTCATATAATAGGGACATGGATGGATTTCTCAGCTTGTATTGCCATGTGAAAATGATGGCCTAGAAGCTCATATGTCTCAAGAAGTGCAGTGTTGTTGTAGCCATGTTGGTCCCAAGACATTGGAGAGGCAATGTCGGTGAAGTCATATCTTTTATTGAACCAACTTCTGTTGGTGAGGAGCAAGTTTTTGAGTTTATACAGAGCTCTTCTTCAGGCTTGTGAAAGGTATCCTGCATGTCACAGCTAAATACAAGGTGGAAAAGTTTGTTAGTACAAGTAATTAAAACATATTTCAAAGGACCTCTCCAGGTGAGTGTGTTTCTCCAGACCTGAAGAGCTCTTTGTAAACTTAAAAGTTTATCCCTTTCACCAGCAGAAGCTGGTCTAATAAACTATATTACCATGCCCACCTTCTCTCAAGAATGTTACAGTGCATGCAATTTAGCACAGCCTTACACTAACTGTCAGATAGCTTAGAAACTATCCCCGCATAGAATGGACTTGAAAGACTTGTTTCTAATCTCATATCCTCAGTCACATTGCACTGAGCATTTTGTCAAATTTCCTTTCATCTGTGTGCTTGATTGTACTAAAATCACAATAAGTGGAGATGTGGGCCCATATCATACAATTATTCTAATCCAGATGTTAGGTTTGAGCCCATCTCTAAGAAGAATGTATTGTACATAAGATGCAATTCAGGAATGAGCCCTACATCTAATGATAAATGTCCTTTTCAATTCTTTACTTAGCAGTCTTGCTAAAATGTTGCTTTTTCCCCTCCTCCTTGCCCTTCTTCTGCTCACGTGTTGAAAGTAAGGTTTATAGGGTTTCAAAATAACTTGATCATAAATACGCTTTATTTATTTTACCTAGTTTAATCCTAGATTTTCATAGCCTCATATTAATGCCTAATAAGGATCACATTATCAGGATGAAATGGATCTGAAATCATAGATCATCTGCAACAAATGAAATGCAAGTTCTTTTTCTTGATGATTTTTAAAGGATGTTTAAATCCCGTTTAGTATAGAATGTTCTTTGTTTGAAAAGTACCTATATGCCCTTTTATATAGGAAACATGCTCCTACTTTCAGTTATGATACTTTTCTCTTAAAATGCTGCTAATCCATGCTGGAGCCTTCCAATCAACTGAGCTGCAGTTCAAAATCTGTTAGATGCACCACTTTCATATTTGTTTGATTTGTAGTCTGACATCGCACTGCTGCTTTTGCTTTACCTCCCCTCACATCACTACCCAATCTGAAGAGTGCTGTCTCCACGATATCTAAAATTTCTGCTTTTTAACCGTGGTTGCAGATTGACATTGCAAATACATCCTGAAGCGAACATGAAATGAACCAAATGTTTCTGCCTTCTAAGCTTTGCCTTAGAGTGCAGGTTTTTTTGCTGACGGGGTTCTTTATGCTGGCCGTGCATAGGTATTCTTCCCTTATACCTTCTTTTAGACAAACATTTACAATACCCCCAAAGCAGTGCTTTTTAGAAACCTTATGAAAAGAATGAAAAAGAAAAATGAAAAGTAAAATTGTCCTTTAGCATGGGTTTGCACCCTCTGGGTAAGAAAATTAACTGTTGGTTGCTGGCACTGAGTACTATAGAGCAGTTGGGAAAGAATCCAGTGAGTAGATGGTATGGAAGCATTGCTCATTTGGGGGAAGGCTCTTTCACTCTAGCAGAAGGCAGTGCATTGACTATCTTATGTCAAGCATCAGTACATAGAATGTGAATCTTGTGTTTGTGGGGAAACAAAATAAATTAATAAAGGAATAAAATGATAAAACCCCATCTATTTGTTCCTTAAAATATAGTATTGAATATCTTAATATTCTGAGAAGAAAAAGTGAAATGCCTGGGAGAGGGGTGGTGAGATGTTGCCCAGGAAATCTACATTACGGTATAATATTTATATGGTTTCCTGCAGAGAGAGATCTTTGTCGGAGCTAGTGGGGGCACAGGGAGAAAAGTGTGCCCTGATTCAGTCAGATCTCTTATTCTGAGATTCAGTGCAGGTTTAGACATCAGAAACTACTTCAGATCATCATAGACTGTCCATAATATAGATGGGAATAGTTTCAGGTAAGGGACTTAAAAGTTTTCTTCAGCGGTTCACTTTCTTGGCAATGAGCTATAAAGCCTGCAGTCTCCAGATCACTTTTTCTAATCCAGCCCAGGTCAGTGGAAACTGACCGTTCTTCTTTGAATGATTGCTCATGTCTATTGTACGTTAGGTGTGCGCGCTCACCACATACACTGGTACCAGAAGTTTTTCCCTCAGCACTACCCATAGGAGAACATCTCTGGCAACCCCTGGAATGATGCCTCCATGACAATGTAAGGGACACTGCATGCTCTCTCCATCCTCACTTCCTTCTGGCCACCAGTCACAATTCAACAGAACTGCTATGCTTGAGCCAGTTTTTGCCCTTTCTGAGACATAGTCTTTGCTCAGTGCATATAGCTCTCTCAGTAGTTTCTTAGACATTAGTTGTTTGTTGTCCCAGATGGGACTTAGCCTAGGGATGGGGCATGTCTCAGTCTCCAGGCTTCAAACAGCATGGAGAGTGCAAATGTCCTATGCCTATTAGTGACCCATACAACAGCTGCCTGAGGTGGTTAGGCCAGGGGCACATCAGCAAGAAGTGCCACATTTGCAAATTGTTTAAACCACAAACAATGAAAGAAAGAGACATTCACTTCTTAATGGCATCGGCACTAACCCTGGAACTGGAGACCAAGTTGGACTCACCCTTGAATGCTGTAATCGCAGTGCAGAGTGTTCCACCGGTACCGTTGTCAGCCTAGTTCCCTTGAAGGTGCACACCTGCGGGCCCGCTCACAAACAATTTGAGGCTTGCCCACCTTGTTTGCAGAGCTGCGCAGAAGCACTCGCCACTCACTTTCCTGCTGGAAGGTCAGTGGTGTGTTCCGGCTCGGTGGAATGCCACGAAGCCCGACTGGCAGGGCTGTGTGGCAGGTGGCTTCCCCTGTGTACTCCAGCTGGAGCTGGGGGCACAGTGAGGCTGACCCTGGCCTCGGTTCCTGCTCTACAGCAGCCACGTGGCTTTGCTGGCAGGGCTGAGTGGTGGGCAGCGTGCTGCAGCTGGAGTTGGGCCGTGGTGAGGCTGTCTCGACTGGAGCAGAGATTCACCACAGCCCTAGTTCCTGCTCCTTAGCAGCCACGTGGCCCGAACGGCAGGGCCATGTGGTGGGTGGCTACTCCAGTGGCCAGGCTGTTCCAGGGGCGGTTGGTTGTGTGGTGGAGCGAGGCTTCTCTGGGGGCAGCTGGCCGTGTGGGGGAGTGAGGCTGCTCTGGGGAATGGGGCTGCTCTGGGGAAGGGGGAGTAAGGATGTGAGATTGTGCTTTTATCAGGGACAGGCATTGTTTTGGCTTTTAGTGTTTTTTATACTTTACCCCTTTTGACTGGTTGCTGGACATTATCTCAGGAGAGGTGCTGAGGTAGGACTGTCCTTCAAGTATGCATTCATAGTAAACTCCCACTCTACCAGCAACACATTAGCTCTATCTCTTATCTCTTTTCACGCAATCTGCTTGTGGGCAGATGCAATAGGCAGTGTCTTTCTACTTTGTTCACACAAACTAGTAAGAAGATAAAAGTTTCAAAAATCAAAACCCAAATTCTATCTCAGGCTAACAAACAGGCCTATATACTAACAGTTACTTGAAACCTGACAAGGGTGTGTTTTTATCTAACTTCTCAGTGTATGCCAGGCACACAACACCCAGCCGTACAGCATAGATGCTGTTGATCAGGGCAGAAGGGCAAGAATATAATTCGGGAAAGGGAGATGGTGAGCACAGGGTCTAATTCCAAGATGGTTGCAGTGAGACATCTGCCCCCTGAGGACTCTGGGCTGTGACTCACTAAAACCAACCTAGAATAAAAGACCATTCCCCACCCTTGTGCCCTTTGTTCTAATCCCTCTCCATTCAATTCCTCCCTTTCTTTCTCCCCTAGGTTTTATTCCTTTCCTAGACACTCTCTTTTCCTTCCAAGTTTCACTTTCCTTTCTCCCTTCATCCATGTATGCTCACTTCTGTACCCGGATGTCCCCTTCTCTTCCTGTGGGGCTTGTAGTCAGGTGTGGCAGCCACTCTGCTGCCATGCCATGGGTTTATCCACTTTCAGCATGGCTGCAGCCATAATACTCCAGTCCTGATTCTCCAATGCCTTGGAATCATTCACACTAGTGCAAATTTTCACAAAGTGAAATTAAAGTGGTTTCAGTCTAATTTGATAGCATTTTGCACTATCTTTTCAGTGGCATCCAGGTGCTGGGCAATGGAGAATTAGGCTCTCTGACTGTGTCTAGACTGGCCAGTTTTTCCGGAAAATCAGCCGCTTTTCCGCAAAAACTTGCCAGCTGTCTACACTGGCCGCTTGAGGGAAGGGGAGGGAGTTGTCCAGGGAAACCGAGGCAACCCTACTCCGGGGCCTGTGAGAACATGTCCGTGAGGGCCTCCTGGATGCGCACCCCATCATGGTGCACCTGCCCCGCCCCCTCCTGCAATGGCCCCTCCTGCTCCTGCTCCTCCTGCCCACCTCCCCGTTCAGCCTGCCCCCCATGTCCAGGTCTGCCCCCGCAGGAGTGGTGCAGAGGCCACCCCTCCCAGGAGTAGCTCCTCTCCCCCTCCCAGTTCAAGGTCTCCTCCCTGTTACGCGAGGTAACGTGAATAATTAATTTAGAATGCTGATCAACCTAATAAAATCATGAAGATGACAAATGCGGACTCCAAATTCCATATCTATCACTGGTTTTCTAAAAAAAAAAGGGAAATAATTTTAAAGGGTTACGAGTTTGTGATGCATAAATGAATACCAACTCTGAAGATAAAATTTAACCACAGGACTATATTTGACATGCATAAAATCACAATCAAGCAAGGGATAGATTACAAAAGAGTAAACACAACACAGAATACATTAAACACAGTCTAGGCGCGGAGGCGGTGCGGTGGCGCTGGCGACCTCGATCCTTTGGTCCTTCCGGGCCTCAGAGAGGAACTGCCAGGAGATCCCTCGACGGACGAAGCTGTGGCTGGCGACCTCGATCCTTTGGTCCTTCCGGGCCTCAGGAGAGGAACTGCCAGGAGATTCCTCGACGGATGAAGCTGTGGCTGGCGACCTCGATCCTTTGGTCCTTCCGGGCCTCAGGAGAGGAACTGCCAGGAGATCCCTCGACGGACGAAGCTGTGGCTGGTGACCTCCATCCTTTGGTCCTTCCGGGCCTCAGGAGAGGAACTGCCAGGAGATCCCTCGAAGATGACTGGAATCGGGTGCGCTGACTCGAGCCTTCTGCACGAACCTCGAATCCTCTTCCTGTTCTTCGGGACAGCTCGAAGAGACGATGGTGGCCTAGAATATCCCTAAACCTAACCCTGAATTCAAAGAAAACCCTAGCTACGGCCGACACGCCCGACAAACAAACTCGACGACAGCCGAAATGCTTTGAACCGACGACGATAGCTAATCTAACTAAACCTAAATCTAAACCTAATCCTAATTGGTAGGTACAAGCCTTCCGCTTGACCTGACCAAACCCTTAACAGAACAAGAGTACTCTGCTCTGAACTAGACTGCTCATACAGATTCATATAACAATCATGAACTATCATGTTCTGCACAACATCCCCCTCTCCCCAAAATGTGTTGTTGTATTTTGGGAGGTAAGGGGAGGAGAGGGAGTTGTCCAGGGAAACCGAGGCGACCCTACTCCGGGGCCTGTGAAAACATGTCCGTGAGGGCCTCCCGGATGCGCACCCCATCCTGGTGCGCCTGGTGGCTGGCTGCCTGGTGGCTGGGGGCTGTTTGTAGGCCTGGCACTCTGCTGCCATCCATGTGGGAAGGAAGGCCTCCCCGCTCCGCTCCACAATGTTGTGGAGCATGCAGCACTCGGCCACTACCTCCGTTGCATTCCGCTCACCCATCTCGAGACAGGTGAGCAAACACCGGAAGCAGGCTTTTAATCGGCCAAAGGCGAGCTCCACTTGATTGCGGGCCCGGTTGAGGCGGTCATTGAACCGGGCCCAGTTCTGGTCCAGCCGCCCAGTGTAGGGCCGCATTAGCCAGGGCTGCAGGGGGTAGGCCGCGTCCCCGATGACGCAGATGGGCATAGGCACATCCCCGACAGTCAACTCCCGCCGGGGGAAGTAGGTGCCCACCTCCAGCCTGCGAAACAGTCCGGAGTTGCGGAGGATGCGGACGTCGTGTGCCCTGCCGGACCAGCCCGCATAAACGTCCAGAAAGCGGCCCCGGTGGTTCACGAGGGCCTGCAGAACAATGGAGCAGTACCCCTTTCTGTTCATGAAATGGGCCGCTCGATGCTCCGGGGCCCGGACGGGATGTGGTTGCATCCAGGGCTCCCCGCAGTTGGGGGAACCCGAGGGCAGCGAAGCCGGCGACGTAGCGTCCACGCCCCGCAGGCGGATCACTCTGGGGAGCAGGACGTTGTTGATGGCGTGGACGACCTGCAGAAGGGTGCAGAGAAACACAGGGGAACACATCACATAAGGCAGGGGTGGGTGTGCGCTCCCTTTGCCCCCTCCCCGTGATTCCCTCTGTCCTCATGCACACACGCATGCGCACACACACACCACAGCCCCCTCACCCTACACCCCCCCCCCCAGCAGGCCTGTGCAAGGGAGGGACGGCCCGAACCCCTGGGAGACCCAGCGTGGAGTCTTGGCTGCCCCTGGGCATGGAGTGCAGCACCCTCCCCCCACCCCACTCCCCCTGGGACTTACCTCCATCACAACGGCACCGACGGTGGATCTGCCCACCCCGAATTGGTGTGCCACTGATTGGTAGCTGTCCGGGGTGGCCAGCTTCCAGACTGCGATGGTGACTCTCTTCTTGATGGGGATGGGTGCCCGCAGCCGGGTGGTGGCTCTCTGGAGCGCGGGGGTGAGCCAGGCACAGAGCTCCATGAACGTCCGCTTTCGCATGCGGAAGTTCCGGAGCCATTGCTGGTTGTCCCATTGCCTTAGGACCAGCCGGTCCCACCAGTCGGTACTGGTGTCCAGTCTCCACAGTAGCCTCTGCACCCTGGGGTGTGGGTGCCACAGGGACGCCATGGCCTCACTGGTGAGGGAGTCCAAAGCGATGTGCCCCTCCTGGTCCTGGAAGAGGAGGGCACCAACCTGGAGCAGCAGCTGCAGGCACTCAAAAATGTCCGACAGGGGCCAGAGCAGGCACATGGCCACCCCTGGTTCCATGGCACAAGAAACAAGGCAAGGAAAAAAAACCCTGGCAAAAGCAGTAGATGGCCAAAGGCAGCGGTGTCCAAAAGTCAGAGGGCAACCACCAAACCTGCTATGGCTGTCAGTCCCTGCAAGAGGCCCTATAGCATGGAGCGGAGAGAAATGGCTGTCCGGGGAGATCCCTTTAAGCACGTGTCTGAAAGGAGCTCCAGCCCCGGCCCCCGGAAAGGGCTGGTGCCCTTGTGCCCTCCACAAAATGGTTCCGGGCTTCTGCTTTTGCGGAAAAGCGCACCGCCAATGTAGACTCGCTTTTCCGCAAAAGCGCATCGTTATAACGCGAACTCCACGCCAATCTAGACACTCTTTTCCAAAAATGCTTTTAACTGAAAACTTTTCCGTTAAAAGCATTTCCGGAAAATCATGCCAATCTAGACGCAGCCTCTGTGTTTAAAACACCTACAGAATTTGTATTTACAAACAGTGTGAATTCTAACATAATCCGTGCATCTCCAATATTAATGAATAAATTTAATCACTTTCTTTCATTCTACCTGAATGTTAATATGTGGGAGGATAATGTAATTGAAAATTTTGTGATGACTATTTGAATACTTCCTTGCAACAAATATATTGTTTTGAAAAGGGTGGGCTTATTCTTAAGGGCAGACCTATGTCCTGCTCCAAATTCTGGCCCTTTAAAGATAAGCATTATGGTATTTATAGTCTCTAGAAGGATTGGATGACTGTGGGCAACTGGGAGCAAGGCCGGCTGGGGAGAGGGAAGCTGTATAAAAGGCAGGTCCTGGTTCTCAGTAAAAGAAGAGAGTGGCTTAGATTGTGTTTTGACCTTGGTTGCCTGAGAAATGGATGATTCTGAGTTTGGTGGGAAAACCAAATTGTCAAGACAGCAGAGCAGTCAACCAATAGTAGAATGAGGAGAAACTTGCACAACCTAATGAGTGAAAAGTAAGCTACCCAGTAATGTAAGTTGTCGTTCAGGAAGGCGGTGAACCTCAAAATGTAGGGTATGTTTGAGTGGGCTTGAGATTTATTACAAATGTTTCCCCCAGCTCTAGTGTTTGTCATATTATATGTGCATAGACTGAGCTTTAAATGAGACATTAAGGACTCGGTGTAATGATAGTTAATGCAATCATAGGAAAGCTTTTTTCTAGGCCAGTCAAATGCTTGACTTGAATCTATAGTGCTTGGATAGAAGCAGCAAGAGTATTCAAATACTACATTTGCAGAGTCTTTCAGCACTGATGTCATTACCAAGCTTGTGCCCTGATTTGTGTCCGACACAAGCTCAGAAATGTTAGCCTGAAAAGCCAATTAACGTAGTTCCCTGAAAGGAGAGCCGGATTTAATTGAGGAGGAAGCCCAGCTGAGGGAGGGTCTGGGAGAGGGCTATAAATAGAGGAAGTTGACCACTGAAAATTTTGAAGTATTAATTTTCTTTTTATTTGACTTCATATTAAACATTTTAAGATATGCACCTTGTTAATTATCCCTTGTTTTAGTATCCTTTCTTCCATAACATTTAAAGATAGATATAGATATAGACATAGATATATATAAGATCTTTGTTAATAACTTGGGTGCCACAGTGGCACACATCCAAACAAGTGCATGTGACCTCAATATTGGTGCACAAGACAAGTCACTCCGCTCATGGATGGAAAATCTTAGAGGGAACACTGATTATCAGGCTGGCACGGTTCCCTCTCACCATTGCTGGTTTGGAAGGCGAAGACTCTGGTGAAGGGATGCTCCCCAACTTCCTGTAAAGGCCAGGGGGAGTCGGGAGGAGAGCCAAGACCCCTTGTGGGCGGCTCGTCACCTCTGTCTGGGAGCTGGAGGCTAACTCAGGCAGAGTGGTCCAGTCATCCCCATCCCCCCCGGCAATGCTGAGTAGCAATGGAGGCCTGCACCTGGAGTGTGGAACTTCAGGTCCTGGGACTGGATGCAGCCCCCAGCTTGCCTGGATCTGGCCCCTGAGGCTCAGGGCTTCACCACAGCATTGGGGGTCACACTGGTGCTCCAACTGACCTGGCATCCCACTGCAGGACTGGAGCACACAAAATCTACTAGCCTGGGCTCCCGTAGGCTCTGGTGTGCTAGGGAAATATGAGGAGTGACTTTCTTTTCAGCCAGGAGCCATGCCAGTGAGGGTTTTGGTTTTTTTTTTCTCACTTCTGTGAGGCCCCCGACTGATTTTTCTGTGGGTCAGTGGTTGCTGACCCAAAAAAGGTTCCCCATCCCTGGCCTACAGCATGTGGATGTTCCATCTATATGAGAGGACATTTTGTCCTTGCCAGTCCTGGTGGCACCCACCCAGGTGGTAGTACAATGGAGGGGCAAGCCCATGCTGGGCCTAGTCTGAGCATCTTTGTCCCAGCAGCCCTGCTCCCCTTCCAAGGCCCGTCCTGCCAGTGCTCCCCTGTGCAAAGCCTTCAAGCTTTGGATATTGGGAGGCAGGCTGTGCATGTACTCTTCCAATCTTTGGTCTATGAGTGCAGGAGACAGGACTCAGGGCAACATTGATACGTTGGGCTTCCTGGCTATTCCTCTCTTAATTGTCAGCAGAATCTCAGCAGTCTATGCGGGACCTTCCATTCAATGGCCTTATCCTGTTTGCAGAACAGAGGGACATGAAATTATGCAGGCTTAAGGACTTGCATACTACCCTCAAGATCATGGGGTTGGGCCTGCTCAGAATAGGTTCCAGCCCTAGAAACCTGTTGGTCATGAGAGCCAACTGTGCCAGGAGCCCCCTACCAAGAACAGTGAGGTCTATAAGCTCCAGCTGAGTCAGTACACACTCTCAACCCAGTCCTAAAGGCTAAGTAACGGACTATCAATTGAATGAAGTTTCTACTTGTTTGGCAGCTTCCTTTCACACTTCTTCCAAGCCTGGATTGAAATAATGTCACACTGCTGGACCCTGAGTACCATTTCTCAGGGAGGAAACAAGGCTGCATATACATTCCAAGGAGCTTAGAGCAGTTTGTCTGGCTTGCAGGTTTTCCTGTTGCACATGTCGGACAAGATGGTGAGAGTCCTCGTGGACAACATGGCCTCAATGTTTTACATCAACAGGCAAGGAGAGACAGGCTTGTTAACTCTGTTCCAGAACCGCTCCTTCCTTGAGGCTTCTGAATCAGCCATGACATCCACCTGGAGGCAGGTCACCTCCTGGGGATGGACAGGACCCTACTAGATCACCTCAGCAGGGAATTCTCATCTCACCACAAGTGGTTTCGCCATCTGGAAGCAGCTCCTGTGGTCTCCAAGAGGGGTGAGGGTGGGGGAGGGGTTCCCTTGTTAAGCTGTTTGCCACCAGCCAAAACAGAAAGTGCTAATGGTTTTGTACTCCGTGGACAATGAACAAGGGCGCCCTCTCTGATGCCTTTTTTCTGTCGTGATCCAACGGTCTGCAGTACCTGTTCCCGCCGATCCTTCTCATCAGCTGGTTCCTAATTTGGATGAAATGAGACAAAACTTGAGTTAACACAATTGCCCTGGCATGGCCACACTAGTACCGGTTGGGCACGCTCATGAACATGTCGCTGTATCCTCCCTGGCCCTTTCCCAACTCTCCGGACCTGTTGTCACAGGATCGCTGACAACTCCTACATCCCAGCTTCACATCCATGCACCTCTCAGCCTGGATGCACCATGGTAGAGAACTGAGGAACCCACCTGCTTGGAGGAAGTCTAAAGCCATCCATAAGACTGACTTACCAGGCAAAGTAGATGAGGTTCTGCCACTGGGCATTGGAGTGAGGTATCTCTCCCAAGCATTCTCCAGAGCAAGTCCATTCTAAACGGCTTTCAATTGCTCAGGAACCAGAGTCTGGTACATTCCTCCATCAGAGTGCACCTTGCGGCTATCTCTGCCTTTCATGACTCAATCCAGGGGCAGATGGTCTTCTCCCATGATGTGATGGTGAGATTCCTGTGGGGTCTTGAACTCTTGATGGTGGGACCTCAACCCGACCCTCTCCTGGATCACCGGGATACCTTTCGAACCACTCAGATCCTGCTCCTTTTCCTACTTGTCCTGGAAAATTGCATTTCTGGGGTCCATGACACTGGCAAGGAATCTCAGAGATTAGGGTGCTGAACTCAGAGCCCATTTGTTCTTGAACAATAGAAAAAAATAAAATGTCCTAAGTTCCCAGCATGTCTCAGTGCTATTAGCTAATAATTGAACAGATATTTTTCTCAGGAAGTATGTTAGAAAGAACAATGTTATTTTGTTTTTCAGTAGGGAGGGAAGGGAATATTTTCTATAGATGAAAATAACACAAATGTTATCATTTTCTTTTACTTCTAAGGATCTGCGTTGCTGCAGAGATAAATAGACAGTTTAAAGAGAGGAAGGATGCTTTGTCAGCGTGTGGGCTATAAGTGGAACAATTCATAAGTACATGCTTAAAATAGGTAACAAAAACAAAGTTAATGGCAACATTTTGTCTTTCTCTAGGAGACACCTGCTAAGGAAAACAGGATTTTCTGACTATTGCTTCAGATACTTTCCAGAGAAAGTTTCATCACCAGAAGGTCATTGCTTGCATTATTCTTGTGGTTTTTTTCAGTGTGTATTTACCTTTCCTTTAAAAGATGCAGCCCTATCTATGGTATTTGCTCCAGTATGTGTAGGTACTGACACGAAGCTCTGTGTTTAATGCTCTATATGCAAAGGAAACACTTCCTTGGTACCATTATTTTTAAGTGGAAATTTAGGACTCATAAACCCTGAGATGAATTGACTGTCCTCCAGAGTGGAGCTCTTTCTTTATCCAAAGGGGATGGAACATGGGCAGTTCTATTACAGCAGCCTAGCTCCAGAAAAGGGTCCTCCCTGTGTAGTCTCAGAACCCATTCAGTCCTTGGTGTCTCTGCTGACACTTCTGACAGAGAACTGAATCCCTTAAATTTCCAGTTTATTTTATATTTATGTATGTATTTATTTATCTATTGGTGTTTTATTGCAAAAAAAAAAAAAAAAAAAAAAAGGTCCAGAAATTAAAGAAACAGTTTTCTGGGTAAATATTGTATTAATATTGGAGATGGGAGTCCTGGAAAAAAGCAACATCTGTCCTGTCACAGAGGTGGAACACAAGGGCTAGGAGTCAGGAGAGATGAGGAAAGCAAGACAGAGGGGCTGCGTCTAGACTGGCAAGATTTTGCGCAAAAGCAGCCGCTTTTGCACAAAAACTTGCCGCCTGTCTACACTGGCCACGAGAATTTGCGCAAGAACACTGACTTTGTAATGTACAAAATCAGTGCTTCTTGCGCAAATACTTTTTGATGCTCCCACTCAGGCATAAGCCCTCTTGTGCAAGAATACTTGCGCAAGAGGGCCAGTGTAGACAGGGACAGGAATTTTTTGCGTAAGAAAGCCCTGATGGCGAAAATGGCCGCCGGAGCTTTCTTGCACAAAACCGCATCTATACTGGGCACAGATGCTTTTGCGCAAAAGCAAATCTTTTGCACAAAGGCACTTGCCAATCTAGACGCTCTTTTGCAGAAATACTTTTAACGGAAAAACTTTTCCATTAAAAGTATTTCCGCAAAATCATGCCAGTCTAGACGCAGCCCCCAGGGAGAGGAAGAACACGTGAGTGTAAAGGAGCGGGGGTGAACGAACAGGATATTGACTCTCAAGGAATTGTTGATCCTACAGCTCTGGTGGCCTTGTTGCTTCTTGAGTGGCACCACCAACAGGAGTCTGTATTTGCTTTTCATTGTGAGTAAGTGTGCGCGTCTTCTGTCAGTGCAAGAGTACTGTCAGTGGCATTTCTGGATATCCTCAAGAAACAGCCCATATCTTTGTTAGCTTTATTTCCATGTCATCTAGTCGTCCTTTGCAACTAATTCTCAGGGTGGCAATAACATACAACTAACACAGATGGTATGCCAGCCACTTTCTGGAATGGGAGTAACTGCTCAGCTTTTTGTAGTATTTCTTCCGTTCTAATTTTCTAATAGAGATTTATTTTATAACAACTGTGGAGTTTAATGTCAGAATCTCTAAGTCATTTTTCATCTACTGCCCATCCGTTTCTGGCCTGGTGATGCCCATAAAGCTTAGTGAGATGTACTGAGGTTCTCTAATCAAGTGAAGTAAGGATCTTTAAATATACCAGGTCTTTTAAGAAAATCAAGATCTTTGCTATTTGTACTGACATTTCCACTTATCTATTTGTCAATGCATGGTTGACACGGTGTGCTTGGACTGATATATCGAACAGAAGGGCCAAAATGAGTCGCTTGTGACTTTAAGGCTCCTGTCTTTAATCTTACCTTTCTCCCTCCCGGGTGTGGGTGAGGGAGAGGGAGAGTGTGTGTGTGACTGACTGACTGACTCTGTGGGTTTTGCTTAGCATTTCAGACTCATGCCATATTGTGACATCATTAGACAATGCCCTTTGCACAGGATCCCACTGTTAGCAACCATTCCATTTCTGTGGGCCTAGTGAGTTTTTATGCTTGAAGGTGTCTGCCCAATCACATGGCACAAATAGCCAACACCGAAGAGCAAATACTCATTTCAACTATTTCATGGCAAATCTGAGACTAACATTTGCTTACAAACTATTCGGTGAACAATTACCTGCAGCTCCCCTTTGCCTGGAAACAGCGAACCGGAGCCAATGGGAGCCGTGAGGCTCGGTGGCTATGGACCCTTTAGGTAAACAAAGCAGCAGGGGCCCACTAGCAGCCTTCCCAAGGCGAGCCCATGGCCCACTTTGTGAAACACTGCTTTAATATTTACTTTGCGTTATTTTCAGACTGCTGGGGTACCTGTTCTGGTAAGTGATGACATTTGCCCGCTAGAAATCAAAGTTGAGTGAGTACTGTAAATATTTTCTACCATTATTAGCTTAAAGTTTTACATGAATTAACTCTGGCTGCATTTGAACTCCTTTTGGTTTGTTTCAAATATTCAAGCTGATGAACCTTATGAAAGTTTTAATTTTCCTTGAAAGCACAGATGTCTAAAGAAGCACTAAGTTGCAAGTGCTTTTGCTGTTTTTGCTTTTGGCTGTTCTGGAATGTGACACATTGTTATTGCAGTTGTTTAAGGAAGGCTTTGGTTGAAGGTTTATCATATGCTCCAGGCTCAGCAATAATTTCCCTAGAGACTACGCTGCATTCTTGATTTGCATGGCGTCTATGGTGCTGGCTGGCCAATTCACTTCTTGTCCTTTTGGCATCCTGTCTTAGAGAATGGCCTTCTATTCTTCCTTATTAGCTCCAGTTCTCTATTGAAAAAAGCCTGCGGCTCAGGAAGGCTTTTTGTGGCGCCTGGCAAGAGAAAACAGCACTGGTTTCTAGGACGTTTCAGTGAAATATGTACACGCACACACACACACACTCAAAATCATCTAAGGAAAAGCAGAGATGTTTGTGTTCCTGTTTTTGACATGATTAAAAATGCACCAAAAATTCAAGATATGTACTGTATGCAGCAGGTGTAAAAGAGCACAGCTGTACATAATGGGTAATACACAAACCCAGCTTTCAAAACACCAGCTGCGGTCACTGCAAAGTGTAAACTTTGGGCTTTGTTTCCTCAAAGTTTTGAGCAGAAGCCAAGTTTGTATACTGGGAAAAAGAAAAACAAACAAACTCCAGGTTTGAGAGGGAAAAATAAAAACCCTATAGCAATTTTTCTTATTGAGAATATGATCCAAAGCTGTTAGGGACTCTTAGCATTCTTGAATACTAGAACAGTAGAAATTGACTTGGCATTTGTAAAAGTGGCAGAGTTCCTACATATAAATATTTTTATTCCAGTGTGCACTTAAAATCTTAATTGAATATAAAGTTGCCTGTTACATTATGTAGTCATACTTGAGTTTCCAAGAATGTATGTAGCAGAATTACCTTTCAAAAGTCACATTTTTCAGTCTGTGCTTAGGGAGGGTTCTTGATTCCATAGTAATTTCACACAGTATACATCAAATATTCTTTTGTCCCTTGCCCTAATTCTTTATAATGTGAACAAAACTAAATTTCTTGTTGATTGTCCCTCCAACCTTTCCCCTCTCACAGACACATTTTGGAGAGAAGGGAACTGAGTAAATATAGTTCTACTTCCTGATACCTTGTGTACCTGGAACTTACTGAATCAGGGATAAGATTTTCAAGATACTTAAGCACATGCCTCACTTTAAACTTGACTTCAGTGGGTTGAAGTTGAGGTTAGATGAATACTTAAGTACCTAGCTGAACTGGAGAGTGGGGGCATATTGTACAAATCTTGATTTTTTGGGGGGGGGATGATTTTTGTCTGACTTACATTCTAGATTGTATAATACATAATGTGTCTGAATTACACATTCAGTATGTGTGAAAGGTATGAGAGATCTCTGGGAAGCAGGCACAAATAGAGTGCATAGTGGTTTTCTTAAAATTATGCTTTAATTGGGTGTCTGTTAACATATACTGCAGACCAAATGTAGCTAACAGAGTACTCGGAGGAGAGAGAGCCCGCTGACAGGGAGCAGCAACTTCCCTGGGGCCTTACGATTCTAAAGGACTTGGGGATTCCAGCCACCACCGGAGCTCTGTACAGTGCTCTCCAGGCAGTGCTGATGGTTGGAGGTAGGGGGGCTGGTACCGTGTGCTCCAGCCAGTGCCAAGGGCTGGCCCATTCCACTGGAGGCCCCACCCCTTCCAGGAGCATAGAGCTGCCCTCATCCCCCACATTACCATCAGGTGTGGCTGTCTGCTCCCCTGCCAGAAAGTTTTTCCTTCCTATGCTGCATCCGCACAGGAATACCCATCATTTGGCTGCAGATCTGGGGGAATGTATGAAGACAGGCTGGTTAACACTGCCAAGTATGCTAGTGGTTCTAGCCAAACATCATATCAAGTTGGGGTGATAGTGCAATGCATTCATACCCTTTTGCATGCAAGGATGGCCACATTTTTCTAAGGCGTAGTAAGGGAAGGCTGTCACTCTGCTCTCCATCCAGTGTTTCCCAAGTTAGAATGCAGTACACTACTTCCCATCTTTATCATGGCTCAGCCCTGAAAGGGCATCTGTTGCGACTGCAAAGTCTGAGACTCGTCTGATTTATCTTGGTTTTCCATGGCAATTGGTGAGGGTCAAGGGCAGTAGGTCTGCTTGGTATGCCGGGCCACTGACCAACTCCCAGTGTAGTAAGAGCATGGTAAGAAAAGGACTGAGTGCCCTGTGGTTTGTGTGAGGATTCCACCTGTACAAATCTCATCTAAGCTTTGTTGATGGTGCATAGGGTACATACTGCTACACACGTTAATTGAAAAGCTCTAGCAGAGGGATGCAGTAGGACACTATACTGCTAAAAATAATAATGCAAATGGGGGCGACCCTACTTGGGTTTGTAGAGAGCTGCGTAGGGTACATAGCCATGGGATTCAAGAGTGCCTTTATTTGCCTAAGTAGTGCCTCACCATCTATACTGCTGCTATCTATACCTGTGCTGGGGGGACATGCAGTGTAGCTTTAATGCTGCTGCAAGGATTGTGCAGTGTAGATGAGTCCTTACCCAGACTTAGCATAAGATGGGTGACAAAGCTTTAACTGAATATGTTTTATGTTGGCCTCAGTTAAGTGTGCCGTTGTATCTTTGACTGCAACTACTAATAGTTTATTTAATTCATACCTGCAATTTTTATATATATGTAAAGTTGCACTTTCAGTATGATAATCTATAAGCACACTATATTTACACATACAATAATCAATATCTACATGAATGTGTAAACATCATTTATGAATGTAGCTTTGGAATGTTGAAAAAATCAGAACACTTGTGTTTTGTCCTATTATCAGAGATGATATTTAGTGTTTAAAATCAAGATTCATAACCGTGGTAGTATTAATGTTGGACTTGTATAATACAAAAGTTGACTGTGTCTTCTAGACTTTTGATGGATTCAGCAAAGGAAAAGTTCCCTAGGAAATTCTGGCTCACTATCCAAACATTTTTCATGCATGTTTCAATTTCAAAAATAGTTCTGGTTGTTAAGGCTAATCTGAAAACAAAAAGAAAAAGCCCCAAACCGGGTGAAAGTTCACATCCTGATTCTTACAAAACGTTAAAATCTTTCACCACCAGAGTTTTTACTATAACATGAAACATAACAAATGATTTAAAAACTGTCCATGTCACCATAGTTATCGTATCAGGAAGTTTTCTAGATTTATCACTTCAGTGGAACCGAACTTCTCTTTGTTTAGATATTTGAGGTATTTGTTGGTGTTAATGAAACAGAAACTGATGCCAGCCACATTTTGTCAGTGTACCTCAATCTTAATTTGCGACAGCACAGCCAGTTTACTCCTGGACCCCCTTAGGGCATGATTGCCAGTGACCATTGTGCCTACTATGCTACTATGTACTTATCTAGAAGTTTAGTTTATCATTTGATTTGATTTAACAGTATGGATTATTGCTTACATGGTGAGTTCTTCAGAGGCATGACCATGTATGATCCACTACAGTGTCAAACATGCCATCACCATTTTACCAATGATGTATAAGGGCAAACATTCATATATAGTTTTATCCATTAAACCAGTGATCACCAACCAGTAGATTAGGATCTACTGGTAGATCTTGGAGCCTCTAACAGGTGATCCTGACTGGTTTGGCCAAGAGGCTATCAAGTGCAGGCACTTCAGCTGCCCCTCCCCCCACTGCTGCTCATCTCTTGCCCCTTTGCCTTGGAACTGCCCTGAGGAGCCTCCTGCTTTCTGTGCAGGGCAGGGGAGGGAGGGGCGCTGATGTCAAGGTGCCCCCTCTCACACTCTGTATCCTTTCTCCACAAAGCAGAGAGGGGGCACAACAGGACTTAGGATGGAGTTTGTTGGCTGCTTTACGGAGAGGGCCAAGGCCAGGGCAGGGGGGAGCCTGCCTTAGCCTCACTGCACCACCAACCAGGAGCCACCAGCAGTGCCCAGCTGGAGGCCACATCCCAAACTCCTACCCTAGTCATGAATCCCCTCCTGCTCTCCAAGCCCTTGTCCTAGCCCCGAGCACCCCTGCATCAAAACACCATCTCAGAGCCTGCATCTAGAACCCCCTCCTATATCCCAACTGCCTGCCCCAAGAGCAGCTCAGAGCCCCTCTCACATTCCAGATCCCTTAATCCAAGACCAGAGCCTGCACCCCAACCGTCTGTCCCAGCCTGGTGAAAGTGAGTGAGGATGGGCAAGAGAGGGAGGATGGAGTGAGCAGGGGCAGGGCTTTGGAGAAGGGGCAAGAGTATTTATATTTGAGGTAGATCTTGGATTGCACCTAAATTCAAAAAGTGATCTCATGCTCAAAAAAGTTGGAGACCACTGCAGTAAACAAAGTGCTTGTTGCTAAAAATAAAAATGTCACTCATTTTTCACAGGAGATATTTGCTTTCTTAAAATTTCATGTAATTTCTTTTCAGTTTTGAAAGAAAAACTGAAAACAAAAGAGAACAAAAACCCCTGAGATATTTTGTTATGGAAAACTAATTTTAGTTAACATTTGTAATGTTCAGTAAAAGTTTTCCATCTTTTAAAACCAAAAGCTGAAATATTTTAAGAAAAAACAAAAACAAAAAAACCTTAAATTTGTTTCTGAAAAATTGTTGGATTCTGGTTTTAAATCAAGAAACTGGAAAATATTGATAAAACCAACTACTTGAAGCGAAAATTTTCATTTAGTATGAAAAGCCATTTTTATTGAAAAACATTGATAAAAAATTTCAGCCACCTGTAGTTCTTTGGATAATCACCATTAAGGACTCACATCTTCAGGAAAAGAGGAATATTACTTGAAACACACTGTGATTGCTTTCACAAACTAACTTTTAGACTTTTGGCAGGAAGTATTCCTAAATTTTTCTTTTAAATATTGTCAAACTAAGCTATATGAGTTTAAAGAAATTTGAAGTTTGAGTTTTGTTAGATTCTTGGTTAAATATGACAAATTCTGGTTGAAATTCAGTCGCTTAAATAAAACGCTGTGATTGAAGAAGCTGGCCTTTTGAAAAAATTTTGGGGGGGGGGGGAGGAATTGCCTAACCTAGCCAGTCCTGGCTCAGTGTACTGTATTTTTTTTTTTCTTGGCGAGTTATGATGAGTTCTTGCTTGAGCAATTGCTCTTTCAGATCTCCAGTACCCATATCCTCATGTAAGTGTTATTACTCACTCCCTCTAAAACATTTCAAGTAAGCCCTGCTGAAATTGTAATTACTGGAGATGGAAAAGACCTTTTCGATCATCCTGACAATTCCCTTGCCTATGCAGGTTGGTTAGTTGGTTTGTCTTTTGGGGCAAGGGTCAGGGGGAGAGATGACTATTTTCCACAGTTTTCATTAGTCCATTTTAAAGTGACTCAAGTGAGACGAAGTGACCTCTTCTTCCCTGGAGAGACCATTCTTCAGTTGAACAGATTTCACTGTTTCCAGATCGTCTGTCTACATTTTCATTTGCTCCATTTAATTTTTACTTCAAGATACATCCCAGAAGATCCCCGTTAATAATCAATCTTGAGGTTGTGTCTCATCAGCAACTTCCGAGTTGCAAATTAGCTCATTTCCTGGGCAAATGTCAAGCAGAGCTCTCTTGACTCATTTCAGAATGTCTAGGTGTCACATTAGGTTTTGTATACTGTTGTGCAAAACTTTTCCATGAGGTTATCTGGGGTTAAAGCCAGGTGTGTTGGATGGAAACAGCATGTCCTTTCCTCATCCTTGCAGTTCTACTCCTGCTTTTCCTCATAACATACTTGAAATTACACGTTTGGTCACCTCCCTCCCTGAGTTTTATTCGTTGGTCTTAAAATGCCAGGGTCAGATTCTTTTCTCACTTATTCTTGTACTACATCATTCCATTGGCTGAAATCCTAGCCCCATTGATTTCAATGGGAGCTTGGCACCTAACCTGCTTAGGCACTTTTGACAATCCCACTCGATACCCCATCTTTAGGTACCATCTTTTGAAAATACAGCCCTGAGTCCTTTTGTAAATGGGACTTAGGAACCTAAGTCATTCAGGAGTTATAAACCCCAAAGCTATGTGCATGGCTGACTAAATAGCTACTGAAAGTCCACCCATCTTACACTCTCCCAAGCCGTCGTCAAATTCTATGGCTCAGTCCTTAAAATCTCTTGGATGTTGTTTCTCTTCTGTCTTGCTCACTTCCCACTGCCTCCATGAATGTAAAAGAACTGACAAAATGGTGGATGGTAGAGATAAAGTACATTGCTCTGTGACCCATCCTAAAATCCTCCAAGATCAGTGGTGGGAACTACTTAAGGAGGTAGAAATGGTTTTCCTTACCCTTTTTTTGAATCAAAGTGCCTGATCTGGCTCCCAATGAAATCAGTGGGAGAAAAAGTTTAATAGTATTCTTGGTTTTCTCACCTAGTTAGGGTGTCCTCAACATAAAACCAGGAAAGGAGAGGGGACAAAAGTGGTCTTAGGCCACCTAAATGCCACCCTGCCCCTTAGTCCTGAGTTATAATTGGCTCAAGTGAGTATTCTGCTCTATCTTTTACCCAGCTGCTTCTAACGAAACAGTATAGCCAGATTGCAAAGCCTTGTTGTAATCAAAGGTATCATTTTAAGAACATTACGAATTATCTATATTTATTACTGGTAAATAAACTCCTACAGTAATGTACTCCAACCACTATTCACTGGGGACCAAAGAAGCTTGAAACAGAAGTGCCCCGTGTTAAATAAAGTATTCTGACCTTTCCACAGTTTAGAGCTCACTGTCAAACTAACCAACTGAGGGATAATTTTCTGTGGCAGTCCCTGTTAGCCACAAGAATTTTTAGAATGCAGCAATGAAACCATGAGTGACAGGATAGGTCTCCAGCACAAAATCTGATTCCTGTTGCTCCTCTGTCATTTCAATATAACATCAAAGCAATGATAGAGACATTATATTATGGGTTTTTTACACAGGACAGCCACATCCAGGAAAGTTAATCTAATTTGAATTAACGAACGGCATGAATTTGAAGTGGATTAGTTGAACACCCTTATTCAGAATGAAAGTGGCCTTAATTCAGTTTTGCTTAATTCACTTCCAAAGTGGTATACTGAGAAGACAAAATAGTTAGATTTAAAGTTTTCAGGGAGCTTTTCTACCATGCTCAACAAAGGAATGAAAGTTGGCCATTCTGTTAGTCTGCTAACAACAAGCCAAAGTGTGGCCCTGATTGAGTAAACAGGCTTTGCACAAGGGATCTCTGCATAGACTGCAGAGGGGTGGAATCTTCTTTCCTCAGGCTAGAAAGCAGAAAACAAGCTATTAAGTAGTGTCACAGGTATGCCTCATCTCAAGGCGTTGTCGCCCAATGGCCACAGTTTATAACACAACCCTAGGGTTCAGGGCAACACAGCCTAATGGCTGGAGTCAATACAAGTCAATAAAACGGTCCAGGGATATAGGGCAGCACATCCTAATGGCTAGAGTCAGTAGTATGGGGCAACTGCCCCAGTGGGGGGGGGGGGCAGGCCCACTCCTATTCACCTGGACCTTGACCCAGGGCCCTGTTAATGGCAGAGTGCTCCACCACTCGCTCAGCAAAGAATCCAATTGCAAGACACTGAACTCCTTCGGGTGTGGGACTCCATTCCCGCACCCTCCCTGGGTCACTTCCTACCAGAGTTGGCATGGGGACACTCCATGTGGTCTCCATATCCTCCGGTTCCATAGCAGCAGCCTTTCCCTGGGGCTTCTCTGGCACTGGCAGCTCGAGGCAGTCTCCTGGCTCCTGTCATCTGGGCCCTTGTCTGGGGTATCCCTGCATCTCCAGCAACAGGTCCTTCTTCTCCAGTATCCAGCCCAGAGTGAGCAGAGCTTCTCCCTTTTATACTGTTCCATATCTTGAGCATGCCCAGTGTGGCTGGGGGGTGGGACTTCCTCTACCCACAAGGTATTAAGCCCTCCTGGCCCAGTGCAGGGTATACCTACCCCATCCCAAGTAGCCACTGCTGCAGCTTCAGTGTTACAATAGCAGTATTGCTTTCACACTCTCTTATTGAAAGTTGTATGATACCTGGGCTTTTCTCAAAGTCCCAGCTTCTAGGATCATTTGATTACATGAGAATCTCATGAGAATCTTTATTTATTAACCAAATAAATAAAAGATTCTATCTTTCATGCTTGCAGAGAGAAGTCCTAAGGGCTAAAACCCAAAAAAAGAAATAAAAATAACATAATATTTTATATATTTAAAATCTCATGATTTTAAGCCAATTTCCTCCTGTGTGGGTTGCTTTTTTTCCAAGGAGGCATGGGAAAATATGATTCCTGAATTTGGGTTTGGTAATATTGCAGGAGAATTGTCAGCCCCTGTGTTCTTCCTTCACAGGAATTTTAGCCAGTGGATCTGCACAGAATCCCTTCTGCATGATGATCAGGAGTATATGATTTCCCCCCTTGTTTCAACTATTTTTCAACATTTCTTTCAGCAACAAAAGAAGAGATGTTAGAACGGGCCGGGGGAAATAATCCAAAATATTTTTGATGAAAAATGCCATTTCAGCAGCACCAAAATGTTTTGCAGGTTTTTTTGTCAGTTATGTCAAATTTTCTTGATCAAACTTAGCATTAAAATACGGAAATTGGGGGGAAATAACTATTTCATCATGAGCAAGACAAGGTGGGTGAGAACATCTTTTATTGGATCAGCTTCTGGTGGCAACCAGGACTGCAAGCTTTTGGGCTATTTCTGAAGAAAAGTTCTGTGTAACTTGAAAGTGTATATGTCCACTAACAGAAGTTAGTCCAACAGATTATATTACATCATCTATCTTGTCTCTCTCTCTGCCTGAGCCCTTTATGGCTACCAAACTGCGAGCATTTCAGTTTGAAGCAACTTTTTATTTCAAAGTCTCCTTTAATTTTAATTTTTTTTTAAAGGTTTTGAGATAGTCAAAATTTAAATGAAATATTTTAATTTTGTCCAATGTTTAGTTTTAACTTGATTTTTTAAACTTCTCAGTTTACTAAAAATTTGAATTGCCTGTGAACCAAAAAAACCTCAAAAAACCAAAACAATTTTTCCCCATCTTTAATAATAATATCCATAAACAAAATGAGAAATTCTGCCAATTAAAAGTGTGATTTTGGTGCAAACTCCTTTATGAACACTGTTATTTCAGTTTGTATCAGGCTTATTTCAGATTAGTTTAAATTGGTTAGGCATTGGTACAAGCTAAAATGAACTAAAGTCACTTAGCCTGACATGAGATCATGTGAAGATTTGCATAAGTTTAACTAAATCAGTTAAAAATTAAACTATTGCAATTTTGTAGATAAGGCCACAGTGTTTAAAAAAAAAAAAAAAAAAAAAAGAGACAGGATGTTTGAATGAAATATTGTATTTGCTCCTAAATCCAAACACAATGCTAGTCCATGAGAACCAGAAAATGATACTGACCAGAAACAAAAATAAAATTGATTAGTTTCAGTGCTCACATTCTTTGAAATGCAAAGTATAAATAGCCAGCCCCATGGAGTGAAGAATAACGTAAGCTATAAACACTCAGGGCACATCTAGACTACATTTTATTTTCGAAAGAGGATATCTAAATATTTCTGTGGGAATTTGCATATCTTCTTCTGATCGCTTTTTCAAAAGCAGATCTTTCGAAAGTGAACATAGTCTGGATGCATTTTTTTCTGAAAAAATCCCCTTTGTCGAAAAAATGCATAAACCTCCTTTTTTAAGGAAGAGCGGTTTTTCGAGAGAGGTTTTTTTCCGAAAAAAACCATATCCAGACTACTTTCACTTTTGAAAGACCCGCTTTCGAAAAAGCTATCGGAAGAAGATATGCAAATTCCCGCGGAATTTGCATAGCCTCTTTCAAAAATAAAACATAGTCTAGACGTACTCTCAGACCTGCAAATGTTGCTGAGGCAAATGCCATAACTAAGAGCAGAAAACTGGCCCATGATTTTAATCTTATGTCCTTTTGTTTTAAATATCAAAATATTTTGTATAGAATATTTTGTATTTATGTATAGAAATAATCTTTCCAGTTACATCATGTTTGGAACCTTGAGCAGTAGAAAAGGGAAAAAGGTTCCAGGTCTTAAAAAAAATAAAACAAAAAAAAACCCCTTTGATTATTCTGGCACAGCATGGATTCTCCATCAGCTATGGTATTCAATTTTGCTGGCCAAAGAGCAGTTTTTATATTGAAGTTGAACACAATTCAGTGTAGTCACAAACATTGTGCTTTGTCAGTGTATGTGTTGTCTGTTCTGTAACATCACTTACTTATTTCTTGCCAAGAAACACCCATAACACCCTTGTCAAAATGTCAGATTAGATTGTTACAGGAATACGACTTTATTCAGCTGTGCGCATAGTATAGACTTACTATTCCAGGCAAAGTGACAATAAATGGACTGAGCTGATGGGGGGAGTGCGTGTGCGTGCAAAAGAAAATAGCTGCCAGCGTGTTTAACTTGATCTGGTTAACCCTGTGGTGAACATTTTAATAAAACAATACACCTTTGCTAATTTTTAAAAATATAACATCACATGACTCTATGGGTATGCACAGTTGAGTCTATGGCCGAAGTGAGAGCACTAGAGCAGAGGGAACATTCTGTGCACTTTGTGCTTGATCCAAAGCCTGACGATGAAAATGGGATTCAAATGATGACCTTGTGCTGAAGACAAAGTATTAGAAGCTAGATCTGAATTCCATTCCTGGCTCTGTCATGAAGTCCCGTTTGAGTCTGGGCAAGTCATTTAGGATAACTGTTTTCAGAAGTGGATACTGATTTTGGATGTACCCAATCTGAGATGTCTAGAACCTGATTATCAGAAGTATGGAGCAGCTACAGCTCAGTTGTGCTCAATAAAAATCAGGCCTTATTCATCTCAAGTCGGGCATCCACAATTCGTGGGTACTTCAATATGTTTGGGTGTCTGTAACTCAGTTTAGCCACCTATAAAATTGATATCATGATTGTTCGTCATATTACAGGCTTAATTTATGCTTGTAGACCACTTGCTTTATAAAGCCTTGTATACTCCGGGTAAGATTTGCAAGGATATGAGCTGTCATAATTCCAAAATGATTTACATCAGCTGAACCTCTGGCCCACAGTACTGGGAGATCTTCTCATCCAGAGTATTGTTTAATTCGCATTTAGGTATGTTATTTTTTTGCATACTGTTTATTGTTATTCAATATTTATACAGTTTTACAGTAGTGCCCAAGGCCATAAGCAGGCCGGGGTACCTTTGTGTTAGGAATTCTTCAAATGTAGTAAATCGCAGTCTTTACCCCCAACCAATTTACATGCTACCTTATACATAGCTTTTCATAAAGTAAACTAGTTACCTGAATTTGGCAAGTTATGAATGAGATAGAACTGTGGACTAGTTAGACTCTGGAGTAAGAAAGTTGAGACGAGAGTATGAGGTAAGAGAATACAGCGAGTGGCTGACAACTGCTTTGATCTAGAGAACAATACTTAGGATGCAGAGGGAGAGAAAGTGAGCATCAACAGATAAGAAGACTGAGAGCTTTTTACTGGTTGAAAGGAAGATGGACAGGGAGTAGAGTCTGACCTAAGCTTTCAAACTGCCTTTAGGGTTTGGGTTGGCCAATTGGAGAGATTCAGATCAACCACCAAGTCAGAAATTGAATCCAATTTTGGTGTGAGGTATCAGTTTGGGACAACCTCTAGTATAAAATGATGAAGTACTTCGAGCAGCCAGGAACAGAATGGCAGCCTAACCAAATCACAGGACGAGGCAGAGTACTTAACTGAACCCACTCAAGTGGGAAGAAATGAGCTGCTTTCCATACATACAGGAACAACTTTTGGCAGCCTTGGCTGCTCAGTGGCCTACCAGCAGTGGAAAAAGTAACTAACATAAGGGCATGTCTATACTGCATTGAAAGGCCAGGATTTGTGGGATTTGAGTCAGTTGGCCTGTGTTAGGGAACCCTGGATTTGAATGTCTACATTGTATTTTAACCTTCTGATAATACTTTTCTAACCTGTTGTCAAACTTAGGACTCTGGCATCCACCCTGCGTGTGCAGGCCCAAATCAAAGTAACCGTATTCCAGAGTTGCCAGCGCCTCTTCCCCTGGAATGTGGCTGCTCTAATCCTAGGACTGGTGTATTGTGGGGAAAGGTAATTGCCCACACTACATGTTAGCAGGAAGCAGCTCACTCTGCAAAAGACTCTATCAGTGTGCTATCCATTGCAAATACAGGAGGCTCTCTTGCAGCATGTTTGCAGATGATTGATCAGAAGAGAAGGCTGACTTGAGCTGCTGCCATTTGCAGAGGGGGAGTGGCTTGCATTGTCAGTAGAGTGGATTGCAGACCATGGGGCTAAAAAGGACTAAGGAAGTTGTCCCACATAAGTCCCAGGATCCAAGTCAAGTGGGGCTGCATCAGGGAAAGGGATTCTCAGAGACACACACACACAGTGGGCCAGATCCTGAGGTATCATGAATCAGTGCAGCTCCATTGGCAGCAAAAGCTCAGAATCAGGCCCATTATTTCCTTTGTGTAACAAAATTAAGTCATGGTATTCTGCACTAACTGTTGATGAAATACCCTGTCGTACAGCTCCCTTCTAGACCAGGTGGCTGGGCTGTTGTTCTTCTGAGAGAGAGCGAACCCATAATTTGGCTGGACAAAGAGTTCAACACATAGTTGCATACTATTATCACTTTGGCAGGAATGCAGTGAGGTGGTTTTCCTCCTTCCCCTGTTTCCACCCCTGACCTTGTCCCCTCCACACACAGGAATATACTAATCAGGGAAATATGCACTAGCTGCTTAGTGAAAGGGTCAAATCCATTTGGATGGAATTCCAGCCTTGCTGTGATAACAATGGCAGGAAACCAGGTCCCCGTGTTGGCTGCTGCCTGCAAGTCTTTAGTAATAGATTGTTGAAAGATCTGGCCTGCCGTCTGCTGCTTTCTGTTTCTTTGTGTTTGGAATGCTGTGATTGTTCCAGATACAATGAAGAATCTGCAGCTCAAGACAAACAGAGCAAAATTACTGGAACCCCTCAGTTTCTTATGAAATTGTATCACCAGGTACTATTTGTTCAGGCCATCAATTTACTCATTAGTCCTAAGGAAACAAATAGAATTCCTCACTTCATGCAGTGTGAGCAGGTAGTGCTAAAGTCCCTGGTAAATAGTAGGTAGAAAGATGTATCTCACACCTGAATCTGAAATGTTTTAAATCACCTTGTTCTCATACTCCATCCATGTTTGTGTGATCTATATACTGCAGTGATTTGCCCCTCGACATAAACTGGAGACACAAGAAAGACAATACATTTGTTGCTATGTTTTGATAGTAGGGTTTGCTTTCACTTTTTGGACTTGAGTATTGTATGCGCCATTGAAATCTGTCATCAGTTAAGACAGGTGTAAAAAAGCTCAAGAAGTGTCTACTCTAAAGAATATGGCCCTGAACGCATTGCAGTTTCGCAGAAGTTTCCCTATCTCCTCCTGACCCTGAGATGATGACGAGGAGGACTTTGCCAAATCAAAAACAATGTAAATACATATTTCTCTGTTAACATGTTATGCAACACTAGGAGATTTTCTCTCTTGCCTGATAACAAGTTTATAGGGAAAATTCCATGTTATCACATTGTTATCGATCCTTGCTGTAATGTGAATGATTAGCAGAATATCCACCTGTGCAGACAAATCAAAGAATGTGGCAGTATTTTGTAAATACTCTGACAATAAACAAAAAACCCTAAACAAAACAAAAATACAGACCCCACCACCAAAAAAGGCTTTGGGGGAAATGCTCCACTTCCCTGCTCGTGCAAAGAGCCCAGCAGCATCCGTGTTTCTAGTATGGTTCGTTTTTGCAGCTGATGGCTGTGCATTCGAGGAATGACGTACAGTACATTTCCTTAAGATCACTACTTTTCCTTTTAGGTCTGAAGGGAGCTTGCACTGTATGAATTCAGGTGGTTTGGAACTGAATCTGAGTGTGTGTTCCTTCAGACTGACTGCTCCAAACAGGAAGCAGTTGTGTTTGCATATTGTATGAGACATATTTTTGTGATGAACATACACATTCCAGTGGAAACAGAGCTTTGGAGTTAAATTTGAATGACTCAGGACTTTTGCTTCCCTTGAAGTATTACAGTATTGACTTCCTTGTAAGTAGGATCCCATTTAAAGAGAAAAGGTCAACCAGTCTTGCCATGAGTGCTGCTTGTCCCCCGTGTTTTCTCCAGGGTTCCATCACTATTCATCAGGGGCAGCCCATCCATATAGGCGAACTAGGTGGTCGCCTAGGGCGCCAAGTTAAATGGGGCGCCAAATGGTGGCTCAATATCATTGAGGGGTTTAGAGGTGGGGGTGCCAATTGCATGGTTCGCCTAGCCACCAGTTGCTGGCAGCTAGTCGAGGGCCGCCCCTGAACTGATCTCTGACTTGTAGTGTTATATGCTATCAAAATCAGTAAGACATTTATGAGGTACTTGGTACTCTCTAGCCAATAGTACTGATAATGTGGTCTGTTGGACATTCCTGGTACTTTTAAAATTAGGAATAAATAAATTAGTTTTCATTAGAAGAGAAACAACTCAAGCCTTTGCCAAAAACTGAAATTGAATCTAACTAACCTTCTTCCGCCTCCCCCCAACCTAAAATAGTTTGGGTAGCATTTTTTTCCTGCCCTGTTGTTTTTCATTTTCATGTATTTCTGTGGCCAGCATGGAAAATGCCAACATGCTATAAGAAAGTCTGATACATTGCAAGATTTGCAGTGCAAAAGTCCAGAACAGATTGGGAGCAAATCAAACTCATGAACACTGGAGGTTTGCCTATGGCTAGTTTTTGTCATTTTAAGTATGCTGTAATTTATTTCAAGGTAGCCAGTAAAATCCTGAATGTACACAAAGCAAAATCTATTTCTTTGTGAGAAAGTAACATTGTGGTGAAATGGAAATTATGAGTTGTGAGCAGTATACATGAGTCTCGATGTGAATGACCTCTGAAAGTATGTCCATTTGCTTCCTTGTAGATCCCTATATAACTAAGTGGGAAGAAGAAAAATGGCTCTGAACCAAGGACTTAGGTTTAAAAAGCTCTTTATGTGCCTAAAAATGCAGATGGGTGCCTGGTGTAGGATGTTCAAATGAAGCTAAGCAGGTTAGATGTGCAGCTCCCACTAATGGGAAATATTTACATCACTGGCACAGGGACTGAATCACTTTTGAAAAGGATTTTAGGCTCTAAAATTTTACCTCCTGAGCAAAATTCCCAATTCTGGCTTTTCTCTACAGTAGCTGGAAACCCCATGTATGAACCCTCCTGTGCTCAAGGACAATTCAAATAAAAAACTAGCTTCAAATTTGGGTTCAAATCTGGAAGAGTTGAATAGGCATTTAGGCAGATTGATGGCAAGAAGTACAAATGATGGAAAGAAGAGTATTTATTAGGAAGAGCTTAAACCCTATTACTGCCTACATGTGTATGTGAGCCACCATTTTCAGTGATTTCATTCTATGTGTACATATTTTTATTCCTGCATAGAGACCTTAAAATTGAGTTCTCTGTTTAATAACAAAGCAGGTATAGTATAGACAACAGCAGTACAAGTTTCTCTCCGTACTGTCGATGCACTTCATCCCTAGTCTAGAAGCATCACCTACAGCAGCAAGTCTGTGCTCATTCATCTTTGGAAATTATTGGGAAATAGACGTGCAACAAGTTCTGTTACTGATTAAGCATCTAACGCACCCCTTTCCCACTTGTGCTCTGCTGTACTCTCAGGCTTCAAGATGTAGCACTGTGAGGTTTTAGCTGGAGCTGGCTCTGCTTGTGAGAGACAGCCACAGGCCATTCCAAATGGGGATTTCTCAAAGTGTACTTTGCAGTGTCCCAATTAATGGCTATGCCTCTGTTTTTTGTGCACTGCATCTTTAAACAATTAAGAACTGTGTTCTCTACAGAGGCAGGCACCCATTTTGTAAGTGCACATGATCAGAGGAAATACAATATGCTCTCGTGGTCTGCTGTGTTCACTGGTAAAAAGGGATCTGTTGTGTTAACACGTGAAAGCTACAAACTGCCTTGTCTTTTTGTGGGTTTCATCTCCAGTTACCTACCTTGAGTTAAGACTATACTTTTTTCCCATTGGAGATTCTATTTTTATTCTGTACATTTCTCCAAAGTGATTCAAACTGCATTTTATGTCTCAAAAAGAATCACATTAAAATTGTAATTAAGGTAGGGAATTTATCCCAATTGTTTAAAGTTGCCTTGTCTCCTGCTGGGTTTACATGCACACCTTGCACATAAGTATCATCAAGAAAGAACACAGAGCTCCAGAAACTTGCAGATCTGGCAGTAGGAGCACAGTAATACAAAATACTGTGGCTGGCTAGATACCACATGAACAATGGCTATTGTTTGCTTTTTGGCACAAGGAAATTGTTTAAGTATGTGGCTGTGTAAAATCTGGAGGATATATCAAAAGTTTATGAGGTTTAAGGTAAATCTGATTTGGAGACTAACCTAATTGGCTGCATCCCTTTAAAAAAATCTCAGAAAAGGGATTAAAATAACATGCTGTTAACTTTGTGTTTTGTGCCCTGCACATTTATTTTGTTATGTGGACTAATAAAACAACAAATGTGACAAACTATTTATCTATTCTTTATATGACTTGGCTATAATAGTGCAACATCACTGAACTTCCACTTGGTACAATGGGATTGATTTTGTTCCCCTTTGGACCTTGCCTAGATTGGAGTTGCAACCAAGAGTGTTAAATGCAAATTGCTGAGCTCCCCATCCTGTGAGGTGGTAGGTGTTTGCAGTGAGTTTCTCTGCAACCTCCATCCTAAGTCACTTCAATAGGGATTGAAGATGCTCAAAATCACATTCGGAGCTGTGCATGATTGGTTCCGAATGCTGTATTTAATTCTGAAACTACCAACCTCCCAAATTAAAGCTTCCCTGATTTCTAAACGATTTTTAACTTAAAGGTGTATATCCGAAAACATATCTCTGCTAGCCAAACCAGGACATAACTCTGTATTTATATTAGCTGGTATTATTGCATCATTGTTTAGGTATCACAATTCCTGTGGCTATTTCATGAAAGCTGTACAGAGTATCTGTGGAGAGGCGGTGTATGAATTTCACCAGCAGATGGCACTGAAAGTTCTCTCTTGGGCCCTTTGATTTAACTATGTTCTATATTACCCATGTGCTTACAAAACAGAATGTGCTTAAGATGTCTTCTATGTTTATATAACATTTGGAATGAACATTCTTCTTTCAAACAGTATAATTCAGTTAGCAAGTGATTCCCTTCAAATTTAATTTCATATGAGGATAACTGTAGGGCCCCGGTCCTCAAAGGGTCTTGTGTGGCATTGCTCAATATTGCACGGCATTTTGGTCCACTTGAAATTAAACAAAAAGCCAAAGAAATTAGTTTTGATTTTATGCAAAACATTGTGATGAATTTGAAACAAAAAAATCAAGTTTTCAATGTATCAAAAATGTTTGAAAATAAATGGTTTCATTTTGAATAAGAACAAGGTGTGGGTGTTTGTTTTTCAATTCCCCATTTTCCACTCACCTCTAGGAGTCCCCAAAATTGAAAATAATTAAATACAAATAATTGATTTTATCAAAGTTAATCTTGAGCCTCTAGTCACCATGTGAAAGCTAGCCATAACCTTAGAATAAAACTGTCCTCAGTAGGGAAGGTTTTCACAGAAGTCTCCCCAGCACCTTATGGTTTTCTACTTTTGCTCTTCACTGTTCTGAACATAAGAACAAGAACATAAGAAGATAAGACCAGCCATATTGGGTGAGACCAAAGGTCCATCTAACCCAGTATCCTGTCTGCTGACAGTGACCAATTCCAGATGCCCCAGAGAGAGTGAACAGAACAGGGAATCAAGTGATCCCTCTCCTGTCTTCCATTCCCAGCCTCTGACAGAGGCTAGTGACATAATTCCTACCTATCCTGGCTAATAGTCATTGATGGACCTAACCTCCATGAATTTATCTAGTTCTGTTTTTGAACCCCGTTCATGTCCTGATCTTCACAATCTCCTCTGGCAAGAAGTTCCACAGGACTACCGTGTACTGTGTGAAGAAAAACTTCCCTTTGTTTGTTTTAAACCTGATACCTATTAATTTCATTTGGTGACCCCTAGTTCTTATGTTGTGGGAACAAGTAAATAACTTTTCCTTAATCACTTTTTCCACCCCAGTCATGATTTCATGGACCTCTATCATATCCCCCCTTAGTCGCCTCTTTTCTAAAATGAAAAGTCCAAGTCTTTTTAATCTCTCTTCATATGGGACCCGTTCCAAACCTCTAATAATTTTTGTTGACCTTTTCTGAACTTTTTCCACTGCCAATATATCTTTTTTGAGATGAGGCAACCACATCTGTCTGCAGTATTCAAGATGTGGGCGTACCATGGTTTTGTACAGAGGCAATAAGATATTCTCTGTCTTATTCTCTATCCTTTTTTAAATGATTCCTAACATTCTATTTGCTTTTTTGACTGCCGCTGCACACTGAGTGAATGTTTTCAGAGAACTATCCACAGTGACTCCAATATCTTTCTTGAGTGGTTCCAGCTAAATTAGTCCCTATCATTTTGTAGGTATAGTCGGGAATATTTTTTCTAATGTGCATTACTTTACATGTATCAACATTAAATTTCATTTGCCATTTTGTTGCCCAGTTACTTGGTTTGATGAGATCTTTTTGAAGCTCTTCATAGTCTCTTTTGGTCTTAATGATCTTGAGCCGTTTGGTATCATCTGCAAATTTTGCCACCTCACTGTTTTCCTTTTTCTCTAGATCATTTATGAATAAGTTGAATAGGATTGGTTCCAGGATAGACCCTTGGAGATCCCCACTAGTTACCTCTCTCCACTCTGAAAGCTTATGATTTATTCCTATGCTTTGTTTCCTGACTTTTAACCAGTTATCAGTCCATGAAAGGACCTTCCCTCTTATCCCATGACAACTTACTCTACTTAAGAGCCTTTGATGAGGGACCTTGTCAAAGGCTTTCTGGAAATCTAAGTATACTATATCACTGGATCCCCCTTGTCCACATGTTTGTTGACCCCCTCAAAGAACTCTGGTAAGGCATGACTTCCCTTTACAGAAACCATGTTGATTTCCTCCAACAGATTATGTTCATCTATGAAAGGGTGGGGGAAGGGGAGGGAAGGAACCTAGTGTCAAGCCTAGAATGACCCAGCTCTGAAGTTGTGCAAGAAAGGACAGCAGAAAGGACTCTTATCAGAAAATATTCCCTAGCAAATGGAAATGTTGCTCTATCCGGGTGTAACAAACCCATATATCTCCAGAGATGGCAGGTACTCCTTCTGCTTTGGACTATCTTCTTACCCTAATGATGATGGGACTTTCTCTTAGCTCACATTGGGTTGACTTTGCTGCAATTAGCATGTCATCTTCCAGAATTTCATTATTCAATCTTTACCCATCTGGTAACAGCCAGTGTTCTTGAAGGTACTTATATGTATCTTTCTATTGGTAAAGAAGCTATCCCTACTCTGAGATCTTACTTACGTCCTTTTGGCACTCACTAAGTCACTCTTTGAACTGCTAGCTACATGTACCCATCTCATTTGTCTGCAAAAATTGCCTTCCTCATTGCCACCTCAGCCACAAGGTTGGGTTAATTTAGGATTTTAATGACTGATTCCCCATATGCATCATTCTTTAACTTTTCACTATGGTTGTACCTAAAACTCCATTCCCAAGGTAATTTCTGAATTGCATATATACCAGTCAATATATTTACATGTTTTTTTCCCCTAAAATCCCATGCCTGCAATGAGAAGTGAAGACTTCATTCCCTCAACCAGTTTCCGTAGCAGAACAAGTACCAGGACAGGATGTGTCTTTTCTATATTATGGGATTTTGCTAATTTACCAATGGCACAATAGCTAAACCAGTATAGTCCCCATAGAATCATAGAATACTAGGACTGGAAGGGACCTCGAGAGGTCATCGAGTCCAGTCCTCTGCCCTCATGGCAGGACCCAGTACTGTCTAGACCATCCCTGATAGACATTTATCTAACCTACTCTTAAATATCTCCAGAGATGGAGATTTCACAACCTCCCTAGGTAATTTTAACAATTAAAACAATGTAGACATGATCTTAGTTCCTGTTTATGAGTGGAAGAAAGGGAAGGTTGTGCACAATGACTATAAATCAGAAGCTAGGAGTTGTCCACAGTTCAAGGAGGACATTGAAAATTTGGAGAGGCTTCACAGAACCACCATGAGAAGAATCCTTTATACGCAAAAGGATTAGAAAAAGTGCCTTATAGTGACAGACTCAAAGCACTCAATCTATAGTTTAAAAAAGAGAAGGTTAAGGGGTGACTGGATTAGAGCTGATAAGTACATCGCTCCCCCCACCCAAATGTCTGGGGACAAAATTCAACATTTGCATCTCAGGGAAGACTAAAAATCAGCTTTTCCACACCCCACCTCTTTGAAGAAAGTCTTTATGTTTATTTATAATGCCCCCTGAGCACTTGACATCTCCCAGGGGATGGAAAAGAGAGGCGACTGGAGGAGAATTAAAACAACAGTTGTGCCTCAGGGGCTTGGGAATCATGGGTTCTGGTCTCCTAGGCACAGAGGAGAGGGAAAATGAGATGGTCCCTCTTTTCTAAGAGTATGCCTATGGAAAGTATGGCTGTGTGGAAGTAAGCATAGGGGAGGCATGAGCCAGGTCCAGAGACTACTCAGGGCACATCTACACAGCAGGGCTAAAGCCGAAATAAGCTACACAACTTGAGCTAGGTCAATTGCGTAGCTGAAGTCGAAATAACTTATTTCGGCTTTTGGCACTGTCTACGCAGCAGTAAATCTGAATTAGGGCACTCTTCCTCTGACTTCCCCTATTCCTCATAAAATGAGGGTTATAGGAATTAGAGTAGGAAGTCCTCCAGCTTGACAGTATTTTGACATTATGTCAAAGTAACTGCTTGTAGTATGGACGCAGACTATGTTACAGGGGGTCTCCGCTATAAGTCGCCCTGGTATCTATCTATTCCACACTAAAGTCATTGATGTTTGTAGGAACTGATGCATTATAAGTCCTCCCATTCCCCATTGTAAGTCTTATGAAACACTCCCCACAGTTTGCTTAAGTGGAAGTCAGCCGCGGGAAAAAAATTAAGCTTTAAGTTGTTTCGCTATACGTCCAAGTTTTTCGGAATGTATCTTGGACTTATAGCAAGGACTCCCTGTATTTCGGAATAACACTGCTGTGGAGACATAGCCTCAGGGCATAAGGTCCTAGTCCACATGAGTAAGCGGTGCAGAATATGGCCTAAAAGCAACCCCTGATGTCTTAAAAAATGTTTGTTGGTTCACTTGTCTAATTTTTATGGGTATAAAAGTAAGACAAAAGAGACATATCCAAGGTAGTAGGCACCCTAATCAATCATTAACAATATAATAAATACAGTGAAATCCCAGAAATGTTAAAGAAAGATTTTTAGCTGGAACTGTCAGACAGGCAGAGATGCTCTGTTTCTCCCACTTTGCTATTATGAGAAAAGCAGCCTCAGCTCTCTTCATAAACCTGTCCCACAGGTGTTATTTGCAGCCAGCCTGTCAGGTCACCAACTCTGGGCTAGGGTGAGGGTTCCAGAATCCTGCAGCTTTCACAGGACACCTCCTCTGCCTCTCTTATCAGGAAGGAGGTGCGGGTACAGTGTCCCTGCTGACAGCAGCTGTGACAGTGTGGCATGGGGGATAGGCATTGAGAAGGGCATCACTTATTTTTAAGCACATGTAAAGCTTTTGTTTCATTTCCAACAGGTGTCTGCTACATCTTGGCCACATTCCTGCAGCTATTTTTAGTGAGGCTCCTTTTTGCAGGTTCTCTGGGTGGGAAGGAGTAAGTCTCTCCATGCTGTCATTAAGCAGAAGTGTGTGGGAATAGCTAGGGGTGAACAAACTAAATGAGAGCGTGAGGTCTGGGTTGGTGGCTTGCCCAGCTTCTCAACTGCTGCTGCCGTCACCCTTTGCAAAGCAGCGTGGGTCTCAAAATGACAAGCGACTGAAACCAAATGATAGGTGACTAATAACATTACTGAGTCAGTGGTTAATTTGCTGTAAGGCATTTGCTCCTCTTAAGCACAAGTGTCTTTCTTTAGCTTCAATATTTATTTGAGTTTATAGAGCATTTTGTAAGGCAAGTAACTCAACACAGCTAACTTCCTAAAAGCCACCCCAAAGTAGATTTTGGGTATGAGAGCAAATAATTTGAGCTGGGGGGCCGGGGTGTAAAATGTAGATTCCAGGTGGGAAGAGACAAAGGCCTGCATGAAGTTGTTAGAAGATGGGCTGCACTGAAATATGTCTACAAAATAGTTTGATCAGTAATAGGCATGGTAAAGAAAACAAGTGGAGAGCTAGAAAAAGCTCTTTTATTGGGCATGTTGGAGAAATGGGGGGAGCCAATAAGTGAAAAATTCCAGTTAACTAACAGGGAGAAAGTTTGATGCAGGAGCGGATTGTGGTATGGGAGGTGTTGTGAGGTGCTGGATCTGGTGTAGGGGAAGGGGATGGCTCACTTTTGTGGTTCTCCGCAAGAGGAAACCTGACCCTGCTGGCGGAGGTGTAGCTAGGTGGCTCTGCATGCTATCTCTGCCTGCTGGCCCTGCCTCCACAGCTCCCACTGGCTGTGGTTCCCTGCACCCCCTTCCACTAACTGAACCCCTTATGGCATTCCCCTGCCTAGGAGCAGCAGGGACACATTGCTGCTTTCAAGGAGCCATGCAGAGCCAGGTAGAGAGCCTGCCAGCCCCACACTAGCCAGACTATAAACCAGACTTTTTATGGAGATCAGACGTGTTGGTTTATACAGCTTTCCAGATGGTACAGAGCTGGATAACACTGCTTTTCCTGTATTCAGTTGTTGTGCTCTCACTCAGGGCTAAATTATGCAGTAGGTTACCCCAGCATCAATAAGATTAGAATTTGGTCTCTAGGATTCTATGGAGTCCATGTAAGTCAGAGGTGGGTAATAATTTTTGATGGGGGCCCACTCCAGGATTTTGGAAATTGGACAAGGGCTGTACTGTTCCATGATATTAACTGAGGAAGTGTGGGGTCTGGGATGCATGTTGGGTGCAGAAGGGAGCTTGGGGTAAGGGATTAGGGTACAGAAGGGAGTGTGGGGTCTGCGAGGGAGTTTGGGTGAAGGAGGAGGTTGTGATCTGGGGCACTGCACTGGGGTACAAGGGTTTGGGTTGGGACCTAGGGCAGGAGGGTGGTTGTGACTTGGGGCAGAGGATTGGGGGTGCAGGTTCTGGGAGGGGGCATGGGTGCAGAAGGGGGGCAGAGGTTTGGGTGATGTGGGATAAGGGGGCAGGAGTGGGGAGCAGAGGGTTGGGGGGGATGGGCTGGAGTACCTGGGTAACTCTTGGTCAACAGCCCAGCATGTTTCTGATACACCCTCCCTGCCTGTCTCCCCCATCTCCCCCTGCACAGGCTGCATGTGTCATATGCGTGTGTGAATAACTACCAGCCAGAGGGGAGGGAGCATGATGCTTTTCAAAAAGGCAGTTCCCATTGGCCAAAAACCAGCCAATGGGATTGTTCTGGGGGTGGGAACAGCTCATGAAGCCTTACTCCCTCCCCTCTGGGTTTGTAGTGTGAAAAAGAAGCAGCTGCGGCTGCTGCTTTTCTGAGCCGTGTGCGAGTGGGGCAAGGCAAGCAGGGAGCCTGCCTAGGGCTCCCCGCCGCATCCACGGGCTGGATCCAGTAACTTGGTGGACCACATCCAGCCCACAGTCCATATTTTGTCCAGCCCTGATGTAAGTACTACAGCTGTCTGTTGGTGAAAAGTAAGAATTAGAATGCTGCACCCACTCCTCCTCCTAGACCTTGCAATCCAGTCCCCTGCCCCAGATCACAACTCCCTCCTTCACCCAAGCTCCCTCTCAGACCCCCACCCTCTTCTGCACCCCAATACTCTACCCTAAACTCCCTTCTGCACTTAACATTCATCCTAGACCTGACCTCACCCCACCTTGACCGTTTACCAAAATCTTGGAGTGCCCCCCCAACCTTAAAAATTATTGCCCACTCCTGGTCTACACTTACCAATACTTACTTTTCCTACGTAATAAAGTAGGCTTCCTCCCAAAGTTCAGTTTGTTGCAAAGCTGGCTGGTTTCACAAGAACCAGGATCCAAACATTCATGAAAGATCCCTATTCCTTAAGGGATTTTTCTAAGAGAAGGAGTGCAGAGTGCCTATCCCTATACTCTGTTATACAGAAACAGTCATTTCTCCTTATTCGCAGCCAGAGCAATTTCCTGCCTGCTAAAGTGTTCCCTTCCACCTGAAAGGGGTTGCTGTTATTCTCCATTGACTGTCCTGCAGTGTGGCAAAAGTAGACAATAGAACCTTGAAATATCTCACCAGCTGACTAAGGAAGGGTTGTAACTCACTCTTGTTTAAATGAGCCATCACAGGAGACACATCTCCTGCTGACTAATTTCTACTCCAAGTTCATAAAACATACTTTCAATATAAACACATTATTCCTGAAATATTACCCGTACATAAGTATCTTAAAAAGTTATGAGTCTTCTATTGATACCTTTCATATTACTTTTTATGGATATATATCTCACAAAGCATATTTGGTAAAGTGAGTTTGTCAGGTCTGAGGTGAGAGTTGTTTGCAAAGAATGGGGACCCTTTTCCAAGGAGCCTCAGAGTCACATTTATCAACATCATTTTCAGTCAGCTTGTATATATTTGGAAATTAAATCTTTTGTTCCAGCTTCCTGTTGGTTAAGTCCTTAAATATGACAAAAGATCTAGATACCTACATTTTAACAAGTTTCACAATAAAATATTTTACTTGTAAATATTGAGAATACAGGCTTTTTGTGTTATTTACATTATTACATATCTCTGGGCTTGATTTCAGATCAGGACCTGGGAACAGCTGTCTGAATTGAGTAAGCTCAGCTCCTAACCATGATGAATAGTCATGTTGATAACTCCTAGGGATAAATTCCTGCTTATTATTGAAAAGAGCTGAGAGAGAGAGAATCTTAGCAACAGGCTTCTAAAAAATTAGTTCAAAGCTGCTCAGGTGGATAAATGTGTGATTTAAAAAAAAATTCTGGTGATCGAAAGTTCTTTTTAATGCAACAATCTACTATATATTTGAGAGAGTTTTTGTGCCTGTCTGTTCAAAAAACCTTCATAAATGGAAAGAGCTAGGACCACCAAATTCAGTATACAGCTTTCTCTTATCATAACTTAAAGCAAGGTAAGGATTTCATTGTGCCAGAAAATAAGATGTGCCTGGAATGGGATTGCTTCTCATAAACCATACAGAAAAGAGGTCATTAATATAAATAGCTGTATTTGGACTCTGGTCAGTTATGAGTTTTACCCAGTCTGGATGGTCTATTGTTAATGCAGTTGATCACATCTTTTAATAGTGGTGCATAATAATAGTAAGCCAAATTATGGAAAGTTAGTTCACACTACTGTATGGACTTACTAGAAGATTTACCCGGTATTGCTTTGGTCCTTAACTCAATTGCTTTTTGTTTGTCTTCATTTAAATCATTGCTGTTGGGTGGAGCTGCGGGTGAGGGGTTCAGTATGCAGACTGCCCCAGGGAGAGAGGAATACCCCAGCCATCTCGCACTGCAGCAGCGTGGGACAGGTGAGGAGCACCTCTTCATGGCTGCTGCAGCTCCTGCAGGCACAATTGGGGAAGGGGTGCATGTCCTCCACTGAGGCAGGTCCAGGTTCATCTGCCCCCTGCACTCCCCAGCCAGAGTGAGGAATGCAGCAAACTGTGCACTTTCCCCTCCCTCCCTGACAAAGGGGAACAGCCAGCAATGTTCCCATATGAATTGGGGGAGAGGGAAGCTTCCGTTTCCCCCTGTCTTTCCTAAAGGGTGCCGGCAGGGTTGGGGGGGATAAGGGAGGCTCAGGGCTGGGGCTGTTCCATATGGTGGGATGTTTTCAGCCAGCCCCATTCACCTGTCCGGTGATTCTATCTGTGTTCTGTTTGGTTTTATGAGAAGCAATCCCATTCCAGGGACATCCCATTTTCCTGGCATTTTCCATTTCCTCCCATTTTCCAGACCCTTACCTTGCTTTAAGCTTTTACTGATTTGGAGAAGTTTTGGAAAAAAGAGACACACACAAACAGACAAACTCTCTCAAAAATATAGTAGATACAGAACTTTAGATCTCACACCCTCTCTTTTATGTTTCCATATGGATTTCAATAGCATATCCTGCCATGTTTTAATGGAATGTCAAGGATATCAATAGAGGTGAAGTGAAACAAAAATAATAACTTTGGGAGGAAATTAATCTTTACAGAGGCTATGCTACCTAGCCAGGAAATTTCATATTTCTTCCATTCCTCTGAATCTTTTATTATATTATTTCACATTTGCCTTAATTTTTTTCTCTATAATATTTATTCCTAAATATAAAGATTATTTTACCCATTTACATGTATATAGCTGGCAACAGTTTATTTTGATCCTTTCAGGAATATTGGTTCCTAAAATTTCAGACTGAGCAAGGTTGTAAGGGTTTGGTTAGTTTTTGATGCTGCTCTGAACTTCCTGATTTTGATCAGGAGAATCTGAAATGTCCCATTTTTTTCTCATCAATCAAAACATTTGCATTTTTAAAAATAATTATGTGAGGATTGTTCAAAATGTGCTGCTGACCTGAGTAGGATTTATTGTGTATTCACTAGGAATAGAAGTCCGGTGGGAACAATCATTCAGGCTGACAAACAACATGTAGCGTGGAAACTCAAATGAGTGTGGATGCTATCACAGCTGTTCTTTTGCTAAGAAGGAGTGTTAATACGATCCTGTTAATATTCAGCAAGATACTGCAAGATTCAGCAAAACTGTTAAACATGTGCTTAAGTTCCATAGACATCTATGAATCTTGAGCATATGCTTACAATTAAACACATGCTTTAATGCTGAATATAGACTGGAAAAACTTCCACTCTGGGAAATATGCTGATAGTGCCTTTGAGACAGAAGTGATACCAGCACATATTTTTCAAAGTGTATTTTTGGGTTTTTTTAGAATATTTTGCAACCCTAAAAAATGTCTTCCTAAAAATAAGAGTGTTTGTGTGTCTGTGACCCAAGCCCTTGATCTCTGATTGGCTCAGTTCATGGGCTGAGGACATGATGAGACATGTAGAAACACCCTTAGTGGTGACTCCGTCTCGTAACTGTGTAATGACTGGATAACTCACCTACATAATGGATTGATCCTCATAATGCAGCTGTGGAGAGCTGCGGGAGCGGGGACAGGGGACTCCTGGTAATAGTTTTTGATGACAGCAGAGCAGAAATTGTTGGCTCAAAATGTCAGGGGAGAGGGCTGTGGCATTTTGTGGCGTGTGAACTTCAAAATCAGTGAAATGACAGGCAAGTCACGCAACACCTGGTTTTTGCCTATTGCATAATTCGCTGGGTGATGCCCGACCACAAACTGTCATCTAACATTGCTTAACTGAATTAACATGTCACTGTGAAAAGCAGGTGGCTTACGCCACTAATGTGCAAACAAAATGCCCTCAAATGCTGCAGTCCTTTTTTTCTTTTTGGAACCTAGCCTTTCGTTGACAGTGAAAACAGATTACCGTATATGTCCAAAGTAGCTAAGTCTGTTTGTCTGTGCATAAAAGCTATTTTTCTTACCATGAGAAATTACTTTGCCCTTTAAATGATGTCAGGGTAGTGGAGTAAAATGTCACTCCCAAAAGAAAGCGAGGCTGAATGTTTGTAAAATGCATTGAAATCCTTGGACAGAAATGGCTGTAGCAAGGCCAAATATTTGTTGTTGTTGTTACTCAGCCACACTCTGAAGTTTTTTACTTCATACGGGTTTGTTAAAACTGAGTTTCTAGGGCTGAGGAACCTACAGACAATCCATATTAAGGCATCTAAATATGTGTCAAGATTTTCAGAATTGTTCATTCCCCTGGATGGCAGAACCTTGATTCCAATGAAGTCAGTGAAGACAACATTTCAGTCTGGGAGTTTGAACAAAGAACTGAATACACACTTCTGGGTTTGGCCTATTATCATTTTAATAAGTTGTTTGACCCCAAGAAACAAAGAGCAGAAAAAGAATGAGTCCTGACATAAAGCAGTGGCTTCGGTTCAAGAACAAAACTTGTTATGGATGAAGATTATTAATATGAATGCCAATATATACAGACAGTAATGTCTTTATGTGAAGTAACTGTGAGTAGTAGATCTAGATGAATACTAATAAAAAAAGGATATGAATAAATTATTCAGTGAATTTTGCCATTACTCATTGAATAATTAATCTGACAAATTGTATTTGCTCAGCTCTCATGGTTAATTCCAGGCATCTTCTTGAGACTAGCTTCTTCATGATATAGTGTTTTAAAGTACATACGCCACTACCTGTTGCTGCTCCATTGAAACATGTTAGTGACATCACAGTCCACTTCCTGGGTGCATGGCCACTTGAAACTAACAGTATGATAATGTTGTAGCTGTGACATTTTTAATTTTTTTAATAATTGTGTCAGATATTAATATTAAGGAACTTTTACAATTTTTCTCTTTAAATTTTCACAGTTGTTGGGAACTATTTGGGGAGGTCACATAATTATTTCATGACAGTAGATGTTGAGGCTCAAAAAGTTAGAGTTATAACTGTTAAAACTCAAATAATAAACATCATGTCAAAATATACCAAGTAAATATTCTTAAATCAAATTCTAAGTTCTCAAATTGCATTTTTGTTGCTTTGCCTCTATGTAAATTTCAGTTATTCATGGAAATATTTTTTCATTGATTTGTGCATACAGTGAAATGGATGCTTACTGACATTTATCAATAAACACTAACCCTTCAAAGCCAGTTAAGAAATATTCTTTTAAAAATGTTTTTGTCCTTACTAATCTTTGTTTATTTATTATTCCCCCTCCTAGTTCTTTTCTACTTATTCCATCTCAAATTTTATGAAATGGTGGTTAGAAAAAGTTTGATGGAAATAAAAATAGGTGGAGAACACCAGTCCTTGTGACTGATGAACTTTGTAGTCACACGTGTCAAGACATTTTTGCAACCCCAAGGCAGCAAGATTTAATGGGACCGGTTGCAATTCAGAGAAGAACAGGGAACAATAGGAGGACAGCCTAGAGCAGTGGTTCCCAAACTTTTCGGCATCATGCCCCCTCTTTGATTTTTGAGAAACCCTCACACCCACCCCACCCCCAAAAATAGCATCAAAACTTGTTGAGAAAAAACCAACAACAAAAAAAACCTGACCAGGACAGCGAAACTTGATGGGGGGGAAGGGGCTGGGTCGCCTTGCGCCCTCCCTGGAATTTCTTCACACTCTCCTCCCCCAGTTTGGGAACCCATGGCCTAGAGGGTCCCTTAAGGAGGTGGGTTTTTTTTAACTTCCTTTTTCAGGAGTCAGTCCATGATACTTCATGTACATTTTATGTTACAGTGATACGATCTGTGCCAAAACAAATAACGTACCAAGTTTTCAAAGCTGCCTCTGTTCAGTTTCTACTTTTTTGCATGCAGTTCAGTGTGCCCCAGCATTTGCACTAGCTGGGTACGGAGATGATAAAATAAGCACTCACTCATGGCATTTGTTTTACATGGGCGTGCAAATTTGTACCAATATGATCCTTTGTAAGTGTACACTATGATGAATGAAGAACTTCCCATGCATAATACAAATCAGCGTATTGAATAACTGCTCCCATGATTAAGGCCTTATCCTGCAAGTTCTCCAAGCATGATTGGAGCCCACTGCCAACATGAAAACCTACTGCTTTCAATCAGGTACTGCACAGGTGAGGGTGTCTACCCACATGGATCAATTCACAGGATCAGCACATAAGTATCAGTGCTTCCTGTTATCAGTATGACACTCAATGTCTCTACAAATTTAATCCTACACAGAGAGTAACTGTAGTTCTTATATTCCAATTCATCTTTAAATCAGTACTGTGACTTGCCAATCTAAGAAAGTATTGAGTGATAATGGGACAAGCATTGCAAACAAATTCATGGCCTCAAATTGAACTTCAGCCTCCCAGGATTATCTTTGTAGAGAGTTTAGTTGGTGTTATTCTTGCTTATACATCTTCTCTATAGGCCAGATTCTGGTCTCATATATACCAACATAAACATGAATTAACTTCATTAAAGAAAGTGGAGTTACCCTGGACTTGGGTCAGAATCAAGTCCTGTAACTTGGTAGAAGAGCCAAATCTGATGATGCAGCTACGTTTAGAGGTCTACATGGACTGTCTTATAAGTTCTGGGATTTTCCAGGTTAACTATTGTCAAGCTGTGAGAGAAGACCAGCAATTTGTAGGACGGGAGATACTGATTTCTAATATTTGTTTTTAGTGGCATAGCAGTGCTCAGGTTTTTGTGGAGTGGTTCTTTTTGCCGTCCTTTAATGAGCACCAGTTTCACCTTACAAAACACAATTAATTCTTTGGGAAAAGAAGTCCAAGGATAATTATTTTTTCCATCGAACGCACTTACCCCTCTATTTTGTGTCTGTACCACACAAACTGACAGGGCTAAACAATATTAGATAATTGTACCGGTTGTACTCTGCACATTGTGCTTCAGAGGGACAATTAATTGCTGGGGGTTTTGCCTACAGGTTGAGCAGTGATCCCATCATTAAACCGGGAGCATGTCATTGTTCCTCTGATTCTATACTGTATGCGGCCAAGCAGTGTGAAAGGATTAATGTACAGCTGCGCTGTGTGAGTGGGCGGGCATCTCATTCAGTAATAACTTCTAATTTATACAGCCATGAATATCTGCAGCTATATATAAACAGTTCTGACTGGCTTTGCAAGCCTACTTAAAGGAAAGAGAGAAACAGCATCTAGGCTGTACTGTTTTAAAATGTTGTATAAGCGTAATTTAAGGCCAGCTGCTCTTCTGGTGTAAATCAGCACAGCTCTGTTGAAATCAAGGGAGCAATATCAGTTTATACCAGTTGACTCGGATGCAGCTTGCAATTTTTCACTTCTTACTTGGTTGTGTATGCATCAGAGAGAAGGACCCAGACCCAAACCGGGGCCCAGGGGCTGAACATCCAGAATTATGCACCAACATTTTATTGTCCTGAATTTAACCTCACAGTTCAGGTCCCATATCTCCCTCAAATGCAGTTAAGTAGAGAACTCTATCCTTTCATCGGATATGTAATGCAACCTATAGACTTCTTCTCCACCTTCTGTAGCTTTGCACTGAGGTAACAGAAGTAATGGACTGAAGAGAGCCTGACGGCCCCAGTGTAGTTGAGGGTATGATATGGCAAGTAGAACCTCCGACTGGTGGTGATGCATGAGATTGAAAGAACCAGGCTGGACTCTCAGAGCCTAGAAGGAATTTGAGGGACTGGCAGTTAGGAAACCACATCTTCTTGAATACAGAGCCCATATGATATGGAAATCACTGAGACACAAGCAATGTACTACTCCATGGTGCCATTTTTCAAGCCATTTTTAAGGGGAGAACCTTACTTTAAGAAAAGAAAGTGTAAGAAAGTACAATTATTTAATATAAATTGGATTGTGTTCTATTAAACATCAACAGCTGTGTACCCAAATCACCAAGAACAGTGGGCCCCACCACATGAAAACAGAACAAGTTATCTTCTCTTCAGGAATACTGGGATCCTATGCTTTGTTGAGCCAAGTCCCTGACATTTCTATCATGCATTAATATCTATTTCATGGTAATATTTTGGCACTAGACTTCTTTTTTTACTTTCTACAGTAAGTCTTCTCAATTTTTTCCTCATTTTTTTCCCTTAATTCACTGTACTTGTTTTTTCGGCCTGCCTCTCCCTTCAACTTTTCCAATGATCGTCTTTTCCCCATCTTCTTTCTAAATCACTCTATTCTTCTCCTATGTTCTCTCCCTCTAGTTCAAGCAGAGAAAGAAAAACTATAGTCCCCCCCTCCCCCACTAGACTTCGAAGTGAATGTGCAGGTAACTTGAAAATAGCTATGGATGCATGGGTCTCCTCATGGCTTTTAGGCATAGAATGCTGTGCAATTTAGTTATGTTAAGCTCCCAGTCTAAAGTTTTAGCAGGTGCTTAATATGTGAGAAGAGCACATGCATGTCCCTTTAGTTTTTGTGTATTACTCCCAAACAGCTAATCCATGGATGTTTCTCTTTTATGGCTGGTAAGATGTAGCAGCACTCCAATGATGCAAACAACATTCTAGTGGATTGAATGTGCTACAGTGCTGAGCTATTGGCATGTCAATGAAGTAGGAGTTACCCACTGAAGTATTGCCAGCTAGTTTAAAATCGTCATCTAAATGTATCATTAAAAGTACAGAGATACTCGTTTATGCTGACCATTAAAGTACACTTTCACTCCAGAATATATTTTTGTTTGTTTATTTGGATTTCAAAGCACCTTTCCAGTCAACAAAATGTTGAGACTAGTAATAAAAATCAAACATATCAAGCAAGGTTAGTAAACATGTGAATGTAATATAATTTTATTTCAGGCAGCTTTGTTTTAAACCATGCTTTCAATTAACATACTTTCTGTCAAAGCAATCATATGGTCAGTGTAATTACTTAGCTTATTTTTGCTTCAAGATTATCTGAAACCAAAAAAAAAGAAAAAGTGTCGCGTTCTTGTTGAAAACTAAGAAGAATAGGTTATGCATATTAATATTCCAAAATGTTTCTGTTGCACAAATGGTAGCTTCATGGTGAATGGTCTGAGCAGACATTCTTAATAAGTCATTCATTAGCATAATTTATTATCTTTTTTTCAGTTTGGAAGTCATGGCAAGGTTGAAAAAATTATTATTCTTTTAGTTTTCCATCTGGACTTCTAGAAAAACATTGGTTGAGCCAAGCAAGTACTGAGTAACGAGTGCTTGCTTTCACAGGGCATTTAAAGATGTGGTCCAAGTCCCACTGCAAGATCATGAGGTAATTTATTTCTCCGTTACAAGTTTACCACAGACATATCCTCATGTATGTTGTGCAAGAGATGAGAAATCTTGTGCACAGATGTATGCATTTCCTTATTCGTATCAGTTACTTTGTTTCACAACCAGGCTGTAAAATACTATTCTTTAATATTTTCCACCAGTTTTCATGGTGGTGATGACCAAATGGATTCACCAGAAGACAAAGTATGTAGAAGAAGGAGTTTCATGGTATTATTTCTTTTTCTCTACTTCATGGCTTCAAAATTCATGGAAGGAGCACTCCTTTGAAAAGAAAGCTTCATTTGCCCTTCCTCTTGTATTCCAGTATTACTATTGAATCTCCTATTCAAAGACAGAGGGGAACAAATTGCTAATTAAATGCACAAACAGAAAAGTTCATTTATATGTGAAGCATGTTCAAATTATGATAGAACCAGCCCTTCTGTATCAACATCCCTGATGTTGAGTGGAGATGAAATAAAGGTAAGATCTGAATTCTGCGGTTTGGACTGATCTTTGTTTTCAAGTGAAGCGGGAAGGCAAACTTGCCTAGGTTGTGCCTGGCACATGTTAGATTATTAGCCACTGAAGAAGAATTTGAAATGCACCATGGGCCAAGACCAGGTGCCACTGAAAATAACAAGTGTTATAAAAACAATTTAAAAAAAAGGACAGAATATTTTAATTGGATAATAGAATATTTTAAGTTATTTTAAAAATCAAGTACTTCTGCCTGGACTTTGAAGTCCAAACATTATCTTCTCTCTCCTCCATTCTCTATGTCCCAGCCTGACACTTGCTGCTAGCCAGTTGGCAATTCACTCTGTTTGCCTTCTAGTTGCACTGCATGTCCAGTAACCAGCAATGATTAATGTTGGTCTTGGCAAGTTTTTGCAGCTTACTTGCAGTATGGCAAAATGCTCTACAGCTTTACAGATGGAAATGAAGTGAGTACATCACATTATAGTGAGAAATTAGAAGAAAATGTGCACACCCTGTTAAGGCTGTTTCACTGTGTCATTAAATCAAACTACCCAAAGGCATGTGAAAGTTATCAGACTATCCAATGGCATGAGAAAGTTTAATGATATATTTATATTTATTATGCCCAAAATAATTAGTTGTATTATTGTTGTAAACATGTATTACAGAATGGTCAATAACAAAGAACAATACAATGTAACTACTATAGGAAAACAGTGAATGTGGAAAAGAGCTTTTCCCCCCCTCTAATGAAGTCAGAGACATAGGAATGCTGGGTAAACCAAAGCAATTGCCACTTGACATGGTGGTCTGAACTGACCAAACTGTTACAAGCCTTCCCATCTACCCACTCTTCCTGCCCCTTATCCTTTGCTGTTACCAATCGTCCTCCTGCTTACTGAGAACATTTTAGAGGACATAGTGGCCCGCTCCCATAACCTCCAAGAGCATCCTTCAGGGGAGACCCTGAAACTCTTCCTCCAACAATAGAACTGGATTTCATTGCTGCCCCTTTTGAGCATTCCTGGTAGAATTACACCAGATTGCATAACATGCAGGAATCAGCCTGACACCCTTCCTTGCGTAGTTATTAAATATCCTAGCAGAACAGCCATATTAGACTGACCAGTGTGAACATGTGTCTCATGGATAGGAAAAGGAGGTACTTTTACAATAGTGGTAATGTATCTTTCTTGTGGATAGTCACCAGTCAGGGATAGTATGGGTTTACTTCAGTGCAAGAGGTGGGGCATTGATGACTGCTTGAAGTCTGTTCTTTCTCAGGCTACGTCTACACTGCAGGCTTTTTGCGCCAGAACAGTTGTTCTGGCGCAAAAACTTGCAGAGCGTCTACACTGCACGCGCATTCTTGAGCAAGTAAATTTACAGAACAGCGTCGGAAAACAGGGCTTCTTCCGGAAGAGTTATTCCTCTCCCCACGAGGAATAAGCCCTCTTGCGCAAGAGCTCTTCCAGAAGAAGGCAGTGTAGACAGGCAACATGAATTTCTTGCACAAGAAACCCCTATGGCTAAAATGGCCATCAGAGCTTTCTTGCGCAAGAGAGCGTCCACACTGCCCTGGATGCTTTTGCGCAAAAGCACATCTCTTGCACAAAAGCACATGGCAGTGTGGACACGCTCTTGTGGAAGACCTTTTGCACAAGAACTCTTCTGCAAAACTGTTCTTGCACAAGAAGCCTGCAGTGTAGACATAGCCTATGTGTCTATGATTCTACATGCTGGCTGTTGTGTATTTATATGATTGGCTTTTGCTGATGGAATCATGCTTGCTTGCTCATGTGTTTGTGATTATGTTGCTCTCTAGGGCATGGCAAGTAAAAAGGTGATAAGTCCTCAACACTGTCAGGTGATGAAAATTCTCTAGAGATACAGGTTTGTCTTTCAACAATAAAAGACCCAGATTCCTGAACCCCAGTGGTCTTTGGTGGTTTGACTGGCAAATATGAAGAATCTATAGAGACAAACTAGTTACACAACTATGACTGACAGACAAGACAGACAGACTAGGGAATTCCTGAAACTTGGAGTCCTTTTTCCTACTGCAGAAGTATAGAGGTTGTGGAAAATAAAGTTATTTTATTAATGGTAATGAGGATACATTGCTTATTTACTCTTCAAACATAAAGGGAACAGAAGTGGAGGTATTTTCTAGAAAGAAGGGGTTTTTTTAAGTCTTTGAAAAATAAAAGCAGCCACATGGAAAAAATCTGGACTGTAATAAAGAAAAGTGAAACTGGGATTTAGAGTGTTAGTTTCTCAGAGAACACAGCTGTTTTATAGTTTATGTAAAAATTGACTTTCTGATGAAGTCCACTCGAGGATAATGCTAAGATTCATTTCCTACCTACCTCCAGGGAGTTCACATCCTTTTAGCTTATCATTGTAGGTGCTGTACTCTCAATTCAGCAGCAGTTCAAGGGAAAAGCAGCCACTAAAAAGCTGCAAGCTTGCATCCCTAACTTACAATACCACTTTTTAATTGCACTAAAGTATGTCTTGCCATTGTGGCTGGGTTTCCTAATAGTTCACCACTGTGTACTAAGGAAATTTGGCTTTACAAGCTGAGGAATGCAATAGCTCCCATAAAATGTGCAGTCCCTAAACTTTTAATAAATGTCTATAAAGTATTGTGCATATCATACAAACTCCACTGCACCAAAAAGAATGTTAAGATTATGATGTAAAGGACTCCAAAGGTGGGAAATGCCAATGTGAAGGTTGTCTGTGTAACCATAACTCTGCCCCTTTGTATGAATGCATTATAATACTGCCTTTAATTCAATGAGCACATGCTATTCCACCCCCCATCCTGCATGTCTCATGTCATTTAGTGAATAAACACAAAGGACAGAGTTAAAAATTATGATGGTGACCTTAATTTTGTCCTGTCCTGACTTTTGAGTGCTTTACTCTGCAACTATAATTATTTTAATATAATGTTTGTATTAACTTTTAGGATTCTTTTTTTTTTAGAAAAATGAACAAAACTTCCATCTGTCCAACTACTTGTTACAAAGAAGTAGAACAGGCTGTATTCCATAGCATTCAATCAATGAGGCAGGAGCCCTTGCTTTAATCAATATCTGCCTTCTTCCATACAATGCAGAAAAGTATGACTTCTTCAGAAGTCTGTTCCTTTCCAAACATATCCTCACCTGCCAGTCATATTCTCTGTCACAGATCATGTTTCATAAGCTCTGGCATTTTAAAATTTATTGGTAACTTTCTTTTTTTTATGCACAAATCATATTTCAGTTAAAAATTCCACTCAGTTTCTGCAGGCATGAAGGTATGTTATCAGTGGCATGCTGGAATATTCTGTACATAAACCAAAATTCCTGCATGTGTGAAAAGAAGGGATTTTTAAGCACTTATAATTTTCTCAAACTCAAATCTGATTTTTCATTTGACCAATGAAAGACGCAGCTGCAAGCAAAGGACTATGACCCTGCTAAATGAAATGTTTCAAACACTAATCACTGATGCAAAAACAAACACAACAGTTGCAAAAACCTTTTTCTAGCAACACAAGGGTGTTTTCTCTTCAACAAGCATTGCTCAAAAGGAAAAAAAGAGCTCTTTCTATGACTTTTTTTTTCTGTCCAACTGACAATAATCATAGCACAGATCATCCAAAATGGTAATATTTGACAAAATTATAAGCATCTGAAAGTGTTGGTTCTGAACAAAATTTCATCAGCATGCTTCACTATAGGCATTACTTTGTGTTCCACATGTAATCAAACTGCATGAAGATTTAATCTAGTATAACTAGCTTATAGGTACTCAGGATCACACTAACAACCTGTACATAGTACCCTGAGCCTCCGCATTGTTTGTGGGTAGATGCCTGCCCCATGCAGAGCCCCCATCAGTGGGCTTGCAGGACTGGGTTCAGTATTTTCTCTATCACATTGGACTTTTGGTCCTTTAAGTCAATAGTCTGCCTTTGGCACTGAAGAGGATTTTTTTTTAAATTGCTTAATGTATCTAAGACAAGAATTCTGTTGTGCAGGCTAGGGAAGGATTATCCTTCTTGAGAACTGGTGACTAGACTTACCGCTCCAAGTTTGACATTTGGAGGCATGCCAAAACTCATGGATCTGATTCATAATGATCAGTGTTTGACGGGCTGTCATGGGAGTTCCAGAGCTTTCACAAGAACACGCCCTGTATTGTTTGTGGTTCATTGTGGACTGGACAGGGCACTACCTTTAAATCACCTCCTGAGCCCTGTGCAGCATGGTCTGGGTGACACTGAGGGCTGCCTGGGTGAGGCACAGTGGTCAAGTAGCAGCGAGGGCTGACTGTCTCTAGCTCTGCCCCTTCTGTCCAGCCCAAAGCCGAGTGCTACCATATTGCCCAGGACCTGGCAAATTCTGTTGCCAGGCCTGGGTGCCACAGTCTAAAATAATTTAATCCCCACAACATGAAGAGTCTGGTGGGGAGCAGGAACTTGCATAGTACTGAACCCCCCCTCTGAATAAATGTACATTGACAACTACCACGCAAATATATATCCTATGTATGTTAGACAACTCCCCCTCCTGCCCCTAATCCGTGCCCGAAGTACTTTATTCCAGACCCTTAACCCTCAGGGAGTTAGCAGTAGTCCCTTGCCTCAGAATAATCACACCTGTGTGTTTGCAGGCTGGCTGATCACAGAGAACTCTCAGTTCTTTCCTACATGCCTAGTATAACTTTCCTTTTTCTAAAGACAAGGTGTGGGGAGGCAATATTTTTTATGCATGTCCCCTAGAAGGACCATGCAGAGCAGTCCTTCTAGGTCTGCAAAGTCACTCAGAGTATCACAGCTGAATACAAAGGTGGAACATTGTTGACATGTTCCCTCTTTTGGCAGAAATTGCCCTATACTATCCTACACGTTATCTTGTATCATTTAGTCTCATGCCTTAATCCAGGCTAATTAAATCACTTAGGAAGCAACTTTTGTTCTCCTTCGGCTAGATGCCTCCTTTCCCAGCAAGTTCTCTACCTGGTGGCTAGGTCTTTAAATCCTAGAGAAGCAGCTTGCTGCAGGCCTATATGGAGGGCATTTCACAAGCAACTACAGTTGACTGCTACAGGCTGCAGCTTCTTCTTCTGCAACCAAGTGTTTGCTCTTTTTTTTTTTCTTAGTGTGTGAAGTTTGCCTCATTCTTTCAGGGTAGATATAAGCCACTTGTCAGTTTTATATGAACTTACCAGACACTTTTTGGCTTTAAAGCCCCCAGCTGTTTTGCATAGCTTCTCCCTAATACATGCATTTAAATCTCTTGCAAAGTAGCTATCTGGTGATAGCCAGCAAGGCGACAGGCATCCCAGATAGGTCCTACTCACATCCAGCTCAAAGTGGTGAAGTAAAGGAGATAGAAAAGGGTTTGAATGTCTGCTAAAGGGAAAAAAAAAAGAATCAGCCATTTCTCCAAATGTTCAGATGTAGTCCCTGCTCTAGTCTACACCAGAGCCTCAAATCATAATCCCCTCCTCATTGTTTTATGGGGATGTTTGGATTCAAGGACTTTGATCTGACCCACTTTGGGGGTGGGGGTGGGGTTGTCTCATGTTCTGTTGGGAACAATACCTGGAGAGCATTTTTTGTTCTGTTTTGGGGTTCCTCTTTCAGTTTGAATGGTGGATATTTTCTACCTATCAGAAATGGCTCACACTTCACTTTTGGACCCACAGACCCATGGGTCAGGTTCTCAGTTGGTGTAAATGGTTACCCAGTATGGGATGTCCACGTTATTCAATAATGTTAGAAACGTATAGCATTTCTTAAGAAAATATTAGTACTATTTTCTGTATCTTTCTGCCTGTATATGTGGGTTGCCTTGCCTTGGCTACCTTGAATCTAAGGGAAAGCAAAATGGAAAATAACATACTTTTAAGACCTCAAATGCTGCATAAAAGAGTTTGTCTATAAAAATAATTAAAAAATGTTAACTCTTGGCTCTCAAGATGTAGAAAAACATGTTATATTATTATATAATCAGAGCTGAAGATGCAGGCTCAAACATCGTACAATATCCTTTTCTCTGCTGTGGAGCACAAGGTATTGAACTTTAACAAAGTTTGAATATTGTCATTCCTGGATTCTGGAATAATTTGGGAGGAAATATGCATATTTTGTGAGGAAAGAGGAAATAGTTTTGTGGCCAATGCTTGCTTTTTTTTTTTTTTTTTTTTTTTAAAAGAAAAGCTGTGGTTGCTTAAAGCTACTCAAAGGTTAGAATTGCAATTAGTTCTGGGGTAAATGGATAAGTGAGTTGAGTACCCTAATTAAAGGTCTGTGGCAGATGCTGTTCATCACATGCAGTGGGCATGATGATTAGGAGTCATTAAACTTTTATATTGCAACATTTGTTGACAGAAAACTGGGGTTTTCACACAATGAAAATTTTCATAGAAGGTGGTAGGTTTTTTTTTTTTTAAATAATCCATCATAAAATTAAATAATTTTGGCTTCTCAACCAAAAATCAAACATTTCCACAAAGAAACTGTCATTTCCACAGAGAAATAGATCATTTCAAATAGAGGTATATTTATATATTATTGTGTATGTTGGCTAGTTGTACAACTTTGCTGAGTCTCTGCGCAGAGGGGAGTTATTACTGACATACTGAGCTACTGATCTGAATAAAAGAGGAGTTCAGAGTAAGGGGTAGTTGTGAAGATAATGGCTGAGAAGATCTGTCTCAAAGAGAGATAAAACAAAGAGATGAGGTTAAATGGCCGGTGATGGAGGGGGGATCATAAGGAAAAAGCAAGCCAAGAGGGAGGAGGGTAGTCTGATTAGGAAGGGCCAGAAACCCAGTGTCATTGGCACTGTCATAGACCATAGCTGACCAGCACCTGCAGATGAAGGGGTTAACTAATGTCTTCAGTACCTTGGCAGGTATCGGGTGGTCAGCCAATAACAATGCAGGTAGGCATTTCAAACTGGGAAAGAGGTGTTTTTATCTTTCCCTCCTTTGTTTGAGAGCAGAGTGGTTTCTTCCAAGACTGTGGGAGGTAGGAGGCACTTCTCTCTCCAAGAACAGACTTCCTACAATGTGTAAATAGGGCAAAGTTTAGATAGTCTGTCAGGATTTTGTTGTTTTCCTGGTTTGGGAATTTGGAACTAATGTCTGAGCTGGTAATTGTGTTTTCTCTCTTTTGTAACTAAAGTTTTGGCCCAGGGAGTCCTCCTGAGTACCTAGATCAATTGGTGGCTCTTTCTATCTAGCCACTTTACTATGCTTGCAACTCTAGCTTTGTTCTGATAATAAAAGTTTATTTCTTTTTTCTAATTAACCGGAATTGGTTGATTGTTGTGTCCTTTGACTCAGTGCCTAATTATAAGAGCAGAATCCACTGTTGTCTGTGAATCCTCTCTGGTTTTCTCAACTCTAACTAAAACAAAGGTTGGGGCAGGGGAGAGTTTTACCTTAGGGAGAAGGTTTCCCAAGTGATCTCTTCCCTGGTTTTCTTGGAATTACTTGGGTGGTGGCAGCAAATTTCCCAAAATCCAGGTATTAGGATTTTGGAGGGAAGCTTTTTGTACCAGACCCTGTAAAGGCAAGGTTTTGGAGAGCTCTTGTAGGCCCCCACTTCTGCATTTGTCGTGCGAGAGTGGGGAACAGCCTTGACAGGCACCAAGGCTGTATATGATCATTAAAGGAGAAAGAGAGAGAGATGGGACTCTGGGAAGCAGCCTGCAGGACAGACATAGATTTTGAAGGATGTACACGTACATAATATTCTGTTTTTACTCAGCAGCACCTATGAGGCTTAAACTGTACTACGGGTTGAACCTCTCTAGTCCGGCACCCTCAGAACCTGACCGGTGCCGAATCAGAGAATTTGCCAGACCATGGGCGATCAGTATCGTCTAGCACAGGGATGAGCAAAGGGACCTCCGCGGGCTGGATCTGGCCCATAGAGGCCCTGCTGCTCCCCAACCCGCAGGCCAACTTAAGGCATGGGGGCGGTGAGTGCCCAAAGCCTTTTCCAATCTGTCCCCACCCTGCGAGCAGTACGCGGCGCTTCAAAGCACTGTGCGCTGTTTGCAGGGCAGGGGCAGTGCAGAGAAGGCTTTGGGCTCTCCCCTGCCCCCAGGCCTTAATTGGCCTGGAGGTGGAGGAACGTGCGAAGTCTCCTTCCACCCTGCCAGGAGCACGTGGCACTTTGAAGTGCCGTGTGCTGCTTGCAGGGTGGGGGGGAGAGCGGAGGAGGCTTTGCGCGCTCCCTCGCCCCCAGGCCAATGAGGGTCTGGGAGTGGAGGAGCTGCGTGAAGCTTCCTTCGCCCTGCCCCGGCCCTGTGAGGAGCCCGCAGCACTTCAAAGTGCCACGTGCTCCTCGCAGGGAAGGAGGAGGCTTCCCACGCTCCCCTGCCCCCAGGCTCTGATTGGCCTGGGGGTGGGGGGAGCGTGCCAAGGCTCTTCCTGGGCATAGGTGCCTAGTGGGAAGGGAGGGCAAAGGGGTTCCCCACCCCCAGACCAATTGTGGTCTGGGGGTGGGGTAGCCCCGCACCTTCCTGTTTAGGCCCCGCCCCTTCAGGGGTGGCCCTGGGCTACTTCAAAACTTTTTGAAGTGGCCCCCAGGGAAAAATTATTGCCCACCCCAGTCTAGCAGCACTACCGACACTTGCACAGTTAGGGGTAAATCAGAGCTAAATAACAACACAGAACACTGTGCGCCAGGACTGGTGGCTGTAAACTAACTTTATGGGGCCTTGGGATACTTGGCCACACCCATGATAAGTGGCCATGCAGCTAACTAAAATCCAGTTGCTGGTGAGAAGCGAGAGGGAGGAACAGGTACCTGCCCTGGAACTGTCAGTCCAAGGCATTGGACAAAACACTGTCCAGTCCTGCAAAGTGCCCTCCAGATGTTATCTACAGTGTGTAGAGCGTGGGAGTAGCTTTTAGTGAATGTCAGTAATGACAGCAGTAAGTGACTGGAGGGAAGACTAATTATCATTTAAAATTATTTCTATATTTGCCAACAGGATTCTAAGCATACCATTATATTTTCCCATAACACGAAAGGTTAAATAGTGGCATTCAGCCACTCTCTTCCACTGCGGGAGCAGAACAAAACAATAGCACTCTAATGGGAGTTCCAGAGCAGCATAGCCGTTCAGACAGACCTGCCCCTTCACCCTTAAGGGATGTGGAGCATTCACTCATCTTTGTGGCACACCATTTCGGTTGGCCAGCCCAGAGAAGGGTGACACTACAGCTGGGCATTCACTGCCCCCCTTCCCAGGCCCCTTTGCACTGTCTTTGCTTGTGCTCTCAAAGGGCTCAGTCTGACCCTAAGTCTCCAAAAGTGTGTAGTCACCACAGCATTATTCCATACATGTTGAAAACTTCATTTAAACCAATTAGATTTGCTCTGAAATGAGACTGAAGTGTATATTTATACACCACCCCTTTTTTCCCTAGGAGGATCCAAAAATACTGTGATAGCTCGGCAAACTAATCCGAGGCCAAATCCATCAGTCTTTTTACATTTGCCAAATTCCCTCAGAGTTTAGTGAGACTTTTGTCCAGAACAAAGCAAACAAGAATGGAGGAAGTCTTTGCTCTTGCATATTATACTCTGTTGCAGAAATAGCTTCCCTCGGACACTATCATGTAGCCATGTATAGAATGAAACCAACAACCACTTAACTGTGTATGGCAAGGCTAGACAGTATTGTATTGTAAATACTGTAAGCTTTGAATATGAAGAACTGAACATGCATTTAAAATGACGAGCTGGGAAGAATGTAATTAAATAAACAGAAAAGAATATTAACCCAGGAGCAACACCCTGTACTTGTATGAGAAATGTCATAGGATCATTAATTATCACAAGAAGAGACCATGATTTTATGTCTGATTTGATGAATATAAACTATACAGTATGGTTCAGATCCTCACCTGGTGTAATTCAGTGGCATTCTGGTCACTTCAACAGTGCTACATTAGTTTACATCCACTGAGGATCAAGCTGTGTATATAAAGTGCATTTATATATGTTTCCTGAGACATCCACCAGCATCTTCAAAGTATTCATAGACTGAACTTGTCCAAAGTTCAGGGTATAGTTAAAGGGTGGACCTGGTGTCCTGGATTGGGTTTATCTCTGACCAACAGACCTTAGTGAAATTGATTTCTTATTTTTAGCTGATTATATTTAGTCACCAGTTCCAAACACACACTGACTTGAATTTAATTTGATCGCTGGTTGGTATGTTCCTTTTTCTTCAGTTATCATCTTTCACATCAAATCATTTGTATTCCACTTTTTTTTTTTTTTATAGTCTTTGGTTGCTGTAACTGGCTTGTTTAGGTTAGGAAATAATGGCGAAACACACATGAAACATATTCATATGGCATGAAAAATAAACCTATCCTGAGCTCGTTTCACAATTGATAAATGAATCAAAAGGCTTTCTTTGAGCGAGCAACTTGTTCTGCATGCTACTTTCAGAACCGAGTCCCTTCTGGGGAGACCTAATAATCTGTAGTAGAAAATGGTATAAAGTTTGTTGTTGGTACGTCTTTCCAAAAAACAGAGGCATACTTGTTTACAAACAGATATCCAGCTACTGCATCTTGTGGTGTTTGCAAACAATTCATATTCCTCATAGCAGAGATACCTGTGGCCTTTGATCACAGATTTGGGGCTAAATTCTTAGCTCACTTACAACTCTGTGGTCCCTCTTGAATCCGTGGAAATGCCTGGGTAGGTTTGAATGCAGGATCTGGCCCTTCATCTTTTTTTGTGTAGGTCTCTCTAGAGCTTCCTATACTAGTCTTCACCTGGTAAGTTTAAGCAAGAAAAGGCTATGGCCAAATTTTCAAACCTGTAGCATGGGTGCCTGTAGCATTCATCCTCTTTAGAGTTACTCAGCAACTGTGAAATTCAGTCATTTCTATTTAGGTGGATTTTAAGCACTCTGATTAAAAACTTTTGACCTGAGATTTTCATGAGTCTCCACAAATTTGGTCCTAGATAAAATATTTCCAGGGAAAAGATCCCTTCTCCTGCCTCCTCCCAAAGCTTGCAAAATTCCACCCTGGAAGAAATCACAAATTTTCCTACCTTTGTCCTGAGTAAAATATATAAATTTTCCCCCAACAGAAACATCTTCACCTAAGAAACTATTTTTAGGGAGTGGGGGAAAGAGATGCAAAACCAGAGGGAAAAAAATTTCCCCCCTCAATGTATAACATAACTACCTAAAATAAAAATAAATTCTGTTATGTGGGTTTCTAAATTTTTTAAAATAAATATCTTGGCTCATGACACCAACTCGGGGCTGCAGAAGCAGAAAGGAGACATTGAATGGTTGGTTAAAGATCACAAACATGCCATCTATCATGTTCCCTTGACAGAAGCACTGATGCTTGCTTCTCAGGTCCACCAATGTCCATTTTCTTTCATCTGTAAATCCCTCATAAATGGCAGCTGTGCATAGTTGAATAATTTCTGCACATAGGTGCAAAGGTTTAGGCCAGAGGAATTTTGATTCTGTGCATGATGGTATGAGAAGGAATCAGATCTGAATTATTGTGCTGGCAGAAGACCCTTCTCAAGTTACATTAGGGAAAACTGATGTATCACATATTTTGGGGGGGGGGGAGGGGGGGGAGGGAGGTAGTATTGCTAAAAACTGGGGCACTTTCTTGGAGACAAAACATCTGCTTTGTGCCTGACTCCCCCTTTAGACAGGCACACAAACACCACTCTGTTATTTGATCAGTTTTCACTCTCAAAGCACATTTCAATATTTCCTTTGATTACACATGGAAAAATCAAAAGTGAACTGACCCCAAATCATACGGTTGAGAAACTCTCCGGTGTTGTAGATCCAGACAATGAGCACAAGGCTACTGCAGAAAAAGGCCGCTAGACCCATTGGGCTGAAAAAGGTGAAGAGAGGATATACCCACTCTCCAGTTACAGAGTAAATCCACAGGACCCTAGACAAGGAGATAAATGGTTTTTGGTTAGGATATTCAGTTAGAAGAAGAATTTAAAGATTTCCCACCCAGGAAGGAATATGTTATCACAATTATCATGGTCAAGAATAAAACATTTAATTAGTGATATACTGGATCTTCACTGATCAGTTAGAAGACTGGGCTCCTTTCTCTTAAGTACACATGCCATTCAGCATGCATTAGAAGACATGCAATTTTCTACCACAACTAGCTTGGTTCGATCATGACCAACTTCAGTGACTATAGTGATATTTAAGTAACTGAGGTAAGTCTCCACACTTGAGAAATATGGACATTTAACTATAATGTACTTAACTATATTGTAGAACAGCAAATAAGCTTTTATATGCATCTTTTTCCAAATGGTTGCCCTCGTTTTTCATCATCCACCAAGATTGCACCTTGGGAGAGGCAAATGCTCTTTCTTGTCTTTCTTTCCCTTCTGCAGTGACCAGTCCCATCAGGGAGTTGCTGATGACCTGGTTCCACTAAGGGGGCAAAGATTCCCCAGCACCTCTTCCCTTTGTCCCATCGAGAAAGAGAAGGAAGAGCAATGTAGATATGTAGCAGGGGATGTGGTGGCATTGTCCTCTCCTGCCCCTTCTTGGGTTGTTTGTAGAGCTTCATTCTATCCTGCTTCTTGTTCCCTAAGTCCCATTTACATATTGCTATGGTTACCAGTTAATCTCTGTTATTTGCATACTGTGACTTCCATTGGTCAAAAGAGTCTTGAAACTAATTTTTTGATAAATCATTGTTGAACTTTTTTTTAACAATACAACACATCAGTAGATAAGTGCTATTCAAATGGCCCCTGACTCATCCAAATTGGATTAGAACTACAAAGGTAGTTCCTTGAAAAGATGGGCAGTTTAAAATTAGATTTGCATTACAAAAAGCCAGAAGGATGGGCTGAGGCTACATTTAGCCCTTTGTTGAAGTGGGGACACTCACCCTTCTAATACAATGAATGAAGCCTGTGCATTTGGATTGCAAAGTCCTGAGTTCTATCCCCCAAGAGCTTGTCTATGTGTTAGACTAGTATTGCCATATGGGACTGTGGTTTCTAAAGCAGACTATCATCATCAACAACAACCATGGGCTCAACACCCGTTGGTGTCTAATGCCTCCCTCCCTCTTTCCTTCCCTCTTTCCCTGTCCAGTGCGGAGTGTCCTTAGTTTCTGTAAACTAGCTCCGCACCAAACTACTATATCATCTACCCATTCTCTGTGGGGTCTGCCTCTCCTATTTGGACCATCCATTATGCTGAATTACCAAGGTCTTAACTTTTTGCCCGTTGTTCATTCTGCAGATGTGCCCGAATAACTGTAACTTCCGTGGTATAACCTTCTGCACTAGGTTCTCTTTCGGCTGTATCGTCCTATATAATTCCTCATTGGTGACCTTCTTCATCCATCCTATTCTCAGGATCTTTCTATAACAACTCCTTTTGAATGCCAATATCCTTCTCTTCGAGTCTTTCATTATCACCCATGTCTCACATCCGTATAACATGCTGCTAAATACACAAGGTCTGTGTAGATCCTGCTGGTGTGCACAAAAGGTTCCCTCGTGTGCTTTAATTTAGTGCTGTTTCAAACAGTTAAACAAACCCCAAGTCCATTAGGATTTAACTGGAAAGCATGATATTCACTTTTGTGGCCATGGATTTGATACAATTCTATTGGCAAGCTGAGCCATGTCTGTTGTCTTCATTAAGCTGCCCTTAGACTTTCCCCAGCACTGTCAATAGGGAGACATCCTGGTGATTTTCTCCCACTGCCATTATCTTCCTAGGAGAATATGCCATTCTGTGAGAAAACACTACCCTGCCCCGGGGCTATGTGAGTCATGCCTCAGAGTATCTGTGTCACCAGAATTGAGATATGTCACAAATCTGAGAAACAGGTAAATGCTAAAGAAAACAAGTTTCCTTGCTGGTCTTAAAGCAGGAAAACAGACAAACAGTAGTTAAGGAAGGCACTGGTAGTGCCTAAAAGAAGAGGTTTGTGAAGAAAGATTTGTTAACTCTCAAATAAAAGCGTTGATGGGAGAAATCAGTATTGCTAGTAATAGAGTTTTATTGGGCTGAGCTTGGAACATTAAGAGTAGAAGCTAGTTTTATAGATACATCATAGGTCCTCTGTTCAAAAGAAACAACTGGGGTGTGAAATGACTGAGGAAATAAAAAAGCCTATAAAAAGGCCTCAGTAATAATAACAGGAAGCATTAGCTACTTGACACTAATTGGAGTCTCAATAGGGAAAATGATGTAGTTGCCCTTTTTTATTATTATGCAGAGCCTCTATGTATTTTTTTCAATGTGATACACGTGTCTCAGGCAATAACAAAGGCAGTGATCCTCGTCTTAGGTAGTATGAGACTAGATTATGTGGATCAAATTTTTCAGACTTGGGTACCTTTAGTTTGGCACCTACATCATTTTTTTTAATGAACTTAAATAAGTGGTGTGATTTTCAGAGACACAAAGCATCATCATCTCTCACTTGAGCTGATGAAAGGTAAGTAATTTGACTGGCTGTTGTGATGCATAAATATATATTTAGGTGCCTGTCTTTGGGTACCTACATGTGAAAAATTTGGCCACAGTGAGCTGAAACAATGGATGGAGAGGATGAATTTTTTAGCGCACAGCTAGAAATGCACTGTCAAAAATGTGCATTCATTGTACAATTGAACATTTTGCATATGTGATTATAGGTTCAACATGCATACCATATTCAGATGCCTATTATTTTGAAAATGTAGATGTCAGCTTAGAAATGGAATAAAATAGTTTTTGTGATAAGAAATACAATAGAGTATCAAGTAACAATGCGTAGTCCAGAGTAATACTGAAGTAATGTTTGCACTTCTAAGTAATAATAGGAAGAGATGACACAGGGGTAGCAAGAATACTAGAACACTATCAGATTTGGGGGCAGCATGTATAAATCAGTAATACCTGATGTATCATAGTAACCTAAAAGAAAGATTTAGGGTTTCTCCTGTTCTCTCATTACATGTGCCTCGTTTCCACTAATCTTAATGGGAGCTACGCTGTCATTGAAGGAAGAAAAAGCAGTCCCAGAGAGGGTATGCAAAGACAGGTGTAAGTTCAGGAAAGGCAAAGAACAAATTGGTGCAAATTAGGTTTTTGAGAGAGTGTTATTTCAAAGTGAGAAGGTCATGAACTGAAGCTGAGCACTGGTATCTAGCACATAATATATAGGTTGAACTTCTCTAGTCTGGCACCCTCAAAAGGATGTCACAAAAATAGGAGACTAGGCAACAAAATGGTAAATGAATTTTAATGTTGATAAATGCAAAGTAATGCATATTGGAAAACATAATCCTAACTATACGTATAAAATGATGGGACCTAAATTAGCTATTACAACTCGAAAGAGATTTTTAGGGTTATTGTGGAGAGTTCCTTGAAAATATCCACTCACTGGGCAGCGGCAGTCAAAAAAGTAAACAGAATATTAGGAGTTGGAGAATAAGACAGAGAATATCTTATTGCCTCTATATAAAACCGTGGTACACCCACATCTTGAATTCTGCGTACAGATGTGGTCGCCTCATCTCAAAAAATATATATTGGCACTGGAAAAAGTTCAGAAAAGGGCAACAAAAATGATTAGCGGTTTGGAATGGGTCCTATAAGGAGAGAGATTAAAAGGACTGGAACTCTTCAATTGAGGAAAGAGGAGACTAAGGGGGGAATATGACAGAGGTCTATAAAATCATGACTGGTGTGGAAAAAGTGAATAAGGAAAAGTTATTTACTTGTTCTCATAACATAAGAACTAGGGGTCACCAAATGAAATTAATAGGTAGCGGGTTTAAAACAGACAAAAGGAAGTACTGCTTCACAACATCCTCTGGCAGGGAGTGCATGAAGACTTGGACTTTAACAGGCTTCAAAAAAGAGCTAGATAGATTAATGGAGGATAGGTCCAACAATGCCTATTAGCCCGGATGGGTAGGGATGGAGTCCCTAGCCTCTGTTTGTCAGAAACTAGGAATGCGCAACAGTGGTGGGATTACCTGATGTTCTGTTCATTCCTTCTGGAGGGACCTAGTATTGGCCACTGTTGGAAGATAGGATACTGGGCTAGATGGGCCTTTGTTCTGACCTAGTATGGCCATTCTTATGTTATGTTCTTATGACCTGACCAGTGCCGAACCAGAGAATTTGCCAAACCATGGGAGATCAATCTTGTCCAGTAGCAGTACCAACACTTCCACTGCTTACTGGGCTATTAGAAGACATTTAGGGGTAAATTAGAGCTAAATAACAGCACAGAACACTGAGCGCCAGGACTGGTGACCGTCAACAAACTTTACAAGACTAGACCATGCCCATGATAAGTGGACATACGATTAATTAAAATCATGCCGGACCATGGATGTTGCCAGACCAGAGAGTTGTGGATTAGAGAGGTTCAATCTGTACTTGAAATATTTTAATTCATCATCAAGATAAAGTGGATACGTTACTGGAAAGCGATGGAGTAGAGACCCCACATTTATTTACTTATGTATTTATTTATGCAATGCACACTATATGATTATTTATATTTACTGATCTTAGAAAGGTGGTGTGATCTACTTCATGTTATGGCCCAAGGTATATTTCTGGTGATTGGCACCCATATTACTACGCTTTTTGCCGTTATGTTGATTTTACAATTAAAATGGAAAAGGGCAGGCTGTTTTTAAGGTCTAAAGTTGCATAACATAAGAGTTCCACAGATCTAGTATTGGTATTTTAAGACAGGGAAGATGATTACAGGCCAGGTTTTTGATACTTGTAATTGACTACTTGTAGAGTAACATTCTACTCATCATAAGAAGGGATATCAAAATCTGTCACGGTAGGAATTCACTAGTATGTCTGCCAGATTTCTCACCACGCCTGGCAGCCTCCCTTGGTTGGAAGCCACCTCCCAATTTTGAGTCCAGCAAAAATCAAATTTTGTAATGAAATCCCATGTGGAAGCAGAACCTTGAAGAAAGGCACATGCAGTGGGAAGCCATTTTGGCTGCCCTGCTTGATTCTTTACTTGTTTTCCTGGCTAATCTAATACCTCACATGGCAAATGAACCATCTGAATCCATAGCTTGGAGGAAAGAGGCGTGGTAAAGATGCTGCTTATGGAGCATCAGGCCCAATGATTGGACTATTAACATGCGCTCTGGCCAGCTCTGGAGGCCAGTTGGGGGAGGAACACAGCCCTGCCCCTTTTACCTGAGGCCCACACCCTTTCTGGGAGCATGGAGCTACCCCCTTCCCCCCAAACACACACATTGCCCAGGGAAGCAGTGAGCCTGTTTGATCATGAAGTCACTAAAAGTCACTGAGCCTCAGAAGAAAACAAAAAAATGTGGCTTAATGCTAACGAATGCAGCAAAATGGCTCACAGAAGAGGAATTTGGGAAGCAATGATCGTAATCTCTTTAAGGTTAAAATAAGATTAAGATAAACCATTCCTAACATATGGTCATATAATGTAGTAACAAAGCCCCATAGAAGGATCTGAAATCATAAGTGCATTTTGTCTGTACAGTTTACGTGAATATTCTGGGCTGGTTTTTGTTTTTGTTTTTAGTGGGACTGAAACAAACAATTTAATGACCAAGGCAAGTTCATGTGAAATAATGTGTTCATTGTCATAGGAAAGAAGTAGCAGAACCAAAGGATTCACCAGCGCATCCCCCTTTTTGAAAAGACGCCATACCTGCACAAGAAACACACTTATTCTCCATTTTAGCCTCATCACACCTTCTGAATCTTCCACTCAGGAGACTCTTGGGTCAGGCCTTTCTGTATCCAGCACAGCTCAGGAAGGCACTTTTTGTGTTTAAGCTCCCCAAGGATTTCCCCGGTAAGCCAATGTGGTCGTCTACCATATTTGCTTTTCTTACTGCGCATCGGCATGGTTTCTTCCTGTGCCTTTAATAAGGCTTCTTTAAAATACTGCCAGCTCTCCTGGACTCCTTTCCCCTTCATGTTAGCATCCCAGGGGATCCTGCCCATCAGTTCTCTGAGGGAGTCAAAGTCTACTTTTCTGAAATCCAAGGTTTGTATTTTGCTGCTCTCCTTTCTTCCTTTGGTCAGGATCCTGAAATCTACCATCTTACACTCAGTGCTTCCCAGGTTGCCACCCACATCTACTTCCCCTACTAGTTCCTCACTGTTTGTGAGCAGCAGGTCAAGCTGCGCATGGCCCCTGGTTGGTTCCTTCAGCACTTGTACGAGGAAGTTATCCCCAACATTCTCCAAAAACTTCCTGGATTGTCTGTGTACTGCTGTATTGGTCTCCCACCAGATGTCAGGGTGATTAAAGTCCCCCATGAGAACCAGGGCCTGTGATCTGGAAGCTTCTCTCAGTTGTCTGAAGAAAGTCTCGTTTACCTCATCCACCTGATCTGGTGGCCTATAGCAGACACCAACCACAACATCACTCCTGTTGCTCCTGCCTCTAAACTTAACCCAAAGACTCTCAACAGGCTTTTCTCCCTCTATATACTGGAGCTCTGAGCAATCATACTGCTCTCTTACATACAGTGCAACTCCTCATCCTTTTCTCCCCTGCCTGTTCTTCCTGAACAGTTTATACCCTTCCATGACAGGGCTCCAGTCATGCGAGTCATCCCACCAAGTCTCCATTATTCCAGTCAAATCATAGTTCTTTGACTGGACCAGGGCTTCTAATTCTTCCTGTTTGTTTCCCAGGCTTGCATTCATGTACAAACACCTTAGATAACTAGTTGATTGCCCTACCTTCTCCATTTGAATCAGGGGTCCTCCTTTGTTGCTCCTTCCTCCTTGTGTTTCTTCCCAGTATCCCACTTCCCCACTTACCTCAGGGCTTAGGTCACCGTCCCTCAACGAACCTAGTTTAAAGCCCTCCTCACTAGGTTTGCAAGCCTGCCTGTGAATTTGGTAGGATCCAGTAAGGAAGCATGGGTGGAAACAAACTGAGGACACTGCTCTAGTGGAGACTTCCCAAGCAACCGCCTGGTTTGTTAAAATTTAGCACAACTTGTCTTTCAAGAGAGGCTCTGAAGTAGCAGGTCATGTTGTGGATGGCTTCAGGCACATTGTTGGTTTTTGAGGAAGCCTACTAAACGCATGGCTGGAAACAGTCCTCTTGGCCTTTTGTTTTCAGGGAAAATCATGTAATTCTTACAAACAAAGTCCTCCCAATGGCTTTTCCTGAAAACTGGCCATGATGTGATTATTTCGATTTATACATTTTCTTTATAGGGAAAAAGAATCTTCTAAATACAGAATTTTGCCAGGTTTTCTGGAGCAGACCACTTAATGTAAAATCAAGTGATTACAATACATAATTCTTACCAGCTGAGATAGGCAAGAGAAACAAATCCTAATAGGATCAGTCCTTTCTTCTTTGATGGATAACGGTGTGGGGTAGCAAAGATCTCCAGCAGAGCAAGTGGCAATACAACAGTGTGCTGGGAAGAAAAGGGGATATGTCAGAGTATGGCAATAGTGTGTTGTGGTAACCAAACTAACCAAAACACCTGTGAAAATGTGTACACTCACGCAATTATTGGTTAACACTATATAATGCATGCCACTTTCCCAATGAGTACATTCCCATAATTCAGCAAGCACTGAAAGTTTCTTGTTACATAGTAAAAACCATGATTATGAGATGATCCTCTAGAACTCTGTACTGCTATGCATTGTAATCTACAGTGGGCACTGTAGCAATTTACTGCATTATCATTTGTGTAAAAGCAGTTGTAGTGACCCTCATCTAACAGCAGAATAAAGATTTGTGAAATCTATCAGTTTATTTTGAGATGGAAAGGAAAAATCCCTTGGTGTTTTCTGAAAGGCTTTTCTTGCTTAATTTAAGTCCAGAGTTGTTGGATTTTTTTTTTTCCTTTTTTAAAATTTGCTGAAAATCTCTTTAGCCATTTCTGAGTTATTGGAGAGTGGGGGGAAATTACTTTAAACTCAACTTTTAAATAAAAACCAATTTGGGGAAAAGTTATGGGATGAAACGTGAAGTAATGTTATGATTAGAAAGCTACATACAAGAAACAGAAATATTAAGAATAAAAATAAAAAAAATCCATTTCCAATGCTGCAGTGTTGCAAAATTCTATTCCCACACTGGTGATGATTAAATATATGTATCAGTGATCTGGAAAATGGTGTGGAAGTAGAGGGGACAACATGTGCAGAGTACACAAAAGGTAATTAGGCAAATAATGATTAGAAAAGATTACTTTCAGAGAGACCTAACAAAGCGAGGTGAATGAGCAGCATGAGGGCAGGTGAAATTCAGTGTTGACAAATGCAAATTCATGCAAATTGGAGGATCTTCTCTCTTCTTGGAATCACAACAATTTTGCTGTGTTTGTTCGAAGGACCTTTCTGGTCATTAACATCACCCTCAGATCTACCTGTGGAGCTCTATTTGTCTGCACAGAAAGGAAATTTGGGGGCTCCACAGCCAGGCCCTGTTTATAGTGTCGAGTTGGGGGCAGACTGACGTCAGAGCTTTTTAGGAGATGCATTTTAGTCCATCCATCCCCATAGAAATTAACCAGAGAAGCTGATACAAACCCATGTTGTATTAGCTACTTTTGCAAGGTACCATGGGGTGAGCTGCTAGAAGCAGACCGTACATCTTTCGCAGTCTCCATTTGGATGATGTTGGCCTCTCACAAAGGGTCTTGTGGTCTCCAAGTTTTGAGGCATTTTTTCCCTCCCCTTATACAAGGTCAACTCGGTCAGTCTCTCCGAGAGGAATTTCTTGTGGGCATTTCTACATCAAAAGCCTTCTTCTCTCCTTTTCAATATGAAAGGAGATGCCATGGCTCAAAATTAAAGCCCTGAATGTTACTGTCAAAAGCTCAGTGTAAACAGTAGTCCAATGCTCAGCAGCAGGCAGCCACAGCAAGGCCTGCTCGATGGGGCTCCTAGTAACTAAGGCAATTGGTTTTACAGATAGAATGTGTGAAAAAACTGCAGCAGCAAACACAGTACATGGATTTTTCTGTATCATATGCTACGTTGTGTTAAAGGTCTGACCAAAGTCCACTGAAGTCAAGGGGAATCTTTCTATTCACATCAGTGGATTTTGGATCAGTCCCACACACAGGACATGATGGCATGGTATGATATGTAAGTTTCATTGGCAGATATTTGGCAGAGATGTGTGTGTATACATATTCTCTTATAGAGGTAGAGACATATTATGGCTTTATCCTGCAAGAGAGCACTTAGTAGAAAAGTGTTTGGGTTGAGGTTTTTTTGTTTTTTTGTTTGGGGTTTTTTTTTTTTTGGCATCCTCTTACACATCCCTAGCACAGTAGGCCTCAGAAGTCATTTACTCAGCCCCGTATGTCTTGTTGCCAAATATCCTTCAGTTTCAATTATTGCATTCTAGGAGGTAGAGATAAGACAAGTCTGATTGCTCTAATTTATCTCCCTGTCAGTGCTGAGTTTTCTCTGTTTTATCTCATACTCCAGAATTCTAGGACCCTCTTGGTTAATACCAGAGGTCCAGCTTATAAGACTGAGTGATTCTTTGATAAACTTAAGTAGGAAAAAGGTCTTCAGTTTGTAAAAATTAATTTGCTCACATTCCCTATGTCTTTTACTTAAAAATGTGCTAAGTATCGAGGCTTCTTCTAAGTGTTTATTATATATTTGATTTTGATACAATTGCTTGCTTTATCTCCTCATTATTGTATTCCCTCTTGTGGATAATAGCCTAGAAAGCAGCAGACTGTCACCCGAAGGCTACCTTAAGTATGGAATAAGATCACACATTTCAGTTACCTTGTACAGAGATTCTTAGCTGGCCTACAGAATTAAGAGTTACAACTCCTATTGTCACTGTCAACAGATTTAATACTGTAAACCTGTATTCGCCAATGGCTAGGTACAAGGTCTATAGTTTGTGCAAAATCAAAATATTGCCCAGAGAAAAAGACAATAATGGAAACTATTTATTATTCCTTATTACTCTGTTTCAGGCATGCACTTTGTTTGCCCTTTGAGGGCAAAATGGCCACATATACCAATTTTTCACGTGGCACCCAGTGCCCAAGGAAATTATTTTGGGGGGGGACATAATATCCTAGTTTTCCATTTGATCAGTGAATACATTTTGCCTTTTTTCCAATAACAACAAATTATTTGTTCAAAGCCAGATAACTGTAACAAAGGAAATTTCATTCTGTGTTCATTGGGCATAACCTTTCAATGGGAAGACATGTGTTTGAAGTCCAGAGAAAATCAAATGAATTTATAGTAGATACTTCATCAGTGCTGGTTTTGTCGGGTGCTATTTTGCTCAGAATGAATGTTAACACTTGTTGAGTGGCTCACAAAAGCCACCAAGTTACTAGGCAGAAAAAAAAATCCTCCACACTGAAGAACATGTTGTGTCAGAAGCTAGTCACATTGACACTAACGTATGTTTTATTAAAAAGTACGGTATGTGAACAAATCATGACCTTAAAAACACTAGGCCACAAAAAACTTTCCGTTTCTTTGACTTTGAAAATATGATCTCTTTAATCACAGGCAGATAAAGAAGGATCCTTGTGTATGCCTATGGGCATGCTATAAGGACTGGTGAAACTCGGTGGTGTACAAATGGCTTCTTCTTTTATATTGGCTTCTGACTCTGGGTGAAACGGGTATGAGAGTATGTCAGGGCTGGGTCATAAAATGGCAACGGTTCACCAGGGTTAGCCCCTGGTAGGCAACTGTTGCTATATTTACCTGCCCCTCAACAGGTACGGGCAATTGCAACTCCCATCAGCTGGGAATGATGATCCATGGCCAATGGGAGCTGTGATCCCCTGTACCTGCAAAGGAGCAGGAAAATACAGTGGTGTGGGGGCCTGCCCAGGGCCAGTATTTGGCCACCCCTGGTGTATGTTCATTTTCTAGTCTATCATTTCTGAACTTGAATGCACACTGTACATGTTCTTGCCATACTGAACATGTGTGCAGGGCCCTATCATACATATGAAATGCAACTAAATAATTCTAAATGGAAAACAAAACCAAACCAGAAAGAGTCTTTCATCACCATACTGGTATCACAAAGCATGCTGGTGTTTTCACACATTTTATGAACCCTATCTATAGTTTGTTTTTTTCTAGAGTAGCAATTTACAATGGAATTCACATGGAATAATGGAGTACATTCACAAGAATAAATGGGTTCACTGTGATTCATGTTTATACAGCAAATACCAAAAGAATGCATGATTGGCCACCTATTGCAAAGTGTGCCCTTGCCAATGACATTCAATTAGCTTTCCGAATGAATTCCCTTGGATGGCTGATAAAAAGCTGATTTTAGTGATGAACATTAGTGATGGCCCATATACCATGGTTGCTAATACTAGTTGTAAGGCCTTTAAAGGCTTTTCTTTTTCACCTGGAAAAAACTGTGCTCTCATTTTAGCTATATTTAATATTAGTTTTTTGTCATCAAACACCATGATTTATTAAAGACAATTACAAACCCAATTTTAACCAAACTGTATTGTTAATCTGACATTTATTTAAATCAGTCAATCTTTATTTGGACACAAACTTAAAATACATACTGTTATGATTCTTGATTTAAAAAGAGACCTAATTATTAGACTTGGATTGACACAAATCAGAATTTTGCCAGAAATGGGTGGAAGCAATGATTCATTCTGTGTTTCAATTAACAGTTTCTCAGTTGTAAACAGGGAAACTGAAAAAAAATAATGATCAGAGGGAGAGAGAATTGTTTCATTCTGCGGTTAAAAAAGCCAAAATCACTGTCTAAAACAATAATGGGGTGTACTAATCTCTCTTGTCAATGAACTGAATGAATGAATAAGCATATTTGCCCCTTTCCAGAAAATTTCACTATTTTTTGTTTGTTTTAATTTAATGTATATTTTAACTAATACTTTTGCTTGTTGAGGAAAAACTAGTTTATTTCTTTTGTTAGGACAGCAGAATTTGAAGTGGGAAAACTAAAGATCTTGCATTTTTTGCAGAATGGTGATTGGAAAATGAAAAGCAATAATATTCATGAAACTCTCCAAGTTGTTTTGTCAGATGGTCAGATGTTTGGAAATGCAGCTCAGGTTATAAAGAAGATAAAATATAAAGCAAGGCTGTTGATTAATTGCAGTAAACTCATGCGATTAACTCAAAAAATAATCATGATTTTAAAAATTAATTGTGATTAAAAATAGAATATCAAATGAAATTTAAGTATTTGGGATTTTTTTACATTTTCAAATATATTGATTTAAATTACAACACAGAATACAAATGGTACAGTGATCACTTTATATTTTTATTACAAATATTTGCACAGTAAAAATGACAAACTAGCATTTTTCAATTTACCTCATAAATACTGTACTACGATCTCTTTATGATAAAAGTGCAACTTACAAATGTACACTATTTTTTTTTACATAACTGCACTCAAAAACAAAAATATGTAAAATTTTAGAGCCTACAAGTCCACTCAGTCTTATTTCTTGTGCAGGCTGTCACTTAGAGACCAAGTTTGTTTACGCTTATGGGAAATAATGCTTCCCACTTCTTATTTACAATGTCACCTGAAAGTGAGAACACATGTTCACATGGCACTATTTTTTGCTGGCATTGCAAATATCTTTAGCATATTTAGCATAGCCAGATACGCTAAATATTCATATGGCCCTTCATGCTTGGGCCCCCATTCCAGAGGGCATACATCAATGCTGATGATGCTTATTTAAAAAAAAGTTAATTAAATTTGTGAGTGATCTCGTTGAGGGAGAATTTTATGTCTCCTGCTCTGTTTCACCTGAATTCTGCCACATAGTTCATGTTATAGCAGTCTTGGCTGATGAGAAAGCACACGTTCATTTTAAGAACACTTCCATTGCAGATTTGACAAAACACATAGAATATACCAATCTGAGATTTCTAAAAAAAATTACTGCACTTGACTCAAGATTTAGGAATCTAAGACAAAAAACAAGCCTTCCAAAATCTGAGAGGGAGGAGTTGTAGAGCATTCTTTCAGAAGTCTTAAAAGAGCAACATTCTGGCACAGAAACTACAGATCTTGAAGCACCAGAAAAGAAAATCAATCTTCTGCTGGTGGCAGCTGACTCAGACGATGAAAATGAACATGTTCTGGGCCACAATGCTTCGGACCGTTATTGAGGAAAACCCATCATTAGCATGGAAGCATGTCCTCTGGAATGGTGGTTGAAGCTTGAAGGGACATATGAATCTTTAGCACATCTGGCAGGTAAATATCTTCGGACGCTCACCACAACAGTGCCATATAATTGCCTGTTCTCACATTCAGGTGACATTGCAAATGAGAAGCAGACAGCATTATCTCCTGCAAATGTAAACAAACTTGTTTGTCTGAGCAACTGGCTGAACTTGTAGGCACTAAAGTTTTACATCATTTTATTTTTAAATTAAGTTATTTTTGTGTACATAGTTCTACATTGTAAGTTCAACTTTCAGATAAAGAGATTGCACTACACTACAAGTAGTTGGGGGAATTGAAAAAATACTATTTCTTTTTTACAGTATAAATATTTGCATATAAGAGTTAAACTGTGACATTTTCATATTCTGTTAATACCAGAAATGGTGATTTTTTTATTTTCCCCTCTGTATTCTTTCACTCCCCAGGATATATTTACTATGCATGAATCTAACAAGCACAAATTATCTCTTTTGCACAAAGAATCAAGAACTTGAAGTGCTTCTACTTCCGAAATTCATTATTTAATTTCCAAATAATTTGTTTTATCTAATATTTTCTTTTATTATTGTTAGTTTTTTGTTTTTGAAAATACAGGTTTACAGAGTTGACTGAATGTGTGGAAATTCATCTTCAACTTGAGCACATGCTTAAGAATATGAGTAGTCCCGTGGAAATCACTGGGATTACATATATACTTAAAGTTAAGCATGTGTTTCATTATCCTGCTTGATCAGTGCCCCATATTAAAGCAAATAGCAAATAACTGTCTGTGGATGTTTGTTTTCCAAACTGAATTTCCATTTAACTATACTTACTCATGTTTGTTTTCTATGAATATTTGAGAAACCTGTATGGCTGCGCGATGGAGAGTACATTTGCATAACTAGGTTGCCATCACTATGCCATCTTACCCGCAAAGAGCAAACACAGTTTACCCTGACAGAATGATTTTTCCCATTAGTATAGGAAAACTCTTTAAGCAGTAGTAGCAACATTGACAAAAACATTCTTCCATTCTATGTGTCGGCATAAGTAAATCAGTTAGGAGTTTGGATTTTTCATACCCTTGACTAATGTAGCTATGTCATCCTAACTTTTAAGTGTAGACCAGGTCTTGTGGAGGGATTTTGACAAGCTCTTAGCATTTGAAGTTAGTAGGAGCAGAGTTACACCACTGGTAAAGGTTTTTGAAAATACCTCTCTCATTTCTCTTCTTTCCAATCAAATCCTAAGAACGGATTAGCTGTTTAACAGCTCTCTATACCTGGAGATATTTACATTTGTGTCTTCTTTATCAGGAATGTTACTGACAATGAAAGGGGACCCAAGATGGTTACCCAAAGGCTAATACTCATAGATTAAATGCTGAGGTTTTTACCTAGTTTTTATGCAATCCATACTCAGGCCAAGTCTAAAGGATTTTATCAGTGCTTGTGTTGCTTTCAGAAGTTCTACCTCTTAATATCCTTGCATAGGCATAAGAAGTAGGAGGGCACCCCTAGGTTTTGTGTAACCCACACATCTAGTGTGGTTCACTGTCCCATGTAGTGGCACTTAGACCACTTACAGGGAGAGATAAGAAGGAGTGAGCTCTGCAGCCTAAGCTGAGAGCTAGCTGGCTTTATAGCTCAAGCTTTAGAGACTCCTACACCAAGCTCCAGAGTTCCCAAGTTCAAATCCACCTGGTGGTGGTTACATTTGGACCCAATTTCCCCATGCCCAGAGGCCAGAGTCATTGCTGCTTCACCAGCCCCAGGTCCTGGCCTTCGGGAAGCCCCTGAAGGGGTCTAGCTGGGCTTCTGAGGTCCCCTGGCTCCACTGGCTTCACCACCAGACCTGCAAGCTCTGCTGGCCCTCAGGGTCCCATTGCCCACTGTCCCCACCCCTATGGGATCTGCAGGCCACTAGCCTTGGAGGCTCTGCTGCTGCCCAGGGTCTTGGCCTCAGCCCAGGGTTCAGCAGTTTTCCATCAGCTGTAGCTCCATTGTGGGCAGTAAGGTGCTAGGATCCCAACTCTCCCTGACCATATGGACTGGATACCATACGACTGGTGTCCAGTCCAGGAGTGTTTGCAACCATCAGAGGGGTGTGAAACAAACAGCACTCCATCCTAAAAAATTGTTCCAGCGCCACTGTATCCTTGTATGATGATACCAGGGCTGTAACAAGGGCGAGGCAAGTGAGGCACTTGCCTTGGGCGCATAGCTGAGGGGGCGCAGAAAAGACCGCTCCTACGCTGTCTTCGCTCGTGCCTCGCACCACCTCAGCACCCCCGCCCGCGCCGAGGACAGTCTTGCCTCAGGTGCCAAATTAGCTAGTTACGTCTCTGGATGATACCAAACAGCCCCTCTAACCATCCCCATTTTTGTGTAGTTTTATTATTCCCAGTGCTTTTCCACATCGCTGCTCTCTTTCCCTCTTCTTGGCCCCTTGGTGGCGCAAGCTTCCTCATTTGATGTACTCTTTGTTGTTGTATTCCTCCAAATTTTTCTCTTGCTGTTTTACTTGTCGTTTGTCCTTATTTTTTCCTTCTTTCCATTCTCCGTTTTTATTAGTATGAAACTGCACAGTTCTTTTTATGTTTCATATTTTAATAATAAAATACCTGGGTTAAAAGGCTTTGATAAATGAGGTTTTGCTCTTAGAATTATTTATTATTATTTTATGATGTAATTTTCTCTGCATTCTGGAACTGCAGTGCAGTGCCAGTAAACAAAATTAATCTCCGTGTGTGTGTGTGTGTGTACATACTGTGGCAAAGCTCCAGCTATTCCCCATCGGTCTCGTGCTATTGGCAGTTACTGTTAGCCTCAGAGGCTCGCTGTGACCTTCCATGCGGCCTCTTTCTCTTTACTAGAGGCAGGAGCCACAGCCTAGTGAGCCATACTTATCACCAGCTAGTTCATAAGTTTGGGGTAAAATCCCTTCTGGAGTCCTGATCTCCCTTCTCGAGGCAGAGGTTGAGATGTTGGGGGGGGGGGGGAGGGGGAACTGGGGCCACCCACTATTCTGGGCTCTGGCCCAGGGACCCTAAGGCAGCTGCAACAGGCAGAGTTACTGCCACTTGCAATCTAGCAGCTTTTCCCTGGGTCACTTCCCCAAATGATTCCAGTAACTTCCCTTTGTTACCTACTCATCACTTCTCCGCTCACACCTGCACAGCTCCTGCACATAGCACTTCCTCCTCCCTGTCCTGCGCTCTTTTCCTTCCCCTTCCTAGCCTGGGGGTGGCCTTTTAAAGCAGCACCACCGGCCTTAATTGACTGCAGGTATCTAATCTGGAGCTTCTAGCAAGCTGTATTTGACCCCAGGTGCATGCCCGTTAGGTTTGGGGCTTTTTTTTTTAAGTATGGTTGTTTTTTTTACTCAGGGAAGAGAAAGCCATTCACCCAAGCCCCAGCATGTCTTCCCTCCATCACAGTGTGTGTCAGCCAGTGAGTCTGCGTCTGTCATCATATACATATATATATGCAGGAGATACAAAAAGTTCTGCTATTGTAGACAGGCGTGCACACAACCGGGGAACTGTTGCTCGAGTTTAATCTTATCACCTGTCAAATTTCATCATACCTTTAACATATCAAAAAACATACCAGACTTGTTTTCTCCCTTTCCAGCTCTTGTGGTGCTCACCACGAAAGAGTGAAGGAAGCCATGCGAGTCCCACATTTTCAGAAACGCACATATGTAATTTGTTTGCATCGTTATCATGAGTGCATGCATCACTATAGTTGTATATGCAAATATCTTGTGTGCTGTTTGAGGGAATTTGTAGCAATAGTGCACACAGTTTTGCATGTGTGCATTTCTTTGAAAATGTGGACCTTATAGAATAATGTAATTCTTATTATAAGACCGTTGGAGTGAGTTTTGGAGCCAACATTCTAATAATATTTTGCTCTGAAATGAAGTACACAAGTAAGTAGGTGACGTTCATATTGCCTTCGGAGCTGACATGAGACTGAAATGATATAATCTTCCAACGTGGAATTTTGTCTCCAGCTGTCTAGTAAGGGGGAGGGGGCTAGGGAGCTTGCACTTGTGCATTCTGGAATAACAGACATCAAGGAGGATTCAGTGCCATAACATTCATTAATGAAACAAATACACTCTCTCTGAGTAAATGGGGTAATGCCAACAAAAATGGAAACAAACTGTATAGAGCACTGGGGAAAATCAAGCATCATAGCACCCAAATGTGTGTGGCAGTTAGTTTAATGCACCATAACCCTCATAGTGATATTCTTCTTTTCTGCTAACAAATGAATATAAAGGGAAACCTCTAAATGTCCATAGCTGCCGGAGGGTTTAAAACCAGGGTAGTTGGAAATGCAGCAAATGGAAAGGTTTATCTTTTTGCCTATTTAAAGGAGCTATTAAATGTTTAATATAAATGCAGGAGAAATTGTATAAGATGGTCAGAGATGTGGCTGAAAATGCCCAAGGATATAGCCTATGAGTAAATATAGTCTTTTGAAAAATAGCAGTCCTGAATGGAATTCAGTGAGCCAGGGCTGGTGACAGACTTCACCAGGCCCTGAGCAAGATTGGGGAGCAAGGGGCTCTGCTCTGGCCCCTGTAAGGGATAGGGCCTCCGGTAGAAGAGGCAGGGCTAGGTGCTAGTCTCTCCCACTCAGCCCTCAGTGCTGCCCAGGGATCTAGTAGTGATTATAGCAGAATTGCATACTTCTTCTTCCCATACAAGACTAAACCATACTGGCATAAATTGCCCTCAGGGTATGTCCACACTTGCCATTTAAAGTTGAAAAAATCCCCATTTTAAACAAAAAAATGTGGGGGTGTTGACACATGCTGATGACTTTTTGTGGTATCAGTAGCGTGCCTAGCACAATGGGGTCATGATCTTTATTGAGGCTTGTAAGAGTTGCCATAAGACAAATACATGCAAATAATTAAGGCTAAGGTATTGTTAAACCAAAACTTGTCTATAGCTGAAGAAAATAAAATATGAAATTAAATGGAAAAGGATAACGTGTTGCAGACTAAAAGAAAATATCTAGTAAAGAAGAAAAACATGTCTGTTCATGGTTGTTTCCAATGCAACTCAATTAATAGTTGCCTATTTTCTTTCTTTTGACGCAAACTAATGATTCTGAATGACCCACAATTCTCCTTTTTGTTTAACTGTCAATCCTGTCAGCCTCTTAAAAATTCAGTGTTGTTCTCAACTGCAATTAAAATGAATAATATATACAAGTGATTCAGTTCAAACTGTACATAGAAGGGAGTGGCTTTTTGGGGGAGCATCCAGATACAGTTTGAAAACAGAACACCAGGAAAGAATGAGTCAAAATGGCTTTTACCTGAGCCACCCTCCACGCAAAAACTTGAGCTCAGGTAAAATAATAGTACTTAGGACTGATGTAATAGCTTTTATCCATAGATCTCAAAACTCTTTATAAAGATGGGCAAGCATAATTACATCCATTTTACAGATGGAGAAACTGAGGCACACAGAAAATGAATTGCATAAGGCTCAATAGGAAAGCCAAAACCAGAACTTGGCTCGCCTGTCTCCCAGTGCAGCACATTCTCCTCTGGGCCTCTCTGTAGCTCCATAAATCCACATAGCAAAATTTGATTTCTAACCACTCTTCATTTTTCAAAATGAAAATTTTCCACTTGGGTCATTGCCAAGATATGACTACAATATAATACACCCTTGATGAATTGCTAGTTGTAGCAGGCTGTTTGAATGTCAGAGCAAAGCCTCAACATTCCCAGTATGTGTTTCTCAGATTGCTACAAAAAGGAAAGAGGCACATCTTTCTACCTACCTGCCCCTGTTCTCTTTTAGTAACTAGTCAGCATGAACCTCTTCCACCCAGAGACTACATTCCTGTGACAAGCCACAAAAGCCCCCCATTTAGATATTCTGTTGCTAGGAATGCAACGTGAAAGCCCCTTGAGGTACAAGCATCAGGGAAAAGATACATGACTGGTTGATTGTCACAAGGAATGAGAGAGAGCTTGGTTGCCAGCTCAAGAAGCACTGTCCCCTCTCCCCTTCCCCCTCCCCCCCCCCGTATTTATTCATGTGTCTTCTATGTTCTAGATTCTAGACCAGCGGTTCTCAAACTTTTTGGGCTCCGGAGCCCTTTACATGCGTAAAAAATTATGCAGAGCCCCAGCAGTGTGTGTTAATTGCATCAGTTCGAGGCAATTCTCAATTATGCTTTTGAAGGCTTTCCAGTTTGTCAACCTCGCGGAGCCCCTGGAGATGTCTCACAGAGCCCTGGGGCTCCGCGGGAGCACAGTTTGAGAAACACTGATCTAGACAAACTGTTTAGTTACAGAACATAATGCTGTTCCTATTTATATAGTGAGGGAGAGCTCTGATCCAGATGATCCACAATGGTACTTAGATCCCCGAGTCCAAGCTTTAGGTGACTAAATCTTGAACATAAGAACATAAGAACATAAGAACGGCCGTACCGGGTCAGACCAAAGGTCCATCTAGCCCAGTATCCTGTCTGCCGACAGTGGCCAGCACCAGGTGCCCCAGAGGGGGTGGACCGAAGACAATGATCAAGCGCTTTGTCTCCTGCCATCCCTCTCCAGCCTCTGTCAAACAGAGGCCAAGGACACCATTTTATCCCCTGGCTAATAGCCTTTTATGGACCTAACCTCCATGAAATTATCTAGCTTCTCTTTAAACTCTGTTATATTCCTAGCCTTCACAGCCTCCTCTGGCAAGGAGTTCCACATGCTGACTACGCTGTGTGAAGAAGAACTTTCTTTTATTAGTTTTAAACCTGCTACCCATTAATTTCATTTGGTGTCCTCTAGTTCTTCTATTTAGGAAACTAATAAATAACTTTTCTTTATCGGCCCTCTCCACACCACTCATGATTTTATACACCTCTATCATATCCCCTCAGTCTCCTCTTTTCTAAACTGAAAAGTCCCAGTCGCTTTAACCTCTCCTCATATGGGACCCGTTCCAAACCCCTAATCATTTTAGTTGCCCTTTTCTGAACCCTTTCCAAGGCCAAAATATCTTTTTGAGGTGAGGAGACCACATCTGTACACAGTATTCAAGATGTGGGCGTACCATAGTTTTATACAGGGGCAGTAAGATATTCTGGGTCTTATTTTCTATCCCTTTCTTAATAATACCTAGCATCCTATTTGCCTTTTTGACCGCGCTGCACACTGTGTGGAAGTTTTCAGAGAACTATCACGATAACTCCAAGATCTCTTTCCTGATTTGTCGTAGCCAAATTAGCCCCCATCATACTGTGCGTATAGTTGGGGTTATTTTTCCCAATGTGCATTACTTTACACTTATCCACATTAAATTTCATTTGCCATTTTGTTGCCCAATCACTCAGTTTGGTGAGATCTTCTTGGAGTCTCTTACAGTCTGCTTCTGTCTTGACTATCCTAAACAGTTTGGTATCATCCACAAACTTTACCACCTCACTGCTTACCCCTTTCTCCAGATCATTTATGAATAAGTTGAACAGGATTGGTCCTAGGACTGACCCTTGGGGACACCACTAGTTACCCCTCTCCATTCTGAAAATTTACCATTTATTCCTACCCTTTGTTTCCTGTCTTTTAACCAGTTCTCAATCCAAGAAAGGACCTTCCCTCTTATCCCATGGCCATGTAATTTACACAAGAGCCTTTGGTGAGGACCTTGTCAAAGGCTTTCTGGAAATCTAAGTATACTATATCTACTGGATCCCCCTTGTCCATGTTTGTTAACCCCTTCAAAGAACTCTAATAGATTAGTAAGACAGGATTTCCCTTTACAGAACCCATGTTGACTTTTGTCCAACAAATTATGTTCTTCTACATGCTTCACAATTTTATTCTTTACTATTGTTTCGACTAATTTGCCAGGTACTGAAGTTAGACTTACCGGTCTGTAATTGCCAGGATCGCCTCTAGAGCCCTTTTTAAATATTGGTGTCACGTTGGCTACCTTCCAGTCATTAGGTACGGAAGCTTGATTTAAGGGATAGGTTACAAACCACAGATAATAGTTCAGCAATTTCCCATTTGAGTTCTTTTAGAACCCTTGGATGAATGCCATCCGGTCCGGAGATTTGTTAACATTAAGTTTTTCTATTTGTTCCAAAACCTCCTCTAATGACACTTCAATCCGGGACAGTTCCTCAGATTCATTACCCACAAAGGATGGTGCAGATTTGGGAATCTCCCCAACGTCCTCAGCCGTGAAGACTGAAGCAAAGAAATCATTTAGTTTCTCTGCAATGGCTTTATCATCCTTAATTGCGCCTTTTATAGTTCGATCGTCTAGGGACCCACAGGTTTTTAGCAGGCTTCCTGCTTCTAATGTACTTAAAAACATTTTGTTATTTCTTTTTGAGTTTTGGCTAGCTGTTCCTCAAAATCTTTTTGCTTTTCTTATTACATTTTACACTTGATTTGACAGTGTTTATGTTCCTTCCTATTTATCTCACTAGGATTGGACTTCCACTTCTTAAAAGATACCTTTTTGTCCCTCACTGCTTCTTTTACATGGTGGTTAAGCCACGGTGACTCTTTTAGGTCTCTTGCTATGTTTTTAATTTGGGGTATACATTTAAGTTGGGCCTCTATTATGGTGTCTTTAAAAGTTTCCATGCAGCTTGCAGGGATTTGGCTCTAGTCACTGTGCCTTTTAATTTCTGTTTAACTAACCTCCTCATTTTGTGTAATTCCCCTTTTTGAAATTAAATGCCAGGGTGCTGGTCTGCTGAGGTGTTTTCCCACCACAGGAATGTTGAATGTTATTATATTATGGTCACTATTCCCAAGCGGTCCTGTAAGTTATTTCCTGGACCTGATCCTGCGCTCCACTCAGGACTAGATCAAGAATTGCCTCTCCTTGTGGGTTCCTGCACCAGCTGCTCCAAGAAGCAGTCATTTAAGCCATTGAGAAATTTTATCTCCTTCTCTTCCTGAGGTGACATGTATCCAGTCAATATGGGGGTAATTAAAATCCCCATTATTATAGAGTTCTTTGTTTTGGTAGCCTCTCTAATCTCCCTCAGCATTTCAATGTCAGTATCTCTGTCCTGGTCAGGTGGTGGTAATATATCCCTACTGCTAATTTCTTATTTTTGGAGCATGGAATTACTATCCATAGCGATTCTATTGAACATGTTGATTCATTTAATATTTTTATTTCATTTGATTCTACATTATCTTTCACATACAGTGCCACTCCGCCACCCACCCGGCCTGCTCTATCCTTTCGATATATTTTATATCCCGGTATGATTGTGTCCACAGATTTTCCTCATTCCACCAGGTTTCAGTGATGCCTATTATGTCAATCTCCTCATTTAATACTAGGTACTCTAGTTCACCCATCTTATTAGTCAGACTCCTAGCATTTGTGTAGAAGCACTTTAAAATTTGCCACTGCTTGTTGTCTGCCCTTCCCTGATGCATTGGATTCCTTTGCAGTTGTTTGTCTGCTCTGTCCCATGGTTTGCCCTCTCCCCTCCTCTCTTTCTGACTACAGCTTAGAGAATCTCTATCAATGGATTCTCCTCTAAGAGAAGTCTCCCTCCGATTTACGTGCATCTCCGCACCAATCGGCTTTCCCCCATCTCTCAGTTTAAAAACTGCTCTGACCTTTTTAATGTTTAGTGCCAGCAGTCTGGTTCCACCCTGGTTTAGGTGGAGCCCATCCTTCCTGTATAGGCTCCCCTCTCCCAAAAGTGTCCCCAGTTCCTAATAAATCCAAACCCCTCTTCCCTACACCATCGTCTCATCCACGCATTGAGATTCTGAATCTCTGCCTGCCTACCTGGCCCTGCGCGTGGAACTGGAAGCATTTCCGAGCCACCATAGAGGTCCTGGATTTCAGTCTCTTTCCTAGCAGCCTAAATTTGGCCTCCAGGACATCTCTCCTACCCTTCCCTACGTCATTGGTACCTACATGTACCACGACCACCGGCTCCTCCCAGCACTACACATAAGTCTATCTAGATGCCTCGAGAGATCCCATAACCTTCGCACCAGGCAGGCAAGTGACCATACGGTTCTCCCGGTCATCACAAACCCAACTATCTATGTTTCTAACGATCGAATCACCCACTACTAACACCTGCCTCTTCCGAACTGGCATTCCCTCCCCTCAGAGGTATCCTCAGTGCGAGAGGATACGCAACATCCTCTGGGAGGAGGGTCCCAACTACGGGATGGTTTCCCTCTGCTCCCATTGAATGCTCTGTTCCCTTGAGACTTTCATCCTCCTTAAGCGCACTGGGGCTCTCAGACTGGAGGTGGGACAGTACTACAGTGTCCCAGAAAGTCTCATCCACATATCTCTCTACCTCCCTTAGCTCCTCCAGTTCAGCCACCCTGGCCTCCAAAGCCCGAACTCGGTCTCTGGCGTCAGGAGCTCCTTGCAACAGGTGCACACATCGCAAGCCGCCCACAGGGCAGGTAATCATACATGTTACACTCGGCGCAATAAACAGGATAGCCCCCACTCTGCTGCTGGGCTTCTGTCTCCATTTTTCTAATGAATAAATTTAAGTATAAACTGGGATTCTTTTTAAACCTCTGGAATATAGATTATTATAAGAGTTATGTTTTAAAGAAGGCCAGAAGTCACTAGAGCCCTCTAACCTCCCCCTCTAACCTCCCTCTCCAAACTCCTGTTAGCAATTCCTGTTCAAGCTCCTGGTCGCTGAGTCACAGGCTTATATAGCTCTGGTAGCCCCTCCCCCTGACTGAGGCTTAGCCAATTAACAGAGGCTTCTAGATTTCAAACCTTTTAGAAGCTCCTTCAAGCAAACAAACAAACCAACCAAACAGATAAACACAAGCTCAGCACACAGCAAATAACTCCCCCACACACAAACACACACTCCAGACAGCCACTTACCACAAGGGTCCCGTTTTTACTCCTCTTTCACCTGGAGAACTCCCTCTCCAAACTCCCTGTTAGCACCAAACTCCCTGTTAGGGACTTGATCTCCTGCTATACATAGCTAAAAGAGTCACTAGAGCAAAGGGGCTGGAACACCACATGGGTTCCTGAGACATCATGCAACAGAGTCATGCTCTTTCTCTCTTCGCTCCAGTGTCTCAGTAAGTATATATCCACAGTTGAATAGCTTCAACGGGAGTGACTGAGGGAGCCCGCCATCCAAATAGCCTATAGATCAATGGCTACAAGCCCCTCCCCTTAAAGGGGGTGGTCCCTGTTCAAATCCTTTCTCCCCTTCTGACGGGGGGAAGGGAACTGAAATCTGCATTTTCCACATCCCAGGTGAATGGTCTAAAAACTAGACGAAAAGTAGTAAAGTGAGCACCTCCTCCTCCCCTAGCAATTTTTTGTGGAGGGAGGCCAGCGCCAATGTATTTTCACAAGAAATGACTCCGGAAAAAGGTTCCTGATTTTGGTTCACAAAGCAAAGAGAAATGCCGTCTACAGCCTGTATTTAGGCACTTAAATCTGAGAGGGGGTCAGGGCTTTGCTTATATTTCTTGTCATCTTCCATTGTCTTGTTTAGGCAGCTCCCTGCCTAGAGTTCTGGCTTTTGTGGATCTCCTGCTTAGGCACCTACTCTTCCCATGTACTGTATAGGTAATATCTGTCCCAAATGCAGGCTTTGTGGACTGCAGTATTATTCTTTGGATTTTCTAGCCATCCTAAATCCCTTTGTGGATCTGGGCCTCTGAGGCTCTGCACTGAGCGCTAAAAACTTTAGTTGTTTGGGGTGTGAAAAAACAACTCCCAAGTGAAAAAACTTTTAGCTCTGAAAAGTGCCAGTGTAGACAGCACTCTGTCACTGGGGTCCCAGTGATAAAGCTATTGCCTCCCCTTTGGGGTGGGGGGTTTTAACTGGCAGGAGAGCTCTCCCCTAGCAATAAAGCATGACTACTTTGTCCACGTCACAGCACTGCAGTGGCAGCACGCCTGACTCCCATGGCCTCACTGTAACATGGTAGTTACAGGGTAGACATACCCTGACACTCTAAGGCTACATCTACATTGCAGTTTTTGTGCAAAAATGGCTGTTTTTGCGCAAAAACTCGCAGAGCGTCCACACTACAAGTGCATTACATCGTCAGAAGACAGGGCTTTTTGCACAAGAGTTATTCCTCTTTCTACGAAGAATAAACTTTTTTGTGAAAGAGCTCTTGCGCAAAAAGGCATGTGTGGATGGACAACAGGGGTTTCTTGTGCAAGAAACCCCTATCGGGAAAAGCACAGGTGCTCTGTGTCCATGCACAGGTGCTCTGTTGCACAAGAGTGTCCATGGCAGTGTGGACGTGCTCTGGCACAAAAACTTTTTGCAGAAAATCTTTTCCACAAAAAGTTCTTGCTCAAGAAGCCTGCAGTGTAGACGTAGCCTTATAGTGATTTTGTTAAAAGCATTCAGACTGTAATGTTATATATATATTATATAAATTTTTTATATATTTATATATATATATAAAATATAAATTATAGTCTGAGTGCTTTTAACAAAATATAAACAAGTATATAAACTTTCAGAATGTGTCTGTCGGCCTATGCATCTGTTTGTCCATTTCTTCAAGAACTCCTCCTAAACTGTAAGAGCTAGGACCACCAAATTTGGTATGCAGCTTCCTCTTACCCTAACTTAAACTAAGGTCAGGGTTTGGTTGTGCCAGGAAAATGGGAAGTGCCAGGAATGGGACTATTTTCTATAACATGGAAAGGAAGGGGGCAGAGACTGGAGGGATATGAAAGGGAGGGGAGCAGATAGGAGGCATGTGATACTGAGAGTGGGACCTGGGGGCAGCTGAAGCACAAAGAAAATAGGTAGGAGGGCTGGAGCTCTGCTATCCTGCCTGCCTCCAGACCAGGTAAGGAGCCCCTTGCCCCAAACTTGGAGCCACCCTTCCCCTTGGGGGAGAGACCGCAGGACATGGGGGGAACTCGCTGAAGGAGGGGGCAGCCCCCAGAACCTGGCCCCTACCCAGACAGCCTGCAGGCAGTGGGGGGGGGAAGGCTGCTGGAGCAAAGGCAGGTGCGTGGTGGAAGCCCCTGGAGGCTACCCCTCCCCAGACAGCTTGCAGGCAGCAGGTAAGGCATCTGGAGGCAGGAGCAGCCCCAGGAGATTGACCCCTCCCCAGACAGCCTTCAGGCTGTGGGGGGAGGGGAGCTGGAGGAGTGGGCAGCCCACGGAGCCTCTTCCCCCTTCCCCCATCCCCCCAGACAGTCTTCAGGCTCACAGAGTGCTGTCCCCCGCAACAGGCTGCAGGACAGGGTGGCCACTGCCCCAAGCAAGGACCCTCCTGAAGCCACTGCAGGCTGGAGGGCAGCGGCAGGCCAGGGACTGACCGTCCCCCAGATAAGCTTCAGGCCTGGGGATTCAGCAGCAGGCCAGGGCTGGCCCACAGAGTCCCAACCTCCACCTGACAAGTGCACAGACCCTGATTCCTCCCTCCCGGGAGGAGTCACCCGCCAGGGAGCACAGCCCCAGCTACTCAGGAGGAGTCACTGGCGGGGAGCACTGCCACAACCCCCTGGGAGGACTCGCCGCCATAGCAGCGCCACCCTCACTGCCATAGGAGGCCCCAGTTAGTCTCTCTCCCGGCCCCCCCCCACCCCATCTCCCAGCCTCCAGTCCTGAGCTCCCTGCCCTGAGTCCTGCACCTCCTTCCCCTGGCCCTGAGGCCACCCCGGCCCCCAACACCTCCCAATCCTCTGCCTCTCCTTACCCCCCGAGCCCTCACTCCAGCCTTGATTTTCCTTCATTTTTAAAAAATTCAATCTTGGAAATAAAGCATGTGCATTTTTCATTTATTAAAAAAAAACTCCAAAAATTACTTCAGTTAAAGACCTGAGCAATGCCAGATACAGCTGCTAGCAACTGACATATCTCTAAGACACGCAGCCACTTAGCAAAACTGTCCCCCCGTAGCCAGCTAGATATTGTGCCAGTCAATATGAACTTTTGCTAACCTTAGAGCTATGAAATATAGCGGAGTTCACTGGGTAGAGGAAACACCCCTTATCAAATTTTCCCTGACAATTGACATTTAAAGTGCTGTTCCTTTAAATATCTGGCAGTTCCCCAGATTCACAGTATTTACAGCGGACATCTTGGATCAAAAGGAAGAAATGCCCTTGGCTATTTAAAAACCTTATTTACATGCTGATAGCATTTATAACTCTCATTTAGATTCTCTGCCCCTTCTTCCCCAGCCCTTCAGTGACAATGATCTTTTCAGAGCTCTTAATTCACTTCTGGCAGACATCTTGGATTCTACAGTTACGGGAAGGAAACTTCCCCCATGCTCCTCCCACAAGTTGGCAGCACTGCTAATAGTATTAATCATTTATATAGTGCTGTAAGGTGAGCATGGCTCATTATATTACAGGCAGCTGGTTTGCAGACAGTCACCGAGAGGTTGGTTGATCATTGTGCAGTAGCTGGAATGTTTCCTAAAATAGGTGTGTTTTCAGGAACTGCTTCCATGAGGACCAGGAGGAAGCTTGTCATAGATGAACTAGAAGCGGTCATTTATTCAGACTCAGTAACCAGATTCAGTGCAGTTCTGTTCTGACAAAGAGAAAACACGGTTCTTTCTTGTCATGTATGTGGGACCTGAACCTGCCCTGAACATAGCATGATTTGGGAACTGCGATTTAATTTATGTTCTTTTCTGACTACACTTACAAGATGGTATCATTTTTAAACGGAGTCTTGAATGTTGTACTCATTTCCAGCAGGCTATTTGCAGAGGATGATGTAAGTCATCTCATTTGGAAAATTTGAGTTACTAGGATCCATCTCAAAATCACGACAATAAAACCTCGGTACCACAAAAATTGTCAGGTATCCTATATATGCTGAATGTTTACCAAAGGGGAGAAATATAGATATCTCATTGAGCTTGAAAACATTTTACTGTTACAATTTTTTTGCACCCTTTCAATTGTATCCTTTGTACTGTTTGTCCATCTGTACAGGCCTGGGAAGGAGAGAGGAAATTATGACACATACATTTTAGAGACTTCTGCAAATAGTTTTTTCTATCTGTAATGGAAGTCCCAGCATCTCTCTATCTGCCTAGGCCATGCTATATTGGAAAGAGCATAATCCCAGCTATGCACCGAGATTTAAAAAAAATGCCAAAATCTAGCAATTAATTATATACTAAGGTAGACCTATTGCTGGTCCAAAATGCTGAACCTGAGATCTGTGTAATTTCGAGGAGAAAAGGAATAATTTTCCATGACTGGTAATTTAAAAAAAAATGTGGCTGTTTGCATATGCTCACAGGTTTGGAATGTTAGACGTAGTCCCAGTGAAGCTGGATTAGTGGGCAGAGAGCAGGTGATAGGGTCAAAAGTGCATCCTGGCTTCCATTTATCACATGGATATCACTCATGGGTAAGTGATGTATGCATATGTTCATGCTGAACAGCACAAGTATTTGTGTGGAAAGTGGCAGAGATATCTGGGGAGTTCCATTTAGCTTCAAAGGTGTCAGCAATTGCAGTGTTGCAAAGCTGTGGAGTTGGACAAATCTTTAAAAAGTGGAATCCTGAGAGAAACAAGCCTGGGACGTCTGTATTATGATTTCATACTTTTTGGCTCCTCTGATTCGGACTAGCATCAAACCTCTCCCCTTCCTGCCTTCCTTCCCCCAGGAGGCTGCCATGACCTTACTAACCACCCACGGTTTCCATGTTATTGTCAGCATCCTTACACTTGACTGATGAGAAGTATGTGATTGTTCAACACATCATAAAAACAGCTATGGCAATTGAAGGAGAGATCTGGAATATATTTATAGAAATCTGTAAACAATCATTTCAATTCCACTATTCAGTGCCATGCACACATTAGTGTATGAGCTATTGAGCTGTCAGATTTTCTTTGATTCTTTCACCCCTTCTAAAAATTACCAAGTGCTCAGACTTATTTCAAACCATTTTGTATTTCATAACGTTTTGTTTAGAGAGACAATTTCTTGTTTGAACTGCAGTAACCTAGATGGTTTTCTTTTTATGATTACACATCTTTTCATTGATCTTTAAGGGGCTTGACAAGCCACGATCCACTGACATTCCCTGTATGTTCTAAAAGGCTTCTTTAGGCAATTCTAGCACATGCACCCATCCATTACATACAGCTCAACGTATGCTTTAAATAGACAGCAGGAAAAAAAAAGCTGTGAAACTCTTTTGGAAAGATAAATAATGCAACAGTGGGACATTCATTGCAAAAGTCTGTGGGCTCTAGGTGCGAATCAGGCATTTTACTCACCATAGCATGATTTAGCCACATTGGAATGATCCCATCCAGGCTCTTGGGGTAAACCAGTTCTCGGTTGTATGTATACAGCACCCAAAAGGACATAAACACAAACTGCAACAAAAGAGTTTTTTTTGTTTTAAGAGGCAAAACAGTTTGCAGGAAAAATGTGAGATAAAATAGCTGACATATCACACAAATAACAAAGTAAAGAAGGGACAGTACTGCAAGATGCAGCTAGTCTTGAGCGGGCTGCTGGGGCATATATCTATAAGAAACTTCTCCTCTACTCTATCAACTGCTGACACTGAAATTTCCATGGAACACGTGACTTGAACCAGTCTTATGTTGCCAGTGGGATCTGGGATGGTCCAATGTTCCTATGCCTTAGTTGTGAGGCCAAAGGATTTGTTCTGCTCAATAACAAAGTAAAAGCAGATCGCGGCAAGACTGATTGTTTAAATCTTGGCATGCCGGTAAAGTCTGTAAGCTTCATTCCTAAGCTGTAGGTATGGGAGTAGGCTGTATCTTGGGTCCATCTGATCCAATAGGGGAGGATTTACAGCCGGAGGATTTAAGAGTAAGAAATGAATCCCGGTATCAGCTACTGATAGCCGAAAGCTCATTTGTACTTTCTTGGCCTGGTTTGACGTTTAAGCACAAGTTGTCCGTATTATGGAAACTGAGGGTATGAGAGGTGGGGAGGATTGTCAATACTAAATATAGTGCAGACAGGTTACAGATAGGTACATCCTGGTGTTCAGCCCTTTTCTGTTACATACTCGGAAGTGTGCACGGGAGATGTGACAGCTGGGTTACAAGAAACTGGCATACATAGAACGACTAGTAGCGCCGATAGCTTAGTCTCAGTCACAGGAATGACCTCTTTTGAGTCACCTGGCTGAAATGCTTGTGGCCCCAGTTAAAGATGAGTTTCAGCTCTCCGTAGACCAGCTTCTGCCAGTCCCTCTCACGCTGAGTTGTACTTACTCATGTGAGTATTGCATTAGTTCTAGTCTGGCCCATTCTATGCAGAACCATTTGGCAGACAAATATCTACATGTGAACAGACAGTCCAAAAAGAATCTGATATAAATTACTCTGAGTCGTGTCATTTAAGTCTGTTTCTCTTTTGTGTTTAACTTCATTGTGCTGTCTGGGAAGATAATACGAGGATTTGTTGCCTTTTAAGACTCTTAAGGCAGATCTTGCCCTTTTGGTGAAACTACTTCAGTAAGAACAACAAGAAGTCTTGTGGCACCTTATAGACTAACAGATATATTGGAGCATAAGTTTTATGCTCCAATATATCTGTTAGTCTATAAGGTGCCACAGGCCTTCTCATTGTTCTTGCAGATTCAGACTAACACGACTACCCCTCTGATACTTCAGTAGATAATTTCAGTGACTCTGTACATATAAGGATGGCAGAATGTCCACTTTCTGCCCTTTAATTTTCTTGGCTCTCCATGTGCCTATGGCTGGGTTGTAGGAGGGGTTTGTAAACCACCATGTCGGAGCAACATATTCAACATTAAACCACTAACTGGCCTCACATCTGGGGCTAGATTTAAACATTGTTTCTTCATTTATATGGACTCCTACTGTTTTCAAAAGACAAAATGTGGCTCTCTAGTAATATCTGTATCTATTTGGTATGGGTGTATGTATATATCTGATTATTATTATGGACACTGGTTACTTACCGTGGCCACAGGGAAAGCCAGGACACTGAAGAGAAGGTCTCTGCAGGAAATTATGTACTTAACACTTTGCAGTTTCTTAATTAGTCTCAGCACATCAGCCAGGAAGGAGACTCCATAGAAAACAGCCTGCAAAACCTAAATTAATTACAGATAATGAAGGAATCTTCATCCACCTTTAATTAGCATGTTCCTGCATGAACTCAATACTTGCTCTTTAGGGAGTTGTTTTGTTGGTGAACTACAAGTCAGCACCAGGGAAATAGCTTTTGGCTCAATTTTCCTTATTAACGGAAAGTGATTGAACTCAGTAGTTCAGGAGATTACTTTAACAGTACCTCATTTAATGGCCCAAGCACAACAGTGTGGCGTGAAGAGTGAGCTTTATTCAGACTGGAGGTGGCAAGATGTGTTGAAAGATAGGCCTTTTTGCAATTAATATGTTAATTTTTAACCTCTAGGTAACATAGTGGTGATGGGAGGGGAGAAATCTGTGGCTATTCCTGCAAAGCAGCTGCTATAAGCGTTCTCATGGGTTAGCCAAGATGGTGCCTCCTGGCTGGTGATGTGTTGGAGGTCAGGCCAACATCACACCATTTAACCCAAACAAAACACCCAAATAGGGCTGTGTTAGACAGAGAAGCCGTCAAAAAAAGAATCATCCTGGACTGGGTTCTGAACCTATTTCTGCGGAATTCAGGGGGATACTAGAGTAGGACTTCACATTTAGATCTTCAAAGATTTTTAGGCAGGAGTTAGCTACCTTTGAGGATCTGGGTCTCAGTAACTAGAAATAAGACCTTAGAACTGCAAGAGCTGGGGTGTAACCAAAAAATGTAACCAATGAATTCTGGCTCTTTTTTGTAATTAGCTGACTTTATAGCTGGTCCAATAATAGTATGCAAATAATGTATAACCTGTATTCTCTACTACTGATCCTCCAATAATTGTATTTGAAAATAATGTTTTTCATTGTTCAACCACTGGTCATGCTACACAATGAACCGTGGTGCATTAAAGTAGGAAGAAGTAAAGATGAAGCCTATTAAGAGCTTGCTGCTCATTGACTGCTAATCTGTGCTCCACTTTGAACCTGAGCTCAGGTCTCTTGATCACTGATGGTATTTTTAAGGCTAAATTGTCCCACTGTTGTGCTGGGAAACTGCCTATTGCAAATGCAGGCACTGTTGAAATGGAAAGATACTGTCTGGTATGCAGAATGATGTCTCTTTGACCATGATCTTACCCTGAATCAGATTTTTATTTTGAGTACCTGTGATAGCTGAGCTTGGACTGATGACTGCTTTGGGAGACTGGAGAGGTGGGGTTGGGAGAGGACAGCATTTGAACAGCACTTCCACAGATAATGCTACATTATCAGATGTCTGACAGAAGGGAAGAAGTGGTGGGATTTCAGGTCAGCAGTCATCAGTTTTGTACTTCAATGAACTTTTCCCTAAATAAAGTTTTAGAAGAAGAATAGAAGATGGGGAGCAGGATGACTTTTTCCCCCCGCAACCCACCTTAGGATGTCAAAGTGTATTTAAATATTAATTACTTACTCTTCACAACATCCTTATCAGGCAGGCAATTAGCTTTAAACAAAAGATAGGGAAACTGAGGTACCGAGAAACTGTGAGACTTGCCGGTGGTGGTCACATAGGAATATGTGGCAGATGTGGGAGTGAAATGCAGATCACTTGGCAAATAGCACTGTGACACACCACCAAGACCATTCTTCCTCCCAAACAGGACAGGAGCCTTACGGACTGATTAATGTAATTGTCATTAAAAATAACCATGCCAGAACTAGAAATAGTGACCGTCTAAGTTCATTCTAGTTTGAGACACAAAAATAGCCCTTTAAATATGTGCACGTCTTTCACCATTGACTCTGAGATCTTTCTTATGAAGGCTGGCCTCTATAACTGTGGGTACAATTTTGGACTCTTAAGGGCTCCATCTTGCAAGGTGCTGCACTCAAAGCAGCAAAGCACATAAGCATGTGCCCAACTTCAGTGGCACTCCATGTATACTTAAAGTTAAGCACATGTTTACGTGCCTTGTCAGATCAGGGCCTGGGAGCCTGTTTCTTGAGGTGTACACATGGGAGCTGGGTGCTTAAGAATTGATCTTGTTCCTGTATGCAGTTGGCTGTAAATACCACAGGCTGCAGAGCCAGCTATAATATTCAATTCAGTTCTTTCTCCCTATACTTTAAACATCATGACAAATGGCAATGAAATGACCTGGGTGACATGATGACAGTGAAAGTCTGGTGACGCATCATGACTAATGGTTAATAAAGCATCGCATAGGCTTTCCCTGTTTGAGAGCGGCATAGTTCCCAGAGTACAAGGGTATGATTGCTGCTCTTATGGTGAGCCCTACATTAATCATGGAACAGAAATAAACTTCATTTCCCCCTTAAAATCAATTAAAACAAACATTTGGATGGAAAAGAAACAGATGGTCCCAAAATATCCAAGTTCTCGGTCTAGCATTTTTTTTCCCTGTAGCTTACAGAAGAGGTCAATAATATCTTCCATGCTGAAAACTTTCCATTCATTTTTCTTTACTCTGATAACACTTCTTGAAATGCATGAGATAATATTGCACAAGCTTCTATGTTTCTTCCCACTCCCTTTGTCTTCAAAAACAGTGAAAATACAGAAATTAACAGTTCAAGGAAATTAACCACCAAACTGAAATAACATTCCATCTTATACCTGGTTTAACAGAAATAGAGACATGCTAACAGTGAGTGTGCACTCTCAAATTGCAAGAGCAACTAACTAGGCTTTGGAAAGCTAGCTATTGTCCTAGCCTGTCTCAGGAAAGGAATTGTGATCCTGCTACTCAGTTTAGGATGGTGAGACTCATTCTTGTGCAGAAGGGCTGCCTGAGGCTTATGAATACTTCAGTCCCTCTTAAGCCTTATTTGGAGGCAAAATTTCTGCTCAATGAGACATACCTACACTAACTCTGGTCAAACTCAAACACTAAAAATAGAGGTGTAGGCTCAATTAAATGAGCAGCAGAGGGGCTAGCCACTCCATCTATGATCCAGGCCAAGAGACTAGGTAAGAACTTTGGATGACTAGTCTGTGCCACCACTCACACCTCTGTGGCTACACTTCTATTTTTAGTGCTGTAGTCTGATGAAAACTAGTCTCCTCAAGCTGGAAATGATGCCTCCAGCTTGAAGTGTAGATATACCTTTAGAGGAGTGCAGGAAAGAAGTCCCGATGCCATAGGGAACATCTACATTGCAACTAGACACCCATATCTGGCCTGTGCCAGCTGACTGGGGCATGCAGGGCTTGGGCTAAGGGGCTATTTAAATGTAATGTAGACATTTGGGCTCAGCCTGCAATCTGAGATCTGGGACACTCCACCTCAGAGGGTTCTAACCAGAGCTGAAAGTAACTTTAATTTCTTACAGGTACTGTTGTATTGCACCCACTCCCTCCTAGAGGGGGGTTTCAGGACAGAGGGTTGGGTGATGATATGGTAGTACCTATAAGAGATGTGTGGGATGGAGTGCAGGGGGCTTCTGGGCAGGAGGTTGGGAGGAGGGGCACAGGAGTGGGTGCAAGGGTTGGGAGGGTGAGGGGTCCAGGAGATAGGGTTGGGGGTGTGTGAGAAGCAGCACAAGGCAGGGACCTGGTGTGTGTGCATCCGGGGGAAGTGCAGGAGACCAAGGATGCTATTTAGGGGGGGCAGGGGGGCTGAAGCTCCCAGCCCCAGGATTTCTGCCAGAACACTGCTTACTGTTTCCCTTTGGCACTGTCAGGGAGTGAGAGGAAAGCACACAGCTTGGGTCACTTGCTCCTCTGTCCTCCCCCAGCCAGGAGGGAGAGGGATGCAGGCAGACATGCTGTGTGCTGTCCTCTCGCTCCCTGAGAGTGACAGGAAAGGGAACAACAGCAAGAGCATACCAGTGTGAGTCTCAGGGGTGAGAAGTATAAGCCCCGCCCCCATCCTAAATGGCACCCTGGAAAGGGTTCTCGGGGTAGGGCAGTCCTGGACCAGTGAGGGAATGTGCCCCCAGGTGGCCCCTTTAACCTGCTGGGCTGCCAGCTGCTTAGCATGACAGCTTGCAGGAGAGCCATAGGAGCCCAGATGTGAACGCTCCACCTCCTCTTGCAGCAGAGTGCCCCAGCCAGCCAGCTCCTGCTTGCCAGAACAGTGGACCAGAGCACAGTAGTTTGCTTTCACCTCTGCCTAAAGCCCAGGCTCCAGCCAGAGCCCAAATGTCTACACTGCAGTTAAACAGCCTCTTAGCCTGAGCCTGGTGAGCCCGAGTGAGCTGGCATGGGGAAGCTGTGGATTTTTAATTGCAGTGTAGACATACTCACAAATGTCCTGTAAATGGTGAAAGGAGCTCTTTGTGCCTGCATAGACACCCTCTGGGAAGTGGTTTCATTTGGATTACACTCAGCCTTTGTTTTCAGGTGTAACAAGAGAATTTTAACCCCACTTTAAAACTGGAAAACTGAGCACAGTCTTCATTATGCAAGTACTTCTATAATATATCACTGTGCCATAGAACACAGATGGACTTGACCACCAGATCTGAACTTGCACAAACTCAGGAATATTCCTTCCTGGACATGAATCCACATTTTGCCACTCTAGCTCACCTCTAGGAAAGGTAAAAGCATACTAAAAATATACAAAAAGGATGAAATTATTTCCAATGGCCATATGACTTTCCACACACAATATTGGCACTTGCAACTGCAGCTACTCTCAGTATATAAATCTGCCAGGTGTCGTTCAAAGGGATTTCCCAGAGTATTCCCCCCCGCCCCCGCCGCCAGAACAGGAATAGAAACAAGCACAGAAACATTCTGAAAAGAAACATCCAATGAGTAACATGCAGAGAAGGATGGGGAATTGACTGGCCTTTCAAGACAAACTTCTGTTTTCTGTAAACTGTTTTTAGTGCCACAGTGATAAGTGCTTTAGAAATGCTTATATACAGACAGACAGGATGTGTTTCGTTAACTATATGCATATAATTTGGCCCGACAGATTGGATCAACTAAGGAGGCATCAGTGGCAAAAATCAAATTCACCTAATTAGATCAAAGCAAGTATTTCCATTTATTTATTCCTATGGTTCATTTTCAAAGACACCATCTGGCTACATGAATATATCTCATTCCCAAACTGATAGTCGTAAATAGTGCCCATGGCATTTGTTTACTCTACTATACATTTGACAGAGTCTGTTGGTCTGTTTGTTCAAGAACTCCTCCTACACATTAAGAGCTAACACCACCAAAATGGGTACGCAGCTTCCTCGTATCCTAAGGAAAGGATTTGGTTGTGCCAGGACAATGGGATGTGCCTGGGATGGGATTGCTTCTCAGAAAACCAATAAAGAAAAGAGACAGAATCATCAGGCAGTTGACAGGGGCTGGCTGAGACTGCCCCATTGCTGAGTTTCCCAATCCCCAGGCACCCTTTAGAGGAGGTAAGTGGTACTGAAGCTCCCTCCCATACTGGGATCTGGCTGTTCCCCTTCGTCAGGGAGCGAGGGAAAAAATGCACAGTTTGCTGCATTCCTCACTCTGGGTGAGGAGCGCAGGAGGCAGACGAACCGGGACCTGCCCCAGACAGGGGACATGCACCTTTCCCCCAGCTGTGCTGGCTGGAGCTGCAGTAGCCATGGGCTACATCTATACCGCAAGCCTCTTGCGGAAGAGCAAATGCAAATGGAGCACTCATTTGCATATGCAGCGCTCTCATTTGCATTTCCTCTTCCTTTTCCTTTTGCGCAAGAGGGTTTTGCACAAAAAAACCACTGTGTAGACGGCGCCTTTTTGTGCAAGAGCTGTTCTTCCTCATTTTTTTGGAGGAAGAACAGTTCTTGTGCAAAAGGGAGTTGTTGCGCAAAAAGGAGCCATCTACACAGCACTTTTTTGCGCAAAACCCTCTTGCGCAAAAGGGAAAGGAAGAGGAAATGCAAATGAGAGCGCTGCATATGCAAATGAGTGCTCCATGTAATGAATGACATTTGGGAGGGGTGTGTGTGGATGCAAATTTCTGTATTCAGATGTTCTGCATTGAAGGATATTCTTGTGTATATGCAACAAACCTTTTTTTATGTGATAAATGGAAAGATTTAGTGGCAATAACTTATTCTGGATGCTGCATTATTAATTGTATGGAAGTAACAACTAAGATCCCGAGTCATGGACCCAGGATCTGTTGTGTGAGGCATGGTACAAAAACAGAACAAAAAGAGCCCCAAAGAACTTAGAATGTATGTATGTTTCATATCACACAATAATGGATGTAAAACTATTCTTATCTGTCCAATAGTCTCTTCTATCAATTCAGGAATGGATGAATGGAAATCTTTAACATTGAACACTAGAGCTTTTATTCTCCTCTTGTGCCACACCACCTTATGCTTTCTCCTTTCAGGGGCTCTGACTGCAACAAATAGTGAGTAGGTGGATTTGAAGTGGTATGTGAGAGCTGGAATCTGGCTTTTTGGAGGCTCACACGGTAGGTGTTAATGTGGAGAAATTGCTAAAAGAGCAGCAGACATAAAAGCAAGTATGTGTTTCCAAGCCAAGCTGTTCAGGACCAGGGATTTCCATGGCATGGACAACTTTGCATTTCTGATTTTTTTTTTTTCATTCTAAATCTTAACAAAAAGCCAGAGATCAAAATGGACATTTAAAAAAAAAGTCTGTTTCAGAAGGACCAAAAGGAAATGTTGTGATATTTTTCCAGGCTGGCAAGCTGGCCACTAGGAACCTGGGCAACTAGATGGGGTGCTAGAGATCCCAGGCAGCCTGATGAGCTCACCACTTGGCAGGCTGACTGTGGGAAGAGGGGGTGGGGCACAGGCAGGAAACCAAGTTGGCCTACTAACCAGTCTGCCTGCTGCTTGGATTCACTTTAAACTTACAACAGAATCAACATGTTCCCTCAGAATGTTTCGATTCCATTGAATCAGCATTTTCTGACAGAAAACTGGTCTGAATGTTTTCAGCCAACTTTAGTTCCAAGAGACAGTTCTTAGTATCCCTTGACGAGTCATAGTTCTATTTCCAAAGGCTGCAGAATCTCTGAACAGTCTCCTAGCCTTTATTTGCTGATGCCCACACCCCGAGCAGAAAGCTCAAGTGCCCCAGAGCAGGACATTTGACATGTTCTCCTGCTCCTGAGCAAGTCCCAGGGTGGTGACTACAGCCTGTTTCCATCCAGTGAGCCAGGAGCCCCCGGGTAGATCATGCTTCTGGCTATTAGTAGCCACAGCAGTAAATATTCACATTGATTATTACTGTATACGCTACACAGACACAGAAGAGACAAATCCTTACCCTGAAGTGCCTAGGCTAAAAAAGGGCTTGAATGCACAGGTTCCCAACCTTTTTTTATACTGTGGACCATTCACAAACTTTTGGTGAACCAGTAACTTTTTATTTACATATTTGCAGTGCCAGCCCCCCGTCCCAAACACCTCAGTGCCAGCCCTTCCGCCCCTTAGAGCACCCATCACCAGACTCCCGAGTGCCAGCCTCCTGTTTCCAGAGCCCCACTGCACCCAACCCCCCGGAGTCCCTCTCCAGTGCCAGCTGCCAGTCCCCAATATTAGTCCTTTCCCCAGAGTTCCCAGTAACAGCCCCCTGTCTCTTAGCTCCCCCTACCCTGAGCCCCACAGCACTATCCTAGCCCCACGAAGCCCCCAGTGCCTGCCTGGCCCCCCTCACCTAGCCCTACGCTGCCTCCCAGCTGAGCATTGCTGCCCAAGTTGCAGTCGTTCTAAGGCTGCCATGCCGGGCTCCACGTGGCCCTCCCATCACGCAGCAAACCGCTCTTCCATGTCCAGGAAGTGCCCCTGCCCCTGCCTAGTGCTGGTTGGCTGAAAGGCGGGGGCAGGATACACCTCTTCCAACACTGGCAGGAGGGGAGATGCTAGGCAGCATGCCCAGGCCCCGGTCTCCAGAGCTGCCGCAGCCCGGCGGTTGGGCACTGCTGCTTTAATGTAGACCACTATGCCGTCTATTGTGTGGTGACTCCCAGAGTAGTATCATCCAGAGGTCCTCTAGGGATAAGGATGGGCATGGTAGGTCTGGAGGTTCCACTGCTTTGCAAATCCATACACCACAGACTGGGTACAAAGGGAATGCAAGGGCTTCTCTTGTCAGCCTCAAGGCTAACTAGTATCCCTGAAATGGTTCCATTGCCAAAGCAACAGCTCAGTTGGAATCCTCTCCACAAGCCCCTATTCTACCTATAGAAATCCTCACCATGCAGCCCAGATACTTGGGCTGGTTACTTGGACCAAGTTTTGTCCCATGAGCAGCATGACGTATGTTTTCATTCGCTTAGTAATGCTGTGCCATTAGTAATAATGTGTGATGCAGAAATATATTATTGTCAGTATATCCTAATGTAATTCTAAGAAACAGAGCAAACCACTGATCACACTCCTTGAAATGCATGCGATAATATTGCACATATTTCTGCATTTCTTTTTAGCCCTTGTGACTTAAAATGTTTCCCCCCTAAACAATTTGTTTGTAATTAAGTACATGCAATGATTAGCTAGTGCCTCCCCTTATTTTGTTTTGCTGCTTGTCTATTTTGTTATAGGTAAAATCCCATTGGAAGAACTATAATTAGCACGGCACAGCTACTACTGCGTGCTGAATATACTTATAATATTTGGTAACTGTTCTACTCCGAGGGTTAGATAACATGGTTCAAAGCTGTACATCTTTCCTGTACATATTCTACATTTCATTCCTTCTCCCAATTAACTTATCTCTTTACAATGAGGCAACTAGCTACAGTATACATTTTATGCATAAACAACACAAATGAGGATACCTATGTAGTTTCCTTTGGGGTACAAACCATAAAAGAAAGCAGTATCACAGCAGCAAATACACCAGCTGCATATGTTTTGAGGCACAGATGGTAGACAGACAAATAGACAGATTGGTACCACAGTATACTATGTGCTTACCAGATTGAGAACTGTCAAATATTTCCACTGCCTACCATAAAGGAATACTTCAGACGGCCGGTCTTCTGCTCTTACGAGTGAGATTGAATAAGTTACAAAAACATACCAGACAAAAACAAGGGAATGATACACAGCCAGGGTAGCGATTGCCATGGCTCTGCTGCGAGTCCTATTCAAACCTTGAAGCAGCTCTTCTTTTAATGTTCTTCAGCCATGCATAGGAAATTGCACTGCAGGAGAATTTGCTACCCAAAGAAAGTCAGGACATTGCTCACATGAAACAAATATTAGAACACTGGCTGGACTTTGCTTCCCTTTTCTTCTCTTTTTTGTTCTACTGATAAGCTTGGAAAAAAATAGGCTTATTCCCTGGATTTAAATGCCTCACTCAAGATTACTGAAGATTAGTTGCAGAGTTACATAAGTTTTGGTGTTTCTGCACCAGGGGAGGAGGTTGTCGCTTGTTTTGCATAACTGAGTGTTTCACATGCTTTTTGGACAAATAGGGGAAGAATCCTTAGTTTTCCTTCTGGTGAGATATTGGTGTTGCCATGAACCTGGATCAATTTTGTGGAACCTTTGTCACTTTTCTCTGGACAAAGTAAAAAGATGGAAAAAAGAGGGGGCTTTGAAAAGGGAACTCAATATATTTGTTGGTGTGGAGGGAGGTTAGCTAAAGCATTAATACACGGATGTTAGGATTCTTTGGTCTGATAAATGTTGTAAGTTTTGAAATAATCTTTGGCATTCTCTGCAGAAAGTCTTCCTGAAGTATGTCGTTCTGTCAATCCATGTTACTTTAGGTATTTGTAAATGTACACAGCTGGTCTGACAAAATTCAAGTCACTTTAATGTCTGGGAGCAGGAAGAGGGAAGGAGCAACAGTCTTCTAGAGTAATAAACTTCAGTAGTTTCTTTACTGAGCTGCTACTTACCTGCTTGTTTGTTTAAGCACATTAACCTCCAGCTAGTGGTTCTACCCTGGTATGACACTGCAGCATTATATATGTGTATATAGATAATACAGCAATTGCAGCTGTGCAGCTGATCAAGTCAAGCATGTTAGCCTAAGTGTCTTAACCATACTGTAGCCTAAAGAGGGTTACACAAGTCCATGAGGGAACCGGGCAGACTTTGCCAATAAGTGCAACCTGCAAGTGTACAGCCTGCATCTTCTAAATGGCCACAGCAACAAAGAAGTCACAGAGGCCCCACTTATAGTCATTAGCAGCAGCACCTCTGATCACTACACAGTTGAAGCAGTTGAGCTTTACTCAGAGCTGATGTGGCAGGTCAAAACGAGGGGGCTGGACGGTTGGATCTGTTACAAAATAGGCGTTGGCAGATTCTGCAAGATGACTTGACACTTGGTGTCAGGGAAGGGACATTGTAGGACAGGATCAACATCCAAGCCCAGTTTGTTGGTGCCATGGTTCCTGTGAAACTATTCATTCAATAATTTGCCTGGCTGTCTTCTCATGTTGTGGGTAGAGAACTGAGCAATGCTACAGAATAACACAGGGCAAGCCCAGAGTTTTAGTGTCTGTGCATTGGCTCCTCAGACACAGTTAATTCACTGATCAGATGGTTTCTTATCTTTATTTGCAGTAAGGTCTTGATAAAGCATTCCTTGAAAGTCAAAGGTACAGTCTAATGTAAGCCTGTATACACAGGTTTTGGATCATCTCTGTGTCTGCAACAATGACCATATGGGTATTTTACGATTCTCTCTAGGCATTGAGTTGATTGTCTCTGTTGATCTGCATCGTCACTCATCACAAATGACCATCATAACAGAGATGACAGAGACTGAACAACTGTCTCCTCCTGTAGAGACAGTCACTCCAGGCCAGGGTTGATTCTTGGCTGAGCAGACTATATTAAGGCTACTGTACTCAGTGTTAAGGTTAGTGTTCTATAGGGACACTTGACCAATCTGCTCTTTCTCCTGGTCCAGGGCTCAAGACTCAGAATGGAATGATTTCATATGGAATCAAAAAGAAATTTACATGTGTGTCAGAAAATAGCCCCAACACTGACTTCACTTTTAATTTATATTATCCACATCCAGATACCACAGACACAATTCAAAATGAATCTCTCTCTTTTTAATGTTAACACTTCTCAGATTTCTCATTGCCTTTTACTCCAGTTTGAAATGTATTAGGAGACCTTCCTGAGGATGGGTGAGGTCAGAGAACAAAAATCTTTTGCAAGGAAAAAAAAACATAATCCATTGTTCTGGATCCTAAAGACTTACATTATGTGTTCAAAGAATCCCAGTGGAAAATTTGTTTTAAATCACCTGACTTTTTGGATTTGCCTATGAAGTTTTGGTGACTTATTAATAATGAAGCTTGCAGGTACACTTCCTCTTTCTCTGTCTTCCTAGAACTTGTCACTACGTATGACAGTAGAAAGAAGAATGGAAATATGGCATGACAGGGCTTTTTAAATTTATTTACACAGTGGACGGTTATTATGTATAACATTTAACAAGCACTCCAGGTTCTGTAAAATGCATCTTTCCAAGTAATAGTTCTTTCCAGCATAACTTTAAAGTAGGATGGCATGTGCTTGTGATGATTTGCACCTGAATTTGTGCAAAAGAATGTAAAGCTATGCAAATTTACAAGGTATTTTTATTTTTCCCTTCAGAAGATTTTTGGCTGGTATGGCCGAGACTTCCAGCCACGGTGTTGTTTGTAGTGACAGTTTTGTGATGTGGACACCTGTCCTATAGACTGAGACCATCTGTTTTGTTTTCCCACATACAAAGAGCAAAATATGTATCCTTCAGTCTAGCTGGCTTTTAGTTCAGATGGAAGAGGAGGGAGAGAGAGAGAGAAGAAGAGAGAAAAATGGTATATGGTCTCCTATTCAATGCGCTGCACTTGTGGAGTCTTTTACACAAAGGTAAAGAAAGTGCAAAAGGCTACTAATAAATGAGAATAGTGGCATTTCCACCCACTTGGACAGGACCATGGAATCGGAGATCTTCACTGGGGAAAGAATTCAGGAATACTCATAAATAGGTGGTGTGTTTCTATATGGTACTGAGAGCCCTTAAATCCAATTGAAACTCATGTAACTTGAGGGTGCTTAGCATCTCCCAGGGAGTTCTTAGCATCTGACAGGATCAGGCCCAAATTGTCTATTACTGTCAGTTTGATCCTTCTTTCTACTGAAGATAGGCTCTGTACAAACACAGAATGAAAAGACAGCCCCTTTGCTAAAGAACTAAGTCTAGGGAAATAGAACCTAAGGAAATAGATTGGTCTCTGCTCGCTGATCCTGTTAGGGGAACTAAGATATGCATTATAGGACCCTGCCTTTATCTGTCCGTCAGGAGGAGAGAAGAGTGTTGTATGATACGTGACCAAAGTTCAGCTGTTCATTAAAAGAAACAGATAAAAAAAGTAAATACAATAACTCTCCAGGAGACATTCCTGTGGGTGCTCCACTCGGGTCAAGGTACATCCTTGATTGGAGATTCCTACAGCAGTACACCTTCCCCACAGAGCAGAAGCGCACTCTGCCTGCCTCATGAGGTTTCAGTGTATAAATAGTATGCACATGGTCTGGGCTGCTCAGTTCCTTCTCTACCATCCCTGACCAGAGACAGAGTACAGCAGTCATGCTGTCCACCTCTGCAACATAGTTTCTTGTAGATACATACTTACTCGGGGGCTGTGCCCCAGGCTTGCTAAGCTCTCCAACCCCCCTCTTTCCAGTGGTAGGCAGCCCCGACATTCCCCACAGCCGCCAGGGAGGCCCAGGCCAAAGCATGGCAGCCCCAACCTGCACCCTCCGTCCCTGCTGGCTTCCAGGCCAAGGCCAGGCTAGCACAAGCTTTGCTGCCCCCCACCTCTCAGATGTTGACAGGGCTGATCCCAGGCCAGTCCCGGCTCTCCCACCACCCCGGCCATCTGCTCCTACCCCAGCCGGGGCCACTGGAGCACCTGCCACACAGCCTCCAGCTCTAGCCCTAGCTGAGGCCGTGCTGCCCACCATGTGGCTTCCAGATGTCACTCTGTCATCCCACAGGAAAAGTTTTTTTTATATGTAGAGAGAGATTTAGTTAATTAGTTTCTGTTACAGATAGCCTTCAAGCAGTGGGAGCAGCGCGTACCTTTGAGCCTGCTGCCCCGCTTCAGTCTTGCATGCCACCGATGCCACCCGCTTGCTCAGTGCTGCAACAACACACAGTGCTCACTCACACTGCACCAATAGTCTCCTCAGCTGCCATGGTGCCAGAACCACCTCATCTCAGCACGGCACCGCCATCCCACTCCGCACCAGTACACACAATGTGATTTGGCTCTGTTCAGAAACAATTCCTCCCTCTCCAGAATCTCCTTTCCTGGAGGTAAATTTGTCACCAGAGCAACAACCTCATTTTTGCCAGTCCTCCATAACTCCTTCCCACCTTTCCAGCAGGGACGAAGAGGTCTTCAAGAACAGAGATTTTTTCCACACTCCACCAGAGTGTGGAGACCCATTCAAGCAAAATACACCTACTAAAGAGTACCCATGGTATGTTCCCCTTCTGGATGGCACTGCCCATGCTATTCCTTGGTCACTGGCCATTCTGAGGCACATAGGACCACTACAGAGCAGGACATGCTAACCATCCCGCCCCATGGAGGCAAGTTCACAAATCTCCCCCGACAATCCCTCAACCAGAGGTGGACTTAAATTCTAGCCCTGCACAGGACATATAAACAGAGGTTGCAGGGGACACCTCACGCCCAGCCACTGGGGCACCTCCCTTATCCCAGGACACAAAACTGCCCACCACATCTGCGTTGACAGATGAACTTATCCAGGACCTCTTTAAGAGAGTGGCGGGTGACCTTAACATCATTTTGGAGGAGGACTTGGACAACCAACACTCGCTCGGACATATTGCAAGCCCAGGAGCAGCCCAAGGCCGGCTGCGGCAGCTGGCGCCCTAGGCGGAAGGCGCAATTGGCGCCTTAGTTTGCCTAGGTCCATGGGCCGCCCCTGTGCAAACCATACCTGTCTCCAAAAATAGCACTGCTCTATCCTGAAATCTGCACAAACAATATGGCAGATACTCACCTCCATCACACCCACAAGTAAGAGGATGGACCACAAAAGACCTTAAGTTCCTCTTTACACAACCTGCTCCCAACTTGCCAGTAGTGGAAGCAGCTAACCAAAACAACCACAATTCAAGATCACCCCATCCAAAAGGGATAATAAAAGAACAGATGCATTTGGCCTCTACCACCTTGCAATTTAAAGTGGCCATTTATGTGGCACTGCTGGCTAAATATGACCACCGAAACTATTCCAAAATTGAAAGTTGTATTGGTGGCATACCTCAAGAGAAAAAACCCAGCAATTTCAGACACTGGTCTCTGAAGGACAACTAGTATCCTGCACGGCACTCCAAGCCACACTGGATGTCACAGATGCAGCCTGCCAGGTCCATGGCCACAGCTGTCATCATGCACTGGACATCCTGGTTCTCATCTTCCTCTTTCCCAAGGGAAATCCAGATGACAATAGAGGATCTTCCCTTTGATGGCCACAAACTATTTGCTGCTCACACCAATGAGGTCCTCCACTCCATGAAGGACTCTGGAGCCATGCTTAAATCTTTAGATATCCAAACACCTACAACAAGAGAAAAGAAACAATACAGATATCAACTATACCAAAGACAGCAATACCCCTATTACTCACATCAAACACAACACTGACAATATATCACACACTACCAACAGCTCCAGAGCCCTCCCCTGCACACCCATCATCTGGAGTAACCCAACCAGCAACCTCTAATAAAGAATTTTGAGGCATTGGTTGAGCGCACTGAAAACAATCTACCTGCCCCTCCCCCACCCCGTGCTTACAGTGACCACCTTATCCTTCACTTTCTGTTTATAACCATTTCTTCACAACTGGGAATCTATTATTTCAAACAGTTGGGTCCTGGATATCATTTGATCGGGGTATACCATCCCATTCACATCCCCCCTTTCCCCATTCTTCTTCAGGGACCCCCTCTCACATGCAATTACTTCATACAGAAGTACAATGCCTCATCCACCTCAGAGCGGTAGAACCAGTACTTACTCAGCATAGAGGGAGAGAGGTTTACTCTCATTATTTCTTGACAGAAAAGAAAACCAGGGGATGGTGACCTATTCTAGACCTCTGAGGGCTGAACAAATACGTAGAAAAGCAAAAATTTCAGAATAGTCATCTCTCCACAATAATCCCACAGGGGAGATTGATTCTCTGCTCTCAACCTCCATGATTGGTAATGTTACTAGGCTTTAAACTAGGTTCGTCGGGGGACGGTGACCAAAACCCTGAGGGGAGTGGGAAAGTCGGATACCGGGAAGAAATGCAGAGAGGAACGAGCAAGAAAGGAGGACCCCCTGTTTCGAATGGAGAAGATAGGGCGATCAACTGGTTACCTGAGGTGTTTGTACACTAATGCGAAAAGCCTGGGCAACAAACAGGAAGAACTGGAGGCCCTGGCCCAGTCCAAGAAATATGATTTAATTGGGATAACAGAGACTTGGTGGGATGACTTGCATGACTGGAGCGCTGTCATGGAAGGGTATAGACTGTTCAGGAAGAACAGGCAGGGGAGAAAAGGAGGAGGAGTTGCACTATATGTAAGAGAGCACTATGATTGCTCTGAACTCCAGTATAAAGAGGAGAAAACCTGTTGAGAGTCTATGGGTTAAGTTTAAAGGAGCAAACAACAGCAGTGATGTTGTGGTTGGTGTCTGCTACAGGCCACCGAATCAGGTAGATGAGGTAGATGAGGCTTTCTTCGGACAACTGAGAGAAGCTTCGGATCGCAGGCCCTGGTTCTCGTGGGGACTTTAATCACCCTGACATCTGTTGGGAAACCAATACGGCAGTACACAGGCAATCCAGGAAGTTTTTGGAGAATGTTGGGGATAACTTCTTGACGCAAGTGCTGAAGGATCCAACCAGGGCCGTGGCGCAGCTTGACCTTCTGCTCACAAACAGGAGGAACTAATAGGGAAGTGGAGGTAGGTGACAACCTGGGAGGCAGTGATCATGAGATGGTAGATTTCAGGATCCTGACCAAAGGAAGAAAAGAGAGTAGTAAAATACACACCTTGGACTTCAAAAAGCAGATTTTGACTCCTCAGAGATCTGATGGGCAGAATCCCTGGGATGCTAACATGAAGGGGAAAGGAGTCCAGGACAGCTGGCAGTATTTTAAAGAAGCCTTATTGAAGGCACAGAAAGAAACCATCCTGACGCGAAGCAAGAGAGGCAAACATGGTAGGAGACCGGATTGGCTTACGGGGGAAATCCTTGGTGAACTTAAGCACAAAAAGGAAGCTTACAAAAAGTGGAAACTTGGACAAATGACCAGGGAGGGGTTTAAATGTACAGCTCGAGAATGCCGGGGGGTTATCAGGAAGGCGAAAGCACAAATGGAATTGCGACTGGCTAAGGATGTGAAGGATAACAAGAAGGGTTTCTACAGGCATGTTAACAAGAAAAAGGTGATCAGAGAGGGTGTGCGGCCCCTACTGGATGAAGGAGGTAACCTAGTGACAGATGATGTGGGGAAAGCTGAAGTACTCAATGCCTTCTTTGCCTCTGTATTCACGGACAATGTCGGCTCCTGGACTTCTGCGCTAAGTGACTCAAGATGGGATGAAGATGGACAGCCCGTGGTGGGTAAAGAACAGGTTAGGAACTATTTAGAAAAGCTAAACGTACACAAATCCATGGGTCCGGGCTTAATGCATCCGAGGGTACTGAGGGAGTTGGCAAATGTCATTGAGGAGCCTTTGGCCATTATCTTTGAAAAGTCGTGGAGATCGGGAGAAATCCCGGATGATTGGAAAAAGGCAAATGTAGTGCCCATCTTCAGAAAAGGGAAGAAGGACGATCCAGGGAACTATAGGCCGGTCAGTCTTACCTCGGTTCCTGGAAAAATCATGGAAGGGATCCTTAAGGAATCCATTTTGAGGCACTTGGAAGAGAGGAAAGTGATTAGGAATAGTCAGCATGGATTCACAAAGGGCAAGTCGTGCCTGACCAATCTGATCAGCTTCTATGATGAGGTAACTGGCTCTGTGGACATGGGAAAGTCAGTGGATGTGATATACCTTGACTTTAGCAAAGCTTTTGATACGGTCTCCACAATATTCTTGCCAGCAAGTTAAGGGAATGCGGATTGGATAAATGGACAGTAAGATGGATAGAAAAATGGCTAGAAGGCCGGGCCCAGCGGGTAGTGATCAACGGCTCGATTTCAGGTTGGCGGTCTAGCGGAGTGCCCTGCAAGGTTCGGTTCTAGGACCGGTTTTGTTCAATATCTTTATTAATGACCTGGATGAGGGATGGATTGCACCCTCAGCAAGTTTGCGGATGACACTAAGCTAGGGGAGAGGTATATACGCTTGAGGGCAGAGATAGGGTCCAGAGTGACTTAGACAAATTGGAGGATTGGGCCACAAGAAATCTGATGATGTTCAACAAGGACAAGTGCAGAGTCCTGCACTTGGGACGGAAGAATCCCAAGCACAGTTACAAGCTGGGGACCAACCAGTTAAGTAGTAGTTCTGCAGAAAAGGACCTGGGGTTACAGTGGATGAGAAGCTTGATATGAGTCAACAGTGTGCCCTTGTAGCCAAGAAGGCTAATGGCATATTAGGTTGCATTAAGAGGAGCATTGCCAGCAGATCCAGAGAAGTGATTATTCCCCTTTATTCGGCTCTGGTGAGGCCACATCTGGAGTATTGTGTCCAGTTCTGGGCCCCCCACTACAAAAAGGATGTGGACGCATTGGAGAGGGTCCAGCGGAGGGCAACTAAAATGATTAGGGGGCTGGAGCATATGACTTATGAGGAGAGGCTGAGGGAGTTGGGTCTGTTTAGTCTGCAGAAGCGAAGAGTGAGGGGGGATTTGATAGCAGCCTTCAACTTCCTGAAGGGAGGTTCCAAAGAGGATGGAGAGAGGCTGTTCTCAGTAGTGACAGATGGCAGAACAAGGAGCAATGGTCTCACTGGTGGGAGAGGTCCAGGTTGGATATTAGGAAAACTATTTCACTAGGAGGGTAGTGAAGCACTGGAATGGGTTACCTAGGAAGTAGTGGAATCTCCATCCCTGGAGGTGTTTAAGTCTCGGCTTGACCAAGCCCTGGCTGGGTTGATTTAGTTGGGATTGGTCCTGCCTAGAGCAGGGGGTTGGACTTGATGACCTTCTGAGGTCTCTTCCAGCTCTATGGTTCTATGATTCTATGATTCTATGATACTATCCACCCAGCAGACAGGCGCTTCCTCAGATTCACTCTTCAGAAAAAAACATTATGAATACATTGTCCTTCCCTCTGGTCTCTCCACAGCACCACAAGTGTTTTCAAAGCTACTGGCAGTGGTAATGACATATTTAAAGAAACAAGACCTTATAATCTTCCCATACCTGGACGATTGTCTGAAGTCCACAACCTACTCTAATATCCTCCATGACGATACAGTGCTTCCAAAACTTGTGCCTACAAATAAACAGAGACAAGTTGACATTAACATCTACTAAACAAATCCACTTCATAAGCACCTTCCTCGATTTCACAACTGCTCGAGCCTTACTGCCAAGGGACAGATTCAGATCAATCTGCAATCTCATCCACACCATTTGCATCAGTCCGCAAGTCACGGCTCGCAATTGCCTCCAGTTACTGGGACACATGGCGGCCTCCCCTTTTTGTTATTCCCACAGCCTGCCTCCGCATAAGATACCTTCCAAGCTGACTAGATTCAGTATACAAATGGCACAAACGCCACAAATCCCACACCATGCCCTCGATAGTCAGGATTCACTATTGTGGTGGACTTCTGCCTTACACATACACAAAGGATTCCATGCTAACAAGAACCTACACTCCCCCCCCCCCAACACACACAAACACTATCATAACAGATGCTTGGGAGATGGGGAGCACACATGGGATAAGTCCCACCACAGGGACTATGATCCACTTCTGAAACTACCTTCCATATCAATCTCCTTGTGCTCAGAGAGTACTCTATGCCTGCCTCCATTTCCTCCCTGCTAATGTGAAATCAATTTTTAAAAAGGGCTCCAGTGGTGACCTTGGCAATTATAGTCAATTCCAGGCATAGAACAGAATTGTCAGACGTATAGATGAACATAATTTATTGGGGAATATTCAACATGGTTCTTTGTAAAGGAAAATCATGCCTCAACAATTTACCAGAATTCTTTGAGGGGGTCGACAAGCATGTGGACAGAGGGATCCAGTGGATATAGCGTGCTTAGATTTCCAGAAAGCCTTTGACAAAGTCCCTAACCAAAGGCTCTAAAGAGGGAAAGTCCTCTCATGTATTGGTAACTGGTTAAAAAGTAGAAAACAAAAGGTAGGAATAAAAGGTAAGTTTTCAGACAGGAGAAATAATTAACCGTGTCCCCCAGGGGTCTGTAGTGCACCAATCCTATTCAACATATTCATAAATAATCTGGAAAAAGGGGTAAATCAGTGAGGTGGTAAAATTTGCAGATGATTCAAAATTGCTCATGAAAGATAAGTCCATATCAGATTAAGGAGCTGGTTTTAAGCAAGCTCTCATAAGCACCGGTCCTCCCCACATGCCCTCCCCACCTCTGCATTACTGCCTCTGATAGAGAGGCATCAGGACGGAGGGTGAGGGAGGCAGGCTGGAGCCAATACTTGCGGGAAGGCAGCCTACAGAGGCAGTGAGGGGGAGCAGGCAGGAGCCTGTGGGTACGTCTAGACTACAGGCTTTTATCGACAGAGGCTTTGTCGACAGATATTGTCAATAAAGCCTCTGTTGACAAAGAGCGTCTAGACTACAGCCAGTTCTGTCGACAAAGCAAGCCGCTTTTTCGACAGAGAGTCTAGACGCTCTCTTTTGAAAAAGCACAATGTGGATGCAATAGCGCCTTTTGTCAACAGAACTCTGTCGACAAAAGGCGTTATTCCTTGTAGAATGAGGTTTACCGCTGTCGACAAAACTGCCGAGTTCTGTTTTTGTCCACTTTTGTCAACAAAACCCTGTAGTCTAGACATACCCTGTGTTGCAGGTTTGACTTCCCTCTTCCCTGCCCACCCTGCGAGAAGTGGGACTGCCAACAGAGGTTGCTCCAGAGATGGAGCTGGCTCCCGCATTAGGAAGGCAGGATAAGGGACACCCTGAAGGTAGGGAGGTGGGTTGGGTTCTGGAGTGGACTAGGGGATTACCCTTTAAATACTGACCATTAAAATACTGACCATGCCCAACTTTGCTTAGTTAACCCAGGCTGGGATCAAGTCCGTTTTGTAAATATATAACTATGGGCTTTAAACAAAAGAAAAGAAGTAGTAAAAAGTAAGTTCTCTCTCTCTGTGTTTTCCTCCCAATTTTTATTTATTTACATAGGTAAAAGTACAAGAAGGGCACCTACCCAGGTGTTTGACATAACAAGAAAAGACGTTTTAAAGGCAACAATTTAAGATCACCAACCACACGTACCATTCATATAACTTTACCTGTCTATTCATTTCCCTTTTCAAGTGTGAATTCTTCTCATTAAACTGGTATGAGTCACACTTTGATATAAACCTCCATATTTTACTCCTTTTAGCTTCAGTTATTCTCACTATGAAATGAAACTTACATTTTAACAAGTAAAGTCATCCTAATATGCTACAAGTTTGGAGAGGAAAAACATAAAGGTAATAATTTTTACATTGGTTTATTAACAACACTGGCCATGAGGGTTAATGTAATCAATGTTACTGAATAAAAAAATGTGTTGCAGGATTCCATTCAGGAAGAGATTGCTTCTTTACATCCCAATTCACTATCTAAAAAAACCCACACATTCAGGTATTTGCAACACTTTGTATAATTGCTGGCCATATACTCAGCTATATTTGTGAAATATTTCATGTTGGAATTAGGCTATTACTACAAAGAGTTTCTGTTCATGTTTTTTAAACAAACGTGATGTTTCACACGCTCTAAATACTGAACAGCATTCAAGGATTCTGAGCTTTCTTGGTCACATGCTTTAGCTTCTTAGCAGAAAATGTAGACTGTTCATATAGATTTTTATTCCCTGAATTAATCATCAAAGAAGGAAGCATGTTCATTGCCATCCAATCAATATTCTTCTGTTTCAGACATGCTGAATTCTCTTCTGCACTCCTGATTTCTGATGAAAACAGCCTTAGCAAAAATTCCTCTTAAGCTTCTTGCTATCAGCTTATCCCACTGTTTACTGCTCTTGTAAATAAATGACTGCTTGTACTTGGCAGCAAGCTTGAAATTATCCATAAACTTTTGGGACAGCTTTCCTTACTTGTTTTCACTTAGAACTTTTTTAAATTTAACAGTAATATATGGTGCTTATATATAGTAAGGCTTTTCATCAAAGATCTCTAACTGCTTTACAAAGGAGAGTATTGTTATCTCTATTTTACAGTGGAGAAACAAAGATTCATACAGGTTGTTATGTGAGGCTTAGGGTCTGCTCCATTCCACTGAAGTCAGTGGAAGTCTTTCCACTGAGTTCATCCGGCTGTGGGAAGGAACAGCCTCCACCCAGTTTGTGAAAAAGCCCAAATCCTTTAGGTTTCTATTTGTGGTTCACAGTAGTGTCTTTAGCATACGCTGACATACACATTGGCTATTGGTCCCTTTGCTATGATACTCTGCAAAGCAGGGCATCATTTCAGAAAAAATTGGAGGCAAATGGAGGGCAAAGTCATGCCAGCATATAGAGCATTGTGAGTGTATTATATCCTGAAAACTCTGGTAGAGGGGCAAAAAGTGAAACCCAAAACGGAGCACACTGACCTATGAAAAATCTTGGTGTCAGGGCAATCCAAGGTATGTCTAGGGCAAACAACTGCCTTCTTACCCATAGCAAATGACACCTTAACAGCAAGGGAGTAGACAGCCACTCATGTAACTACTTTTGACACTGGAATCCGGCAGAGAAATACATTGGCAAATAGGCCTGGTCAGTAGAAAAGGTACAGTGCTCCCAGGTTGGTAGAGTGAAGAGAAATTACCAACTCACACTAAAAGGTTGCGGGGACGTCAGTGCTGAGGCTCCCACTATAGCAAAATGTCCCCTGGGCTCAGTAATGAAGGCGCCTCTGATAGCACAGCTCTGATTTTAAGGGAGGCGTTCCAGTGCCACCAAATGAATTACCAACGCTGATGCTTGCAGCACCCTGGGTTTTCAAGAAGGGAAGTTAGGCTCTGGGTAGTTAGGGACAAGTTTATTTTGGTGAGTTAGTCTTTGATCCCTTCTCTCTGCAAAGCAGCACACTGGGGGGTGACTTAATCCTGTGAGTTCAACCTAGCACACATGAAAGAAGAGAAGATAAAGAGTAGCTGATCCAATGATCCTACATTGGAATTACACTTTAGCCCCCACGCTGCGCCCACTTGTGCTAGTTTTTTTTCTTGATATAACTCCACTGACTTTAGTGGAATTATGCTTAGCTTACACAGGTGTACATAAACATGGAATAATGCACTGTTAAATTTCACACACTAAACATAATTAAAAACCCTACCTGCGTCCAGTGAATTGTATGAGCGTGGAAATAAATGCAGATGGACTTTTGTGGAGTCATTGACACCTCTACAACATGGGTGTAAAACATTACAGACCAGAGTAGCATTCTATCCCCATCTCAGACAGGGACCCATGATTTCACAAGGTGCAAAACAGTGGAGAATTTGGCCCATCTATTTTTATTTATAATGGGAGTGATGACGGTAACTACACCTCACATGCACTTGGATAAGGAAAACTATGCACTTAATGTACAATACTATTTTCATTTGCCCTACTTATTATAATAAAAATGTTATCACCTGCTGTAGCTAAGGTTGCATTAATATTTCTATTCTCACTTATAATTGCTCTCAATTTTCTCTTTTTTAAGCCTGAAAATTTCCAGGCTCAAAAAAAACTTTAAGGAAAAAAGAGTTCTGATTGTTTATGAATACTCATAGGGGGACACATTATAACAATATTTTGTAGCCTTACAACATCAAACCAGCTAGGGATAAAGAGAGGAAATTGTGGTTGGAAATAGTCCTCACCAATGCCAACTGCCTTTGATGTTCCTATGAACATTGATTTTGATTGGGCTAAGTTAAGATCTGTTGAAAATGTAACTCTGCACATGCTCAGTCCACCTTGCGCAGAATGTTTTTTTGCTCAGCTTGTGATGTGCCCATCTAGGAAAGGTCCCATTGCACATTAATGGCAGAATGACAGTCTGCCGTGAATGAGGAAGGGCTCCTGTGGACCTGTATAATATTTTAACATGACTTTTTGAATGGAATCTCTTTACTTTGGATCCATGTTTTTACACCCTAACAAATATGCATTCCTCTCCAAAGACACCATACACCCCAGCTTGTATTTTTAAAGCTATTTTCCAGTTATTGAAGTTCAAAAATAAGTCTGCACAGTTTTCTGAAGGTATGATGCTATGCAGAGAAATGACTTTAAAGATGAGTCTGTGGAGGTTTGAATGAGAATACAATGTGTTGTGTGTGCTTTTGATAGGACACAGATTTTGTCGGGGGTTATCATTTTGTTTGTGGTTGCTATTTTCATGTATCTGTTTTCATACATGTCTGTTGAGGAATATGTGACTATGTTTGGGGCCTTATAGTTAGAGGCATTTTTTTTTTTTTTTTTTTGAAAAATAGAGTGCAACTTACCACGCATCAGTCATTCTATTATGGTTCATGGGGCATCCAGAAACTATTAGTCATTTTGTTATCCCTTGCCTTCAACATGAGGGCGTTTTGCCCGTGCCTAGCTGGGTGTCAACTCCCTAACTCCAACAGTCTGTCATCCACTCATACAAATCTCAGGGTTACACCAGCCCTGTCTTTTACCTTCTAAATTAACAAGAGATGTACCGTAGGCCCTGAATCCCTTGAATCATTCCCCCATGAAACACAAACCTTGACATTGGCTACTCACAGAAATGCCAGCTTACCTACTCTCCAAAAGGAGCAGTGTCCCCCAGTTTACTAGTTTTGTCTTAAACCACACTGCACTTTTAATTTTTTTAAAAAGCAGTTCTATTACAAGAAGAATGGAGAGTTAAGTAGAAATCAGAGAGTGGTGGGAACAAATGGTTACAATATAAAACAAAATCATAAAATGCAAACTTGGCTATTAATGGGTACCTTTGCTAGCTAATCAAGTATGTTCTTATAGGCCACCCCAAAATCTCAAGTCTTTTGCAGAGCTGGCTGGCTTCATGGGAAACAGGATCCAGTTTTTCAAGACAAAACCTGGCTCCTCCAGATGTCATTTCAGTGAAAGGATCCAGAGGATCTCTCCCTCCTCCGTGTTTTACTGGAATGGTCTTTGGTTTCTATTCATAGGCCCCTGTCTTGTGGTACTGTTCCTTTCCCCCACCCTTTCAAGTGGTTCCAGTTGTTTGCAGTTGCCTCAGAGTTTTCCATTGAAAATCTCAAGATTGAGAGAGGCTAAACAATTCAGCTTTTTATTGATTTACTGGCTAAACAGGATGTGTTGATGACTCCCACTTGCCTAAATAAACATAACTGAGACACATTATCCTTTGATAACCAAGTTTTACTCCAAGTAAAGCATATGATTAATATAAATAAATTATTCCTTAATTTATGTATAAAGATACAGAGATGTAGTGAGGGTGTTATGTGCCTAGGGGCAAAGGCAAAATTTACGCCCCACCCCCGCCGTGCAGCAGGGCCCCAAACCTGGCGCACATCTGAGCCCAACCCTGGGAGGAGAGGGGGGAGCTTGTACCACGTCTTCCCCTCCCCCTCCAGTTTGGGGTTGGGCCCCTGCATGCACTAACCCGCTGGCGGAGATGGAGGAGGAGAGGGCTGGGGCTGGGGGCGTCGAGGTGGGGAGGAGGCTCCAGCCAGTGGCGGCGGGCGGAGGAGGAGCAGGCAAGCCGAGGGATGACAGGAGGAGTGGAGGGGGACTAAATTGGTGCCCTCTTAGCATGGCACCCGGGGGCAAATGCCCCCCCCACACACTCCTCCTTGCTATGCCACTGTATATATATCACAAGTTACAAGCTCTCTGCAGATATCTTACACGTTACTCTTTATGGATAAATAACATGTAAGACTTGTCTGGTGTAATGAGTTTGTCAGGTCTGAGATGTGAGTTCTTTGCAAAGAACTGGAGATCTTTCCCAAGGGGTCTCTGTGTCCGTACTTGAGAAAACCAGATCACTCTTAATTTTCTTTCTCCTGGTTTGTCCTTTCCATTTCTTTAATATGGTTAAATGTGCTGGCATGTAATGCTCCATTTTGATCAGAGCAACTTTTATGTTGAGAATTGTGGTCTCCCTGGACTGTGTCTCAGTGTGGAAAATGAGGGCAACCACATTCTACTTAATAGTACTGTGTAGGTCACATTTGACTCATAGGCTGCTTCTTCTGTAACTAAGCATCTATCTAAAGGGGTAGGATGGGTGTGGGAGGAACACTGCTTAATTAACTGCAGTATGTTTCCAGCACACTGGATGGTTAACTGTTTAGCTATAGATGGTAATCACTGTATGAACAGACGGTGCCCATGTGCACTTCCCAGCTTCCAACCCTGGCGAAAAACAAAATAAAACTTGCTCTGATCAGCTATTGGGAGTGAAGACTGTTTGCTCAGTGAGGAAAAACAAAGACTCTGAGAGAACTGGATCACAACTTAACTTGAAGTTTTGTTTTGTTTTTGTTTCTATTTGATTCATACAAAACCAGCTGAAAATCTCCCTGGTAAGCCAGGCATTTCTTCTCCTCTAGATGTGGTGATTTTAATTAGATGTGACAGTTAAAAATCCAGATTTCTTATTGCAGGTGGAAAACACTGGGCTCCCTGCAAATTGCTCTCTGCTAGGTGGTCCTTCTCAGCAGATAGAGTTTGTTGCTCTGTTCCTTTACATTCATTCACCTGATGAGTACAACTGGCTGTGTCTACATTGGCACCCTTTTCCAGAAAAGGGATGCTAATGAGACAAGTCGGAATTGCAAATGCCGCGGGGATTTAAATTTTCCCGCGGCATTTATAATTATAACTGCGCTTTTTTCGGGTCGGGGCTTTGACGGAAAAAGCGCCAGTTCTAAACGCGGCTCTTGCGGAAAATAAAGCCTTTTTCCGGAAGATCCCTTATTCCTGATTTTAAGAGGAATAAGGGATCTTCCGGAAAAGGCTTTATTTTCCGCAAGAGCCGTTTAGACTGGCGCTTTTTCCACAAAGCCCGACCCGAAAAAAGCGGCAGTTATATTATGCAAATGCCGCGGGGAAAATTTAAATCCCCGCGGCATTTGCAATTCCGACTTGTCTCATTAGCATCCCTTTTCCGGAAAAGGGTGCCAATGTAGACACAGCCCCGGTGTAGAAGGTATGGAGTAAGTATGTGTGCTAGCAGTTTTCTGTGAAGACTTCAGTTCTAATTTAGAACTGTGCCATTCAGGAAACGCAATCATGGTGGGCTCGGGGTAATGTTGAGCAAGCATCTGTGGCCTTAAGCCTCTGTTGAACATCTGGATTTCTGTGCCTTGTTCTTGGAATGTGTGAGAGCAGACCTGAGCTCGGATTTTATGTGCAGTAGAGCAGACCAATTCTCCGTGGACTGGCCAATAGACCCAGAATGCAGAGAGCTCTAGCCACATGTTCCATCCTCTGTTGTATCTCATTCCTCTCCTCTCACACCCTTGTTTCAGTGACTGGATGGGAGAGGGGTATGGTCAGCAAGCCAGCTGTATGTCACAATTGCAATTGCAGCATGCTGTAGATATTTCCTAGGACTAGTTAAGCCAGCTTGGTGCAGCCACATGACCGCAGCTAAGCTGCCATAAAGCAGCTATAGTGGAGCCCAGATCACAGTTTTTGCTTTCTTTCAAGAAAAAAGACTCCACTTTCCCCCGCCTTTTAAAAAAATATCTTGTTCAAAAATATGCTTAGGAAACACGTCCATTTTTTAAAATTTTGCATCCGACAAACAGGAACCTCTCTGCCATTTATTTGAAGCTTACTTGCTACTTTTGTAGATTTGCTTTTTGTAGTTCTGCATTTTGTACAGGAACGAAGTGCTCTAAGGAACTATCCTAACTTCACAAGCTCAGTTTCCATAAGTGCATAACACATTCTTTGTAATGGGATTGTGACCGGGCATTTGCCCTGCACTAACCCTTTAAATTTAAGGGGAAAACCCCAGCCCTGAGTGAGGGCTGAGAGTGAAACCACAGCTGAGGCAGTTCTTGCTAATGAGGGCCCAGCTGGGGGCTATATAAAGGACTCCTGGAGGCCAAAGAGGAGGGATTGCTGGTTTGGATACAGAGCAGTAGGGCCCTGACTGCCAGGGAAGCAGGAGATTTCCTGGAGGTAGAGCAGTGCTGGGGAAGGAAGGAAGGAAGGAAGGAAGGACTGGGGAGGCTCTGGCCAAGCAAGCTCCCAGGCTGCAGGGCCTGAAGCAAGGCCTGAGGCTACTAGGGTTATAGAGAGGCAGCCATGGTAGGCAGGGGCAGCAGGTCCACACCCCTTTGCCAGTGATGAGGGGCCATTACAGACTGCAGTTTGTCCCTGAGGCAGGGGCTAGATGAAGACTGGCAGTAGGTCACTGAGGCAAGGTGGGTGCAAGGGAACTGGGTGTTCCCTTGGGGGAGAACAGGGTGCCCTGGGGAAGGGAGGACCCTGGAGTGTAAGCAGGGTAAACACTAACCCTCAGAAGGGGGGGCTCAGACACTGGAGTGGGCACTGCCTGCGGGCAGTGTCCTGAAGAGGACACTGTGGTCAAGGAGATCATGGGGAAACACCAGCGAAAGGGAGGCATCCAGCCAGCCAAACCCAGAGCAACCAGCCGGAGGCACCATGGTGGTGAGTCTGCCCTGTGACAGAGACATTTTGGCGTTTTCTTTCCGATCATCTCCGATGCAGAGCTTTTTTCTAACTGTTATGGAAGAGCAAAAAGAAGCATCGGCCTCTGAATCTGACAGTGGTTTCCGGGAGGAAATAAATGTGCCCGGTATGGTTATATCTGTAATTCAGATGTAGCTTCAAGGGGGAAAATGGATTTTGTACCTTTATTGGTGCTTTATTAGGTAGAAAAATGGCCTAAAAGGTTGCCATTTCCCCTGCCTCAAAAAGGATAATTTCTGCTTGTTCTCTGAAATCAAGTATCTTAAGTGTGTTCTTCCCTAGTTTTAAGCTAAAAGACTTGGCAGCCAAGAAATGTCAATTGTGAGCTTTCTTAGACTTTAACTGAAGGGGTAGGAGGCTAGTGAATCCTAAACAAAGACATCTTTTCCCTACTTGTTCTCTCCCCCCCCCCCTCCCCCCCCCCAGTTATTTTAAGTTAACAAAGTGTTTCAAACACTTACTTAACAATGCATACAAATCACTTCCCCTCAGTAAATCTGGTTTCACTTCCTCAATACATAAATGGAGAACAGCTAGGTTGACTCTTCCAAGATAGGCAAGACCTGCATTTCTTGGTGTGAACAAGCAGAAAATATTTTTCCCTCCATTTTTTGTAGATTTTCTTTATATATCACTACAAGAGTTATCCAGCATTGCCAGGTCCTTCAGGACAGGGAGCTGGTGGTGTCAGGGCAGAGCCTTGGCGTTGTGGCAGGCAGTGCAGGAGGTTGAGGAATGAGGAGGAGCTCAGGGCAGAATGGGCCTTTCCTCTTCCCCAGGCCCCTTCCCTGGGGCATTTTCTCTCTTCCCAGCCCCTCCTGACTACCAGGGGCCTTTTCTTCCTCTCTCTTCTTCCCCTTCCCTCCAGAGCAGCAGCCGCCAAGTGCTGGAAGCGGGGGGTGACTCTGTTTTGGGGGAAAGGGTTTGGGCCACACCCATGATAAGTAGACCGTCAGCTAACTAAAATCATGCTGGACCACAGATATTGCCAGACCAGAGTGTGCTGGACTAGAGAGGTTCAACCTGTATTTTGGGAGGCCTCCTGCTAGTGTAGTACATGAGCACCTCCCATGGTTTTTATCCTCAACACTGATATAAAAATGGAAGTGTACTTTTCATGTTATATGGGAAGCTCAGCAACAGAGAAATTAAGTATTTTCCAAAGGTCCCCCAAGTGGCTTGTGGTAGGATCTGAACCCAGAAATACTGATGCTCACATTAGGACCTAAACCATCCTCCTTCTCTCCATTAGATTGGGGGTTCAGAGTGAAAAAGTTTGAGCAAACTGCTGGGTTTTTTGCAACCCTCAAATTCCAGCATTTTTCTGGCATTTGAACCAAAAGGAAACCTGCAATATATACTTAGAAAGCCTATTATACCCTATGTGGCCAAAGATAGTCTTTACATTCAATACCTCCAAATGATTATTTCACATTTAAAGAGATACTCAAAGCACGTATGATTGCTACATTTTGTTTGTAATATTTCATGAATTGCGCATTCCACAATGCTATATATTCAGTAAATGAAATTACTGCAGCTGTTGCATTTGGAAAGTGACCTTTGCAACCAGAACAGGGTACAAACTAAGGATGTTAGCAGGGCTGTCTGCCATGAACAGGGGCTGCTGGACTCAGCATGAGCCCAGGATCAGGCACTCCCAGCTTCCACTGGTCCAGGAAGCTGTGCCTCTGCATTTTAAATGTAGCAAGAGCCTGGCGGCTCTGCCTACATTTAAAATGCAGCGTTGCAGCATGGGTGGCTCCCGGAGCCAGCATGAGCGGGACTTCTCAGTCCTGGCTTGAGCCGGCTACCCCTGCTGTCGCTCTGCAGAGCGGTTCTTATCGACTAATCGTGTAGTCCGGGGGCTTCTCAAACTTTGTGATACCATGACCCCCTAAAATGCTAGATGAATTTGAGACACCCCCCCCGGCCCTGGGTTGCTTCCTTCCTCCCTTCTCACCAGACTCCTTGCCCTCCTGGGGTTCCTTCAAGGCGTTTGCGGTCCTCAACGTCCTTCTCCCCCTCCCCCCCCCCCGCAGGCTCCTTCCCCTGTGCCTCTTTTCCACTCCGCATCCCTTTGGTTCCTTCTCTCGCTCTCTTCCTCCTCTCCTCTGCCTCCTCCTCTGACCCCCATGTGCCCTTATTTACCTCCGGGTCCTCTGCCCCGACCCAATCCCCCAGCCCGCTGCCTGAGGGACCCCACCCTCTCCCAGCTGGGGAAGCGTTCGGTCACCCGGCAACCATGCCCCCGGCCGGCCCCTCACGTGTCCGCTCCTGTACTGGCGCCAGCCTCACTCTCCTGCTGCCTTGCCTCCTGCTGTAGCCGAGCTGGGCTCCTGGAGTCCCGCGGCCCTGGCCATGCTGTGTGGCTTGCTGGCGGCTGCCTTCCGCCACCCGGCCGCTCTTCATGGCCCAGAAGAGAGGGGTTGCAAGTGGAAAAACCAGCTGCGACACCTCTCTAAGTTGCTCGCGACCCCTCTGGGGGTCGCAACCCACAGTTTGTATTGACTACACCAGCATTTCTCAAACTGTATCTATTACGCGATTAGTCAGAGAACCACAACTTAACACCCCTACTACAAACAGCTTTTCATTTTTCTTGGGGGAGGAGGGGAAAAATCTTGGGTTCTAAAAAAGTCAGTTTGGACCAATTTTCTGTCACCTGGAACTGACTTTTTTTATATAGTCTATCATTCCTTGAATGACATTAATATAACTACTTGTCTCCCCAATCTTCTCCTGTTCCTTTTTGGGCATTAGGAGTTGAGGGGTGTGCTTTCCAGCTTGGGGGCACACGCCCACATTAGCATTTAATGAGCTTGTGAGGTAAAAATAACCAAGGCTGTGCAAATGGTGGGAGGTGCTAATTGCCCCGAATACCCATTTAGAATCTGACAGGTACTTGGGGCAGTTAGCCCTTCCTACTGCTGGCACTACTCATAGCGACATTCTTTTTTAGCATGCTGTCTCCAGCCAAGCTAGCATGGGTATCTCTCCTTCAGTGGGAAGTTATGCCGCTAGTTCTGCATATAACCATATTGTGAGTCTCATTTTCCTCCTTTTCTGGTCCCCTGCATGGAAATAGCATTGCAACCCATCTGTGTAGAGAAATACTGAAGTAGAAGAATGGGTGAGTGTTAAATCTGCACTTTCTGCATGGGAGATATGGGCATCCACACTTTCCTAGCGGATCTCACAGATTTGGCAGTGCGCGCGCATATTTGGTTCCTGTCCTGCTTCTGGGACAGCCCAGTGCTATGCAGTACTTTGCTCAGGATTTTTTGCGAAGCCCCAGCTGAGTCTTAAAGCACTATTAAATCACACCCTGGGTCTCCCTTAGAGGGGAAAAAATAGGTTGGCGTTCCCTAGTATAAAATACCAAATGTGATATTTTATTTCAACCTGGGAAATACAAGTGCTCCACAACTTTTGTTGTTTAGAGTGGAGCAGGATCCACAGATCAAATAACCACGGTTGCATTCTTTGCATTTTAACACATGTCATTATTTAGAGTTTCCTGGGGCAAAAAGACATTTTTGAATGTGTATAATTTGTAGAAAGTCATCATCTGGAATAATGTGGCTGTTAAAATATTGGAACTCAGTTTCACTCAATTATATCCTTCTCAGTTTCTTTTCCTCTCCCTTCCCCTCCTTCTCCTATCTATCTAAAGTGGGTGATGTCTGCAGAAGGCAAGAGGTGTGGTATTACAGCTGCAAATCTGTTGGACATGAAATGATTGACTAGCAGTTCTCCTAGAAATAAAACTAAGATACATTTTCAAAGTATTACTCTTGCTGCCTGGGGTCTTCTGGCTGACATGCAAAATCAAGGTCCTGACCAATTTTGGTGGTTAAATCTATCCATGATATAGTTTGCAAGAGTAAGGGTGTTAACCCTCATGTTCTGACTAAATTCCAGATAATTGTATTCTGCATAGCTACAGTAAATACAGGTGGATTTGGTATTCCTTCTCCCTAATTCTCCTAATCCGTATTGAGAGGAGTTACTGTACATGGTATTAAAAAAAGCTGTTGCATACAACCCTAAAGACGACAGTATTTAAGTACTAGTCTTCTATACTTTCAAAGGATGTGCAGGAATTGTCTAGAGGGCCCCAGTTTGATTTCAGTTCCTTCTCCCTGTCTCCCATGGCACTTGCAAGCCTTTTGCTACTCCGCCCTCCCTGAGAGCATTCCCACTGCTCCCATCCCTAACAACTTCTATCCAAATAAATAAATGGTTGCTTGCTACAGCTCCCAGTGCCTTTGCTCCCAGGGGGAAGGGGAAGTTCTCAAGTAGGACCTCATTGTTTGCATGTTCCACCTCTGCTGCAGCCTATTGTAGTTGTTGAAGTGAAGTTTGTTTTTGTATGCCGTATCTGTCAGTTAAGAGTGTGGTGATTGTTCTGATGAAAGGCATGTAAGCTATTATTTAGCAGCACAAGATGGATTAGCTAATGGAAGTTGTGGGGGACCATAGCCCTGAGAAGCTATTGGATAGCTTATTCCCAATTTGCCAGTCTGTGAAGCAAATCGAATAGTTCTTAATAACAATCCCCTGCCATGAAAATCAATGCAGTAACATACTGCAGCCCTTACAGTGGGTTACATGACACAGATTTTGAGTGAGTTTGATTCACAGGCCAAAACTAATATGCTGTACTTACACAATGTCAGCTCTGTGATGCAAACTGAGAAGGCAGTGAAATGTAAAGGGACCATGTCAAAGCTGGACTAAAATTAACCCTACAGCTGTGTTTTGGTGAGCGGGTGTGCGTGGTCACGGGATGTGGCCTCTCTACTTTTCTTTCTGCTTTGTGCCTTGTGACTAGTTCAAGAACTTTGCTGTCTTGCCAAGTAATGTATAGGGGTAGGAGCCTCACTTTTTTTTTTAAAAAAATATCCTGCCTGGTTTCCAGAATGAAGCAGAGCCCAAGTGGGGAGCAAGCATCATGCTCCCAAACTCCTAGCCACTGAGCAGATTGGTGGCAGAGCTGGTAAAGAAATCCGGGTGTCATGTGTCCCAATCCAGCACCTTGTCCATAGTGCTGTGAAGCCTTCTTGAGTCAAACTTCCTACTTTGGGTTTGTCCCTGTTTTTGTGGGTCACCTGGATGGGTGATTTCAATGAAGACTGTCAGCTCCCTTTGTGTGGGGATATGATGGTGCAGTTACCCATCGCTGGCAGAGAAGGGGTTAAAAGTAGCCCTGTGAGGCTTCACTGGAAGCAGCCAATTAGAAAGGGGCTGAGAGGAGCAGCCAGTTATGTGGCCAGATGGGTTTATAAAGGGGATGGTTTGTTGAGAACATGATTTTGGTAACTAATTGACCTTTTATTATCATTGGTAAATAGGCCAATGGAGAGATGATAGGAGTTACTATAGAGAACTTTTCCTGGGTGTCTGGCTGGTGAGTCTTGCCCACATGCTCAGGGTTCAGCTGATCGCCATATTTGGGGTCGGGAAGGAATTTTCCTCCAGGGTAGATTGGCAGAGGCCCTGGAGGTTTTTTGCCTTCCTCTGTAGCATGGGGCACAGATCACAGCTGGAGGATTCTCTGCATCTTGGGGTCTTTAAACTATTTGAAGGCTTCAATATCTGAGATATAGGTGAGAGGATTATTCCAGGAGTGGGTGGGTGAGATTCTGTGGCCTGCATTGTGCAGGAGGTCAGACTAGATGATCATAATGGTCCCTTCTGACCTTAAAGTCTGTCCCTGCAGGCTCATTTAAGAAGGACTGCAGGGCAGAGCAGAGTCCAGTAGTTGACTGGAGCTCTAGGGGAGGATCAGGCTACTAGCTGGAAGAAGGGGCACCAGCACCTGGGACAATTCAATGTTGCAAACAAGGACTAGGGGAGCTAGAGAGAGCTCCTTGCTGAGACTGGAGGCCCTGAGGTAATGGACAGGAGCACGTGGGAAGCACCCTTGGGACAATGAGCTGCAGTGGCTACTTAGGGTGTAGCTGAACAGTTTGCAGGTCCCCCAGAAGGGGGGCAGTGTCACTGAAGAGGACGCTACATTCCAGGGAGTGGCACAGGTCCTAGAACAGATGAGGGCACCTGGGAGAGCAGAGCTAATTCCTGTGATAACCAGAAGGAGGTGCCAGAGTGGTGAGTGAACCCTGTCACGGGGTACAAGCAGGTTTAGTCAGGAATGAGGAGGGCAGTATGAACATGTGCTGGAAAACAGAGGGTAACTGTTTGGATCTATCCACTGAAGGAGCCCATCTGCTACAATCCGATAACTGCACCCACATTTCAAAAGGGATTTAAGCTGGGTGGTCCAAAGCCTGCTCTGTTACACTTGTGCGGTTGTACAAGCGGAGATATTCCAGGTTCATACTGGCATCACTGAGAGCAGATTTGGGCCTATTATGCTTTGTGCTTACACAATATTAAGCAGGATTCTTTAACAATACAAGCAAGGTATAATTGTGGTTCAAATTGTCTCCTCTGTTCCTGGGATTGCAGCTCCAGAAGAGAGCTTGCTGCAACCGAATGGTTTAAAAAATAAATGTGAGAAGGGAGGGTGAGAGAAGGAGAATCCCATGTTGGCTGGGGACCCTCAGGATGCAAGCGCCACAAGTTAGAAGGAGACAAAGGATTTCTGCACAAAGGTGATTTGCCCCACAACTCATTGATGTATGCAAAAGCAGAGGGACTGTACCCTGCTTTTTACTTAAATACAAAAGGCTTCTCTGAGCACACACAGTAACTTAGGCCAGGTCTATACTATACCTGGAAGGCTGGCTTTAGGGTACACAACTCCAGCTATGTAGAATCTGTAGCTGGAGTTGGCTTACCTTAAGCAGAGCTTGGCAGTGTCCCCACAGAGGGAGGCCAATGGTAGCGTTTGCTCCCATCGGCTTCCCTTACTCCTCACAACTGCGAGGAGTACAGGCTCTCAGCATTCGATTCATGGGTAAATCAAAAGCCAAAACATTAATCTCCACTGCGACAAGTGAAGACGTGCCCTTAGAGAATACATATTGCATGAGATTATATAGACCTGATCCTGGTCTTGCCCACTACTGTACTTACAGTAGGGGGTAACTCCAATAAAATCATGGAGTTACGTCAGTGTGGTAGACAAATCCAACCCAATCAGCGCAGCCTTTTATTTAAAAAAAAAAAAAATCCACTGACTTGGTGACTCATCTTGCTGAAGTGCAGCATATATTTATTCATCATAGCATACCTATGGGACTATCAGGGCTGCCCAAAGTGGTATTTAAACAATACTTCCTATTGTATGTGCTTGCAGACCCACGTTGCTGCAGATTTGTGTATGGGACCCCATGGCAAGTCTGAGCATGGAGTTGATTTCCACCAGCTAGTAGGTGTTCCTTTTTCTGAGTGCATTTCTACACTGTTTTCCTTACATTTGTATACTTTATTCCTGTTTAGAGGGCTATTGTCAAAGTTGTGATTCCACCCCCAAGTGACACACCTTGGCCATATTCATTTCTGCTACAAGAGCCCACAACAGTGCCAGCTGATATCTGGACTAAGTTTAGCTCCTTGTCATCTTGGAGCATACATGGTCTTTATCCCTTGCCCTACCCCCCTACGACTCATGTAGGTGTATACTTCTCTTGCCACTTTGCTGAGCAGTAACTCAACCTGGGTCCTTCCAGGTTAGTTTCCCCATGTGGAGTAGAAATTGGTGATAGTGTTATGTATTTCCTCAGTGTCACTTATTCATTTACAAAATGTACAGAAACCCTTAGGTAAGGAACCTCTGTCCTGTCCCCAGAAGTAGCTGTCTTGTGCCTCTGACTCTCACTGTTTCTCAGTGTTCCTCTTCTCATCCCCAGGCCTCCAAGTTTTACACCTTGGAAATCTTTCATCTAGGATTGCTCATGGAGACTAGATCTTACTATGTATTTTGGAAATGTGCATCTGTCTATCTTCATGAGCAAGTCATTTCCTCTTTTTGATATAACAGTATAGTAAAGCATATTGTAAATGTGGTGCTTGCAAGCCACACTCTAAATCTTCCATTACAATGTAATCTCTGTGGGTTTGTTTTTTTTTTTCCCCCAGAGTACTCTTCCGCATGAATCCAGGCAGAGGGAGGGATTTAGAAGACAATGATGCCCCAAGGCTCATATAGAATTAAAAGGAAATAAACAAAGTCATCCAGGCAGCAGTATCTTTGCTGTCCGGCACTAGAGAATCTTGTTGAATCCTTTTGCTAAGTGTACCACATTGGCTGCATTTGTGTGATAACGTAGCCCAAAGGTACATTACATTACCGAGGAAAAAAAACAAGACATCCTTTTAAAAAAACTCATACACTATAGATCCACATGCCCTATGTCATCTGATTTCCAGACAACACAGACCTAGCCAAGGGCAAAAAAATAATTCCAAAACATTTCCATCACCAATTGTAGCAGCTTGTCCACCACTGATTAGCCTTAATCAGTGGTGCCAGAAGAGAAATCTGAGTTAAGCAAATGTTACAAAATGTTTGTTCCAATTTTTACATGAATTTGTTGAACTGTTTCATGTACTTGTTTGCTTTCTGCAAATGGGTTTACTGGCAGACAAGTCATGGAATGAAAGAACATCGAGAAAATGATCGAGAATAATCCCAAACAACCAATTTTGACTTCATAACACATACAATTTTTCACCAGAAACCTGAGTTATTCATCCAGTCATGGATCAGGAAGATATCATGTGATCATGTTCAATCAAAAATAACCAACAAGACTTGAATTTTGAATATTAAGTACTTGCAGTAAACTGTTCATGAACAATCTAAAGGCCAAGAATTATGTACAAATTATCCAATGAATTATTTGGAACAATACAGCGGAGAATGTTGTGATCAATTGATGAGCACTTTGCAAACAAAGGGATGCATGTGACTGAATAAAATATTCATTATTAATTATTCACCTAGTTCTAGTTTTGATAATAGGAGATGTAGTTTTCAGCCTCTAATGAATAGGTCAGCACACATCAGGGAACTTTAGTCCACTGCAGCAGGGTCCATACAGACAATTGGTGTACAGCACAACGGCATAGGGTAAATTTCCACCCTGTCAGGGAGTAAATGTTTATTTAGACAAGCTTTAGGATCAAAAGCATTAGCCAACATGATTGGAAATCCCCCTAGTACAGATAGGACAAGTTGTATTTTAACGTGTGCTAGATGATCAAGGTGAATCATGCAGAGAACCTAAAGTCTAGAAAAGCCCATAATATGACTATAGGCTTGAAGGTTACTTACCCCACTGTATAACTGTGCAATGCAGGTCTCTGCTGGATGGAGGGGTGTCTGGTAGATGAGGGGGAGGATTTTATATACACCACCAAAGGCAGTGGCCAGTAGCCTAACCTTTTTATTGTAGCCATCTTCCATGTAGAAAACATTTGTTAAATAGGGCTTCATCTTTGGAACCTAATACCTATTGTTGCTCCTAAATGAACCTCAGGTGAATCTTGGTGTCTTGGAGGAATTTGATGCTGAAATGTTATATTGCTGTGATTCCAATTTTATTGTGCATTTTCTTTTGGTATCATAGACCACTATAATTCACTGGGGAACTTCCTCTACACGATCTCAACACATACCAGCCCAGCTCCTTCTGGGATGTCAATAATACTAACCATAGTAAAACTTTTTGATAGCATCTTCATTAGAGGGTTATGTAAAAACAAATGTTAGTGTATGACTTATAATATTGAGGACTTGTATTATTTACTTAACTATGCAGTCTATTCAGTGAGAAATGCATATTTTGAACACTTATCATTTGTGAAAATTCCTGATATTCACATTTTACGGATACTACATCTATGCAATAGTCTAATAAATAGGGTAGCAGTAACAGTATACAGCACACAATACATGTGCCAAAACATGCCTTTCAGGGGACTCTAACAAGTTAACTTTGACCCTAAATTTGTGTTTAAAAGCCAACCTTCATAACCCCTAAACTCCATAAAAATGTTTCTACGCAGCGTCTTCTACCAGAGTCTCTTACTGACAGACGCGTATGACTGGTGATACCAGTTTTTCTAATCTTTTTCCATATGTTTGTGATTTTTTATGAATTGTCATAACAAATTATGGAAGGAAAACTGAAACCAACCTGTTTCCACAATTTGTTTTTAAATTCAGATATAAACAGTTGTTTCAAAATACTTCCCCCTGTGGTTTTGGGAGTTGACCTCTACTTTGAAACAGACTATAAACAAAAGTGGAATTGGCTTCATGGTCTAAGCTGAAACAGAAGCACACAGTAAACAAAGAACATAAGTGAAACAAGCCAAATGTATTTACAAAATTCTTTCACTTGTACTAACAGAACCTCAGCTCTTCATGAGTATGCAGTTGTTTAAAGCATATTTAAGAAGATACAGGTGGTAACACTGGGTCAGCCAGAGGAATAAGGGAAGACCATGTTATCTAAAAAAATGCAACACACTTTAATGCTATCAGAGCCCTTACACAGCAGTGCCAGTAGAGGTGATGACAGGTAGCTCCAGCCCAAAACAAGGACACTTGGTTTCAATTTCTCATTCTCCCAGCCCATTTTACCACTTTTGCCCTTCCATCTGGGCACAAGGGGGGAGGAAGCCCTTTACAATATGCTTTAAAAAAAACATGTACACACATTACAGATGCAGCAAACCAGGGTGCTGCTCCCCACACCATTCAAGTCAATGAGGGGATTTTTCCGTTTTCTTCAGAGAGTGGGTGATGGATCAAGGACTTAACTGCCTCAATTCAGGTTGTTCCCATAGCCCACACAAGCCTCCTCAGCACTGTCCCTGCTGCCAGAGACAGATGTTGGACTAAATGGATGTTAGAAATTGTCCAACTGGATCAGATCCATGTTCCTCTGTGGAATTAGAGCCTGTCATCCTAGCAGGAACACAAGATAAGAACAAGAGGGTGCCTAAAGTGGTTTGAAAATGCTCCACAATGTGCGTGGAATTGTGTGCACGTTTAGGCCCATGGCGTCCAGGAAGGACCTTACCTCCCTGTTTATGACAAGGAATGAAGAAGCGCTATTCTGTTGTTAGTGGTGCATTGTCGTTTTGCCTTTTGACAAAGAACAGAGTCCTAGCCTGGCTAAAACAACCTTCAGCTTCCCCTGCTTTGGAAATGACCATGATGATTTATCACTTTTTTTTTTTTTAATAAGGTGATGAATAAGATGGCTGAGCAAATCTAAGAGTTTCTGAGAATGAGGGCTCTCACACACACACGCACACAAATATCCCAACCAATAATTTACAAATGCAGTTTCAATCCCCAATGAAGCAGGCAAGTGCCTCTGGTGCATGTGTGATAGAAGATCCTGTCCGAGTGGTAACTGTCAATACTGACAGTGATAGAATATTTGTTGCTGTTTTTAATACTGCTGATCATGAGAGCGTGATCCTGTACATCTGATCTCTCCTTTGCTATATCCTGGAAAAACTCTGAGATGAATCCGGTGATCGACCTGGACTTTTCCATCTCTAATTTCTGTGATCCTGCTAACAATGTCATTCCCCTCATGTTTGGTGGGTCCTGCAGTCCTTTCTTAGCCAGAAATCAATGGAAGTTTCACCTGAGTAAGGATTGCGGGAGTGATTCATTCTTTCCATACAGTGGGACCTATCTGACTGCCATAAATGTCAATGGGATTCTGTGCAGTGACTTAACTGAGAGTTGAAGAAGAGTGATTTAGATGCTTGTGGCAGTGTGTAGGGTATGTGTAGCTATATGCCACAGGGAAAGGCAGGCTGCATGCACACTTACTGCAGTGTCTAGCTACAAGTGGCAGTGAAAGGCACTAGCCCAGGGGAGGGAGCTCTCCCCATCGCAGTCTTTCCTTGTAGCCTCCATGCTGCTAGAGTTTTACCTGTGGTGGGGCTCAGCAGGCACTATAATGCTAAAACTAGAATTGGAGACATTGCTTATGCACATAGAGAGCTGTGTAGGGTACATACCCTAGAGTTCCCCTCAGCCTACACAGGCTCCACTGTCCTCCTGCGGGTTAGTACTAGGCACACTCCAACCTGAGTGTGGCCCTTGAGTGTCCAGCCCTGATCCACTGTACTTTCATAGAACTGACAGATTTGCTGCTCCCTAAGGAACCCCCAGAAAACCAGTTTCACTTTAACGCACGGCTCTGCTTAACACATAGCACGTAGATCTGGCTATAGCAAAAAACAAGCCTAAGTTGATTTAACAAAGAATAGAGTTTCAAATGATAGCAAGTAGAAATATTGGGAACATGAAGTGGCATGTAAAATAAAATCTTCTTTCACGCTGTCGAAGCTGGCCTTATTGAGAGAGATACTGTCAGCTCTTACAGAGGAATGCTCACCTAAAGCCCTCCTAGCATTTTACTTGGCTGTGATCAACAGCTTCTGAGATGAGATATGCTGTCAGTTTGCTTTCTCAGTGGAGAAGCTCCTGTGTGTCTTTTAATACCTCCTCCCCCTGCCCCCCAACACACACACTATCCCAGTGTCTTTATCCATAAAGAGAATGCCCCGTTAGTTGTCTTTTTTCCCCCGTATGCCTTTTTCCTGTTGGTGTCACAATCTCTTGATTACTATTGGACTTAGACTGCAGCTGGACCTCCACTGTGAAGGGAACAATACAGAAAATGCCTATGACCATCTGTAAAGAGAGAACGACAAATGTCCCTTCCCTCCTATTTCACAGGACCATGTTTATCATCATCTAGTGGTGTCTTTATTTACATGCCTAAGTAGTTCCAGCCCTGGAATGAGGCTACATACTCCCTGGAGACCGTATCTTCTTGCATCCCTACCTAGGGTCAGTACCCAGCAGCTCCTTTATTGCTCCCTTGGTTCCTGCTAGCAGACTGTCTTCAGCTCAATCCTAGCAGCCAGCCATGAGCCTCTTGTTTCACTGGTCCCTGCCAGCAGACTGTCTTTGGTCCTGATGCTCTCTAGCCAGGCACACAGCCCATTCTACTCCAGCTCCAAGTAGCAGCTAACTGCTGCTCTGTTCTTCAGCTCATTTTATGTGGCCCTCCTGGCTCCTGATTGGCTGTTCCAGCTGTCCCTCTGTTTGCTTCCCATAACTGCTCCAGGAGGGTCTCATCCACCCCATCACAAGCAGGTTTACTTGAATAATCTCTAGCTGAATTTTTTCAGGCATGTTATCACCATATAGTTCCCTGATATCATCCCTCCATTTTTCATTCTTGTCTTTAGGGAGTGTCAAACATTGTCTGTAAGGGTTGTATTGGTCACCTTATCCTGTAATGAAAGCGTCTTATCTTTTGATACATCTTCCTTTGTTCTCTGTATCCAGTTGTTCAATTTTTTTTTGAATACCTGAATAAGAAATACAGACTTTTAGTCTGCTGTATTCCTCTTTTTCTGTTGTCAGTGCTTTTACTTTTCTTCTTTCATCTATGAGAATGGTTTCAAACCAGTTAACATCTTCCCTACATGTGTATCTGCAGCTTCTTTGATAGCTGCTTTCAGATGTTGCTTTTCCTAATGATCCACAACATGATTCCTCAGAGCTTCATATTTCCATCCTAGATAGCATTTGAGATTCTGTAACTTCTTTGGTAGTGATGAAACTGAATATCAAACTAATCTATCATCCATAAAGACTTCAGAACAGTCAGCATAAAATTGCATGCCTCTGGGATACTTTTTCATGTTGTTTGAGACTGAATACGAGGAAAGTTTGATGAGGAAATAAACAATAGAGCTTCAGTCAAGGAAAGGGTATGAGAACTTTAATTATGAACTTAAAGTTCTCCCTTAAAAAATTGGTTGAAATGGGGAAGACAATCTCAGAGGAGTAGCTGTGTTAGTCTGTAACTTTAAAAACAATGAGTAATCCTGTGTCACCTTAGAGACAAACCAAAATGTATAGCTTCATGAGCTTTTATGAGACAGACCCACTTCATTAGATGAGTTGGAGTGAAAATAACAGAATCTGAGTGTGTGTGTGTACACACACAAACACACAGGGCTTGACAAACGGCGACGAAAGACGCTTGCCAGCCCCGCATTGCGCATACCGCCGATTAACGGGGCGCGCAGCTGAAATCTACTCGCCACAGGTGAGTAGATTCTATAGTTTGTCGAGCCCTGTGTGTGTGTGTGTGTGTGTGTGTATATATATATATATATACACACAGTGCTTTTTTTTTGTTTAAAAAAAAGGGGGGGGGGGCGGTACTCTGGGGCAAACTTGTTGAGCAAAAAAAAAAAAGTGCTAGGGGCTGAAATGCAGTCATGGCCCCTTTAAGAACCACAGCGCGAATGTTGTGAGTCCTGAGCAGGCTTCTGTCAGGAGCCTAGCTGCCCCAGGAAAACATGAGTCGGTACACCTGGGGGAAATGTCATTCCTTTACTCTGGGCTGGGAAAATAGGTGACGGTACATCATTCCGGGCAGTACTGTCACAAAAAAGCACTGTGTGTGTATGTATGTGTGTATTAAAAGATTCTTTATTTATATATATATATATATATATATATATATATATAAATAAGAACAAAAAAAGTACCTATCAATTGTAGGAACCATGTTAATGAAGCTAATTAAGTGGGCTGGACGTGTCCCATTCATAGCTTTTGATGTGAAAATGCAGATGCTAAAGGCAGAGGAAATTGGCTTTGTAGTGTGTTAACCAGTTAATGTCTTTATTCAAGCTCAGGGTAAATTTTACTTCCAGTTCTTCACTCTTTCTCTGTAATTGGTGGTGAAACTTCTGTGTAGAAGAATGGCTACTTTTAAATCCATGATTGAGTGACCAGGTGGATTACAATGTTCCCCTATACGTTTATGTTTGTTACCATTTCTGATGTCTGATTTGGGGAAAACAATATATTTGTGTTTTACTGATTTCCAAAAAGCATTTAAAAGAATCTACTTGTACAAATTACTCAACATACTAAGAATTGTAGGGATTGACGAATATGAAATCTAAGTAATAAAACAATTATCCTGGAATCAGACATACACTTGTAATGGCAGATGTAAATGAAAAGCTAATTGAGATCAAGAGAAGAATGAGACGAGATTGTATTATGTCGCTGACTTTATTCAACATTCACAGCAAGTGTTTGATTAATTTAATTGAAAAACAGAAGAAAGTGTTAAGTTGAATGGGAAAATGAGTGAATATTATTCACTCTGTAGATGTCATAGTACTGCTGACTGATTCAGAAGAAGGTCTGATGAAGTTAATGGAATTTTTATATAAATATGCCAAAGATTATAGTCTAGACTTGAATGTGGCCAAGAGAGAAACTTTGGTGAAATTAAGGGATCCTGGGAAAACATGCAAAATTCTAGTGAATGACACAGCCATACAGTAAATGAGAAATTATTGCTACTTGAGAAGCAAAGCATCGTTACTGAAGATGAAGATTGGATACAGAATTCCAGCACCAGAATAGCAAGCGCAAACGAGACAGTCTGGAAGCATAAACATCGGATGGAAATGGACATAAATCTGCAGACTGAATTCCAACTCTTTATTTAACACAGACCAAATTCAAGTTAATGGCAGAGAAACATGGACATTTCGACAGTCTTTAATGAGAAACTATTATCCTTTGAATCAACCAATGAAAAAGTCTTGGAGATGACTGGAACTCAGCAAATGCTAGTCAGAGAACTTACAAAAAGAGAAGTAAAATTTGCAGGGCACATTTTAAAAGGCTCATCTGGCAATGCAGTTTTTACAACTACTGAAAGGGAATGTTGATAGCAGAATATGAGACCGAACAAGATCTTGAATGGACAATGCAGTAGTATTCTGAATGGATCAAAAGGACTATACATCTACAAAGAAATTAATAGAAGATTGTACTGAATGGTCTACCAGAGTGGCAAACCTCCAGGAGGGGAGGTGCCTCATAAGAAGAGTAATTTTTGTGTACCTCAGTTTTTGGGTGCCCTGAGAAGGTTTGAGAAACCTTGAAGGGGTCTTGATTTTTAAGGAATTCCTGGACCATTTAAGGTGTCTCAAGTTAAACATCCAAAAATTTGACACATCTGAAATCACTTGTCATTGTGAAAATCTTGGCCATGTTGCACACTAAGCAGTAGTCATGAGTGTCTTGCCTTTTTGCAAGGCAGGTTACCTTTTCAGCAGTGTTTTCAAATGTAATTGTTGTTTTTATGGCATGATAATGGGAAAGAGAGCTTTTCATGGCAACATATTAGATTAGCTAGTATGAAATACGAAGTATCAGCATGTCACAGAAGATGCAGTCTATCGGTTTATAACATAATTGGACTCACAAAACATACACTACTTTTAAGCATTTATAAATGTATTTGTTGGTGCGTACAACAGACAGTAATAAATCCTTTTAGAACCATAATTGTCTTTTGGGGAAATAGAAGATGTCCTACACTGCATGTATTATTTGTGGTAAATGATAAGTCTGTAGAGCTAGGTGGCCTATTGAGCATATATGGGTGCTTTCTAAAATGGGGGGGGGAGGGTTTGGCCCTCATCTAGGCAAAATAAGAAGGCATCCTCGAGGGCAGAAATCCCAGCCATATGGTGCTTGGGGGCCCCACAATGTGTAGGAGCAGCCTGTAGTAGTCAGCAGCAGTCCCACATCTCTGCTCCAGAGCCTTTCCCGCTGTTGCTGCTACATGTGTAAGTGGCTCCTATTCCTCCCCTCCCCTCGCTCTCCGATGTTTTCTTCATTGCTCCGAGTGCTGATGGTGTGCAGCAGGCCCAACTAGTAGTGAGTGGGGCAGGAGGCAGCAGCCTGGTTTGGTGAATTCAAAGCCCTCATTTGGGGCCAAATCCTCTCCTCTACTCAGCCCAAGTAAAGAGGCTTTTGCAGAGAGGTTCCTTGGTGGGCAGGAGAATGAGACCTCTCTGTGACGGACTGGGCCAGGTCTGGGCACAGCTGAGGGCATCCGCTCAGGGCGAATTGCTCAAATTCGGGGCTCCTTACAGCCCCCAGACTGGAGACCTTCCCGCACAGGCCACAAACCAGTCCCACGGAGCGCTTCAGCTGCCTGCCTGAAGCCTCACGAGCAAAACCCCTCTGACACCCCAGCAATATCTGTGCCCCAGATGGCCCTGGGCCTCATACACAGGTGAGGGATCTTAGAACTCAATCTCACCTACCCCCGAACAAGTTCTGTCCGGTTCCAAGAAACCAGCCACAGTTCCCAGGTCAATTTACCCTCTTACCCACAAATCACGCTGAGCCAATCCTTTAGAATCTAACATCTAAAGGTTTATTACTACAAGAAAGAAAAGCATGAGAGTAAGGTTGCTAAAGTATCATACGTTACATGCATCGAATCTCCCAGTTCTCGATGCAGGCTTGCAGCAGAGATGTTATAGCTGCTGGCTTAAAAGTCCTTGGTGCACATCCTATGCCAGGATGTGTCTACCGTTCTTTCCGGCTGGTGAATCCCTGCGAGGCCGCATCTGGGGTCAGGAGCAGATCTGGAGACCAAGATGGAGTCGGCCACATGGCATATTTATACCTCCTTCCGGGTTTGTTCCAAGCTGGCTAGAGTCACATGGCCAGTGGCCAGGTGTGTCTTTGGCCTCCAGACTTGCTCATTAGCATGTCCATAGGCTGAGCATTCTTCTTCTATTCTCAGCCACAAACAGAGAAATATTCAGTATCCACACAGAATACATGCTTATAACTTCACACACAGACATTATACAATTACATGAATAGCACATATAGAATTAGTATAAAGTAAGCTTTTGTTTGACACCTCACATGGCCCCCTTTGTAACACTTTTGGGGCCAACTCCCCCCCCATGGGTGCAGCAGTGATCTGGCTGCTCCCCTCAAAATCCAGTAACGTGACACCCTCCCGTGCAAAATCCAAGCCACCCAGAGAGGATATGGCTCCGCAGCAGTATGGCTGCTGTGCAGGGGGCAGGAGATTAGCTGGTGGGTCTATCTAACCAAGTATCCAATGGCAATGATCTGGTGCTCCCAGGCTGTTCCTGACTGCACCCTCTGGCACATAGCTAGAGCCTTTGAAATAGACACCTTTCAAGGTGTCTCAGTATCTTCTCTCATTCTGCACAGCAAAATATTACTCGATCCACTGTGTTCAGGGCCTTCCTCTGTCTTACCTTTATTTGGGCCAAAGGCATTGGTCCGAAATGAGTTAGCAGTAAATGACTTAGTCTTCATAGTACTCATTCTTCTAGCTTCTCTTTAATGTCTGCACCCACGGGCCTGGCCAAAGAGTTTGCAGGACCCAAGGCAGCATGCTGTGGTTGGTTGCACCATGCGGCTCCCCACCAGGGCAGCAAGTGGCAGCCAGATGGGCAGGTGCTGGGCAGCACAGGTCCCCAGGCAACCGCCTTGCTCACCTTGCCCTAAGGCTGGGCCTGTGCACCCATGCCAGGCCACATTACTGAGAATTGGATTCTCTTGCACCACCGTACTATATGTTGGACTATGAGTATCCAAAGCAGAGCTGGGTAAAATATGTTCTGCAGGCCAGATTTGGCCCACCAAGCCACCAGATCCAGCCCATGAGAGACTCAGCTGGCTCCCTGCCTGCCTCGGCCCCCTGCTCAGCACTCAGGAAAACCAGCTGCAGGGCCATATGCTTCTATGAATGCTGAGAGCCCCAGAGGAGGGGGCAGAGCTACTCACACCGATATTTTTCCAGCCAATAGTAGCTAATTGTTTGCAGGACAGGCAGCATGTGAAGTGCCCCTCCCCTCTCGGCTCACAGTGTTCGCAGGAGCAAACGTGGCCCCGGTAGCTGCTGTGAGCAGTACGGGAGGGGGGGGGGGTGTAAGGCAGAGATCCTGGTTAAGGAACCTGCTGGGCTGCTGGCTAGGAGCCACCCAGGAAAGGTCTCCCAGTGAGAGCCTGCCTCTGGCACCCCAGCTCCTCTCTCAATCCTCTGCCCCCTTCCTGTACTCCTACCCCATGTAATCCAAACCTTCTGCACCCCTGCTCCAGCCCCAATAAATCTTCTCAGACACTATACATCCCCTCCTACACCCCTCTACAGGTCACACCCCTCTCAGACCTTGCACCCCAATCTGCTGTCCCTGGTCACACCCCAAATCCCTGCACTCCCTCCTGCCCCAGGCCACAACCCTCTCCCAGACCTTGCACCCCAATCTGCTGTCCCTGGTTGCACCCCAAATCCCTGCACCCCCTCCTGCACTCCTGCCCCAGGTTACAAACCCCTGCCAGACCCTGCTCTCCCTCCTCCAGGCCAGAATCCTCTCCTGCACCCATATCCCTCCCAGACCCCTGTCCTAAGTCACAACCCTGCACCCCTACCCCAGGTCACACTCCCCTCCCACACCCTGCACCCCAGTTCACTGCCCTAGGACACAATCTCCTCCTTCACCCAAACTCATTCTGATCCCACACCCCAATCCTCTACCACAAACTCTCTTCTGCATCCAACCTCCATCCCAGAACCTCACCCCTCCTCCATTAATATAATGGAAGACTGTGGCCCTCGACCACTTGCCAAATTCTTGGAGTGGCCCCCATCAAAAATTATTGCTCACCCCTGATCCAAAGGGTTATCAGTTCACAGCCTTTGGGGAATGTTTCTTTGTTTTGACTTGATTTTTCAATCAGGCCACTTAAGGCCATTTCTCTAAATTATTTGGCATGTTGCTTGTGGGCTGGAATATGACGTAGATGGTTTAGCTACCTGCCACTAATCAATGGCATGATGGATTTGTATTTGTTTCCCAGCCCTTGCTGTAAAGCTCAGATTTCTTTGATGAAGCCCACCAGTCTTTTTCAGTACCGTGCGATATGTGAGGAATAGGACTGTTTGTATCCTTTTTATCATCCCTTTTGCAGTCATATTGCACTGGTGTAAATGGTTGCATAAGGTGCAGGGTTGAGCTGCTCAATACATTTTGAAATTCAGTGATTTTTTTTTTTTTATTAGGGTCCAAATTTCAAGTTTTGATGGGGCTGAAGAGGAACAGGGAGTGAACCAAATATTTGACAAATTCTGTCCCATTTTTGACCCACTGTAGAACTGGTCAAAACATTTCAGAATTCAAATTGTAATGGATTTTTTTCATCAAAATGTATACAGAAAAAGAAACAAACTGTTGCAGAAGTTTGGACCCATTAGCATTGTAAATCAGGACAACAATGAATCAAGCCCATAGGCCTGAATCTATTTATTACCAAGTCATTCTAGAGCCAAGACATTGGTGATAGAAAACTCCACAGGTTGTCTGGACAGAGCCCCTCCCAATTCTTCTAGTAAATTCATTTTCTAGAATAAACATTGAAGCAAACCTGTTTAAAAATAGGAAGCTCTTTCGGAATTTTTTTTCTTCCTGTAGCCTAGCACTCCGCTTTGTCTTGGATGTGCCACATGCACAGATGTCATCCATCTATCATTCCGTTCCTTTGTCACACTTGGCGCTCTGACACTGAAACATCCCTGCAGGGCATTGAAGCCTATCTGTGACATAGTGGCTTCCCTTGGGCTATGTCTGCCCAGCCTCTGGCAATGAGCCTCACCTGGGGCTACAGATTATAACTGGTAGGACTTTGAGCTAGTGCTCTTAAAACAACAACAACAGCAACCCTGTATTGAATTTGAGGCTGTGGCTAGAGCTTGGGCTCTGAAGTCCACTTCATCCCCTGGCTTCAGAGTCTGAGCTCCTGCCAAAACTGCAACTTTAAAGCACTGTCAGTAAAGCTATTTGGAGTGTGCTAGCATGAGCCCTGTTAGCCCAAGTCTTTCGACTTAAGAGCAAGCCTGCCAGCCAGTGGATAGTGTTGACACAGCCTTAAAGGCTAGTGAGCTGGGGCCCACCAGCCCTAGTTATAGGGAGGCACACTTGTGCAGGGCCCAGTCAATTCCCCTAGAAAGAGCAGTAGGAAGCTGCAGGAGGGAGGAAAGAGATCAGGGAGAGAGGAGAGTGGTGAACAGGCTGCTGGGAGTGAGCAGAACCCAGGGGCAAGTGGTACTATAGGCAGCCAAAGTCAGGGAGTGAAGGATAATGTGGTGAAGTTGAGGAGGGATCTGAGACCTTTATTTTGAATGTCTAAATAATTTAATCAATCAGAACTACAGGAGGAAGTCAATAAGCAAGAGGATTTGTGTTTTACTTACGGGGAAACTGAGGCAGAGGCATGTAGGAAGCTACCGGTCCTATGAGTTGACACTACCATGGAGCAAACATTTGAAACAATGAGTAGCCCTGTAGCACCTTAGAGAGATATATATAAAAGTCTCTTTAAGGTGCTACAGGACTACTTGTTGCTTCTTTAAAGTTCAGACATGGGCATCCAGTAATCTAAGTGGGAGAAGGCTTTGCCTTGCCAAACTGCCAGGCAAGGCCCCACCCACCTCCAGAACATCTCCTGTAGGCCTTCTGGGGATGGAGTGTTGCTACCCCCAGCTCCCGCCCTCCCATGCTCTGGGGCGGGGTGGCTGGAGCCACGCACCCTCATCTCTCCCCCAGTGCTCCGGGGTTGGGGCTGTGCTGCGCAACCTCCTCCCTCCCCCGGTGCTCCAGGGCTGGGACTGCACCATACAGCCTCTTCTCTCCCCTGCTGCTCTGAGGCTGGGGCCTTGCTGAGCGTCGTCCCCTCTCCCCTGTGACTGGGGCCGTGCCGTGCACCCTGCCCCTTCCCCAGTGCTCCAAGGTCTGGGAGGCCCGGGTGAGCATGCGGCCACCCACTCTCCTCCCTTCCCCATGGTTGGGGGAGCACACTGCCCCAACTCCCCATGAAGGGGCAGGGCCTGAGCAGAAGAAGTGGGGTTGGCGGTAGGGCTAGGGGCTTGCCTCCCCCAGCCCTATTTTCACCAACCGCTCATGGTTACAGACTAACACGGCCACCCCTCTGAGACATTTGAAACAATATCTCTTAAATGAAGCAATGAGCATTGATGGATATGCATGCTCGCTGTGTGGGGGAATCTGTCAGAAACCTATGTCATCTTGGAGATGATGTCAGGCAGAGTGAGCAGGATTTCTCTCTAGCTCTCTCGCACTCCATGCCTGCATTTTAGTTTCCTTAAGTCCCCACAAATGTACGCCTGACTTGTTAGGTTTCAGAGCTGGCTCCATAGACACAACCCATTACACTTATTCCTGGGGTTTTCTCTCTTATCTTGTTTCCATTCTTATTAGCCCTTCTCTGCCTTGAGAGACTGAGACCGTTAGCCAGCCTGGGCTGACATCTCCCAACTAAATACCTCCTTTCAGTGGGATATTTGCAACTTTCCCATGCACCAAAACTTTGTGCTGTAGTCCTCCCACTGTTGCTCTGACTGGTTGACCTAAAACTATCATACCGGCAGTGGCGAACTGTGACACAAATGCCTTGGTGCATCCATGGAAGCATGTAAAATCTGCTTCCTCCTCTATAATGGGGACAATGAGAATCACATGGGTGTTGTGGGGTTTATTTAGTTAATGTTTAAAGCTGGTGTGGTTGAATTCTCTGGATTTTTATTATTACTATCTCCTTTAAAGTTTGAAGTTAATTTTTCTTTGCCTCCACTCTTGTTCCTTTCCCCTCCTCCTTTTTGTAATGGGATTGAAATGGGTGTGACTTTATTTCTTGCTTGTTCTATCTATGCATAAAGGATCCCTAATGGCTAGAGCACTGCCCTGGGGCTCAAGAACACAATTCTCTTCCTGCCTCTGCCATTGAGCTGCTGTGTTCACCTTAGGCAAATCATTTTGTAGCTGTGTGTGTGTTTCCCTTTCTATAAAAAGGGGATAATGATGCTTAACCACCTTTGGAAAGTGCCTTGAGCTCTGACAAAACGTCATACGCTACGTGGTATCATTAGTATTATAATTAATCTTGGCAACATTCTGAGAATTGTGTACACAACAGAGAAGGCCTCATTTATTGGGAGTTGTTATAGGATTATGCCAGCATTAATACTGCTAGAAGCCGTGTCTCGTCACCTATCTAAGCTATTGGTTCCTCTTCCACCCAGCATCTGTTTAGACCAGTGGTTCCCAAACTTTTTGGCGTTATGCCCCCTTTTTTGATTTTTGAGAAACCCTCATGCTCCCCTCCCCCCAAAAATAGTAGGAAAACTTGTTGAGCGCAAAAAAAGGTTGCCCTTTTAAGAACAGAGCAGGTATTGCCCTTTTAAGGCATCCATTTTGAAGTCTGCCCAGGGTGCCTTGCACCCCGCCCCCCGAATTATTTCAAGCCCCCCAGTTTGGGAACCTATGGTTTAGACAGCGAAGCCTGAATGCACAAATGGAATTAGGTGTCTAGAAAATCAGTGCAATTCACAAACCCCGAGTTAGGTGCCTATGCTCCCTATATGGTGAATGGTGAGAGACAGGCACTTTGAGGGTATGTCTAAATTGTGATTTAAAAACCCCCTGGTTGGCCCATGCCAGCTGACTTGGGCTCATGAGTGTTGGGCTAAGGAGCTATTAAATTGTAGTATAGATGTTTATGTTCAGGCCTATGAGAAGGGAGGGTCTGTGCGGCGCTGCCCCTTTAAAAAGCCGAAGAACCGTGGAGCCCAGGGTCAGCTGGGGACTGCCCAGCTAACCCCAGTTTCCACATGGTATTTCCTCAGAACCCGGGGTCAGCACTCCCCAGCTGACCCTGGGTTCTGGGGAAATGCCGCACCGAACTTGGGGTTATCTGGGGAGTCCCCAGCTGATCCCAGGTTCTGCGGAAATGCCGACGGGAGCCTGGGGTCTTCTGGGGAGTCCCCAGCTGATCCCAGGCTGAAATGCAGCACAGAATGGAGCCTGGGATCAGCAGGGGACTCTGGAATGCGGAAGTGCCTATTGACTAGTCCTGTAGTTGATGGAAATTCCATCGACTACTCGACTAGTCTAACCACAATTTAACATCCTTAGCTTAGATAGGAAGTAGGTTCTTGCACACCTAGAGGGAGCAGGAGCATGCATGCTCAGAGGTAGGAACGTCTAGAGAACTTTTACTGCAAATATGTAGGCACCAAGTGATTATAGGTGCCCATGGGGCTCAGCAGCAGTATTGTGAATTGCAGTGGTCCTGATATTGGGACTTAGGTGCCTACAAAAGGGACTAAGGTGGCTAAATCCTTTTGTGAATTTCTTCGATGGACATAAGAAGAGAGATGTTTGAGATATGACAGTCAATAGCTTTACTCATGGGCAGTTGGTGAAGGCATGGCTGGGGGAGGCAAGCCACCAGCCCCACCCCTTCTTCTGAGTGCCTGCCCCTATGGGGAGGTGTGGCAGTGTGCCATGCACATGTTCCCTCTCCCAACCATGGGGAGGGGAGAGGAGCAGGTGAGCGTGAACTCACTCCAGCCCCAGGGAGTGCAGGGGGCATGCAGCATGGCCCCAGGCCTGAGGAGGACAGAGGGCATGTGGCATGGCCCCAGCCCTGGAGACCTGGCACAGCCTAACCTCCTCAGCCATGGAGCACTGGGGGAGGAAGGAGGATGCTCCACGCAGTGTGGCCTCTCCAGCCCCAGGGAGGGAGGAGGGCAGAGGGTGCGCAGCATGGCTCCAGCGTCCCCAGCCCTGGAGGAGGTTGGAGGGCATGTGGCATGGCCCCAACCTCCCCAGCCCCAGAAGAGATTGGAGGGCACACAATATGACCACAGCATGTCCCCAGCCCCAGATGAGGGCCCACCACAGGCCTGGCCCACCCCTGCCTCTCCAGCCCCAGAGAACGGGTAGGGCATATGCTGGGGGCAGCAACACTCCATCCCAGAATACCTAGGCATTCTGAGAGCAAAATGTGGGTGGGGCTATGCCTGGAGGCTTGGGAAGGCAGAACCTTCCCCCACCTTACATACTGGATGCCCATGACTTTACTACTGTCAGAGAAAGGAAGTTGAAAGGCCCTTCCTGCAAAAAGGCTTAGAGGTCTTGCTCTGCTATTCACCTTGCTGTGTCCACAGAAGACCAATTGACTGTATATAACATGGCATCAAAGATATGAGGGTGTAATGGATAGAAGAAGTGCTGGCCAGCACTTGGTGACTGAAGGGTTAAACTCAGGTAGCTAAAGGTGCTGACAGGAGACAGAAGAAACAGTGCTGAAATTTAAATTGTAAATATATACCTGCTGCCTGCTTTTTGTGTGAGTTCTAAATTAGGGGCTTGGCCTTGAAGTATGGATCAGTACGGATCATGAGTAGAGAAATGTATGTTTAGTTGCGATCGGGGTATTTTTCTTTATTTTGCTCTTTGGTTAAACTTTTCTGTGTGAAATCCATGTGCCTCCCTTCCCCGCCTTCCCTATACCTAAACTGTGCCAGAGATACCATTCTTCTCTGTGTTTTAATCTGCTCTTTTCTTAGCTGTGCTATAACACCTAGCAACCAAGTATGCTTTATCGAGTATATCTTTTTGTTTTGTTAATAAAATCACCTTTTTAAAGGCAATGGTTTGTTTCTTGTGTCCTGGAAGGTAACAGGTCTGTGTGTGTGTGCCTGCCTAGGCTGAGAGGTCAGCTACTAGAGATTGCAGTTTGTTTTCTGTTTTATTTTTCAAGCTCTCTTGTGGTAAAAGAGCTTGGGGTACTCCTCTGGGAGAAGTGATTCTTCCTGGGTTTTAAAAGAAGGAGTTATGCAGCCATCATCAAGTGTCCATCTCCCAGTGCCAGTGAATCTGTGACTCTGGGGAGTTTTTGTAAGCAGAAGCCTATAGAGGCAAGGTATTTTAAGGTCTCTTCTCCCACCTTCTGCACTTGGAGTGCCAGAGTGGGGAACAGCCGTGACAGAGGTCATTGATGTTGCTGCCAAAATGCCAAAACTTGTGTAACCTGTGGGTTATAAATGCTTTGACTATGGAAGATGAAAGTATGTACTTGAAACATCCAAACAACTCTCTTGCCAAAGCCAGAGGTTAACATTTTGTTTGAAAATGTAAGGATAAATGAACAGTGTGAGAGAAGAATGAAGGATTCCTCTTACAGGAAATCCAGTACACTTTTAAAACTCCATCAAAATACGACAAACGTGAGCTGGAATAAAACAAAGCAAAACCGATCCAAATGGTTTTCTGGAAGTGTTTGTATTTTCAGATTCTTCCAGACTGTTACTCACTTTTGGAAAAGCTCCCAAATCATCTTTGGCTATTTTCTTTTGTTTAACCTAAAACCATTCCATGGATGTAGGTGTGACACATGAGCCCTTCTAAAGTTAATGGTTTAACACATTTGAAGATTGTATTTTTCTAGGAGAGTGCTCAGCAGTTGTAAGAGTAGTGAGCACTTCTGAAATGCCAGCTGGAGTGGCTGGCTGACTCACCTTTGGGCAAACAGGTTCTCTGCTATCAAGAATGGAAAAGATACTTACCTCAATAACACTTGGACCTTCTGTAGTACTAACGGTACTACCTTCTGTAGTACTTAACAGTGATAGTCAGAGATGTGGGCGGCTCTATTAAAGAACATGAAGCTAAGATTAATACTCTATTTGAGTAGCATGCTTATTGCAACAAATTTACATTCATTATTTCAAATATATCCTGCATTGATTATCTGCCATTCTCTGGAACTCTGTCACAAATCTGTCTATGGTAGGACCACCCCTCCCACCTTTAGGGGCATATATTAGAGTCTAATGACCCCATACAACCAAGGCCTCATGGCTGTTTTTTTTCCCCTCTTGAGATCCCAGGTGAAATATCAAAACAACCCACAATCCGCAAATGAGGTTATATAAAAGTATGAAGTGAAAAAAGATAGAGTGAGGGATGCTGTCCACCGTTCCTGTCAGGATATGGGCGCCTCTTACCCAAGAGTTCTGGGAGTATCCCAGTCCTCTTCTGAGTGCATTGAGTATCCAAGTGCATGTCTGTCTCTTTCCCCTTTTTAGCTCGGGATCCACAGCTTCCTTCTGTGAGGCTGGAGGATCCGCTGACAGTTCAGCAGCCTGCTCCTTCCCCAGGGTAGCCCCCACCTGATTGGAGTTCTCTCTCCTGGATTCCTCTTCAAGTACTGGCATGATTGGCAAATGCAGAGGAGTGGAGTCACTCCAGCACAAAGTAGCTCCTTATCCCCTTCCATGCTACTGTGAGGTTTGCTCAGGATTGGCCCAGTGGTGAACTGTAAAATTGCGAGTATAATGTGCACTTTTTTCCTGTTTTTTTTGTTTTGTTTTTTTTTGTTAAGCGTCAGTCGGGGCGCGCATTATCTATAGGAGGTTTTTTAAAAAGTTTTAAACTCACCCTCAGCAGGCATGAGCTGGGCAGGGAGGAGGCCCCCCCAGCAGGCGCGAGCTCGGTGCGCCGGCAGCTGGGCAGGGGAGACCCCCCCCTCCCCAACCCCGGCAGGTGCGAGCTCGGCGCGTGGGCAGCTGGGCAGGGGGTAGGTTTCCTTCCCGTTCCTTCCCTCCCATTCTCCTGTATAATGGGTGCGCATTATACATAGGAGTTCGGTTTTTTCATGATTAAGAGTCTAAACTCAGGGTGCGCACTATACATAGGTGCGCATTATACTCGAGATTTTATGGTATTCATTGGGATTGGGAGCTCCGATTTCTCATGAAAAGGAATCCATGTTCTGGTGTTTCCTGTAGGCCCATGGAAGCACCTGGCAACTATAAGGCTACAGCAGTGGCCACCAACCAGTAGATTGGAATCTGCCGGTAGAACTTGGAGCCTCTGACAGGTGATCCTGACTAGTTTGGCCAGGAAGCTCTCAAGGGCTGGCACTTCAGTTGCCCCTCCTCCCACTGTCATGCTGCTCCTGCCTTTTGCCTTGGAGCTGCCCCCCTGGGAGCCTCCTGTTTGTTGTGCAGAGTGTGGGAGGGAGAAGAGGGGGGCGATGATGTCAGGGTGTCCCTCCTCCTGCCACTCGTGTATCCTATCTCCACACAGAGAGAAGGGGAGGGAGGGAGCTTGGCAATGCAAATCTGTCACTCTCATAGTGTGTGTGTGTGTGTGTGTGTGTGTGTGTGTGTGTGAGAGAGAGAGTGTCACAAACACACTGTCCTTCACACTCATCTCCCAACCCAACACACATGTGGGTGGTTGTTTTTCCTTTTTACTGCTTGCCAAGTGTGTTAGTTTTGGTTTGTGACTGGTCTGTGCATTTCATCATTTTTATTTCTCTCTTACGCTTAAATTTAGTTATCTGAGCAGTGAGTTCTAAAATGCCTAACCTGTCATGGCTGGAGTAATTTCCCTCTGGTAATTGCTGCTCCTGGGAGTGGCTGGCATGTCCCTGCAGCCCCTGAAAATGGCAGAGCAGGGGGGGCTCCACATGCTGTCTTTGCCTGCAGACACCACTCCTGCAGCTCCCATTGATCAATAACAGGGAACCGTGGCCAGTAGAAGCTGTGGGCTCAGTGCCTGTAGATGAGGGGCAGCACATGGAGCCATTGCTATACATGCCAGCTGCTTTCAGGAGTGGTGCAGGGCCAGGGCAGGAGAAAGCCTGCCTTAACTCCACTGCTTCACCACCCAGAAGCCATCTCAGTTAAATGGTGCCCAGCCAGAGCCTGCTTTCTGAACCTCTTCCTGCACCCGAACTCCTTTCCAGAGCTTGCACCCTGAAACCCCTCCTGGACCCCAATCCCCCACCTTGGGCTAAGCCTGGAGCCCCTCCCACATGCCGATCCCCTTGGCCTAAGACGAGAGCCTGCACCCCAACCTCCTACCCTAGCCTGGTGAAAGTGAGTGAGGATGGGGAAGGAAGAGGGATGGAATCAGCAGGGTGAAACCTCAGAGAAGGGGTGGAGCAGGGGCGGAGCCTCAAAGAAGGGAAGGAAAGGAAGGGGGCAAGGAAATTTGGATTTGAGGTAGATCTTAATTGCACTTAAATTGAAAAAGTGAGCTTGTGGTTAAAAAGGTTGGAGACCACTGGCTACAGTGATAGGCACCAGTGCATTTTCCATTAGTGTTTTCTGGCATTTCAGCACTTGAGTGGAATGCGGTCTATGACCAAAGAAAAGGAATTTCCCAACAAATAGTATACTGTAGTGCACCCATTTTACCACCGGTGCTTCCTTGTCTATGATGGGGTATATTTCTTTCTTGAGGAAATGGCTTCCAGCTTATACAAAGTGTAGCGGTTGTTCCTCTTTGTCAGTCTCCTGTGAAAGGACCACCCTTACTCCCATATCTTAGGCATCTTTTTTGCAAAATCCAAATTAAAAAGGACTCTCCCTCTCTCAACATAAACACCCCTGCAAGACATTGAAGATTTTATCTGAGGTCTCTGACCGCTGACCCTTCATTGGTCCGCCACACTTCATGAGGTCTCTGGTGGAGTGGGGAACGGGCTGCGATGGTGGCAAATCCTGGCACAAAGCACTGGTAATATTTTGCCAGACCCAAGAAGCAGCCAGTACTTGTTTCTTTGTCATGGGTGTCAATATTTATTGATTAGTTGTCTCAGATGGCTTTGTATAGGTGTAGCCCTAATACATGGCTTTGCAGTTCCGTTTATATTTCCCCAGGTTAGGCATTAGTGCAGTTGATGCATCTGGTCCATTAGCCTTTGGAAAGTCTCCACTGCCCCTAGGAAAGCAGAAGGCATGCCCCTGAATTGATACAAACCTAAGGGCATGGAAAAGATCCTTGCCTAGGGGTCTGGCATCAACAGTATCTGCCAATAACCCTTTGCAGGATCTTAAGTGGATATGTATCTGGAAGCTCCCGACCATTCTAATAGTTCACTCTCAGCATCAGGTAGCAATTGACTTTTGATGTTGCATTGATTTGCTACAAATCAGTACAGACAGGGGTCATGTTGTCCTGCTTTGGCACAGGTACAATGGGACTTCTCCTTTCACAGTGTGATTTCTTTAACCACCCCGGGACCCACATGGCTTGGAGTACCTCTCACACAGTATCCCATATTTGATAAGGGAGCAGCCACGGGGTTTTCCTGACCTGTTGTCCCATGGCTGTTTCAATGTGGTGGTGTGTTATGTAGGTCTGCCCCGGTAGTAGTGAAAATATGGTGGGAAATTAAACATGTTCCTAGGTCTTTTGTTAAGTCTGTTAAAGCTGGACCCATCATACATGGGTTCAGCCATTTGTGTTATGGCACTTAGGGTCCTCATTCTGACTCCAAAGGAAAAATCCTAAGTATAAAAAAGGATGTGGGGAGGAGCTATGAGGAGCTCTTCCTGGTGTTTCAAAACTGTTAAAAGTTTCGCATGATAGACTTGCAGAGTCTCTTTTTTTTTTTTTTTCCTCTTTTCTTCTCCTGGTGTCAGACCTCATAACCAATGGGGCCCATCTGCCTGACTACCACAACGGACCCCTGTTATCAGTCTCAGCATTTGAAGTCTGAGCTTGGTAATAGAACCTGGTCACCTGATCTGAACACTTTCAGCCCGGCCCCCTTGTTATAGGCCTTCTCTTGTACCCATTGTACGTTTAGCAGGTTTTCTTTAGTGAACACTCCCAAAGTCTTCAAGGGCTTTCTGAATTTGAACCTTTTTGCTGTTCAACGTTATTTAGGGGGACTCTTCCAATACAGCTCCAGCTCAGGATTGGAGCAAAGCAGAGATTTCTTTTACCCTTCCCTCCTCTGAGCTGTGCTGTGTGCTCCTCAGCCATAGTGTAGGATGTAGGCCTCAGAAGGGTGTATACTCAGCCTTCAACATATATGTATTAATGCTGGCCTATCCTCTTTTCTGACAGATAAACATGCACATGGAGAGTAGAATTATACCCTGGAGCAATGAAGTCAGTAAAACAAGTCCAGTGTTGACATTCAGGAACTAAAAACAACAGCTGTCCACCCCTTCCTCCAAACACAAACACTTTTTTATGCTTAAGACTTTTTTGAGTAACAACAAACAGGCCTGAAAAGAATAAACAAAAAAGAATTGTCAGTATGTAAAAACAAACACACGAGGTTCCAACATCGGGCAAAGTATTCTGAGAGATTGCTCCTGATTTGCTAAGACAATGAAAGCGCTGAATTGGGGAAGTGTGACGATTTCTGCAGACACATGTGCACAACATGTGAGTTTGACAGGCACCATCTTTTAAAGTTAAGAAAGGGCTATCAGGAAGTCTATATAACCTGAAATAAGGTGAGATGCATTTACTCAGGGAGATGTATCCATAGCAAAATTACTTTGCAGAAATGATCTCTTGAAATATTCATTTTTCACTTTTATTGTTTTTGGCCGGTGTGTAGCTCAGAAGAAAAATCACAGATGGAATCCACCGAGAGTGCAGCTAACTGCCCCTCAAGGCATAGGAATCAAACTTTAATAGTCAGTGTAAGGAGCAGAAATATGCATATAGGACCAAATTCTAATCTTCCTAAAGTTAATGGCAAAATCCCTATGGGTTAAGGGGGACCAGACTTGGCCTTAAATGAGCAACTATAAGCAAATTAGAGAGCTGGATTTAAAAAAAAATAATCCTGCATTTTTGCCTGATTAGCTTTCCCCAAATGTTTCAAATATTTGCTGTTTTATTAATGCATACAGACTTTGCCAATTGTACCCTAAGAAGGCTTGTCCAGTCATGCAGAAATCCACTTCACATACCTTGCCTTTGCTTTTCTGTGATTAGTTTGCTTCAAATTAAAAGTTTGATAGGATTACTAATTAAAAGGCAAAAGGCTTTCTATTTTGTGATCATTTCAAAGCCTTGATTTCCTCAGAGGTCTACAAATGCTGTTGACAACACAAACCGTGGCATCTCAACCATACAGAGAAGACTGCAAGTAGGTTAATGAACTTCAGTGATAACTAGTTAGTGGAGATTGAGGGCTAGATGTCCAGCAGCATATAGATGGAGCATGCCTCAGGGTAGTTATCCTAGCACAGGTGTGTGTCAGAGATAGCAGAAGAAGGGACGGACCATTCTGCACTTAAGCAATCCCAGCAGTGGGGAAGGGGGGAAGTTTCCAAATCTGCTCTAACTTATGCTGTGGCCTCCACTGGCTCCAGTGTGGCCCACGGTTTGGTCAGCACCAGAGTGGCTTATGACCAGTTTTGCCCTGGGCTGCCTCTTTTATGTTGTTTCTCTGCTGCACCTCAAGAGAGAAACAACATAAAAGTGGCCCTGAGTGAACAAAATCATCTCCTATTAACTGCTTTGATTCACTCTTTGGCCTGTTCTTAACGGTTGCTGAGTCCTCTCCACTCCCATTAATGTGAATTGAGGGGAGTGTATTTCTTGGTTCCTTCCCTACAAATATAAGTGGGACTGTCCTAAATGTTCACACTGAAATGCTTTCCCATTCCTGTCCCAATGTTTAACATTCTTTGGTGTTGTGTGATACATTATGATATACATTGACTGATTCACGTAGAACAGTTATGCAGGTGAATGATACAAGGCCCGCTGGGTAATCTATTCCATGCGTGGCAAGGTCCTCGCCCTGGTCCCTCGCTCTGGGACCCCTTCTTCATCCATAAATCAGCCGGAGACCCTTTCTGGTGCGATCACCTGTGCCTTTTATTGTCTGTGCCTGTGATGGAAGGAGGAGTGCTGGCCAGCACCCAGTGACTAAGGGGTTAAACTCAGATATGTAGCAGGGATGTTGGCAGGGAGCCAGAAGAACCAATGGGAATAGTGCTGAAATTTGAATTGTATAAATTACCTTGCCTGCTTTCTTTGGGGAGGGAAGTTAAGCCAGGAGTTGAGAGATACAAAATGATTTAAACCCAGGCAGGACTACCATGTCTCCAAAGAATTCAGGGCATTGACGTGTACTGAACCTAGAAGGATCATGAGTAAATAAAGGAAAAATTTATCTAGTTGCGATCAAAGTATTTTTCTTTATTTTTGTGGTTTGGTTTGAACTGCTCTGTGTGAATCTATGCCTCTCTCCTCCCCCATTCACTATCTAAGGGTACGTCCACACTTGCTCCCTAGTTTGAACTAGGGATGCAAATGTAGCCGACCGAAATCGCTAATGAAGCGGGGATTTAAATATTCCACGCTTCATTAGCATAATCTCGCCCGCGCATTATTCCGCTCGCCAGCTGATTTGAACCAGGAAGTGCGCTCTGGGACACATTAGTTTGACTCAAACCCCTTGGTTCGAACTAACGTTACTCCTCCTTTTTTTGAGGAGTAATGTTAGTTCGAACCAAGGGGTTTGATTCAAACTAACGCATCCCGGAGCTCACTTCCTGGTTCAAATCAGCTGGCGAGCGGAATAATGCGCGGGGCGAGATTATGCTAATGAAGCGTGGAATATTTAAATCCCCGCTTCATTAGCAATTTCAGTCGGCTACATTTGCATCCCTAGCTCAAACTAAGGAGCAAGTGTAGACGTACCCTAAGAATTATTCCCAGAGATTTTCTCTGTGTTTTAATTTGTTTTATTTAGTTGCTCTGTAACATCTAGCTATCAAGTATATCTTTTGTTAATAAAAATCGCCTTAAAAAGGTGATTTAATTTTTTGTGTCCTGAGAAGGAACAGGGGTCTGTGTGTGCATGTCTGCCTGCCTAGACTGAGCGGTCAACTACCAGAGACTGCAGTTTTTCTATCTCTTCTCTTGTTTTTCAAGCTCTCTTGTGGTAAAAGAGTTTGGGGTACCCTGGTGGGATTCAAGTGTTCCCCCCCTGTTTTTTAAGGTAAATCACTTGATGGTGGCAGCTACCCCTCAAAGTTAGTAAATCTGTGACTCTGGGGAGTTTTTGTAAGCAGAGCCCTTAGAGGCAAGGTATTTTTAAGGTCTCTTGTGGGCCCCCACCTTCTGTACTGTGCCAGAGTGGGGATCAGCCCTGACAGTGCCAATTTCCCACCGCCTTCTGTTTACAGAGTAGTGTTGGTCATTCCTGCAGCAAACTCACCCAGTCTCTCCTTCTGGCTGGGAGGCATGCTCAGCCACTCTCTGGCTCCCCTCTTCCACTTCCCCTTTGGCGGCCTTATTTAACCCTCTGGCTAATGAGGCCCAGAGCTGTTTCCCATTAGCACCTCAGGCATGGGCTTGCTCAGCTGGCTTCAATTGCCCTTTTCAGCCAGGCTTTAGTGGCAGAGCTCTGGCTTAGCCAGCAGCCTGCCACACATGCTATCATTGAGCCCTGTCACAATCGAATGGGATTGCATTATGTTGTATCACACAATTGTGCAGAATGTTAAATTAATTTTGAAGTGGTGGGAAAGCACCATTTGGTAATCAGCAATTTGTAATCGTCTGAAGATTGGAGTGAGTGCCGAGGAAATGCCAGGAAAAGTGCTGAGGTCATGCTGGATTTCAGGCACCTTAGATTGACTGACATGAGGACAGAGTGCTGGAAATGTCTCATAAACCTGGCATAAGGGCCTGCCTGTTGCATTTGTTCAATCTATGTCTGAAGTGAGTTAGCAGGTTAACATGTCTGCGAGTTGCCTTTTTGCCTAGCTTGGTTCTTGGTAAATAAGATATCCTAGTAGTATGACATCACTCACCATCATCAACAACCATGGGCTCAGCGCCCGTTGGTGTCTGATGCCTCCCTCACTATTTCCTTCCATCTTTCCCTGTCTAGTGCAGAGTGGCTTAGATTTTGTAGACTAGCTCCGTATCAATCTACTAGATCATCTACCCATTCTCTGTGGGGTCTGCCTCTCCTATTCCAACCATCCATTATGCCGAATACCAGGGTCTTAACTTTTTGCTCGTCATCCATTCTGCAGATATGCCCAAATAGCTGTAACTTCCATTGTATAACCTTCTGCAGTAGGTTCTCTTTCAGCTGTATCTTCCTATATAATTCCTTGTTGGTGACCTTTTGCATCCAACCTATTCTCAGGATCTTTCTAAAACAACTCCTCTCAAATGCCACTATCCTTCTCTTCAAATCTTTTATTATCATCCATGTCTCACATCCATACAAAATGCTGCTAAATACACGTTTTCAAGATGCTCAGCTTCATTCCTAAGCTAATCGCTTTACTTTTCCAGATCTTATCCATCGCCTTCAAACTCACTCTTGCTTTCGCTCATTTTTGGAGATTTACGCGGCTTTTCGACAAAGGGGGATTCGCCGAAATAAGCTGCGTCTAAACTACTTTCACTTTCGAAAGCTTTGCTTTTGAAAGTGCAATTGGAAGAAGATATGCAAATTTCCACTGAATTTGCATATCCTCTTTCGACTGTTCCCGGTAGTCTAGATAAACCCTCACAGTCTAGATCATACGTCATGTTGCTCCTCTAGCTCTTTTGCTAAGAAAGAATCCAACTCCTGCTTCATGTTTCCCTTCGTTCCCTGACCAAATGACTTCGCAACCGTACATCTCTCCCAATGCTGTCCCACGCATCTCCACCAGTCCAAGTATATCGCATCAGTATCTCTCCATCTCCTTTCAGAGCAGCTCTAACTTTCCCGTCGCCCACAGCGTTCGGACATTACACGCTCCGATTGATAGTATATGTGTGTGTTGTAGTTTCCTTTCAGTAGCCAACTTATCAACCCAACCCCAATTGCTCAATTGGTATCACGGACCTCGTTAATCCGGGCGATGTCTAAGCCGGCATCTTTTATCAGTTAGTCGTATTGGCATCAGATTTCATTCATATTGTTGTTTTACAATCAGTGCATTGACACTCATCTGACCAATCCTCCTCCTTTATCCAGGTGTGGGATTGGCATGAAACCCCTAGAGGCTTCATGGCGGAGTTGACATCACTAATACATGATAATATTTCACTGTCTTCTCCTGGGAATTCAGGAGAATGCCAGTTGCTGTGCCCACATTTTTGATAAAGGGGGGAAAAAAGAGACGAACACAAATGGAAAGGAGAGCACTTGTTTCAGAGGTTACAGAAATCTTCCATATGGACAGTGAGAAAAGGAGGCAAGGGAGTGTGGCAGAGGTGAGGGGGTTCATCAGGGTTAGCAGCCGGTGGGCCCCCAGATGGTTTGTTTATCTGACTATCTATAGCCACAGAGTCCTGCAGTTTCCAGCAGCCACAGTTCACCATTCCCAGCTGCAGGAAGTGGTGGCCCAACCTGCAGCACACTTGACACAGCTCTTATTGGCTAGGAACGGTGAACCATGTTCACTGGCAGCTGCATGGCTCTCTGCCTGTGGACACTCAGGTAAACAAAGCGTCTTGTTACCTGCCAGTGGCTAACCCTGACAAACTGCATGTGTCCATCAGGGATATTAAGCAGCGGTTAATTGTCTCATCGAGTAGTTGATGGAAATTCCATCCACTACTCGATTAGTCAATAAGGAAGGACAATGTCAGCACTCAATCCAGGCTCGCACTGGGTCTCAGCACAACCTTCCGCTGCTGCTTTGCATTTTTAAAGAGAAGCTGGCAGGAGAGGACACTGGCTAAATCCCTGTTCCTGGGTCTCAACCCTGATGTTCTGTCTTATTCTCTATCCCGGGGTGGCCAACCTGTGGCTTGCGAGCTGCATGTGGCTCTTCATCCCTGAAAGTGCGGCTTGCAAAGCCTTCCCCTGGCTCCCTGTGTTCACCAGGTGCAGGGGAGCCATCTGGCACGGCAAAATGGCGGCGGCAAAATGACGGCGGTCGATGGGAGCCTGATGTGGCCAAAAAGCCTAACCCATGGTTTTTAAAGGGGCAGCGCCCTTCTCCCCCACCCCCAACAACTCTGGCTGGAGGAGAGCTCTTTGTATTTTTTCCGCCGCTTTTTCGGCTCTCTTCGTTTAATGGGTTGGCCACCCCCTGCTCTATCCCTTTTTAAATTATTCCTAACATTCTGTTTGTTTTTTTGACTGCTGCTGCACACTGAGTAGATGTTTTCAGAGAACTATCCACAATGACTCCAAGATCTCTCTCCTGAGTAGTTATAGCTAAATTTGTCCCCATCATATTGTAGGTATAGTTGGGATTATTTTTCCAATGTGCATTACTTTACATTTACCAACATTACATTTCATTTGCCATTTTGTTGCCCAATCACTTAGTGTTGTGAGATCTTTTTGAAGCTCTTCACAGTCTGCTTTGGTCTTAACTATCTTGAGCATGGGGTGCATCCCTGACTCTTGGCTAATAGCTGGTGGTGATGTACCCGTGCTCTATGAACTTATCTGATTCTTTTTTGAACCCTGTTATAGCTTGGCCTTTACAACATCCACTGACAATGAGTTCCATAGGTTGACAGTGCATTGTGTAAAGAAGTATTTCCTTTTGTTTGTTTTAAACATGCTGCTTATTGATTTAATTATGTGACCCCCACCCTGGTTCTTGTGTTATGTAAAGAAATAAACACTTACTTTCTCCATACTGTTAATGGTTTTATAGACCTCTGTCATATCCATTCAGTGGTAACAACTGATTTAAATCAGTTAGATATAGATGATATAGCTATAGTAGGGATTATGTTTTCTTATATGCATTATAAGCAGTGAATTGGTCAACCATATTGTTCCATTTCCCAGTTTTGTGAGATTCCCTTGCAACTCTTCACAGTCTGATAAGGAATTTACTATCTTGAGTAAGTCTGTATTTGCTGCAAATTTTGCCACCTCCGTGTTTACCACTTTTATTCAAATTATTTATGAATTTGTTAAACAGAGCACTCGAGCCATTACAGATCCCTTAGGGACACCACTAGTTATCGCTCTTCTTTCTGAAAACTGACCATTTATTCCTACCCTTTGTTTCCTATCTTTTACCAGTTTCTGATCTATGAGAGGATCTTTCCTCGTAGCCTATGACTGTGTACTGTGCTTAAGAGCCTGTGGGGAAGGACCTCATCAAAAGCTTTCCGACTGTCCAAGTACACGGTCTCAACTGGATCACCCTTCTGCACACATTTGGTGATATCACTCAAAGAATTCTAGTAATTTGTGAGACACGTTTTCCTTTTACAAAAGTCATGTTGATTCTTCTCCAACATATTGCATTAGTCTAAGTGTCTGATGGTTGAAACTAGAGTAACAAATGTGCCCGGGACTGAAGTTAGACATATTGTTGGATTTTTCCTGTGAGACAATTGCAGGACCAGGAAAACAAGAGACACATTTGGCTTCTACCAGCAGTAAATTATCCTGTACATACAAATAATATAGTAAGTTATGAATATTATTCACAACTGCAGAAGCATCAGAATTCCAGACAAGAAAGGATGAGATGTAGTTAAAAAATAACAGTAACCAATTTTGTCAGAAGCACCGTCCCTAAACTCATATACGCCCTCTCCAGGAATATGTTTTCTGAGTAAAAAGAACATCAAATGTTAATGAGAATCCCTGGGATGGGCTTGTCTAGAGGCGCATGCACAGCACAACTGAGGCTATTCAGGGAATGCCACCAGCCGTGCATAGTCGGAATGACTGACCAATTGGGGCTTATTCCATTTCTTTTGTTAAGCCCACATATTGAGCAAAGGGTGTTTGATAGTGTTCATAATGGGATAAATATTGTCACAGAAAATGTTAAATATACCCATTCTGCGTGCATGGTATGTATGTGCATTCGTCTTGAAAAATATCAGTCTGTAATATGTGCCTAGGTAGAACAGCTATGCAAGAGATGGGGTTTGAGCCAGCACTCACTGAAATCAATAGCCAATTTCCTTTTTACTAATATTAGAAATCCCGCTACTTTGTCTTTAAATTGAAGATACACACGTTATATTTGTATATGTATAAACACGCTTTTTTCCCCCCCCTTAATTTACAGCAGTGACTGCTGAATAAATTCTCAAGAGCAATCACCACTTGGTAACATGTGTGCTCAGTTTAGCTGTCACCACTCTAAGTCGTCTTCTTTTGAAATTTGTTCCTTTCACTAGAATGTTTCTGGTCTGCTAAATGTCTATGAATATTGTCAGGGGGGAGGTAAAATGTGCTGTCTGGATCATACATTATTCAGCAAATATTCCTGTTTTTGTTGAATAATTTATTCCACGAATTTTTTTTAAGGGTTCAACCAGCTCCAATGCTGACATAATGGAAATTAAATGCATGCTGCTTTCCCCTTGAATTTCTGTACTACTGACTGCCAATGTAACAGAATGCTTTCTGTTTCATAAAACCTGATTAAATAAATCACAGAATGTAACTTCCTTTATCTCCAACAGAACGTTAATGAAATTTCACTGGTCCCCATCCCCCATGGTGGTAAAATCACAGCAGTCTGCAGACACATAACTAAATCCAGGTATTTATATACATGGATGGTCGCATAACCTTTTCAGGGGAAAGGGGCTCCCACAATTGCTCTGTCTGGATGTATGGGGAAATTAATGAGCAATGCTCTATATGGTGCTAAGTTAAAGGGAGAAAAAGGAAAGCAATTATAACTACCCTGCTGTCAAATAACAAATAAACTTAGCAGTGTGGACAAGAAAATAAAAGTAACCAGTATACACTAGCTCAGAATGTGATTGCTTTTGTTTCTGTTGGAATCCATTTTATCATGGTGTATGGACCATTAATAGTGTACTACAGGTGATATCTTACCTTCTATCTTTTGTAACCAGCTTTGGTAGGTACCATATGTACATCACTTCTCCTGGTGCCTGGTCAGGCAAAGGGCACGCATAACAATAATACCACAATCCATCCTGTCTGAGCTGATTTACAGCACTGGTAAGTCCATCCCTAATAATAGAGCACTGAAGCCAAGGAGAACTGTAAGGCAGAACAGGGATTTAGAGAAGCCAGAAGAAGAGAATGGCAAGTTGCAGCATAATTAAATCTTAATGTCAAGTGCAAAGTGTTTAGGAGCTGGCATGTGTTTTGTGCAAATAGGCATGGGCACATACATGCACATTTCTTAAAGGTTTGGTTCTCATTAAAACTGACACTCTCAAAAGATACTCTGTGCCTGATCTTGCGAGGAACCAATTCCTCTCAATCTCTACATACAGATTGGGAATTGAGGGTTCTTGCAGAGTCAGGCATTTATTTTGTACTGAATCAGTTAGTTACAAAAATTGCATCCCAAAATGCTTTATTATTTATATCTCCCGAGTATAATAATACTAATAACATTAAAGCAGATTCTCTGCTGAATTAGGATTTCTTTGTTGGTAAGAAATTCCACCCCTTCTACATTTCATAGGGACAGGGGCCAGCCTTTTAATGTGTAATGTACAGTGCCTTCACAATGCCGTGGTGATCTTCCCTGGGTGCACTGTAATACAATAAATTGTAATAAAATGTGTACATAATAGAACAATTATCATAACTGGAGATCCATCTGGGGCCCAGATTTCAGATCTAGACTATCCCAAAGTTTTAGGGATGTTTGAGATATATGGTTCAACCCATTATAGCAATAGGAATCAGGTGTGGTGGTCAACTCTGGATTCAGAGTCTGAGCTCTTCAAAGTTAAAGGGAGGTTGATCCTGGGTTAAAGTTGATGGCCCATTTGTATGGAACTTTTAAAATAAAGATCTTTTCATGTAATGGACTATGTTAGCTCTAATAATGGTTGGTTGCCAGTTTAAATCTCATTCAAGTCATTATTGTTAAGTAATTCCCATCTAACTACAGATCATCAGATTGGTCTATATGCAATGCCTATAATCGGCTCAGTCTAGTTCTTACTGGATGGGTATTCATGTCACACAAATATTCACATATTTGGCACCCTTTATCCAATGCCCATGTTAGTCAAATGGAGTCTTTCCATTGATTTTTATGAATGCTAATCAGGTCCTTAGGGCTATGTCTAGACTACAGGGTGGCTTTTGAAAAAAGTGGCCTTTTTTTGAAAAACTTCACCTGCATCTGCCACTGCATTCTTTCAAAATTAAATCGAAAGAATGTGACAGTTTTTCGACAGCAGTAAACCTCATTCTATGAGGAAGAATGCCTTTTTTTTGAAAGAGCTCTTTTGAAAAAAGGCATTCTTGACCACAAACAGGGCTTTTTTGAAAGAGAGCATCCAGATTGGCTGAGTGCTGTTTTTCGAAAAAGCAGATGGCTTTTTGGAAAAAGTTGTGCCTGTCTAGACAATCTCTTTGGAAAGAAGCGGGTAGTCTAAACGTACCCTAGGTCTTATCTACATGAAAACGTTTCCCAGAAGAACTAAATGGGTACAATTCTTCTGCTGTAGTTATAATGGCATAACTCAGGGTGGACACTCTTATTCTGACTTCTGTGAGACTATTGACAAGCTTAAAGTTGAGCACATTTTAAATGATTTGTTGGATTAGAACCGTGCGGCTCAGTACCATGCAAATTCAAGCTGTACAGAAAAATCAAGTGTTCTCAACTTCTGTGGCCGTTCTTGCTTTCTTTGTGTACATTAATCATTTATCAGCATATGCTAACCCATCCCCCCTAAAAGAAATGCTTGACCTGAAAGCCTAAAAGTATATTGTCCTTAAATTACTTTATATCATCCTAAAACATAGATAGCTTGGCAGAGCCCTGGCTGTGCCTGTGGGTCCTGTGCTTCTGGCAGAGAGTGTTCAGCCTCAGAAGCTCACTGTGACCCTCCACACGGCCTCTTTTTTTTTTTCTAGAAGCAAATATAAAAGTTAATGTTACCCGAACCTGCAAACTAATGAAAAATTCCATGATTTGTTTCAATATGAAGAAAAATTGTTACTGCAGCATCGAGAACTTGAATATTGTTAAAAATATTTAGCAGATAGGAGAGCATACCTAATTGGAAAGATGAGATTTTAGTACTCATCCTATAAAACTAGGAATATAGAACTTGAAAGTGAAGATTTAGAGTTGTAGAGAGCATAGTCATTAAAAACACTTCAAATGCACAAGTACTCTTGCTTGAAAAAAAAATGATTACAAGAGATGTGGCATGTGGTCCACCTATTGAGTTTAATAGCCACACTTTTTGATCAAAATGAACAACAAGGCAAACCAGAAAAATCTTATAAAATAGTCCCATGTACTTCCATTACCCTTATTTTGGCTTCCCAGAGTCCTTCCTTGTGCTTAATGCTCTACAGCCTTTCACCTTATGAAGTCATTTGGATTTTGTAACATGTTGCACTCACTTTGAGCAACTGCAAATATTTACACAATGATCAGGCTTGGTACAATCTGATTTTAATTTCTTTATAATGTCGATGGATTATGCCATCTTATTTTTGAGCTTTTTTTTATTGATTTACATTTTCACAGAAAACTTACATTTTCACAAAATCAAGGAGCTCAAGATCCTGTCAAACTATACAAAGTAAATATCAATACATCAAACTCCAAGTAGTTCTCAAGCAACATTTTTCTTATTTTTCCTCCCTGTTACTTCTGATTATTATCAATGGAAATATTGTGGTGTCAGCTTGTGCATATGTGGTAAAATTGACATTTACTGACATTTCACTGATTTTAAAAAAACAAATGCTTGAAAGACTACTTATGAATGTTGGACTCAATTCTCCATTTGCTTAGCCTGGTGCCATTCCATTAATTTAAATGGAACTACTCCTGATATGCCTCAGTTTGAAAGGAGAATCAGGCCTTGAGTCATTTACACACAGCCTGGATCTGTTTCTTCTCTCACTAATACTAATTTTAGATAAATGTAATTCCACTGACTCCAGCTGACTAACACTTGATTTTCACATTTGTGAGAGAAGAATCAGGGCCAGGGCTGTTAAAGTTGTTTTGACTGCCCTATATCTTTGCCAAATTTGCACAGACTTTCCAGGAACAGGAAAAAAAAAATCTGCATGAGACAAGCATGTGAATTTTCCAGAAGGTGTGTGTTTTCTTGGACAGACTAAAGAAAGGGGTTGAAACTGGAATGCCTCATGGGAAGATGGTCACAGTGATAACTATGGAGCTGCTATGCGACAGAGAAAGGCGGGTGAGGAAGTTAATCAAAATGGTAATGAAGTCAAAAGAAAATGAAAGATACATTCCTTAGATGTGACCTGGATGCTATTTAATGAAACAATGCAGAGCCTCAGAAGCCATGTGTACTGCTGAATAGAAAGGAAGCAGGAAGGCAAAATGGCTACCTGGCAAGGGTCAAGAGGTTATTCTAACCAAAGAGAGATCTTGCAGAAAATGCACTGTGGTGAAGCCTAGAAAAAGAAGCATAAACTTCTGGCAAAATTAAATGAGGATATTTAGAGAGCTCAAGTGGAATTTGAAGAACAAATGAATAAAGATATTAAAAACACTAGAAAGAAATTATTTTGGGGAGTGGACTCGATGACCTCTCGAGGTCCCTTCCAGTCCTAGTATTCTATGATTTCAGTATATCAGAAGCAAAACGCTTACAAAAGAATTGGTGAGTCTTCTGCATCACCAGGGTTAAAAGCAGCAATTAAGGAAAATAACCTTCCTATTATATCTGTCCTAGACTTGACTCTTGTCTGAGGCACCTAAAAAGAGGAACAAACTGATGATAAACTAGAAAGCAGCAGGTCACCATGCCCAAGAGTTTGGAAGGAACTTAAGAATTAAGTCCGTGGCTGAACTGCTTGCAAAAATATGGCATCTCTCATTAAAATGCCTGTCCTAGAGATCTAGAGGAAAATAAATTCATCGATTCAAAGGTCAGAAGCGACCACTCTGATTATCTAGTCTGACCTCAAGTATAACACAAGCTTTCCCTTAATAAATTCCTGTTTGAATTACAGCACGCCTTTTAGAACAAACATTTAATCTTGACTTAAATTGCCAGAGAGCGAATCCACCCCACCCCCTGGTAAGTTGCTCACTGTTTAAACATCTGTACCTTATTTCCTGTCTGAATTCATTTACAGAACAACCTCTCTAGTCCGGTAACCTCAGGACCTGACCAGTGCCGAACCAGAGAATTTGCTGGCCCATCAGAGGTCAGTATTGTCTAAGAGCATTACCAACACTGCCACCGCTTACTGGGTTCTTAGAAGACATTTAGAGGTATATTAGAGCAAAATAACAACACAGAACACAGAGCCAAGACTGTTCACTGTAAACAAACTTTATGGGACCGTAGGAAGCTTGCCCACACCCATGTAAGTGGATATCCGGTAACTAAAATCATGCCGGACCATGGATGTTGCCAGACCAGAGAGGTTCGACTTGTAGCTTCCATTGCTAGGTTTTAGATTCTGTTATAAAATGCTGTTATCTATATTATGAAAAAATGTGGCAGTGGAACAGTTTTTAGCATGGGGTGCTGAGTTACACCTCTCCTTACACCTGTTTCAGATAGTTAACAACTGTCCCAGACTGGACTGACCGGATGCCACTCATAGCAAAAAGTGTCCAGTCCATTCAGTCCAGGAGAGTTGGGAAACCTAGCCCCTCACTGCCCACAGAGGAGCCACAGCTGGAGACAACTGCAGAGGCCAGGAGCTAAGACCTAGGCTGAGGCCAGGAGCAGAATCCAGGGCAGTAGCAAAGACTCCAGGGCTGGAGGACTAGACATTTGGGCTGGCAGGATCAGCAGGTTGTGGATCCCAGAGGGGTGGAAGCATGGGTCTGCTATGTGGCCCAGTTCTCTGCACCTGTAGCACCGGTAGTTACGCCTGTGGCCCCGAGGGGACAAGGGCTTAGCCATGGAGTTAGCCTTCCTGAAATCCTTCTCCTCTCCCTGGGACTGCTGTGGGCCTTTGGCTCCTCTTTTCCCCCCACCTAGGGCTCCTCAGGTGCCTGGGTGCCTTAGGCTCTGGAGCTGGAATTAATGGCTTACCTCACAGAGGGCCCTCTCTAAGGGGATGGGTGAGCTCCCTTGCTTAGGGTCACTGCTCTACCAACACAATTGCCTCATTGCAGGACGTCAGGTTGTTTTCGCCTAACCATGCCTGAAGGTCCAGCAGCAACTTCTGCATAAACCAATCCAGGATTATGGTCTCAAGGATTTCCTTTGGGCCACATACTTCAGGGTGTAGCCACTTCTGCGCAAGGTGGATCAGCTCAAACAATTGGGCCCTCAGAGATTTTCTGTCTTGGTACTTCTAAGTGTGGTACCTCTGGGCCTGGGCTGCTGTAGTCACCCCCGAATAGGCCAGGATCTCTTCCTTCAGTTAGGGGTAGTAGGTCCTCTGGGCTTTCTCACACAGGAACAGGGCAAGTATGCTGGCCTACAGTTCCTCCAGCCAGGTCTTGTGCTGAGCAGTTCACCTGAAGGCCAGGAGATAAGATGATGCTGGGAGATGATGTAGAAGCCTAAGGAGGCAACCCATGGCCCTCGGGGCTTTTGTTCCCTTGACCACAGGTGGTTGAATAGTGAGTGCCCTCAGCTGGTCATCACCTCTTGGAGGAGGGCTTGATTCAAGGCTGACTGGTCCATGAGTAGCTGCTTTATCTCCTGTTGCAGCCAGGTGGCCTCCTGCATAGCCAGCCCCTGTATCCAAGTGGCCTCCTGCTGGACGGCCGTGGCCTCTACTACTAAAGCCTTCACCAAGTCCTCCATTGTGATCTACTCCAAATCCCCAACCAACGAGGGGGAACACCCAAAGGAAAGAGAAGTTGAACCCCAGAACAAACATCCTAGTGCACTTTTTTGTTTGAGGGTTTTTTTTTTGGGGGGGGGGGGGGTATTTTAACCACCGTGCTGTGAATGGATCCCACTGCTGACGCCAGTTGTGGTGGAGCTCTGGTTGTGGCCCCTGGGTCCTGCACTTCCTGGAAGATTTTTAGTACGCCCCTCCATCAAAGTACTGCGGCCTGCTGCCTTTGGTCTGCCACACAAATAATATATTCCCTTCACAGTATTCAACCAGCTCCAGTGGTTTGGGTACTTTTCCATATCCTGACTTGCATGGAGGTATTAAAGAAATTGGAAGTCAGGGACCATATACTGGGTACATCTAGACAGCGGTGTTATTTTGGGATATGTCCAGTATCCTGAAATAGCATTTTCTGCTTCTTAACAGCACGCCCATTATTTAAAAATACATTGAAATAATGGGCTTGCTATTCCGGTAAACCTTGTTTCATGAGGATTAAGGGACTTGCTACACTAGTGGTATATTTTGAAATTTGGCGCTATGTAGGCAGCACCAAATTTCAAAATAGACTGCCTCAAAATAGTTGCATAGCTCAAACTGCATAACTTATTTCAAGCTAGTGCTGCTGTGTAGACGCACCCACTGGGATCAGACAATGGTATAGCTGTGTAACTACTGTAAATGGCTGGTAAACACATCTGATCACCACCATAAAAAAAGTTTTAAAAAGTTCCTCTTTTGAATAATTTCTATAACCTTTTTTTGGAAGAAATTCAAATATGCTTACAATGCTACTTTTTTCCAAGCTATTTGTGTTGAAATATTTTATACAGATTCATATTGTATGTTAGGATCATGGATTAAATATTAGAGATGTTCTATAATTGAAAAGTTAGGCACAAAGAAAACAATCCAGGGACCTAATCCTGCGCTCCCTTTCCAAGGCAAATTTACTTTTAACTGGAATTTCTTCTGAATACGAAGTGCAGGGCAGGGCCTCATATGTGTTACCAACATCCCCAGAGTAATCGAGGAGCTCAGTCAACCTCCTCTTACTGGAATGGAAATATGTAAGTCAGAGTTTTGCAATACTCAACCCTAACACCTGCAAAACAGTCTCACTGAAATAATTAGGGCCATTTATAAGAGTGAAACAATGTAAAATATGCACCCAAATCAAGAGATTCATCTGATTTTTTTTTTTTAATTTAAATGAATATGTATTTATATTTTCCTTTTGCTCTGGGAATGCATCTTTTCTTATTTCATGACAAATACATTGCAGATAACTTAGTCATCCCTGTCAAATCAAACAGTCCACTTTTCACATAAATTCTCAGTGAACTTGAGTTTTTTTTATACGTTAGAAAATGTACAATATCGCATAAAAACTATAACCATGAATATTTGATTACAAAACTCCCAGAATTGTAACAAACCAGATATACTGCTGGAATCCATTAGCAATTCTGTTTACTCCGTATGTGTACATTTTAAAATATCTATTGAGAGTTAATATCCCCAAAGATTTAAAGCTGGGTTTTTATTATGAAGCTAGGTTTTGAATATAAATGATATTTTCCCTGGGAGTTTAGTCAACATTACCGCCACTGTGTGTATTTCTAGATTTAATGAATGTTTATGCAACAGCATCACTCTTGCTGCTTACTATCCTGCAATGAACTGCAACTAGTATTCTGCAAATGCTTCACTGTACTGTGTTTGAAAGTTACATGATTGTGCGTACTCTGATACACATGACAAAGTACATTATATAATTTTAAAAAAGTAAAATCTGGTAGTAAATACATGTTACTCTAACTCTGCTAAAACTTTTTGGTGGTTAGACTACTTATAAGAAAATCTGAAATTAACCCTGGCTTTGAAAGCTGACTATGTTCCTAACTTTCTCTAATACAGTGAAGATCTCATTTATGTGCCAATATTATCCAAATGCATGATTATTATTTGCACTGTGTGCCATTGGGTTATAATGTGAAATGTGGGGACTCATTCAGATGTAAAAAATATTGCTGTCTGATTTGGGTGAACCAAGTTTTACTGTAATTCTAATTCAGTGTATCACTAATTTTGATAACTAAAGCAGAAAAAAGGGCAGATATCAACAGTGCTCTTCAGCAGATCAAAGAGCTCAGCTTTCCTTTGGACTCTTAAACATAGTGACCAGATTTTTAAAAATGTTCAGTACCCTATAACTCCTAGGAAGCAAAATTGCTGGCTGTGGAGAGCTTTTGAAAGCCCAGGCACCTAGTTAAGTTCCTAAATAAGAACTGTTGCATGTTGAGCTCCTTTGAAAATCTGTCTCTAAATGAAAAGAAAAAAAAAAAAAAACCCGAGATACTGTGCATTGAAAAACCAGGGATACAAATGGACATAGGTGCAGCCCAGCTGCAGAAGGAACCTTAACTTTTCACGGGGTCTGGTCATTTTAAGAACACAGAACCTGGTGAGTGCTGGCAGAGTTTGGAAAAAGCTATTTAAAGAGATACTGTCCTATTTCTATGTACTGTACTTGCTGAAAAGTGCAACTTCCTTAATTTGTGTGGGAGAGGAAGGCTGGGTATTGGTTTTGGTTTTTCAAGCCCCTCCTGCCCCCCGTCCCTGAGGATTAGAAGAAAAATAAAAATAGGGTCCTCATTGACTTGGAAAGTTTCACCGGAACAGACTATAAACTCCTTCAGGCAGAGCTTTTGAATATGGTAGATCCTATAAACTCTGCCACCTTGTGAGTCTCTTGAATTCAGCTGGACTACTGTAAAAATTCCTATTGAAGTGATAGTTTTGTGTAGGACTACATGTTTGTGGGACTGGGTCCCTTAAACAAATACAAGGGCAATTAATTTTTTTTTTTAAACCCACAACAATGATTGTATAACTGTTTAGTAAGCCCTAGATAATGAGACCAGTGCTGGGCCAGAGTTAACCTCCAGAGGGAGTCCCACTAATTTGCCATTGCTCTGCACCTTTGATTCCAGGACAAAGCAAATATAAAAACCTACCATTCAGAGAGAGTGTTGCAAGATGCAGGACAATGGTGAATCCATCTCACCAGATTTTCTCTCGCAGCAATGCAAACAACTCCTTGTGCCTCTTTCTCCCAGGCAGACACAGTGAAATCCATTGATGACTCTGACCAAGCTGACCATTTAAAATCTGCCACTAGAATAGGAAAATTTTAACACCAGTCGGGTATAAGAAAAGATTGAAATATTCAGAAGGTTAAAGTGATACTGTCAGCTGCATTTTTAAAATAATTTTTCTCCTCCTTGACAATGTTTATAATCTCCTATGAGCTTGAAATTATTTAATTTCCCAGGTGTTTTACAGTAGCCTCTCCAATTGGAAAAATATTGGTTCTGCTTTTCTTATTTCTTTTTTTCTTGGCATTACAAAGCTCTTTGGGACTACCCTTTAAAGAAATCTGATTAGTTATTTAATACAATACACATTGTTATATAAAAATGCTAGGCAGTCCACCCCTGAAAGCTGGTTAGGAAACAAAAGGGACAAAAACAAAAGCACCATCCAATACATGTAAATGGAAAATTTACTACTTTTTAAAGTTTATTCACCCAATCACATTAACTTTTTCTTCCTGTGTGCCTCATAAGCACAGCCCAGAGAGAACAGTGCAAGAGAATCAGCCTCCTAGTACTTCTAGCAATGCAAAGGCTGTTCTCCTCTCCCGCACTGTTTACACCCAGTTAAGACATACTGTTTGCCCTGCTGCCAGCTGTATGTACGTAGGTAAGGGGTGACAAAGTCATGTCCCCAATATCTCAGTGTGCTCTGGGGTTGCCGTATACTCCCAGGCGTGTAGGGAAGGAGCACCACAGGAACTACAGTTCTGCCTGTATAGTTCTGGTCTTTATAGTAGTGTAGAGAGTGGGGGCACACAAGGAGTGTTATCCTTTGTACAAGCTAGTCAGACTCTAATAAAGGGCCCAATCTCAACATGTAACCAACCATACAATTCATTCATCAGAGCCCCACACACGTTGAATGACAGGACATATTTTTTAAGTGCTGTTAGTCTCACTATTACCAATAAGAAAAAGCAGTAAAACTCACCCACCATGCCAAGGGCTGAGGAAAACAACTCAGGATGCTTTAATTGTGCTATGTATGGGGAGATTCCCAAATCTGCACCGTCCTTTGTGGGTGATGAATCTGAGGAACTGTCCCGGATTGAAGTGTCATTAGAGGAGGTTTTGGAACAAATAGAAAAACTTAATGTTAACAAATCTCTGGGACCGGATGGCATTCATCCAAGGGTTCTAAAATAACTCAAATGGGAAATTGCTGAACTATTATCTGTGGTTTGTAACCTATCCCTTAAATCGGCTTCCGTACCTAATGACTGGAAGGTAGCCAACGTGACACCAATATTTAAAAAGGGCTCTAGAGGCGATCCGGGCAATTACAGACCGGTAAGTCTAACTTCGGTACCTGGCAAATTAGTCGAAACAATAGTAAAGAATAAAATTGTGAAGCATGTAGAAGAACATAATTTGTTGGACAAAAGTCAACATGGTTTCTGTAAAGGGAAATCCTGTCTTACTAATCTATTAGAGTTCTTTGAAGGGGTTAACAAACGTGCAGACAAGTGGGATCCAGTAGATATAGTATGCTTAGATTTCCAGAAAGCCTTTGGCAAGGTCCCTCACCAAAGGCTCTTGTGTAAATTACATGGCCATGGGATAAGAGGGAAGGTCCTTTCTTGGATTGAGAACTGGTTAAAAGACAGGAAACAAAGGGTAAGATAAATGGTAAATTTTCAGAATGGAGAGGGGGTAACTAGTGGTGTCCCCAAGGGTCAGTCCTAGGACCAATCCTGTTCAACTTATTCATAAATGATCTGGAGAAAGGGGTAAGCAGTGAGGTGGTAAAGTTTGCAGATGATACCAAACTGTTTAGGATAGTCAAGACAAGCAGACTGTAAGGGACTCCAAGAAGATCTCACCAAACTGAGTGATTGGGCAACAAAATGACAAATGAAATTTAATGTGGATAAGTGTAAAGTAATGCACATCGGAAAAATAACCCCAACTATCATTACAGTATGATGGGGGCTAATTTAGCTATGACAAATCAGGAAAGAGATCTTGGAGTTATCGTGGACAGTTCTCTGAAAACTTCCACACAGTGTGCAGCGGGTCAAAAAGGCAAATAGGATGCTAGGAATTATTAAGAAAGGGATAGAAAATAAGACCCAGAATATCTTACTGCCCCTGTATAAAACTATGGTACGCCCACATCTTGAATACTGTGTACAGATGTGGTCTCCTCACCTCAAAAAAGATATTTTGGCCTTGGAAAGGGTTCAGAAAAGGGCAACTAAAATGATTAGGGGTTTGGAACGGGTCCCATATGAGGAGAGGTTAAAGCGACTGGGACTTTTCAGTTTAGAAGAGAGGAGGCTGAGGGGGGATATGATAGAGGTGTATAAAATCATGAGTGGAGTGGAGAGGGCGGATAAAGAAAAGTTATTTATTAGTTCCCTACATAGAAGAACTAGGGGACACCAAATGAAATTAATGGGTAGCAGGTTTAAAACTAATAAAAGAAAGTTCTTCTTCACACAGCGTGTAGTCAGTCTGTGGAACTCCTTGCCAGAGGAGGCTGTGAAGGCTAGGACTATAATAGAGTTTAAAGAGAAGCTAGATAATTTCATGGAGGTTAGGTCCATAAAGGCTATTAGCCAGGGGATAAAATGGTGTCCTTGGCCTCTGTTTGTCAGAGGCTGGAGAGGGATGGCAGGAGACAAATCGCTTGATTATTGTCTTCGGTCCACCCTCTCTGGGGCACCTGGTGCTGGCCACTGTCGGCAGACAGGATACCGGGCTAGATGGACCTTTGGTCTGACCCGGTACGGCCGTTCTTATGTTCTTATGTTGCTCATCATGATAAAAGCATCATATAAGAACCAAGCAAGGCCTCTTCATGCCCCTGACTCCTGTAGCTGTCTTGGCAGAAGTCTGTAGTGTAGATCGGAAATTGAAGGTACTTTAGAAGGATTCTAACAGGGTGCCCTACACTGACTAGCAGTTTATTCCTGTTCCTCAGTGTTTGCCATGTGAAGGCAAGCTTCCCTGTAGGCTTCCTTAGACTCCCAGATGGTGGATTCTGATGTCACTTACACTGGTGTAAATCTGAAGCAACTCCATTGACTTCAATCTTATACTTGAGTAGCTTAGTCCAGCTTTGGGCTTAGTATGTAAGGCAGTACAAGTTTGATACTCAAGATGCCTGTGCCTTTCCTTAGATCCACTTTATTGCTATCGAAGGAAGTTGAAGTGGTAATTCATGTGGCAAGGAGCCAACAGAAGGTGTAAAAGGATGCAAGTTAAAGTAGCCACCACACAAAGCCTTTCATGGAATTTAAGAGACCTGGGTTTTATCCCTCTGACTTGCTTTATGACCAAGAGCAAATCACTTCCCCTCTTTTTCCCTCTCCCATGTTTTTTCTGTCTTGTCTGTGAGCCTGTCAGGGCAGGGAAAGTCTGTGTACGATGTGTGTGTGGTTGCTTGACACTGCTATAGTACATATGGCAATGATGAAGTGAGAAGCTCTGGCATACGTAACTTCTCCTCTTGACAATCATCATTGAAGTATAGAGCAGATCACTTCTCCAGGATCTTGGTAGCCACACACCAACGCATTACCACAGCATTAAGGACCTGCTGCTCAAAGTACAAGAAGATTGCTCTCCTTCACAACTGCCTCTGAAGGCCAGAGGTACAGAGGGACTCCTATTGCAGCACATTTTGATTTAATCTAGTGAAATTCCTTAGGCTAATTTATACTATTAAAAGACTGCTGTCTAATTCCAGGCAGTCATTACCAGGAGACTTAAGAACATCAGGCATGTTACTGATCTGTGCTTGAGGCAAATTGAATATAAGGGGCATCAAGAATTCACCCCAATGCCAAAAAACGCCCACATAAAATATTTGAACTTTGGCAGCATACGGACAACTTAAGGCATTGCTGAACTCTGCCTATGAATAGCAATCTAATGACCTATTTTCCGGGTTTGCGGGAGCTATAAGCAGCCCAGAGTGCCCCTCAGCCCCAGATGTGTAAAAAGGTAACTGATCTTTATTATTTTAAAATAGATTTTGTTTTTATTCCTATGCTCCCACGCAAGTGAGATAAGTAGAACATGCTTCTTACTCCTGCCTACACGTTTCTCTCCATTGTTGTAAATCCTGTGGAATGGATTCTGTTCACACTTCCGCTGGTGCAATTCTGGAGTAACATCATTGATTTTACTTTAGCTACACTTGCAATAGCTGACAGAAGCTGGGTCTTTATTTTTTCAGGGTCCTGACTTCATATTCTTTCTCTCTTCTTGAATTCCAACAGGAATTTCCAGTTTGTTGCCTCCTGTTTGTTGTTGTTGCTGCCACAAAATCTGTCCTGCCCTTTGGTCTGCATCACTGAAAAATTTGAGCTGCTTTCCCAGTTCCCACGCAACACTCCTAAACTAAGCCTGTGAAGCACCTCATCAGCCAACTCTCTGAGTAGATCATAGGCCGCTGCTTTGCATTCAGCCACACACCACTCCCCAAAGAAATGTCACCTTGCTGCTTCTATAGTAAGCTACTGTTCTCTTGTAAATTTTCATGAACTTCCCATCAACTAAAGAAGAAAAGAACAAAAGGGTATCAGGTTTGAAAGAACAAGTTACACTGAATTGAATTGAGCCTAGTTTGTTAATTTTAAATTAGCATGGTATGTTAATTAGGACTTCTGTCTTTATGGATATTCTTGCCTTTAATTCAAAGAAGTGGCTAAATTCTACAGCTAGGGCTTCTAGTTCTCAACAATGTATTCGAGATTGCAAAATAAAATAAAATAAAAGGGAGATCCTGTCCTGAAGAGCCTGCAAAGCATTTGTGAGCTAAATGTAATCAAGCCACTTGCTGGAAATTAAATATTGCTCCAGAAATTACTTGTTTTGAGTTTAAATTGTGTGGAAAGATGCTACAGCTTTTATACATATTGATATTGCCAAACTGTAGTTGGTAAGAGGAAAGAGTCTGCATGGAACAAACACAGAGTTTTAAGAAATATATTTATTGAAGCTAAAGTAGAATGAACTGTTGTCACCATCTTTCCTTCCCCCTCAGAATCATGAGTGGAAGTTTAGAATGTGGAAGCAAAACACATTTTTTTAAAATACAGATTTGAATAACACATGGTAAAATTCCCAGAGAATGTGTTCCTTTTTTCTTGGTTACATTGTACAACATGGATTTTTCTTTTTATCTAATCGCCTCAGTCTTTATTCCAAAGAGTATGATTATGATAATATGTATTAGCAAGTGCAGTTCTAATGAAGTCAGTGAAATGATTTACCATAGTAAGAACTATTCTTCATTGTAAGTGGTAGAATTAGGCCTCAGTCCTGTAACTTTCTCCTGAACGTGGACATCTATTCCCATGTGCAGCCCTGTTGCCTACAGTGGGATCCTGCACAGGTGCAGGAATCTGCCCATATTGAGTAGCTTGCAGGGTTGGGACTTAAGTTTTTTTTGCTGATGAGCACATAGAGAACTAGTACGCCCTGTCACGGTTCACCTATGGTTCCCCTCTATGGTCCCTCAAGGGGTGGGAACCCCACTTAAAGATTTCTGGCTCCCAGACATCATCTCTCCTGAGCAGAAACCTGTATCTCATTCCCTCCAGGGTGATTTTAAGGCTGCACACCTCCCTGACTTATACTGACATCTCTAGACTGCTTAATCCGACAAGAGTTTGAGCTTTGCTTTCTCTCCAAGGATTATATCTGTAGTTACAAGTTACCACACAGCTCCTTCTAAGCAAGCACATTTATTCTTAAGGTAAAGGCATTGCAGAAAAAACATTAACATAACAAAAGTTCCTCCATCCATGCTAAAAAGAGTTCCAGAGGTCTTTCCCCCCAGCCCACTCCAGGCTGGAGCTCTGATAGGTCTTAGTCTTTCAAAGCCCATATCTGGGTTTTCCCCATGCTTACAAGTTCATATACATTTTAGATCCAGAACAACGGCTGGGTAGGTCAGCTATTTCTTTGTACAAATTGGGCCTCTGAGCTGGACTTCTGTAATAAGTGATTAGCAAACAATAAGACTCTGCTCAGGGCATAGATTCAAAAGGGTGGGGTTTTGTATAACCGGAGTTGGGGGATTTGCATTAGCATGTCCCCAGAAGATCCACTTCATGCTTATTGTCCATACTTGTCAGCCACGTTTGCCTCGTGGTCTTTTGATCTCCTGGGCCTCACATCTGTTACATCTCCCTACTAGAGAGGTTATATACAACCCAGGCCCACAATATTATATAAATGTAATATAGTAAAGGATATTGCAGTCCAAGGATATTTCAGGAAATTGCCATATCTGTCTCACTCCCATCTGCGTGTTGGTCATATTTGGGGAGGATATTGTATTAACATATGTCTATATAATGACTGAAGTTAAAATATTTATAGATCCTAGAATATTGTGCTTGACTATATGACAGACCAGATGGAATCTAAATCTTTGGTGGATCATTTAATTAAAACTACTAGACATGCAGTAGTTTTTGGAAATCTTCACATCCTGTGAATTACTAGCTACAATAAACGGATTCTGATTTAGATTCTTGGAACTCCTTTGAACAAAGGAACCATGACTGCTTTTCTTTTTGGAAAATACCACGCACACTAGTTGCTACTGGAAGTAAATACATTAATAATAACACATGAGTGAAATGGCCGTTTTTATAATATCTAGCTATTGTTATCCACATGAAGAATAGGGAAAAACATACATGTAATTAAGAAAAAGATCCGGATTTTATGAACAATGTGGAAGAAGACACAGAACTGTCCTTTTCAGTTTGGCTATGTCTACGCTGCACTGGTTTTGTGCAAGAAATATGCAAATGAGGCTGAGTGGAATATTGCCGAGCCTCATTTGCATAATTAATGAGCGGCCTCTTTTTGCACAAGAGGCTTTTGTGCAAAAAGGAGCCGTCTACACTGCTCCTTCTTGCGCAAAACCCCCCTCTTGCGCAAGAGTCGTTCTGCATTTTTTTCAGGAAGAACAGCTGTTGCGCAAGAGGGGGGTTTTGCACAAGAAAAAGCAGTGTAGACGGCTCCTTTTTGCACAAAAGCCTCTTGCGCAAAAAGCGGCTCATTAATTATGTAAATGAGGCTCAGCGATATTCCACGCTTAGCCTCATTTGCATATTTCTTGCGCAAAACCCGTGCAGTGTAGACATAGCCTTTGTGTGCTGTTTCTGAAACATGTTCATTCTACTTATCTCTAGATACCTTCCAATAAAATAAAAGGAGAAAAATTAATGATAAAGGAAAACTATTTCAGATATAAAATAATCTTAGATTATACTAGCAATTTGCCTACTGCCTCCAACTTGCAGTACTTTATGGGAACATAGTTTAAAATAATAATCTTTTACAACTAAAGTAAAATTGTAATGGCTCAATTGTGCCTTAAAGCTTTTCTGTTTCAGAAATATTACTCTGATGCATTTGTGTGTACCAGCAGATATTACTAAAATTGACTTGTTCAAATCAGAGCATCAAATGGATTACCAAATTAAGTGAAGAATAGAATTAATGGATCCGTTCTTACTGTCAAGTTTCTTATCATTCATACAGAGTAGAAAAGTATGGCAATTGCAGTAGAAACTGAAGCCATGTGCATGTGTTTAAAGGAGATAAAGATACATAATTATTGTAAAAAGCCACTTTATGTAAAATTCCTTCATGTTGAATATTTCCTCTGTCTTCAGCTTGTACCTCTCTGTCCCCTTCTTAAATAGGATACTTAAATGTCATTGGCAAAAATGTGGTAGGGTAAACCACTCGGTCATCCCTGCCACTAGTTTGATGATTAGCACAAGAGCATATACTGACACTTCCTTCAAGAAATGTGCAAAGCAATGATGTATTCTGAGATTGGGTGTAAAACCAATGTTACTGCTATTTATTATTGCTATTTATTTGTATTACATTAGTATCTAGGGGCCTCAACTAAGATTGGAGCCCATTATGCTAGGGCCTGTACAAACACATAATAAAAGACATTCCTGCCCTGAAGAGTTTACAACATAATGAGACAAGGAAGACAGAGTATAGAAAGAGAGAAAGGCACCCAGAGGTGAATTGACTTTCCCACACTCACCCTGGTGTTAATGGCAAATCTTGGACCAGACCCCATTACTTCTGAGTCCCAGGGCATTGCCTCCTCCACTCTGCCTCTCAGATTTCCTGTCCAACTGGAAAAAATAATTTTGCAGTTAACTTTATTCTTGGACTGATAGGTCAGCATGTTCTAGCTGAAATAGCCTATTAGGAAGTTCCTCTGAAATACATGCAGTCCACAGATAAGGAGAGCTATATGGAGACAGGTACCTACATTTCAATTTCAATATTTTGAAATTTGGTTTTGTTCCAATTTGGAACAAACCCCAAAATTTAGAAATTCTCTGTGAAAGGGAAAGTTCTGAAATCCTCTGCTCTGGAGGAGCTGGCCTGGCTGTGTGGCACAGAGCCCTGGAAGCACAGGAGTACCCATCTCTATGGTTGACTGACTTGTGGCACGTCTACACATCAGGGTTATGTCAAAATAACACAATGAGCATCTGCACAGGAAGCCCGTTATTTTGAAATAAGGGGTATCTTAGTTCAAATTCTATAACCTTCATTTTATGAGGAATAACGCCTATTCCAAAATAGATGCTTAAGAATAGGTCATGTGTAGACAGGACAGCCAGAGTTATTTCGAAATACGGGGCCTCCAGGAAATCCCAGGTCCACACTCATCAGAACTCTATAGTTCCTCTTTCCCTACAGTTCTTAAAGCTGCAGGCAGAAGGAAAAGGGCTTCTGGCATGAAGCAGACCCTGCTCGCATCTTGCCACATAGCAGAACTCTGCACAGCCTTCCCTGCTGCCATGACTGAGCCCACCATAGCTTCAAGCACTGCCTCAGGGTGCTCCCAGGACCCTGCCCAGGGACGGAAGAGGCATGCGCCTCCCTGGTCTGGTGATCCTCGACCTCATTGAGATCCGGGAAGAAGAGGCAAACCTTAGGATCTCAACACCAGATGCAGGAATGCGGATGTCTATGGCCAGATGGCCGACAGCCTGGGCACCAAGGGCCATATGCACACCCAGGAGCAGGTGCGCATGAAAGTAAAAGAACTCAGGCAGGCCTATGCCAAGGCTAGAGAGTGCAGCTCCCGCTCCAGGGTAGCACTGCTGGCCTTCCCATATTGGACATGGAGCACCAGTCTGGGGCACACAGCCCCAGGAGGCAGCAATAGAGGACCCTTGTGCTCTGGCTCTCAGGGTCCAGAGAGGCCTGCCTCACTCCTGACAGCGGGGTGGGACACCCTCCCCCACAAGCCATCACTAGAAGGAGGCTGGGGCCACAGAGACACATACACACACACGCTCAGAAGTGCCACACAAGGCATACAGGCATGCCTGCCCTTTCGGGGCAGCATCTGCTCCTGGGGCCAGCGCAGTGAGGTGAAGGAGCGTGTGCTGCTCGTACACACCTCCCTCAACACCCTTCCCCCCTCTCCTCCAGCGGCCAGGGATCCAAGTCCTTACCCTGTGAGATGCTGCCACTGCTGGACCTGGCGTGTGAGTGGCACAGAGGGAAGCCCAGCTGCCCCATAGCTTCCCTCAGGCTCCTGGTCTGGCTGGCACTATCCTGTGCCTGCTTGTCCCCGAGACATGGGGGTAGTGAGGCTCCCCAGGACATCTGTGCCCCTGCCGGAAAGGACCAACTATGTACCTCAGGTGGCCTTGCTTGAAGCACATCACCTTCATTTGTCCTGAGGCTTTTTGGTCTCGGCTCAGAGATGAGGGCTAAGCTTCATGCATGGGGTCTCCCAGGATGACTGCCCTTCTCTTTTGTTCTCTACAACTGGACCAGTTGCAAGAGGGGAGCGGTCGCCACCTTCTGTGCCATCCTCCCACCCCCGCATGATCTGCCAGCACTGGAGAGCTCACGAGGACCTCTGGAGGGAGCATATTGCTGCTCTGCGAGCCCTGCAGCACTCCATGGACCAGCAGGACTGGAGACTGGAGGAGAACTTCCAGCTGTGCGACGACACCTGGCAGGAGCTGCTGCAGCAGGGCCGATCCATCTGCATGGCCTTCCGTACCCCCCAGTGGCTATTCCTGTGCTGGCTCTGCCCCACCAGCTTCTCTGCCCCCATAGCTGCTGAGGGCTCCCACACACAAGGCGATGGCATCACCCGGCACAGGTGCCTCTCCCAGCCCCAGCCCTGAGCCTCTCCTCCCCCACTCCACCTCCTCCCACCTCCCTTCTTCCTCCTCCCAGATTCTTCCCCCAGTCCCTCCCCAGTCACCAATTTAAAAAAAAACAGAGCTGATTGTTTCCAAACAAAATCTATAGTTTATTGTCTCCGCAGGAGAGTAGAGGGGGAGGGGAAGCAGGGAGGGCAAAGGAAGGGAGGGGTGTGGGAGGAAAGGCAAACAGGGGCGTTGCACAGGCCCCTTGTGGGGAGGCCCAGGGGGATCGTGTCACTGGGATCCTTGTGAGAAACTCTTCCCTCAGAGCCTCCCGGATTTGCGCAGCCACCTGATGGGCTTGCTAGATAGCAGCCATGCACAGCTGCTCAAAGGCCCTGCCAATCCAGTAGGCCTCTGCCCCCAACCCTGGCAGGAATGTCTCCCCCCTTGCTTTCACAAAGGGTGTGGAGGACACAGCTTGCCACGGCCACGGGGCAGATGTTCCGCTCGCCAAGGTCCAGCTGGGTGAGGAGACAATGGAACCTCCCCTTGAGACACCTGAAGGTGCCCTCCACAACATCGTGGGTTCTGCTCAGCCTGGTGGGGTCAAGATGTCTGGCGTAGAGCTTCATGAGCCAGAGGAGCAGAGGGTAGACTGTGTCCCCGGCAACACAGATCAACATGTCCACGTCCTTGACTCTGATGGTGTGGTTAGGGGGAAAAGGTGCCAGCATACAGCTTCTGGAACAGGCTGGAGTTTCAGAAGACACATGCATTGTGCGCCTTCCCTGACCACCTGACGTAGATGTCCGTGGCAGCAATGGTCAATGAGGGCCTTCAGGACCTTCGAGAAATACCCCTTCTGGTTAATGTACTCAGATGCCCAGTGGTCGGGGGCCCAGCTGGGAATGTGGGTGCTGTCAGTGGCCCCCTTCCCACAGTTGGGGAAGCCCATGGCAGCAAAGCCGGCCATGATGGGGTCCACGTCACCCAGGTTGATGACCTTGTGCAGCAGGACGGTGTTGATGGCTCTCACCACCTATAGGAGACAAACAGATATAGAAGAGACAAACAGAGAATCACAGGGTTGTCAGGGCCCTTGGGAGGTCCCTGAGCCTCCCTCCTGCCCTCACCCCTCCCCACACATATATCAGGAGCAACCCTGACTTCCCCCATCCCCCATCAGGGATTTGTGAAGAAGGGACTGAAAAACTTTCTGGGAAGGGGGCTTCCACTCCCTCCCACACCCTCTTTCCTAGGGAACCCCATGCCAGCAGTTCTGTTCACCCCCTTCTGGGACAATAGCACAAGAGCACGATACCTGCATGAGCATGGCCTCGACAGATGATCTCCCCAGGCCAAACTGGTTCCTGATGGATCGGTAGCTGTCTGACGTGGTGAGCTTCCAGATGGCAATAGCTACCCGCTTCTGGAGGGAGATGGCGGGTCTCATGTGAGTGTCCTGTTGCCTGAGGGCAGGGGGGAGCCACTTGCACAGCTCCAGGAAAGTGTCCTTCCACATGCAGAAATTCTGGAGCCCCACCACTCCAGGACAATCTGGTCAGAGCTGATGTCCAGTTGCCAGAAGTGGGGGGTGCAGGGGAGGGCAGGTGAAGTCAAGCTGCATAAGCAGCACCCGGAGAGCAGAGAGGAACTGCCCCACAGTGAGCTGGGGGGTCCTGTTCCTGCAGGGCCTGGAAGGCAACCTGCAGAAACTGCAGCAGGAGGTGCAGTATGAGATGTAAGAGCCGTTGACTGCTGGGAGGCAGGTCCAGTCCATGTCTAGAGAACTGAGGTGTCTGCAAAGGCAACCACAGCAGACAAAGGAAAGGCGTTGCTGTCCCTCAAGGAGGTAGGCAATGGAGACACAACTGTACAGGGGGGTCCCTTTAAGCCCGTGCCTCAGCCTCAGGCAGCAGCTCCAGGAAGTGTCAGGTGTCCTGATGCCCTGCCTGAAGTGCTTCCGGGGGCTTTAAATGTGAATCAGCATCCAATCAGTGTGATGCTCCATTTTGAAATAGCTCAGTGCTATTTCGATGGTCATTTGCTGTGTAAATGCGCTATTTCAAAATACACTATTTCAGAGTATTTCCTCCAAAATAGCTTATTCCCGAAATAAGTGTGCAGTGTAGACGTGCCCTAGGAGACCTAGGCCCTGGAAGTCCAGGCTACTGAGGAGTCACAAGCTTGGGAGCTGGTGTTCCCAGGCTCTCTGTTAACCCACCTGGTGAGCTGTGGAGGAACTGGGAGCCTCCCCCCCCCCCCCCATAGTATCTTACCAGGGAAGCTGCAGAGGATGGGAGAAGGGGGGTCTCAAGTTTTCTGGGCTCACTTTCCCCACCAGGCAAGCTGCTGAAGACCCATGATTCTGAGACCCTGTGCATCTCAGCAGTCCAGAGACTGCTGGGAGCTCAGTAGACAAGCTGGCAGGAAACCATTGGTTTTCATTGGACCAGCCTGAAAATTGAATCACCTCTGTAGAATGTTTCAATCGGTGTTCTGTAATGGAAACATGTTCCATCACATGTACAGCTCTAGAAATAATGTCTGAACTATGCCTAGGCGGGGTGAAGCCAGAGGAAACTCTGGTCAACGTCTGTAGCAGTCCTGACTCATAAATCGGTTGTCCACCTGGATTTAGGGGGTGAAAAGCCATAGAACTGTAATTTACCTCTGATTTACTAAAGGAGTAGTAAATAGCCCCTGATATGGATCTACTACATCAAAGTGTTTGAATCAAGGGGAAGAGGGCCATTTTAATTTTAAGAACTCAAAATGTTGGCTGCATTCTCATTTGGAAATCCACATAAAGGTTTTGGCACCGCAGTTAGGAAGTGTTTACTCTTGCATCCACATTGTGCCATGAAGGGCCCAGTTTTCAGAGGCCACAATTCCAGTTAAAGCCAGCAAGAGCTGTAGGTGATCTGCATTTCTGTAAATCAGGTCCTTGAACACAGGCTGAGTTAGGGCTGATGTGAAAATCAGCCACCTCACGAAAGCTGTGAGGCAAGAGTGGGCCTCAGGAGGCATAGGCCGCTTCCCTCATTGCCCAGTGTACAGATGAGTGTGCAAGCTTGGACCAGCTTTATAGAACAATGAATTCTTCTCCCCTGTTCACACCCAGACTGTTCTTCAGGCAGAGCAGAAGCGGAGGAACAGCACTATGACCCACCACTTCCCCACCCCATGAAGGCAATTTGTTTCATTGGGTGCACAAGGAGGAAGCACTGGGAAAAGCAATGTATTTTGGGAGTGGTACTTGGAAGTAGAGGAGATGCTGGATAGTAACTGGGGACATTTTTTTTTTACTTTGGGCTTCCACTCTGACCACTTCTCTTTCCTTGTGTTGGGAATTTTCTTCAGTGTATCCATTCATGGTAGGCATTCTTTGCTCTGTGGAGAATTACATTGCAAATGGATGGCTAATTAATCCTTTCCTTAAACCCTTACCCGCAAACACTTTTGCAATATCTTTCAGCTTTGGAAGCAATTTCAAAAGAAGGAACCAAGTCTGCAGCGACTGTCAGGTCTGACCAGCTCTCCGCTGAAGCCTAAAAGGATGGAAGCCCATTGCTGGAAAGGTGAGCCTGGAAGCTGAAAGAAAACCAAAACCAAAATAATGGGTAACACAAATTTATCCTTCCTACAACTGTTCATGCTAATCAACCTGGGTAATAGAATGCTCCCAGAAAGGAAACACTAAATGGGCAGCCCAAGAGAATTCAAGTGAATGTTCATGGTCATGATTTTTCAACATTTGCCCGTCTCCAGCTGTGATCATGATCTCTTTTTAGCCTTGTGTGGCCAAAACCCAGTGAGAGTGCTACCCAGCACCAGCCGTGATAGCTGACAAGTGTGTGCAAACTCAGCCCATTGTTTCAAATATCACACGAGCACTTAATTGCTTGTTTCAAATATGAAATGGATCAAAAAAAAGAGCAGACAAGTAAAGTGAAATACTCTGTAGAATTCATATCACTACTCTGATTTTATAAATACTCTGGGGTACATTCTTCTCTCATTCAATGCTTGGGAGTCCCATTAGTGCTAATGGAAGCTATGTGAACATGCGGAGAAAAAAATATCCCCCTCTGTATTTAAAGAAGAGCTTTCACACTGGGTCACACATGAATGAAAGGAAGAATATTTCTGTCGCAAGCAACTTGCTTTGCCAGTAATTGCTTTGTTTCCCATCAATATTATTGCAGATATTTATGTTTAATAAGACTATAGCATAGAAACTCAGGACCAGATGGTGCAATCAAAATCCACACAGGAAGCAAAGGGGGGGAGGTGTAATTTCCTCTGCAAAACAGTCTCCCCTGCTTTTATCACACCCTGTGGAAGGCTCCATGCAGATTTGGGTCTGCCCTGATGGAAGGATTGGGGAGGTTAGGAACAGGTAATAGGTGGCCCCTAGTTGGCTGGGCTTGAGGTTTGGATGTACCAGGCCTGTAGAGCTCACTTAGGAAAGATGAGATAAACAGGGGTTGCACAATACCTTCACCATGGAACCTGCAGCACAGTGGAGTCCTGCAGCAAGGTAGGTCCCAGAGACTGCTGTAGACAGGATAAGTTCTCTGACACATATTTTCATTGGACCCATGTTGACAGAAAGTAGGGAGGGGAAGGAGGACACACTGGTTATTTGTGGATGGCTTTGGCCTCTTGAGGTTTTCCTGTAGTTGATCAGTTTTATGGGATGTGCCCATAGCTCATTGCACAGGATGGAGCAAACCCAATGCCATTACTGACTGAGTGATCAGGCAGAAAAAAATCCATGAGCTCCTCTCTTCTGATTTTTTTCCTACCCACGAGCCTCTTCCCACAGGTTTTACCATGGAGAGCATGATTCTGTCATTGGGTGGTAGAAAACAGGAATAAAATGGAGTCCAGATTTCCTATGTATGATTACAGTTGGTCTGGATATCTCAAATGAAAAGTGGCCTTTTGTTTAAATCCAACCTTTTTGTGGTAAGTGTAGGAGGAGGTATTTTTGTAATTCTCTGGATTTGGTTTGTTTGTTTGTTTGTTTGTTTGTTTGTTTGTTTGTTTTACAAAACTAGAAATAACATAGTTGGCATTTCCATTAATCAATTTTTCTTTTTTTCTCCTCTCCCCCCATTCTTCTTTTCAAGTGCCAAATGGAAAAAATGGCCAGGAAAGAGAGCGGGGGAAAAAAGGAGAAAGGAACACTGAAGAAACAAAATAATTAATTTAAAAAAGTAAAATATTTATAAAGCAAAGAAAGGCTGATTTTAATCAACCTTTTTCAAATAAGTGAAAAAGCATCCCTTTTCGAACCTTGCAAAAGTAAATGACTTTCCAATTTGCAATGTGTTTCATTCATTCTGTTGCTGTTTGCTTTGACCTGCTTGACATATGGTATTTGCCACTTGGTGAGTATTTGTCAACATGAACTAAAGCATGTTAACCATTATAGCAGCAATGCTGCAGAAATAACGTGCAAAAATCCAAAGAGCTTGAGTTACTGGGGTGCCCCAAGGGGCAATGCTGAGAGGGTGGATGGATGCAGTAATTATCAGCAAGGGAGACAAGAATGGGGAAAGAAGAGGGTTATCGCCATGAGCTATTGTAGGAAGGTTAGGAGAAGTGTTTAAGAGGGCAGAGGGAATAATAAGCAGTGTAATGATTTGGAAGGAATAACATGGGGAAGAGGTATTTAATGGATGGAAGGTGTCACAGTTCATGGCAACTACCTCTGTATTCTCCCTGTGAGGTCCTTTGAAGGCAACCACTTGAGTCCCCCAGCTCCTCAGCCATCACCCCTCTTGGGCAGAGACTTGTTTCTTTTTCCCTCCTGACCAGGTTGCACAGTTTCCTGTCTACACTGTGTTCTCCACAGCGACCCAGGCTGCCGATGTGGGCTGGCATCTTCACTTCGCTTTCGCTCCAGAGGCTATACATTGCATAATGATCCACAGTTAACCACACAGCTCTTTGTAAGCAAGCCCATTCATTCTTAAGGTGGAAAGCATTACAAAGAAAATACAATTAAAATGATAAAAGAACTTACGTGCATTCATGCAAAAAAACCCAAAAAAACCTTATCAGAGGTCACCCCAACTCAAGCCTTGGGCCCTAGAAGGTGTCAGTTCTCCCATCCCTTCCATAAGGACTGGCACCCTGCTTGGACAGAAAGTCCTGTCCATTTTGGTGTTTACTCGATTCTGTTATTCATTGCATAGCAAGTTCATTTCTGGAGCATGACAAGTATAATTATTTCTAAGGGAAAAGTAGGCCATGAACATTTTTCACAAGGGTAAATTATTAGTTTTCAGAGTAACATCTGAGTTTTACTTCATAAAGCATTTGCTTACATATACTAACCTATAAACTTAAGCACTTGCTACAAGCTGAAGCAGTAGTCGAGCCAATAATTGTTTAAAGTCTAATTATATTATATATCCCTTAGGGCAGAAATCCAGTTTTCTTCTGTACCCTGTGTCAGACTGAGCATATTGTTGGTGCTTAACAAATAGATAATAATATTATTACAGGGACACCTACAGTTATGGTTGTTTAACATTTTCCTTTAGAAGACGCTGTTTTTACTTATAACTACCAAACTTCAACCATTTAGGTTGGGTATCTGTGTTAGGTGTCTGCCTCAGGCAATTTTTCTAGGTCTTTCTTAGAGGGAATTGGAGGGTGGGTGGGGAAAGTCGCCATTTCTAAAATCAAGGCTAGGGAAAATATATGGTTTTGCTCACATTACAAAATTCTGGTGACCTTTTCTTGGAAAAGGCCAAGGGTCACTCAAGAGTAGGGAGACTCCTTTTTGTCAGGGTTCTTCCTTTTGCTATCCCCATGAAAATGTGCTCAAATTTGACCAAGTTGCAAGCCCTTGAAACATTGCTGTTCACACATGCTCAGTAGAGGCATTTGGATCTTAGTAACTAAAATCCCTGAAGCTTCCATTCCCAGTGAGCATGCTCAAGCCCCTCACAATCCCTACTGCTGATCAGGTGCTGCATGAACCCATCCCCACAAAGTGACTGGCATGCTTCATGCTCTTACAACTTCTATGTGTGACTGGAATACATGTGCTCGAGCCCAGGGCTACAGTGGAGCTGGGCTTCCACTGTAATTGTTTCTTCCAGATCCTCTGGGTGAGGACAGGGCCAGGCACCTGAACTGAGAGCAGAGAGCTTTTTTCTCTGGTGCTCTCAATGACTTGCCCTCCCTCTTTGCCTGTGGCACCCAGGCTACATGGAACACAATGTCTGATTTGAATGCATCTGGTCCAATGGAATGCATCTGGTCCGAGACTGATTGGGGGAAAAGGCTGGGCAGGGAGCTGATGAAAGAAAGGGTGGATGGGACTGGGAGCTTGTTGGCTTGTACACTGAGTTTGTCGGGAGGAGGGGAGGAGACTGGGACTAAGAACCAGTATGGGAGGAATGGGGGTAGTGCAGAGAATAGGGAAAGAAAGAGAAAGGAGGGTGTCAGGGTTAACATAATTTACTGCTGCCCTAGCAAATTAGCTTCTATTCCAGTCTCTGCCCCAGAGCTCCTGTGCAATTCTGGATAAGTCACTGAAACCAGACTGTTCATAGGTGGTCACTAATTCTGTATATCTCACTGTCTGGGTACTGAGTACTCACAGTTACAACTTAAATCCAGAGGAGCTTTGCTTTGAAAACATAAAATGCTATTTTAGTGCTAAATACTCTGAAAAATGAAGTCCTAGATGTCTCAGCTAGGGCATCAAAATTAGTGGAAATGTATGGCTTTAATCTCTCTGTGCCTGAGTTACCCATCTGTAAAATAAGGCAAGTGTTCTTATCTTGTGGGAGTATTGTTCAAATAAATTCAGTAATATTTGTGATAGTATAGTCCTGAGTGCCACAGAGAATCCCTTTAGGAGATAAATAATCCTTTCTTCATAGCAGGGTTTGAATAGCATGCAATAAATAAGACCAATAAGGAGAAAACAAAATATTGAATAGTTGCTCATTCAGTGAGAGCTATCCATCTTGTGCACTGACTAAGTTAGGGGATCTTGTCAGGAAAAAATAGTATGCGATAATATAATTAATGACTGGCTCAAAAAGCATCTGCAGAAGGGAGCCAGATTAAGTTATTCAAGCAGTGCTGCCAACAGTGGGGGCAAAGCAGGCAGCTGCCCCAGGACTGGGTGATTTTAAAGGGCCACCACTTCTGCTACAGTGGCAGCAGCAGTGGCCAGAGCCTTGGACCCTTTAAATCACTGCCAGAGCCCTGCATGGCATAGTCTGGGCAGCGCTGAGGGCTGGGTGGCGGAGGCTAGCTACCAGCCTGTGCTTCCACCCAAGATCCCACCCCTTCCGGGATTGCCCAGAGTCGAGCCTCTTCCCCCCCACTTTGTCCAGGTCCTGGCAAAGTCTACCACCAGCCCCGTACTCAGGAAACTTTAATTCTGGCATTTCCAAAGTTTTGAGTGCTTGGTTTCCCAGCTTTAATAATATTCTTTTAACGCAGGTAGAGGTGAGGTGGTTGGTGTGCTTGTTTGGCTCTGGTTTACTTTTGTATCTTTTTCATGATGTTTTCTTTCATAGTCCGGACATTCTCAAAAGTAAAATACCCAATCTATTTGAAGGCCAAACTTGTGATGAGTTTATCAAACAGGCCTCTGATTGAATATTTCCTTGGGCATGTAAGAGACACTAAGAACCTTCTGGTTTGACAATTTAAATGCTAACAGCTGCTGTGAACTGTTGGCTGAAAAACTGTTTGTGCTGATCAATGTTTGCTGTCTCAAATGAAGCTCCTTTTAATCAAATCATTGCTTAACATGGCTTAGTTCAGATTAATTCACTGCTGTTAGGCTCCTGTTTTACACTAGTGCAACATCATTGATTCCAGTGTTTTACTTTTATTTAATGCTTTATTTATCTTAATATTAGTGTACGTGGGAAGACACTCATACATATATCCATTCTGTATCACTTAGGGTATGTCTAGACTACATGGCTCCGTCGATGGAGCCATGTAGATGAGTTTACTAGACATAGGGAAATGAAGTGGTGATTTAAATAATCGCCGCTTCATTTACATCACAATGGCCGATGCGCTGTGCCAATCAGCTGTTTGGTGGCAGAGTGCGGTAGTCTGGATGCGCCGCGGTCTACAAGGGAAGCCTTTGTCGACTGCCCCAGTATGCCTCGTGAAATGAGGTTTACCGGGGCGGTCAACAAAGGCTTCCCTTGTCGACCGCGGTGAGTCCAGACTACCGCGCTGTGCCGCGGCCATTTTGATGTAAATGAAGTGGCGATTATTTAAATCGCCACTTTATTTCCCTATGTCTAGTAAACTCATCTACATGGCTCCGTTGATGGAGCCATGTAGTCTAGACATACCCTCTGACTGCACTCACTGTTGCTTACTGTCTCTTAAATACATAGGCCCAGATTCTCAGTGCCGTGCACTGTGAAGAAGAAAAGGTGAAGTTCACAATAGAAGTTTTTTGCACCTCCCTGACTCTGAGGCTCAGATCTAGAGTGGTACTGTCCCTGGTGTAATTTAAAGCAGCCTCAGGGCTGACTACAGACCCAAGGCAACACCAGCCTGGGACTATTGGAACACAGTGATACTCCTCTCACACCCTCATGACAGGAGATTGCTTATCTGGACAGTTTTAAGCCAGCTTTTCAACTGCTTCGCACTGTCAAAGCATCTTAAAGCAGCCAGGCTAGGGGTGAAGGCCAAGCCTGTGGACACATTAATCAGGTATTGCTTGTTGGAGGTTTTTCTTCCAGTCTGGATGTTTTTCTAAAAGATCTACTCTAGGAATTATTTTGGGACCATTCTGTGATCCATGTCTTACGGGAAGTCAGAGTAGATGATCACATTGGTCCCTTCAAGCCTTGAAATATACTAATCTATTATTTTGATCGGGCCGTAATTAGATTCTTGTGCCTTTGATCATATCCTGATGCACATGAAGAAAATACAGCAAAAAGGTCCAAACATTTGTAAGCAGTATCTAATGTTCTTGATACTCCTCCTGTTGGGAAGGAGTATAACATATAAAATAATGGATGTGCTTAGCACTGCTCATGCCTACTTACGGCACAATTATTCCATACTTCAAAAAATATTTTTGACAACTTGTCACCCTAACATACAGCTTTCAGACTGTTCAGCAATATCACAAACCTATGTTATGATGAGCAAAATAAAGATGCTAATTTGCAGTTTGACCCTCCATTTATGAAGCACTAATATTAAAAATAAGAGAAATCAATGTTGGGTTAAATTGTAGATTTTGGAAGGCATTTTGTATGTGTGTTTGTGGGTGGGGAGGCGTTCTGACCATGGAGTTGCTAAACACTGTGTCCCAGGTCTTTGGCTGCAACAGAGTAGTGCATGGAGCAATTCATGGGTCCAGGGAAGAAGGGAAAAATGGCTTTAAGACATATTTATGCTTCTCCAGTCCTAGGTAAACTGTATACTGTGCCAGTGTCTTGACTTAAACTGGAGCAGCCTGAAGACTTGTGCTACCTACCTGTGGCCCCAAGAGTTGTTCCAATGTTACCAGCTGCAGACAGTCCCAACACAGCAAGTGTCAACTGGATATGATGATATCATCATGACCATTTCCTATATCCCAGTCACAGGGATGGTGAAGGCAGTGCTACACTAACTGTATGATATACAAGAATCTCCTTTACCCTGAAGTAATCCTTCCATAGTCAATTCTTCTGGCTTAAGGGCTGTTCTTCACTATTTGGTCAAGGTATTAAATAAGACTGCAGTGAGCTAAGAATTTAGCTTGTGGGCCTGATTCGCCACTGCCTTTCACCTTCTGTAGTGTAATTTACAACTGTGCAAATGGAATGTAAAATGTGTGTAAAATGCGTCTGTGATGTTACACACCATATTCTTCATAGCAATATTGTCGTCATATGATTTTGGCATCACTAAGATGTGTTTTATGCAAAATGGGTCATGCAAGGTATCATTGGAAAGGTTATGATTTAATGAATGTGATTATCTTGTTTGTATGCCTATATCATTTCTGTATCTGAAATTAGTAGTATTGATTATATAATAATTATAGCTATTATAATTGCACCTGGGGAACAACCCAGCAGACACAATGCAACCATCTTTGATGGGCCATTAGGAAGAACAGTAGGAATTTGAAGATTCTAATCTCTCATCTTCTTGAGAAGTTACCTGGGATGCTGCTTTGACACTGCTGAGTCAGGTGACAGTGACATCTGGTACTGGACACCATCTTGAAATGCTGGTATTTTTCACTAGGAGGGAGTGGGGATCAAACCAGGAAACAAAGGATTCCCACCTTTGTGTAAATCCTATTTAAGGATGGGGATTGAAATAAAATCTTTGAATCTTTTCTCAAAGTGACTGCTGGAAACACCTAAAACTGAACTGGGGAAAGAACTGGACCCAGGCTAGAAGGTGAAAAGAATATCTTGGATTCTAAAATGCATGCAAAAGACGTTTGTCTTAAAAAATCTCTACCCTCTGCTTAAAACAATTAGCATGAGAAATTAGTATGTGTAGCCACTTCCTTTAGTGTATTAAACTTAGCTTGCGTGTTTGCTTTATTTGCTCAGTAACCTACTTTGATTTGTTTGCTATCCCTGATAATCCATTCTTTGTCGTCAATACACTTATTTTTTTTCCTTAAACCACTTTGTGCAATTCATAACTGGGGGTGGGGAGGTGCAAAGGGCCTACTCATCCCCTAGCAATCAACTGTGCACCCCTTAACTCCTCATCAACTTTGCCCCCTCCCAGCCTCCGCATCTGTCCTTGGCCCCTCCCTGCACTTCAGCTCCTCCTCCAGCTCTAGTTCTTCATTCTCCTTTTCCAGCCCTGGGAGAGGGGAGATAAATGCAGCAGAATCAACTTCTCTTCGTAGTTCTGAGGGGGCAGGAGGAAGAGCAGGGGGAGCCAAAGGGAAGGCAGGAAGAGCACCTGTTTGAAGTCTTCAGTCTCTCACCTTTGCTTCTTTCCTAGGCCTGCTGTTAAAAAGATAAGACAGAACAGAGAGCAGACTGAACCATTTTTTTCCAGACAGGAGGGAGAAAAACTGCCCTGAGCTACGAGACTCGTTTGGCTTTCCCTCCTCTACCCCAAAACCCGACTTGGCTCCTGAGGAAGGGAAAGAGCTCTGGCTGCTGCCTCTAGCAGCTACCCCGACTGTCCATTCTTCCCCAGAATGGGGGGGGGGAGGGGGGGCAAAGGCAGCTAATCACAGGTGGGTTTTGGCACCAAGGCGTGGGGAGCCACCAGGCCCTGCACCCCTATCCGTAGCCAGATGGGACACTCAGCCAGCAGGGAGAACAGAAGATTTATTAGTTAGAACAGACTTGAGATGGGGAACCAGGAATAATCAGTACAATCCTCTTCGGGGGAGCAAGACCAGAGCCAGGGCCCTGAGCCCCCTCCATGTATCCTAAGCCAGCCAAGACTAACTAACACACACTCAGCAACTTGTCGCAGCCCTGCAGGCAGCCTCACCTCCTCCTTTGTCCAGCTTCCTGGGCAAAAGGTGTCACCTGGTTGTACCCCTCCTCCCAGGCTCAGGTTACAGAGAGCCTTGGCCACTGTGTATGTGCTGGGCTGGGGCAGCCTCCCCTCAGTGAGCGTCACACCCAAAATTTCCATCCCCATCTGGGCACCAGTGCAGTGCCCAGGGAAACTGAGGCGCACACACACAGAGTTACTGCAGGACAGTAGAAATCACATGCAACATAACAAGCGAACAGAGCAAATACAATCCTCACTTCATCACAGTTGTCCTTTAGACTGGGCTGAAAATCACAAGTAAGCTAGAGCTTCTGGCATTGCTGAGACACTAGTGCCAGCAGGGGCCAACATCCAGAGACAGTGCTCAGGGTGAAAACATGAGACATGGCAACAGTATTAATGGTATAAGTAAAACACGCTTATATGTTTGCTAGAAATGTGTTAATAAATCCTGGGTATGTACAATGGTACTGTTGCTACTACAAACGCAAACCTCCTCCAGTCCTATATTCTCCTTTAACTCAATCAATAGCTCTTCGACTTTCAGGTGTGAAGGTTCCCAGCTCAATTTATGCTGGCCTGGTTTCTTCACAAACAAGGATAATCCTTCACTTGATGTTTCACTTCACTGGCTTGAGCCCGCAAAACTCAGCTTGTCTGAGAATGAGTTACACAGGTGAGCAGTCTTGTGGACAGCAATGAGAAAGTCCACTTAAGAATTATACAGCTGAGTGCTTTCAGAATTGGGACCTGGGTTACAATACATCTGATTTTCTGCATTGACCCTGGTGTGTGTTTCCATGGTTATGTGAGTTCAGGCAAGGTCCTATACTCAACTTCTTGGCATTTCTCTGTCTCTCTGGATGTAATGTGATAAGTGTGAGTACGGGTTGAACCTTTCTAGTCCAGCACCCTGGGGACCTGAGTGGTGCCAATGCAGATAATTTGCCCGAACAAGGGAGGTCAGTATTATCTAGCAGGATTACCAACACTTTCACTACTTACTGGACTCTAACAAGTCATTTAGGAGTCAATTAGAACTAAATAACAGCACAGAACACTGAGAGCCAGGACTGGTGGCTATAAACAAACTTTATGGGACCACAGGAAATTTGGCCACACCCATGATAAGTGGACATCCGGCTAACTAAAATCTTGCTAGACCATGGATGTTGCTGGACCAGAGAATGCCAGACTAGAAAGGTTCCACCTGTACTGCATCCTATCAATTCCAAAATCCCAGGGAAGGCTCTAGGCACTGATGGTTGATTCTGTTGAAAACTGGAAGAATGGAAAAAGTGTATGTGCTATAAAAAGTTGGTCTTTACTCTTTCAGCTGAGATCCATCTAACAGCTGTGGGGCAGATGCTCAATCAGCAGGGGGAGCCAGAGGGAAGAAGGGCTCCTTTCTCCCTCCCTCCCAGCATGCTGCTTCCTTAGAGCCTGATGCATGATGGGGAAGAGAGAGACAGAGTCCAATAGCTGTCTGGGGAAGGTACTTACTACTACTTTGGAGGGTGTCGGGGGCAGAGAGACACACAGAATTCTTGGGAGCTGGTTGAACAGGGACTGTGAATGAGGGCAATAGAGAGCACACAAGAGTCCTGGGCTGGGGCGAATAGGATCTATATAGAGCCTCGGGCATGAGGAAGGGAACAACATGGGGGAGACGTCCTTCAACAGAGGGGGAATGGAAGAGCAGCACACAGGGAGCTTGTGTGTGGGAAGGGTGCTGGAGGAATGGAGGGATGAAAGGACCCTGTGATCTTGGCCTGCAACAACAATGAAGTATGCATTTTCCCCTAGCTTATTTCAATTTAAGATCCTTTTCTGCAACTCTTAACAGTGCTGAGAAATATGTCTACATTTCCTGACTTGTCTGATTCAAATCTTATATATTAACTTATTTTTTGTGCGTGACTAAGTTTTGAAGGACATAAAAAGAAAAAGTAGTTTATATTTTTAAAAAAGTAAAGAAACATACAAACAATTTTAACCAAAGAAGGAACTATCAAGTGGCAAAGTATAACCCCCCCTAAGTCTTATAAATAATACTCAACGTGATTAAGAGTTGCAGAATCAGGAGCTGAACCTTTATACCTTATTTGCCTAATTAACTATGTTAATAGTCCTGTTACATTATTCTTTGGTTACTTTTTGTACATTTCATTTTTGTTTTGTTTTTCTCTGTTTCCTGAGGCTATGAGTTTGCAGACACTTGAGCATGTGAGTAACCTTATACAAGAAAGTACTTATTGACTTCAGTGGGAATTAAATACGTACTTACGTTTCTTGATTCGCTGAAAGAGTGATGATAACTTAGGCTGGAAGCAGACCTTGCCAAGGTGTGCTAATTTCTCTGCGCATTCTCTTCTGTTCTATTATTTATATGTTCTGATACTGCCCGAACTAGTATAATATCCGAGTACCTCAGTAAGGACTAACATCTTGTAGTTTATTCTTTTTGTCCTCAACTCAGGACTTTATCCCCAGCCATGTTTTTGTGATCATGCCCGGCGTCCATGCCAGACCTCCATTTGGACAACTTCTCATGTGACATCTACCCTTGCTTTTGTATCTCTGGCATTTTTCAACTCCATTATTTATAGGGAATGATTAGTTGGCCCCCTTACATTTTATAGGCTGGCCAGTTGCTCCTCCCCTGTCCAATAAGATCCCAATAATAATGATATTTCAGCCATATTGCATATATAGTATTTTAGATCTCTGCTTAGCTGTGGCATTATATGCCGTGTGGCCAAGTTAATTGTTATCACTGAAACCTTGGGTCAGTTTCTCAGCTGCTATAAAGCAATGTAGTTCCATTGACTTGAATGGAACTATGCCTTTTTGCACCAGCTGAGGATCTAACCCCTTAACTTTTGCATTTCCTTACACTGAAGTGTTCACATTTGTAACCTTAATAGTGCATCAGCATAGAATGTTTTCTTTTTAATATGTGAGAGCAATTATGTCACTGTTATAACCAAGTATAAAATACACTGTATATTTGTGCCATAAAGGTAACCTCAGCACTTGCAGTAGACAGGAGATGACAGCATTTTTGGACAGATAACAGGATTTTTATAAGGCTTTTGACACAGTCCCACATGACTTTCTCAAAGGCAAACTGAGGAATAGTTTAGGGTAAATTACTTTGAGGTAGGTGCAAAACTGCTTGAAAGATCATAACTGAGGAATAATTGTTAATGGTTTGGTGTCAAACTGGAGAAATGTAATTAGTGGGGTCCCAGAGGAGTCTGTCCTGGGTGTAGTACTAGTCAATATTTTTCATTAATGTAATGACAGAGAAAATGGAGAGGAGAGTATGCTTATCAAATTCACAATAACCCTAAGCTGGGAGGAGTTGCAGGCATTTTGGAGGACAGAATTAGAATTCAAAATGACCGTGACAAATTGGAGACTTGGACTGAAATCAACAAGGTGAAATTCAAGTGCAAAGTACAGTACTATACTTAGGAAGGAAAAACCAAATGCACAACTACAAAATGGGGGAGCAATTGACTAGGTCAGGGGTGGGCAAATACCAGCCTGCAGGCCTGATCTGATTCACCAGGGTTAGCCCTTGGTGGATTGCCACTGCTGTATTTACCTGTGCCTGCAGGTACAGGTGATTGCAATTCCCATTGCCCGCGGATTGCTGGTCCTGACCTATGGGAGCTCAAGGAGTGGTGTCCCAGTCCGCACCACTTTCTGCCACTCCCATTGTCTGGAAACAGCGATCTATGGCCAAGGGAGTTGCAGACACCCGGTACCTGTGGCGATGCAAGTAAATAAAGCAGCAGCGGCCCTCTAGGGGCTATCCCTGGTGAACTGCTGCCATTTTATTGCCCACCTCTGGACTAGGTGTAGTACTGCTAGAAAGGATCTGGGGGCTATAGTGGATCGCAGATTAAATGTGAGTTAGCAATGTGATGCAGCTGGGAAAAAGGCTACAATAATTGTGGCGAGCATTAACTGGAGTGTGGTATGTTAAGATGTAGAAAGTAACTGTGCTCTGCTTAGAACTGGTGAGGCTCATCTGAAGTACTGTATTTAATTCTGGAAGCTACACTTTAAGAAAGCTATGGACAAATTGATTAGAGGGCAGGGAAGAGCAACAGAAATGATGATGGGTTTAGAAAACCTGACCTATGAGGAAAGTTTAAGAGATGGGTATGTTTAGTCCTAAAAAAAAGAAGACTGGGAAAAGGGCCGGACACCTGATAGCAGTCTTTAAATATGTTATATCCACTGAAAAGAGGACAATGAGTAATCTGCTTAATCTGAAGCATGAGATATTTAAGAAATCACAAAAAGCTTTCTAACGCTAAAGAGAGCAACCGGTGGGAACAACGTTCCAAGGGAGGTTGTGAAATCCTTGTTATTGGAGGTTTTTAAGACTAGACAAATGCCTGTTAGGGATGGTCTAAGCTAGGTATATTTAGTCCTGCCTCAGCATGGGGGAGAAGGGAAGATTGAATGACCTCTTGAGATCCCTTCCAACCCTACACTGGTGTGATTCAGTGCCTGTCAAGGAAGCAAAACATGGATTTCAAGCACACACATTTTTCTGTCATGACAGATAAATGAGCCAACCATTTAGCAGTCTTAGTTGAATGTCAGTGTCATTTATTGCAATGTTTTGATGTTGTTTTAAAGTTATTATTCTATTTAAACATAATCATCTTTCCCTTTTCCGAGAAAAAGGGCCTAGCAATCAAATAATGTTCGAAAACCCCACCCTCTTTCTGAATGAAAACATAAAGTAATTAGAACTGAAGATGCACTACTAGCATGATCTTGGGTGGCTAGAGAGAACTAGGCACATAAGGGAGAAAATGCAGAGAGGTGCCACTACTCGCTTCAGTTGTTTACCTATGAACAGGTCAAAGGGGATGGCTGGTAGATTTAAAATCCACAGTAGCCACATTATCTAAATTCTGATCTAGTTCCCCTAATAATGTATTGAAGAGAGAAGCATTTTGGGCCAGGTTCCAATCCCAATCGCACCAGTGTAGATTTACTTTCCTTTTACATTGCCTAAGTAATTTTTAACTTGTTATTTTCCTATTTTAACTTCTGAACCTATCTCATTTTCACCAGGTAGCTAATCACTAATAACCTTACTGGTGAAAATTGAAACAAAGAAGTCATTAAGCACCTCTATTTGTCAGGCCCGTCAGGCATGGCTACACTAGAGAGTTTACAACACTGCAGCTGCATGGCTGTAAGCTCTCTAAGGCTACGTCTACACTACAAGGTTTTTGTGCAAAAACCCACAGAGCATCCACACCTCAAGCGTGTTTTTACGCAAGAAAATCTACAGTCAATCGACAGAACAGTGGGCTTTTTGCGGTATAGGTATACCTCCTTCTACGAAGCATAACTCCTTTTTGCGCTACAGCTCTTGTGCAAAAAAGGCATGTGTGGATGCTCTGCAGGGGTTTCTTGCGCAAAAAGAGCCTATCTGAAAAAGCACTGGTGCTCTGATGGCCACTCTGTGAATGGCCATCAGAGCTTTCTTGTGCAAGAGCGTCCATGCAGTGTGGACGTGCTCTTGCATAAAAGCGCATTGCAAAAACGATGCGCTTTGAGGTGTGGATGCACTTTTGCACAAGAAGTTTTTGTGCAAGAACTCTTCTGCATAAGGCTTCTTGCGCAAAAACCCTGCAGTGTAGACGTAGCCTAATATAGCTGCTCTAAGCCAACAGGAGAGTGCTCTCCTTTTGGCTTAACTATTACAGCTCCTGTGCATGGCACTGGCTGTATTGGTGGGAAAAGCTCTCCAAGATCAGGACCTGGACGTAGCTTTCATTTATATGATAAAGAGCTTTGACTCCTTGTACACACTGAGAATGACCTTTGGAGGACAGCCAAAAGTAACTCTAGTGTAGCCATGCCCCAAGAATCTCTCAATGCCAATTGGAAAAGGGTTCCTGTTCTGTAAGCAATAACCCTTAACAGGCCTGACAAACAGAGGTGTGTACAAGGAGGGCCCGGTCATCAGCATACCGAAGATCAGTAAGGGATACCTTGAGGACTTTAGACTTAGAGTGGAGATGCTGAACGTTAAAAAGTCTCCCATCCATTCTGTATTAAATGCCAACTACAGTGGAGAGGCAGTCTTAAATGAGGACCAAAATGACTGGTATATAGATGGAGAACAGAGCTGGGGCAATAATGCATCCTTGGTTTAACCCCAGTTTTGATGATGAAAGGGTCCATCTCCAGGGTATCCATTACTGATCATCAGTATGCTGATGACAGGGCCCTCCTTGTATACACTGAGAATGACCTTCAATCCACATTGATTTTTTTCCGCACAAGCTTACCAAAGCCTAGGCCTCTCATTTAATATTGAAAAGACTGAAGTGCTCCATCAGTCTGCTTCAGTCCTTGCACATGACCCCTGACAAATCACCATCAAGAGACAGATTTGGAGACACTGACGCACTTCTGCTATCTTGTAGCCAGCCCTCTCAACATGCAAAAATCGACAGTGAGGTCCAGCACAGGTTCCAAGGCATATGTGATTTTTGGGAAACTGCTCGGGTGCATTTTCATGAACGATAACCTATGGAAGAACACCAAAATTCAGTTTTGTAAGATGTTGTACCTACGCTACTTTATGGATGTGAAACCTGAGTGACCTATCATGCATCTCAGTGATTTGGAGAGGTACTACCAACAATGGCACTGGAAGATCCTTCACATGAAGTGAGAAAATCACAGCACTAATGGCAATATTCTTACTGAAGCCAAAGTTAATAGCATCAAAGCAATGGTCCTCGTGGACCAGCTCTACTGGGCAGCACATTTTGTGAAGATGGCAGACTCTAACCTCCCTAAACAAGCTCTCGGCTCTCAGCTCTTCCATGGTCAGAGATCCCCTGGTGTCAGAGGAAATGCTACAAAGACCATTGAAAACATATTTCAAGAAAACTGATGTGGACATCAAAAATGTGAAGGAGCAAGCCAACAACTGAACCCATTGGTGCCCCATCCTCCATGAGGCAGTGGCCTACTTTGAGGAGAAACATCTTACCCTCAAAGCTGAGGCATGTGAAGGAAGGAAAAGGAAAAAACTTGCTTCCATCAGATAGTTGACCCGCCAGAAAAATGCACCTAGTGTAGGCGGATCTGTAGTTCCATGATCAGACTCCTGAGTCATCTCAGGACCCACATGTAACTCTTTGGTAGAGATCATCTTCAAATAGAGGGATTGCTGATGGTGATGAGTTTGAACTCACTACTTCTTGTCCTCCCCTCTGTGGCATTGAGAATAACTTTTCTTCCTTTCCTCCCTTCACTCCCTTTCCCTCCTTATTCTGAGGGTCCTCCTTTTTCTCTCCACTCAAGATCATCTCATCTGAAGAAGTGGGATTTGCCCATGAAAGCTCATACTATATATGAGTTAGTCTCTAAGGTTCCACCGAACTACTCGTTGTTTTTAAAGTTACAGACTAACATGGCTACCCCCTGAGACTTCCCTTTTTATGACTGCCTTTCAATTATTTGGAGACTGTTATAATATCCCTTCTTCAATCTCCTCTTTTCCCAACTAAACATATTTAGTTCTTTCAGCCTTTGTGTATATGGCTTGCTTTCCAGCCCTTTGATCATCTTTGTCACTTGCTTCTGTATCCTTTCTGTATATTAGTGACCAAAATTGAACAATGTAATCCAGATGAGGACTAACCAGTCAAAGTAGAGTGATACAATTATCTCCCATGATTTGCATATTACGTTGTTTTTAATGCAATCTAAAATTGCATTTGCTTTTTTTGCACAGCTCCCAGATCTTTTTCAGCAGTGCTTTTGCCAAGACAGTTTTTCCTAACTCTACATTTGTGTATTTGTTTTTCTTCACTAAGTGTAGCACCTTACTTTTGTCTTTGTTCAATTTCACTTTTCTATAATTTATCAAGGTCCCTGTGCATGTTAGTTCTAGCTTCCAAAGTGTTTGTGGCATTTCAAAGATTTGTGTCCTCTTCAAATTTGATCAATTTGCTCTCTATTACTAGATCCAGGTCAATAATAAAGATGTTAATCTACACCAGACACAGAACAGATCCCTATGGAGATCTCTCTCCATTCTGACATCATTCCATTAATAGTTACTCTATGTGGGTAGTTGTTTAACCAATAATGTATCCACTTAATAGGGGTCTCAGACTCCTGGGTTGCAGGTCATCTTCAGCCAGAGTGATTGTGCAATCCAGGCCGGGACTCCTGTTGGGCCAGGAGGGGCCTGTCCATTCCTGGTCCCAAACCCCGCCCCTTCCTGCCATCACCCTGTCCTCTCCCCCATGATACCCTGTCCTCCAAGGATGCAGCTTTGTGGATCACCAGTGGATCCTGGCACTGGGGAGTCCACAAAGCTGCGTCTTCAGGGTATGGAGTGCCACGGAGGTAGAGAGCATGGAGTGATGGCAGGAAGGGGCGGGGCTTGCTGCCCCACCCCATCGGGAGTCCTGGGCCAGATTGAGCAATTGTACTGGCTGGAGATGACCTGCGGGCCGGGAATTTGAGACCCATGAGTTTAATGATAATTTTGTTGAGCTGGCATTTCTCCTAATTACTTATCAGAATGTTTCAAACATTCTGTGTCAAAAGCCTTGCGAAAGTCAGCATTCCCGCTATCCTCCAAATTGGTTACCTAGTCAATGAAGGAAATCAAGCTGGCTTGGAAGGATTGGTTTTTTGTAAAGCTGTGCTTCTTGCTAGTGATCACCTGTTCGTCCTCAAGGTATTCACAAATTGAATGTTTTATACATTGCTCTAGTAGCTTCCAGGTAACAAAATCAGGCTGACTGGTCTGTAGTTTCCTGATTCCTTCTTTTTTCCCCCTTTAAAAGATGGGCATTATGTTAGCCTTTCTCCAGTCTTCCGGGACCCATTCTGCAGGCCCGTCAATGGGCAGGCGTGAGAAAGAGGACAACTGCTTGAGGGACTGGTAATTCAAAAGGACTCAGCACTCCTGGCTGTCTTCACTGCCCCTGCTGCAGCAGCAATGGTAGCCAGAGCCTTGGGCCCTTTAAATCACTGCCAGGCCCCTGCACAGCGCTGATGGAAAATGCTAGCCACAGGCCCGCCCATTTTGGGAATGCAAAGCCCCTCCTCTCCCTGTCCCCCGGCCCAGTTAGTTTGCCAGACCCCCATTTGTAAATATTATGGCCAGTGGCTTTCATTTGGTTAGGAATGAGAGAACGTAGGGATGGGGAGAGGGGCAGAGATACTGAAAACAATACACTTTCCATAATAGTTGTTCAATGCAAAATGAGAAGAACAAGTGTACTCATCTTAGACGCTCGGATAGCATATGGTGATTAGTGTGATATCAGTGACTTAGCAGCTCCTCAGTGTTTGAAAGGTTAATTGACTCTCTGGGGTAGTGTCTGGTTAACAGTTAGGGGTGTGTCTAGACTACATCCCTCTGTCAGCAGAGGGATGTAAATGAAGCACTTTAAAAATGAAAATGAAGCGGGGATTTAAATATCCCGTGCTTCATTTGCATAATTACATAATGGCGCTCTTTCGAAAAAGCGCTCTTTTGAAATTGAAACCTCAGTCTAGATATGATTCTTTTGAAAACGGGGCGCTTTTTCGAAAGATCCTGTAAACCTCAGGTTTACAGTGCCCTGTTTTTGAAAGAACCGCGTCTAGACTGCGGTTTCAATTTCGAAAGAGCGCTTTTTCGAAAGAGCGCCATTACGTAATTATGCAAATGAAGCACAGGATATTTAAATCCCCGCTTCATTTACACTTTCAAAGTGCTTCATTTACATCCCTCTGCCGACAGAGGGATGTAGCCTAGACATGGCCTTACTGATTTAAGATATAATGACATATCAATTAATTATATTCTGGTTTATTCTATGCCTGCCTAGTGCATGTCTGTACTACAGACTTAAATCAAACTATGTTAGGTCAATTTACAGCCAATGCAGTAATTACTGTGGTGGCTGATGTCCACACTAACCTCCTTCTGTCAGTGGTGCACGTCCTGACTAGCAGCACTTCCACCAACTGAAGACACTCTCAGCTCCATGCAGCTCAGCACAAGGAGCCCAGCTGCCTCCCTGGGTTCCTAACCCCCCTGTTTTCTGCTGGGAGTAAGGGGGCAGTCACACGAGCGTCTGGGCTTCTTGCCTCCGTGAATGGGGAGCTGGGTGGGTGCAGCCAGCTGGGAGCCAGGGATAGCCAGGTTCTAGCTGCCTGCCTTCCTTATCAATTTCACATTCCTAGCATGAAATTAACAAGGCACTTAATATCTGATGTAAGTAAAGCAGTGTCTACAGCGACACTGTGTCAACCTCACTCCGCTGTCATAAGCAGTACACTTCTTGTAGAGTTGGAGTTATTACATAGGCATGGTAGGACACTTACATCGGGCAGGACAAGGCTGATTGAGTTAGATTAATGGAATCTGCCTTAAATCGACCTAATTGTGTAGTCTAGATCAGGCCTAAGCCCCCCACTATCCAAGGAGTCTGCGCTTTTATATGTTTTGAGTGACTAAAAACTGTGAGAGAAATACAAATCTAAGCTTGCTTAATGCATATGCCATGGTGCAGTGAACGATATAAGCAATATCAATATTTGCTGCCCAAGGTAGTTAAATTTGCCACAACACTCACCATATTTAATAAGAACTGCAGTAAAGTAAAATACTGTGGGCATGGTAAATGCTGATTTATTTAAAGTTTTATGTTATGTCCTGGCCTCTCCCATTTCTAAACTTTCCACATACTTTTTTGTGGTAGAATCAAGGTGTTTCTGTTCTAGGACTAGGACTTGTAGGTGCTAATGCAATATTAATAATAACAATTAGCAATTATAAAAGTACCTTTATACAGAATCACCTATTGTCAAGTATTAATGTTTTATGCATAAATCTAGAGGGAACTTATCAAAATTTTAAAAATTACTCCCTTTTGAAAATGCAATAGAGAGTCAAAAGTAAAATATGCTTTAGTAGCCCTTCTCTCAACTCACCCATTTGAAGGGTGACTCTTGTGTATGGGACTAATTTTAGATGCAGTTTTTAAAGTATTTTAGTTTTGTGAGAAGAAGTTTGCAGTGTGTTTCAGTGAGACATTTAAAATTTCACTGATTATTTTTTTGATATCTCCCTCATTCACAGGGCCAGAATAAGTTGCCAGATACTAAGAATATTCCATATCACTTTTCATCCTTATATTTCCACGTGTTTCACATAAGTGGATATGCATATTTTTTCTACTTTACTGTGGAAAAATCAGAGCAGAAAGAGATGAAGTGACTTGCTCAAGGTCACACAGCATATCAACAACAGAACAAGGACCAGAACCCAGATTTCCTAATTTTTTTCCAATCATGTTACTATCCCCTGTTATCTAGATGACTAAATCTAGTAGCCAGAGACAGATGTGAAAGGATCTCAACAGCAAGGGTCTAGAGGCAAATCCTTGCTAAGAAGCTCATTTAACTCCCTATCTGCTGGAAGTGTACTAGGATTCCTGTCATGGTGCTCTCCCTGGACACTGCTTGAAGGATTCATTTTAAAATGAGGATGTAGGTACCTAGTCCCACTGCAGCTTCCAAGTTCCAGAAGCAGTGATGGGCTGGAAGGTGGGATGTCTGCTGTTTTCATCTTCTCCTGTTTTGTGAATAGCTCCATTGCTTCTGCTGCTAGTGATTCAACACTCAGCAATCTGAAAGTGATGCTGCTCTGATAAAGCTTATGTCTAGTTCCTGGATTTAAAGTAATAGTCTCCAATTTCATTATGCTGCTTGGGAAATCTGTGAGCACAGTAGAGACACTAGGAGCTGTCTGTCTACAGATTCTGGAATGTAGCACTTCATTGGTTCACATTTGAAAAATTACACTTGCACCCAAAGGGTTAAAACAGTTTTTTCATACAGGTTAAAATTTCAGATACTGATAAGTTAGTGCCTGCTGTTACCAGGAAATCTCTGTATTCACTGTGGGTGAATGGGCTTTCCAAGAGCATCTCATTCAGACAGACATAGGTTGACAGCACTGTTTCACCCATAGGCATAGGGCTGGTCTACTCTGGGAACTTATATTGGCATCGGGACATCTTTCAGGATTTCTCAACCTTGGGAAATGTAACTATACCAGCCTAACCTAGTGCAGCCAGAACTAAATTGCAGAAGAATTATGCCTCAGGAAGATGGATTTTTTTACACCCTTGAGAGATGAGGAAGGGGTTTGCCTGTCAGTGCAGGTAATGTCTACAGTGAAGCGCGACAGCAGGTAGCTGCACAGCTTTTTAAGTGTAAGAATAACTATACGTAAGTGATAGCATAACCTATGTGATGATCTTGCAAATATACTATAACCCCAAAACATCTAATGCCTTTGGGAAAAATGGGCATTGTATGTCACATATTTACTGCCAGGGATGTGATATTATTATTTGTATTCCAGTGGCACCTGAGAGTCCTAGAGAGGATGCCTGGTCTAGTGTTTGGGGTGCTAGTCTGACACTCATGAGACCTGGATTTATCTCCCAGTGTGTTGTTGGATAAGTCACTGTGTAACACTCTGCCTCAGTTCTCCATTTGTAAAATGAGGATAATAATACTTTCCAGCTTTACAGGGGTGCTGTGAAGACAAATACCATAAAAATGGTAAGGTGCTCATAAACTATGCTAATAGAGGCTATGTAAGTACCACAGAGGGAGAGCCCAGCCATGGACCAAGATCTTGTGTTGATGACACTGTATAAATTTATAACAAAAAGGCAGCTCTTGCACTGGAAGGTTTACAGTCTAAGACAAGACACAACAGATGGATATAAATAGCTGAGGAAACAATGTAAGACTTAATGGGAGGTCATTTAATTAGATTTGTTCTGTTAAAACTGTGCTGGATCCTGATGTGATATAAAGTAAAATCTCATGTAAAATTCCCCTGGCAACAGAAACTTAAAAGGTCCAGTGCTTAGGATAATGTATTTTAAATTTTAAAAGGCTCTCTGGTTTTAAACAAAAGGGAAGGGTTTTGTTTCGGTTTGTTTTTAACCAGCGATGGCCACCCCCCTCCTTTTGCTTCCCTGTAACAAGAGGAGGAGGAATCCCTCACCGCGGATCTTCCCCATTCAAAATGACCCACAGGCAAAATCTATATAAACAGCTGATGGAGTAAACCAATCAGCGCAGTACAGCTAGAACAGCAAAACCCTAGGCAAGGGCCAAAAAAGGGGAGCAGCAGTAGAGAGCACTAGGCACCTCCTCCTCGTATTTCCTCTCACGCCCACATCCAGCAGTGGAGGTTTTTTACTTTCGGCTTTTGTCTCTTTATTTTAAAAGTTAGCTGGGAAAGAATGTGCAAAGAGTGCGGGCATTGGGTGAGTTTCTTCTTTTAATCTCGTTGGGGAAAATTGTATGGGAAGGGTTGGATGGTGGGGTGTCCTCCGTATGGGGAGGTTTTATCGGTATGTTGCAATAGGAAGGAGGAGGGGATTAGGCGTAGCTGCTAGGGAACGGGAAACCCCAGAGAGAGAGAGAAGGGAAAGAGGACACAGCATGTGTGACCTGCCAGTGGCAGCAAGGAGGAACCTCCGGGATCTCCGCGTCAGCAGCAGCCCCAGTTATGTGCATACATGGGAGTGTGTGCGCGTATGTTTTGTGTGGCTTCTCTGTGCTGGCGGGATGGGCCGCTATAGGGGGGAGTGCGACACGCACCTGCGTGCCCACGGCATTGCATTGTTGGGGTGGGAGAGAGAATGCAAATGGATTTGTAATAATTTTTCTTTAGGCTCTTAATCAACTCCTGTCTGGTCATGTCTCCTCCTAGGAAAAACAGAGTTTTCTTTAATAAGACTTTAACAGTTTGTGGCTGCTGCTGGGATTAATTGTTGGGATTAACTGCTTCATGACTGAAAATGTCTCCAGTTCTGCCCACTGACCAAATAAGATGTCCGGTCCCATACACTGATACAGGTTAGCCTGGTGCCGCACCATCTCACGTGTTCTAACATGGTGTGGCATGGTGCAACATCAGCTCAGGCTCTCCCCAAAGTCTGACACACTGTTGTGAAGTCTGGCACAAGTAAAGTGATGCTGTGTGGGACACAAAGCTGCATGGCGCCGCTGTCGTGCTGGTCAGTCTGCTTGTGATGTTAATATGACTTTAGCTGACAGGGCACTTTACAGCCGGACCCAGTACTGTACAGACTACCCTGGGGCACAGGCTAACGCGACATCTGCCCTGGTGTGACAAGGCATGGCCAGGCCCAGCGTGGCATTGTGCCATCTGGCACGAAGTCACTTTTGCTGAGTGGGCATGGGGGTGGGCACTGGGGAGAGGGAATTCTTACTGGCTGGGGGATTTTGTGATTAAGTTTTTTTCAATGTGAGCCAGGGCGCGTGTCTAGTTTCACTTCTGTCCCTTCCCACCAGCCTGTGAGGAAACCCCCTCAGTGACCCCTCCCCCCTCCCATGCAGGCAGGGAAGAAGGCGGGGCCGGGAGACCCGGTGACGTCACTGGACCGGGCCGCTTCCTGCAATAGAAAGTGAGAGAAGGTAAAACACCCTCCCCCGCCCCAGCCCCGGAGCCGCCGCCACCGCCGCGCGCGCCTCCCCTCGCGCTGCCCAGCTGCTGCGCCCCGCTGCCCCCCGTGAGTGACCGGCCGGGCAGGGAGCCCCCAATGGCTGCGCCGCCCGCGGCCCGGCCCAGTTGGCCTGAACCTCCCCCCCGCCCCCCATGCCCAGCCGGGCCCGCCCGCTGCCCCCTGCCTGCAGCCCGCCCCAAGGGCGCCTCCCCCCGCAGCCCGGCCCCTGCCCGGGTCACGGGCGGCTCTGTCCAGCCCGCCCTGTGCATGGAGCATCACCCGCTGCTGCCTGCGCGCCGGGGCGGGACTAGTGTCAGACCGACCGACCGACCGACAGACATTGCCCGGGGGGAGGGGGCGCCCTGCTGGGGCCTGGGTGGCTGCGGGGGGCGCCGAGCGGGCGGGGCACGGCTGCTGGAGCGGTGGGTGTCTGGAGGGGCGGGAGTCTCGTCTGGGGGAAGGGGTGTGTGTTGGGGGCTGCCCGGATGCTGGGGCGGTGCATGTGAGCGGGGTTGGGGGTGGTGGCGGGCGGGGTGGGGGCGTTTTGCACGGCGGCTGAGGCGGGGGAGGAGGCCAGCCCCGGGTCGTGTTTGTCCGGGGTTGTCGAGTGAAGGAGGCTCCCAGGCGCCGTGTTTCCTAGCGGCTGCCGCCGCCATCAGCAGGGCCGACTCCAGCCCCCTCACTCTCCCCCCCGCCCGGAGCAGCCTGGCCGCGGGGGACCCGGGTGTAGCCCCAGAGCGGGTCCCGGGGAGCCGCCCCCTCCGCCTGTCTGAGCCGCGGCGGCGCCCAAGCACGCCACGGTAGGGAGATGGGGGCGGCCGGGAGGGAGGGACCAGCAGGCCTGGCTCCAGCTGCCGTCGTCCCCAACCCCCATTTCACTGCCGGGGGGCTGCGGTTTGTGTGAAACCCGCCTTTACTCCTGTTCCAGCCGCGCGTGTCTGTTTCCTAGCCGGGTTGTGTGAGGCGCCCCCAGGCAGGCTGGGCTGTGTCAAGGGGTAGGCAGGCATCCCGGTGATTTCCCCTCCCCCAGCCCTTCCCATTTGTCCCCCACCCCATGCGCCTCTTCCCCGGGTCAGTCCCGGTTTGCAGTCCTTCCCCTCCCCCCCCCCCCCGAGCTTGTGGATGGACGTGTGCAGCGCTTTGTTCGGTGCGGCCGTGTTGCAGAGGGGTTTTCCCAGGCTCCTCCCTCTTTATTCATTCATGTTTTTCCCCTTTGCAACTTGTGTTCGCACTCTACCATTTAGTGCCTCTCTCTCTGTCTCTGGGTTTTTTAAATCTTTCTTTTTTGTTTTTAAATCCTTGCCTCTAACCTGCTTTGCTGGTGATCACAATATAGCTTGTCTTTAGGGCTGATATTTCAAACTGAGGAGGGAAAACGAAATTTCAAATGTTTTAGTTTTTAAAAGATTTTTACCACTTCCATCTGATTTCCCATCCCCAGCAAAATAAAAATCTTATTATCTTATTGTTGGTGGGCAACTGAAGTATGCTGTTTTACTAAATATGTAACATGTTACTTGTGTTGCTACTAAACACTAGGACATCTAAAAGCATATATCCAAAGAGATGTCCAAATTTTGAAACGTACTTGCATGCTGAACCTCAAACACTTATGGGGAATGTATTATTATTATTATTATTATTTTTTTTTTTTTTTTAACACTCTTAAACTCCAGTGAGAGCTGCTTTATTATCATCCATGTTCAGAGTTGCTCAACGCCTTTTAAAATCTGCCTAGTGATGTAGGTGCTTAACTACATTCACCAAAGCTTGAACATGAGGAAGAACATGTCCATAATTATACTAAACATTTTTAGAGGGTGCGCAACTTAAACATCACACTACTGTGTGGGATTTTTTAAAACATATTACTTATTACTCCCTTATTACTTATCCTTTATTACTGTAACTGAAATAAATTTGTGAAAAAAAAATCTATTTTCCAGTCTTCATTTCTGAAGTCAGTTCCTCCTTTTAAGTCTTTCATGCAACAACAGATAAGAGGGAGACAGTTAAAATTGATGTCAATGTGTCCTTTTAAATCCAATACAATCTGTAGCGCTTCAGGAGTAGATGTAGTAACTGAAACTTATACCTATTTTTGGACTTACATTATTTCAGGTGTACAATGTCCTTTTACAAACAAAGAATTGGAAACCAAATACAGTATATCTATTACATCATGAAGATATAATGTGTGTGGTGATGGTCTTTATCTGCCCTTATCTCATCAAGCAGTTTCACTTGCTACCTAATCCAATTAAAGGCTCAATATCAAGTTATTTAAAAAATCCTTGCCTTTGGTGGTATTAGTATCGTAGACTTTAGATTTTAAAATTAGCTATTTATAGAGGCTACTTTTTTATTCTGTTTCGCTTGGATAGTGGAACTATACTGGTCACTTTCAAGAACGTTCTCATACAGGAGCAGGATACTCTACAGGTTGAACCTCTCTAGTCCGGCACCCTTGGGACCTGACTGGTGCTGAACCAGAGAATTTGCTAGACCATGAGAGGTCAATATTGTCTAGGAGCATTACCAACACTTCCACTGTTTACTGGGTTCTTAGAAGACATTTAGGGGTAAAGTAAAGCCAAATAACAGCACAAAACACTGTGAGCCGGGACTTGTGGCTGTAAACAAACTTTATGGGATGCTGGGGAAGTTGGCGACATCCATGATAAGTGGACATCCAGTTAATTAAAATCTTGCTGGACCACGGATGTTGCCAGATCATCGAATGCCAGACTAGAGAGATTCAACCTGTAGTTTTAGGTTTGTAAACACTGCAGGAAGACTTAAATCCAAGCAAAATACTGATTAAATAGAAATACAGAAATCATGAGAGCATTTCTGTTTGTTAAGCTTTGTGGAAATTGGAGAAAAATCTAGCTCTTATGACTAAAATTCTTTAATTTTGTCCTTTCAAATATATGGAAAACCTAGTTGCAAAATATTAGAAAAGTGTCTGATCAGCTTGGTCTATTTCAGGTATTGGCCTTATACACTTAGGGTACATCTACACTGCAGCGTTATTTGGAAATACTTTCGAGATAGTGGACTTCTGACTCCCACTCCTGTAACCCTCATTTCACAAAGAGTGTTCTTCCTTAGACTTCCTGCTGTGTAGAGAGTGCCAAAAGCCGAATTAAGCTATTTCAAACTAGGGTTGCTAGGTGTATGGTTTTGAACCAGACAGTCCAGTATTTGAGCTTTCTGTTTGGGAGACAAATTGAGAAAATATAAATGTCCGGTATTTTCTAAATAAGATGTAATGTAGATTGTGATGTAATGTCAAGTGTGTCCGGTATTTTTGTTGAAATACTGGCAACCCTATTTCAAACTTCAGCTATGCAATTGTCATAGCTGAAGCTGCGTATCTTAATTTAACTTTTGCCCTGCAGTGTAGATGTGCCCTTAGACTCTGATGCTGAAGCTTTTTTTGTGTAGATGGACAGCTATACCCATCTAGAGCCCTATTGATTGTTTTTGAAATGGTTCATGAGTCTGTGCATGCAAAATGATCTAATTTTGTTTCTCATGTTATAAAAAAAAATGTTGCAATGAAGCAGCACCAGCAGAATTCCTCCTGGCTTTTTCACAACTGCAGGCTACTAAAGACAGCTAGTGTCATGGAGAGGAAGGACTGGGAAGTATATGTAGTATAGCTATGGCTATGTCTACAATGCAGGTTTTGCGCAAGAACTGTTTTGCGCAAAAGGTCTTGTGCAAGAGCATGTCCACACTGCTATGTGCTTTTGCGCAAGACCATCCATGGCAGTGTGGACGCTCTCTTGCACAAGAAAGCTATGATGGCCATTTTAGCTATTGGGGTTTCTTGTGCAAGAAACCCCCTGTTGCCCGTCCATACTGCCTTCTTGCACAAGAGCTCTTGCCCAAGACGGCTTATTCCTCATTGGGAGAGGAATAACTCTTGCGCAAGAAGCCCTCTGTTCCGATGCTTTACTGTAAATTTACTTGCGCAAGAATGCACGGGCAGTGTAGATACTCCACAAGTTTTTGCGCAAGAATGGCTGTTCTTGCGCAAAAAGCCTGCTGTGTAGACATAGCCTATGAGAGGCTCTCTAGTACAGCATATTTTTTCTGTTCATTTTCTTTAATTGTTGGTCAAGATCTCAAAGCCTGAAATTGAATGTTTTTGTGGGAAAAATGCATGTAGCTGGAAGTTAGAGAAGAAATTGTTAAATGGTATGAGCAGACTATTGGTTACAAAGGATTATTAACTATGTTGTATTGATTTGTATAGCAACATAGGGTAGGTAAAAAGGGTGGAGAGGAATATAGCGTAAAAAGAGGGTGGAGAGGAATTATTTGTTTTCATGTTAATGCTATATGACTCTTAAAATAAATGTGTTTTTCCTTCTCCCCACCCCTTTTTTAGCACCTGGATTAATTGACCCCTTTGGCAGATTTATGGAGTTGCCTTTCCTCTGCTTCCTCCACTTGCTATTTTGGAGAGGAGAAAGTGGCATATGATTGAGAAAAATGCCTCGGACAAAACAGATACATCCCAGAAATCTGAGAGGTAAGAAGCTCTGACCTAATATTTCCAGGAAACTTGGGAACAATTTCAAAGGGCAAATGAAAGGAACATGTAACTTGAAAAATAAAGTTTCTGCCTGAAAAGTGCCTTACACACTAGTGTTAGATGCAATGTCTAAGATTACTGTAACAAAGACAATTTAGAGAGAGGATGAGGGGACGCTTCTGTTTTTGTAGTTTGGGTTCTTTGTGAATTGATAGCACATGACTGTTCTACAAATTGCAGATATGCCCAGTATAGACTAAGAACTTTGCAAACACAGAGGAAGATGTGATTTCTTGCTGCAAAGAGGTTACAGTCAAAAGGCCATATCTATACTTCCAAACTTACAGGGGTACTGCTGTGTTGCTGTAAGAGTGCTCTGTTTTATGCTGACTGTTCACATAACAAAACCAGTGGCTGTAGCTAAGTCCTGTGTACACTAGCATTATCATCAGAGATGCTAGTCTTCAGCAATTAAGTGAGTCATTAAATTAAGAAAAGAACCTTTAAAAGGTAAATCTGGTTATAAAGTAAGCTCAAATTTGTAAAATTATTTTTACAAGCTTAGGGCTTATTGTAGTTAAAATTACTTAGAAAGGTTATAAACTTCATAGATAGTGTGTATATATAGTTATTATCTTAGTTTATAGAAATGAAAGAATTTAAAAAATCAGTTTACTTTTAATTTCTTATATTGTTTCCCTTATTCTCAGCTTAAATAATGAAGCAAAATTAAGTTAGTTTCACTTTTCAGTTTCAACATTTTAATGTTGCTTTATAACTGTTTGCTTAAAACAATTGCTTCCATTGGAGTTTTATCAAGTAGAAATATTTACATATTTTAATTTTAGAGATTGTATACAGTGTCTCACTGGGTGCATCTACACTGTACTGTAAATTGAAATAAGATGCACAATTTGCGCTATGCAAATTGAGTATCTTATTTTGATGCTATTTCAAAACAGCTTATTTCATCACTGTGCCAAATTTTGAAATAAAGCGCTATTCCAAAACGTCCCTTACTCTTCATAGAATGAGGTTTACGGGGATGTCGGAATAGCGAGCCCAAAATAACAAGCTTGCTGTGAAGACACAGTATTGCTATTTCAGGATACTCCGGTGTCCCAAAAGTATAGATGTATCTACAACGAGTAGAACCTCTAAGTGAATCAAATACTATGTATGGTGTAATAAGTTTTGGCAGGTTGAATTGAACTAATTGCCATGAGAAGAAATTTATGGACCTAAGGTGAAACTCAATGAATGTTTTCAGTTTCAATAAAAGTATAATTTATTAACAGTGTCAGATTGGACTGTATTTTAGGGAGGGTACCATGTACTTTATTCGGTAAGTAGCTTGTCAGCATCTGTAGCAATAGTTTTATCATTTCTCCCCAGTCCTAATGAATGGCTCTACCTGACTTCTCCCTTCCCCATTGCACATGTTATACACTCTGCTTGAACTTCAGAAGCTATAATGAAAGCTTTAATTTCCTTCAGAGCCTCTTGGGGAAGTCATTATTAAATATTCCTGGACATTGTCTGTTGTCCTGTGAATCAAATGTGTTACATCTATTGTACATATAACCCAAGCCATCTTGGAGAGTGAGCAACCATGACCAAGAATTTAACATTTCTTTTGCTTTTTAAAGACTTGAGAATAATCTCCTTTTTGGTTAATACTATACTTTTCATAGCATGGAATAAGGTTTAAAATTGTTTTAATATGTTCTTGTGTTTAAAAAGTAGTTTGTTGTATGGTTTGAGAGAATGAAATAGCATCTGTTGATATTAAATCCAAAGATAAGACATTCGGTGAAAGACTTATGGGTTTCTCTTCAGGTGAGGTGAATTTCCTTTACTCAGTATTTTAAGTAAAGACATTTGTCTACCACTTGCAGACTAGATGTGTCTCTAAAGCATTCTGTGGTGAAGCACAGGTTTCTTTTTCTTTGCTTTTTCTCTATTTATACACTGCTGTACCAATCTGATTTTTACCAATGGGAGAAAATGTAGCAAGACAGTACATTGAAAACCATTATCTGCAAAATAATTATGTGAGAGTAAGATCGCTTGGTCATTTGCTTTGATTATACAATACGAACATAGTGTTTTTTATGCCAAATGGGTGAATGAACATGAATCTATTAAATCTGATCAGTCCCAGTAGAACACATTCTATATGCCTGCTTCTTATCATTTTGTTTCACAGTATTTATCTCATTTCTTTATGACTGTGTTGAATATATCCTAATGTGGTGAAAAATTTTAATGGCATATTGATTGTTTTGGCCAAAGGTCTCAAAGATACTTTCAGACCTAGGATCTTGACTGTTTAACCTGCAGATGTTAACTCCAGCATTGGTGATGTTTGGTTAAATCTGAGACAAGTTGTATTTTCTCAGGTCTCAGAATGACATGGTAATTATGCTACCAAAATAATTCAGTAGCTCTAAACATAGAGTCCAAAGGAACACCTAGGTTAAAGCTATGACAATTTATGCTGCCTCTAGGTTAAACTAGAGGAATAAACAGAAGTTCTTTGTACTTTCTAGCCTTCTGAGTAGTTCAGTGTGATATCATGCCTCTGACTAAAAATATTAGCATGCACAAAAAATCAGAGAGCATATTGATTAAAGATTAAAATTATTAGGTGTTGTATTTCAGTTCCTAAGCATCTTATAAGCCACATTTTCTTACCTATTCCTTTCTTTTCCTCTTTGGTATACTATATGAAATATAATAGATATTTACAAATACTTATATTTTATATAACAGAACTGTAAAGGGAACAATTGGACAATCAACTGGCAAAAGACCACTCTATGCAGCTACCCTGTCTATTTTCATGGGACAGGCCAGATTAGCCAGTTGTTCCACAAATGTAACACACATTTCTCAGAAGCAGTAATATATTCCCTGAAGTGCAATTACATTACAGACTTAGTTTCAGCATGGTTGATTACACTTGGTATTTGTTGTCAAATGGCTGTGAGGATATAGAGCAAAAATCTTACTCTTGTGCTTTTTCTCTCTTGGATATTTATTGAATGTCACACTAGAGAGGTGTTCGTTGTGTTTATTTGCAATTAAAGCAGATTGTTTATTATTTGTATTCTGGTGGTGCCTAAGAATATCAGTCATGGGTCAGGGCCCCATTGAACTAAGAAGCAACCCAAAAAGTTCTAAAAATATGGGACAGCTTCTTTCAAACTATTTTAAGCAAACTATGCTTTCCCTTCACCATCAAATATTTTCCACTTGAAACAGATGATTATTCTGTTTTTAAAGCTCAACAGCACTGTTTGGCTTTTAACATTTTGTGTCTGCTAAGGAAACCTTAGTATAATGTGAAACTAAGATATGTTCTATTGTAATTAAAACAGTAAACAGAAGTTTACTGGAAAGCTGGATCTGTTGTGGTTTGTCCAGTGACTTCAACAGAGTTGAACAAGTGTTCTGTTAAGTAATGAAAGTAGAGGGTTCATTCAGTATGGTTAAAATTAGACACTGTTTTTCAGTAATGAAAAGTGCCACTGTAGATTGAAGATTAACAGGTTGATCTTTCTTGCCAGTATTTTGGCACACGTTTCTATGTATCTTGTAAATCAGCTGCTGTGCCAGGCTTACAAAGCATGACTAAGAGCAGGTTTGTATCGATGCCTAACACTTTTTGTTTTTGTTTTTTAAAGTTCTGATTCTATAATTGGGGTGGTTCAGTTTAAAAAACTAAGTATAATGTTGACTTTGGATTTTATTACTGTTACTATTGCATAAATAGTGCTTTGTTCACAGGCATTTCTAAGGTGTCATTACTGTGGTGCTGGTACTTCACATACTTCAATGATTTTAAGTCTGTACAGTGTACCTGTGAATAACTGAGGTGGGGGAAAATTAACTTGTCTCAAGTAGAAAAAAACCTGAGGCACAAAGAGGATAAATGACTTGAACAAGGTCACATAGCATGTCTATGGCAAAGCTGGAAATAGAGCTGTTGACTTCCAGAAGATTGTACATTATTATAGAAGCTTCAATTGAATCTAACTGTTAGGATTTCTGTACAACAAATACTTTGTTTTGTGTAGTTCTTTTGGTGCTAACTATTCAAAAACAGCACTAAGGAGGAAAAATTATCTTGTGGTTAAGGGACTGCCCTGAAACCTAGAAAATTGGTGTTTGGTTAATTTTTTGGGTGGGCAGTCTCTGAATTACTGTGTACCAGAGACCTGGTGGGCAAATCACTTCATTTTTCTAAGTCTTAGTTTCTTATCTGTAACATAATAGTAAAGAGAGTTCATTTTCCCCACATTTCTCTCTTGCCTGTTTACATATAAGATACTTGGGTCAAAGATTGTCTTGTACTATCTGTAAATACTACACATAGAAGAGTGAGGCCAAATCTGGACTCAGTCCCGTAATTGCTACTTTAACAGAAATAACATATTTTATGCAATATACAAAAACACAGTTAGGAGAATGTTATGGTCTTGAAACCATATATTGAGAAGTTAGGAAATGCCAGAATTAATTCATTCTCGTGCACATGCATTGTGATAGTCTTTAATATTTCAATCACATATTTTTTTCATCAGTGTGCAGGATTGATGGTGCTTATGAAATGAAAAAGAGTTCTGTAGCAAAAGAGATTCTGTCTGTAGGATCCCTGCCTCATTTATTAGAGAACTTGCAGCAGGAAGTTGCAGGAAGAGAGAGGATGATCTCATGGTGAGGCATCTGAAGGCCACCTCAGGGAACTGGATTCTACCACTACTGCTGCCACAGAATTTTTGTGATGTTGGGCAATTCTCTTCAAAACAAACTTTTCATAATAGGCCGCTGATTGTGTGTGTTACTCATTTATTAAAATAGATTACGCTGAGACTCATGGACCAAAGTTCTGAGCTCTTGCAGATGCAGCTCTTCAGTTACACCTATGATTTAAACATAAAGTGGTATGAAATGTTCTGAAAGATCAATTATCAGAAGTGTAGTCTGTTTTTTTTGGGGGTGGGGGGGGGAGGGCAGTTTTTTTTTTAATCACTATGTACCTTAGTTCCTCATCTGTAAAACAAAGATAACAATATCACTTCACCTCACAGGAGTGTTATAAAGATAAAATCATTTGTTTGTGAAGCACTTGGATACTATGGTGAGATCACCATGGAAAAGTTGATGAGGAAACTAATATTGTTGTGTTTTGTTCAGGATGTGCAGTAAACAAGGCCAGGAGTCACATGTTGTATGATAGAGTAAAAGAAATATTTAATAACTATCCAATCAGTGAGTGTAGTCCATCCTGTGATCTCAATGAGGTAGGGATTTTGAGGATAAAATAGAATGTAATGATGTATTTGAAGAATGCATCTGCAACCTTAATTCTGACACTTCTTAATTTGTGAATGCCAGACTTTGCAACTTTTTAGCATTCTTTTAATGTAGTTTTTAATGTAATCTCCTAGATTAAGTGTGTGTGTGCAAAGTAAGTGTGTGTGTGTGTGTGTGTGTGTGTGTGTGTGTGTATGATGCACACGATGCTGGGGCCAGCGGAGGGAGTCCCATTCAACAATGTTGACCCTCACATGAGTCATTAATAGGCTTGAGACCTCTAGAACTACAGCACAGACTTCTGTCACCTGAATTGAGTAACAGGTAGCACTAGTAGTTTGTTATCCTCTATGGACAAGCCACAAGAGGTGGATGAGATACATTTTTGTCATTGCACTTGGCAGCTGTTTGTTAACAGAGGAGTGTTGAAATGTGGGAATCCTTGTTCATTTCCAGGATCTGGAGAGGCATGTGCTCTGTAATTTATTTCCATCTCTCTCACTGACCCTCTGTCCTTGTTCCCTGTGATTCCTTCATATACACCCTGGCTTAGGGACCTTCCTGGCTTGCAGACTTCTAGAGCCTGGGCTGTAGCCCAAGCCTTAATGTCTGTGCTGCACTTTTAAAGCCCCACAGCCTGAGTCAGTGAACATGGGCCAGATGCAGGTATTTTATAGGTGTAGATACACCCTTGACTTGTTAAGCCTTTGAGACCAAGAAAACTTTGGCTTGCATTTTATGTCCGATCAATAAGCTTTTATGTGACTGTTTAAAGAAAACAGTCTTTTTTTCTGGTTTAATAAAGATGCTTTTTTTACACAGAGTGCTCAAAATAGCTTCTGTTTTTGCAGCTAATCCATAGATGATCTAATTGCTTTGGTATTCTTTAGAAAAAATATTTTGAAAAGTAGTCAGTATTAATGTGTAGCCCCCAGGATTTATAACGAACTATCCAGTAAGCTACAATGGCTGTCAGGAAAGTACCTATTTGGAAATTTCTTTAGCATTTTATGCAGGACTGTGTATTGAACATCCTTATTAATTGTGACTAAGATTTTTTCGTCTCAGCTCTACCTTAGTGGCATTTTTTTCATTAACTTACGTATTAGTTTTTGCATTTTAAATCTGAAGACCAAGGTATGAAGTGCAGAAATTTTATAGACTTAGTATAGGTTCAGTCCACTGTTACTGCAAAGGGCTTCTGTGGTTCTTTAAGCCCAACAGATATATTAGATATGTAGTTGCCATTTTTAAAAAAAATATTGTGACTTGTCTACATCTAGTTCAGTCTTCAATAACATTCATTTTTTCTTAACGTGCACCTTGCTGAATGATAAGTACTAACTTGCAACATCTTTTAAAACATAATTTAAATAACACTTATGCTGATAGCAGATTTATTGGCTTTTTTCCAATAATGGTAGACAAAATACTGCTTTAGGTAACAGGAAGTAATATCATTGCTTTAGGTAACAGGAAGCAATAATTGCTGAAACAGATGCATACAGTACAAATGAAATAGTCACCTTTCTGTTAGTGAGTAGCTGTTGGATGACACCCAATACATAGCACAATAGCTGGGGAAATGAAAACCACTTTGGTCAAACTGTCATCCCCCTTTGAACACATCCCAATACCCACTGTTTCCAGCACAACTGCATTTATTGAAGAGGCTGTGGACTTTTTAAAAATTATCCAGGATTAATTATCCAGGTTTAATATATAGGATAAAATTGAGAATCCAAAAGAGAGCAGCAAAAATAATAAATAATTTAGAAAACCTTACATATGAGGAAAATTTAAAAAAATGCTCATGTTTAGTCTTCAGGAAAAAAGTGGGAACTTGATACATTCTTCAAATATTTAGTCTATTATAAAAGAGGACTGTGATCAGTTGCTTTACATAGGACAAGAAGTTATGAGCTTAATCTGCAGCAAGGAAGACTTAGTTGAGATATTAAAAAAAACAAAACACCTAATTATAGGGGTAGTTAAGCTCTACGTAAAGTTCCAAAGGAGGTTGTGGAATCCCCATCCATGGAGGTATTTATCAACAGGTTGAACATACCTCTGTCAGGGTTGTCTAGGTTTATTTGGTCCTGCCTCAACAAGGGGGCTGCATTTTCTGACTTCTTGATATCCCTTCCAACCTTATATTACTATATTGAGGAAGTAATCCTAGAAATCTTCATTTGAAACTCTTTTGATGTTCAAATAACTGGATTTCCTATTGTGCAAAATGTTGTATTTCTGCTTATAAATGTTAAAGGGAATTTCTAGCATTGTAAATTTACAAGAGCTTGTTTTTACTTGACTTAGCGGTGTAGAAATGGGAGAACTGATTCAATAATGGTTCTGCGAGGTGGTGTGTTTTTAATGACATCTCGGTACTGTAGTTGTAAATAGTGGAAATCAAGATTTAGTGTACTACAATATCCAATAAACTATAGTCCAAAGTAGGGATGTTAAAATTAGATTAATCAACTAATAGAATAGTCGATGGAATTTCCACTGACTCTTTGATTAGTCAATAAGGGCGCTTCTGCTTTGAAATGTAGTATTGAGCCTGCCTGGCTGTTGCTATATTTCAAAGACGGAAGTGCCGTGCAGCATTCCGCCATTAAAATGTACAAGAGCCCGAGCAGGGGCTCTTGTGCATTTCAAAGATTGAAATGCCACGGGGAGCTTGAGGCCAGCAGGGGACTCTTAAATCCTCTGCTGGCCCCAGACTCCATGCGGTGTTTCTGCTTTGAAATGTACAAGAGCCCCAGTGGGGACTCTTATACATTTCTAAGGTGGAACGCTGCCTCTGGGCACCTGCCTCCTCCCACGGAGCTGGACCTGGAGGAAACTGGCTTTTAAGTTGGTTTCCCCCAGCACCCTGTCCTCTCCCCACCCCCCCACTTGCTGCCTCTTTCCGATAGAGGCAGCAAGGGGGGGGGGAGCGATTAGTTGACTAGTGTGTCGACTATCTGATAAGCTTTTGCTTATCGGATAATCAACTAGTCGATTAGTCGTTTACATCCTTAGTCTAAAGCATTGAAGATAAATTGGGCAGAGTGCAGCATTTTTCCTATTTTTTCCATTCCTTAAGTACAGTAATATAGAGTGCTTAAATTGCATAAAATAAGAATTGGTCAAATGTTTGGAATCTGCTGGGATACATTTGTTGAGGAAGTTTAGTAGGGCAGGAGATACTGTTTATGTCTTGTGAGTATGTTTTAAAAATTCTTCATAAAATTTCCTTGAGTGAGGTTATTCAGCATACAAACTGACTGACTCAACAATTCCCTTGTGTAAGTCAGTAACAGATTGAAAGATTTTTTTTTTTTAAATAATGATGCACTGGGTAATGAAAACTACTTTTTAAAATGTTAGATTCCAAAGGCCTGTTTTACCTGAATATAACCAGCAAGACCCAAATCCTTTGGAGTTTGGATTTCCAAGTAATGACTAGATTTTGTAACCCCTGGATTTAACAGGCTACTCCCACTTACTATTTATTGCCATTAGAGGGAATTAATGGAAATCTTAAAGACGTGATTTATAGTTTGAACAGCTGCTGAATTTTAGTTTACCTTAAATAGAGCCCTATGTATTTGAAGGGGTAGGACTGTATTATACTGCTCTCTTTTACAAGACCCAATGGAGAGATGATAGGCTGAAATCATATGGCAAAGATTTGAAGAAGTAGTGCAGTGATGTGGTATGATCTCATGGCATCATATTGCATAGTTAATAGTAGCTAGCTACTACTGGGTGTTGCATTCAGTTACCTATGAAATAGATGTGTTAGATCCTGCCAGGGGAAGAAGTCACAGAATGTCGAGTCCGAACTGCATGTTCCCTTTGATTACTGGCATAACTTGAAGGTGTGGGAAGACGCATAATAAATCTCAGCATTAGCTTGTCTTAACCAGTGAGCCTTGTCAACCCAGAAGGGAGGTCATATGCTTGCCTTTAACTCTAGAGATGCCTTTGACAGGGGCAAAGTACTGTGCAGAGCCAAAAAAGATATGTATGCCCAGAAATTACATGGGATTTACAGTTTCACTTTCTATGAATTTTTGGCCTAAATGTTGTTTTTAGACTATACTCCTACTTATTCAACATCACTGGTGGCCTTGCTGGGTATAAGGGAGTAAAATGCAAAGAGTGTTGTTGTTTTTTTCTCCTGTCTTCAGGATTTTCCACAGAAGGAGAACTTCTGGCCCATAACTATCAAATACAATCATGCTTATATCATTTTAAAAAAATGCTAAATGATTTTGGTTTGTTAATATAATGAAACTATTGCAATACATGATGTGCCAAAAATGCTACTGTAATTCCTGAGGTATTTTGTTTACAAGCCCAGTTAGAAATACATGTATTGTAACAGTTAGATTTTGTTTGCTCTGAAAAAAGTATTCAGCCTCCTAAATAAAAGACTACAAGAGGTAGAACAAGAACCAGGAATAGCTGATATCTTTAATAATACCTTACCAGAGTGTTTTTATAATGTTCTAATAAGACTCTGTCATTTCTGTATAATAGGCTGTATGAGGTATTTGTAAGTATTAAATAGAATCATTGCTTAGATGTTGCTTCTGGGAGAAATAATCTCTTTGAATGGGTATCTTTTTTTTCTCCCTCTATGATTCTCCTCTGTTACTTAGTTTAACTGGAAATCATCTGTATTGCTTTTTCTTGTTTTTCCGTTTCTGTAACTGGATGATATCTCTGGTGTAATGCCTTTGTCAATCAAATCTTAAATTTACTTTAGAAAAGTATGCATATATTGTGCTTTTATATAATTGTATCTATCACCTGTCTGTCTGGCTACTCATTTCAAATGCTACTACACATATATTTTTCTTGCCTCTTTCATCTAAGAAGATTAAGGTTGTTAATATGACCTGAAGCAGTGATATAACTTGGAGATATGTAATAGGATTTATTACCATTTTCTGAGTGCATCCTAAATTTCATTTTCTTCCGACTTCTGAATTATAATTTATTGCTCACTCTATGGGCGTATTGATATTCAGGTTCCTAAACTGATATTTCAGATTAGTATCATGGTTGCATTTGAGCATGATTCTTATTATTGTATTCATTATTTGTATTACGTTAACACCAAGAGTCCTAGTCATGATGCTGTCTGTATACTATTGTGCTAGCTGCTGTTCAAACACAGAACAAAAAGGCAATGCCTGCCTCCACAATGACTGTCTAAATAATTTGCTATTAACTTTTAAATCCAGATCTGCCTTTCTATTAAAAGTTGAATCATATAATTCTCTCTCTTTGAGGGCCAGTAATTGCTTCTAGTGCCTGAGTGTGCTCAGAAACTCCAAGATATGTTTGGGAATCTGTGCAATTTATTCTTTGTGTTGGGATTGTGATTCTTTTAATTGGTTCAATGTGACTTTTTTCCCTAGTTACACATTCATTAAACTAAAGAGATTCTTAGCAATAAGGTGATGTTTCCATAACCATATCTGAAGTGTTTGCTTAAGAATCCTGTACCCTCCTAAATGTGGTCCCAGAACTCCCTTGGATGTCAATAGGAGGTTTGCACAGAGATGAAGACATTTTTTTCTAGTAACTGTGCTTCTAAATTTGATTTATTTTTCCAGTATTGTTTTATAATTGTGTTATCTTTTTCTTTCTGTGTCTGTTTTTGAGGAAAGCATGTTTCCATTTAGGGCTACTGCTATTTTTGCCTTTTCTTTCTTTCTTCTTTCCTATCTCTTCTAACTATTTCTTCCCTATCTGCGACTGTACATTTTCCTTTGATTTTTTTCTGCACCAAGTTTCCAGTTCCCACTCTCCTATAGGCCTCACTTTTGTCCCTTTCCGTCTCTTAAAACGGTGAGTGATGACATTTGTGTCAACATTAGGCTTCAGTTAATTGATAATCAGTGAGATTAATATAGTAGGTAAGGTGGCTATTTTGCAGACTTGTGAAGAGAGCGTGGCATCAATTTACAGTCAGTTCACTTTTGGAAATTTCTCAATAAGAACAACCACATTCGGTCAGACCAATGATCCAGTAGACCAATATGCTATCTGGTCTTTGCTAATGCTTCAGAGGGAATGAGCAGAGCAGGCAATCTCTAACTGACCCATCCTCTGTCATCCATTCCTAGCTTCTGGCAAACAGAGGCCATACGGTGAGGGTAGATAACTAATTTTTTTTATGAAAGCTTATATTATACAGAATCTGCATGTGTATATGGCCACATCTGACTTGTGAGATGAGTGTCTAACGCTGATGGTCCAGTTGGTATTTAATAGAGGGCAATATGGATTTTCCTGTTTAACTTAGTGCATAGAAAGTTTAGTAGACTAAATCTCTGATGTATCCTCTTTAGTTCCACAATCCACATTTTTATTAATTGTTATATTTGTTTATTTCACCACAGAAAGTAAGATTTAGCTCTCCTGGTAAATGCGTCTATTAAAAGAATCTGTCAAAGGAGTAACCCATAAGTAATACTGCTTTAAAATATTTATAGAACATAGGGAAAAAAATCAACCAGTCAATAACCACCACAATGGCTAATGAATTATTATTCAGAGATCTGAAAAAAGTGAAATCTATAATATACTCAAAGTGGAAACAAGTAATTATTATTTCTTGTCTCTACAAACTTAGTATACTTAGAGGAAGGAGAGTGAATGTATATATGGCAGCATTTAAAATGTCCGTACAGGTACATATATGAACATTCTTAAGATTTGAGTGGAACTGTAGGTTTAAAATGTGTACAAATAAAGTGTTTTTTAAAGTTGTGCAAAAACAGTGGTACTTTCTCCTTTTATGGTAACATATTTAAAATCTAATAGTTTTCAGTTTGCATGTTCAGTGTCTGTGCTTTAATACTGGCTAGCTTTACCTGAATCATTAGCAGTAGCCCTCTATTGGAAATTTTTTCTGTGATTCTTATAGAAATAGACCTTTTATAAGAGAGCACATGTCCATTAAGTTTGGATTTCTTGCATTCCTTAGAGCAGGGCTATTCAACTTTGGAAGCTCCGGGGGCCACAATGATACTCAGAGCACATGCCGAGGGCTGCAACTTAAGTGTGGTTGCATATACGTGCAAATATATATGCAAATCTATGCAAATAGCTTCTTTCACACTGAGGGGCATGAATACAAAAATTAAGTCAAGACTACACAACACACAGGCCCCATTTAAGTCAGTTCTGTTGATATTAATAAAATGCAATATTTACCCGATTTCCACCCATATGACAGCACTTTTAATGAGCAATGACAGTCCAGGAATTTAACTACTAAAATGAATATCAACAGAAGACCATTATATTGACTACTTTTTTATTTTGCTCCAACTCGCAGGCTGCGTGTTGAGCCCTGTGTAAACCCAAACTGCACAACGGGCCGCGGGCCGCATGCGGCTTGCAGGCCATGTGTTGAGTAGCCCTGCCTTAGAGCCTCCATGTTTTCCACATATTTATGAGTTAATGATTACAAATGTTCAGATCTGTTATGGAATGAAATCAGGCACTCTCAAATTGTGGCTAGATATTAAAAAGCTTATGAACTTGTGAATGTTTGATTTTCTTTTTATGTGAATAGAGAAATAAACTCTGGGCAGTGTGATCTATAAAGGGTAATTATTTAGTAACACTCTTGCCTTCTGCAGTCTTGTAATGTTTAAATGTCAGCTCTTATTAACTAGAATATGTTTAAAATCCCTGGATACATAGGGTGTGTGGCAGAAAGTTAGAACTTAAAGGAGATGAAGTGATAAATGTTCTCTAAAGTTAAGTTCTGGATAACCACTTATTGTTTGCTGTACTGTTTAAAAACAAAAACACTTAAACTTCCTGGCTTAACGAAAATGAATGCAGAAGAAAAAGTTGTCTCTTACTACCTGATTTAACAGAAAGGTTAAGCTGAATGCAGAGTCATGTATTTGTATCTGCATGTTAATATGAGTCCCGTGTCTCTCAAACACTGATGTCAATGTCTCTTGAGCCAGTACTAGAACTAATCAGCTTTTTCTCCATTAGGCTTTAAAAACAGTTTTGGCAACAGTAACTAACAACATTTTTAAAGGAGAATCACTGTAGGCATATTTGTCCAGTTACATCCGTATTTTGTTTTTAGATGTTTATGTATTGAATATCTGCTTATATATTTTTAAAAATACAAGGATGCCATAGAATTCGTTTTAAAGGTGAAGATAAACGTCAAGTACTGAAGGCAAGAAATATTTTGGGATTCTTTCTCCAAATCTTTAAAACGAAAATTGTGCGTGAGTGTTTTCACTGCCACTTTCAGAGCTTAATCCACGGTGTCTGTGAAACTCCTTGAACATCTTTTGCTTATAGAAGGGGCCAGTCATAGTCTAGTTTAGACTTTGATAATGTGCTGAATGCACCATAGGCCTTACTTTTGTTGAGGTAAAGGAGGGATTAAGCATGTTGAAACTTCTAGAACTTTGATATATTTGGATCCTCATCTAAAGTTGCCTTTTCCTTGTGCTGTATTCACTTCCTTACCTACCTACCAGTGGATTTCCCAAATGTTACTACTACCATTTTTGATGTCACAGTAATTTGGATTTCTTCCTCTTGAGGAATGTTAAAGGAGTCTTTGTTTATCTGAAAATACTGTAAATCCCAGAATATTTTAATTCACCTATTAGTTTCTTTACACTGCTTATTTAAGTGTTCTGTGACCAAGAAAATAAGTGCATTCTTCTGGTTTGCTCTCCTAGCTTCGTGAGATGTTGACCTTCTGCAGAAGGGTTGGCCTGCCACATAAGCATGTAATAAGTGAAGAATCTGACAGTTGTATGGCTAAAAGTAGCGGAATTGACACAAGTGTGTTGGAAATTCATGTAACAAGCTCATGGAAAAATCATGTGACAAGAATATTGTATCAAAACAAATTCTGGAGGGAGGCACAGGGAATCCCATTTGTCTCATGTCTTTTTGTTTCGTAATTGTTCTTTTTTCTTTATTTATATGTTAGGCAATTACTTTCCAGAAGTGAATAAGTTCCAAAAGTATTGCACAGTTCTCCAAAAAGCTTTTAGGCAAAATGATGAAATTTTGAAGCAAGATTTATACTATTAAAGTGGAGATGGCATCAGGAGGATAAACAGTTTGAAAAATAGCCATAACCCCCTTTGTTAGCAGTGTTAAATATGGTACTCCAGAAGGAGAAAAAGTGCTCATTTGAGGGGGAGCCTAAGCATGAAATAACTACAGGTTGGACCTCCCTAGTCCGGCACCCTCGGGACCTGAGCTATTCTGAATCAGGGAGTTTGATGGACCAGGGGAGGTCAGTGCTCCCCTGCTGGCTGCCCAACTCCTGGGATCCTCTCCCTGGGGCTTCCTGCCCTGACACAGACATTGCTAATGCTGGCTCAGCAGAGGCTCTCCACCCTGCTGCCTGCTAGATGATGCCGAAGTCCCCCGGGGTTGGCCTGCCACATAAGCATGTAATAAGTGAAGACTCTGACAGTTGTTTGGCTAAAAGTAGTGGAATTGACAGAACTACCTGGCTGCTACCAGCCCCATTGCTCTGGGGTTCCTCTGCCAGGGCCGCCCCAGCTTTGCTGCCACTGGATGTTTCTCGGGGTTCTTGGCCAGGGCTGCCCACCACCACCATCCCAGCTGAAGCCAGGGGTTTCCTAGGCAAGGCAACCTGGCCCCTGCAGCCCTGCTACTGCTGGGGTTTTCTGGAGTTCCCAGCTGGGTCCGCCTGGCCACTGTTGGCCCTGCTGCCATGGCCAGCTCAGCTGCTGTTGGGGATTTCCCGGGGTTCCCAGGCTCGGGCTGCTCTCTGCCACCAGCCCGGCTACAGCCAGGGGGGTTCCCTAGCTGGTGCTGTGGCTCTCTGGTTGCCAGGGGTTCCCCAGCCAGGACTCCCCAGCCACTGCCTGGTCCAGCTGATGCTAGGGGATACCCAGCTGGAGCTGTGGCTCCCGGGATACCACCTGGCCTCGCTGATGCTGGGATACCAGTTTCTGTGTTTTCCCGGCTGGCTTCTGCCTCCAGGGCTCTTTGGTTCAGCAACATCCGTAGTCCTGGATTTTGGAGGTTCAACCTGTAGTATTCCCTCCCCTCCCCCCCCAATTCAGTCCTTTAATCTGCACAACACCTTCATTATCCTACTCTACTCTCCTAAAACAGCTGTTCTCCTTCCCTGTCCCCCTTGATTCCAGAATTTATTTATAGTTCCAGTATTCTCAGACATACCTGTTTTTGTTGCCCTGGGCCTGAGATCCCGGAAGGCTTTGAGTGAAGCAAATAGGATTGCCAGGTGTCCGGTTTTGAACTAGACTGTCTAGTGTTTAAGCTTTCTGTTCGGGAAACAAATTGAGAAAATATAAATGTCCGGTATTTTCTAAATAAGATGTAATGTAGATTGTGATGTAATGTCAGATGTGTCTGGTATTTTTGTTGAAACCATCTGGCAACCCTAGAAGCAAAGTGTTCTGGATATATTTAAAGCTGTTTTGGTGTGTAGGGAGAAGATGGCTTACTTGAAGCACTAGGCCATGAGGGAGTGTTGATGGTGACAGACTTTTTCAGTGTAATTCTTTGTATTGGAAAAATTCCCAATGAGTGGAGGAAGAGCATATTGGTCCTTATCTTCAAGCATAAAGTAGATATGCAAGAATGTAGCAATTACTGTCACAGGAGCTGGAGCATCAAGTAATCAACAACTAATTTGAGTTTGTCAACAACGGATGTAGTGTTTGGAGCCTGACTATTCCATGAGGAGGATGGGGAGAAATATGAGGAATTGTGCTTAGTGTTTGTGAATTTAAAGAGGGCATATGACAGAGTTACTAGAGAATCCTTATTCAAAGACACGTTCAGACTATTACGGGCACGTCTGAGAGTAGCACAACAGAAGTGAAAAGCAGTTGTGGCTGCAGTGAGATTAATATGAACTGGAAAGGACCCTAGAACTATTAGCTAGCCTGTGCAATAATTTAAATGTTAAGTACTAAACCATGATGGGAAATGTGATATGGATGTTAGGAGCCACATGAAGTGTGCTTAATGTAAATGGAAAGAGTTGACAGGAATTCTCTGCAATAAGAGTGAGCCAAGTAAACTGAAGAACTAAAGGTATAAGATGATGATTACACTAGCCATAACGTATGGGTCAGAATGCTGACCGCTGAGGGAGAAAGAACAAATTACTTCATGCTACTAAGATGAGCATGCTAAAGTGGATGCTGGGTAGGATGACAGCTTAGATAGACTAAGTAATGAAAAGTTACAAGCCAGGATTTAAGTAGCCCTTGTTACAGCAAACCTGAGGGAATATCACGTGAGATGGCTGGGTCATGTTTTGAGAGATATGTGATGTGTTGGCCAGTAAGTGGTGGTGGGACAAATACCATGAAGAAGACAGAAAAATGTGGTTCGAGTTGCTGAAGGAGGACGTGAAGCTTGGATGATGCATATGACAGGAACATTTGGAGATGAACAGGACAAGGCAAAGGCAAATTCAGTAGAGGATGGATAATAAATTATTTCAAGAGCATTGAGAGTACTAGAGATAAGCATTAGAAAATATACATTGCCAAGTAATAGGAAAAAGACTTAAAAATCCTGAACTCCTGTGTACTGCCAGGGCAAATCAAAGTCGGATGTGCAAATTGAGTGTCATGCTTTTTTTTTCCTTTCTCTTCTTCCTTGAACCTTTTGTACAATCTCCAGCTCCTAGTTTGCAAATGAAAGTTTCCCACTTCTGTGAATAATTTCCACAAATCATTGTGCAAGTCAACATCTATTTTCAATGACAATTTAATCCTTGACATCTGACAATGAATGTATAATGCAGATATTAGGATTGCCAATTTTGGTTGGACAGATTCCTGGATGTTTTATCACATGACATAGTCTTATTAATCTTTAAATAAAGGTTAAGATTTAGTCATGGGTACTTTTAGTAAAAGTCATGGACAGGCCATGGGCAATAAACAAAAATTCATGGCCATTGATTTGTCTATGACTTTTACTGTAACTACCTCTGACTAAATCTTAGCTGCTGCTTGTCAGGTGGTCCCTGGAGTCAACCGCACCAACTGCTGCTGGTGCATCTGCCCCCCGCGGGGCCCGATGGTCAGGTGGCCCTGGGGTCAGCCACACTGGTTGCTGCAGCTTGAGAATTTCATGGAGGTCCCTGAAAGTCACAGAACCTGATTTCCTCGACCTCTGTGATAAAAAAGTAATTTTTAAGGTTGTGAGCTTAAGGTTGTGAGTTTAAGTCCTGAAAGGTTAGCAATCTTGTTAGAAGCAGAAATCTCTTTATTCTAGGTGTGTTATGTGGCGTGACCTACTGTAACTCCTCACTTAATGTTGATCAGGCCCCCCACTCTGTACGCCACTGCCATGCGTCAGTTATTTCCGTCCTCCTGCCTCAGTCCATGCTGCCTCTAGAATTTAAGGATTGATATAAAAAAATTGTATAAAATAGTTAGAAAATGTAAGAGAAAGAGAAACTACTAATGCTAGTTCTTATGAATAGGAATAGGAGCAAGGCAGTACACCTGAGGTGCAGTGCATTACAGATTTAGTATACATTAATGTAAAGATAACTTTATCAATTTAACTGCTAGTTTGTAATTTTAAAATAGCAGGTTTTAACCATTTATAACTCTGCCTTCCTGAATAAAAGTTCATGGGTCAAACTTAAGAACTAGCTCTAAGTCTCTCCTCAGACTTAAAGTGCTATGCTTATAAGGAAACACACTGGACCTTTTTCAGGGGAAAAGGCCATATACCGAGTTTATTGAAAATACAGCTTTAAAAATCAGTATATTCATCCATTCACACACTCACAAGTCCTGCAGATAGTGTCAGAGCTACCAGTCTGTAGCTCTAGTCAATCAAATGGCTAGTTAGATCGAGCATGAATGCGGGAGCCAGGCTTTGTTGGTCACGATCCAATGATCCAGAGTGGTTCAGGGTGAATCCGAAGAACAATGGCAATACACCCTACCTTTACAGTTCTAAGTCCCCAGTCAAGTTTATAGATTTTTGCAATGTCAAGTGGTGATTATTAATCCTTAAGAGGTGTTCATCCTAAGGTGCTTCCCATCATCTTTCTTCAGCGTTTTGATGGTAGTCAAGGAGGGTTTCACACATCTGGTTTCACCATGATCTGTTATCTTGCCTTCAGGGGGTTTATGCATATGCTTTTGGGTTAGCAATCTGCCATTCCCCAGCCTTCATCCTGTCCTATAGTCTGACTGGGTATCTCGATCTCTTCCTCATTCTTGACTGTCTGGACCACCTGAACTTCTATTTCTTACCTATTAGCATACATTCCTCACTCATACAAATCAATAAACACATGAAAGAGTAGAAATATATTTCTTCATAAGAATCAAGCAGTTATTACAAAATAAAGCATTAATCTAGGATAAGAGTGACCTTAATAAATCAAAGATTTTTCTGGCCCGTTCCTTCCTCAGCGTTGGGGTTGGCACTGAAAGCTTACCTGATACATATTTTCCAACAGCTCCAAGCGATTTCTTCCTGTTAAACACATAAAACATAATTATCCTGCCACTAACTATCACCATTAAATGAAAATTAATATTACAATTCTCCTACATATTTTAATTTCCAATATTTCTTATTCTGCGTACGTGGATTTAATAGATTGAGTCTACAAAAGTACATGATTTCTCTAATACTGCCATTGTTTGCTGCAAGTCCTTGAAAGACAGTGTGGACAAAACAATGGCAGAATTAGAGTGTCTTATAAATCATAGAATCATAAGGTTGAAAGAGACCTCAAGAAGTTGAGTCCTAAAAGCTAGAATTGTTGCAAAAGTATTTTATAATGGAAAGTGTTACACAACTTAAATACAGCAGTTGCTGTTAACTCCCTCTATTTTGCTGCATATCTGAAACAAATGAACTGTGGAACTGTATCAGTTTAAATGAAAATTAACTATTGTCTTTAGGTAATAATGTATGAAATGGAAAATAAACATGGGAAAGGAAAACAATCTATAGGCAGTGCAATTTTTAACCTATCTGTACTTTAAATTGCAGAAATAACACCATTATTTTAATAAAAATTGTGTGCTTCATGTGCTGTAATATTGTTTTGACATTTCTCACTGGTAGATAATTTAGAGATAAATAGGACATTGTCTATACAATATAAACATTCCAAGTTTGTGAAGATTGTTTAACTGGTTCAGATAAAATTATTAGAAATTGAATATGATGTGCTGTTTTAATATTGCATAAATTGTAAATTTAAAATGAGTTTTAAAATTCACATTCAGTGCTATCATTTAAGGGTTATTTAATGAACAAAGGGATTGTCATATATAATACCGTTTTTGGATAATGTCAAATATAAAAATGATAAACTGAATTGAGTAGGAAAACTGGAAAAGTATTCATAAAATTGTGGCTAAATTAGTATTGATAGAAGGTGGAGTGATTTCTTACAATTTATAAATGTAATCAGGAAGCAGGTATGGTATATAGCAGTGTGCCTATTAAAGACATGGGTCCAGAGTATTTGTCTGTTTCTCTTCTGAAGTTTTTTGTGAAGAATGTTTTCTTTACTCACTAACAAATGTATTTTTTAAAATGCCTTAGTTACTTCCAGTTGACTGTAATTTGGATTTGTGCTCCCAACATGCTAAGGCACTTTTGTAATTCCTACCATGTAAATGAATCATGTTTAATTATCTTTACCTCAACATTCATGTTTTATATTTTGTTTTGGTTTTGTTAGGTTTTTTTCATACTGAACCATCACTTTAAAAAAAAAAATCAGAAATCTTCAGTGGTGAATTCCAAGTGGGGGAGCCAGGGGCTTACAGCCTCAAGTGTTCTTAATTCCCAGAAACCATCCTTGTGTACTCCATGATGGCTTACACAGCTATAATGAAGGGAGACCTCCTACCGATGGTTAGCAGAATGAATTTGTCTCAGTTAACACAGATGTCTGACTGGTTCGTGTGGTTAGTCTTTGGTCACATCATCTCTGTTCATCTGGATAGGCTATGTTTTTTTAAAATCCAAGTAATTGTGGAATATTCAGGAATCCTGCAAAAGCCACTAAGAGAGATGACCTTGTGGGGAGTAAGTTTCTTCCATGTAACAGCTTGACGTTCTTTAAATTGGGACCCCTAAATGTTATGCAGCACGCGAATAGCCATGTTTATGCCTGGAACCAGCAATAATGGGATTTCCTCTCACATGAATGTATGATGGCAAGAAGCACTTCCCTGTGATTTATTTCTGACTAAACTAGAACAGTAATTTAAAGAGATTCTACACAAAGTTCTTGCGGGTCATGAAAAACAAAAAATCTTTAAAAAAACATACTCAGTAAATGAAGGAGTCTGATTTTAAAAAAGGGCCAACAGTGGTCATTCTGAAAATTATATTGGGGACGTATGAGGGAAATTGAAATGTTTTAGAGTTCGTTCTTAATGTGAGAAAAGAAAGGACAAAATAAAAATGAATTGCAGGGGGAACCAGTTTAACACTGCAAAAATAATGTTGCCTGGCAATTATAGTTACAATAGTGGAAACTCAAAGTGAGTTGGATCGGAGTCCAGATATTTATCAGTACACACCTCCAATCATGGATGGCAAATAAGAGGCAGGGCAAGGCAGTGCTTTCCCAAGTTTCCAGCTCAGTCCCTGCCCCCTTCAGCATGTCTCCCCTGGTCTCTTGGTATTGTCTGGGCTTCAGCCCTGCTGAGACATGGTTGTGCAGCCAGCTCTCCCCCTCGTGCTCTGGACAGAGAAGGGTGGGGTTGTGCGCCACCCCTTGGGGGAGTGGTGGCCTCTCCCTAGAGTTGGGGGAGGTGCTTAGCTCCCACAAGGCCCTGTGTGACAGGGGTGGGTTCACCCCCATCTATGCCAGGGAAAATATCAGTAAATTCTGAAAATTGGTAGTCAAAGGAAAGACCATCTACCACTTCATAGAATATCTGTACAGCAATTAAAAAAACCATGGCTGGCCCATGCCAGCTGACTTACTTTTGACCTTAATTGTGATGAAGATATCCTGGCTCAGGCTCTAGCACCCTGTATGAGTGGGAAGTTCCCACCACTCAAGCCCGGCAAATCTGCAGGAATCCGCATCCTCAGATGTGGATGCAAATATCCGCAGCTCATTTTTGTGGATTTGGATGGATACAATTTTTGTATCTAGAGCCCTGAAATTTGTGGGTGTCCACTTTATATCTGCGGTTATCAGTATCCACGGATGTCAGTGCAGATATCTGTAACTCATTTTTGCCTATACAGATGCGGAGATTAATACACATTTTGTATCTGCGCAGGGCTCTATGCACAGTTCAGATGTGAGCCCAAGCTAGATCATCTACAAGTAAACAACCCCTTAGCTTGTGCCCTCTGAGCCCAAGTGAGCTAGCACAGACATCTAAATGCAGTTTAGATGTGCCCTTAGCCTTGATTAAAAAGGGAGACCATCAATGACCAGTCATGCTAATGTATTCCAAGGCAGGTGAAAGGATTGGTCTCTTCTATTAAGAGCTATGCTATGAAAACTACAGTATTACAAGGAGGTGGATGGAGGCATGTGTTGCTGTTGTAAAGGGATTCTCATTTGGGTACTGTTTAAGAGATAGGATTAATCTTTAAGGGTTGCCACATTTCATATTCTGCCTTGATGACACAATTGTCCGTCACTTTGGATTGACTTCTCTTGTAGATCTGACAATTGCTGACATTACAGGAATATCCCTAACAGATCATCTGTCAGTACACTAGATCAGCACTGGTTAGTGTCTAAACTGCACCTGTGAACCAGCATCATTTTGCTATCAGTGTTTGTTTTTGAGAATTATTTGTTTCTTTTTTTGCAAGCTCTTTGCCATATATTTTGAGTCTTAGTTTGGCTTGTTAGGATTGGTCATGGAGTAAATCATGGTATTGTTCCTGTTCCTCACTGGCTGAACATATCCTATGTGATCAAGCAGGCCAGCTCAGGCTGGCAGAAAATGTTTTCACCTGGTCTCGCCGAGAGAATGTCTGCATTTCTGTTATCTGCCCTTACTGGTAAATATGGGAAGAAAAAAGTGTTCTCTTAGATTCTCTTCCTGATTCTGACAAGCATTGACCATTCTGACAAGCATGATCATATGTATCATCTGATATAGTTACTTTGAGAGCTATTATTCCTATTTGTTTTTATATCTCATTATATCCGTATATTCCAGTTTTACAATGAGTTGTTTGTTTTATTGAGTTCCTTTGTGCTGTCATCCTGAGGGCTCTGATTCACTATTCCTTGTTATGGGCATGCATACACTAATTTCCAAGTTGGGGGAAGTTTCTGAGCTTTTGTAGACTCTTAATTTAATAATCTCCTTTAAATACTTTCTTCTCATTTTTATGAGGGGTAACATGTTTCACCATTAACCCTCCCCAGAACATTGGGGAGTTACTGCAAAAAATTCCCAGTGGCGCTACTACTGGGCTAATTGCCCTGGTGGTAGCAACAGCGTGAGCCCTTACATAGATAGGCGGAGAGCTGTTTTTACCCAGCCTTTTTATTACCATGTCAGTTAAACCTGATGATGATGATTAATTAATGTGGTGGTAAAAATGGTGAAAGCCTCTGGAGCCATGTCTGTACTAACACTCCCACCAGTGCAACTGAAACAGTGATAACACCGGTGGGAATTGTTTGCTAAAATTCTATAGGGTAGACATAGCCATTGGTAGCTGAATCTTTTCTTGTTGCATCGGACTCAAGCATACTGTGTTTTGTTCCTGGATGGAAGCTTGAACTTTCAGGCTTGTAATACTCTCTGGAATGCTCACAGTTATCAGAAAAATGGTTTACTATTTGATATTCATCTTCTCTACTGGCTGGCATATTGTGTTGGCTTTAGCACCAGTCATTCACCAAATCACAAAATGGGTCATAGTCAGTATCAGTAGCAGCACCAATCACAGATACATCAAGTGACCATAGCTTCATGGAGAGGGCAGGGATTATGTACATTGCTTAGAAACACTTCCACCTGAAGGCTTCTTAGAGCTGCTTCCCTGAAATTTACTTTCTAATTGTCGGATTTGATCAGGATGAAGCATTGATTAGAGAAATATATAACTGTGAGAGACTTGGGGAGCTACTTAGGCACAGGTATAGCAGCTGCTTACATCTCTGGAGAGAATTCTTTGCCAAATATTGTATAAACAAGCTTTGTGTATCCAAGGTTTGTGTGTCCATTAACAGGAGTGTTGTGAGCAAGACATGAGAAGTCATTGTTCCATTCTACTCTGTGCTGATTAGACCTCAATTGGAGTATTGTGTCCAGTTCTGGACACCACATTTCAAGAAAGATGTGGAGAAATTGGAGAAGGTCCAGGGAAGAGCAACAAAAATGATTAAAGGTTTAGAAAACATGACGTATGAAGGAAGACTGAAAGAATTGGGCTTGTTTAGTTTAGAAAAGAGAAGATTGGGAAGGGACATGATAGTGGTTTTCAAGCATCTATAAGGGTGTTAAAAAGAGGAGGGAGAAAAATTGTTCTCCTTGCCCTCTGATGATAGGACAAGAAGCAATGGGCTTAAATTACAGCAAAGGAGATTTAGGTTGCACATTCGGTAACACAAGTTTTGCCAATGAAAGTGCTAGTGTAGACTCAGCATAAGTAAAGCTATTTCTGAGGAACCTGTTGTTGGATCACTGACTTGGATCTTGCACCTCTGTGAGGCACACTAAATTTCGAGGGAATCCAGTTAATCATATGGATTTTAGAGCACTTAGAATAGTCAAACTTTAAACTGGAAGCTTGTATGAAGCTTAACTTTAGCAGAGCCGCTGTTCATTGATTTCACGTTAAATGTGCCCCGTTACATTTGTCTTTGTTTGTAGGAGTTGAGACAAATTTGATTTTGCGTATGTATTTTTTTATGCATCTGGATTACGTAGAGATGCGTAGTTTTTAGCTCCTTCCCACTGCTTTCAGTTCTTGTTTTGTTTTGGTGTTTTTGTAATGTTGCTTTACACTCTGTTTGTTTTTAGAAAGAGCAGAGGAAATAGTTTTTCTGAACATGCATGCTGTGCTTTTCAGCATAGTGAGTTTTTTTGAAATGTAGGGTCTACTCTTGCAAGCGCTCTGCATGCTGAAGCTCTGCTGAGAGAGTTCAGTGCTTGGAGTGCTTCCAAGATTCAGGTTTTTAGAGGTATATCAGCATTGCTATAGACATCCCTTTGGTTCCTGCGAGCATGGATTTTGACAGGGAACCTATTCTTTCTCACAAAACTGTATTCCCAAATCTAAGCTTTCATTACAAAATTGCTTCTTATCTTGAAGGAAGCCATTTGAAAGTTAACAGAGTGTAATCTTAATGTAGTGTTGTCTGTCGGAGTCTGTGGATGGCTTGAAACAATAGTTGTTGGTGAGAATGAAGTGCTCACATTCTTCCCAATGTGCTGTTGCCACTGACTCATAGACTCATAGACTTTAAGGTCAGAAGGGACCATTTTGATCATCTAGTCTGACCCCCTGCACAATGCAGGCCACAGAATCTCACCCACCCACTGCTAGAATAATCCTCTCACCTATATCTCAGATATTGAAGTCCTTGAAACGATGGTTCAAAGACTCCAAGATGCAGGACTCCTAATGATGCACGTTTAAATGTTGACATTTTCTATTCCATTGTTGATCAGTGTAGCAGAAGCATAAATGGTAAAGCATGGTAAGTGGGTTGTCCATCCATCATTGTTGGTTGCAGTGAAGGATGTTGGGGTAGAGGTCACTAGTGTAGGGGAGGTTTTTAGGTTGGGGATTTAAGAGCTCAAGCCTCTGAACAAAATTGTCTCCCTTAATTCTACTCTTCGGGAGGAATGATTCAGCAGCTGTTGAAGACAATGGGAATCTTTCTGTTGGGCTCCATGAGCTCTGGATCAATCCTAACTGTGAAGAAAAGGAGTGATGCACATCTTTTCCTGTGCCTAGAGCTTTAGTAGTCTCCTTCATGCCCAAAATCCAAACCGCTTTTCCTGGAGCCAAATTATTCAACCATTTCCCATGCTGCTGCCTAAATTCCAAGGGGAGGAGGCAGAAGGTTAATATATATATATATATATATATATATATATATATATATATATATATAGTATACTTAGATTTTCAGAAAGCCTTTGACAAGGTCCTCACCAAAGGCTCTTGTGTAAATTACATGGCCATGGGATAAGAGGGAAGTTCCTTTCTTGGATTGAGAACTGGTTAAAAGACAGGAAACAAAGGGTAGGAATAAATGGTAAATTTTCAGAATGGAGAGGGGTAACTAGTGGTGTCCCACAAGGGTCAGTCCTAGGACCAATCCTGTTCAACTTATTCATAAATGATCTGGAGAAAGGGGTAAGCAGTGAGGTGGTAAAGTTTATGGATGATACCAAACTGTTTAGGATAGTCAAGACAGAAGCAGACTGTGAGGGACTCCAAGAAGCTCTCACCAAACTGAGTGATTGGGCAACAAAATGGCAAATGAAATTTAATGTGGATAAGTGTAAAGTAATGCACATCGGGAAAAATAACCCCAACTATACGTACAGTATGATGGGGGCTAATTTGGCTACGACAAATCAGGAAAGAGATCTTGGAGTTATCGTGGACAGTTCTCTGAAAACTTCCACACAGTGCAGCGGCGGTCAAAAAGGCAAATAGGATGCTAGGAATTATTAAGAAAGGGATAGAAAATAAGACCCAGAATATCTTACTGCCCTGTATAAAACTATGGTACGCCCCACATCTTGAATACTGTGTACAGATGTGGTCTCTCACCTCAAAAAGATATTTTGGCCTTGGAAAGGGTTCAGAAAAGGGCAACTAAAATGATTAGGGGTTTGGAACGGGTCCCATATGAGGAGAGGTTAAAGCGACTGGGACTTTTCAGTTTAGAAGAGAGGAGGCTGAGGGGGGATATGATAGAGGTATATAAAATCATGAGTGGAGTGGAGAGGGCGGATAAAGAAAAGTTATTTATTAGTTCCCTAAATAGAAGAACTAGGGGACACCAAATGAAATTAATGGGTAGCAGGTTTAAAACTAATAAAAGAAAGTTCTTCTTCACACAGCGTGTAGTCAGCCTGTGGAACTCCTTGCCAGAGGAGGCTGTGAAGGCTAGGACTATAATAGAGTTTAAAGAGAAGCTAGATAATTTCATGGAGGTTAGGTCCATAAAAGGCTATTAGCCAGGGGATAAAATGGTGTCCTTGGCCTCTGTTTGTCAGAGGCTGGAGAGGGATGGCAGGAGACAAATCGCTTGATTATTGTCTTCGGTCCACCCTCTCTGGGGCACCTGGTGCTGGCCACTGTCGGCAGACAGGATACTGGGCTAGATGGACCTTTGGTCTGACCCGCTACGGCCGTTCTTATGTTCTTATATTTATACACTTTAAGGCCAGAAAGAACTGTTAGAATGTCTAATTTGTCCTCACAGGAGCCTCTGATTTGGGGTGTTTGGATGAGGAGCCCTCCTGGAAGACTGGAATGGGAGGAGTAATAAGATTGGCAACCATTGGGGCTGGTGAAGGATGGGGAAGAGACAGATCTGACAGAGAACTATGGTAGGCGTAGGTATGGGGGAGGGGCAGAGGAGAAAAAACTGGGAGTTGCTGGACAAAAGAAACTGAGACTAATCCAGAGCAGAGGGATAGGTGATTGCACAAAGAGCCCGTAGAGAGGACTGAGAATGGGAGTCAGTGAGACAGGGAAAGTGTAGGTTGAGCGTGGGGTGGGGGACACACTGGATCATGAATGAGGAACTGAGATGGAATGAGCAAGGCAGCTGGGAATGGTTGGACAAGGAGACTGGGAATAAAGTGCTGAGGTTCTAGGGGAGAGGACTGGAAGTGGAGAAGGAGGAAGTCTGGCAGGGGAGAAGCAATGGGGTACAGGGAGTCACCTTTGGGGGGAAATAGCAGAAGAGTCTCTTGCTTCCCTTGGGTCCTTGGCATTGTTTCCAAATCTTACTATTCATTCTGTGAGCAAATGTATGTGAAACCTGCTGGCAAATTTTCCCATCCCTCTAAGTTCTAGTGTGTATACAGAATGACAGCCTGCTTTCAGTTGCTCTGTTGATTCAAGTGACAAAGGTCTAAGCAATGGATCAAGGAAACTCCACAGTGATTCTGCATGGGTGTCACTATGCTCCCACGTGATGGAGTTTGTTTTGTTTCAGTTTCAGAGGGCTTGGGGGAAAAGTAGCAGTGATCATGTACAGTAATTAAAGACTGTAACTTGGTGCATGTGCACAATGGGTTGACATAAGATTGTAGAGGCAACCTTAAATCTGGCATTGCCTAGGTGTGAATGCTTCACTTAGTAACTTTAAGTGAACTTAATTTTGTGTTGATGTCACTGTAGATTATTATTATAGTATGACTTTATAGTAGTTTGCCCTGTGTGCCATTTGTGGTCGGTATCTTACAACAGTACTTAAGGAAATTTTGCATAGATCTTCTGAACTAAATTAATGTTTTTCAAAAGGCGTGAAGACAAAGTCAATAAACAACTCATCAAATTTGCATTTTCTTTCTGTAACTGTGATTCATTATTAGCATGGTAGATTGGTAGAGCTTATGGCTTGGCATATATGGATCCAAAACAAAAATTGGAATATAATGTTTATGTGACCTATATGACCATAGTATCTAATGATCTACCAATACTGCTGGATACTAGTTTTTCCTCTAGTTTGCCAACAGCATGATTTTAGTTTTGTAATTACTTTCTGTCCTCAGCCCCATTTGGCTTCTCTTCAGTGCTTATTTTTATAAAGAGGTAAAATTATCATGATCAGCTTTAAAGCTTTTGGTGCATCAAATGTTCCATAAAAGGGTTTTGGAAGCACATGAAAAGCTGCGAGCATAGCTGAGCATGTTTTGCAAGTATCCATTTTACATGTTGAAATTAATTGTGTAGGAAGATCGGAACACTTGCATATGTTAAAACACAAAACCCACCAAATCAGTTTTTTAGTGAGATGTAACTGAAGTTAGCTGCAAAATTCTCAACAAAAAGCAAGCACATAAACTGCTTGATAATTTTATTTCCAAACTCTCCCTTTCATGTCTGCAGACTGCCAAATTTTAAATGCTATCCTTCCTGGGAACTAACCAGCATTATCTGGCATGACTTTAACTTCCTCTTATGCCTTTGTTGGGGTTGGGGGGAGAAGCATGTATTTGGTTTGTAACATAATATACTGATTAATAAGCTATATATTACAATCCCCACTTCCCAACACAGTTTCATAATACATTTCTTGTATAAACAAATATAAGCGCCCTTGGAAAAAAAAAGAAATGTTATATAGATAGATAGATAGATATGCAGATTCATCCAGGTATCAGAAAGGCTGGAGAAAGTCCAGAGGCCCAGTATACTTTTCCTTCTGATATTTCTTGAACCACACTCCTTATTGAGTTTCATTACTAGTGTTTTGGGTGAAAGACCATCTGTTGTATGTGTTTATATAGTGTGTACCATAATGGGACCCTGATATGCAACTAGAGCCACTGGCCACTTCCATTAAACATGTACTTTAGGGATATTAGTGAGTAGTCAACTACCCGATAAGCATAAGCTTAGTGGGTAGTCGAGCGGAGATCCAGCTACTCACTTCCCCCTCCCCCCCTTGCTGCCTCTGTATGAGGGGCAGTGCGGGCGGAAGGGAGGACGCGGAAGGGGAAGAGAGAGCAGGAGCTGATCCTGGGGGAGCTGGCTTAAAATCTGGTTCCCCCCAACACTGTGTACAAGGTACCACCTGCCTCTCCCTGCTGCCTCTATTAGAGACAGTGGGGGAGCAGGGGGGGATAGGGGAGGCTGCTCTGAAGCAGCCTCTACCAGCGGTAGGCCAAGGCTGCTCCGGCATCAGCCCTCGTCCATGGGGATCCCAGTGGGGAGGTGGGTCCCCCAGTGAGCAGGGGCTGCTGCTGCCAAGCAACCCCAGTTCGCGGTGGCCTGAGCTGGCCATGAGCAGGGGCTGCTCCGGCAACAGCTTCTGCCCATGGCCAGCCTTGGTCGCTGCAAGCAGGGTGTATCGGACTCGGCAGGAGCCAGGACCGAGCAGTTCTGGCTCATGCTGGTCCGGGACGCTGTGCCTCTGCATTTTAAATGTAGTAAAAGCCCAGTGGCTCTTTCTGCATTTTAAACGTAGTGCCACAGCACAGGTGGCTTCCTGAGCCAGCACGAGCCGGGACTGCTACCCCCCAATGCAGCTCTGCGGAGCTGCCATTATTGACTAATAGTGTAGTCGATACAATTTTTATCAACCAGCACGATTAGCCAGATACCCACAATTTAACATCCTTAATGTATTTAATGATGATAATTACTTACCTCTGCTCTCATGCTCAGAAGGTAAAGTTAGGTGACTGTCTCTTCCTAGAACGGCATTGTGGCTGTTCCAAAGAAATAGTGATTGTTTTGTACAAGGTAGGTGATAGATTACCATACAGCTTGGTATGGTTCCAATAGCAAGAAACTTAGGGCAGAGTTCTTCAGCCTACTACTTGACTCTGCATGAGGGGCGCAAAGTAGCTTTAAAGCTACTGGAGAATTCACTCTGTGCAGGGAAATTCTCTGCTGCTGTACAGCTGGAGAACCCCCCTCCCCTTCTATACCAACTGTTGTCTCTCCTTCCAGTGAGAAATGGAAGGAAGTGGATGTGTGGGGGCAGGATGGGCAGGTGAGTTGGTGTAGTGAAACAAAGAGGAGTGATGCCCAATCTTCCACTGACATAAGGCTCTTCCCCTATGCAACCCGACATGCACCAAGTTTGGGTTGCTCTGAATCAGGGAACCAGAGAGACAGCTTGGCCATAATCGAGATCTTAATACTTACCAAAATACTTACCAATATTGCCAACAACATATGTTCAAAAAAATCTCATCTCAACCCTTTCCCCCCCCCCAACAAAATAATCTTCTATGAATAGTGTTTCTAGGGGTGCTCCACTGTAGCTTGTGTCCTTGTGCTGCAGATCCCAGAAATTTGGTAGCAGTATCCACTCTCGCCTCATGTGCCAGCATCTTCTAGCTAGCCCCCAACCCCCCGTTCCTTCTCAACCTCTTCTAGCTAGAGACAGAGCTATTAGCAGTCCACTTGTGACCATTATCTTGTTTTGAATTTCTATAATTAGTCTCCCTAGTCTTAGTAGTTGCTTATTCTTCTTTTGATTTCTTCCTAAACCAAAAAATGAAATAAAAAACCTGTATTTTCCCCTCTTTTTGTCTGAGACTCTCTTCCCCAATGGGGTATGCATGGTTTAACAGGCTTCAAGAAATGCCTTTCTTGCAGAGTCCAAACCTGTAGCAACCAAGCTCTACTGGTGCCTATACTGCCTCATGAAAGACCACATTCCATAAAAGTGTTGTCTCTGCCATCAGCTCATATCTAGGTCTCTCAAGGACAGGGAGTTGATGGAAGTTCATCTTTGTGGAGGTGGATCTTCAACTTCCCCTGTACCTATCGTGGCAGACATGAGTATTTCCCACAGCCCTTAAAATACAGGGACTGTGGGTTGAAGAAATCAGCTTATAGACCTCTCTCACAAATCATCAAAAAAGAGAAGGGGAAGTCCCCGAGTCACCTGTAATTTATCTCCAGTATGCTTGGTATCCACATACAATCATCACTGAGACAATCACTGCATTGACCCATGGCTCATGAAGATCTGGAGAGGCGGGTGCTTTTGATGCATTAGGGACCTGAAGGGTTCAGAGTCAGCAGCAGTCCAATAGAGGACAAAGAAAGGAGCCAGCACTCCACGAAGAAGAAGCTGCTAATATGTGCTGTACCATCCTCATCGTCATATATGCCCCATCCAGCTCTGGAGTGGTTGGAATTTATGACCTCCATGACAAAGCTGTCTCCTTAAACATGATGTTTGTTGATCATCTTTACTCTGCTTGCATGCTATATCACTTTCCCTTTAGCCTGTCTTGTGTATTTTTATATTGTAAGCTCTTTGAGGCAAACGTTGTTTGCTCTTTTGTACAGTGCCTAGAACAATGAGACTTTGATCTCAATTTGTCTTTAAGTGCTATCATAATAACCATAAATGAATGGTAACACCTGCTGTGACATTGTTACTCAGCAAAGGCTTTAGAGTTAGAATTGGACTTTTAAGTTGAATGCCAGAGAAGAAAGGAACCTAACAGGGCTGTTTTATTTCACCAGAGATGGGGTGGTGATTCTTTTTAACTCCACTAAGAAGGAGATTTTGCTGGTGGGGCGGATTCCCTTTTTCTCTCCCAATATCCTTAGGAGGACGGGATAGCTGGCAGTGAGGATTATGGGGGAAGTCAAAAATAAGTATTGTCATGTCTTCTTCCCTACCGCTCCTAGTGGGGAAAAGAAACTGAGGGGGGGAAGAAGAGGCTTATTTACCACACTTTCCCTGAGAAGGGGGATCCAGCAGAGGGAAAATCAAGTTTTTTATTGTTGTTAATTATTTATATTATGGTTACAAGTCTGAATTGGGATCAAAGCCCTAGTGAACTTGGTCCTGTATGAATGCAATTTCAGGATATGTCTTCACTTGCCAGTAGATTGGCACTGCTGCAGACAATGTACTGTCAATTTAGCAGGTCTAGTGAAGACACACTAAATCAATAGGAGAGCACTCTCCCATTGATTTATGTACTCTATCTCCCCATGTATCATAAGGGAAGTCAACATAGCACAGTGTAGCTCCCATGGTAAATGGATCTAACAATATCTACTTCAGTGATGCTATTCATGTAATTGAATTTGCATAAAGTAGATTGATTTATCACGGTAGTGTAGATTGCCCCTTGGTATATAAGACCATTAAAAACAGGTCTATCTAGCCCAGTATCCTATGTTCCAACAGTGGCCAATGCCAGGTGCCTCAGAAGAAATGAACCGAACAGATAATCATCAAATGATTCATCCCCTGTCCCACATTTGCAGCTTCTGGCAAAAAGTCCCTAGAAATCCCACAATCTAATAGACAAAATGCAACAAGTGATTGTAACATTGAACTTGTCCAGAGCAGGAAGAGCAATGGAAACAGGAATAAGAACATGCATCCACAAGGGTCCAATACATTATTTTGCTAATAGAAGTTCCTACTGGCCAGTCCATCTTGCCATTATCAGTTGGCATTTTCCCAAAGATATTATGAATAAAGTGGGCCTTGCACAAAGATGCGAAGGTGCTCGGAGTAACAACTTTTTAATGTAAAATTAGGAGAATGTTCCAAGCATGGGATCTGGAAGGAAGACAGAAGGCGCTTGGGTGAGAAGCAGCAAAATGGGCAATAAAAACAAGCACTGAGGTGAGCCATGCTCCTACTGGCAGGAGAATTGGGAATGCTCATATAGTCCCCAGCTCATTTTGGTAATCTCACTTAAGGTTCCCTTGTGTGGCAAATGTTCATTTCACCAACCAGTGAGAAGAGAGAGCAGTCCTTCCCCTAAACCGGGGAGAGGAGAACACTGGATTCTCCAGCATAAAGTGGTCAGAGTGAGGCTAAAATATCATCCGCAGTATATACACCACTTGGTACGTGCCTCGTGCATATACAGTGCATACACACCTTTTACAAGCAATCTGGAAAATGCAAGTGTCTTTAGAATTAAGGCTCCTCTGGCAGATTTTGCAGTCAGAACAGAGCATAACGAACTACACTATTGCTGTACTCATTAGTGCCAAGGGCCTAGTCTATGGTACAAAATATTGCAGATCCTGAGCCTGTTTTCAAAAAGTCATGCTCCATCCATATCCACCTGCATAGTTATGTTACCTGCATTGTTTCTTTGAAGATTGATCTTCAAAACTGCATAGGACATAATGTTTTTATAGCATATACAGGGCCTACTTATGCCTTAACTGAATTTACTTCCTTTCATTATTTCATTCAGCCAGTAGCACTATAATAATGATGGTCTTTGTAAACACATAATATTGAGCAGGAGGAAAACTAAATGAATTTTTGATCTGTGGTCATATCATTATACGGTTAGTTATCCTCATATTTCAAAATATGCCAAGCCTTATACAAACCAGGGTTTTAAAATATTACAGACACACTCAACGGGGTACAGGGTTTGCACTGGCTAACCACATAAGATGTCATGCTTTACTCATTTGGAAAGTACCTAAGCACTACGTCTGAACTCATTTTGAAAGGAGAGAAGCCAGTTCCTCCTGGTTTGTATGAAAACCTTGTCAGAAAACCACATACACAGAAATCTCCCAAAGCAGTCACTAACACACATGTTCAGAGGAAACAAACCAAATATATACTTGTACCCAAACAAAGGATATTATATAATGTGGGCAGTATGAAGTCTTAACCTGAATTTTGACATGGGGACAGCTGCTTGACAGTAGTTGGTTCATCAGAGCATGGTAGCTCTTGCCACAGAGGAACCACCTCACTTACATTGTCTAAGTATAGAGTGCAACATGCAAAAAGCTAATGGCCCAGATTTTCAAAAACAGAACATAAAGTTTGGATTTGGGGAAATTCTGAGCACCCAACAATTCCCACTGACCTTAATAGTGCTCGGGACTTTTTAAATATCAGGTCATTTTTGTGGGTGCCTAAATATTAATTTAGAAATTTCACTTTAGGCTCCTGTTTTTAAAACCTTGGGCAATGACTGATGTACACATGTTTTTGTAGGTGTAATCTTTCCTGATTAAAAAAAATCATAGTGTAGCTAGTTAGATTGTGTGTAGACTGTTCCCAAATCTCCTGATTTCTACAGAAGTCTCATTGGCTGCGTCTAGACTGGCAAGTTTTTCCGCAAAAGCAAATGCTTTTGCGGAAAAACTTGCCAGCTGTCTACACTGGGCTGAATTTATGCAAGAACACTGACGATCTAATGTAAGATTGTCAGTGTTCTTGCGCAAATACTATGATGCTCCTGCTCGGGGATAAGCCCTCTTGAGCAAATGTATTTGCGCAAGAGGTCCAGTGTAGACAGGGGAGGACTGTTTTGCGCAAAAAGGCCCCGATGGCGAAAATGGCGATCAGGGCTTTCTTTGCGAAATCAGCGTTTAGATTGGCACGGATGCTTTTCCGCTAAAAGTGCTTTTGCGCAAAAGCATCCATGCCAATCTAGACACTCTTCTCCACAAATGCTTTTAACGGAAAAGTTTTTCCGTTAAAAGCATTTGTGGAAAATCATGCCAGTCTAGACGCAACCATAATGTTTGAGGTTTTGTTTTGTTTTTTAAAGCCCCAGATGCTGGAATCAAGATTGAATGAGAATCTCATTCTTAACTTCTTTTTTTTAAGTTTCTAGCCTTCCTATTTCCAGAGAAACATTTGAAAATGCAAAATGAACCCTAAAACTCCAAAACTAGAAATCAAATAAAATTAATCCAGATTCTTTTATTTAAAAAAACTCTCAAAGTTACTCATCTTGTGCAGTAATGATAGTTCTTTGAGATGTGTGTTTCTGTGGGTGCGCCACGACCCATCTTCTGCCCTTATACCTCGGATTTCACGGTCTATGGTAGAGAAAGCACTGAGCGGGGTTAGCCTGCACATGCCGCTTAGCCTTGTGGCAAGCCACAAGGAAAGACGGTGCATGTTCGAGCCAAATGGACGCTGCCAGTGAAGTTCTCCAATCAGCAGTTAGGGACATACGCAAATCACAGTGGAGAACCTATAGGGAGAGACATGTAGAGGAGCCTTCTTTCAGATAACGTACACCATGTCCCCCTTATCCACTTAGTGCTTTATCACATAAGCATATGCTGCCAAAATCTGTCTTGATGGCCACCATTTGGGAGCTTCTCTGCCTATTTTGATGCACTTCAGCCACTCCTCAAGGAAGCCCATATTGTTCTCTCGAGAATGTGCAACCACGTGTACGAACATTTAGTCTTTTTACACTATGCTTAACCAAGGTTCTTTGAGTACAGAGACTGAGTACTAGAGGAGTCTTATGACATTTATGCTATTTAAAACTTGCCACACGCACACAGTAAATGTTTCCTTTAAAGGGAGGAGGGGCGGAAATCCCTACTCATTGAAAATAACTTATTTTCCAGATTGGACAAAAAACTGTTGGTCCTCACTGTGAGCTAAATGCCTGTAAAATTTCACCACTATAATTTTTTCCAGTAATTCCAAAGACTTATTTGTTCAACTGGTTTGATTCATAGTAACATTTATTACAGCTCTTTTATAAAGCTAGGTGGATAAAATATAAGCTTTATAAAGCCGGGGTGATGTTCAAACAACTTTTCTCATTCATGGTGTTAATTTGGGAGGGGAAGGTTGGGAGGGAAGGAAATAAATTGTATGGTGGGTGAATATCTCATGGAGGAATATTCACAACTTTGTACTGTTGAGTCAGTGCACTTTGTTAGAAAATGGATAGAAACAGAATAACTACTGTAGAGACTACTGTAGAAATTCACCTATTATTTCATAGAATGCTAGGACTGGAAGAGACCTCAGGAGGTCACCGAGTCCAGCCCCCTGCCCAAAGCAGGACCAACCCTAACTAAATCATCCCAGCCAGGGCTTTGTCAAGCCAGGACTTAAAAACCTCTAGGGATGGAGATTCTACCACTTCCCTAGGTAACCAATTTCAGTGCTTCTCCACCGTCCTAGTGAAACTGTTTTTCCTAATATCCAAACCAGACCTCCCCCACTGCAACTTGAGACCATTGTTCCTTGTTCTGCCATCCATCACTACTGAGAACAGCCTCTCTCCATCCTCTTTGGAACCTCCCTTCAGGAAGTTAAAGGCTGCTATCAGATTCCCCCTCACCCTTCTCTTCTGCAGACTTCTTTCAGATTGGTTCTGGGCACTAAGCCCTTTCTAACAGGCCTGATGCAGTTTCTGAATGTGTTTTATGTGCTGTTTCCAGAGAGAATCCTTGCTGGGGATGACAGAAGGAAAGAGATTCCCTTTGGCTGGTCTCCTGCCAGAGTTGAGCAGCTATTGTGGGGAAAGTTGTAGGGGACCACTCGCTTACTCCTCAATTGACTACTGTCACGGAGATGGGCAAAGTAGCTTTTCTGTAGGCCACAGCATTAATCAAGTACACATTTTATTAGTTTGCAGAGTTTAAATCAGCTTCTGGGTGAGAGGGCAAATACTAAAGAGAATTATATTAGACTATCTGGACTATCTTCCTAATTTGGTGGTGTTCTCTGAAAATCCATACCTCCAAAACTTAAAATAGAAACATTTTAAAATTCAAGTATCTAAAAGGGTGTTATAAGGAGGAGGGAGAAAAATTGTTCTCCTTGGCCTCTGATGATAGGACAAGAAGCAATGGGCTTCAATTATAGTAAGGGAAGTTTAGGATGGATGTTAGCAAAGACTTCCTAACTGTCAGGGTGGTTAAACACTGGAGTAAATTGCCTAAGGAGGTTGTGGAATCTCCATCACTGGAGATATTTAAAAGCAGGTTAGATTAACCTATCAGGATGGTGCTTGGTCCTGCCATGAGGGCAGGGTACTGGACTCGATGACCTCTCGAGGTCCCTTCCAGTTCTAGTAGTCTGGTTCTAAATTAACATTTTCCACTATGTAATTTTTGTTAATTTTTCTAGAAATAGAGACAATTTCATTGACAGTGTGGCTCTCAGTTCCTATGTGCTAAGAGGTACTTCTCATACACGCATGTACGGTTCTGAGCATCTGGGCAGATATTATCCTTCTTTGTGAAGGAATGAGTGATGTTTATTTACTAGCTGCTTTGTCTCTAAAGAGGTGTAGAATGTTGAATGCACTATTTGCTGTTAGCTTTAATGCTCATCAAATAATATATTAATAATGGCATTATTTTCAGAAGTGCTGAGTACCTACAGCTTAGCTTCTCTGTGTTTTATTTATTTCAGTTTAAATAATTTTAAAGAATTCCAGTGTAGGAGCCCTACCTTAGAAATTAATACTACCCCCAAACCACAAGAGCATTAAAATAATTGTTCAAGAAGGAACTCTGTTAGTTTGCCTCTTATTTTAAAAATGACTTTCTCCCTTTTCATCATCCTGGGAGTCATACTCTCAGCCCTCTCCAAAACCCTTTTGAATGGATTTTTTTCCAGTAAGTCTATTTGTAGGATCTTTCTTTTAAATTATGCTATTCATTTTATATTGCTTATAATGATTTTATATATATCTTGTTAAAAAACCTCCCAGAAGGGCATTGAGTATGTCTGTTTACTTGTTTATCAGATGATACACCTAACGTGAATTTACTTACATATTACTTACATTATAATGGCACACCATTTTGATGCATTTTGGTAGAGTATCAGAAGGGTCTTTGTACTTGGTTACATAGTGTTCAACTCCACAGTAAATTCTCTAGGTATAAATGTCAGAGTTCAACTGTGTAAGAAAGAGCATGTGCCTGCCTCAGTTTCTCCTCTCAAGTAAGACAATAATTCCATGCGAGGTGTATCATCTTGTCCATCAAGATGGTCTGTTACTAGCACATAGTTCAAAACAGCCCATAATAAAGGCCCTACAAATAGGCTACGTCTACACTGGCATGATTTTCCGCAAATGCTTTTAACGGAAAAGTTTTCCGTTAAAAGCATTTGCGGAAAAGAGCGTCTAGATTGGCATGGACGCTTTTCTGCAAAAGCACTTTTTGCGGAAAAGCGTCCGTGCCAATCTAGATGCGGTTTTGCACAAGAAAGCCCCGATTGCCATTTTCGCGATCGGGGCTTTTTTGCGCGCAAAACAATACCGCGTTGTCTAGACTGGCCCTCTTGTGCAAAAGCATTTGCGCAAGAGGGCTTTTGTCCGAACGGGAGCAGCATAGTATTTCCGCAAGAACACTGACAATCTTACATGAGATCGTCAGTGTTCTTGCGGAAATTCAAGCGGACAGTGTAGACAGCTGGCAAGTTTTTCCGGAAAAGCGGCTGATTTTCCGGAAAAACTGGCTAGTCTAGACACAGCCATATAGTCTCTCACCTCAATGCAAGCAGTTATCAAAACTCAAGATATCTCATTCTTTGATGCTCCATTTGCTACAAATTGACACCTTAGAATTGTTGGGTTGGAAGTGACCTCAGGAGGTCACCCAAGTACAACCACCTGCACAAAGCAGCACCAACCATAACTAAATCATCCCAGCTAGAGTTTTGTCAAGCCGGGAATTAAAAACCTCTAGGGATGGAGATTCTGCCACCTCTCTAGGTAACCCATTCCAGTGCTTCACCACCCTCGTAGTGAAGTAGTTTTTCCTAATATGCAACCTAGACCTCCCCCACTGCAACTTGAAACCATTGCTCCTTGTTCTGCCACTTGTCACTTCAGAGAACAGCCTTTTTCCAGCCTCTTTGGAACCTCCCTTATGGTAGTTAAAGGCTGCTATCAAATCCCCCTTCACTCTTCTCTTCTGCAGACTAAACAAGCCCAAATCCCTCAGCCTCTCCTCCTAGGTTATGTGCTCCAGCCCCTTAATCTTTTTTGTTGTCCTCCACTGGACTCTGTTTTGTTGGTACCAGTACAGCATCCTAGCCCTTCCAACTGGAGCACATCCCTAGTCTTCCCAGTAGGAATCTCCTCAGCCTCTTAGCTGGGAAGCCTTCCCTCAGGAACATCTCTGTCGCTCCCCCTGGCTCTCTTCGCTATTCTTTTGTGTTGGAGAAATCAGCAGTTAAGACCCTCTGGCGCTCCTCTGCCTTCAGGCTTTTGGTGCTTGGATCTGTCTCTTTTTTGCTTAGAACCAGCTGCTCCTTTTGGCCTCACTCTTTTCCATCCCTCTGGCCTTGTCTATGTGGCCTTGACCATTTCCCTCTTGCTGATCTTCTGCCTTCTTCCAGAAACTACTTTCTGCTTTTTTTTGTGTGGGACTCCTACAGTCACCCTGGTCACCAGCCCTCCCTGACTGAACCAGTGTGTTCTGACTCACTGAGTCTCTCCCTGAGCCTTGATAGCCCTTCAGCTGCTGCTCTGCCCTCTTAATGAGCCAAAGGGGAACACCTGTCCAGGGAGCTGGACCTACTTTATTTTCTATGTCCAGCCACCATGTAACAATGCACTTTAAATATTCTTTGGAATTTGATTTGTTTTTAGGGAAATGTGAGATTTTTAACCAAATTTGGCATCTTGTAAAAATGCTCATTTTTCTTTAAGATGCATGATAGGTTTGAGGAAGCGATTACAATTCTTCCCAAGACAGAGCTAGCAGATGGCGATAAGCAAGCAGACGAGGTTCTGAAATAGTCACCACCTGGGAACTTTAGTCATCTTCATTCTGGAAGATACCAGTGTAAGGCTCCTTCCTCTTAAAGATGTTCTACTTTTACTGATATTTTGCTTCAGTGGGTTGATATCTCAAAAAAGAAAATAATGTTTGCTATTCATGTTGCTGACTTCTCTATCTGTGCAACAGATGTTAAAAGCATGTTCCTTCTTCATTAGGTCTTTTAATAAAGCTATCTTGAATTTACATATGGTTTAAATTTGCTGGGGCACTTCGTTTAAGTATGATTCAAACATAGCTTTTGTTAAATGTGGTTACAGTATTCTTTTAAAGGGACAGAACCATGGTAGGACTAATTTATAAACTAAATTATTCTCAACAATGTATTAACAGTTGCAAAACAACTTCGATCCATCCACAGTAGCTCTTCAAACTGTGAGAGAACCTGGTTTAGTGTGAACTCTATTTAAACACAGGTAACTTAAATACAGATACTTGCAGGTTTTTGATATAGTACCTTTTATCTGGAAGTAAATTAAACCATATTTCATCTCCTTTATATCTTTTCCACAGTTGAACTACATTTACCTAGTAAAGTAAGTCCTATCCAAATGAAGCTGAAGGGAGAATTTGGAATTTATCCAAGATGCTGGAGTCAGCTGTCTTTGACACAGCTAGCCCTGATTAAATATTAGATGGCCATTATTACTACTTATATCTCAGAGAAAGTTCTGGGATAAACATCTCATCTCCCAAAAAAATTCTGATATGTGGCTGTACTCCATGCCTCTACTACTGCCTATGTATTGAAGGTCAATGGGATTATTAAAGCTCCTAATTCGAACTACCGTTACTCGTCCTGCAATGAGGAGTAATGGTAGTTCGAATTAGGAGCTTTAATTCGAACTACCTAGTCCATGCCGTGTGTAGCCGTGGGCAGGTAGTTCGAACTACGGGGCATTTAAAAATGGCGGCGCCCGGGAACATACAAATAAAGCCCCGGGATATTTAAATCCCGGGCTTCATTTGCAAGTTTGAATGCCTACATTAGCCACCCTAGTTCGAACTAGGGTGGCAGTGTAGACATACCCTAAATGACATGGAAAAACTTAAACAACAAATAGTCTAGCAGCACCTTAGAGACTAACAAAACATATAGATGGTATCATCAATGGCCATTCATCTGAGGAAATGGGTTGTGCCCACAAAAGCTCATACCACCATCTACGTGTTTTGTTAGTCTGGCAGCACCTTAGAGACTATTTGTTGTTTTTCAAGTTTTTCCAGTTTCAGACTTAGAAGGCTACCCCTCTGAAGCTTCTAAATGACATAGTGTATTTGCTTTCCTGGGACTTTGAAGATCCTTGGAAAGCTATAGTTCAGGGTATCCCAACCTATGGGTTGCGACCCAAATATGGGTCGCCATTACATTTCAAAAGGGTTGCCAAGTGTCACCCCAGGTGGCTCTTCCGCCCTCCTCCCCCCGTTTTGAATTGCTTTGGGTCACCAAGTATTCCTGAATTGTCAAAATGGGTCCCCATCTGGAAAAGGTTGGGAACCGCTGCTTGATTCAGAACACAGCTTGCTACCTGGAAACACCAGTTATCCTGAAACTTCATATGCTTCCCATTTGCTTACAAATGCAATTCAAGTTGTTGGTTTTGGCCTACGAAAATCTTTGGATCCCAGTTGTCTGAGAGATTGCTATATACCTCTCACTATATACCAGCTATATACCAACTGTTCTTGCTATATGCCATCTCCGCAGTTGAGATAAGCAGAGGTGCTGAGTTAAGGCGGGCTATCAATGCAAATGTATGAGGGGTAGAAGAAGCAGCTCAAACACACCAGCAAATGGGTTCTGATTTATTTGTATTTAGTCCTTCCCTTGATGAAATAAATCTTTTTGTAATCGTGGAAATCTGCTCTTTGAGTGAAGCATAACAATACGCTTTTTCCACTCTGTCTCCAAATGCTAGCCTCCTTCATGTTTGCCCCTCTCTTTTCCACCTCTTGCTTAGGTTTAATAATGATGAACACAAACCAATGTGAGGAATAAAGTTCTCTGACAACCCCACACATCTTTTCACAATGTTCTCTGCCAGGTAGCAGCGCCCCCCCCAGAGTACTGAGTCTTGGAGTTAATATCCAGTAGAGACGAATGGTACAATTTGTCTCCCCCATCCCTTCTTAGAGCTATTGTTTCCAGTTGTGCAGACTCAGGCAGACATCTCTGCATTGGTTACTTTTGGATCACATTTCCAAACTTTTCTCCATAAACACAATGGAATGAAACTTTTATTTTTATTTTACATAAAAACTGAGGCTCTGATAAAATGTCATGAATTGTGTTTGGCTGGGTGTCTGGAGCTGCTTCTTGCTGGAATTTGCAGAAGGGCTGATGTGTCTGGTACCCCTCATTCTGCTTAATTACTCCTGCTTTTAGCCAGGGGCCTTTTAGAATCCCATGGAGGAAATTCCTGGAGCACCTTTTCCCTGTGTGTGTGTGGGGGGGTGGTAGAAGTAGTTGAGACGCTGCTCACGGTTCCCCAGGGCCTAACACTTTCCATGGAGGGAGGTCAGTTCCCCTCCTCTTGGATTTCCTTTCCCTTTTGGGGAATGAAGTGTGCGAAGTCAGAGCCTTTATGGCCTGTTCAGCCGTTAGGAACATTGGAACTTGTTGTGTGTCCACTTCAGGAGTCTTCCTGAGAATAATATCACTGAGCAACCACATTGTCCAGCATGAAAGCAGCCTAAGGAAATAGTTGAGAGGCCATTATTTCCATTGTCCGTTTAGAAGACAGTGTCTAAGAATCAGGGCAGGAGGAAGTGGAGGAACAGATTATGGATGTTCCTATCACTAGGTGACTTGTTGATCATTTCTTTGTTTGTTCCTCTTTATGATGTCCCGGAGATGATGGTGCATTAAGTTCTGGTTTTGTTTGCATGAATTGTTGCAGGCCAGGAAAAGGCATCGAAATTCTTTGATGTCTCAGGGGCAAAACATAAAAATGTTCCCACCTATTAATGAAAGGCTGGCCAAAACAGCTTGGAGCAACCAAGTTTTGGTGGCGGCTTCTGCCAAGATGCTATCTATGTCAAGTCCTACAGTAGGGGCTTTGCTTTTTTCTCCTGTCTCCTATTTCAGAAACTTTGGTGTTTCCTGCTTCATAACATAGTAAAAGGAACTGAAAAATGAAGTTAGTGCATCCCACTAATATAGTATCCATTATAGCATTCAACCAAAACTCTGATTAGCATACAAAAAGAGGTTTTTTTAACATACTTCATCAGATTTGCAATTGGAAGATAAGGAAGCCTCGATGTTGTTAAGGTAAAGAGTCTTTGAAAAGAGCCAAAATTGTAGTTGGCTATGCTGTTTAAGAAATTCTCTTCCTGAGGGTGGAAGAGCCTTCTAATTTTAAGAGTACAAACCACTGTGAGTTCCAAGGAACACCCATGCACTGCGAAAGAGAAACTGAAATACCAGACTGGTCAGGTATTTATATTGTACCCATAACCATAATACCATGGTGCGTAACTTTAAGGCCTAAATACTACTGACTTGTAGTCTTTTTTTAAAGTTCATAGCTTGTTATATCAATGCTTGATGTCATCTTTACTTATCTGTCACAAAGTGGGTGTATGGTCGGTTTGTGTGTTTTTGGTTTTTTTTCGGTGGCTGTCTCTTATGCTATAAAGAGAGTCCTGCACCCTTAGAGGTAATGCTGACCTTACTTGATCTAGCAAACACCCACAGCACATAATAGCTGAAATATATTCATAAACTAGAACATTGTAGTGGATGAAGTATATTAGTTGCTATATGCAACCCTGTCTTGGCTTGTGAACAAGAGGTCAGGGGGAATTCCAGACATTTCTAAAGTGTTAACACGTGGAAACAGGAGAGCTCTAACTTTATTTTTCTCATAAAACAGGCGCTTTCATGGGAACACAGTGCAGTCTATAGTCTGTTTATATAAAAATATAAAGAAAATAAATGTTATTTTTTAAGGAAAAAATCTTGTAGGTCTAAAACACTTTTTCTTTGGTCTATTTTGGTTCTGGTGGTTTAATTTGAAGGCAGAGTTATGTAATATAAAATGAAAGATGTATTATTTTGTTGGTTCATAGCAAACATGGAAAAGTTAGACCAGCATCTCTGTGCTATAAGGATCTGAAAAAAAAAAAAAGCATCCATATTCAGAGCCACACTTACGTTAATATTTACATCCGGGTTTAAGAACATGCTTCAATATTTTCCTGAATGGGGGCTTAAGAAGTTTGATTGCTGTTTATATATGTCATAGTCTCTTGTTAAAACTTCTTATAATGCAGACAATCTTTCGTTGAAAGATACAAGGTTTAAAGACCTTTTTCTACTTATTTTTTAACCTTATGGGTGTCTCTACACTATGTAACGAGGCTGTGTCGACACAGCTCTGTCATTAGAAATTAGTGTGTATGAATGCTTTTTGTCAGCACAAGCAGCACAAGCAGCAACAAGCTGCTTTTTGTCAGCTTGTTGACAAAACACTTCCACCCAAACGAGTGGGTTTTGCTTTATCGGCAGGAGCATTCACGCATGCATTTGTTGCTGCAAACCCTTAACATTGACGGGGTGGTAGGGGAGAGGCACAGTTTTAAGCACTTTGTGAACGTCAGAATTTTTGTCAAGCAAAAGTAAGTGTAGACGCAGCCTCTCTGGCCCTCTTACTGCAATCTGACCAGCACAGCCTGACCTTCAGTGGTTCTCCATATGGGCCACCTACCTGGATCACATTCCAGAGCCAAGGTGCATATCATGCTTTTCATCTTTTATTAGGTTCAGAAAGTTAGTCAATTCAGATGCAGCACTGACTTATTAGGAAAAAAGTAAAACTAAAAATTAGTAAACTGCTTTGGTATTAATACTTTTATTTCACAGTTTAGATTATATATTTTTGTGAGTTAAATTTTTAACAATCTGAAGGTGATGGGTGGGGGTATTCTAAGGTGGTCAGTATCCACAATCCTAAAATAGACATTGTAAAATTCTGTGGTCTACAAGAATATCTCTGTGTAAGGATAAATCATATTCTGCTGAAGTACTAGTTACCTGAAAATACAGGGGGAAATTCTATTGTTGAAAACATTGGTGCATTATCCATATGTACTTGGATTGCAGCTCTAATTTCTATATCTCCTTTAAGCTGTTTCTCATCCAACGGAAGGTGACTTGAGATACTTGAAATGTAAGGGAAAAGAAATATAGACTACTATTTCTTTAAGGCAGAAATTAAACGGGGCGGGAGGAAGAGTGATGTTTTGACTGCTGACATTTGTGGCCTTTTGGCAGTATTTCATACTCTTTTCGCTTGCGTAAGAGGTGGACTGTCTTTACTGTAGCTACTGTTGCCATGGAGAGATAGCGGGGGAGGATTCCTAGGATCCCTAAGCCTGAGAGAGATTATGTTTTAGACTTGCTCTCTGAATGTAACGTGATGTAGCAGGGTAATTCAGGTGTGCTGTGGCACAGATCATGGGGGATGACCTGTCAGCTGTCTGGTAATATGACTATTAAAATACTCCTTCCTTCTTATAGGCATAATTTTAAAATAAAAATAAAGCAATGCATGTGAGTTAGCTTTGAGAGTAAAGAGGATTAGGTTTCTTTGAATGCTGGCTGTATTTTAAGATGTTACAACATTTAGTGCAAGGTTGGTTTGCACTATTTGGCAGGCTTTAATAAAAAGGGATTTATACATGGTGAATAACATCTGTTAAGTGTTTGGCTGTTATATAGCAGAATTGGATTTGTTCTAACTTTAATCTGCAGATTTGATTACTATAGTGGGTTAATTTTCTTTATTTTCTTATTTAATCATACAACAAAAGATGTGTTGTGGTGCTGACAAATATATATCCTAAAAACGTGCTGTAGAATAACATGTAACCAGCAATAAATCTGTAATTGGCTGATGTTAGCAAACATAAGCTCAGTGCTAGAGGCAAATTATCTAGCAGTCTAGAGGGAAAAAACAAGAAATTGATGGATATTTTAATATGATTAGAAAGAATGACAGGAAGAGGTGTATATATGTCTGCTTAGGTAAGTTTTCTTTTAGTTATTTGTAATAATTATAAACATTATACTTCCGTACTCACTGGGCATGAGGGTGAGAGAGATTGTTATTAATTAGGTCTTCTAAAGCTTTTGAGTCTTTATATTTCATGCTTTTAATTCCTAGAAATCGGTGTTAATTTATTGATTACTGTCACTGTAGTCTCTTCCTTTTGCGACTGCCAAGGAAAAACATCACTGTGGGCAGAAACTTCATAAATAATGGGACTTTGGAAAAAAAGGTGATTTACTATCTAGAAGTAGGTGGGAGAAATATTTCATTCTGAGAGTGTTTTCTTTGGGAGTATACTTCAGAGAGACACTGTGCCTTAAATGGGTTACTAATATTTTTCAACTTATTTTTTTGACAATAATACGTTCGGAGAAAAAAATCTAAGTAAATGTAACATACTTAGTTGTTTTGCAAAAGTTAGGCGAGAAATGTGTTAGTATATAAAGGAGCACATTACTGGGAAATGAGCTTGCATTACACCCACAGAGCATTTACTGTACATTAGTTATATCCCTGTTGTTTTTGTTGTCTGCAGTTAATTGAGTAATTTCTTCCATGACAGAAATTGCAGACTAAGCATATTTGGTTTGAGAGGCAGTCTCTTGAATCTAGACAGCTTTTTCTCTTATTATAATAGCAAACTCTTGTGAGTCACATTTTATATACCATGGGTATGAATTCTTGACATATACCAGTGTGGGTTAATTCACTGTTATATAAACAGCCAATAATAGCATTTCATTATATTAGATTTGCTCTTAAAATTGTTGTAAGTTGACAAGCAATTACTTATAAAAAAGTGTATGTTCCATACACATGAAAAAAGTGTCTTTATAAAACTTATAGGGTGAAGAAAATAAATGTAGGCTAATGAAATGTATAAATGTCTGTTGTATAAATAGGGAAACCCTAACTTTTAAAAAGTTGCATGGATTTTAACATTCAGTTTTAAGATCAAAGTAAAATCTTTATTTCCAAGTTACACTGGAGCAACCTATCAGATCATTTTTGTGCAAGCTGGCTATTTTACAAAAATCTCTCTCACATTTTGCTTAAATTATGTTCACATTTCTACTGTGTGTGTGTATTGTCTAAAAATGCTAGTGAGGTTTGAATGTGTAGCGTTTGAAAAATGAAGTATAGCTTGACCAAACTATAGGCATATGAGCAGCACAGTGGAACATAACATCAGATTTATTGCAGCAATATTATGCAATAGTTCATCATCTGGGCAGTGCAGTAAAGAGATGAAACAGTTTTTTATAATGATGGAATGCCATGGTAAGGTAATGGGGTTTATTTATAGACAACGATAATATTAGTAACTGAAAGTATGCTTACTTTTAATACATTTTATTTTAAAAGCTTGCAATCGTGTCTGATGAGATTATATTGTTAAGTTGTTCAAATGTTTATTTGGTATATCAGGCATGCTTTTTGTTGAAGATACTTTCTGAACTAGCATTTTCTTTATATGATTTTATCTTTATGAAAATAAAAGGACATGTTTACTTAAGGAATTTAATGCCATTTAAAGATTATCACTTTGGTAGCTTGTGTACCTTCTCTGTTGAATGAATATTAATTTGCAAAACTAACTAGAAAATGTTGCTCCAAACATTGCTATAGTTCCCATACAAAATATAATCTTCTTTTTTTTTTTTTTTTTTTTTTTTGGTAAGTGGCTATTTCTGTACATATGTGTCTGATTTTTGTGGTTGTTGTGAAAATAGGCAATTGTCTTTTAACAAGATGGGGATATTTTAAGTTTTTGATTCTCTTGATATTAGACTTGTAGACTGTTTTTAAGATGCTGTGTTATTCAGCAACAATAACATTTGTCTATTTATGATGCACAATGACATTTTCTTTTCTTCGAAAGCTTCTTTTAACTTATATCTCAGGATGAAATATTTAATCTTGGCAAACTATAAAACAAATGAAGATGGATGATCCTTGACCTTAAAATTATTTTTGGCTAGACTGGGCATATGCAGCTGAAAATGGAGAATTAACTGCTGTTCTGTTGGCAGCAATCTTTGACAGTGTACTATTTCAGTAAATACTTCCTCTGTGCAGAAAGTGATACGTACCCCGTCTTCTGATTTGAGTCTGAAGTCTTTCTAAAGCTTATTGGGTTGGTGTTTGGTTTAGATCAGTATAATGTGATTATTATATGGCTTTGGAGATGAAGGGAACTTGGAGCTAGGTTCCCCAGTAGAGCAAAGCAGGAAGGTTGGGTTGTTTTTATTTCTCCTCCCTCCCCCTTAACTTGTAGGTACAAGGAAGAAAGAAAATAAGAAAATGAGAAGAAAATAGCATGTCACCAACATCACTGCTTGCTCTTTCACTTCCTGTACATGTGGGGTCCCTGGCCAGACAGGCATTCTGACTCTGGAGACTTCTACCCAGATCCTGGTCTTGACCTGCTGGGCATGTGGTCTGCATGTATCTGCCAAAGAAAGCCAAGCAGACAGAACTGCCCACTCTGAGTTGAGTCTTGATGACGTCCCTCAGGAAGCCAGTAAAAGAGAGTGGCTTATCTGCATAATGTACAATAACATGAGGACTTCATCAACATGATGCACATAGAGACATCTGGGATGGAGGATGCCAGCTAACTAGAAAAGACTACAGCAACACCAGGGGAGGAAGGAAAACTAGCCATTCTGCGGTCAGGCCGATTGCCACCTCCTTAGACATTACAGCATGTGTTACCTCCCCCCTCATAGGCCCCTCATCCATTAGTCAAGGACTGATGCACTATACAGCCTCCGAGGCTTGGAGGGTCCCAGCTGCCACACTTAGAGGAGGAGAAAAAGGGTAGTGGTGGGCAGGGTCTTCCTTCTGAGCACGATGGAGGCATGCATCTAGCCTGATCTGGCGCACCCAGAAGGTATGCTGCCTGACTGCAGCTCACATCCACGATATCACAGGTTGCCAAGGCTCGTCCATCCTTTTAAGCACTATCCCATGCTGCTCATATGCATGGGTTCTAAGATCCTGTCAGTATGACCCAGAGCAGCAGTGATTACAGGGCCTTGGCAGTGAAAGTGAAGAATTTCGGGGCACAGTTAGTATTCTTATCCACCTTTCCCCTTTAAGGTAAGGAGCCAGGGGGCTCTCATCCTGCAGATGACGGTATTGACAGAAAGACTTCATTGATATGGGTTTCTGTTCCAGAAATGAGGCTCGCTGGGTCCTCCTAACCAAGAAGCAGAAAAGCAACTTTGTGTACTGACTACCAAAGTAGTAAGAGGGCTTTTAATTAGGTTCAAAGGGGCTAGTGACAAAAATCCACAGATAGGCATAAAAAAGTGACCTTAACAGAGGGTTAGATGATGCGGAAGAAATGGAAAATTACAATAAGGTCTTAGGATCAACAAGTTGGAAAACATCCTTATTAGCATCACTGAAAGTTAGAGAGATTAAGCTCATGACTGCCATATTGGTATAGAATATACACGGGGGAAAGGGGAAGAAATGTGGTTAAGGTGAAATTATTATGACTTGAGTTCATAAGTGGTTGAAAGACCATACTCAAAAAGTAGTTATCAATGGCTCACTGTCAAACAGGGAGAACATGTTTGGTAGGGTCCTGGAGGAGTCCATTCTGCATCTTGTACAATTCAGTATTTTCATTAATGACTTGGAAAATGGCATGGAGGGGGTGTTGATGAAATTTGGCAGATAACACCTATGTGTGATTGGTCACAAGCACTGTGAAGGAAAGTATTAGAATTAAAAACTACTTTGATAAATTGGAGAATTGGTCTGAAATCTACCAGATGAAATTTAGTAAAGGTAGTTGCAAAGTATTATGCACAGTTACAAAATGGTGAATAACTGCTAGGAGGGAGAGGGATGTGGAGGATATAGTGGCTTACAAGTGAGCTGACCATGTGACACAATTGAGAAAAAGACTAAGATAATTCTGGGTGTATTAAGAGGAGTGACATATATAAGACATGGTGGAAATTTTTCTGTTGACTCAGCACTGGTGAGGCGTCTGCTGGAATATTCTGTCCAGTTCTGGGCACCATGCTTCAAGAAAGATGTGGACAAATTGAAGAGGATGTAGAGGAAAGCAACAATGATGCAAGGATTCAAAAACTTGCCATGTGAGAAAAGGTTTTAAAAAATCTCCTGAGCATTCTTTTTTTTAAAAAAAAATAAAGAAGCCTGAGGATAGACCTTCAAAGTCATCAAGTATTGTAAGGGTTGTTATAAAGAACCCATGTTCTCCATTTCTGCTGAAAGTGGAACAAGAGGTCATCAGCTTCATCTTCAGCAAGGAAGATTTAGGATAGATATTAGGGGGAAAGTTCCTAATTCAAGACACAGTTAGCACTGGAATAGGCTTCCAAAAGAGATTGTGGAATCCCCAACATTGGGCAGATTTGCCAAACCTCTGCCTAGGTATACTTGTTTCAGAGGGGTAGCCGAGTTAGACTATAACAGGAAAAACTTAAAAAACAACAAATAGTTTAGTAGCACTTGTATATGTTTTGTTAGTCTTTAAAGTGCTACTAAACTAATTGTGGTTTTTTAGGTATACTTGGTCCTGCATTAGCACAGAGGGCTGGACTAAATGACCTCATGAGGTCCCTTCCAGCCCTACATTTCTATGTTTCTTTGTAGATTTGTTTCTTTGAGATGTTTACATTCTTTATATATAAACAGTATTTACTTCTTTCTGTATCATTATGTTGGCATGTGTACTGTACACTTGTCATCATGAGAAGTGAATTAAATGTTTGTGAAATAGTTTAAAAATAGGAGACCTTTGCAACCATCTCTGTAATTATACCAGAGTAAATGACACCCTTAATCAAATGGGGATTGTTGGCTCATTCGTAATCTACATACTGTGATTTGAATATAAATCCCAATGCTGCTTGACGGCCTTGGAGAAGCTGCATGACGGAATTTGGCCTCACTAAACCTAGTATTCTTCTTTAGAACAATGGAAGAGAAGTATCTGTGTTGGTTCATTCATTCCTGGCTTGTCCCCTAAATAGTGGCTGAGGAGGATACACAAGGACAGTGACAGTTTGTTTAGCAGATTTTTCAAAAGGCACAAAAGGCCATTGGGTGCCTAATTATGCAGTTTAAAATCTCTCCCTTAATATATCATCATCATAGCATACATTCTTATGGCATTTTTTATCCAAAAGGATCCCAAAGCTTTTATATACTTGGTCAAATTTACTTAAATTCCTGCTTTTATGGAGAGCTTTTAATAAATGAGAAACCGAGGGAAGCTGGTGGCTGTTTGTAGGGTAATCTGCTCTTCTAATGAACTGTTCTACTAGCCAAGAAAAAAAAAAAAAGCAATAGCCAGGTGGGAAATCATGCCAAACTTAAGGCAATCTTGCGGCTCTTTTTGGGGCCTACTAAATCAGGCACTATGTAGTGTTTCTGATCTAGAAGGAGAAATGGAGACACACTATCATGTAAGGATTGCCTTTCTGCATAAAGAAATAATATTGATGCCAAATAATTTTTAATTAAAATCATATCCCAGCAGATTTTTTACATTCTGAGGTCTTCAGGACAGAGGGACCACATAATTTTATATGTCTGTATGGTGCACATAACAGTGGTCCTTAATCCTGATTGTCGCTTCTGGATGTTGTTATAAAAATAAACATGTAACAATAATAAATGTCATCACAAAGAACATGCATGAGAGCTTTCTACCAAATATTAAGGTTTCTTATCTTAAAACCTTTTTTTAAAAGGCTTTCGTAGAAAATTCATCAAGAATTTAAGTGGGATTTTAAAAAAGAAATTAGTATTGGTCTGATTCCAAACCCACTGCAAGTTAATGGGAGTTTTACCATTGGTTTCTCTGGGTGCAGTGTTAGGCAAAAGCTGAGAGCATTTGAAAATCCTGGCTTGTATTTTTTAAGATACTTAATTGTGGAATAACAGTCTGCACAGTTAGCAGAGGGTTAATTTCCAAGCAGCCTGATTATAAATTGTTTACTAAAATTGTTTATATGTTATTACAGAAAACAAAGATACATTCTGAGATGTACACTATACAAATATTAAGAAGAGCAATTGAGTTAATTCAAAAGTTTTTTCCCCTGTAGACTGATGGCAGTAAATTGCTGGTGTGTGTGTGAATTTATATGGCAATATCAGTATATTAACTGAACTCCTCAGAAACATTAATGACTTTATCCTTACAACAATCCTATGAGGTTTGGAAATATTATCTCTGTTTTACAGATGGGCAGCTAAGGCACAGAAAGATTGCCACTTGCCTGTGGTAATATTGGGAATTTGTGGCAGACACAGATACTGAAGTTGGGTATCTTAAGATCTAGTTTAATGCCTTAGCCACAAGACCATTCTTCCTCTTCCAATTTGGTTTCCCCGAGTTTTTCTTTTCCTTCTGTGTCTTTTCCTCCCATTTCACCAATTGGGCTGCAGTCACTTCCTCCCTCACCATGCTCTGTGTGTAGAGAGAGCTTTGTGCTACTGGTGTGCATTCTGTCACCTGTGTGCATTACTATAATAAGGTGATTATTTTCCAATGGAGTCCATTCCTGCTTTTGTCTGCACTGTGTCATCCCAGAAAAAATCTGGAATAATAGCTTTGTGTGGAATTTGGCTGGTCTACAGACTCATTTGCCATTGGGGAGTGAAAGTAACAACAAGAGTTTCCATAGATAAGTGGATGTTTGTGGTACTGGCAGACTTTGTGGAATGTCAGGAGGTTTTGTCATGGTGCCATGAGTCTGCAGGAACTTTGCTTTTGACCTCAGTGAGGTCAGGTTTTCACCCAGGGCACAGATAGCTTTTCTGGATTACCAATTTCTACTCCCTCCACCCCTCCAGTTATTATGTTCTGGAGATTTTAAGGTCCCAGCGAATGAACTCTTCATCAGCTATTCTCTTTATACAGTAAAACTCCAATAGTCCGGCACCCAGTTGTCCGGCACTCCCGATAGTCCGGCATCAAAATGGCAAGCACTCCTGACGGAACCGGGATGGAACCCGGAACTGCTCAGGTCAGCCGCTCTCATGTGGGTTACAGCGGGGAGGTGTTTGGCTCTGGGGAAGAGGAGGGGAGGGAGATTGGGTTATGCACGGCGTCCCGGCCAGCTCATTGAAAAGCCGGCTGCTCAGCACACGTGCCCCAGTGCCTGGAGGGAGACGTTCAGCTGTACCGGCTTCTCTGGGACCTGAGCATAAGGTTGCGGGGGAAGGCAGGGGGATTGGGTTGGGAGTATGCAGTACCTCCTGATACTCTGGCATATCCGATAATCCGGCACCACCTAGGTCCCAAAAGTGCCAGATTATCAGAAGTCTACTGTATAGTGTTTTTTATTTTGTAGGAGTGGCGGGTTTGCAGTATGGGGCCAAAAAGGCATTTCTATTTGATCTAACTTTTTCTAGTCAACAGAAGGTAGTATGAGAGAGTGTTTATTCCTGAAAAATAGAAAACATACATCATAAATATGCATATTGGATATTTAATTATATACAAATATGCCTAGAGAGAGAGAGGGGTGTCCGTATAGTTGGCTGAGAGAAAAACAGGGTGAATATTGTTTTGCAGCTCTACACTTACATTTATTTGAACTTTGCATATTAGTCATCATCTTCATTATGTGTGTAAAAATAAAACCGCTTTCCCAAAATTGTAACATTTACTCTTGGTGAAATCATTTTTCTGAAACCTTTCAAGTAAATCTGTTAATGAGTTGAAGTTAAAATTAATTTCAAAATTGCTCTTTAAAAATTTAGCACTAGATGTCAAATATCTGTGTTGTGTGTCAAATATTTGTGTTATTATCTTGTGTTATTATCTTGGTAACACAGTAACATCTTTTTGTGTTTCCCTTATTGTTAACTCATTAAAATCTCCTGCCTGGGTTACATTTGAAGAGTTTTTGATTTTGTATGAATGTCATTTCTTTTCTTTTGCCATTTTTCTTCCTAACTGACAGTTTCTCTTTCAGCAGTCCTCATTAATTTCCAAAGAATTCCAAAAAGTATTACTTTCCGTTCAAAATGGCTGCCACCTCCCATTATTCACAATGAAACTTAAGCCACAGTCTGTCCTTTTCAATAATGGTATCTGCCTCCTTCACCTGCTGCGCTGCGCAGAGTATTCTCCCCTAGAGCTATGCAGGAAGTGGCTTGCCTGTCCCATAAAGGTTTTGTTTTGTGAAGAAAACAAATTTCACTTGTCTCCTTCCCAAAACAAGACAAAACGTTGATATCATGATTTTTGTTAACTGACGATGAAAAAAAAATTGTTCAGGTTGGTCAAAATATTATTTGATTAGATAATTTTTGAAACATTTCATTTCAATTTCAACTTTAAAAAAGGTAATTTTTATTAGTATACATATAAATTAACTAAAATTTCAGAAGATATGTCATTTCAAATAAAAAAATGAAACTTCTTGTTTAGAAAATGTTGAAACAGGACAGTTCAACATTTTTTAAACTTGTTTCATAAACTTTTGAACTGAGATTTGATGAAAACCAACCCTTTTCTCTGAACAGTTTCAATGTAGAGAAATCAACAATCTTCAGTAAAAATTGTTTGGTGAGAAAATTCCCAACTAGCTCTACACTCCACTTCCTCACAATGCAGGAGGCTCCTCTCTTCCCTGAGTGCAGCTTGGCTTCAGTATCATTTGGAACATATCAAGGTATGGAAATGCATGGCTAGGGACTCTCAGAACCATAGCTTTCCCCTGTAGTCCTACCAGGAGTGAGAAAAGTCTGTGTCTTTAAAAAATCAGTTTCATTTAATCTGGGATCGCTGTTACGTATCAAGGTACAGTCCAGACCAGTGAGGGACTATGTCACCCCTGCCCTGCAACCTTAGGTGCCTTACAATGCCTGGCTGGTACTAGCTTCCACCTGGGCCACTCACAGCCTTCCAGTATTCAGTTTATACACTGAGTGTCTGTGCGTTATTACAGCATGCCAGCCATGCTTGGTTTACATTCTGGTTCTTGCCAGTCTGGATAATACAGCAGAGTGACCCCAACACACTCCGAAAACTGGACTTCCCTCAGAAATGTATGTCTGTATTGCCCGGCCCTCTAATGGACAGTCCAAATATATTAAATACATTATTCCTTTAAGGAAATAATTTACACTAGATTACTGCATTCAGTGGAGTTATGCAGACTCTTTAAGTTGAAAATATTTTATTAGACCAAACAATAAAATCGTTAGTAACTATATAAAGAGATTTTTTAAATCAATACAAGCATTGAGGCGTAAATGTTGGAAATAGTTACAAGAAAATAAATATTAAAATTTGTTTCTAGTGCCTATCACAAACTGTATTAGAGTCAAAGCAAAGTTTCTCGCCACATGCTTACGATTGCTCTACTGAACAAACTTGTGAGTTGGGATCCTCCTCCAGAGTCCATAAGCTGTTACCTTTATAGTCTCAAGTGAAGAGACTGAGAAGAGTGGAGAAAAAGAGATGTGCATTGGGGGGTGTTTGCCCCTCCTTTTTATAGTTACAGCCCTTCTTTGAAAAGCATTTCTAGCTGCGAACCAAGATGCAGAGGGTCCAGCGGAAAAAGACCACATGCTGTTTCTGCAGATCTTTGTCCCTGCCCTTCTTCCTTGCCAAAGAATGGTCACTTCATTGGCGATATCTATGTCGATTCATTGGTGGGGTATCAGCTTTTGCCTTTGAGAAACTGGCTTACCCACTGCCTAGACTTATTTGGGAACCACACTTCAGTTACGGCTTCAGCTTATGGTCCTATCTTTACACACAAATGTCTCTACATGCATTTTACCATGACATTACTGATCAAGTGATTTGATTTTTTTCAAATACTTTGGACATAAGGCATGCCCTATACAAAAATTATTACAGTAGTGATAGGGCGTGTATACAAGGGTACATTCCATCGGAATCAAAACCACTGAAGTGCCTTAATCATAATCAGACATTTGTTGCATGGTGTCACTACAGAGCTGAATTAAGGTTCTTTAGGTACTTTGACTGTATATTTGCATAGCTGTGTGGGATTTCTTTTAAATTTCTTACCTGAATTTCCTGGGTGTGCTTATTCTCAACCTTGACTCTGTCTTACCCTAGTTCTTTTCTGTGAATTTTAAGGAGCACTATATCTTGTTGCATCACATTCAATTTGTATGATCAATATGTATTAACAGTATAATTTAACTGTCTGTTGGAGAGCATTCACAAAATACATTGAACAATAAGATTTACTGTAGTGGAGTCTCTTTTCTGATACATGAATTTAGAAGAATTTACAAGAATCATAGAGTTCAAGTTCAGAAGGAATCCTCAGATCAATCTGACCTGCTGTATATCTGAGCCAACAACACCAACCAGCATCAGCATACTAAACCCTACAACCAACCTTTACTGCAGTATCATCAGATTTTGCAAGATCCTCTTTTATTTATTTTAAAAATACAATTTAAAATATTGACAGATTATTAAAGCAAAAGTCTGTAAATGTTGTATTGTAGCCAAACTTGGCTAAACAAAACTAGAAATCTGCAAAGCAAGCCCAAATGTTATTTATAAATAACATTCACTGTCACAGTGAATTGTTTGATATGGCAACATTACTTCTGATCTTCTGCATACAGCAACATTTTGACAGTTACTCGGTATACTACTTATTCTCTCTTTCACTTAGCTTGATCATGTTCACCAGTCACTTAACAGAAGCTTAGAATGCTTTTGTATATATATTTTTGGTTACACAGATAGGACAAGAGAAATGTAATGGAAGTTGAACTTGCAAAGCATGACTGCTGCAATTTTGTTCCATTTTACAGTAAAATTAATTTTTAGCTTTCCTCATGTGGTTTAGCATTATGCTTTCTTTAAGTAGTAACACAGATAACTTAAGTCAGTCAGTCAAGTTGAAACTTTAATTGCCTCTTCTATGTTGTCTAGATTTGACAGAGCTAATGTCACTTTGCACATCTGCTGTGCAAACCAAAAACTGGAATATGAGTGCCTGGAATATGAGTGCCTAAAAACTTCCACACACTGTGCAGCGGCGGTCAAAAAGGCAAATAGGATGCTAGGAATTATTAAGAAAGGGATAGAAAATAAGACCCAGAATATCTTACTGCCCCTGTATAAAACTATGGTACGCCCACATCTTGAATACTGTGTACAGATGTGGTCTCCTCACCTCAAAAAGATATTTTGGCCTTGGAAAGGGTTCAGAAAAGGGCAACTAAAATGATTAGGGGTTTGGAACGGGTCCCATATGAGGAGAGGTTAAAGCGACTGGGACTTTTCAGTTTAGAAAAGAGGAGACTGAGGGGATATGATAGAGGTGTATAAAATCATGAGTGGTGTGGAGAGGCGGATAAAGAAAAGTTATTTATTAGTTCCTAAATAGAAGAACTAGAGGACACCAAATGAAATTAATGGGTAGCAGGTTTAAAACTAATAAAAGAAAGTTCTTCTTCACACAGCGTGTAGTCAGCATGTGGAACTCCTTGCCAGAGGAGGCTGTGAAGGCTAGGAATATAACAGAGTTTAAAGAGAAGCTAGATAATTTCATGGAGGTTAGGTCCATAAAGGCTATTAGCCAGGGGATAAAATGGTGTCCTTGGCCTCTGTTTGACAGAGGCTGGAGAGGGATGGCAGGAGACAAATCGCTTGATCATTGTCTTGGTCCACCTCTGGGGCACCTGGTGCTGGCCACTGTCGGCAGACAGGATACTGGGCTAGATGGACCTTTGGTCTGACCCGGTACGGCCGTTCTTATGTTCTTATGTTCTTATTTCCACACTGAGATGAGTGTGTCTATAGACCCATCAAACTGATACACTCTGTCCCAGTTAGGGAAGTAGTTTGAAGTGTCTTCCTCAACTATCCTTGGCATATTGTAGAGTTTTTTTGTTGTTGAAAACTCGGTTTTTATTATGATTTTTCCTTTTTAAAATAAATAATCTAGGAACTGGTATAACTCTTAATTAGTTAGTGAACAAGTTACACTGTCTTGCAACTTCCTAGTCTGAACTCTTATTCCATTTTCAGTAGGTGCTCAGATTTGTTGAATTGCTGCTCTGATGACTGGAAGATGGTTCAGCAGTGTTCAATTTCCAAGGTGATAGCATTCATTGTAAATACTCATTTAACTGAGTGGGCCTCGTGAAGGCTGTCATCTTCCACACTGGTATGGAGCAGATGCAGCCACATGCCACTTGTGGCTACCCAGCTGAATACAGTGATGCGCGTCATAGGGAACCCTTAAGTGAGCTCCAGTGCCATGGCTAACTGTTCTAACATCGCTTTCCCGCTGATATGCTGAACCACTGAGACATTTCACAAAGCTCTGTGAATCCAGAAAGATGTCTTCCTATCCACTGTAATATTGACAGTGCTTCCTGCGATGTTTTAAGTCCTACAAATCTTCATGGGAATATTTGTTTAGTCTCGTACAATCAGGCTATGTTCAAAAGCAGATTGGCCTAAACAGGACTTAAAAAATAAGCGCCTGGTGTCAGATCCACACACAAGAAGGCTCCAGGGTTTAACCATGGACCCAATCATGGCAGATGAGCACATGTAATGCACAAATGGAAAATCAAGGACTCCTCACCATTGACCATATCACTACCAACTGTTCAATTTATAAATATGAAGGAAACATTACTGCAATAAATTCTGTCACTCCTGTGGAGCTATGTGACTTGATCAGAGTTAGGTGAAATTGTAGATGCCCTACACCAGCAATATGAAAGAAGAAGCAGAGCATTTTGGTTGCAACTCCCAGATCTTTGTGAGAGTAGATAGTTCCTGGGAACTCTCCTCTACTACAAGTCACTAAGGCCTGGTCTACACTAGCCCAGGAAGGTTGTAACTCCAGTTATGTAAAATGCACAGCTGGAGTCATCTTACCTTCAACTGAGACTTGGTGGTGTCCATACTGTGGGTGGCCAACAGGAGCAAACGCTCCTATTGGCTTCCCTTACTACTTGCAAAAGAAGGAGTACCAGACGCCAGTGGGAGCTGCCTTCAGTGTTTGATTTACAAGTCTATACTAGACCTGCTAAATTGAACTCCAGAAGATTGGCCTCTGGAGCATCCATCTTCTGGTAAGTTTAGACATGGCCTAAGTAAGAATTCATTAGTGGCATCTGGTGGAGTGGAAGTTCCATTGGCATGCTTAAATTGTAATCTTGTTGTGTCAGGGGCCATCTTTTTATTATATGTGGGTGAGTACTTATCATAAGGGGGCCCTCATCCTTGCTTCATGACTTCTAGATGTTACTCTAGTATAGACGATAATTTGCCTACATAGCTACAAGACCTGCTGATTGTAACATCAGTTTGAAGTCTTTAGCCCCTTTTGGACTCCTTGATACTTTTGGATACTCAAATATACACTGAAAAAGGCTCACTTAGAGCTAGGCAGAAGACTGCTGCATTCTATCAGACATAGATATGTCTATGGTAATCCCATATGTTTGTGATACCCTCTCCCCCACAGCTGCGTATACAATAACTCACTGATAGATCGATAACCAAAGCCCATTGAAGTAAGTAGAGAGCGTCCCAGTGTTTTTAAATGGGCTTTGCATCAGGCCTTGTGTCTAGGGATGAATTCACATACCTTGAAAAAACTAACTAGTACAAAATGTAGCACTCCATTTGCTTAGTTGCACTGTCATGGTGAAAATATCACCCTGGTGCTCTGATTGTTCTAAATACAAAATTCAATTTAATCTCTGATCTAAAATTCTAAACTGAGAGTATGGATGCAGACTTTATCTTAACATTCATATCTGTTCTTCATGGCCAGATACCATTTTGAGCTGTAGTAAAAGGTGCGTGCTCTCTCCAAATGGAAATATAAACTGTTCAAGAAGCTGACATGTGAGGGAGTAGAGTCAACCATCTGTTAGAGGTGCTGTTACCTTTTATCAGTGATATTGCAGCAAGGGCAGTCTCTGGCACTGAAGCTTGCTAGAAGGTATGGCCACATTTTTCAGGCCTCCATTAGGATGTTCAGCAGAAGCCTGAGGGCTTACCATGGGATGAAGAGATTTTCTTTGGGTGGAAATGGAGAAGGTTCTCGTGAAAGCCAAGGTCATCCTTTGTTTCTTTGCAATTCTATAACGCAGCTTATCTTCTCTGTGTGTGTATATATAGGTGAAGGGAAATGCTTTGGCCAGGAACCCAACTTGTTCTTTCAGTGGGATTCTAAGGTTCCCACCATAATCAACTAAAAGTGTTCTTCCTTTCCAGCAAAACCCTTCCTGCAAGAGAGGCTTCCTCTACCCCCACTCTTGGCTTTGAAATCTGTGAATGACCCTGGTTGTCTTGGGCATCTGGGTACTCTGTAGTAGCCAGTGAAGTTGCATAGATGCAGAAATTTCTCTTACTCACAGCTTGTCCCTTCTGAATTCCATAGCATTCTTGCAATATCAGGAGGAGACAATACAGAAAATTCACCTTATCCTCAAAAAGAATGCTAATAAGATAGTAACAACTGGCCTAAGAGGGGAGGCATTAATCTTTTATACTTTCTCATATTCAAGAGAGAGAGGCTTTAGTCTATCCAGTCCCTTGCATCAGACTCTCTTAATTTTTACCATATGAAACTCCTTTCTTCTTTCATAGCTTTGGAGTTCAGGGTTTCTTTCCCTTATTTCTGAAGGGGAAAGAGAGGTAGGCTGGCCAGGATAGTCCCTATTCTTTTTTTCACATTTTTTTTTCAAATGGCTGCTTTCCTGCAGGAAGGAAAAGAGCTTCTAGGTAAGCTCCATCTTAAAGCTGGATGGAGCTGAACATTAAAGCACTGGTCATCACTTGGGAGGCTGCACTCAAAGTGCAATCTCAGGAAAAAGGAAGGAGAAGTGCAGAGCTGTAAAAGCAGCAATAAGTAAAGCAATATGGTACATCAAACTTCATTTTCAAAACAGCAGTGCAGTGAGCACATACAAAATAGTTGTGTAGTATTTAGACAATGGAAATGGTGGTCATGTTTCACTTGCATCTTCTCTGTATACATCCCTAAGGCATTTAAAAATCGTCATGATTCTCATAAAGGCAAACATCTGGTTATAGTGTATACATTGTCCTGAGTTATGAAATTTACAGAAAAGATATAGATTAATTCAGTTGTAACTTTTTGAAATAATATATTTTATGGCACAATGTGCACAACTAGCATAGACATTACCGTTTGCTTATGCTATAGCTGTGTATGTGAAGAATACCAATCACTTCTACTATAACTAAGGAAACTGCTATGAAATTTTATTTTAAGCATCACACCCAGTATCATATTTGAAAGTAACATTTATTCTTCCTCGAGTGATATCCCCATGGGCACTCCATTGTTGGTGTCAGGCTCAACCCAGTGCCACAGATTGGAGACTTTTTCAAGCACTATCTGGTTGGGAGGGCGCATGCCATATGCACCTTTGGAGTTCTCATGCACAGCCTGACTCCCCTCAGTTCCTTTGTACCACCCTCGGTCGCAGATGGAGATTGACACCTCTCCTCCACTTTGCATTCCTGTGAATGACAAGAGAGTTTATTTTAGTTAGGCAGTAATAATTCCTGTTATAGTTGTTCATACGCTTAGATGGTTTAAAAAAAAAAGAGAGAAAAAGGACTAATTTCATCATGTAAATAGTTTTTCCCTCAACCCGCTGATGCACTTCGGGGCCTAACAACGACCCCACACAGAAACAAAGAGAAGACTTCAAATTAAGTACAAATTTTCTAAAACTGTATGACAAAGAGAGGCCTCATACCAGCAAGGTAATTCCAAGACCAAAAAAAAGCTTTAAAAAAAAAAGCCTGGTCAAAGAAATGCGACAAGTTTCACAACCCAATGCCTGCTTTGGATGGCCACGGGTCTTGCATGAAGTGCTTGGGCGAGGCGCACCGCCCTCGGAAATGCATGCACTGCAGCAGCCTCACAGCCAGGGCGCGAAAGGTTTGGGAGCTGAGATTGAGAATGCTTCTTTTCAATATGGCTCTTAAGCCTCAACCACCCAAAGAAGGGAATACTCAGCAAGAGGCCCCTAGCAAGCAAAGGAAATGGGTAGGCTACCTTTTGCCTAAACTGCATGCAAAAAGGAAGATCTCTCCAGCCTGTTCCCTACCTCCCAGAGCTAGCACAGGAGATAAGCCTGGCACATCCATCACATGGTCACGGAACCGAAACCATGAACCTCACAAACTCTGGCACTGATGGCAACGGCACCGAAGCCACTGGAGGCCCATAAACCAGATAAGACTCCAGCACCACCAGCACCGCAGGAGCTGAGCAAGACCCCAGCACCAATGAAAGAAAGGGTGAAATCCACCAGACCCCTGCCTCGATCACCAAGCCCAGAACTGTCACCAATGTCACCGATGCCTCCTCCATCGGCACCCTGCTCATTGGCACCGAAGAAGCCTGCCGATTTCCCCATGCTGCTTGACACACAGGCGCCATGCCGAAGAAACGGTGCTGACTGTGGCACCACGTTCTAGGTCACCAAGGGATGAAACCCATACACAACAGTTGGAGTCACCATCACCAGCTAGAGACTGACTGCCCCCACTTCCCGAGATCATTGGTGCTCTCACACTGCTCTGATTATGATGACGACCGCAGGAGCATGTTCTCCTCTCGACACCCCTCTCCAATCAGAACAAATACACCCTACGATAGACACCGACCGTGATACCAGCATCTTCCTCTGTAGTACTCTGAATGGTCTTATCAGCCTCACCAGCCATCAAGTGGTCCCTATGCCGTCATTGCGCTCCATCGCAGCACTGATCCATGGCACCGTCAACTCCTGCTCACAGATCAGCACGCCCATCCCATTTTCATAGTCCTTCTCCACTCACAGAAGACCTAGACATCGAGGCGGGACAGATTAGCGAGGAGCCTGACCAGGACCCTCGGGGTGCCTCACCAATAGACAAATCCTCATCCGCTCCCGATGAGGCGGTCATTCCAGACGATACCTCTCCTACCGATGACCTCAAATAATTTCAAGAGCTTTTTAAAAGGGTCGCTATCAGTCAGGAGGTTACCCTGTCTGAGGTTAAGAGAAACAACATAGGCTCCTCAAGAACTTACAATCATCAGCCAAATCAAAGATTGCACTTCCAATTGACAAAGCTTTTATGGATGGAGGCAGTAGATGAGGTGTGGCAGACACCGGCCTCAGCCCTGCCTACCAACAAGCAGGCTGATAGAAAGTATTTCATACCCTCGAAGGGCATGGTTTTCTATTCTTGCACCCACAACCAAATTCTTTGGTAGTAGATGCAGCAAACCAGCGATCCAAAAACCCTCAATACAGGTCTTCCATCCACAATAATGAACACAAGAAACTAGATCTTTTTGGTGGGAAGATGTACTCTTCCTCCACTCTACAGCTCCAGATAGCAATTCTACTGTGCTGCTTGCAAACCATGATTTTGACAATTACGCTAAATTGACTGAGCTAATGCAACATTTACCTGACAAGTGACTTACATTAAAATCCATAGTGCAGGAGGGTTACACCACTTCATGCACAGCACTGCAGATGGCACTCGATGCTGATGATATGGCTGCAAGGGCAATAGCTGCCTCCATAGTCCATGAGATGTACTTCTTGGCTACAAGGAGCAGGGAGCTACAAGGAGCAGGCCAAAGGAGCTACAAACCAAGATCGAAGACTTGTCGTTTGACAAGGAGAAACTTTTCATGGCAAACACTGAAGTCCTCCATTCTAGTAAAGATTCCTGCATTACTTTACGCACTCTCGGAATGTACACACTGTTGTATCGTAGGAGATGTTACACTCCCTACCAGAGGCACTGTGATTTCTCCTACACCAGGCATCAGCAAAGAGCCTTTGAACAAATCCAATCAAGACCAAGAAACCAACATCAATGGAGCACCAATAACTGTACCTCCAACCAGCAAGCCACTAGACAGCAGGTTTGAGGTTCTGGTGGAGAGCCTGCAGGACCTCTCCATTCCATTAGTGCCTCAAAATCATTTGACTTTTCACCACTGCCTGCACCCCTTTTACGATCAATGGGCAGCAATCACCACAGATCATTGAGCCCTACAGATAATCAAATGTGGATACTGTATCACCCTTACTTCAATTCCCCCAACCTCCCCACGCACGCTGTCCCTCTTCAGGGTCCCTTCTCAAGAAACACTCCTACGACAGGAGGTAAAACATCTTCTCAGCATAGGAGCCATAGAAAGGGTGCCAGAACAACATCAGGGCAGGGGATTCTATTCAAATTATTTTCTCACAGAAAAAAGAACAGGTGGTTGGAGACCTATCCTCAATTTTTGACATCTAAACAAGTACCTCCACAAACAACTATTCAAAATTATCACACTCATGTCCATTATCCTTTCGCTAGAGGAAGGAGACTGATTTGTAGCCCTTGACCTGCAAGATGCTTATTTCCACATCACCATTCACCCAGTGAACATATGATTTCTCCATTTTACCATGGCTTCTGATCACTTTCAATATCGAGTCCTATATCAATCATTAGGGTGGTGCCTGCTCTCCTTTCCTCTGTGCGGAGGCTATATGCCTATGGAACTGGTGTATCGACAACATCATCAACCTAGTTGCATTGTATCTCCTGGGGATCTACAATACAATTACGGATGCTCTAAGCCACCATTTCAGAACAGACCACAAGTGGGAGAGCCACAAAAGTGTCATACAAACCATATTCCATCGCTGGGGGTTCCTGACAGTAGATCTCTTCGCAACTTACCGGAATACAAAGTGCTCCCAGTACTGCTCTAGAATGGGAGCAGGTCTGGGCTCACTAGGAGATGCTTTACTAGTCACATGGGAAGCTCCCCTCTCCTATGCATTTCCTCCAATACCTCTCATTCTGAGGGTCATCAGAAAGATCAGGGCCCTCAACACGGGAAGTCAACCAACTACCACCTCTCTACGTACAGATCTTGATTACATAATCCACCTCAAACAACAATATCTATCACTCGCCTCCCTTAGAGAACATCTTGCCGCACTGACAGCCTTTCACCCTTCAATTGATGGCTTTTCGTTATTCACACATCCTATTTCTAAGAGATGTATTTAAGGGCTACACAACCTAATAACTCCATGTAAACCCGTGACTCCCTCTTAGAACCTAGAGTTGGTGCTCGATTCATTAAATAGATCACCGTTAGAGCATGTGGCCAGAGGCTCATTCTCACTATTAACAGTGAAGACAGTGGTTTTTAGTGGCAATCATGTCTGTGAGACGAGTTAGTGAGATCGTGGCCCTCACAGCAGTTCCTTCTCACACAATATTCCATAAGGACAGAGTGGTCCTCCGACCACACCCCAGTTTTCTGCCTAAAGTCTTCTCAGAATTTCACATTAATGAGCCCATCGTTCTACCTATGTTCTACTCGAAGCCCTACGCTTCCCGTGAGGAGGTGGTGTTACACACCTTGGATGTCCGGAGAGCGCTATTGTTTTATATTGACTGTACATGGCCTTTCCGCAAGTCACAGACTCAGTTTTTATCACTTGCAGAACGTTTCTGGGGAATGCCACTATCATCACAGCATATATCCAAACAAATAACATTGTGCATCATCCAATGCTACTCGCTCCAACACAGAATGCTTTCTTCATTCCCCAGGGAGCACTCTACACAGGCAGTAGCCACTCTATAGCCTTTTTGAAGGCTGTCTCTCTCAAGGACATATGTGCGGCAGCTACATGGTCATCCAACTACACCTTCATGAAGCATTATATGATTCCCTTACAAATAGACTCAAGCTCCACAGTAGCTCATGCAGTTCTTTCATCTGTGCATAACACTTAATCCAAAGCCCACCTTCCAGTCTGTGGGTACTGCTGCATAGTCACCAACAGTAGAGCACCCACGGGGACATCACTCGAAGAAGAAAAGGAAGTTACCTTGTGCAGTAACAGCGTTTCTTTGAGATGCGTGTTGTCATGGGTGCTCCACGACCCCACTCTTCCTCCCCTCTCCTTCAGATCTATTCAATGCAAGAGGGCGTGCACGAAGAAACTGAGGGGAGTCAGGCTGCGAGCGCGAACTCCAAAGGCGCGAACGGCAAGCGCCCCTGCTGCGCATGCACGGCCCGACCTAGATACTGCTTGAAAAAGGCTCCAATGTGACACGCGGGGACAAGCCCTACACCAACAGCGGAGCACCCACGAAGATGAACTTCTTAAACCGTCGTTACTGCACAAAGTGAGTAACTTCCTTATATTGTTCAGTGTATCAAATTTAAAAATTTTTGCAGAACAATAAAGAAGATTAATATATTGCTTAATTTAGCAAAATGGCGTCCCAGAGAAAAATGCTAAGCTTGTCAAAAGTAGATGAATAATTTGAGTTATGGATCCACTGTCTTGCAGAATTTTATATATGTGGTTTTAGTTTTAAATATTGCTTATCTCAAGTCTTGTGCTTCTCTCTCTGACCAGTGGAAGTTGGTCCAATAAAAGATATTACCTTTTGTCTCTTTAACACAGGAATTAATTTTACATGCTTTTCTTTAACTGATTTGAAAACATATAATTAAAAGGAAAACTATATGTAAAAATAAGTCAAAATACATCCAATATACTGACATCTACAGTAAAATCTCACTAAATGTCATTTGTATTAAATGTGAAATTGAAATATCATTACGGTTGTAAGGTCAAAACAATCTTTTGATTGTTACCAATTTGAGAAGTCTTAAAACCTCAATTATATTTTTATTCTCATTTTAAACAATAGTAATAAAAATGAAGTAGGTATTTAATTATAGATAATAAAAATGCAAAACTTGTTCCCAAATCACTACAGTCATGGAATTCTATTTATAAAATCCTGCAAGTGGATTGTAAAAGGTGATAAATTGTACCTGGGTTTAATCTTTGATGTGTAAGCATCGTGAACTGTGGTAGTCTCATGATTATAGTTAATAGTACATTCTTGAAAAACTGGTTTTGTAAATACCCCTCACTCCCACATCACACCTGCTATATGTATATAATATGGAAGGCTGATTGATGACATGAAGGTAAGTAAGTTTTAGTGCTGGGTCAGAATAAGACAAAACAGTAAAATTAAGAACACTTGGAGTTGAGTCACTGAAATAGAACCCTTGTGCCTAGGCATTATAGTGTATTGCTTTTTTAAAAATTTTTAAAGATTGCTTAATGATTAACCAGCCATTCCTCAATTTTGCATATTTTCCTATCTTCTGTGAACAGGAACAGGTATTGAACTAGGAGACTTGTGCTCCCCTAAGCACTCAGACCACACTTTTTTTCTATATTTCAGTAATCTGCTACTCAGAACCAAGGGAATAATAGGTAGAATGCAAGGGATGGCATAGCATTAAAACTGGCTGTCATCACAGGAACACATGTAACCCAAAATAAATATTGTAAATTCCTTTTAGGTCTACCAGTCTGAACAGCAGTCCTTCTGTTGTTTGCACTCATATAATTAAGATATCATTTGGATGGAGTGTAATAGCAGTCCATGTTTTACATATAACACAACCTTAAGCTAACAATATATAAATCTTTTTTTAATGAAAACCTGGATCATCATTGGCAGCACAAAGGCACTCAGAAATATAGATGGGAAACAAAGTCAGAAATCCGTAGGACAGAATGTATAATCTTGTATTTGGAAACAAATGAATACTCCGATTTGAAAATATTATGGGTGGGTTCCATGTTGCTTTTGATTCAGAAAACATTTCTTTTGTTGAATAAGCTTTTTTGAATGAAGCATTAGACAGTAGGTTATTTGGGGTTCCAGTCACACTTCTCCCACCCCCCACTAGATATAATTAAACTATTTCACTTAATATTTGTGGTAGCAATATTGTAAATTATGCAAGTTCTGTTAAGAAAAAAAACTTTTAGTGAAAGTCCAATTTCTGTACCTTCTCATAACCTTTTTGTTATGTTTTCTCACAAAAGGGTTAAAATTGTTCCTGAACAGTGGAATAGGTGCACTGTAGCAGTATGCATATAACCTCTTTTCATGTGTCACAAGTTGATATCTAGATTGTTCAGCCATTTAGCTGCTGTTCATCTTCTGACTGTACACTTCTAATTGTTTGGCTGTCTGCAGCACTGTTCCACAGTCATGTTGGGAAAATGGGGCCAACCCAGACTTCTGTGTTGGGGCTGTCACTCCTGCCGTTCCCATCAACAGTCTGGTCCAGGATCTGCTTTCCAGATTGCAAACAGGTGATGTGAGTTAGGCATTCTCAAATTCATCAGCATACTTGTCTCTCTATCCCAAAGTTGCTGCCACTCTGCAAAGGCATAGATGTTGGCCCTGATGTTCTGTTGTTCATCCATGATCTGTACTAGGCCAGTAGCACTGGACATGAATGTCTGTCGCAAAAGGATGTTTCAAATTCAGTCATGGCAAGTCAGTGGGAAGTGCAAATGTAGGCGTCTCCTTTTGTAGGCAGGCAGATCTTTTAGGAAGTGTATATTTTATTTACCCCATTGTTAGCCTTGTGTACAGCAAGCTGTTTTGTTATAGCCCTTCATGCAGCTTTGAGGGTAACAGTATCTCATCAAAGTTCTGAGGAAGTATGCGTCAGCCTGCATAAATTCGATATTTAAAAAAATATGTGGCGAAGACATGGGTGGCTGTATTCAATTCCAGATCAAGACGCATATGCCAACTACTGTTCCACAATACTCCATTGGAGCAAATACCAGTTCTAGGATTGAGGTTAGTAAAACACTTGCCCCAGGATGTTCCAGCTAGCTTCTGGATCAGGGAAGTGTGGGAGTATTCTAGATAAGACCAATATGTTATTGTGTTGCTCCTGAGTAAGTGTCAGCTGGCTGGAAAGGGAATGAACATTCTCAACACAGCCTGAATGTGTTGGATGGCCAGATGGCTGTTCAGACAGAAGGGTGTGACGCACCATTTTGATGTTGTCATTTCCTTAATGAACTACACATGAGACTGCAAGAAATAGTCTTCAACTTGTGTGTCAACAGTATTCTAAGGAGGTGACATATCAACCAGAATGGTGCCAACTTTCTTGACCTTGTTGACTGCATCTTCAATGTCTTGTGTTAGGCAAATGACTTGATCTTGGTTGAAATAGCCTGAACAAAGGGCAGTTGTGATTCATTAGCCTTATTGATATGCATCAGAATCAGCCTCTCCAGAGCTTGTGTGTGATGCAAAGGAGATAGGTGGGTCAGTAGCTCTTGTGATCTTCTAGTGGTTTTATTTGTTTCAGAATGTCTATGAACTTTGTCCTGCATCTAATTTATGGGATGCGGTTATCCTGGAGACATTGGTTGAAGAACCAAAGCAACCAACTTTCTGGTCCTACGTGAAGTAGAAACGCCTTATCATAGAATACTAGGACTGGAAGGGACCTCAAAAGGTCATCGAGTCCAGTCCCCTGCCCTCATGGCAGGACCCAGTACTGTCTAGACCATCCCTGATAGACATTTATCTAACCTACTCTTAAATATCTCCAGAGATGGAGATTCCACAACCACCCTAGGCAATTTATTCCAGTGTTTAACCACCCTGACAGTTAGGAATTTTCCCTAATGTCCAACCTAAACCTCCCTTGTTGCAGTTTAAGCCCATTGCTTCTTGTTCTATCCTCAGAGGCCAGGAATTATTTATAATCTAAGCCTGGAGCCTTTCCTGTTTTCATAAGGTTTATGGCCTAGTCCAGCTCTTTGTCTGAAAAAGGAACCATTGATTTTGAATCCACATTTGGAACCACCCACTTCTCTCTAATCTCAGTTTTGTTCACACAGCTGAAAGACTTTACCCAAGTTCTGCATATGACTATTAGGCACTAGCTGGGTGTAATGTTCATGGTGACTGGAAACTCTTGTTTTGCTGAGGCTGGAATTCCCAGAAAGTCTTTTGATGGTCTGCAACTTTTGTGTGTGTGTAGAATGAGTAAAGTCTATCTTTGTGACTATCTCTCTCCATTAATCATGCCTAGTTTGAGCCAGCATGAGTTCCTTGCTCTTATTAACAGCAGATTTGAATTTCTGGTAGAGCTTAATTGATTTTGACTGCACAGGAGTAACGATTAGCTTCCGGCGGAGCAGAGGTTCTCAAAGTCCCCCCCCTGCTCCCATGGCCCTTTGAGAGAGATGTATCCCATATGCTGCCCTCATCTCCCCCCCCACCTCCCCCCGGCCTTTTTTTCCTAAAAGATAGTATGTCCATGGATTTGTAGGGTCCTGGCCAGGATGTCTGAGTGCTCCCCTGCCTTGTGAGGAGCCCTTGCCAAGGACATTCTACAAGTTGGTAGCTTCATCAGAATGCAATCTGAGAACCTTGACAAAGCCCTGGCTCGGATGATTTACTTGGGGATGGTCCTGCTTTGGGCAGGAGGCTGGACTCGATGACCTCCTGAGGTCTCTTCCAAGCCTATGATTCTATAATTCTAACCTCAGAATCACTCACAAGCTGCAGGCTCCTCTGGTTCTGGTGTGATCCTTGACATCCATGCTCTTGAGCCTGTGCCTCAGCCCATAAGAGACCAGCAGCCTGGAAAGAGCCCGCTCCCTTCCTCTACCACACTCTTCATACATAGGGAGATGCCATGCTCCTCACGCCTTGTCTCTCTCTTTCTTATTCTTCTAGCCTCATAGCTGGAAGCAGGACACTCAACTAGTGAGAGGAATTCTTATTGTATCAACAGTATTTTGAAGAAACTAGAAAAAAAATCTCAAGTTGTCAACTTGAAAACCAGGGCTCTAGGGATTCGTTTCTTTGCTGCTGCCTAAACTAATCTGCAGAAAGTTTGGTAGGAGTTATTTAATATCTCTTGGACACGTGAAGTGCAGCTTGGCCAGTTCACTGTGTCAGACATCTCTAGTTCTGCTTGAAAGCTCTCCCACTGGACCTTCTATAAGGGCTCATCTAGACTACAGGGAATGGTCGAAGGAAGATATGCAAATTCCGCACTTTCGATTGCACTTTCAAAAAGCGGAGCTTTCGAAAGTGAAAGTAATTAAGACACGGCTTTTTCGGCGAACTCCTCCCCCCCTTTGTCGAAAAGCCGCGTAAACCTCCTTTTTTGAGGAAGAGTGGCTTTTCGACGAAGGAGGCTGTTCGCCAAAAAAGCCGCGTCTTAATTACTTTAACTTTCAAAAGCTCTGCTTTCGAAAGTGCGATCGGAAGAAGATATGCAAATTCCACGGGAATTTGCATATCTTCTTTTTGACCATTCCTTGTAGTCTAGATGAGCCCTAAGATGTCTTGTGGATATCCACAGGCCCTTGATGATCAAAGAGAGCCCATACTGAGACTTTTGGGAAAGCTTCTAGCGCCTTCCACATTTGACCACTAGAACCCATTGCCTGGAAGATGAAAAGGCACTGTTGGATGACGAGCCTTTTACCCATCTGCTACTGTTAAAACTTGGCATTTGTAAAGGAGTTGGAGGTCAGCGACTGAAGTCACTCCATTAATCTCTCTCCATTGGCATTGTTTGTTTGATTGATATGGGAATTGAAGTCACCACAGTAGATGGAAGGTCCTAGAAAGGTGGGCAGAGCCACGAATGGCCAGTTAACTGACTGAGGGTTGTCGATGTTAACCAGCATAGGTTTCTTCACCTTTGTTGCCTACCATTCTGCAAAGTAATTTGGATCAGATGTCTAGAGCTCTGTGGGTGATGCAAACCACTGCATGGAAGGGACTCCTGCTCAAGAGCATTCAATGCGTTTACACACACTAGTATAATGAGGGACAAGTTATCCTAGTGCCTGCTGCAGTGGGCAGGGCTGGGCTGGAACAGCCACACCAGAGGAACTGCCTGGGCTTGGACGCTGGCTCCTGTGAGCGGCAGCCTGACATGCTGCTGCTTTTGTCGCTGCAGTTCCTGTTGGAGCCCTGCAGCTTCGCAGATGTTGTTTTTATATCCATTGATATCAGCATCCGCAACTATAAATTCTGTTTCCGCTCAGGGCCATACTGCTTATGATGACGATGACCCTTGATGGTATAGACTGGAACTGGAAGCTGCATGTATCCTGAAGCAAGACAATATATATTTCAGTGTTTGTAACTAGGTGGAGGAGGAGATGGCTCTTCTCTCTGCTGATATCTGCTTGGTATTAAAAAGCTACATCTTGAGAAACCAGTCCCAGGTCTAAGGTTACTTGTGCTTGCCCTGAAAGGGATCCCATCAGAGGGCCACTCACTCAGTCTGATTGTCATTTAAAACACAAGACTGTATTGCATAGGGTTTGGGGAGGGAGGTTGTTTGCTTTCATTTTGGTTAATGCTACTCAAGGTTAATGCTACTCATGTAATGGCAATAGATTTTTTTCACACCCTCCCATGCCCCTCTGTATCTAGTGATACCTCATATAAAGCAAAAGCAAGGATTTCAGTTTCTGAAGCAACCAAAAACTATTTATACTCTGTCCTTCTTTTCTTTAAAAACAAAATCTGGTGGTTCATCTAATCTAAAATATTTTCTCCAACAGTAGCTAGTATCAAATGTTTTAGTGGAAGGCTGTAAGACATCCATACTAGACAATTATGTAGTAAAATTCTCTAGGCCGGAATATTTCTTCCTAACCTCAGGCATTCAGCAGCCTGTTCCTTGAACGTTTATGTTCTAGCTAGGGTAACTGTGTCTGTCCAGTCTAGCAGCACCTTAAAGACTAACAAAACATGTGGATGGTATCATGAGCTTTCGTCAGTACAGACTAACTCAGCTAATTCTCTGAAGCTTTTGTGTTTGTCCAGTTCCTTTTTGTATCCTGCTACGTTCTCCGCCTCAATAATGTCTGTGGTAGTGAATTACACAAGTATTGTATTATAAAATAAAAGATTTTATTCCATTCTAAATAAAAGATACCTCGGTGTGAAAACTAGTCCAACAATTACATATTTTTGAAAGAAGTGGGAGCAAGAAGGAAGAGAAACTTAAGATACATTTGTCAAATAAAGCCTACAAGATGTTCATGTACTAAGATGAAATTCATGATCTTAAACGTTTAGGGTACGTCTAGACTACAAGCCTCTTTCGAAAGAGGCTTTTTCGAAAGAGAGCGTCTAGACTGCAACCACTTTTCAAAAAAGCGAGCCACTTTTCCAAAAGAGAGCACCCAGGCAGTCTGGATGCTCTCTTTCGAAAAAGCCCTGTTTGCATTCAATAACGCCTTTTTTCGAAAGAGCGCTTTCAAAAAAACTCGTTCTTCCTCATAAAATGAGGTTTTCCGCGGTTGAAAAAACTGCTGCGTTCTTTCGATTTAATTTTGAAAGAACGCGGCAGCAGTCTAGACGCGGGTGAAGTTTTTTCGAAAAAAGGCCACTTTTTTCGAAAAAACCCTGTAGTCTAGACACACCCTTAGAGACCATATTTATTAGCTTTACTAGATTGCCGTTGCTCTTGTAAGAGAGGATAAACAAGAGTGCTTGCTTTGAACTTCTATGTCTTCTATTATTTTCCATGCCTATATTATATCAATTCTTTTACATCTTCACAATAAATTAAGACTAGAGAAATTTTTAGTCTCCCCCTCATATTGAAGCCTTTCCCTACTTTTACCAATATTTCTTGCCCTTTTTTCGGCTTTGCATATTTTTGCTGTGTTCTGTTTGCTGTGCCCTACACTGACCATAGTACTCATGGCACTATAATATTTGAAGTAGTAGTGTCTTTTTTCTTCATACTGCCTGACATCTTGACTGCTGTTGTGCATTATATAGTTCTTGACTATACAGTATAGTGAGCTGTCTGCAGTGACATCTAGGTCTGTTCTTGAGTGGTCACAGTTAATCTACAATACATTCATGAGTATGAGTTGTTCAAATAAGCACCGTGATTTGCTTTCTGTTTAACTCTGTCTGCATTTCATAATGTTTTGATGATGACTGCTCCCTTATCAGATCAGGCAGTAACTTAACTATCTGAGAAGAAGCATTTTTCATGCAAACAATTTAGGTTCATAATGTATTAGACTGCATTATGCTGACTGACTTCTCTGCATGAAAATAAGAGATTACTAAAAATTCCTATTAGTTTTTTATATACAGTATTCTAAATAAATCCAAGTATTGGAGTCCAGTTCTGTACAGAGCTGACTCCTAGTGGTAACTCAGAGTGGTGTCTGTCTTTTTCCCTTTTTTGTCTGTTTGTTTCTGATAATTGTCACCAAGTCTGTAAATTTTGTATAAAACAATACTAATTTCTGATCCTTTGTTCACCATTAACATATAAAGCAATTAAACTACAATTATCAAACACTTTAAAAATGACCTAGGAGATTTTAGTTTTTAATTACTCAAGTTTATGCAGTTTGTTGTTAGGAAAGCCAAGTTCTACTATCATTACTCTTACTGAATAATATGTAACTCTGAGTTTAATGAGATTACTCATGGAGTATTAATTGTGAGTAAATATGGTAGATACTCTTCAGACGTTATTAAAATGTTTATTTTAATTGACCTAGAAAAAGTGATAACTAAAGAGGATAAAACACATGGGAAATGTAATGTTTAAACAAGCACGCAATCCACACATTTGAAATTATGACTAGCTGAACAGTCACCAAGTCTCTTAGTGAGTGAAATAATCTTAACAGTTGGACATAGGAGTCTTTGGTGGAAAACTGATGGAAAAGAGATGCGCTCTGAAGCATGAAGCTAAATGCCAGGTTGTTCTGACCCCTTAAGAAATGTGATAATCTTTAGAAACATAAAGGTTTGCTATTATGTAATACAATAACAGAAAAAGGAAAAAATAGACCAAAAGATTGCCAGCAGTGCAAATCACCTGCTTGCAGGACTACAACCATGAACAACGTTTTTTGTCCAACATTCTAAAGACACTTTATTTTTGCATCTGTAAATACATAGGATATATGTTTTTGTTGTTTTTTTACTTCCTATGATTTTCTGAACTGTAAAATTCTCAAATTATAAACTGATCTGGGTGTGTATGTTTGTGAATGAGTTTTAAACTGAAAGTGAATTTCAGCCCATCATTGTTTGTTAAAAAAGTGTGATTCTACTCTGGGACCACCTTTTTCATTACTTTCTCACCTATTTCTCTAGGCCTCCAATTTTCTTTTTTGGTTACTTTTGCTCTTCTTCCCATATCTCAATGCTGAAGAGAAAGTCCCTGTTTGTATCTGAGACGCATGCAAGAAAACAAGATCAAGAAGGAAGCTTCTTACCTGGCTGTCCAGTTCAGGTCTTATCCCCTCCAAAGGCACAAATTGAGGCTTCTAAGATAGTAGCAAAAGCTACATCTACAGGGCTGATCAAAGTAGTCCCCTCTTGGTAGAGACTTTGTGCTCCGTTTTCTTTTCTGTTTTGAAGAAGTTGGAATGAGTCAGAATTGTCCTTGGCTCTCAAGGCCCTTGATGAGATATGAGAAAATCAGGATGAAAAACTAGGCTAGTAAGTGTCCAACCAGAGGTTTTTGCTAAAGTCAGTAGACCTCCATGAAGCATACCTACATATTCCAATTGCATGCAAATGTCCTGGAAGTAACTTAGACTAATATATTATTTACATTATCAGTGCAACAAGCTCCTTTAGCTCTGTAGTAGTGCCTAGGATCTTTACCAAATTCTAGTTGAGGCAATTGCCATCTTCCAAACAGAAGATGTCATTTGATAGAGAGCAAGGCTGCCACAGTGCTCCTTATGACTTCATTGTCATCTGTCAAAAGAACAGTCTGATATTTAAGTAAACTGTAACATAGGAGGAATATAATAAATGGCTCCCAACAGATTGCAGTAACTGGACTCCACCATTCATAGGATTCTGCCATAGAAAATTAAGGCTCCCATCTGTTTGCCACACTAAAGTGTTGCCCAGGCCATGATGGGAAAAGAGCGATCTACAGTATTTACTACTCTCTCAGTGGCCCAAGACACATTCCTGCATGACTATATACAGATCCAGATTTCCAAAATATTTAAATTATTTATAATGTTGGACAGAGAAAGAGTTTCCCAATAGTAGTGGACATACCCCCATGATGACTCAGAGAGATGACCTCTTAAAGGAATAGAGGGAATGGGGGGAGGGCCATACGTTAGGACTTTTGGCAAAAGGTTTTAAGAGAGGAAAACTCAAACTGCATCTTTCTTGGAATTAAAAGCAGTCAAACCAATCTTGATGCAATTTTTAACTACAACTGGAGAATGGTCTGGTGAAATCCAATATTTTTACCACACTGGTATGTAAAAGGAAAGAAGAAAAACTCATGGGAAGTAGACTCCATATGGAAGTGACACTTTTTTCATTGGCCAGAACATTATCTATGATTCATCTAGTGAGTTCAGTTCAGGACGTCCTGAAAGTAAGAGCAAAGTGTCCAAACAGAGAGAAGCTGCTGCTTTCCCCCCCGCCCCCACCCCCCCCGGCATTGTCATGAATCACCACAGTGCTAGGCCAGCCAGTGAATCACAATAAAATGATACCTTGCTCTTACTCGCAAGATGAGAATGTATTTTGTAAGGAAAATGGCCCTCTGATATCTGTGGGCATTCTCTTTCAAGATGGGTTGACTTACCTTCATTGTATTGTTGGCCAAAGTGATACAGACAATCAGGAGGGACTTGGCCAAGAGTAATGCTGATAGCATTTCCAATTCAAGAATGGGTCTGGGTTTTGTTTTGGGTTTTTTTTTTTAGCTTTCTTCCTCACCGTGTGTGAACTACATTGTGTTCCCCTTGAAAAAGATGTTTTAATCTATTGCCCAGTGACACATGGATCTTCAAAAACTTGAGCCTGTTAACGTGTCTGCTGAACAAAGCCAAATGAAGAAAAGCCTGTTACGTCAGTAATGTCATTAATACCCTTATGAACTCTTAGAAGTTATCTTTCTTCCAATCAGTCAAGTATGTTGTGAATAAACTTAGGAAATAGTGCACCAAAAATAGATCAAGCCTTCAATAATTCATATTCTATCAGTCTGATTTTATAGGCTTCTCTCTCTCACTGTAGGAAACTTTTTTGAGATCTGTAGCTATCTACTTCTTAATCCTCCAGGTCATCTTCCTGGAAGCTATAACAACTTCATTTTGTATTCATATAATAACATTTTCAGAATTTCATACCCAAGAGAACATCTGTTTCATTAGGTCCCAAAACATATCTATGTTGTGGTTCTGCCCAAATCCCAAGCATCTGAAAGACAAATTGGCACATGTTCAGTGTAAGACAGCTGAAGATTTACCTCAGCAGAACTGAGCAATTTAGAAAAATCCAAGGCTTTGCTTGTCGATTGGCCTGTGAAGTATAGGGTCCAAAAGGATATAGTTTGTGAATGTAGCTATTACTGTGTCAAGAAGGCATGCAATGTGAAAGACTTGTTCTGTCTGAAAGAACTTGAGATTTGTCCATATAGCTGGCAGGAAAACCTGATAGGCAGGATATACAAGGCATCTACCGGGGCCAGTATTTCCCTTTATTTTGTTTTTTAACAAAAGCTGTAAGTTCAACCACTGGGTGTTTGCTGATGCAGATGTTGGCAAAAGTGTCTTAGTTTGGTTGGTATCTATCTAAAAAAAATTATGTAACTTGCATATGCATCTTCTATTTTCCTTCCTTTCATTACTCGTTACTTCTAAATAATTTATGCAAGCAGAGACTCAGCAGACATGAACCCCTGAAAGAAAAATGTTGCTGTTCTCAAATTTATTTCTAGAGCCCTGCATGGATACAAAATTGGTATCCATGTCAGCAAAAATGATATACAAAATTTGTATGCATATTCACATCAGTATCCCCAAAAGTGATCCGCAGATATCCGCATCCACAGGTATAAAGCATATATCTGTGGATTTGCAGGACTCTATTTATCTTCTCCCTTTTCATAACAGTTTATGGTTATATCTCTGTTACATACATGGGTTATATCTGTTATGTACGAGGATTAGCTGAGATTTTCTTGAAGTTTGTTAATGCTGTCATAAGCATCTGGAGGAAGTAGATGAATGAGTTATCTTACTGGCTAGGCTCACTGTTATTCAGAGCTTTAGGTGTGTCAGTCAAGGAGTCTCAACCTACTGATAGTTGGGTGACAGATGTGCCCCTTCTTTTAGAACAGAACTTGACTAGTAAGAAGCTGTTTATTTTTTCCCCTTGTTTTCATTGTTCATATTTTTGTAATCAGCCATAACATTTCAAGTCCAGTTTTTATTCTGGAAACTTTAAGCAAAACTATGTATTTGAAGTATCAGAGGGGTAGCCGTGTTATAAGCGTGAGGAGTCCTGTGGCACCTTATAGACTAAAGTGCTGGAGCATGTTGCAAAGACCACTTCGCCAGATGCATGACATGCATCTGACGAAGTGGGTCTTTGCCCACGAAAGCTTATGCTCCAGCACTTCGGTTAGTCTATAAGGTGCCACAGGACTCCTCGCCGCTTTTATATATTTGAACAGACCCATTCTTTTATGAAAGAGAGAAAATGCTTCTGTTGGTGATCAGGGAAACTAAATTTACCATCCAAGCTAGTAAGCAGTAGGGTACATGTGTTCAAATGCACAATTTTAAATTTAAATATTTTTAGAAGCTCTAGGGGAATGTTTACTAAAACATCAAGCTTAGCCTTAGTATAAACCAAACAATCACATTTTAAAATGCTAGCTCCAGGGCACTACATCATCTCCATGTTTCTAGTTGGTTTAGTGTAGTAGCATATTACTTTTTTTCCCCCACTTACCATATTTTCTAGAGTCTCGATTCCAAAAATTAAGTATCTAACAGCGAATGAGTTTAATAAGTTGGATGCAAGTCTTTCTACTGTTCGGCTCGCTGGTTGAGTTGTGTAAATCTCTTAATGAACAGAAATATGTCTCCCTTGACATATTCTGGACATATAACTGTTCAAGTGAGCTCTCTCCAGAGTTAATTGTACATTTCCAAATGCAGTATGTAATAGTATTTGTTTATATGGCAGCTTACTGTGGCTTTCTCCCATGCAGTTCTTGCCAACCCATTATCTTCAATAAGACTGTATGAAACTGACCATGAATTTAAAAATTAAAAAAGGAAAAGCAGTGTTTTGAGGTTTGGGTTGCAGAGTGTCAGTATTTTTTAGGTGTGTAAGTTGATAGTTAATTATCCTCCTAACTTGTAAGTTAATAAAGTAAATTTGTAATAAATGTTTTTTCAGAAAGGTAGTGTTTTTTAAGAAACAAAATTATAAATGGTTTCCACATGGTGTGTTCTGTATGTTTTACAAAGTTATGTATAAAGTAAAGTTTAAAATTGGTAAAACAGATATGTTATCTTTTTGTTTATTTGTCATGTTTGATTTGATGAAAAGTCTGCTAAATATTTGTTTGTTTTTCTAATAATCATTTTCATATTTGCTTTTCGACTTGGGCCCAGATTCTTAAATGTATATAGGCATTGCAATAGCTCACTGATTTAGGGGCCTAGGGGGTATGTCTACACTCCAAATAAAAACCTATAGCTAACCTCTGTCAGCTGACTCAGGCTAAGAATCAGTTTAATTATGGTATAACCTGTGGTTAAACTGCCCCTTAGCCCAGCACTGGTGAGCTGGAGTCAGCTGATTCGCACAAGCTGTGGGTTTTTAATTACAGTGTTGACATAACCCTGAGTCTCATTTTCAAAAGTGAAATAGGTATGTGAGTGCCTAAATCAGTGGTTCCCAAACTTTTCGGTATCATGCCCCCTTTTTTGATTTTTGAGAAACCCTCGCCCCACCGCACCCCCAATAGCAGCAAAACTTGAGCAAAACTTAGGGAGGGGATTGATGAAGGGGATGGGTCACCTCACGCCCCCCCTGGAATTTCTTCACGTCTCCCCCCCAGGGGGGCACGCCCCCCAGTTTGGGAACCCATGGCCTAAATCTCACTGTAAATTAATGGGATTGAATCTCCCTGAGTCAAGTAGGTGTAGCGACGCGCTGAGTACAGCAATGTCTAAGTATTTTTAAAAATCTGGGTCTAAGTTTACATGAGAAACACTACAGTTACCATTAACAGAGATTTCAGTGTCTCTATTCTATCTTTCCAAAGCCTCTTTTATAAAAGATTGTTTTATTTTAGCTTATAAGTAATGGAAAGAGATTGCCAACAAGGCATCTAAGTATTGCTCTTTATAACAAACATCATGGTCTGAAGAGTATTCTGGATATGCCCCTGCTGTATACTTAAAACTGATTAAAATCCAGAATATAGAAACAGTTTTTTGCTGAAAAATAATATTTAAAATGTTGTCTGACTTGGAAATCAGGCTTTGCTCAAAATCTGTTCAGAGTGTGTTATACACTGTTCTTGTTTTATTCCTTTACCTGTCTTCTCCATTAATTCCTGCCCCATATGTTTTGGTGACATAAAATATTACATGCTGTTTGCTTTCCCTTATTCCTGTTACCCAACATTCATGGCTTGCATCACTTTGAGGCTATGCTATTTTTAATAGTCAAAGAGCTGAATTCTTCATCTCCTTGGCTTGTAAGAATAGGGAGTTGAAAATGTGTTGGTCATAAAAGGTATTCATCTACATAGCCTGGAAGGTAACAACTTACTGCCAAGGGTTTTCTTTAAGATACTTTCTAAAATATCTATTAAACTCTTTTTCTTTTCTGTTTCATGTAGCTGCTTTAAAATACTTGTTTCAATCACAGCAAATTCATCAGTTTTCCAACCAATAATGACCATATTTAAACACACTAAATTTTTACCCTACATTTAACAGTCGTCATTTGCACTGCTTGATTTATGGGTTTAGTCAGTTTATTAATTGTGTTTACAATTTAATACACGAGATTGTTATTATCCACTCTTAATTATAAAGATTAACATTTACTAGCACTTAATATATCTTAGCTCTATTGTATAGGATAGGTGATTAGGGAGAGCGAAAGTGTAACCTGTGAATTTATTCATTATTATAAGTAGCAAAGTCACATAGAGCAATTACTTATTAGACAGGGAATGTGTTTGTAAACAGTGGAATCGTTAACAAAATGTTACAAAGATCCAATTCATGAATATTGTGACATCCCCCTTTGTGTGCACTATAGCCTGCTTTGACTGTGTGAGTTGACTTCCTGCCACTCACCCATCCTTTAGCATGCAAGCTACCCCAAACATAGACCAGAGTGCTATGCTCAGCCATTCTTCAATTAATCATAGAGTAACACCCACATATCCAGCTTGTACCCAAAAATGTACTGTCTTGCACATGTCAATTACTTACTGAACAGTACAAGCTCATAAGGTCTGTCAGTTTGACAAATAAATTGTTTTATGCATCGCCCTTTTTTCACCTAAGTAGATTCCCCAGATGATTTAGGGTAATCAACTCACAACTTTCCTGCTGATTTCCATTTTCCCTGACTTAATTCTCCTCCTCTTTCACTTATGAGCATCGTTTTCCATTTGGAGCTGGAATGCTACTCAAGCTGTGTTGCCAAAGAATACTTGAGACTAATTAAGCCTGTGCTGTTGCCCTTTCCATCTTCAGCAAACATCTGACAGATCCTTATTAAGATCTCTTTATTGCCTGAGTTGCTACCCTTCTCACACAGCATTCTTTTACTGAGCATTGAAGTTTTATCTTAAAAATTGACATCTCAAATCTAATTTCAGGTTTAATAGGCTGGGATATGTCAAATGTTTTCCCTGTGACCCTGATTCTTTGAGCAGCTGAGCAACTCCTGGGAGAAAAGTGATTGCTTTCTAGGGCTCTTTGACTTGAGCTGAACAGGGGCTGAGGGTACTCAGCAAGTTGCAGGACAATTTTACACCAGATTTTTGGTAGTTTAAAAACTTTTTTTATAAAATTAAATGAGTTGTAAAATCAGGCTTTGAGCCTACTTTGCCCATGTCTATGCTACTCATGTTGCAGCTCTAGGAATAGAGCAAAACCTTGCTGTGACAATGTTGTTGGCTAAATCTGTTTGAAACGCTAATCCCATGTTCACATCTGGAATTGTAACAGAGCAGTAATGTACTCTTGTGCTTTTATTTTGTGCAGTTTCCTAAATCTGGTTCAACTGGCCAACTCGCATCGCTTTCACCATTCCCATAAATGTTCATTTTTAATTAGGTTAGGTTTTGGTCGTAGATGGGTGGCTGTCAGCTTTTCACACTCTTCTCAATTTTGTAAATTACAAGAAAGTAGAAATTGATCTTTGTCACAAGGGATACTTATATTTCATACAATATGAAATGAATGTAGGACAAAATAAAGGATTTATATGGAAAAAATCAACTTGGAAAGGCAACATCTTAATGCACTCTTTAATCATATAAGTACACAGTAGTATGTTGTTTGTTTCTGCTACTGCCCACAAGGTGCTATTTCAACACCAAGAAGGCAACTCTTAATAATAGAGAGCTTTAATGATAAAGGTCCCAATCAGGCAGGAACCTGGAGGCCTGAGTTGAGTCCCAATGAATTAGTGGGATTTGGCAAAGGTGCTGGGCTCTCCTCACTCAGTTGAGTAAGAACAGGGCCTTTCTTATTGTAGGACAATTTCAAATTACCTCACAGCTATGATATTGCACTTAATTTGTACATATCACAGTAGAGGTGGGTTTTCATGAGGGATTTAAATTTACAGAAAGCAATGGCTTTATGGACTAGTTCAAAAAAGACATACAGGCTGGAATGGAAGAAGTAGTAGAGATGTATGTTGAAGAACCAGATAATGGCATATCAATGTCAAAAGCAATGTACAGAGGTCTAGGAGGTAAAAGGTAGAATAGAAGTCCTCAGAATTGGCCAAAAAAGGTTCATTAGAATACTAGATTCATGCAGTTTGAATAGTAAAATCAGAGGAAGCCAGATTGAAGAATATCCCCAATAGGGCTGCAGAAGATGGACTTTAGGGCAAATTCAGTGGGTTTAGTGATGAAAATGACGAGAGAGGTTGAGTAGTAGTTGGAGTGGAGCAACAGTTGTAGGAGATGGAGGAAACCCAGAGTGTGTGTGTATAGTGAAGGGATAGAGCTAGAGAACAGGAAGAGAGTGAAGAGAAGAACAAAGTGGTATGTCTGTGAGCAGGGGCAAAGGATGAGGTCTGAACACTGTTGATGTGCACTTCTTTAGCAATTGTTATAATTAAATTGGTGCAGCTTCCTAATGTGGACAGAAGCATTCTGCATATATAGGCACTTGTATCTGAATAACTTAGTCCCAGTATAGCTTTAGTTCAATAAGCTGTTCCCACATAAGAGCTTTTATACTGGTATAACTGCATCCAGGCTATAGGGGCGCACTGATTTAACCATATTGGTTTCTAAACCAGTACATTTAAAGCAATACAAAAATGTATGTAGAGCAGTGTTTGCTACTGTAGGCCTTCATGCCTCCTGCCTGAAATAGAATTGTCCTCTGCTTCACCACATGTTGGTCTTTAGGATTAATTTGTCTCGGTATTACAGGACAAGTTGTACATTAGCTAGGCTTTAGACAACATTGCACTCCCTCTAGAGTTGTGGTGTCTAACACACTAACAAGCCATTAGCCATTTATGGCTATTTGGACGGGTGAGTGTGGCTAGTTGAGAACTGGTTGGACACCACAGCTCTAGAGTGTACCCCGGAAGTGAGTGTTCGCTTCCTTCACCTCCTTGAAGAGTAAGAACCCCCACAGTTCAACTACTATGATGCTGGATCTCTGAATTACAGCTCCCCTGTTTCACCAGTTAAGGCTCCTCTTGCAGGTCCAGTTGGGCTTGATCCCAGAAAGAGACTTGCATTCAAGAGAAGTGACCAGTGGCTGATAAAAGTGACTCAAACAGCTCTTGCCAAACCAGTGGATGGTTTAGTAAAGGTACATGAAAGGGAGAGGGAAGGGGTTGAAATAACGAAAGAGCGATGCAGTTGGTCTTACCTAAACCTCATCTTTTCTTTGCAAGTTTTGGTAAATTCCATTTAGTCTTGAAGTAAGGACTGGGGAGAGACTGGCTTCTTTGCCACAGTTTGTCTTTGGGGCACATTCTACCATACAAAGTTTTGATGGGTTTAGGAGCGTCAAAAGTGTTTTTTAAAAAAAGCAGCATGGACATAAACATGCTGGCAACTTGTAGACAAAGCTTATACTAGCAAAAAAAAAAAAAAGTCCTTTTGCAAATATTGCTAATGTGGTTCATTTGCAGTTGTTTATACAAAATAGCTCTGTTTTCCAGTATGAACTGTATCTCCACTAATGGATTTCACTAGCAAAAGCTTTGTAGTGTAGGCTATGTCTCTCCTACAGTGTTTCCCCCTCATCAACTGCTCATTCACACCTCCTTTCCTCTCTGGGCTGGATTTTTTTAACAGTGTCCTTTGATCTCTGGTCCCAGCCTTGGAAAATGTAACCTTGTTAACCTGCCTAGAGCCAGGCTGTTAGGTGCATCCCCATCTAGAAGCCAATTGGCCTTTAAATGACCCTTGAAATATTTCTTCCCTCCATATTTTATCTTTAAAAGGAAACTAAACAATTACGTCTTTCTAAGAGCCTCATTTTAAATCAAATCCATCTGATTAGAATAATATTAATCTAATAAACTGAGTTACATGTAATCATTTAAAAAATACTGATACCTCCATATCTTGTCTGCAGTATGTCCCATTTCCTATAGTCCTGTGCTAACGATATCTTGTCGTTCCATGAATGAGCTAAGAAATCACCAGCCTTTGCTTGCTTCGTTAGTTCCCTGTCAGAATCTGGAATGGATGGCTCTGTTTTTCTCTTTGATTTCTTCAAAGTAAAGATGTTAAATGTTATCTTGAACAACTTGCCCCTTATAGTTGCATTTATTTTTTATTTATCTCTTTCATCCTGTTTCTGTATTATTCCTTAAAAAAATATCTTTTATTGAGTTTATAGTCGGCAGTAAATCCCGACCGCCCTCCTGAATAACTGCAGAGTTATATAGAGAGTGCATATAAAACATGAATTAAATGTTGAATAGTGGCTCCACTACCAACTTACATAAGAATATTTTAACTATAATGATTACTCAGCTATATGTATATAGGTAGTATTTGGCTTTCTGTGTAGAGCAGTGGTGGGAAATTTGCAGCCCGAGGATTGCGTGCAGTCCATTGGGGTTCTATTGTGGCCCATGAGACATCTTGTTTACCATTGCCCACGCGCAAGGTTGCCAGATTCTGCTGGTTTCCATCTGCATAGTTTTTTTTCCTACTGGTATTACCAAAGTGACATGCATTTAAAGCAAAGGCATGTAAAATGACATGCATGCTGATTGCACATGACACTGAGAGAGCCATGGGCTCCCTCTGCATCCAATCAAAGTGCTGCTACAGTTCAATCAGCACACCCCGCAAATTCTAGGTACACAAGCATAATTAACAAAACTACCCTATCCTGGAGATCATTGTGGTTGCAAAAATCTTGTGGCCCACTGAGATGAAGGAGAGCTGCTCATGCAGCCCACTTGCTAGCATAGATTGCCCCTCACTTGCATGGAATATCAGCATAGCAATGTAGTAATTGTTTCAGTAGTTTGTTCATTAGAAACCCTGCAAGTGCAGACACTGCCACTTTCTTTATTTGTGTTTAGTTATATAATTGAAAAAGCTATAAATAAAAAATAATTGTGACTAGTGTCATGCTAATAACTGAGGTAAACATAGTAATGCCATGCTTTGTGGAGCAACTGGGATTGTTGCTATCCTTCAGTGTAATGAAAACTAAGCTATTACATAATGCACTTATTTGTACAATGTAAAAGGTTGCCTTTGTCCGATGATGCAGCTGGTGATTTTTCACCATCTTTACTTCTGAGTGGTTTGCTTGAATAGTAATTGTGGGTTTTTTGTCTTTTTCCACAGATTAGAGGATACTTAATTCTTTAAGGGTGGTTGTTTTTTATTATTTTTCTAACCTAAGGATATACATAGTCATCATACAAAGATCTATCTTTCTTTATGTCTGCCTGTTCTTGAGCAAAGTTTAATAATCGGGCCATAAAAATTCAAATGGTATCAATATATGGCAGCATTCTGGAGGTGTAAATTCAAAGTGGTGTGGATTGCATCTGGACCTGATTTTTTGAACACACCTACAATTTATATGCAAGTCCCATTGAGCTGCCTGTAGTTCAAAAACTCGTCTTGTTCACCAACAGATGTTGGTCCGATATGAGAATATCTCTCTCACTTTGTGTCTTATGCTTCAAGTAATGGGTAAAATTGGTATTTTTGTGTAGTACATTTTAATTTATCTTTTTATCTTTATCTATATCTATCTATCTATCTATATATATACTGTGATGACACTGAATTTGTCACTGTTTGTGGTACATTATGTTCACTGCTTATGTACATTTAGTCCAAAAATTATGAAGCATGTTATTTAACATAAACATCTTTTTAAAAATGCAAATCATTTCTTGAAATAAAAATGAGAATATTATTTTATTTTCTACCTTTTTTGTGTTTGTATGTTGAATCTTTTTTAATTTTAATTTTTAAATGACAATTTAGGACACGTAGTATGTTCAGGATGTTCAAAGTCAACAATAAGTAAAAAGGTGAAATCCTCATCTGAAGAAGTGGGTTGTGTCCACGAAAGCGCATGATATTAAATATTTTTTATTTGTCTGTAAGGACATATCTACACTAGGAAATTATTTTGAAATAACTAAATTAGAAATAATAACTCCCAAAATAAGTATTTTGAAATAAGCTTATTCCTTGAGGAGAGCAAGAGTACAGATTTTGAAATAACCAGCCTGTTATTTCGAAATAACGGGTTTAGTAGTGTGGACGCTCCGCTTATTATTTCAAAATAACGGGTTTAGTAGTGTGGACGCTCCGCTTATTATTTCAAAATAAGGTGTGATTATTTCAAAATAACTCCCTAGTGTAGACCAGGGCTAAGGTGCTAAAGGACTGTTCGTTGTTTTTTTAAGTTACAGACTAACACAGCTACCCCTTTGAGATTCTGAGACGTTTTGTCTGATCAGTCATTGATCAAGTAGATAATGGCTGGTACAATACTTTATACTAACGTAACATCTTAAACTCAAAATGTTAATACTTAAAACATTTTGTAATAGGTAGTTGCAGCAATTAAACCTTCTCTGAATTTGCCTGCCAATTTTAAGACCAAAACATGTCTAATTTTTAAAAGACTCTTTTTTTTTTGTATTCCTCACTGTGTAAAAGATCTGCACAGAGACAACTGATTATGCAGGACAAATGGTGAAACTGGCAATATGCAAAGTGACGTCAGCTTTACAAACTGGAAAAATAGGGGCGGCATTCCCTTCCCCCACCATGTTGTCACTTAATTACAATAATCATGTCTAAGAGTCTCAGAGGGATAGCGGTGTTTGTCTGTAACCTTAAAAAAAAGAGTAATCCTGTAGCACTTTAGAGACTAACAAATATATAAGGGGGAACCTCACAATATGGAACAGAAAAAGAAGGGAGGTTCCCCATTTTTTTTTCTCCACGCTGTGCAGCTGAAGAAGCAGGCTTTGCCCATGAAAGCTCATGATAATATATATATACTTGTTAGTCTCTAAGGTGCTACAGGACTACTTGTGGTTTTTTAATAATAATCATGTATGTTAGTTGTAGCACTAGTAGATAAAGCATTTTCAGACAGAACTATGGCTTTAAATTATTTAATATATGTTCTTATACCATACTGATCTATATGGCAACAGCACCGTCCAGTCACACATTCATCTAACATCTGGCATGTGCTAATTGTTCTCTTATGTTCTCCACAGGGCTTGAAGAAGTATTTGCAGTGAAGTTTCTTGATTGGGCTTTGTTTGTTTGGGGGGGGTCTGTGTTTTGGGCAATGTATATTTCTTTTTAATTGGCATATTGCTATGTTAGAGAAGACAAGGGTGAAGAAGTGTGTCTTTCTTTTGGTTGTGATAAGATTTGTGATGGAGCAAGTTCATTGCAGAACAAAATGTCTTAGGTAAAAATAGTAATGCCTTGCTCTGTGGAGCAATTGGGATAATTGCTATCGTTCAGTGTAATGAAAACTGAAAGATGTTTGGTAATATAGTTTTGGGACTTTTTATTGTTTATTTCACAGGGTTGAATTCTATGACAGGAAGGCAGTAGTGGGAGGTTTGGACTATCTAAATGGTTTTCACTATAAGTGATTTACAGCTCTAAGTACTACACCAACTCTCTACTAGATTAATTTGCTCCATCACACACCTCACCACATTCAAGTGCTTCTTTAAATCTTGCCTTCTCTGACGTAGCAAAATGTCCATACATAGAATAGAATACAAGTGAGTTTCAAGGAAAATACCATACACTATGAAGATTATAGTTCTTTATGTGATAAGGTGGTGTGAAGTTTTAGCTGTAGCTTGTGCTGCTGAAGGAAGAATCTGGCACAGAAATATCCTCACGTTGGATGCTTGTCAAATTAAGATGACTTAGTTGTAGGATACTAGAAAACCAGATTACTTTAATAACAAATCTGGTTCCAGCTTGGAGACTTATGTGGGGTCTCCCCTGTCCTTGATAACTTTAGAATACTTGTGTGTTATCAGACTGCATTGTCCTATTTTACTCTGGATATTTTTTTCTATCTGCCTTTTTTCCCCCCAGTTTACTCCTGCCTCTCTCCATTATTGTAAGCGATAGGTTTTTTTTGGGGGGGGGAGGGCAGGGGGGTTCAATGTAGATTTACCTTATTTGTTTATATTTAGGCTTGCCATATTAAATGTATATATGTAGGAACACACAATTTATGCCATCCTTAGATGAGGGGAGAAACTATCCTGGAAAGCTGTGACTCTCAAATTAATTTATGGGTCATTTTGGATAATCTGCTGAACAAAGGGTTATTGCAATCCTTGGATGCTGAAACAAGGAAGTCTCAAGTAGAAGTAAAGAGATTATTTTACCTCTATGGTTGGCACTGATAGGGCCACTGGTGGAATACCGTGTACAATTCTGGTGTCCACAATTCAAGAACACTGATAAACTAGAAAGAGTTTGTAGAGGAGCCACAAGAGTGATTAAGTGGGTAGGAGTTCAATCCATTTATCTTAACTGAAAGAAAGTTGAAGTGTGACTAGATCACAATTTATGAAGTATGTAAACAGGGAGCAAATATTGGATGATTGGTTCTTCAGTCTAGTAGAGAAAGGTGTAAGGTGATCCAATGACTAAGTTGAAACTAGAAAAATTCAGACTGAAAGTAAGGAATATGTTTAACAGTAAAATTAATTAACCATTAGAATCAATTTACCAAGATTCATACAGGATTTAGTTCAAGATTGGTTCTGCCCCTCCCCCACCAGAGATGTGTGCTAGGAATTGCTTTGGAGAGGTTCTGTGATCTGTGTGTTACAGCCGGTCAGACTAGAATCTATGAAAATGACATTAATATTATTTACAAAGTTATTTTTAGTATACCTGTTGCTTTTCTAAAGAAAAATGGGGAAGTATTTCACTAAACATTTTTTGAAGAAATTCCATAAATATAATTTCACTCCAGAAACTTTCACAGTAAATCAATTATTCCTGTAATTGAAAAGGCAGAAGATATTGTTTTGTCAGATGTAACCTCTAAGGCCATGTCTGCAGTTGGAAAATGTATAGCAGGCATATTTTAATTAATATGATGTTAAATACTGTACAACTTAATTTGTGGGATTGATAGAAGCAACACGTTACCCATTAGTGGTTTACAGTGGGAGTCCCAACATCATGCTAGTTAAAATGTATTAAACATGTTACAGTTTCTCAGTATAGATAAAAGCTAAGTGTTGTAAGTGTGTAAAAGATACCATATGGTACACAATTCTGTAAAGGGACGTGATTTCTCTTACACTGTCAGATCTATTTTAGAATTGCTGCTTCAGGCCATTGTTACGCTACTGCTGCTGCAGCAGCACAGTTTTAATGATGTAATTATGCTGCTATAGTGTAAACTCTTCCTACATTGATGCAAGAGGATTTTCCATAAGTGAACGTAATCTGCTGCTTTGAGAGGCAGTAGCTATCTTAACAGAAGAATCCTGCAGTGACATAGCTGCATCTACACGGGGGTTAGGTCCACCTAAGCATGGTACTTTGGAGATGGAATTTTGTACAGCCTTGAGCAATGTGTCTAAGCAGACAGGTTTTATGTGTTGACAAGGCCTTAGACCAGGGGTGGGCAAAAGAGCTTCCGCAGGCTGGATCCGGCCCACCAAGCGGGTTGATCCGGCCCGCAGATGCCCTGCTGCCCCACCCACCCCCAAGCCAATCAAGACCTGGGGATGGGAGAGCCTGTGAAGTCTCCTCCCCCGCCAGGGGTGCACAGTAACAAGAGTGAACCACCAGCTGTTCTGAACTAGGGTTGCCAGGTGTCCGGTTTTGAACCGGACTGTCCGGTATTTGAGGGTTCTGTCTGGGAAAAAAAATTAAGAAAATACCAGACACATAAAATGTCTGGTATTTTCTAATTAAGTAAGTTTTATTATTATTAGGAGTATCAGTACGTAATTGTGTACTGCCTGGCTGGTAGACACACTCACACTGAGTGAGCGTGTCTACCAGCCAGGCAGTATGCTCTGGCTGAAGGTGGTCGGGGAGGAATCCCCGGGGACGGACTTGCTCGTGCTTTGCCAGGACCGTGCACGGGACAGGCAGCATCCCAGGATCTATGTGCGCCCGGGTCAGTCCCACTCCCCGCCAGCCGACTCTCTCTCCCCACTCCCCACCCCACCCCCGGCCAGCCCCGCTCCCCTGACCCCTCCCGGCCAGCCCGCTACCTGTCGGCGTTCCCCCTCCACCCAATCTCCCCAGCCAGCCCTGCTGCCCTTCCTCTTCCCAAACTCCCCTAGCCAGCTCCACTCCCCCTGACCCCCTCCCGGCCAGACCTGCTTCCCACCGGCCAGTCCCCACCCTCCATCTCTCCCGGCCAGCCCCGCTGCCCCCGGCGCCCCAACCCCGATCGCCCCTGGCCAGCCCCGCTGCCCCTAACCAGCCCTGCTTCCTGCCAGCCGGTTTCCCCCCACACACATCTTCCCAGCCAGCCCCGCTCCCCTCCTGGCCAGTGTCCTCCCCCTCCCGCCATCTGAGATCAAGTGTGTCTGTTATTTTTTTTGAAGCCACCTGGTAACCCTATTTTGAACAGCAGCTGGCGGTTCAGTCTAAGTGTTCGGTTGCCAGGTGTCCGGTTTTCACCGGGACAGTCCGGTATTTGCGGGCTCCGTCCGGTAAAAAAAAAACAGGAAATACCGAACATGTGCAATGTCCGGTATTTCCCGGTTCCCTGGGACGGAAGCCTGGCGGGGACAGTTTTTCCCTGCAGCGTCTGGCGGGGGCAAGGAGCGAGGAGTGCGGCAGCGTTTAGCAAAGGGGGGGGGCAAGAGAGGGCAGTTGCCAGGCGCCACGCTAGGGGGGTGCCGGGCTGGGCTGGGAGCGGAGCGCGCGCTGCTCTGGCCCATGTGACCAGCAGAGGCCGGGAGCTGGCCGTGTGATGCCTCCCTCTCTCTCTACAATACGAGCTGAGGCAGCCAGGCCAGGCGGCAGGAGCAGCCACTTTAAAAGTCAGATTTTTCCTCCATGCCTGGCTCTGTGGGGCGGGAGGGGGGAGATTTGATTGGAGCGGGGGCTCCTGACGCTGGAGATGCCTGCCTTAGGGGGAGGGATGGGGGGACGCTAGGGGGACCTGGGTCTGAGCCAGGGGTGTGTGCATTCGGATGGGGAGACCGGGGAGCCTGGCTCAGGGGAAGGGGTGGGTGTATTGGTGGTTAGTGGTTGGTCCCAAACTGGAGGGAGTGGTGCAACTTTTGCTTAACAACTTTGGCTCCCCCCCCTTTCTTTTTCCTTGACAAAATTTTTTCCTGATGCCTTTTTTTGGGGGGGGGTTGGTATTTTTTGTTAAACCATCTGGCAACCCTATCTAAGTGCCATGCACCCCTTGCAGGGTGGGGGCAGGGAGCCAGAATAGCTGGCAGTTCATTCCAAGTGTCGCATGCCCCTTGCGGGTGGGGGCAGGAGGCGAGAGACTTCACGTGTTCCCACACCCCCAGGCAACGATTGGCCTGCGAGCAGGGGGAACGCAAACTTTCCTACTGCTGCCAGGGGTGTGCAGCACCTAGAAGGAATTGCCAGTTGTTCTGAACAGCTGGTGGTTTTTCTTAGGCTTCGGGGGCAAAGACTTCACAGGCTTTCCCTGCCCCCAAGCCAATCAAGGTCTGTGGGCCGGGGAACGCAGAAGTGTCCTGGCGCTACCCTTTCTGCCTGAGGCCCCGCTCCTTCTGGGGCAGCTTGAGGCCACTTCAAAAATTTGTGAAGTGCCCCCCCCTTTAAAAATTATTGCCCACCCCGCCTTACAGTGTAAAATCCTCGAGGTGGGGTACATATCTTGCTAAGTTTTATACAGTGCTATGAACATTTGTGGTGTTCTCTATGTGACGAGTAAAGAAAACTGTCTGATAGGAATCACTGCAAACACAAATTCAATGACATTTTTAGTAAATTAGACCCATGCTAATTCATACTCTTCAGGTACAAACAAATTTGGAAGCTTGTTCTTACTTCTCAGCAAAGATTAGTAAGAGTACTGTAATGAAGCCCTATGAAGTATTAAAAGGAAATCTTAAATAATTAAAATTGTAATTATAATTAAAAATTAAACGGCACTTGTCAAATATGTGATGAAATTTGATGATGTCTTATTCTTGCTTGGTTGCCCACCCTGTAATTCAGAATAGCTCTCTGTCATTAGTGCAATATTGACATTTTCTAAGTTCAGAATGCTTGAAACTACTTATTGATGCATATGTTGCAAAGAAACACGTGCATGCAATAGTTATTCAGGTTGGACCTCCCTGATCTAGCACCCTCGGGACCTAAGCGGTCCCAAATCAGGGAGTTTGCTGGACCAAGGGAGGTCAGTGCTCCCCTACTGGCTGCCCCACTCCTGAGCTGCCAAGGCTGGGGCTCCAGCTCGCCGCTGCCAGAACTCTCTGGAGTTCCAGCCAGGACCAACCTGGATGCTGCTGGGGATTCCCCGGCCAGGGCCACCCAGCCACCTGCTTGACCTGCTTGAATGCTGCAGGCCCCGCTCGCTGCCTTTAGGGATTCTCTGGGGCTCCCTGGTCAAGGTTCTCCTGCTGCCTCCAGGTCCCACTGCCGCTGGGAGTTCCATGGCTGGGGCCACGTGGCCACCTCTCCCCCACAGCCATGGGGATTCCATGGCTGCCTGGCCCTCTTGACGCTGGGAGTCTGCCAGCCCCACTTGGCCCTGATAATGCCAGGGAGTTCCCTGTCTGGGGCTGCCTGGCCACTGTTGCTGGGGTTTCCTGAGGTTACTCTGCTGGGACCACCCTGCCGTCACCAACCGCACTGCTGGGGCCAGTCCTGCTTCTGCCAGTGTTCCCCGGCCCAGAACCGCTTGGCTGTCTCCTGGCCCCGCCGCTGCAGGGGATTCCACAGCTGGGGCAGGGGCTTCCCATTGGCCACCTGGTCCTTTGGCCAGGGCCAGGCTCCTCGGCCCCACCTGACCCCGCTGATGCCAAGGTTTCCCCAGCCACCACCATGCCCAGCCACTGGGCTCCCCAGACCTGCATTCTCCCAGCCGGGCTGGCTCCTGCTCTCTGCCTCTGCGGCTCTTTGGTCCAACAACATCCATGGCCCTGCCGGACCACGGATGTTGCTGGACCAGAGAGTCCCAGATTTGGGAGGTTCAGCCTGTAGTAATTTATTGAAGGACATAGTTGGACTTGAAGGAAGTGAAAGAGATTTCTTGGTGGCATAAAAGAATGTGTAGTTGCCTGGTTATTATTTCCATTATCCGCTTCTCAGTGCTTAGGGTAACAGACTATACTATAAGAGACTAGGAATTTTTGATGGGAACTTGTTACAGTTTATTTGAAATAAGGAAAACAGAACGCACTTAAGGAGCGCAAAATGCTTTCTAAGTTTAATGCCTCTGTGACGTAGTGGGGGGTGCTGTACACTCTGGGGTATGCTGTCTACTCTTGTGGCCCTGGGTCCACTCTGGTTGGGCATTCACTGGTTGCTGTGTGTGCTGTGTGTGACCCCTACTGGCCTCTGTCTGTAAGCACTGCCCAGCGGGGGGTCACCCCTGACAACAAGCAGGTAGGCAATGGCCAGCGGCTTCTCACCTGGCCAGGGGAAGAGGTTTAAACAAAGGAAGGGGTGTGGCTACCTGGGGGGCTGAGTGTTCTGTGATATTGAGAAGGGGCAGTCTTGGCTTGGCAAACATGAAGAGAAGGGACTAAATCGAGTATTGGGGGATCAGAGGCCTGTGTACCCCTACCCTGCCTGCCTCTTACTCCGATGCCCACATCGAACCTGGGCTGTGCTGTATCTCTGAGAAGCAATAAACCCTCTCTATTCTACTGACTGGCGGAGTCACGTCTTGCTGCGGATGGGGGTGCAGGGTCGGGGGTCCCCTACGCACCGTCACAGCATCCATAATATTTTTATAATGGATTTTCTAGATATACAGACAATGAATCTAAATTAAATGTATGAATTTACTGTGACTTTTAAGTGTAATATTCTGATGCTGTAAATTCTTTGAGATAAAATTGTCTTTGTTAGTGTATTCCAATGCACATTTAGATGGCAAACCTGTTAAATTACCTGAAGAAAGGCAAACATGATGTCTTATAGGCTGTGTACATTTCAAAACGTATGGGGAAATGAGGTGGATATTCCACTTACAGTTTTGCATTGTTAAATAGCATCTTAGCACTCTTAAAGAGTATCTGGTTCACAAATACCAGTCAGGTGTGGTATAATCTAGACCAGGGCTGAGCAAAAATTTTTAAAGGGGGGCACGTCACAAATTTTTGAAGTGGCCCTGGGCCACTCCAGAAGGGGCAGGGCCTCAGAGAAGGGGTGGGGCCAGGACACTTCCATGATCCCCTGCTCACAGACCCTGATTGGCGTCAGGGCAGGGGGAGCCTCTGAAGTCTTTGCCCCCCAGCGCTAGAGAGAACCGCCAGCTGTTCTGAACAGCTGGTGGTTCCCTCTAGGCACCGCATGCCCCTGGCAGTGGGAGGAGAATTCGCGCACTCCCCCTGCTCCCAGGCCAATCAGGGCCTGGCGGCGTGGGAGCACGCAAAGTCTCTCGCCTCCTGCCCCCACCCTGCAAGGGGTGCGCGGCACCTAGAGTGAACCTGTTCTGAACAGCTGGCAGTTCACTCTAGATGCCGCGCACCCCTGGCGGGGGGGAGGAGACTTTACAAGCTCCCCCGTCCCCAGGTGTTGATTGGCCTGGAGGAAGGGGAGCGACAGGGTATCCGTGGGCTGGATCAACCTGCTTGGCAGGCCGGATTCAGCCTGCAGAGGCTCTCTTGCCCACGCCTGATGTAGACAGTGCTCATTTACAGATTGCCTGTGAATCTCCGTGATGTAATGCTTTCAAAAGCGTGTCCAGCCAGTGCTGAGGGCTGTCTGGGCAGTGCTAGTGGCTGGCTGCTCCACCCATGCCCCTTCCTCCCAAGTCCCTGCCCTTCCGGGAGCACAGAGCAGGCTCCCCCCAACCTGCCTACTGGCTCAACAAGTCTGTCAGGCCCCCTGAAAGTATTTAATTTTTGTGCATCTGCAAGTGTATAGTGTGTGATCTATGCTTCCCAGTTGCAGTTTTTTGGTTGGCTAATGTTTATGGCAAGCAACAAATCACAAGTAAACCAATAACAAATTTTAAATAAAACTTTCTGTTGCACAGGGAGACAGTGGTTCATATCCTGCTCCCCACTGAAGTCAGTGACAAAAAGCAGTTGACCTAAATGGGCACTGGCATTTGCCCTCAAAATTACAGTTGTAGACTTTTTTTGCTGTTTGTAATTCAATGTAAATTTGGGAGTCAGTCCTTTAAATGTGCACGAGCTGTCCCACTGCATTGTATGGGACTGCTTACAGAACTGATGTTACTCACAAGTGTAAATATTTGTAGGACTGGGCGTCTGTGTGTATAAATCCTCTATCCTGTTAATTTTGACGGTTAAAAGTACTAGCTGGAATAATTTGTTTAGCACTTCTGCAGTTACTATTTTCAAATAGTGCCAAGCCCTAACAAACCTTTAAAATGTGTTACTGCTTTGTCTTTCAGATATTAGCAAAGACAGTAAGGTGATTTGAAAAATTAACCTTATATCTAAATTTAATCCAAACTCATGTCTTGGTAGAGGAGTAAAACCTGCGTCAGTTCATATCTTCAGTCACTTTTTCTTTAAAAATATTTGCATAGAAATGTCAAAGTTTATGGGTTATGTAGGACAGTTCCACAATTGGATGAACCACACCCAACTGAGGGAACAATTTCTATCTATTTACCCTGTCTTTGGACTTTACTATGGGGAAGGACAGTTGAGCTTTTTGTTTCTGTTCACCCCAGGTTCCATATTTATGGAAAAACAAATCTTGTTTGAGATTTATGTTGCCCTAATGCTTAATGCTGTAATAACAATGTGACATTTTATACACACTTGATGTTTTTTAAGATGTGTTTAAAATGCTTTTATGTCAGTAATTCACAATAATATTTATCTTGTATAGTCCATGAGGCTACATGAGTTATTGCAGGGTGGCATGAGCATGTGGTTTATTTATCAGTTGCATATCCCATAGCAATGCTTTTATTCCTTTAGTTCTTATTCTTGGTGTTAACATATCAGTAGCAATTTAGAAAATGTAGGTGCTAGTACAATACAATAAGATTTTTCTTGGCAGTAATACTGTAATATAGTGTATGACTTACATAATATTTATTTACATGTGAGTGATATATTGCTCATAAATATAAATGAGATAATCTAAGCAGACACTTTCAAGAAGTGACTTTTTACATGATGTATTTTTTTCTTAAACAGACAAAATTGAAGAAGCACAAAAAGAACTTAATGAGACAGAAGACCAACAGAAAGGTAAAACAGCAAAAGCAATTTTTGGAAAGCTGATCAAAGCCTTTTGAAATCTGTGGAAAGTCTACCATTGATTTAGCTGGGTTTAGGGTCAAGCCAATAGAATGCATGACTGTAGATTAAATGCTGTGTCAACACCCAGTTTTGCTAACAAACACTTGCTTAAATTTACCCACTTGAGTCATTCCATTGATTTTGCTGAAGTAAATAAAGCTAAGCCTGTACTGACATTTCAGCTCATAATAGGGGTTAATTGATTAATAACTATATTTCGTCCATGGTGATAAATTTGTGCTTGGTTAATATGGATTATGAGAAGACACTTACCAGTTATTTTAACATACAGATGAAAACTACTTGGCAGAGACTAGTGGTGGCTGGTGGTAATGGTCATATAAGGTTGACTGACAGCAATAGCATAGGAAATTGATGCTTTCTATCATAAATGTTAATGGCATTTGTTTACTCATTGATAGTGTGTTGAAGTCTTATCTGACCTGTTGCAATTGGTGAACAGTTTGGTGAATCTTTGATGTTGTTGCCTGGTAAGAGTTGCTTAATTTTATACATGTGTCATAATTTTTTACAGGCCACAGTTTCAGACTTTACCAATAGCCCTTCTACAAAATAGAGATTGCATTTGTCTACGTCACAGAGGTGGTGTGTGCCCTAATTACTGTTTGCAAAGTACAGGGTCAATCAATGGAAGCAGTGAAAACTTTTGGTATGAAGAAAAACAACTAGAGGGTCTTTTGGGGAGGAAGTTGGATGCAAACTTTTGTTTTTATGTATTAGAGCAGGGGTAGGGAATCTTTTTTGGGTCAGGGGCTGCTGACCCACAGAAAAATCAGTTGGGCAAGGGACAGTGAGGGTTGGAGTGCCTGCGCAGGCTCACCTATGCTGGGGGCAGGAGAAGCCCTGAACCCGGGGGCTAGATCCAGGCAAGCTGGGGACTGCATCTGACCCCTGGTCTTTAGGTTCCCCACTTCTGTATTAGAGCTTTGACATTTCACCAAATGTTTGTAAAGGGTGAAGTAAACAAAAATAACAGCTTAAATGATGAAACCAGGAGGCTTAAAGCTATAGTTCTATATTTGAGTATCCTTTGCAAATTTAGAGATTTCCATTTCCACAGATCAGACTTGTTAACTATGTTTTATATTCAGAGCCATGCATGGAGCTGGCATAGTTGAAATTATGTGCCTGGTTAAACCTGTGCAGCCCCACTGAAGGCAGTAGAGTTGCCAAGGTATAACTAAGGATACAATGTGAAGACAACATGGTTACGGAGGTCAAATGATGACAACAATTGGCCTTCAGGATCTCTACTTACTACTACTACTACTACTACTGACTTGACTTCCAGCTGTTAGTCTGGACTGGCAGTTGGATAATTTGATATGGAAATAATTGAGACAATAAGTGGAGAGACACTTTTAAACAAAATATCTTTCCTAAGTAGAGATGAACTCTTCCTCTTGTAAAAACATTTATTTATTTCATTTTTGTTTATATGTCTTACAGTGACTAGTATGAGCTAGATTCTACTGGATTTCATTTGATGAAGCAATCAAATTCTTAAGAATATTGAAAGATAGAAAAGAATATTTGTCTAAAACAAAAAAAAATATGGATGCCTCCATATAATGATGAAGAAACGAAGTAAAATATACACAAATTCACCTAAAGTTTCCTTTCCTTTCCTTTCCTTTCCAACTTACCAAATGGTCTTTTCAATATAGAGATTCTTTAGATAAGTGTCTTTCTTATTTAAAATAGGGTAATAAATTCCACAAATTTACGAATGAGTTACAGTTTGGTAGTAATGTAATTTATGTACCCTGCTTGTAGAGAAAAATGTTTTATGAGGTTATTATTCATGCTGTTTTTTCAGCTGCCAGTAATTTGCCATTGATCAGATTTATAAATGTGGGTGTGTGTGTGTGTGTGTGTGTGTGTGTGTGTGTGTGTGTGTGTGTGTGTGTGTAACAATCCACAAAAAGAGTTTGTATTATATATGCTTTGTTTTCACTATGTAAAGTAGTTAAAAAAAGATAATTTTAATAGATCTTTTGATCACACACTGTGAGAAAAATAAAGATGCAGAATAGCAATATTTATAGGCAGCTTTCTCTACCTGTGGACATTACATGTTTACAGCATGTCCCCACTCTGCCTAGCATCTCTAATTCACTATAGAAAGCTCAGTCTCTGTCTCTGTTTGACCAATAATAAAAGTTCCCGTTGCCATCTTGTTGAATTTCATACAAGAACATTTGTTTCCTCCCATGTGACTTTCCATGTGTGGCTCTCCATAGTATCAGCAAAGCTAACTCATTATCTTGCTTCAAATCTCTTCTTAAAATCTTCCTTTGCTATTGAATTGTACGAAATCCATGACAATAATTAGGCTGCTGTTGTGCTGAGACCATTGCCTATCAAGCTGACCAATATTGTCTCATTTTTTCCTTTTACTCCACTGTGGCCTATCTGTATCCACTTGTCTCTTGTGTTATACTTAGATTGTAAGCTCTTCAGGTCAGAGGCTATATTTTTGTTCTGTTTGTACTGTGTCTAGTGCAGTGGGGTCCTGGTGGTCTAGATATCTAGATAATTTTAATAATATTTAGACTAAATCTCCAACTAGAAAACCAAGACTTTCTAATTTAAAAATATCTTGGACTTGATTACATTGAATATATGTGACAGAAGAAAGAGTTTGACCATTTCTAATTCAAATGAAATAAATATTCATTTATGCAATACATTGAACTCCAGTTTAACTTAGGAAAGGAAGCTTGCTGTCGTAACTAGGACTTTGTCAGCTGTACCACAAATAGGAGTCATGGGCTTGATGCAGGCATTATCGTATTATGTAGGTGGCTGCCAGACTAGAAGATCATAACGGTCTCTTCTGGCATGAAAATGTTTGGGTAGGTCTACGCTTACAGCAGCCGGTCAAGTACAAATATTGTATGCCCATCTAGCATGAGCGTAAATAGCAGCATAGATGGTGCAGCATTGATTAGAGCATCGTTGGGTATATATACCTCATCAGACTTTGTGTACGCCCAAGCCATGGCTCCTATATACAGTGCTGTATTTAGCAGTGTAGTGACCAGTTGTCATGATCATGAGGGATGGCCAGCAGCCTGGGGACTAAGGGGTTAACTATGTCCCTATACCTAACTAGGTAGCAGGCAGCCAATAGAAATGTAGGTAGGAATTTCAAACTGGAACAAAGGAATTTTTGGTTTCTCCCTCCTTTGTTTCTGGGCAGTTTCTCTCCAGATACTGAAGGGTACAGACATCATGTCTCAACTAACCTAGCTATCCATTTGTCCCGAAAGTTAGAACAAAATAAACTGTTTGGGTGGGATAGTCTGTGTGTGGCTTAAGGTTAACCTTCTGTCTGCCTCTCCCCAAAGCAGCACAGAAAACAAGAGGGGAAAAAACCTGCAAAGCTTGCAACTCAAAAGAAAAACCTATGTCCTTTTAAAATCCTGGGTTCTCAAAATCATCCCACCGCTCTGCCACCATGTTAAGGCTAAATCCTCACTCTGGCACGCTGAATGCAGAAGTGGGGGCCTGCAAAAGTACCCCCAAACTTTATCTTTCTAGGCTTTGGTATAAAGCTTCCCCCCAAAATCTTAAAAACCTAGATTTTGGGGATAAAAATCCACTGCCCCCAGCTATGTAATGGTAAGAAAACCAGGGAAGAGATCACTTGGGAAATCTCAGCCCTAAAGTAAAACTAGGACACAAAAAGATTAACCAATACCAGGTTAACAAAAAAAAAAAAAAGAGAGAGAACTTTTATTATCACCACAATACTCCTGTTACAAGCATAATGACTAGATGGAAAAGTCACCAATTAGTATACTCATGGGGGACCCTCATGGGCCAAAAGCTTAGTTACAAAGGAGAGGAAACCCCATTTTTAAATGCACAGACATCAGATTCCCATTCCCAAACCATAAAACAATAAAACCTAATGGATTTATCTAAACTTTGCCCTACTTACAGATAGTGAAGAGTCTTTTCTTGGAGAGAGACACGATGTCTGTCCCCCTCAGTATCTGGAGAGAAACTGCCCAGAGACAAAGGAGGGAGAAACCAAAAATTCCTTTGTCCCAGTTTGAAATTCCTACCTACATTTCTATTGGCTGCCTGCTACCTGGTTAGGTATAGGGACATAGTTAACCCCTTAGTCCCCAGGCTGCTGGCCATCCCTCATGATCATGACACCAGTGTTCTCTGTAAGCTGTGCGCATATGTGGCCATCCAGAAGAGATTCAAATGCCATCCGGCTGATTAGGTTTGTGTTTCTCCTGGTGGTGCACATTCACACATGCCTCAGTGCACATGCAAATCTATTAAGCACATGAATGGAAAAGATTAGAGGGCACATTGGTAATAACCCATTGCTGGACCTTTTACCCAATACCTCTTCCCTGCCCACCTATGCACCATAGTGAGCTTAGATACAGCCTGCCTTTCATCCTGCCAAGTAGCTACATGTACCCTATGTGTGGCTGCAAGTGTAGACAAGGCCTATGATTCTGAGTAATGGAAAATGGAGTGAGCAGCAGACTTGTTAGATGACCAGCTGCTGCTGCTGCTAATTAGTGTGACTTACGGGCAGCCTTTTCATTTTCAAAGCTCTTTATAAGCTTATTCCTGCTCCCATTGAAATATATGAGAAAATCACTATTGACTTCAGTGAGAGTAGGATTAGGCCTTGCTCCTTGCTCAATATTCCTATTTTACAGATGGGGCAGGGGAGAAACAAGGAGGTGGTGAATTTCCCTAGGACACAGATAGGAAGCAGTATTAGAGCTGGGTGTGAGGAGGTACAACACCCATGCCAGACAAAAACAGGTTAAACAGCATCATTGGGCTCAGGCAGTCCCACCCCACCCTGCAGCATTTCCAAGGAATGCCGCTATTGGAGCAGGCACGTTAAAGGGAGACACTCAGTGCAGAAAGCCATAGCCTGGGGAAGTGGATAGGCCTCTCGTCTTCCGCTTCCAGAAAGGAGCAGAGCAGAGAGCCAAGCTACTTTGGTAAGCCAAGTGATAGGACAGGTAGGTGGCTGGTGGATCCAGAGAGAACAGAGAAGCTGGTGCTGCTCTTTATTTCTATTAATTTAGTATCCTTCTCTTTGTTGCCATGAAAACTGGGATTAGGGGTCTGATCCTGGGGAATATGCAAGAGGTCTGAACATACAGACTTTAGCTAGTTGCTACAAGAGTCCGTGGGCGGGGACCTAGAATAGAAGGAGGGAAGCTCCTCAACATAAGAGATGGAATGACTATCAGGCCTGGGGCTGGGCCAGGGCTGTTGATTTGGTGTAAAATGCAGGGACTATTGGATGAAAACCCTGGTTTATCCCAAACAGGCTGAGAGTAACAGTGACCCTGCTGGAGGGCCACCTCACAAGGCAATGGGGCAACCAGTGGAGCTGTCAGCAGGACCAGAGGTGAAAAAAATGTGCAACTTTGTACCTAGCCACAATGTGGCGCAGCAGCTGGTGAATCTGTTTGCCACATTGGGATTCAAACTCAAGAGTTGCTAGCTCCCAAATCTGCTTTGACCATAAGGCTGTGTCTATATCTTCTGTTTCTATTTTGGAGGAAAGTCTATTTTATTTTATTGTTTACTTAGTAAATGCACTGTGTATTCACTGCTGGTGCTAGACGAAGCAAGGGCTGGTATTGTGACAATTTGAGAGAGCAACAGCTTTACAGTTGTAAAATTAACATTTCATCCTCTGAAACTTTTACAAAAACTTTATCACATTCATATGATGTTAGAATAACAGAATTTTGATCTTTTGCTATGTTTTTGAGTAACAGTTCAACAAAAGAGATTTTAGGATGCTCCTATTATATTTTTTCCATGCCCCAGATGTCCAGAATAAAAAAAACCTTTCTGATCATAAACAAGAAATAACTCCTTCAAAACTAAGGCTGTGCTGCAGAGTTAAACCTGCAACAGTATTTTGTGTCCCACCAACCCCAGGCTGAGGATATTTGGTTTGCTGTGATTGCAGATATGCTTGTGCATGTTGTGCTGCCCTGCCGATGTCCCTGTTTATGTAGTCCTTGTGAGCTGGTAAGGTCTTGAATTGTGAAGAATCTAGCAAGAAAAGACAAATGGCATGAAAGGCATTTGTGTACCTCAGGATGTAGACATCTGCCTGTTTAGCGACTTGTTCCCATTGTCCTTAGTGAATTCCCCCAGGAGTATAAAACAGGTATACACATTTTAAGGCTTCTTTACATTGCCAGAGGGGTGCAAAGGAGCCTTATTGTAAAGGACAGTGTGGCCTTATAGAAATGCATATGGTTCTTTAGGGTACGTCTACACAGCAACATTATTTCAAAATAACTAGTGTTATTTTGAAATAATTTGGTCCGCATCTACACAGCAGGCAGTTATTTCGAAATAATATTGAAATACTTTCAAGCTGGAGGACTTCTTACTCTAACTCCTGTAACCCTCATTGTACGAGGAGTAAGGGAAGTCGGAGGAAGAGCGCTCTATTTCGAAATATGTGCTGTGTAGATGCTCCCAATTTCGAAATAAGCTACACAATCGACATAACTCAGTTTGCGTAGCTTATTTCAAGTTAAGCCTTGCTGTTTAAATGCACCCTAAGTGATTAGAACTGGTCTAAATTTTTGGACTGAAAATATGTCCTGTCAACATGTGGTCCACTAACTGTTTGCTATTGACCTTTCTGGAGATGTTCAATAGTCAATATAAATTGTCGTTTGAGTCCCCAGCCCTCACTTGCTCTTGAGTTGCCAATGGAGCAACAAGAGCATATTGACTTATAACTGAAAGTAGAGGGTCAATATTAGCTATGTTATTATTAGGCAGAGAGGCTTTGGGGATTTTCTCCAATGCTCTCCAGTCCCATTTTCTACCCATTGTACTGTTGTTTAAATAAAACTACCAAAATAATTGAAATTCTATGATTATATTTCATTATATTAAGCAATAAAAAAATATATTTTTTTTAAAAGACAGTATTTCTAAAAGCGCACCAAAAGAGTAAAAATAAAGTTTTCAGCTACCAATTTAGGAGAAAGATTGGATGGCTAAATACAATTCAAGGTAGTTGCAAACTGTTAGCCATCCAATCTTTCTCTTAAATTGGTTGCTGAAAACTTTATTTTTACTCTTTTGGTGCACTTTTAGAAAGATTAAGATTGTCTTTTTAAAAAGTGTGTGTGTGTGTGCGTGCGTGCGTGCGTGCGCTCGCGCGCTTTTTGGTCTTAAATGTAGTGTGTTTCCACTGAGAAAAACAGTGGCTGGGTTTGATCCGACACAGCATTTTAAAAAATTGTCCAAAAACAGCGCTTGACTTCAGAGGGCAGTCCTGGGGCAGCTATTCCCCCTCTCTGGCTCTTGGGTTGCTGTTACCCTGATTTTGGGCTGCTGTCTGCCAAGCTCTGGAGCTCCTGCTACTTGAGCTCTGGAGCTGCTGTCTCCCAATTCTGGGGTGTCCCCTGGTTCTGGAGCTATTCTCACAATGGCTCTGGAGCTATTCTCACAATGGTTCTGGAGCTGCCTAACCTGTTCAGGGGCTATTTTCCCTCTGGCTCCAGAGGTGCTATTCTCCCAGCTTTCAGGCTGCAGCTCCTCCTCCCCCCGCACCCCCATACTCAGGGACTGCTGTCTCTCACCCTCCCCCCCGGGCTGCTGCTCCCCAGCTCTGGAACTGCTGTTTCCCTTCCACACACAGTCTGGGATTGCTGGCTCCCCTCCCTCCCACACACAGTGGGGATGCTGCCCTCCCCCAAACTCTGGGGCAGTTGCCCTCCTGGTTCTGGGGCTGATGCCCCCCCTTGGTCTTGGGCGGGCTGCCTGCAGGAGCTAGCAGGGGTGGCCTGCCGGGGGGGAGCAGGGAGCCAGAGCTGGCGGGGACGGCCTGCTGTATCGGCCACAGTGGGAGGCAGGTGGCAGAGCACGCACAGAGCATGCCTACAGGAGCTGAGGGGCGGCCGCGTTGGTGAATGCGCAGAAGGGGCAAGTTGAAAATCCCATGACAGACAGACAAGAATGGTGACGGCTTAATAGAAAGATTGTCTAGATATGCAGAAGTTTACAGAATTTTAACATAACATAAGAACGGCCATACTGGGTCAGACCAAAGGTCCATCCAGCCCAGTACCCTGTCTGCCAACAGTGGCCAATGCCAGGTGTCCCAGAGGGAGTGAATCGAACAAGTAATGATCAAGCGATCTCTCTCCTGCCATCCATCTCCACCCTCTGACAAACAGAGGCTAGGGACACCATTCCTTACCCATACTGGCTAATAGCCATTTATGGACTTAACCTCATGAATTTATCTATTTCTCTTTTAAACCCTGTTATAGTACTAGCCTTCACAAGGAGTTCCACAGATTGACAATGCGCTGTGTGAAGAACTTCCTTTTATTTGTTTTAAACCTGCTGCCCATTAGTTTCATTTGGTAGCCCCTAGTTCTTATATTATGGGAACAAGTAAATAACTTTTCCTTATTCGCTTTCTCCACACCACTCATGATTTTATATACCTCTATCATTTCCCCCCTTAGTCTCCTCTTTTCCAAGATGAAAAGTCCCAGTCTCTTTAATCTCTCCTCATATGGGACCCATTCCAAACCCCTAATCATTTTAGTTGCCCTTCTCTGAACCTTTTCCAATGCCAGTATATTTTTTTTGAGATGAGGAGACCACATCTGTATGCAGTATTCCAGATGTGGGCGTACTATGGATTTATATAAGGGCAATAGGATATTCTCCGTCTTATTCTCTATCCCTTTTTCAATGATTCCTAACATCCTGTTTGCTTTTTTGACTGCCGCTCTACACTGCGTGGACATCTTCAGAGAACTATCCACGATGACTCCAAGATCTCTTTCCTGATTAGTTGTAGCTAAATTAGCCCCCATCATATTATATGTGTAGCTGGGGTTATTTTTCCCAATGTGCATTACTTTACATTTATCCACATTAAATTTCATTTGCCATTTTGTTGCCTAGTCACTTAGTTTGGTGAGATCTTTTTTAAGTTCTTCACAGTCTGCTTTGGTCTTAACTACCTTGAGCAGTGTAGTATCGTCTACAAACTTTGCCACCTCGCTGTTACCCCTTTCTCCAGATCATTTATGAATATGTTGAATAGGATTGGTCCTCTACGACTGACCCTTGGGGAACACCACTAGTTACCCCTCTCCATTCTAAAAATTTACCATTTATTCCTACCCTTTGTTTCCTGTCTTTTAACCAGTTCTCAGTCCATGAAAGGATCTTCTCTCTTATCCCATGACAACTTAATTTACATAAGAGCCTTTGGTGAGGGACCTTGTCAAAGGCTTTCTGGAAATCTAAGTACACTATATGTACTGGATCCCCCTTGTCCAAATGTTTGTTGACCCCTTCAAAGAACTCTAATAGATTAGTAAGAAATGATTTCCCTTTACAGAAACCATGTTGACTTTTGCCCAACAAATTATGTTCATCTATGTGTCTGACAATTTTATTCTTTACTATTGTTTCAACTAATTTGCCTGGTACTGACATTAGACTTACCAGTCTGTAATTGCTGGGATCGCCTCTAGAGCCCCTTTTAAATATTGGCGTTACATTAGCTATCTTCCAGTCATTGGGTACAGAAGCCGATTTAAAGGATACGTTACAAACCCATTGTTAATAGTTCCGCAATTTCACATTTGAGTTCTTTCAGAACTCTTGGGTGAATGACATCTGGTCCCGGTGACTTGTTACTGTTAAGTTTATCAATTAATTCCAAAACCTCCTCTAATGACACTTCAATCTGTGACAAGTCCTCAGATTTGTCACTTACAAAGGACGGGTCAGGTTTGGGAATCTCCCTAACATCTTCAGCTGTGAAGACTGAAGCAAAGAATTCATTTAGTTTCTCTGCAATGACTTTATTGTCTTTAAGTGCTCCTTTTAAAATGTTGTGTGCAGAATTTTTTAGTGCAGAATGTTAAAATTTTTGGCACAGAATTCCCCAGGAATACTAAGAGTGGTATGATCCTGTTTAGATAAAGAAAAGGTATGGATGGACACTGATTTCAGAAAAGTGCCTGTGGATGATGTTGTTCAAAAATAGCTGTTCCTGAATAACTCCATGTGTACACAAGTCCACAGTATTACCCGTCCACCTACCATTCATTGGCCTTTTGGGGGGGCATCTGCCTCCCACTTTGAGCATTAGCAGGCAGTTTGAAAATCTTCTGTCTAGTGACCTACTAGATTATTTGTAAAGGTTTGCAAGGGCGAGGGAGCATCCGTGTACAATTCTTAGTTTTTGCTGTGATAACTAGCAATGGTACTGCATGACGTGGTGATTTGGGGTCTCAGCTTGGGGGGGGTATGAGACAGAAGGCTGGGGGCGTGGGGTCTCAGCAGGGAGGTTTGTGAGGGGGTTGGGGTGCAGGATCTCGGCAGGGCACTGGGTGAGTTGGCTGGAGGTGCGGGGTCTCGGCTTAGGGGGGTGGGAACCACTTACTAGTTTTCACGTGGCTCCCAGTACTGTAGCTCAGGCACCACCTACCACTGCTTTTTTTCAAATCTAGCTGATTTGTTTTGCATTAATCACTTGAGTTAACTATGATTAACTGAGAACCTTAATTTTCATGCCATTGAGAGTTTGTCCTCACCTGCAGTGCTGGCTGTGTTCACTTTAGTCAGCCTACCGCCAAAAAGATGTAACAGACACGGAGAGATTTGCAAGTCAGGCAGTGAAAACGATTAGAGACCCAGTAAGGTTATGCGTGGAGAGAGACTGAACAGACTGGGACTGCATCATGCTGCCAGCAGACAGCTCCCTGGGCATGCCAACGCTACACATACCAATGAATAAATGGGCACAAATTGGGGGTGCTTGTTTCTCAGACCTTGTGCCTGCTCTGCTGCAGACATGTTTAAAACTCCCCCAGGGCACCTAAGGCTGGCACAGATTTGCTGCTGCCCCACGGCTTGGGTGAGCGGGGTCAGGGTGCAGAGAGCACCAAACACAGCAGGGGCACGCATGCCCATGCTGGGGTTGTAGCAACCCTACCCCGCACTTTCACCTTCTCTGTTCAACCAAATACCCTCTGCCCTGCATGCGGCCCCACCCTCCCTCATTTCCAAAGGCTACCAAGGCTCCGCCCCTCCCCATTCCCAAAGCTTGCTGAGTGGATTCGTGCTGCCTTGGCTCCCTAGCTGGTGTTTCTGGAGATAGCCGAGGGGCTCCGGCTCTTCCCCTGCCCCTGACCCCTGCTGCAGCTGCCTCCGTCTCCTCCCCAGTGGGGGGCCTGAGTAGCTTGGCAGAGCGGCCGCTGCAGGATGGATTTTGCTGCTCCCGCGCTCCTGCACCCCTCTCCCACACCCCTACCCCACCAGGGCTGGGCCCGCAGCACCACTGGGCAGTCACACAGGTCTGACCCAGTATGGCCATTCTTATGTTCTCTTGTGCGGAGACTCACTTCTGACTTCCTACCAATGGGATTTTAAGGCTGCACAACTCCCTGCCTTACTCACTCAGATATACCCTCAGCATGCAAACTATCAAAAAAAGGCCAGCATCTGTGCTTTGCTTTCTCCCCAAAGGGCCATGACCCGTGTATTGCCCATAGTTGTAAATTATCACACGATGCTTCTAAGTAAGCACATTTATCCTTGATATAAATCCATTGCAGAGAAAACACATACCAATAACAGTTGCGACACACATGCTAAAAATCTTACCAGAGTTCACTTTCAATGCCAGCTAAGGGCTGTGGTAGGTTTTAGTCATTCAAAACTCACAACTAGGTTTTCCTCTGTGGTTACAAGTTCACAGTTGTTTTCTCTCCAGAAAAAAGACTGGGCAGATCTAGGCTGAGCCTTTTATCTTGCCTTCTGTAACAAGTAATCAACGAACAAGGAACTCTCTCCTCAGGGTATGGCTTTAAAAGAAGGTGGGGGTTTTGCATAGCCAGAGTTGGGGACTTTTATGTTCTCCTGTCCCTAAAAATTCCCCAAAATATCAACTTAACACTTACCCAAAAGTCCATACTTGTCTGGAACATTTTCAATGTACAGTTGAACCTTTCTCATCCAGCATTCTCTGGACTGACAACATCCATGGTCTGGCATGATTTTAGTTAGCCCGGTGTCCACTTATCATGGGTGTAACCAAATTTCCTGTGGTCCCATAAAGTTTGTTTGCAGCCACTAATCCTGGCTCTCAGTGTTCAGCTGTTATTTAGCTCTAATTTACCCCTACATGTTTTCCAAGAGCCCAGTAATCAGTGGAAGTATTGTTAATACTACTAGACAATGTTGACCTTCTGTGGTTTGGCAAATTCTTTGGTTTGTCACTAGTCAAGTCCCAAAGGTGCCAGACTAGAGAGGTTCAATCTATAGTCTTTAGAACTAGGGATATTAAGCATGTAATTTGTTAATCGTATAGTCGACTAATTTTGTCGACTACACTACTAATTGATAAGGACAAGCACTGTAACCACTCAGTTCCGGCTCATGCCTGGTTCTGGGAGTTAACCCCACTGCGGTTCTGCAATAAAAGTATTTTAGAAGCCAGGGGAGCAGGCACCCCAGCTCAGTCCCAGCTTGCTCAGGGAAGTGTTATTGCAGAGCCGCAGAAGGAGGTAGTCCCTGGGACCAGTGCAAGCCAGGACTGAGCTGGGTTGCCTGCCTGCTGGCCCCCAAAAAAACTTTTCATGCCGAGCTGCTGTGGAGTAACTCCCAGGACCAGCGCAAGCCCAGCTCCCTGCCTGCCGGCTCCTAAAATATTTTTAATAGAGAGTCACAGCGGAGGTGGCTTCCAGGACCCAGGGTGAGCGGGGACTGAGCCAGGCTGCTGGGCAGCCCTCTAATTTATTGGCAGAGCCATGGGGAAGGGGGAATGCATGTAGTTGGTAGCAAAATTGTTTAGCGAGCTACACTAGTACATCCCTGTTTAGAATTCCCAGCTCTTACATCTGTCACGTTTCCCCCACAGAGATTACATACAATCCTGGCCCACAATAAGACATAAACATAATACACATGGTACAGGCTATTTCAGGAAATTTCCCTATATATCAAACAGTGTTTTCACCTTCTTGCCATTTAGATCTACTCTATACCATATCACAGTAGAATCTAAGCATATCTTTCACATTAATTTATCCTTAAAACATCCCTAATGAAGCAGGAATTATTTGGAAAATACCTGTTTTACAACTGGGAACCAAGGCACAGATTAGATGTGAAATCCACCTCCATTTAGTTGAACAGGAATTTTGCCATTGACTTAGATGGGGCCAAGATTTCTTGTGAAGGGTATGTCTGCTCTGCATCTGCAAGCAAGCCTCTCAGCCCATGTTTGCAGACTTGTGCTAGCAGGACTTGCTCTAAGAAGCTAAAAATAGCTCTTTAGAGCCCCCTCCTGCAAGCTCCAGTCTGAGCTGCAACATCTCTTTGGCTTTTCAGCACACTAGCATAAGCCCTGTTGGCACAAGTGGACTTGAACTAGGAGGCTCAGTCCCTGATGTACTGTAGATATACTCATAGTGACTTGCTCGAGGCCACACAAAAAGTCTGGCAGAACCAGAAACTGAACCTGGATTTTATGAGTCCCTATAACTGTGTCTTAAACACACAACCATAAATTTTCAATAAGCAAAGTTGAGTGATGTGGTGGTAAAAACAGCAGTGTCCAGTTACGCCTCTCATTAGAAGCTGAGAGAGGTCTTGCAGCTAAAAAGACAAAAGGTTAACAGTGAGAAACATGAGGCTGGTTTTAGGCATGTTAGCAACACAAGTCAGAGACTCAAAATTCAGCTCTTGCTTCTCAGGACATCAGGCATAGGTTTTAGCATGTTCGGGTCCCTAGAAATGAGAGATTCTGGAGGGAATCCACTCCAGCCCTACTCTGCTAGATGGTGCATTTTAGGCTCAGGATGAGAACTGTATTGGATGTGACTCTCAAAAACAGACTTGTTAGTTTTTCATTCCACTACAAATTACTCAATATTATTTCAGTTTGCAGCAAAATGCTAGAATATATTGAAATGTTTTACTAGATTTGTTAAAATGATAGTAGGTTATTACATTTTTATGTATTTGTGTTGTAATAATTCATATAGTGATGAATTTACCATTTCTTTTTCTGTTTTAACAGATATCACAGAAGCTGGCAGCAGAGGAACCTTAGATACAGTTAAAGGCGTGAAACGGAAGAAGATTGTAACTGAAAACCATCTGAAAAAGATACCAAAATCGCCTTTGAGAAACCCCCCTCAGGCCAAGCATCATCAAAATGTAGAGGAATCTTTATCATCTAAAATTCTTCCTGATGCTTCAGAACATCTACAGGCAAAGAATCAGTTACCTATACAAAATGGAAAACAATGTGTGAAACAAAATGGGGAAATGCTTAGTAGCAAGGTAACTAATGAAACATTCAAATCAGAGACATCGATGCAGACAAAGCTTTCATTGTTACATAAGTCTTTGGATTTGAATAAATGGACAGCAGAAGACTGTGATACAAGCCAATTAAACTTGCCAGAGAGGAAGCCTCTCTCTAACTCCTTGTCAAGTAAATCAAAGACTGACAACAATGAATGTATTACTTTTGTTGATGGTAGTACTTCATCCTCATGTAGAAGTACGGCATTTGATGTCTTATTAAAAGCTATGGAACCTGAACTGAACACCTTAGCACAAGAGTGCCCTCCTTGTGGGATGCAAATAGAAAAAGTGAGACCAAGTAAAACTACAAGCACCTCTTCGAGTCTCACATCCAATACAATGAGTGTCCAAAATCATTTTGCTTTGTCACAGCAAGAGTTTGTAGCTGGATCACACTACTACCCTTGTACGTCACATAATGTGCATGCAGTAACATCAGGGAAGAGTGAACAAGCACAGACCAAGGCAATTTCTCATTCACAAGAACAATTTATAGCTAATACTGGACAGCAAAATCAACAGTTTGTTGTGTGTTCAGGTTTTACTAGATCACTGGTACATCAGCAAGGTCAAGGTAACCCCAAAGTCCCTCAGATATACAGTATAGCAGTAACCTCTTCTGTAGTACACTCCCCCTCTTCTACTGTTACTCAGGTTTTTCCTCAAAACCAGCTAGTAACTAGTTCATCTTCATCTTTGTCAATTAATCCATCTCATTCAACACACTTACCTGTAGCTCCCCTGTATAATTCAGCCCAAATAGCATCAGTTGTCAACCATGGTGTAGAACAAATATGTAGTCTTCTGAAAGACCAGAAACCTAAAAAGCTAGGAAAATATGTTTGTGAGTATTGTAATAGGGCTTGTGCCAAGCCTAGTGTTCTCCAAAAGCATATCCGATCCCATACAGGAGAGCGACCATATCCGTGTGTGACGTGTGGATTTTCATTTAAAACCAAAAGTAATCTGTACAAGCACAAAAAATCTCATGCACATGCAATCAAACTTGGACTTGTCTTACAACCGGACTCTGGCGGTCTGTTCCTATCCCATGAATCAGACAAAGCTCTTAGTATTCATTCAGATGTGGAGGAAAGTTGTGAGAGTGAAGATGAAGGCACTGCTGATGAAAGACAAGATGATCATGGATCCTTAGAACTGGAGCCTGCACAAATAGTGAAAATCATTTCAAATTCTGAAATGTTACGGAAAGGTAGCCCCATTCCACTAAGCAATCCAAACTGCATAATAGGTGACTCTTCATTGCAGGACACAGAGCCACGAATTAGGGCAGCTTTACCTAAAGTGGTAGTTCATCCTGTGAATGTGTCTCCTTTAAGGGCTGATAGTCCCAAAGTAACAGACTCCACAGTTGAGCTTGCTGCAGCACAGAGACAAGGAGATTTTAAAGTTACAAATATGAAATCAAATGTAACACCCATGGCCTCTTTGAAGGAGACAGATGTTAAGCACCACCAGAAAATAGAAATGGGTCCGTTAGAAGAACAGCTTGGGTCTGCTGTAGGAACAGTGCATGCACAGCTACAAAGACAACAAGCAACTGACTGTTCCCAGGAACAAGGAAAATGTCTTTTGAGCCCTAGGAGTTTAGGTAGCACCGATTCGGGTTACTTTTCACGTTCTGAGAGTGCAGATCAAATAATGAGTCCTCCAACTCCATTTGTCAGGGGATTGCCCATCTCTGAAAAAGACCCAAATAAAAATCTGCCCTCCATGCCACGAGTAAGTGCCACAGTGGCATCTGTTGTACAAACAGCTTGTGCTGAAAAACATTTACTTCTCTCTGGTCAAATGCGGCCACCAATGGCAACCAAAACACTTGAGGAACGCATCTCAAAGTTAATATCAGATAATGAAGCTGTCGTGGATGACAAACAGCTAGATAGCGTGAAACCAAGAAGAACATCTCTTTCAAGAAGAGGCAGTATAGACTCACCAAAATCGTACATATTTAAAGACTCCTTCCAGTTTGATTTAAAACCAATGGGAAGAAGAACTAGTTCAAGCTCTGACATACCAAAGTCTCCTTTCACACCAACTGAGAAATCAAAGCAAGTTTTTCTTCTGTCTGTACCATCCCTTGATTGTTTACCTATAACCAGAAGTAATTCTATGCCTACGACCAGCTATTCAGCTGTACCTGCAAATGTAATACCACCTCCTCATCCAATTCGAGGAAGTCAGTCATTTGATGATAAAATTGGCTCTTTGTATGATGATGTCTTTCTATCAGGACCTGTCGCCCCACTGCACCAAGGTGGACATACTCGCACCCTTGTTAGACAGACTGCAATAGAAGACTCTTCAACTAGCGAAAGCCACGCTCTTGTGTCAGCCCGATCTGTAGAAGAAAGTTATCATGGATGTAATTTATCTAATGAACTCTCATTGCCAAGGAGCAAGTCCCTTGCACAAGTATCAAATTTGGAAAAAGTAAAGAAATCTCATGCAGGGCGAGGGACAATGTTTGAGTGTGAAACTTGCAGAAACAGATATAGAAAACTGGAAAATTTTGAAAACCACAAAAAAATTTTATTGTTCAGAGTTGCATGGACCAAAAACGAAGGCAGCTATCCGAGAGCCTGAACATAAGATAGTCCCTGGCACTACTCAACCTCAAATTCTGCACTACAGAGTTGCCAGTTCAACTGGTGTCTGGGAGCAGACACCGCAGATAAGAAAAAGAAGGAAGATGAAAAGTGTTGGAGATGATGATGAGCCACAGCAAAATGATACTGGCATACCATCAAAGAGTACAGAGGGTCAAAGTAAGTCAGGAGATTTTCCCAGCGTATCTACTAAACCTAATGCAACAATAGTAGTTTCACAACAGCATGGCAGCATTCCACTTCACAGATCTCAAATTCAGCTTGTGGCTCGAGGCACAGAACAAACCACTGAGCAAAAGAGCTCTCCACCTACAGAAAAGCAGGCAAGTTCAATTACACAAGAAAAGCTAGAGTTGAAAAGACAAGGAACTGGAATTTCAGTAATACAGCACACTAATTCACTGAGCAGACCCAGTTCGTTTGAGAAATCCGAATCTTTTGAAAGAGCATCTCCAGTTGCTTTTCAAGATGTTAATAAGGCTGGGAAGCACCATTCTTTGAACACAGTCGTAATTCAAGAGGAAAGGCATTCTCATCTGAATACTTCGCAGCATCGTCCACCGGTGTCTGCAGAAGTGCCCAGAGTGGAACTTCAGGAAAGTCAAATAGTCTCTAGTGAAAGAAATACAGTAATGCAACCATTAAAGCTAGTTCGTCAACATAACATCCAGGTTCCAGAAATACTGGTTACAGAAGAACCAGACAGGGACCAGGAAAACCAATTCAGTGATCATGAAAAAACAGAGAAGTTTAATTGGCCTCAGCGTAGTGAAACGCTGTCAAAATTGCCAACAGAGAAACTTCCACCAAAGAAGAAAAGAATCCGACTGGCTGATATTGAGCATTCTTCGGCTGAATCCAGCTTTGACTCCACGCTTTCTAGAAGTTTAAGTCGGGAGAGTAGTTTATCTCACGCCTCTAGTTTCTCAACTTCATTTGATAAAGAAGACATTTCTAAAACTGAGAATCCTTCCAAAATAGACCTTAATAAATCAGCAGAATTCCTTACAATTCCTGCCGGCTCAAATACGCTTGGTGTGCCTGCTCCTTCTTGCAGAGAAATGAGACGTGCTGCATCAGAACAAGTTAATTGCACACAACCATCCATGGAGGTTGTAGATTACAGAAGTAAATCTTTTGACTGTGGAAATATGTCTCCATCAAAACCTAACCCACTTGGAGAGAGATCCTCTCCAAAATTGTCTTCTGGTTGTGGAATTACTGGACATGTGCCTCTACTAGAAAGGAGGAGGGGGCCACTTGTAAGACAAATATCTCTAAATATTGCTCCAGAAAACCTTCTGCCCCAGGTTAAATCTTCATCTTCATTTCAAATATCTCATACAACGGACATGTCCACAGTGCCAGTTCACAGGCTGCAGACCTCTAGTAGAAATTTAGTGGAGTTTCCTTCAAGTTCTCAGCATTCACAGGTTTTCTCTAAGCCTTTGCATGAGTTTCAATCAGTAACTCAGAATTGTAACCCTCTTAGCCTGCCTTCTGTCCAGCAACCATTAGGTCCTGTTTTGCATAATCAGGTACAGCAGCCCTCAACACAGCATTCACAGACTTCTCTTAAAATACTGGCACCAGGAGAACAAATAGACACAAATGTCTTTTCTTGTCAGTCTGTTGAAAAGGAGCATTACTTTGCTCCCAAATATCAGCTTCCAGTTAAAGCACTGAATGTAAGTAAGTCATACTCTTCAAAACCAGTAACAACTGCTTTCCCAACCCACACTCTTCAAAGTCAAATTGATGTGGACCAGAGTGGAACTTCATTAGCTATACCTACGAAATTAGCTGACAGTATATCTAATCTGTATTCAGTGCCTCCCCTAAAACATAAGATATCTGAAAACTCAAGTGGTCAAATACATCACATTTCACCTTTTGTGGTTCCTGTTCGTATTCACAGTAATGTTCCATCTTATGGGTTTGCTACTGTTACACCTCTTCCCCAAATTTTAGTGACCCAGGATCAGGTAAATCAGTCTGTCTGTAAAACAAATGTGACAGTGCCAACGATAGAAGGCAAAACTCCGCTGCCAAAATTAAACAGAGATCATCAGAGGGTTTTGCCAAATCCACAATCAGCATCTGTAGTTGATCATTCATTTTCTGAGACCAGAAGCAGTAATTCACCTTTGTCAAGTTCCTTGAATATTATTCAGAAATTGCCAGTTACTGGACTCTTCCCCCAACAAGAAGCAGCAGCTTCAAGTAAACGCATGCTGTCACCAGCCAATAGTTTAGATATTGCCATGGAAAAACACCAAAAGCGTGTTAAAGATGAAAATGGAGCAGCTTGTATAACAGATGCTACATCAATGCATCCATTGAACATTCGAGCCACTGACCAAAATAGGCAAAAGAAACCAGTTTTGGTGCGACAGATTTGCACGACAGAGCCTCTTGAAGGTCTCTTACTAGAGCCTGATGTTATTCCACAACATGAAAAAAGCAGTGAAGTTAGCAGTTCACCAGATGTGCTATTGACTGACCATCATTCATCTGAAAGTATTAAAACTGGAGTTTCTGAAACCATTAAGGAGTCCTCAGAATTTGAAAATCTTACATCTTCACCTCCAAGTTTTGTGGTTAGAAAGCCAGCTGAATCTTCTGCAGTGAATAATGAGAATTCTCTTCGGAAGGCTTTAGGTAACAGTCAGGAAAGACAGTCCCCAGGGGTTAATAAGGAGGGAACGCAAATTAATAACCAGGGCCAAGCAAACCCTGCAACTACTCTGTCTGTGGCAAATGCAGGGGATACACAACAGTTGTCATTTCCAAGCCTAAAGACTTTAACAAATTTTTCATGGTGTTATCTATTAAAAAGTAAGCCATTACATTTGCTACAGAATGACCAAAAAACTTCAGCATATTCTACTTGGACTATTAGTCTCAACAATCCCAATCCACTTGGTTTGTCAACAAAGGTTGCTCTTTCCCTCCTAAATTCAAAACAAAAAGCTGAAAAACCACTATATACTCAAGCAATATCAACTCATTCCAGATCCGATGTATTGGTCTACTCAAGCAAATGGAGGAACAGCTTAACCAAGGTAATTAAAGTATAGTTAATGTATATTGATTCTAAGCATAGAATTTGTTTATAGAGTACTTGCTTTAAAAAGTATACTGCAGTTATGTTTTGAATAATGTATTGTGTGTTGATTTTTTTCCAATATTAATTATATGCATGACATGTTTGTGTCATAGTTGTGCGAGGATGCACTACTATAAAGATATGCTATTTCAGTTTTTAAAACCCCCTTTTCCTAGGGGTGTTTCACTTTTCATAAAACATTTCTTCCTAGATTAAAATTGGCACATAGACTTTGGACAGAACTCCATTTGGCTAGCTTTATATTGCAAAAATCGCTTCCATTTAAATACTTTAACACCTTCCATATAAAAGCAGTGTTGTTTGTAAATGAAAATTTTCAGGTAGTGTTTGACCATATAAAGTGAATGTTATTGTCTGATGTAAACTAGTGCTTTCAGATTAAGCAGTTAGCTATGGGTGTGCTACTAACTCTTTTGACATCATTGCTAGCTGTAACAAGGTTGGTGGGAGAGAGGGAGGATGTACTATTTCCCAACCACCACCAATTTGATTGTTTAGAATAGATGAAATAATTGCAAAAATGTCATTAAAAATGTTGTTACTGCTTTTTTAAGAATTTTTACTACTCTTTCTATTGATTGATGTTGTTCCAAAGATCCCATTAAATCTATAGTGGTAAGAACATGTTCAAAATAATATACATGACCCACAAAACTATGAATAATACCATTGATATGGAATCAGCTATGGAAGTAGCTTATAGGTCCTCAATAGAAAACCCTCAAACTATTCAGCACATTTGATAGCTTCCAACTGAAGAACAGCCCCTGACTGGAATAAGAAGTTTAAGGTTGAAAAGTCAGAACTCTTGAGGAAGCTTGTATAGTATCTATCTACTTAGAGCTAATGTTATAGTGTTTATTTGTGTGATCACCACAAAAATGTAAAAGCATTGAGGTCTGAGAGTTATACACAATTCTAGAAAGGGTTCTTCAGGGCATGGAGTTGGGTGTGGGGGGACTCGGGACAGGGGGTAGTGGTGCAGGAGTCATGCCAGAGGGCTCAGGGCAGTGGGCTGGAAGGCTGGGTGCCACCTGCAATGGTGAGGATGGCAATGCCAAGGACATCAGCATTACAAGCAGCTATATAGTTGCCTGCTTGCCTCAGATAGATACAAGAACAGCAAGCTACTGATAAATACTCATTATCAGAATATAAAATTACTTTTTTTTACTTTTTTCAAATGAAAACAAATAGAAATTTATCTTTTCTGTGGGGGAGGAAGGAGGTCAGGGGGGATTTAAGTTACACTTTTGTGTCTCAAAAGAATTTCAGTTGGTTTTTGCTTTAAGAATATTTCCACACCCTTTCTCCACATCTCCTCCTCAAAAGTTAGCAGGTGTAATCATTAAAAATTAACTATTCTTTAAGGTGCAAGGTGATAACATTTTTAATGCTTTCATGTACTATAAAGATGTGCAATGGCCATGTATTTCAATGTTAGTAAAACTAACAACATGTCTGTATGCTGATTTGCACTGAATTTAGTGTTCTTTGGTAACTGATCTATCTGAGAACAGATTAAGAAGAATCTGTACCCTAAGAATTTTTCCATATTGATGGTACATCAATAGTACTGTATATTATAAATTAGCAACTAGGGTTATTGTTTATCTAGCCTGCCCAGGTTAATTACTAAAAAAAAAAGTAGAAATGTGCACATTGTGTTGTCATCTTATAAAGAAAACTATGCATTGTACAGTACAGTTTTCCGTACCATTTTACCTGGTATGTATTGTGCGCAGGTTTTTTTTCTTTTTTGGGTGTAACTGTAAGGCTTCAGAATTAGCCTGAGAGATCAGTTTGTCTAGAATTATGTAAAGAATATCTAGAATATGCAAAATTATTATTTGAGTAATTAAAAATGATTATTTTGGATCAGTCTTCAGTGTACTTGGCAGCACAACATTGTGCTGTGGCTATGTGAGGGTTTGAATCTGGGTCAACAGGGCCTGAAATTTCTGTGGAGGAAGCATACCACCATTTGAGGGGAAGAAGTGTTGCGGTTCAGTGACAGACACTGTAGTTGAACAGTTCCAAAGGGATCTGTCTAGTGCTTTTGTAACTGAACCTTCTCTTCAGCACAGAATATTCAGAGGAGAGGAGGGAGATACCGTTAGGCTAATGGGGGGCGGGGGGCGGGGGGGAGAACCTTCAGAATTGCAAGAAAGGCTGTTGTAAGGATTCTATTAAGCTCCTATAGGCAAGAAAGTGACTGGAAGTTTTACCATCAATTTCAAGGTGAAGATTTAACCTTTTGTGTTAACAACACAAAAAATGTGCATATCAATACAGACTGCTGGGTTTGTATTCATATTGCCACTCGTATCTGTTTCAAAATGTCTCCTTCATATAGTAGAGATGTATTTAAATGTTTCTAAATTAAAACAACAACAAAAAAGGGATTCTGTCATGACAGGTAGGCATTAAATTTGCTTTTTCTTTTTTTAAGAGTTTTATGCGTTTAGCCATTTTCTTTGGAAAGCTAAGTAGTGCATGGGCTTTTCACTATATTTCAGTTTGTTTGTTTGTTTTTATAAAGAACAGTTTAACATTTGTGAGCAGCCTGTACAAAAACAAACCCATCTGCATGTGTGAAGAAGAAAAGAAAAGTCTGTCTGAAAATAATTTCAAATTAAAATATAAAAAAACGGAGTAACAAGATTCTGAATAATATTTTGTGTTCTTAATTTAAACACTGGCTGACTTTTCTTCAAGTCTCCATGCTGATTTTATTATTATGGTGAAGCTGGAAAGAAATTCATCTCCATTTCTCCAGCTACAGACTGGCATCAAATTGAGTGACTAGCACTTGTGCTTACAGGAATTATAAAAGAAGGAAGTGCTGCAAGAAATCATCAAGTGAAGATGAATGTATACAGATTGTACAAAGGTTGGGATGAGAAAATAGAAATTAAGGATTGAAGAAACCTAATGTATCTAGCATGTACCTTACCAATAGAGGATTTTTTCTACAGTATATTCTCAGCTGTTTCATCTAGTCCAGTTCAAGCTGTTTTTCTGGATATTCAAAATGCTATTACTATATCGCCAATTTTCTGTGCATATCATAATCCTAAAAAAGACATTTCTTTTGACATTAGATGTCAGGAGAAAACGAAGATATATTGAAGTAAATGCAGGCAATATGGAAATCCAGGGCCCTTGTCTGTTCTTTACCACTGACTGGACCAGAGGAAATAGCATGGGCATAGGCCATTGATTCAAAGTACGTACCAAGGATGTGTGTAATGGATGAGGGGCTGTTGCTCCTAAAATACATAAAATACAGTATGTTCAAATAAATTAAAGGCCCAGTGAGCTAATGCAGTGTCTTGGACCAAGTAGGCAACTCTTCTGTCCAATCTCCATTTTTTTTCCTAGACATTACAAGCTCAATCACCTGATATTATCTGTGGTGTCTCAGTAATTCTCTCTTACACCTAGATATTAACTGATTGTGTGCACCACTTTTTAACATTTGATTCCCTCCCTGAGGTGTTGCTTGTACGCTCTACTGTAATTATTTTTTGCCATCAGTAGACTGAAGAATGGAAAATACGTGCAATCAGGTCATTTCCTTTCTTGAATTATGTGGGAGAATAATCCAGCTCACCATCCGAAAGAAGTTAAATCAGAACAGTTTTATATTAAACTAATAAAATATCTCTCAAGATATTTAAAAAAAAAATTCCTTAAATGGTTCTGTGCTGGGGTGAAGGGAGGAAATGATTAAGTATTAGAACATGAAAGTTACAGCTCTGGAAGACTTTGGTTCTGAGTTTGATGTTTTTCCCATGGGATAGTTGTGCATGCAGCAGTAGCTGTTAAATGCTGGTCTCTGTGCTGCATTCATCACTCTCACTCCAGTTTTATACCACTAACTGAAGTTGGAGGATTTAGTCTGGCACAAAACTGGAATCATGCAGAGATGAATTAGGCCTTTTGTCTCCATCCCTAAAAGAAGGGGGAAATCCACTGAGAGGATTGTCAGGCATTGCTAATTGAAGCAAGGAAATTCTTACTGCCCAGTATAATTTTTATTATCCATTGACCACTAGCTGTCCTCCTTTTGGGTAGGAGTGAGGCACATGAGTGGATTGTACTTCCTCTACCTGCACTGTACCTCTTGTACTGATAAAGCGAGGACCTGAGTCTTCATGAGTGTCATTTTTGGTATTTTTCATAAACACTGTTTTAAAAAATGCATATTTTCCTGATTACCTAAGCTACGTCTAGACTGCAGAGTTTTATTAGAAAAAGATACCCAAATTGCGAACCGCAATTTGTGTATCTTTTTCCGCCTTTTTTTTTTTTTTTTTTTTTGGAAGAGGCTTTTCCAAAATTTGGCCTGTCTACCCGGGGCCAAATTTTGAAAAAACTTCCTCTTTCAGAACATCCCTTATTCCTCTCACCAAGAGGAATACAGGGATGCTGAAAGAATGCGCCCGCTTTTTCGGAAACTTCCAAAAAAGCAGACATGTTCCATGGACATGGCAGAACTTTTCCGGGATACCTCCCGGTATCCCAGAAAAACTCTGCAGTCTAGACATAGCCGTAGTGATTCCTGCAATTCTCTCTGAGAGAAATTCAAACAACATTTCTGTAACAGTAGAAGTAACTGGGGTTACCTTGTATGTTATGAACACTAAAGCCAGTGCTAAATTAGCATAAAATCAGCTAAAATATGTTACTGTAGGAAGCGGGATGGTAGTTTTGAACAAATGGATTAGAATATCCCATCTCATCACCATTATGTATACTTCATATATTCATTAAAGGTGAAATTCAGATGCAGATGGCCCAAGATCTTGCAAACTACATAGACCTATTTCATCTGGATTCTCTTCCTCTTTTCCTTTTTTTATACAGTTAAAAATGTACAGAAAATAATTCATTAAGATTGAAAGATCAAGCACTTAAAAGTCAGCAAATTCTAAGTGCTGAAAATGGTCATACACTGTCGGCCACATTGCACATAAATTGCATTTTCTATTCCCCTTTACCTTGTTAAACATAAATGTTAGCCTATTCCTTTTCATAATGCAAGCTATAATATGATATGAAATATACTAGTTCATTGTGGTTGAGTTGAGTTTGCACAGTCACTTGAATTTCTAGTATCTCCTCTCCAGTGTATTAGATATCTTATCCTTTATGTTGCATTAATAATATTTTGTATGAAGGTGAAATTTGTGGCTCTATGCAGTGGGACATAATTATCGGGCTTGATGTAAAAGAAGTATATAGACTATGGGGAATGAAAGACCAGTACCAGTCAGGGCACAGAGTTGTATCAATCTTATATGCTGGAGTAGCAGCTGCAGTCTCCTACACTTGTGCAGACTTTTAGTATCAGAATCTGCCAGATTATGAATCTACCAGTTTCTCCTTTGACCTATCCCCAGTACTGCACCTCTCTGTACCATGTTCTGACACATGCAATAAGCAAAAGCATGTTGCAGGTAGCACAGAGGAACTTGTGCAATCTCTCCATACCAGGATGACTGTCATCCTTTAAGAAATTTAGTGTTCAGTGTTTTACTATGCAATCAGTGTAAATAAATAACTGAGACATTGCCTTTCCTGTGAATCCTAAATCTTTGAGCATTCAATTTTATATCCAGCATTTAAAATAATGAATCTAATATTTTTCTCTTACCATTTTATTGGCTTATTAGTATTAGAAACTGTATTAGGTGTACCAGCTACGTGGGTAGAACCATTTATAAATATGGCTGTACTGTAATAACGGTCAGCTAATTAGATCATTCCCTTATTTTATAAATACACTAGACTTGGAAGGATTAGATTTCAACTGGTAAATGTTAGTAGAATTCAGCCTCCCTAGAAAAAAAGATAGAAGGTAATTTCCTTCTTTATAACCAAAGGAAAATTTAAAAAATATTTTGCACTGTCAGAAGGCTGGTACACTCTCTAAATTTTCTCTGACAATAAGAAACAAATATGGAATGCTGTTCTCAAGCGGGTTTGGAATCTTTGCCTCAAAAGTTTCTTAAACTGTAAGTGAACAATTCTTACGGTGAAAACATAAACTTATTTTTAAATAATATTACTCATCAATCTCTTCTTTGTATATTTCAGTCTTTCTCTCCTCTTCATCTCTTTTGCCAGCTATCAGCCACCAGTAGAGACAATGAGATTACTAGTGGTTCATGTGCCCCTGTTAGAATCTGAGCATTGCAGCTGTCCCCCACAATCCCCTGTGACATGCTTAATGAGAAGTGGTTAGAATATACAATGCTCAGGAAATGTAGTCCTGATACATTATCACTAGTTTCAGAGGAGAAAGTGGGAAAAAATGGTTTGTATGGTTAAAGTGTCTTACTTCTAGTCAAACTATGAAGGACAACAGCATCCTGGTACAGCTGAAGAACATCACCTGAGAGGGTCTCAAGGTTGCAGCTGGCATGACGGCCACTGACTTCATGGCTTCTGCCATAGAGTTAAAGGGGGCCAGGAGACCTGGAGAGGCATAAGAGGGCATCTTCAGATTTCTGAGGACTAGCTAGGTGTATACCCCAAACTTCATGCTTGTTCCATAACTCCATTGAAACTCAGCCTTGGACAACAGAATGAGGAGGCAATTTTGAATGTAAACTCACAGCATTCCCATTTGCCATGAGTGAGTAACTTCCATAAGGGTCAATGGATCTGTAAACTCTTAATGTGCAGAAAGAAAAAGTAAAAAATAAGCTCAGGAAGATCTTTGACAAAAATCAGTGTTACAGGTATGGCTCCTAAAACAATTATTTGTGAATATAATTGGCTTTTTTACTTTGTTATTCTTAATGTATTGATTTGAATAACACAAAGAAGATTTCTAGCACCAATATAGCCAGAAATTTATAAATTTCCTATTTTTTTTCAGCGGGCATTAATTAAAAAAAAATTGGCTCCAAGTGAATTCAGCAATAAAGAAAACTCTGAAACAAGCACTGAACATGATAAAGAAAATTCCTTTACCAAAACCGAACCAAGAAGAGTTAAAATATTTGATGGAGGGCAAGTATATATGTTTTTAACCGAACACTATTGGGGATAATTATTTCTTGGCTCTGGGCTTTGTTTGAAAGTATGCTATTCTTTTCTGTTTCATTGTATTTCAATTAACAGCTCCCAACTGTGGTGTATGGAACAGTGATAGCCTGTGGAATACTTGCTGGTTTTCCCTAAAGAAATGGCAAATCGTATGTTCCATTGTGGTGAACAGATAGGAGAAAGATTATATGAAGAAACAGTAGAGAATGGGATTCATTTTTTCCAAAGAACACAAAACTTCATCATATTAAAAATGGCTTATTTTATAGCTAGATATGGCCATAGGTATAGATATTTTCCTAATATTTCCAGTCCATGTAAATAATTTCTGTTGCTTGCACAGTGATGTTACATGATTGTGGATGAGAGAGGAGCTGGTCTAAGCGATCAGGACTGGGCGGAACGGTGATCCACAGTACAATCTCTGTTTACATGCAGTGTATACTATGAAAAGGTTGGAAAGCTCTAGTTGGAAAAGCACCATGAAAATTTTACTGAAAATAATCAAGTATTGTAACATTTTGCATCTGATAGCAAATGGCTCATCAAACTAACAGTCATTTTCGTGTGGCACTGAAATTTATTACAACAGTACTTTGTATTAGTAAAGTAACACTGACATTTTTAAATGTTTGGGGGGTGAGGGGGGAAGCAAAGAGAAGAGAGACTACATAAACTTAGGTAATTGGTCATGAGATCCCAGAGCCATTTATTTCTAGTTTGCTGATATGAATCCAGTCCAGGGCAGGGGTAAGCATACATTTGTTACCATTTGCCAAGGCAAAGTGATGTTGCTTTTCTCTGCCCATTTCCTAATGGGTAAGATCTACTTCACAAAAAATCATCATCTGACCTGGCATCCTGGATGGCGCTCTAAGCTGAGAAGCCAAGTAATAAAGGACAGTGGAATCTGAAATATACTTGTATCCGGAGGCAATCCCATTAGGTTAAGATTAAAGTACATTGGCAGGGAGGTGTGAGGAAGCTTTCAATGCCATAACCCATGCTATTCCTATTACATATACCTCAGTCTCCAACATGGTCTTCCTTTAGCATCTTCCTCCTCCCCACAAAAAATACTGACAGTTTTTAGAGGTGTGTGCATGGGTTAAATGGATTTAAATTTGGAATCTGGATGTTAGTCGGATGAAAGAAGCCCATTCTTAAAGACACTAGGATTCAGCTCTAAACCTTTGGTTGGCTACCTAGTAAAATAGGTGAAGACTAAACTGCCCTAGGTTGATCAGAGACAGGCTTTGATTTGGATGTCATTTGTCGTTCACCTATTGCATCGTGTCTGGAATTCTGTTTGTTCTACTGCAATTCTGATTTTTCTGATTTTTAGCTGACATCGGACTTGAGCTAGAAAATAACACTCTTCATAACCAACTTCCTGACTGTAACCATATCATTGTTAGGTACAAATCAAATGAAGAATATGTGTATATTCGGGGAAGAGGAAGGGGAAAGTATATCTGTGAAGAATGTGGGATACGTTGTAAGAAACCAAGTATGTTGAAGAAGCATATTCGTACACATACAGATGTCCGTCCTTACCACTGCATTTACTGCAACTTCTCCTTCAAAACTAAAGGTAGAGGCACTTGCCACAGTTAGATATATTTGTTCCTTTTCTCCTTTCCACCTATTTGAAACTGCTTCTTTGAGCATTCTAAACAGCAAGAATAGCTATAAAGTATAGAGGTGATTTAAATGGATTACAAATGGTGTACAGTAACAACTATAAAATATTGTGTTCCTCAAGTAGTGTTCCTGTGGGTGCTTCACTTTGGGTATGCTTCCATCTCATGTGCCTATGATTGAAGATTTATGATGGTAGATCCTGTTCAGGCCACACATGAGTCATACACATTTTCAGGCTTCTTTCTGAGGGCATATAAAACTCTGCAGACAAATTTTTTTCAGTTCCTTTTCAAAAGACTTGGTCTGAGACAATACAATGACTCTACATCTGCACCCTAATTTCCTTCCTTCTTGCTTTGTACCTAGACAGAGCTAGACCCTGGAAGGCTTCACCCAGGCTTTACATGTCAATTGCAGAATGCATGAAAGGACAAGCACTTTCAACCCAGAGATTATCCACATGGGTTGCAGGATGCATCTTAACTGGTTATGAAGCCTCTGGAATTCACACAGCCCCTCTCCAAGAGTCCTAGCTCATTCCACCAGTGTTGAATATACCTCAGTTGCCCTGCTGCAAAACATATTCTTAAGACATTGCCAGGACAGCTACCTGGTCTTCAGTGTAAAAATATTTTCCAGCATTATACTCCTGTGACTATGTTCAGAGCTGACATGACTTGTTATATGTTCTGTACGAAATCCATCTTCTCATCACCTTCTTCTGTGATGGATGTACTGCTCAGGAGTCATCTCTAGGGACACTGCTCCAAAAAGGAGCTGCTACTTGCGTGATACAGTAACTGGAGTTCTTCAAGACGTGCATCTCTCTGGGATTTCCACTGTCCACCTTTCTTCTCCTCTGTTAAATCAGAACAGTGTTGGAGTCCCTCATTGGACTTATGTGGTTGAGAAGAAGCTGAAGTGGCAGTGGATCCACCCCTCCCTATATACCACTGTATCAGGCTTCCATGGGTGTTTGGGCACAGGCATAAACCGTCAGGCACAGCTGACAAAAATCTCCAGTCAAAAGCACACAGATGTGTGCTACGGATGTAAGAGACTAGTCAACTAGTGATATGACTAGTCACTTCCCCACTTGCTGCCTCTGAGAGAGGCGGCGGGGAGAAGGGAGGAGGGAGCAGGAGCCGGTGCTGGGGGGAGCTGGCTCAATGCCGGTTCCCCCCCAACACCATCTCCGTGGGGGGTAGGGGAGGTAGAGGCACAGTGGAAACAGCGTGAGCAGGGATTGAAGCAGTCTCTGCTTGCACCACTTCTGCTGCGATTCTGCTTTTGAAAGGTACAAGAGCCCCGGTAGCTCATTTCAAAAGCAGAAGCCCCACAGAGAGGGCATGGCCAGCTGGGCCCCACGCTCCCTGCGGGGCTTCCTTTTGAAATGTACAAGATCCCCACTCTGGCTCTTATACATTTCAAAGGCTGAGGCACCGCAAGGAGCGCGGGGCCAGCAGGGGAGTCCCCTGCTGGCCCTGCACTCACTGCTGCTTTCGAAATGTACAAGAGCTCCACTGAGGCTGTTGAACATTTCAAAGGCTGAGATGCCGCAGGGAGCGCGGGGCCAGAGGGTTCCCCTACTGGTCCCGCACTCCCTGCATGGCTTCCTTTTGAAATGTTAAAGATCCCCACTCTGGCTCTTGTATATTTCAAAGGCTGAGGCACCACAGGGAGCAGGAGGCCAGCGGGGACTCCCCCACTGGCACCGTGCTCCCTGCCGAACCTCAGCCTTTGAAATGTACAAGAATCCTTATGGGGGCTCTTGTACATTTCAAAAGGAAGCCCCACACTCCCTTAGGGGATTCCGCTTTTGAACTGTAGCAGGAGCCCTTATAGACTAATCGAATTTAATCTAAATTTAACATCCCTAACATGTACATGAGTACACACTTCTCAAAGAACTCCAGTTACAGTACAAAGTAAATCCCTCTCCTGCAAGGTTTTGGGGCAAACCCAGCACTGTTTAAGTCAGTAGCTAATCTCCCATTGACTTTGGTAGCTCAGTTCAAAGACACAAACAATAAGATGATAAGTTTGTGTGGGACAAAGATAAATGTCAGAGTAAAAGGAGCAGTTATTTGTAATGTGGTATATTTCAGAGGTATGGATGCTAGTGCTTCTGCTAGTACTTGTAAATCTACATTGATGATTCTATACAAGGAAGGGCTAATTTATATATTTCTGCAGGGAAGGCTTACCATTTTTCATGAGGGAAAGGGGAAAGGATTGGTGATTATAGTGTTGCACATGACTTTTTAGCTATTTTGCGATGCATTGTACTAACTAAGCATTTGCCTTCATGAGCTTCAGGATGATTTTTGTAATGTGTTCATATTGGGTGAAATTCATCTCTTCTTAAGTGCTTACATTTTTAGAGTAGAAGTTTCCTAGGAACCTCAGTTTCTGCTTCTGGGAAGGCATGCTACTGCCTCACTATAGGTATCACAGTGCCTCGCCCTGCCCTCCCTGTCACCCAGTGCAAGGAGATGAAAGTATATTTCCAGAGTAGAAAAGCTTCAACATGAGAGATGCCAATCAGAGAGATTTCATAGCCCAGTTGTTTTAGGACACTTTGGCTCTGTCTACACTGCAGCGCTATTTCGGGATACCTCTGGTATCCCTGTAAACCTCATTCCATGAGGAGTAAGGGACGTTTCAGAATAGCAATTTATTTTGAAATAAGTGCTGTGTAAACAGTGCCAAATTTCAAATTTCAAAATAAGATTGAAATAAGATACACAATTTACATAGCTCAAATTGCATATCCTATTTCCACCTACGGTGCAGTGTAGATGCACCCTTTCTTACCCCCTATTCAAATCCTCTCTCACCATCAGGCAGAGGGGGGGATTGAACTCAGTTTTTCCACATCTCAGAGCTAAAAATTAAAGGGAGGAGCATGTAGTAATAATTGGGCCTACAAATTTACCCCACTTTTGAGCCTCTCTGGGGGAAAGTCCATAAAAGTTCATAAAATCTCACATAGGAAAACTTACAGAATGGAAACCAAAAGACTGAATTAGTTTAACCAGAAAGTACTACTCACATAACTCCAGGACTATGTTAAGATCATGCCTGGTAAACAAGAGAAGTATGAGATTGGAAATTAGAGCTAGTTGCTGAACAACATAATGAGGGGATGAACTATTCCACCCATCGCTCCCTCTTTTGGCGCTCTTCAAAGGAAAGACCTTGGGAATGAAAATGGAGCATGAGCAGCACTTGACCAAAAAAAAAAAAAGGCGGGGGGGGGGAGTGAGCATCACCATCATGGCTGCCACCCTCACTGCCTTCTGGAATCCAGAATCCTCTGTGATGCTGTCAACCTAATCCTAAGATTTGTCCTGGTCAAGCAAGGCCTGAAAGAAGGATCCAGATATCATAGTGGCAAAATCGCAACCAATGGGATGTGAGACTTTGTTGAATCCCTCCCCACCCTCAGCGAGTTCTTTCCTTCCCTGCTGTATTTCTTCCCTTTCCTTTCTGGCCTTAGCTTGCCAAGGCTGCATATTTTGCAACACTGCTGTAAGTTTGGGACAGCTAAATGCAATGCCCTACACAGCCCAACTCTTCAGCCAGGTCTCAAAGTGGCTGAAAACACCACATGATTCTCCAGCATGGAAATGGCTGCTGAGAGTCAACCCTAGAGACAGATGCAGCATTTTTCGGTCATTGTTGTTCTATTCGTTCCCCATTTGCTTGTGTTTGTCATGTTTTGTCTTCTAGGAAACTGTTTCAAACTTCAACAGTTCCATCCACTTTCTTCTAACTTCTCTTTTCCCTAAAGAGGACAGTTATTACTGGCTTTTATACTGTCTAAGAGACAGTCAGGCAGGTGTCAGTTCCTTCTAAAAATTCTCTTCAAGCACAGAGAACAAAGGAATGTTGTTAAAATTGAATTATTTCTTAATACGTCGCACTTCAAATGTTTTGTTTTTCCTTCATTTCTGTAACTTTAATAAAAGAATTAAAAGGCCTTTAATGGTACATTTGCCATGGCACCAATCAGGGTAATGTCTCTGGAAACCAAACTGTTTAATGGTGGACAGTGACAGGGTCATGTAAACTCCTTTAACTCTTTAGGCCCATCTGTTTCATCACAATTTATGCAGCAAGCACTTCCACTGTGGTGGTGGCAAGTCCCTATCTCATTCTTGAAAAGAACGCCTTCGCCACCTAAGCAGTGTGACTCTAGGAGAGGGGTTCCTGGCTGTGGTAGGCAAGCTGAGGTAAGTGCCTCCCTGAGAGGGGTGGGGCTTAGGACACAAACTTGTCCCTAAAACTTGGGCGTTGTGACACTCTGTTCAGGGTGTATGATGTTTGATAACTATGCACAGCTTATCCAAGTGTGTGGGAAAGAGTAAGCAAGTTATATAGCGTGTACAAAAACAAAGTACACCTATAACTGTATTTGCATCAGTGAAGAGCTATGTGCAGAATGTGACAATCTTGGGTACATAGATATGCATATTGAAAGAGTAATCTGGTTTTGTTTTTCTCTTAAGGAAACTTGACAAAACACATGAAGTCCAAGGCACACAGCAAGAAATGTATGGATTTAGGTGTTTCAATAGGCTTAATAGATGACCAGGATGGAGAAGAATATGGTAGGGATTTGAAATCTTCATTTCTTTACTCTGCTCTTTTGTTGATTTATTTTTCTCTCATCTCATGTACTAAGCCTTTCTCACCCCATAGCCTTTTATTTCTGTAAGAAGGAAATGCTGGTAAGATAGACACCTTAGAAATATGACAGAGTAAAAGATATTAGAAAGACACATCAGCCAAAAGAGAGATGGCATTTGCTAAAAGTCCATTGCTTGGGAGTGTTTACAAAATACTACCCAGTTTAATGTCACCAGTTTTACAAGACTTCATATCTCAGAAACACAAACTTCTAAGTGAGAAATAGATGTGAATATGTAATGGCTGCGTATTTTCTGTGATACTTGGCCTGTACATCAATTAGTAAGAGGACTAATTTGTGAATTTTGTTGTCAAATAAGAAAGATTACTTTTGTGTTTTCCTTCTCTTCAGAAGGAATAAATCAATTTGTGCTAAGGGCAAATGCAGCTTCCTTTGTACTTAGAACATTACTGAGTCATACCAACAGAAGAACATTGAGTCACATTCTCAACATTATTAAGAATTAAATTTAGACTGATTCACTTAGTCTGCTATTGGTTGTCAAGTGGAGCAAGTGCACTAATCTATTACCCTTTCTTCTTTCAATAAACTCTTCACCACTTCTCTCTTTAAAGCTTCCTCCACAGTCTAATAAACTATTGAACATAAACAAGAAAAATGTACCAATGTTAAAAAGGCCTCATTCTACTGTGGAACAGTTGGATGGGTGGCTGAGGCGGATGAATTCCACCGTTACACTGAAGAATTTCTAGATCCAAAACTAAATTCTAAAATTATATCCTGTTTTACTTCTCTGAGTTGACTAGTGCTAGCGATCCATCTTATTCCACTAATGAAAATTTGTATTGTCCCTAATTCTGCATTTCTAGAACACCCTCAACCTTCTCCCTTCTTCCATGGGCAGCTTTGAATCATACAGAATTTAGTTTTATTTTTTTGTATCAGTTGTAATAATTGCATTTTACTGATGTTCACGTTGTTAATGGAGAAAATAAAAGAGTGAAGGTGGAAAAGCTGCAGAATTGTTTACTGATCCCCACCTAGTGATATACACTCAACCACTGCTGCAAGAGCAGAGTCTTCTGCATATAGCACGACTGCTTGTTTGCTTTCTCGGATGAGCTGCACAAAATATTTACAGCAAAATGTTCATAAATTAAGCATTTTATTGCAGAGTAGGGATGTTATCAAACATGGTTTTTGGTGAATGTGTAACAGCTGAATTTTTCAGTGGTTACACGCTTACACACAGGGAGGGGAGGCAGGAGCCTGAAAGCCAGCTTCTTGCGTGTACCAGCTCCCATCTGCCCTCCTCACGCTCTGTGCTGCTCAGAGGCAGCAGCACAAGGGGAGGAAGGAGGTGGCTCCATGGGAGCTGGCGCTTGTGCGGAGCAGCAAGGATGGGGAACTTAAAAGCTGGCTCCCCACAGGCACCAGCTCCCACCTCCTCCCCCAACTTACTGCCTCTGAAACATAAGTAGCAAGTGGGGAGGTGCACGTAGATAGAATTAACTGATAAGCCCAGGCTTATCAGTTAATTGTGTACATGATTACACGCTAACATCCCTATTGCAGATTTGATATTTGGTTCAATTTTTGTGCATCTTTAATACAAAATTTGATGGTTTTAAGCAAAATTATTTTCAGTGAAAAATGTGACAGTTTGTGATGTTGCATTGCATGTTTGGCAGGAAAAAAATGTATTTCAATTATTCAGTTTCCACACAAAATTAAAAAAAAAACAACCCTGAACTGTTTTCTCAAAGTACTCTTGTGCAGCTATCAGTCTTTTTTGGCCTTTTGTAACATATGTGATCAGGAGATATTCTATTCACTAGAGTTTGGAAAAAATGTGAGTGATAGGTTAATTATTGCATTGTTAAATAGCCTTTTATAGTAATAAAGTTAGTGTTATATTTTTGGTTTTAAAATCATCATCATTAGCTCTCTGGACAATTGATTTTTTTTAAATTATTATTTTAATTATAATTTTTAGACTATGTAGTAATTCACTACTTTAGATAAATTTACTGAGATGTGCCTGGATAAGAGAGCCCCAGGAGAGGAGGGCCAGCAGCTGAGAGTTTGCATAGCGAGCCTGCTGGTAGCTGGGCAAAGCAGCCTGATTGTGACAGTGACAGTGGGACTGGGGCCACAGCAGCCCAGGAGGGGAATCCTGGCCAGGGCCGCAGCAGTGGAACCAGGGCTGCAGCAAGCCAACTGGAGCCGGGGCAACCCAGAAGCCTGATTGGGGCTGCATGCCACCCCGGCAGAGGGTGCTGGTTCTGCGACAGCCTGGCTGGGGCTCGGGCAGCTCGGCCAGAGCCACGTGCCATCCAGCAATGGGGCTTGTGCCACCCAGCTGCCAGCGGGGCCAGGGCAACCGTGCCTGTGCGGGGGCTGGGACAGCCAGTCTGGTAGCAAGGCTAGGGCAGCTGTGTTGCCCGTCTGGCAGCGTGGCCGAAGGAGCTGGCAGTGGGGAGGGGTCGGTGGCAGGAAACCTCCCCTAGTTTGGCAAATTCCTTCATCCGGAACCACTCAGGACCTGAGGGCACCAGACCAGAGAGGTCCAACCTGTATTAGTGTTAGGTTTTAAAAGTTGTATAAAGTTTTCTCATCAATATTCTCTAGTCTTTTTTTTCCAAACAAAGAGAGAATTAACCATTCCACCTGGATATGGGGTGATGGCTGACGAGGGACATAGGAGGGGAGGCATTGGCCACGTTGGCCACTTGACTACCCTTCCACATGAGTCTTCCCTGTGCCACCCCTTGTCCATGGGAGGGCTGGGACAACCCTACTCCAGCCCAGGCCCCTTCCCACCTCTTCTTTACCGCCTCCCTCCCTCTCCCTTCCCCACCCTAATGAAACTTGAAAGACTAGTGGGACCCAGGTTCTGGTCTGGTGCTGGCAGGCAGAGATTGGGGCCCCTCCCTGCACTCACCAGCAGCACCAGGGAGATGTAGAGCTTCCCAGCTTCTGGCCGCATCATTCCGCTTCCCACTGGTGAGTGTAGGGTGAGAGAACCCTGTTGCCAGAACCCTGCCCCCCTCCACCCTCCCAATTGCTCGAGCCAGCTTGTTGGCCCCTTTTCTGTCCTGACTATGGCATTGGGAGGCATGTACCACCTACCCCCATGTCGCCCCAACCTGGTTTCATGAAGAATGCATAGGAGCTCTCCCTTTGGGGCATGTCAAAGTAGTAAATGGTTGGTATGTGCCACTAGCCTCGTTTGTTCTTTTTCCAAAAGCTGCTTTCTTCAGCCATTTATTGTGTTCTTGTTGTTCCAGAGCAAAACTACATGTGCAAGAAACATTTTAAAATTAACATGAAAATCTCCAATAGAGGTGAAAAATTGGGAAATATTACTAAAGGTAACATTTTCTAAAGTGCCTGAGCCACTTAGGAGCCTGTGTCCTGTTAAAAATCCATTTGCTCTGTTTTATTTAAGGTGTTTGTTCCGTTGGAGAAATTAGACACATTTTTAGAAGAACCACATTATTAAGCTTCATCTCTATTACAAAATAGCAACATTTAACCTCTGAAATTAACACAAGTAACTCACTGTGTAAAGTCAATGGGACTTTGTCTCCAAAGTCTGAGGCACTTGTGAAAATGTTACCCTAAATAATTTAGCATTGTTGGCTTGATAAGCTAGAATTTACTAACTGTACTGTTTTCTAAAAGAAGTATTTCTTCACACAACGCACAGTCAACATGGGGAACTCTTTGCCAGAGGATGTTGTGAAGGCTAAGACTATAACAAGGTTCAAAAAAGAACTAGATAAATTCATGGAGGGCAGGTATCAATGGCTATTAGCCAAGACGGGCAGGAATGGTAGCCCTACCCTCTGTCTATTGGAAACTGGGAATGAACAATGGGATGAATCACTTGATGATTACCAGTTTTGTTCATTCCCTCTGGGGCACCTGGCATTGGCCACTGTTGGAAGACAGGCTAGATGGACCTTAGGTCTGACCCAGTATGACTGTTCTTTTGTTATAAATTGGAAAGATTACCTCACCTTGCATGTACAATTTAAAATTGGGATTATTTTTAATAGAACTAAATTATTATGATGCACAGTAAAATACATTACTTCAATACAACTAAAGTATGGCATTAGATTTGCACTTTTATAGTGACTGAATCATGTTTATCGTCTTTGGAGATGTTTAATGATCTGACTTCACAAAATAACATCAGTGGTATTTGATTCCTTCACCTTCCACAACTTTTGTTTTTCAGTGGTTAATGTTTTATTTGTGTCAAATATGCTTTTTGTACTTTTAATAAATAGCAGCTTTGCATGCTTGTAGTCTTTACTCATAGAGCTGACTGCTTGTTAGAAATGGCGTGTTTATATCATAGGAACCAATGGTCCAGCTAGTCTAATATTCTTCCTCAGATAGCAGCCAATGGCAGCTGTTTTAGAGGAAGGTGCAAGAAATCTAGGCGGGACAAGCCTCCTAGAAATGCCTTTATCACTGAGGAAATTTCATCTTTCCCTCAGACAATTAATTGTTTACTTATGTCCTGAAGCATCAGGTTGTCAGTAGGTCTTGTGTTATTATTTATTATCCTAGCATATGTAATAATACATATTCTTATTGGCTATATACATTTCTCGGTTTTTGGTGATGCCTACTTAACTAAACCATTGTATCCAATAAAACTCTGTAGGTGTTTCCTCAGATTAATCAGTTGAAATCAATGTTTGCATTCAGGCAAAAAGTTAGTAGTTTCTTTACAAGTCTGCCAGTTACCTACTCTTGAACCTCCTTAATCCAGGTGTTTGTAATCCGTGGTTCAGGCTCCTGCATGGCTGGAGCACCAGTGCCAGGCCCTGCTGGAAGGGGAAGAGGAAGCGGCTCAATGTGCTGCTGCTGCACTTCTCCCCTCCTCCCCCCGCTGGGGGAAAGGCAGCACGGTGAAGCACTTATCTGGAGGCTTTTCCCCCACCACTTCCATTGGCCACGTGTGTCCCCAGGTGCAGGGCACCAAGTAAGCCTCCCCCCTTCCTCTCGCGCCCAGATCCCACATCCCCATCTCCCCCTCACTCACCCTCCCTCCCAGACTCCTCATCCTTATCTCCAATAACAGTTTAAATACAGTGCATTTAAGATTTATCTTATGACATGTATACAGCCGCTTCCCGAGTTGCGAACGGTTGAGTTACGACCGTTCGCACTTATGACCAAAGCTCCCATGGAGCGGTCGTAAAGGCGGTCCCCGAGTTACGAATGCGACCCGCGCTTACGAACAGTGCAGTAACTCAATGGGGTCGCATGTAACTCAATGGGGTCCGAGTTACGAACGGATCGAGTTGCGGCCAAGTGTTTGGTCCGTAACTCGTTCGTAACTCGGAGAGAGGCTGTACATGGACAGTACTCTTTGTTTCACCTTCATAATGGCAAACACCCATGGTCCGGAAAATTCCATAATCCAGTATAGCCTGTATCCCAAAGTTGCTGGATTAAAGAGGTTCAAGTGAACTACTTGTGTTATCTTAGCAATATGAGTAGCCCTGTTCTGATGTCAGAAAGAGGTTGACTCTTACCAGGCAGTATTTTAATAACAGCATATAGAAAAAGGAATGGAAAGCTGTTTAGAAATCTCCATAGCGTGTGCACTAATTTAATGCTATCCATTTTTCAAACTAGTGACACTGCAGTCATTCCATTTAAGAATTTACGGGTTTAGTGTTTATTAAAAGAGAGCAAGAGTGAGATTTCCCCCTTCCTAAGTAAGAATCTGTGGGATCAGAGCTTTTAACAGAGTTCTTTGTATTTGGATTTGTCATCGTTGGGGTATTAGTAAATACTTTTTGGTTTCACCTTTTGTGTTCTAAACCATCCCCATGTCATTTTACCTTTCATCTTCTGATCCATGGAATGTTCTTGTCCCCAAGGGTTACAATGTAAGGAATGTTAATATCTGAATTCAGCTGTCAGCAGAAGTGAACCATTTAGTGTGACAAAATCCAACTGGGGATATTCCTTTAGATCATGTTTGTTTTTACTTTTCAGTCATTTTAATAAGATGAATGTGTATATCTTTTGCACTATAAACATTCTAGGCTGGATCCTGCCAAGTGCATATGAATGAGGCTGCTTGCCCAAATCAAACTACTCACAAGAGTGAGATTGCAGACTTAAGTCAATCACTAGCTACATTATACCAGTTATTTAACAAACTCCAGTGATGAGAATTTGCGAGTAGTCTCTGTGCAGAAAGTTTTCATCCTAAAAAATATTTCTTGCTTTCCACACTGTAATTGTTAGCTATTTTATATGTGATGATATATACTGAATTGTAGTTTTGAAACAAAATTATATGAGCCTTTCTAAAAATCAGATTTTTTCCAAGTTAATTAGCAGTGTTATCACAGTACTTCATAAGCTGATTTTCAAGACTCTCAATTAGTATAATGCTCTTTCATTCTGTGTTCTTATCATACCTGCATAGAAAGATTAAAATAAATGAAAATCTCCCAGTAAAAATCTACTTCTAAGAATCTAGAAGAATCTAAAATGTACTTTATCTTTTCTAGGGAAGATTTGTTTTAAATAATAAGTAACATAATCATTTGCTAAGCTTAAATATATGTAACATGCATTGTAACTCTACATCCCTCTGACCCAGGAATAGAATGCTTGTGGCTACTGATAATTTATAATGAGATTTACAAGTGAGATTATGTGTGAGTAATACTTTTTGTTTGAAGCAGAGAATGTGAGAAGCCATAAACACTTTTTTTAAAATGTAGTTTCAGGTTCAAATATTTACAGCTGCTCATCTGTGAGGATCTTGCATTGCTTCCAGCAGATGTCACTATGAGTCTGACAGTAATGAGCAAAGACCGAGCTGAACCAGGATTTAAATTAATCTTTAAAGTAAACTTGTGAGTTGAATTTAAAAAAATAATGGGGAGTCCTGTGGCACCTTAAGCTATGTCTGAAGATGCCATCAGACACAGTGGTTTTGACCCATGAAAGCTTATGCCCAAATAAATCTGTTAGTCTTTAAGGTGTCACAGGACTCCTCGTTGTTTTTACAGATGCAGGCTAACACAGCTTCCCCTAGGGTTGCCAGGTGTCCGGTTTTGAACCGGACAGTCCAGTATTTGAGCTCTCTGTTCGGGAGACAAATTGAGAAAATATAAATGAGAAAATATAAATGTCCGGTATTTTCTAAATAAGATGCAATATAAATTGTGATGTAATGTCAAGTGTGTCCAGTATTTTTGTTGAAACCATCTGGCAACCTTAGCTACCCCTCTGAAACTTTCTTGTTAAAACTTACCTATAAGTCTGTAAAAAGTCTCTACCATGTACTTTTGAATTGTCTGTGGGTGGCATTGGAGATGTCCATTGCAAGACTGTACTGTAACACTCTTAACATCTAGGCTACGTCTAGACAGCAAGCCTCTTTCGAAAAAAAGCGTCTAGACTACAACCAGTACTTTTGAAAAAGCAAGCTGCTTTTTTGAAAGAGCGCACCCAGGCAGTCTGGATGCTCTTTTCCGAAAAAGCACAGTTTGCATTACATAGTGCCTTTTTCCGAAAGAGCACTTTCGAAAAAAGGCGTTCTTCCTTATAAAACAAGGTTTTCCGCAGTCGAAAAAACTGCCACATTCTTTCAATTTATTTTCAAAAGAACGGGGCAGCAGTCTAGACGCAGGGAGGTTTTTTCGAAAAAAGGCCACTTTTTTTTTTTTTTTCCGAAAAAACCCTGTAATCTATTCACACCCCTAGTGTGTATCTACAATTCTTCAGGTTGAACCTCTTTAGTCTGGCACTTTGTGATCTGGCAACATTTGTGATCCAGCATGATATTAATTAGCCAGCTATCCACTTATCATGGGTGTCGCCAAGGTTCCCACAATCCCATAAAGTTTGTTTACAGCCACCAGGCTTGGCTCTCAGTGTTCTGTGCTGCTGTTCAGTTCTGATTTACCCCTAAATGTCTTCTAAGAGCCCAGTAAGCAGTGGCAGTGTTGGTAATGCTCCTAGACAATATTTGGCAAATTATCTGGTTTGGCACCAGTCTGGTCCCAAGAGTGCTGGAATAGGAAGGTGTTCAACCTGTATTAGAAAAACAGATTGGTTGTTAATGGTTTACAAAGGAGACACTGCTGTATATTAATGACGATACAGTGTCATATTTGAAAACATCTCCACCTTTGTTGTCATAGTATACTATATCTTTCTTAAACTTGGGTAAAGTCTATAACTTGATAGTATGGAATAAATGCCTTAATTAGTTGTCAACTTTGATATTCCCAGTTTGAAGTATAAACATGTTATGGACAAAATAAACTCAGAGGCAGATACATTTATTGGAAATAGACTTACAGCTGCAGCCCAAGATATTATTCAGTTAGCAAGAGGTACCTCAGTCTCTCATTAGCAGAGCTGTTAGTGACACCTATGGTTAAGACTGTCAAATGTGTTCCATTATCATTCCATGTTTTCAATAGTTTATAAACTTTGCCAGACTTAGCCCATTTTGGCTGAAATTTTCCATGCTTGCCCTCTGCCACACACAGAATTATTTTGGAAAGTTTCAGCAATACCAATTCCACTCTTTAAAAAAAAAAAAAAAAATGAGACTAAGGAAAAATAGTAGTTATGCAAGTGCTAAACTCTCTCCCAACTGTGGGTTTTTTTGGAAGAGTTCTAGTGCTCTCCTGTGTTGTAGCCGAAGCTTGGAATTTGCTACAAAGTAAAGGAGCAGGGGAGTAGTCCTTGGACCTTCTTTTCACTTGAAAATTTACCCAGATTTGGTCAAGTTATAAGTCCTTTAACTTTGCTAGTTGATATCAATGTGAAATTACTTGCAGGCCTGAGTGGCTGAAGGATTAGGCCCCGAAAAAGTCCTATAGACACCACGCTTATTTCTGACAATATCAGAATCAATATTGAAAAATTATAAATTTTTACTATGAAAAATTTGCTGGGATGCTTCATGTAAATATTATTACTAACAGACCAGCATTTAACAAAACTATATACAATAAGGATTCATGCAGAAAAAAATGTTTTAAATGAATAAAGGGTTTCCAAAAGTATGTTAAGAGATGCTTAGTATTATCTGCTTCTTTCCTCTAGTTTGTAGCATCCTCAACTGATAAGAGCAGTGCTGGAAAAAATAAGCCTTAGGCGCTCAGTAATGGACATATTAAGATGCTAATAATTCCAACTAATGTTTCTGTGCTGAAGAACATTTTTTCTTTCCATCTTGGAAGTAAAATGCCATTACAGCTACTAACTAATCAACACCATGATCTGATAGACAGCCCAAGGTGATAAAGATAAAATGAGTCAAGAGGGTTTACCCCGAAAGCTAGTGTAATTACTTCAGTGGGTAGGATTAAAACCTCAATTTTACTAAATATGATTATAGCTGAAGTGCTAGCAAAATCTATGGTGAAAAGTTATGTCAGTGTTTCTATTAAATCACTGTTTGCAGTTAACTTCCTGAAAATTTCATTTATCTTTGTGAAAGGCTCAGGTCTCAATTGTGGCCTAAGGAGATTATTCTCTGGAAAAGTTTGAGCAGAAAAATAGTGGCTCAGACATTTTAGAGGGAGAATAAAACACCCTCACCCACCTACCTCCTACTCCAAACGTTTTTGTAGTTAAAATATTATTGAGGTTGATTTTATTTAAACAGTTTTTGTGCTAAAATGGTGGGGTTAGAATTTTGACTGGGAAATAACTTTTCTAGAACAGAGGAGCCTTGAAAAATTTAGACTAAAAATTAGTTTTGTTCTTGGAAAGTTACTAGTGCTTGAAAATCCCAGGATAAGCATTTGCAGAACTTTGGATTCTAGTTTTTAGGCATATTCACCAATTTTGAAAGGAAAGGAAGCAAATCTGGAGAAGCTAATTCAGATGCTTAGTGAACATATATGCAGTAATTCCTCATTTAACACATGCCTACTTAACACGTTTTCGTGATAGCATGATTTTTTTTTTTTAGTGAACTTTTTTTAAATTACACGACCGTCCCTGGAATAACACGATTTCTCCAGCCGGCCCATTGCTGGCGGCTGCGCGGGGCTTCCCCCGCCTCCCTGTAAAGCGCCAGAGGGTTCGTCGCTCGCTGCACCATTCCCCGCTGACTCCTCCTCGCTGGACGCCTTGCCCCCCTCCTCCGCCCCCGCTTGCAGGCCGGCGGCTGGGTTTCCCCAGCCGGCCCATCGCTGGTGGCTGCGCGGGGCTTCCCCCACCTCCCTGCAAAGCGGCGGAGGGTTTGCTGCTCACCGCGCCGTTCCCTGGCAACACCCCCCCTCACCGGACGCAGCGTGGGTCCCGGCAGACCCATCACAGGGGCATACTCCCAACCCAATCCCGCTCCCCTCTCCTCCTTTTCCCTTCTCCAGAGCCAAACACCTCCCCTCCCTGCTGTAACCCAGTCCCCTTTCTCCCCCAACCTTATGTCCTGGTCCCAACAGACACCACCGCTTGAAACGCAACCCCCACCTTTTCCATTATTTTCAATGGGAAAATTGAGCCCGCATAACACGTTTTCACTTAACACGATCATTTTCTGAAACATATCTATAGTGTTAAATGAGGAATTACTGTATCTGCAATAGTACACATTGGAAAAAATGCAGGGCTCCTTTGCCAGCCTGAAGAATGCATGAGTATTTTTTTCACTGGGCTTTGAATCAGGAACCCTCTGAATAAAGAGTTACATTATTAATTCAGGAGAGAGCCTTTTTCTTTAAAATATATGGGAACTTCAGCTTTAAAAAAAAAAAAAATCTTAACATGAGATTTGTGCAGTTAAGTGATGTTAAGCAGTTAAGTTAAGCAATGCAATTGTGCTTCCATAAGAGCCCATGCTTCGTTCAGTACCTGTCTCCCGTACAAATGTTGCATGGACCCATACATATACAACACTACAAAATAATGGAATGTTATCCCTGTGTATCTAAGATGTTAGAGGGATGTGTGATTTTTTTTCTTTTAGAAAGTATTAAATCACATAATTGCATAGAGTCAAACAGCATACATGTAAGAGGGTAGAATTATGAAGTGTGCCAGAAACCTTAATTTTCACTTATCCTGAATGCTTTATACAAACATCCTTAACGTTTTCCAAATACACTTTTTTCCTTTCTTTTTGCTGAAGAAGACAGTATTTTCCCTAAGCTGGATTCTTGTATTGGTTATTTTGTGATCAAGACAGAGTGTCAAAACTTTCTAAACAAATTAAATATTTAAACCCAATCATTTTAGCAGTGCTAATGATATTAAAAATTCCCAGTACTGCTTTTCCGACTGTCCACAGCAGAAAGCACACAGCTCTTGTGATGTCAACTATTTAATAACAAAATCATACACAAGTTAGCTCAGCAAGCAATGAGTACATTTTTTCCTACTAAAATTGTAAGTAGGACTTAAGTAGGCAGAAAGCAATTACCAAAGTTGTAGTTGGATCAAGATTTCTTGGTTAACAAGATTGGAAAAAAAAAAAAAGTGCTATAGGCTCTTTCAGTTACAGTAAGTGGTCACTGCCTCTGTTTGACTAACCTTCCAAAGAAAGCACCATCTTACTAAAAACCTGTAACCTTCATGGTTCTTCCCCTCCACCTAAAAAGAAAGTAGAAGTTGTAGAGTCAGACTCAGGCTACGTCTAGACTGCAGTGTTAAATCAGAAAAAGATACGCAAATTGCGTATCTTTTTCCAATTTACTTTCAAAAGAGGCTTTTCTGAATTTTGGCACGTCTACATGGCGCCAAATTTCGGAAAAGTGCTCTTTCAATACATCCCTTATGCCTCATAGAATGAGGTTTACAGGGATGGCAAATGAGCTCATCCGTGTTTTCGAAAAAAAATTGGAAAAGCGGATGTGTTCCTTGGACACGGCATTGCTTTTCCGGGATACTGGAGGTATCCCGGAAAAGCAATGCAGTCTAGACGGATCCAGATATTATCATATGTAAAGTTGCTAGTGTCAGATAATACTCTTAGCATTCATTAATTGCAAAAATTTGTGCACCTATCAGTGCAGTGATCACACACCCATGAATACAAAGCAGAGTATTCCTTTTTGCATTGGCAAAAGAACTTGATTAGATGTTTTGGAAGCAATATAGGAGTAATGGAACCACATTCATTCCTGTCAGGTTGCTTATAATGCAAGTGTCTTGCTCTCGGTAACTACACTTATGTAGAAGCTAGCAAACTCAGGTGATGGAGGGAAGTAGGGAAACGATAACCCCACATTACGCCTTCCATTTAAGGAATGAGTCTCCATACATGGTTACCCCCTTTTTTCCGCTTTTTAATCATGGAGGTTGAGGCATACACATAAATCCACAATATATTGACTTAGGTCCTACATTAACAGTATTTCCCTGCAAGATCCATAATATTAAATGTGTGTTTAGAGAAGGTTATTTCTCACTATGAAGTAGGGCATTTTGGCCTAATCACTTGGCATCTCTTTTAGTCCTTATATAATGATTTATTCTGTGCACATCAAAGCCTCTGCAATATATAATGTAGCTAATAAAAATGTACTTAAAGAAGAAAACATGTATCTATTCTTAAAGCTAAGCTGCAAGTTGATCTTAAAAAAAATCTGATTCTTTAAAATATGTGCTTAGTGCATCCAGTTTAACTGTGTGCTGGATACCTCTCAGCTAAATTGTAACTCCTTTATCTTAATTGTGGACATGGACCTAAAAAGCCCAAACTAGATGAATTTTAATCTAATAATGCAGGTGTTCTCCATTTGGGAAGCACAGCCAATGTTTTGAATACCCTTGTTTGCTTTGCTACTTGTACCATTGAACATACTTTGATTTAAAATATTCTTTGTATTGGAAATTTAATTATGGGAACAATAGAAAAGAAAAGAAATGAAGCATGAATATTAGCACACTGCATGTATACTAATGTGGAGAAAAGTAAAAGCGTTAGTCGGAATCCAGATTTTTAAATAATGCTTACGATGGGAGCTAAGACAATCCAAATGCAGAGATGCTGGCATTGACTACAGAGAAAATATGCAATTTTGTAAATTGCTGAAAATCTGAATGACAATGATTGATGTTACTATTCAGTGACAGCCATGCAGTGTGTCAAGCCTAGTGCTACATTCAGGTCTCAACCATCAGTAAACACTCACAGCACACAGTTTTGCATGGCAGCTATGGCTATATCATAGTAGCTACACACCTGGATGGGGGTTATTTTTTTCCCCTCTCTCACTAGGGAACACTACTTAAAAGAGAATCCAGACTGAGTCCTAAGCCCCAAAACTTTGAAAATCACTGACTGGCGCATTAGGATTAAAGTACAAAATAAAGACATTCATACGTCACTATGGAGAAATCCATGTGTAGAGAAATCTCTTATATTTTTAGTGGCATTAAAGCTGAATAATCCAATTGACCTAAATATATGGGGAGGGGGAGAGAGAGAGAGAGAGTGTGTGTGTGTGTATATATTTTGTGCCTTTACTTAATTATGCTAAGTTTTCTGTTATCTTTTCAGGAAGTAGAGATGAAAATTAAAAAAAAAAAAAACATAAAATGTGCGATGAGTGACAAATAATTTATATAACTATTCTGCTACTGTGCATATTTAAGGAATGAGCTTGTTAAAATTAATTTTTCCAAAAAAGATATTTTTTCCTCTTGATAAGCTTTGACTTGAGGTAAACGTTGTAAATGAAGCCTGGCTAAAGCATAACCAAACTTTTTCCACTAGCATGATTTTAATAACATGATAGATTTAAAGTGGCTTTAACATATTATATTTCAGTTAATTGTTGCTACAAGCGTAGAAAGAAAATCCACAGTATCCCTTCTTAGTTAATGCACAGATCATGAAACAGAATTCAAGGGCTGAACCTCTTCCATATCGTAATCCTACTTCTAATTTAAAGCATTAAGGCTTGAAATGCTGAGAGAGAGCTCTTAATTATACAATTATTTTATCTAAAACTCTGTGTGGTTTTGTGTGTGTGCACATTGTTTTTGTGGTTTCATGGCTAGATAGAGTAGTGGTGATAGGTCTTAATTCTTAAGGCTTGATTTTTTTTTCATAAATCATTCATCCTGACAAATTGTCTGTGTAAATTCCCTTAAGCAGAGGCTCTCTTAAAATTTAACACTGAAACAAACCAAGCATAACTGAATTAGTTTTTTTCTGAGCCAAATGCTGGTTTTTGCTGATATTTTCTTTGGAGACTTCAACATACTGACATTTAATCCAACATAAAATAAAATACTAGTGTGTCCAAGCATTTTGTCTTTTGTCAAATATGGTCCAGACAGTTTGGCTTGGAATCAGATATAACAGATGGAATCTCTCTCTTTTTACTGAAGATATGATGCAAAGGAAGGTGAATATCTCTAGTTTTGTTTACCAATAAAACTGATTAAAATTTGGTGCCTGGGTGATGGGCAGAGACAGTGGTGTCAGTTCAACTTTTAGATTTAAAATCAATGAGATTTCTCTTGAGTAAAGTTACCTGCCTACTTAAGTGTTTGTAGAATCAGAGCTGTTTTGTGAACTTGTTATCAGTTAACTCCTAGTATACTTGGTTGCTATTAATACTTTGGCCACTTTTTTTTTTTTTTAAGTGAAGAATGTTGGTAAAATCTAATTTTAGTCTCTTCTGCCCATTTACTAGACAAATTTCTGACTAGCGCTTTCCATTATTTTTGTTTGTCTTTTTCAAAAGACTGTATAATAGTGATTCATATTAACTCCAAGGATGCAAAACTGAGTCAGTAACAAACTTGAGAAATATCCCACTGGCAAGCTTGGCATACTGATCTATCATTAGAAACTTAATGAACCAGAAAATCAGTTCCCTCTTCTCTCTGCAAAATAAGTATTTCTCTATAAAGAGAGAAGATTTAAGGGGAAAATTGCAGTTTCACAGGCATGTGTACAATACATAAATAATAAATACAGGATTGGTGCAAGTTTGCTTAAAGATATACTTCAGAAAATGGAAGTGTGGACCCTTTTGTTGTTGTTTGCGACATAGTTATGAAAAGTAGCTGATGCACTTGTGTTGGGTGCTAGATTTTTGTGACTGTTTTTGTATTAACATTACAATTCAGATACTATCAGGTTGCCTTCAAGTATTTCCACATAGCTGATAATGCTGTTAGCAAAGTGTTTCTAGGCCTTGAGAGGAATAAACTACTTTTCTAATTTCTGCTTTGGTTCTGTTTTACAGGGGAGAAGCAAAGACTTGGTGATCGGTCAGGCTATGATGTGGAGGATTCTGATGGTCCAGATGACGATGACAATGACAATGAAGATGATGATGAAGACAGTCAAGCTGAATCTGTCTTATCTACAACCCCCTCAGTTACAGCCAGTCCTCAGCATCATCCATCTAGAAACATCCTACAGGAAGCCACAAGTGCTGATGAAGATATCAGAATTACAGACTGCTTTGCTGGGATCCACACAGACTCTATGGATGGTCTACCTAAAGCACTACTTACAAAGATGACTGTACTCAGTACAGTACAATCAGATTGCAGGAATTCCAGGTGGCCAATAGCAGTTGCACATCAAGAAGCTGAGGAGGAGAAAATACAAGACAAGGAAACAAGTATAGAGCCTACCATTTCCCCTGGCCTGTCTCCTAGATCTCCATGTCATCAGATGTCTGTAGATTATCCAGATGCAGCAGAAGCTTTGGAAAGTTCTGCCACACCAGCTATTGTTACAAAGGTTAGAATATTCAGTGTAGGGGGAGAAGAGAGACTTGTATTTCAAACCCTTCAAGAGCTGGGGAACCAAACATTATTGATGATTATTTTGATGATTTTTCTAAAAGCCAAATTGCTTCCTCCTTTTATATTCTTCATACTGTTCTTGCAGAATGATACAGATATAAAAAAAAATTCAGAGTGTAGGAGCATAGTAATAATAATGTAGAAACAAAAAGGTTTTGCAATATAATCTACCCACTTTTTGTATCTCCAGGCCTAAAATAATTAGTTAGTCTGGTTCTTTAGATTTTTGCTAAAATTTGGAATAAATTGACAGTACTAGTAAGACTAAACAGTGGTATATACCAAATAGCATACTATTCTATCACTAAGTCTATGTTCCATGATCCAGAAAACCTGCACAATAGATGCCCTTGCTCAGTACCAAGGACTGGGAAGAGCACAGAATTACTACTGTAAAATCTCGAGTATAATGCGCACTTTTTTTCTCGGTTTTTTAGGGTCAAAGCCAGGGCGAGAATTATACATAGGAGATTTTCTGTTAAAGTTTTTAACTCACCATCCCCACTGCACAGAAACTTTCCAGCTGGAGTGTGGTGCCCCCGCCAGGCTCCTGGACAAGGCGAGGAGCCAGCGGCGCAGCCAGACTGCAGCGCCCTGGCTTGCTGCCTGCCCGGTCTCGGCGCGGCGCACGGGCAGCTGGGCAGGGGGCCCCCCACAGCTGGCACCAGCTCAGCCGGGCTCCCGGACAAGGCGAGGAGCGCCCTGGCTCGCTGCCTGCCCCATCTCGGCGCAGACAGCTGGGCGGGGGGGGGGAGGGGGAAGACAAGGGGCCCCATGGCAGGCGCGAGCTCAGCACTGTGCGCGGGCAGGGAGCAGGTTTCAAACTCCGCCGCTGGCTCCCCGGTGCTGCACGCGCGCGCTTCCTGGGCGAGCCTGCAGGTGGGGAGCAGCCCCTTCCTTCCTATATATACCGTAAAATCGCAAGTATAATGGGGGTGTGCATTATATATAGGAGTTCACTTTTTTTCCAGGATTCTGACATTGAAAAGGTAGGTGCGCATTATACATCAGTGCACATTATACTCGAGATTTTACGGTAATCTCAGGCTGAAAAGAATTAAGACTTGTATTTAGTTTCCAGCCCAGTGCACCTTCACCTAAGCCAGTGGTGCGCAATCCGTGGGTCTTCCCGGGGGGGTCTCAGCACTTAGATCCGGCTGGCCAGGGGCTGGGCCCGGCCATTGGCGGCCGCGCAGCACGGCATTTACATCCGGCCGGCCAGTGGCTGGGCACGGCAGTTGGCGGCCTCCGCAGCACAGATCAAAAAAGGTTGCTCACCACTGACCTAAGCAAAAGGATTAGTTGTTGAGAATAGGCCAGCCTGTGCAGGAGAAGGATCCATTGTGTCTGCCTGGAGCTTCACCTGCATATGGCATACTGAAGCAAGGTGCTAGAGTGATGCATGGGCCATGCGGATGGAATCCTAAGGGATTTATCCCTAGAAGAGTTCTGTGCCAAAAATTAAAAATTCTGCTCACAATACTTTAAAATTCTGCATAGTTTTGTCCAAATGACCATACAATAACACCAGTTTCAACTATTTGGTATTTTATTTCAAAATAACTGTCAGCAAGTATGTCTATAACAATACGGACCAAAAACAAAATTCAGGAAATATTTTGGACAAATTGATTCCTTACTAAGCATATTAATATCAAACTCTGAGTGATGCTACAAAACAAAGATATTTCCGCCCCCCTCAGAAGCAGTGCAAAGACTTAGGGTAGTCCGAGATAATGGAGAAGCTGAGGGAGAGGGAAGGAATTGCACAGAACGAGCCTAGGACTGAACCTGCATGTTTGGGTGTGGATGGGAGAAGTAAGGAACAGGTGTTTTGGGGAGGGTGGGAAGAGTGTTTAAGAAGTTGAGAAGATTTCCCCTGGGCAGTCCATGACTGACCCCAGACTCTCCCATTCAGTCATGCATATCTGCCCCATCCTCTTGTGTCTCTGCATCACCCCTCCCACCGTCCTCATGTGTCCTTACAACCCCACTCAGCCACTCCCTCTCTCTCCCCCATGGGTCCCTGCACCCCAACTCCCATTCAGCTCCTGGCTCAATGCTGTCAGCCCCCTTTCCTTCTGTGCCCTCCCAGCAGCCTCCTATGCCCCGCTCCATCTGTCTCTCCATATCCTCTGCCTCATCACCTGGGCCTGTGAGTTAGGCATTCACTGCCACTTTCATCCTCTACAGCTGGTTTCTCTGTCTCTGAGCTGGCTACCCTCTCTTCTGGCACCACACCAATTGCTGGTGGGCAAAAGGTATAATTGCAGCACTCCACTCCATTCCAGCAGAATCTGTTTTCTGCAGGGGAAAGACAAAAAAAATCCACAGGGGATATGAATTTTGCATGTGCAGAGTAGGAATTGGATCAGCCATCCTCTAGCAAACAGAGGAAAATGTAGATGAGAAATGTCAATTCTCAGCATATTATAACTGGCCCACAAAAGCTCATCACCTAATAAACCATCTTGTTAGTCTTTAAAGTGCTACATAGTCCTGTTTTTTGTTTCAGCCAGATGGTGATGGCATAAGGCACCTGCCTCGATCTCTGTAGTTACCTGATGGGTAAGATAGGGTAAAAGGAGAGTAAGCCCTATTATTATAAGTAGCAGTATCACAGTTGCACCTAAAAATTCCAGTTGCAATGGGAGCCTTATTGTGGCAGGCAATGTATAGACACAGTGAGGGAGAGTGGCTTTTTGTCAAACTAGACACGATAGACCAGGAGTATGCGAAGAAACAGACAGAGAGAGATGAAATTACTTGTCCATAACCATGTGAGAGGTCAGTGGCAGAACTGTGAACAGAACCCAGCTGTCCCAGTTCAGTGCCTTCTCCATGTGACCGCGTCAGTTTGAGAACAACCCTTTATCATCATCCCTCTTAATTCATTCTAATCTTCCAGAGTAGAGTCTTCTATCAGCAATGCATTGTGGCATTAGCCTTTCAGTCCAGAGACACTAATGCTGTTGATGCGTGGCTAAATAAATGCCTCCAAGAGAGAAGGACACTTGTAGATCTGGCTGTCCGGTGATGAGATACCACTGTCATTCATCCTCAGCAGAGATCTGATTTTCACAATGAATTTACTATAAGGGAAATGCCAAAACGCTGGTAAGGAATAACACCGGAGAGAAAGCTGAGGTACTAGACTTAGGAAAATTCCTAATTAATGAGGAAGGGGAGATGTAGAAAGGAAAGTTATGAATTGTTCAAGACTTGAACTGGTTTTTTACAAATTCCTATAAGGAAAGAAGGCTATATTTCAAATGACCTCCTCTAGACTATTTGATTTAATTTAGCTGCACTGGCCATCTTAATATACTGAAATGTTTTGCTGTTGTTTTTCTTTAGAGCACACCATCTGTAGAGCTTCCCTCACCACCAGTGGACCAAAGCACACAGACAACAGTGGTGGTTCCTTCAGCAGCCTCGCCCTATCCTGACATCCAGGACGAGAAGCGGCAAGAACGCCAGCAGCATATCGCAGAACTGCCAGCTCCTCTGACTCATTTATTTAGCCACCTTCCTTTGCACTCCCAGCAGCAAGCCAAGACACCTTATGGTATGATTCCAGTGGGGGGAATTCAGGTGGTTCCGGCTGGCCTAGCCACATACTCCACATTTGTACCAATTCAGGCTGGGCCCATGCAGCTCACCATTCCTGCGGTCAGCGTGATTCACAGAACTACAAGTGCACTTGGTGACCCTGCATGTGCGGCCTCTGCAAATCCAAGAGGAGTTGCTGAAGTAAACAGTGTTGTGCCATGTTTTCCCTTAGGTCAGATTAATGTGCCAGGCATCCAGAGTCTGAGTGCACCAAGCTTACAACCTCTTCCACCATTAGGCATGGAGACAGTGAACATATTAGGCCTGGCCAATACAAACATAGCCCCACAAATACATCCTTCAGGACTCACACTAAATGCTGTGGGACTGCAAGTTTTGACTGCAAACCCTGCTCCTCAGAGCAACCCCAGCCCTCAGACGCACATTCCAGGACTGCAAATATTGAATATAGCACTGCCTACGTTGATCCCTTCAGTCAGCCCTGTAACTACAGATGGGCAAGGAGTTCCAGAAATACCAGCTTCCAGTAATAAAGCCAGTGAAATTCATCCAGAGCGGACTCCTGTGAGTTGTCCTGCAGCAGACATCAATCAGATCCCTAGTGCTGTATCTCCTCAAGTGGCACCTACGATCCAGTGGTACAATGTAAAAAACATTGCAGAGCCTTTTCTTTCAAAGGAATATGAAAGGCTGGATGGTCCTGGAAAAACAGGTACTGAAAAGGCTCACGCAGCAAATCATGTCAAACCAAAGTGTGATGTCACTTCCATTCAGGTCAAAAGGGCTTCCCCATCAGAACCCCTCTTAAAGGTGAATTCTGAAGTTGTCACCAAGTCCCTCATCCATCAAACTGTCTCTCCAAATAGACAAGTACCGAGGCCAGCAGGATTGTCGCGAAGGCAAAATACTGTGCAGTTTAGTGATGGCAGCAGTGATGATGAGGACAGACTTGTAATAGCAACCTAGATTTTTTTTTAATTGTAACACTTACAGGTTTCTTTGCAAACCTCCCTTTCTTTAAAGCACATTTTTCTGACACAAACTCATTACTAATCTTTGTGCAATCATGAACTCTTGACCAATAATTGTTGTTGTTTCTCGTCTGCTCCAGCCGTTTTTGTACATGTTGTATAGACAATTGTGCCTTTTTGGAGTTTTATGTTTAGAAACCTGTACAGATTGTTGAATATATATATAAAAATATGTATATTGAAACAGATAGTTGCTTGTGTTTAGTAAGTAAAAAACATCCTATGTCAGAAAAACTAAAATGATTAAATTATATGTTGCACTGTTAAATGTAAATTTTTATGGCTGTGGGGCAGTTTCTGTGTACAGATCTAGTATGTAAAACTCCATATTTATTGTATCCATTAGTCTTGGAACAAGGGTCTGTCCATCTTTCTTGTGTAAGACAGTAGCTTTACACTTAAAAACAGAATACAGTATCTGTGTTATGAAATATTACAGTAAAATTTTGTTTACTGACTTTACCATTGCTTATGTTGTGCCGTCTTGATTCTAATCAGTGGTAAGATGCCTAGATCACTTATTTTATTACCTCCTCCATAACTTGTTTTCTCTCTTTTGAAATTGCCCAAAGCCATGGTTTCGTCCTTAAATAGTGAATGAAGAAGTGTTACATGCTCTCTGGAAGAGAACCTTTCCTTTTTAAAATTCCCGGAGAGGAGTGTATTTGCTTCTGATTTTTTTTCATACTATTTATTAGCAAAGCCTGAATGTCAAAGAGCCTGTTTTCACTTGCCAAAAATGATGAGGTTTGAGGATAATATTGTTTTTTGTAACTTTGAACTATTAAAGGCACTTTTTTAATGGAACTAAAGTCTAGGTAAGCAACAAAGAAATAGTTTGTCTCTTCTTGCTTGTAGAATCACTAGAGCAAGTGACAAAAGAGATGCTGCTGCAGTAGTGAGGGTTTTGCGGTACTCATTGTCAGGACACTTCCTTAGCTTCTAAAAAGTATTTCATGTCAGGAAATCAGTATTTCAACAGTAGAAGGCTAATTTTGCCTTAAATACAGCTTCATCTTAGTCATTCAGCAAAAAGAAAATTGTTTGAAGCATACAATTAACTTGCCCCAGTTCCAACAATCTCATTGTGAGCAGGCATGAAATGAAAGAATTCCAAAATATTGGAAGTGAATGAGATTCTGTGCATGCACAGTGCAAGCAATTTTAAAGTTATCAAGACACCTCAATAGCCTTTTACTGGTTAAAGAAGAGAGACAATATACAGGTCTAAACCATCCTACATTTGGAATGATCCTGAAATGTATTTGATTAAAAAACCTTTCAACATACAGTGCTTTATTTTTTCCCTTTAAGTGTATGGCAGTGAATTTTTAAAAAGAGCAATTTAGAAAACAGTAGCATGTTTATAAAGCCATTTTAACAACTGAATTCAAAAATCAGTAGAACAAAGTAATAAAATAGATATCTTTACTTTCACCAGAAAGGTTATGTGCATATGTAATGATGACTGAAAAACTTGAAAAACACAGGTGAAACTGAATGTTAGATAGGTTGCATTGCTCAAAGATTTATTCCTATAAATTACCACAGCAATTCTTATCTTACATTGCTCTAAATTCAAGTGCAATGACATCCCTCACCTATTTAATTATTTTTTATACTTGACCCACACTGTTTATAGTTTTACAGCACAAGTAATGAAATAATTATGAGCACAATGCCAAATGACTGTTAACTTTAAGAAATAGCATCTACAGTATAAAAACATATCCATGGGATTGTCAACTAATTGCAGTAATACGCAGTGGTGAGAACCAAATGATGTAATGGAAGAGAAAAATCACACTCAGTTCAGACATGAATTGTCATGTTACTCCTTTCATAGAGCTTTATTAGAGACCTAGTCACCTGAAACAGTGAGCACCTTCAACTCCCTCCAAGTTAGTGGGAGTTGAGTGGTCAACACATCTCAAAATTGGGCCTCAAATTTCTGTCTTGCACTCTGACACTGTGTACTGGTATATTCATTTTATAACTGTTCTGATGTAAAAATATGAATATCTTATTTCATTTTCTTATTACATTTTCATTTTAATGGACATGTTTGGATTTATATGAAGTCACTTCTACTTCTAAAAATGCATAAGCAGTGCTGCATTACATGTTCTTTAATAGTCTGATCCTGCTCCAATGGGAGATACTGATTTTAACAAGTACAAAATCAAGCCCTAAATATGCCTCCGATATTTTAACTGTTTCATCTAGCTATAACTAGTTATTGAAAGTTCTTGCTTAGAGCTTTTTGCAAAGAGCAAATGATTTTCATATGATTTTTCTAAGAAGCTTTGTATTAATTATAGCTATTTCTTCCATAAAGTGGTCATATGTTAATATAAACAAATACGAGTTACACTGATTAATTTGAATATTATTTCCATGTATCAGGTTGGAAAAGATATTAAATCGATGAGACAGGTTAAGTCAAAGAAACAGTCTTTAATAAAGGCTGAAGGATATAATTTGAGTGGAATAAAATTGATGTGTACATACAAAATATATGTATGTATATATATATGTGTGTGTGTATGTAATTGCTTATTTAATTACACATACATCAAAATCCTTAATTTGCTAACCATTTGGGAGTTGTCATAATGTATGTTGCTGCATATAGGTCTGTCTAAGTATTCTCTTGGCTGGCACTTGCATGTGCTAATATTCTAAGGGTTAACTCCATCAGAAGAACTATACTAGCAGAGTGGAAGAGAAATGATTGATTAACTATAAATGAAGCAAGTGACTCAGACAGTCTCAAAAAAAGATAGTTTGGCATTGAAAAAAGTTCAGAAAAGGACAACAAAAATTAGGGATATGGAACGGCTGCCATATGAGGAAAGATTAATAAGACTGGGACTTTTCAGCTTAGAAAAGAGGAGGCTAAGGGGGGGAGGGATATGATAGAGGTCTAAAATCATGACTAGTGTGGAGAAAGTGACTAAGGAAACATTATTTACTTGTTCCTATAACATAAGAACTAGGGGTCACCAAATTAAATTAATAGGTAGCAGGTTTAAAACAAACAAAATGAAATATTTCTTCACATAGTGCACAGTCAACCTGTGGAACTCCTTGCCAGAGGATGTTATGAAGACCAGGACTTCAACAGGGTTCAAAAAAGAACTAGATAAATCCATGGAGGACAGGTCCATCAATGGCTATTAGGCAGGTTGGGTAGGAATGGTATCCCTAGCCTTTATTTGTCATAACTTGGAAATGGGTGACAGGGGAGGGATCACTTGATGATTACATGTGCTATTCATTTCCTCTTGGGCACTTTGCACTTGCCACTGTGAGAAAACAGGATACTGAGCTATATGGTCCTTTGGTCTGACCTAGTATGGCCCTTGTTATGTTTTTATGTGTAGTTCTGTTCTATTCTAGGTTTCATAATGTCAACAAGTATGATGCAAGAGAAGAAAAGTGCACTGACAAGACAAGTGCCTCACTTGGTAATTCAATCACAGCAATCAAGAGCTAGGGAAAGCCCCACAAGCTGTCAGGTGGAGCCTTAGCATCACCAGTACCATTGCAAGGAACTGCTGACACCACTTACCCCACAAAAACAGCTGAACTGATACTTGAAGTAAGATTGCCTCTAATACCCACGCTAAGGTAATTGCAGATAAACCATACAGATAGTATTTCTGGAATGGGGAATGGAAGGAAATAGTGCTTTATCCAGATGTGGATAACTGTCACCCTTTCCTAAGTGTTACACGGTAAGGGCCATGCCTTATTGTGTATTTGTAGAACACCTAGCACTTTGTGGCTAGAGTCAGAAACAAATAATCATTAATGTGGCCACAACTTAGATGCCTGGGATTCTTGCCTGCTCCTCTTCAGTGTCTGTCAGTTTTGCTTTAATTAACACCTGTTGCTAGCAGAAGGTTTTGGTTATTTGGGACAACATTTTATTTCAATGTAGGCACTGCAAATTGGTTGTCAAGTAAATAAAAGATATACAGCTGGCCCTTACTTGCCAAGTTACATAACTTCTCTGCATCACACCTGGTTATTTTCCCTTTGCATAAGCATGTGACTACTTGCAGAGCAATCCTGATTTCCGTTTTTAAAAAATCATGTTCTATAGTTGTGCCCTCCCATATTTGCTTTGGAACCGTTTGTGATGAAACGACTCATCCTTCCTTTGCCTCATAGGACCTGCTCCTGCTGTTACTGAAATCAGTAGCAAAACTTGCACTGAAATTGACAGTGCAGGGTTAGACAGGAGAGGGCAGTTCTTTAGCAGATGTAAATTGTCACAATTCCATTGATATAGGTGCACCTATGACAGTTTATACCAGCTGAAGACGCTTGAATCCTATTGACTTCAGTAGGACTTAAAAACATACTAACCTCTGTCACTTCAATCTTGAAAACCCTAATTATGGCAAGAATAGCTATGTAGCATGCAACTTCCTTATTGGATCAGTGTCTCGAGTAATGGTGGTGATACAGTTTTTATGAATAATGTGTGGACCCTAACTTACGACTTTAGTAATCCCCTTGATGATCTGCAATAAAGATCATATATTCACCACGGATTTCCAGCAGGCCATCCTGTATAATTGCTTTCATGGTAGCAATATTAGTTTTGGAACGTAGGTTCTCACTATGGAATCTCTGAAGCCATTTCTTAGTCCCATAGAGCTTTGATTTATTCTAAGGGCAAGATCCTAGAGTGTCATGCAGCCGTGTTTGTCATAATCGGCCCCAGATTCTCCCATTCTATAGAGTTAGCACGGTAGCTCATATTCCCACCTTCACTGTCGTTGGATCCAGGACCAAAGTAAAGGTGCAGTGGCCAGGGCTTCCCTCTTCTGTACTGAGCCTGGTTGGCATTTGTGCTGTTGGGTCTGTTGGAAGCAGAGCTGGTTGAAAGGTTTTCGTTAATACGACTCTGATGAAAACCACCCTTTTTTTGCCAAATTTTCCACAAGAAGATTTCAGTTTCACCAAAAAGCTTCTGGTTTTTCCATGGGGAAAAATCAAAATGCTGGTTAACTGGCTGCACGCCTAGAAAGCTTTTCAACTTCACTTTTGGCTGGGGCACTGCATCCCCCCATTCCTCTCCCAGGAATAGAGAGGCAAAGAGCCCAGGAGCTCTGTCTCATCCCCCCCCAACGCGGAGGGAGGCACAGTGACCTGGCTGTTTGCCTCTTCGGCAGCTGGGCTGGAAGGCAGCCGGGAAGCTGGAAAATTCTGTTTCTGTTGTCCCCAAGCTGAGTTTTTCTTTTAACCCTTTTCCATGAAAAACATCTTTTTTGTTGTTTTTTGTTTTGTTTTTTGGGGGGGAGGTTGCCCTGCTTTAAGGATGCTTTAACTTATTCTGCAAGACTAGCCAAGCACACATCTGGGCCATGTCAACTAATTAGCTGTCAAACTAACTCCAAGAGGTTGTGTTGTGTAACAAAACCATAGAAATAGTAGCATTCTGTGCTCCAGTGAAGTCAAAGTCCTGTCACTGACTTGCTTTTTATGCCTGTCATTCCAGTTAGGCCAAAAAAGGGTGTTACACCCACAAGCAAAAATGCACCATGACGTCGTGGAATAGGTTTTAGACAGACAGTTTAATCTCCCCTGTATTTGCTCAGAGGTGATGTCCAAAAAGGAAAAGGGAAAAAAAAGGAATCACATCCTATTGCTTATTCTAGAAGTCTGAATTTTGACAAGATGTTGCCAAGTGAATGTTCATAAACGTATCGGAGTGTATCTGCAGAGTTCCTTTTCACCATCTGGTAGCACTTAAATCATCAAGGTACTCTATTGATAAGTTCCTAAATTGGATAAAACATGGAAACTCTACAATGGATTCACAAGTTAACAAGACCCAGGGACTCCAACTATCTACATATGACTTGCTGTTCTTGGTGTCGTAAAACATTCCAGTCAGAGTTTTGATAGACTATCCCCCTACCTACAAGCTCGTGGAGCTGCTCACCACATGAAAGGAAGGTCTTTAAGCCTGTTGATTTGACAAGCTCCTCTAGTGCCAGTGAGATGTGTCCGAGTGAGAGCTCTTCCTCTGCTTTATGATCACTGGGGTTCATAGTATTGGTGAAGGACTGGCATCGGTCTTAGATGGAAGTTTGTGGGTAATTATCGTGCACATGAAATTATTGATGATTTGAAGCATTTTTCAAGGATTGTCTTAAAACGCTGGAAGGATATTTCTCCATTGACTAAAATAGGGATGGGTAATTACATAAGCCCTGTTTTATATGACAATCTAGGATGACAGTAGCTCTGTAGGAGGCTGATGGGACATTTAAAAAGCATATATAAATCACTGATGGGTTATAACCCTATGGATGACACCACTGTGTAAAGGCATTGATATTTGTAGGTATAATTGTCACATACCTAGGTTGTAGAGCATTGGTTGGCTTAGAATAGGAGGAAACTAATTCTTCTTCTACTCCACCCCCATTAAAATACATTCCATTGCCAGATTATCCAGCCGCCTGAAGTATGCACAAGGAGAAGAAAGAAGCATGTAATTGTGTGTTCTGAAAAATGTTGTTCCTGAAGTATTTAATAAACACTCTTCCTATATTTAAAAGAAAAAAATACTGGGCATTCTGCCTTTGCCCCCTTAAACTCTCAGTAATAGTTTGCTTAGCTCCGATACAAATGTTGCCTATGAAGTCTAAGAAAACCCTGCTAATTGAAAGAAGACAAGGCATTGCATTCCTACAGCTCAATCATGGAAAGAAAAGCCTGTCTTGCCATCAGTCAATTAGCTAGGCAGGCTTAGTTTGCTTTGGTAATAACAAGTTTGTTTTGCCCCGTAAGGTCAAATGTTAAAGCCTGTTTGATTTTGTGGCTGTTCTCTTTACTATATTTGAAATCCCTCATATTGCAATGCCTTTGAGCAATGAGACATTTTGTAATGCTGGAAACAGGCTGACTGAAGAGAGGTTGTAAACACAAGTAATTCACGGATTTCACTTTTCATTGTTATCTCGTTAAAATGTCCCATTTCAAATTAGATAGCGCTTGTTTCATATCCACATATATTTAGGCATTGAGTTAAAAACAGTAACTGGTTTGGCCTTTCTAGATGCTAGAAGTGTCCATGTGGATATCAGTTTAGTTATAGTCCCCACCCCCAGAGGAAGGTAACATGCGCCATGATTGCCCCAGCTGCAACGTATTTCCCTGCTGCACTGCTGTAGATATTGTAAAGCAAAGAAGGACAGAGTCAAAGCCTTTGCATTGATGCAGCAGCCCTAGAAGCTGCTTGACTCCATACGATCTGAGTAGCTAGCACAAGTTGACACTCCTTTGTACAACTGTGTAAACCAGGCTACATCTTGCCCTTCATTTTCAGCCAAGATTTTTAAAAATAGGGTACCTAAAATTAGGCTCAAATCGCTAAGGCGTATTAAAGGCACCAATGAAAATTCATCCCAGTTAGGCATTAGTCAACAAATTTTGCAGTCTAAATCATGCCTTATTATCTTGTGTACTTAACTTGATCAACGCTTAACATAGAAGTTGTCTCTTGTAGTTTCTGGTGTAGGAATAGATCCCCTTTCCCAGGTATCTGAAATCTGAAGATACGTTACAGTTTATGCACAGCATCTAGATACTAATGCTATTTTCTTTTCACACACTGGATACTAAACCAAAGCACCTTGATTACAGTAAGACTTCTTACCCTAGATTTCACATTGTGCTGGCTCCTAGAGTCACAAAGAAGGAGGATGTTCATAGTGAGGCACACCTGAAAAATGTGAAGACTGATATTTAAAACACTGACTTGCTCTGCAGTTTATTTTATGTCTCCCTAGCCCTTGAAAATGTGTTTGCCTTCTTGCCTCATGTAGGTCACTCTTGATCAGACAGGTCTTCACTGTTAGATCTATTACAAAAAGTTACGTACATTGTATTAGATTTTTTTGGCTCTTCCATTTTGGTATTCTAGAGTATATGAATTGAAAAAGAAAACCTACACAAATGCTGAAACCTCAGGCCATGAGGTCAGACTAGACCAGGGATGGGCAATAATTTTTTGATGGGGGGAGGGCATTCCAAGGAATTTCATAAATGATCAAGGGTCACAGTTTTCTATGATATTAGTGGAGGAGGTAGGAGAGTAGGGTGCAGAGGGTTTGGATTGTGACCTGGGGTAGGGAGTTGGGGTATTGGAGGGGGGGGTAGGGTGCCAGGTATAGGCAGTTCCTGACCAGCAGCCTAGTGGGACCCTCAAGCAGACTCCCTATTTTCTGCAGTCTCAGGGCTCAAAGCAGCCAGCTGCTGGGGCCAACATGTGCATCTCTGCAGGATGCATGCCATGGGAGGAGGGGGCTCTGTGAGCTGCCTGTAACCACAAACACAGCCCAGGCAGCTCCCATTGGGTGGTTTCCAGCCAATGGGAGCTGCGAGGATTGTGCTGGGGGGCAAGGGCAGTGTGTGGAGACCTTCTCCCCACAAGGGGCTCATGCCACACAGAGGTGCACATGCTGGCCTCATGCTACTCAAAGTAACCAGCTGCTGTGGGGCCGCAGCAGGCAGGGAACCTGCCCCAGGGTCCCACTGGGCCATGGGACACTGGCAGCCCAGAGGATTATGGTGGGCCAAAGCCAAATGCTTGTCTAGCTATACCTGGCCTATGAGCTGTATTTTGCCCACCAGATAAGTGAAGGAATGACCAGTTGAACAATTTTCTTCAAGGAATGTTTGATCTTTAAAATTGCATCTGGGATTAGTGCTTTGGAATTTTAAACTATTTTTCTTTTAACAAACATATTTACATTCATTCAAGTGCTTGCTTTTGTGAGTTTTGTTAAATTCTTCCATGTTAAAAATTAGAGCCACATCAGACAATCTGTTTCGATTACTCCCTCTAACTATTTATTAAAAAATGAGCAATGTATCCTGTTTTTCCCCAATATGAAAATTTTCCTCCAACAATTGCAAATATTTAAGTGAGGGCTTAAAGAACTGTCCTTTTTCTATCATTAAGCTCATACAGTAGGAAGATAGATGTTCTGATCTCTTTGATCTTGTAGGTGTCCGTCACAGGCTTTCAGAAGTGTCATTTACTCCTCAGTGTCTAAGCCCATTGCTAGCCTACCACTGTAGGGCTGTGTCTACATTGGCACCCTTTTTCGGAAAAGGGATGCTAATGAGACCAGTCGCAATTGCAAATCCGCGGGGGATTTAAATATCCCCAGCGGTATTTGCATTTACATAACTGCCGCTTTTTCGGCTCAGCTTTGCCGGCAAAAGCGCCAGTCTAGACGAGGATCTTGCGGAAAATAAACCCTTTTCCGCAAGATCTCTTATGCCTACTTTCAAGGCATGCCTACTTTCAAGGCATAAGAGATCTTGCGGAAAAGGGTTTATTTTCCGCAAGATCCCCGTCTAGACTGGCTCTTTTTGCCGGCAAAGCCCCGAGCCGGAAAAAAGCGGCAGACATGTAAATGCAAATACCGCAGGGGATATTTAAATCCCCCGCGGATTTGCAATTGCGACTGGTCTCATTAGCATCCCTTTTTCGGAAAAGGGATGCTAATGTAGACACAGCCTAGGAGTTTAATACATAGCAAGCAACTGGTTTTTCAAAATTTGGGCTCCAGTCCCTAAGTAGTCCCACTGAAGTCAATGGGGAAAACTCAGTACGACACACATCAGCTAAATCAATGGGCAAAAATGTAAATACGTACAGAAGTCTTCGTAAGATTGAGAGCATGCCCTGGAGAGGTTTTAGTTTTATTTCTATCCAGATTATAGTTTCAGAATATAAAAAAGGGTATTAAAAGAGTTCACTCCTATTGCAAGTGATTTAAATGAATAACAAAAGAGTTGGGCTCAAAATTAAATTGAAATAAAGTCGGAAGCATTTTTGTTGGGAAACTCTCCAGTAGTTACTCTCCTAAAACTTTCAGTTGGCACATGGAAACCAAACAGAATCCTCAGGTCTCTGTTCATTGTTCAGTGCTGAGTGAAAGGCAGAAACAAATGGAAACATTTTTCATTTTTATAATTCAAAGATACTGTTGCCATTTTTTGAAAAAAAATAAAGACAAGTAAGATTAGCAATGGGTTGCTAATAAAACCCCCCAAGTACTGGAATATTTTTAAAAAGCTTTTCAGAAGAGGGGAAAATCATGAAATGTATCTCAGCCGATGACTGTGATTTTTCTACTCCACACCTGCCACTGTATACACTTGTGGGAAGACTTTTCCTCTCTCCCTAGAATACCTTGTCATTGCTATCTGTGGTGGGAGCACTAGCATGGGTAGCAAATTGACAGTCACTGGTATTTTAATCATTGCAGCATCTGACCCTGACCAAAGATAGAAATTGCAGCAGCTCCCCGGTGCCTTGTCTCCCCTAGGGGCCTGATTCACCAGTCCATTACGGAAGTTTTATGCCAAGGTGACAAGTTTTAACCAGCATGAAATTGGAACATTGGAGTGGTGAATCATCCCCTAGAGCGGTAAAATCAAGGTGTAAAACTTCAGGGGAAAAGTCTAGCACAAACCGGGCTGCACTTCCGCCTGTGGAAATTACCTAGTAAATTGCCAGTAAGCTGTGGCACATTGAAAGAAGGGGAGTCCTTATGCAGTCATTTTCAAACATTTTAGGCTGCATACATCTTTCCAAGTACTGTGGTGTAACAGACCTCCCTCTGAGATGGGCAGAGCGATTGTGTGCGCCCTCTCACCTTCCGTTTAATAACAGCTTCTGCAAGTTTTCAAACTGTGGGGCACAACCCTGTAGGAGAGTGTGGAAAAACATGTGGGGGTCAGGGTGGAGCAGCCACACATGGTGGCTTGTGCCAGCCCAGTATGGAGCTCTGGGAGGGACCACCACCTCCACTCCCTGACTCACCTCAGTGGGCCACCCAGCCTGTCTGACAGGAATGGGGAGGGAGAAGGAACCAAAAATCATAACTCAAAAGGGGGACTTAAGAGGGGCTGAGTGGCCTGCTGAGGCGAGTCAGAGGGGGGAGGTAGTGCTCCCTCCTCACGTCGTGTCACACAGGGCTGACCTGAGCTGTCTGGAACCTCCATTTGCCCTCCTAAAAGCTCCTCCATGCCTTCTGCTGGTGGGGTGAGGGACAGTTTGAAAACCTCTGTACTAAATTAAATTATAAATAAAATATTCACCGTTACAGAATTTTTCTGACACGTCCCCTGACAAGAGCTCACATAGCCCTAAGGCTACATGCACTCCAGTTTGAAGACCTACCGGAAGAGGTTAATTTTTTGTAACTAATTGATTAGATCAGAAAATAGGATAAGATCTCAGCCCTACAGGGATCTGAGGCAAAATTCCTGTTGTGTTCAAGGGGGCCAGAATTTTACCTATGGATGTTTAAGGACACATCTTGAACCAAGGAGGAAATCTAGAAGAGCTTTGTAGATTTCACAATGGCTGCTCATGCTAACAGAGGGAAGTGATTTTTTTTTTCCACCTGGCATTGCTCCTTCAAGCAAATTAAAGTTTGATACATTCCATTGTAGACAGCGGAGTTAATAACACAGAACTGCAACTATCAGGCCTGTGTGGGCTAGCCAGATTTAATTCTGCTAATGCACTATTCCTAGCACACACTGGGAACGTGGAACCTCTCGGCTTGACACTGACTTGCTATTTTGACTAATTGCTCACAGCAACAGCTAATAGCAGTTTGTAAAGGAGCTTCAGCTGCCAAGTGCAGATTGATGGAAGGAAGGGACACAGTTCACACTTCCAAAGGGAACATCAAGAAACTCATTACGAGCCTCCTTGCTCTCTTCATAAAATTAAAGGACAAATAAAATGTGACAAATTGGGTTCTGCTGGGAAAGTCGCTTTTTAGGAAGCAGCTCAGAATAAAGGTCAAAACCAACTCTGTTTTCTGCTGTATTTTAAGAGTCAAATCAGAAAAGGGCTTTGTTAAAAGCTCTGTAATTAATCTGGTAGTAATGTAATTGAGCCCAAATGACAAATGTTTAAAAAGAGGTTTCCTCCAACCCCATGGGAGATTTACAGAAATTGCAACATAGAACTGTGCTACACCACCCTTACGTATTAATCCAATTTCAGATGAAGCTTTACACGGCCTGACCAAAGCAAGTACTGTCCTGCTACTTACCTTCACTGCCATTGGCCCTGTGGCCGCACTGCTTGATGAAACTCAAATTGGGTGCATCTACACAGCACCCTAAACTCAAAATAAGATACGCAATTTATGTCTCATCTCAAATCTATTTCGGGATAGCTTATTTTGAAATTTGGTGCATCTATGCAGCACCCAATTTTGAAATAATGGGCTATTTTGGACCTCCAGACAGCAGTGCTAATCCAAAAGAGCCAAGAATTAGAGACTGATTCTGTTCCATCAGTATCACTAAGACCAGCAGTGGGCAACCTAAGCTAGAGAGTGGGTTGCATGAGTAGCCCTTCATTTCAGTGGGCCACAAGATGGCTGTAACCAGGATAAGGTAGTTTTGCTAACTGATGGCACTTGTGTACCTAGAATTTGTGGGGTGTGTTGATTGATTGTAAGAGTCATGTGCTCCCTCTCCATCCAATCAAAATGCTGTTATGCTTCAATGTTCTGTGCAATCAACACACATCTCAGTTTGTGTGCTCTTACTTTACGTACCCGTGACTTGAGTAATACAGGTAGGAAAAAATTACGCAGGTGGATCAGTGAAATCGGGCAACCCTGCATGTGGGCAATGGTAAACAAAATGTCTTGTGAGCCACACATAGAACCCCGCTGGGCCACAGGTTATTCCACACTGACTATGGTAATGAGTGCTATACATGCAGCAACCTCAGAGTTACCCACATTCCACTCAGCTACACTTCTATAATAATTGCCTTGAATGCAAATGGTTGCTTGCAGGAGATCATTTGAAGACAGACTGAGCACAACTGCGGGCTAATTGGCCTGTGGAATTTGTTAGTAGGAACACCTTAAATAATGACAATTATTAAAAAACATAACAAGGTTTGAGAGAGTTTGTTTGTGAGCGGGCAAATCTGTCTCTGTCTGTTTTGTTCAAGAACTCTCTCTAAATAGTAAGACTTAGGACCACCAAATTTTATATGCAGTTTCCTCTTATCGTAACTTAAAGCAAGGTCAGGGTTTGGTTGTACCAGGAAAAAGGGATGTGCCTGGAATTGGATTGCTTTTTGGAAAATGCTATAGAAAAGAGACAGACTCACCAGTCAAGTGAAAGGGGCTGGCAGAGGGTGCATCACACCACACCTGGACCCCCAGCTCTAAGCCTCCAGCCCCCAGATGCCCTTTAAGGAGAGCAGGATGTGTGTGTGAAGTTCCCTTCTGCCCAGTCCATAGTGTGACATTGCTGGCTGTTCTACTTCATCAGGGAGTGAGGTGGAAGAACAGAGTTTGCTGCATTCCTCACTCTGGCTGGGGAGCGCAGGAGGCCAACAAATCTGGATATGCACCCCTTCCTGGGCTGTGCCTACTGGAACTGTAGTAGCCATGGAGAGGTGCTTCTCACCTGGCCCCAGGCTGCTGTGGTGAGGAAGGGCTGGGTTAGTCCTCTTTCCCTGGGGCAGCCTGAGTACTGAACCCCATACCCTCAGAGCAATGATTTAAATAAAGCATGTACATTTTCATTTTATTAAAAAAAAAAACACACACACCAAAAATTGAGTTAAGGACTTGGGCAAGGCCACGTAAATCTTCTGGTATACCTATAGAAATGGCTGAGAGGGGTATTCAGCAAAAAATACTCCCAGGCTACATCTACATTGGCATGATCTTGCACAAATACTCTTTAATGCAAGAGTTCTTGCATTAAAGTATTTGCGCAAGAGAGCATCTACACTGGCATGTGCTTTTGCGCAAGAGCATCCGTGCCAGTGTAGACGCTCTCTTGCGCAAGAAAGCTCGGATGGCCATTTTAACTATAGGGCTTTCTTGCACAAGAAATTCATGTTGCCTGTCTACACTGGCCTCTTGAGCAAGAACAGTTGCGCAAGAGGGCTTATTCCTGAGCAGGAGCAGCATAGTTCTTGCGCAAGAAGCACTGATTTCACACATTAGAACATCAGTGTTCTTGCGCAAGAACTCCCCACCAGTGTAGACTGACAGCATGTTTTTGCGCAAAAGCAGCCGCTTTGGCACAAGATCGTGCCAATGTAGACACAGCCCCAAAGTATAAACCAAATGTACCAAGTCTCATTTCCACTAAGGCCCTTTTACACTGTGATGCCCACCCCCATTGTCACACCAACCATGCACCTTCATGTAAATAAGAATTAGGCCCCTTGAAATCAACATGCCACGGGGACAGAGGAACAATTCAGAAAAACACAAGTTACAAAGCAGCACACCTCAAGACCCTAGTCCGATTATGTTGGACAGAAAGTAGAGAAAGTAAACAGCTGAAGAAAAAAAAAAACTGGAGTTCATCATAGTTGAGTTGCACAAAGCACTCAGGAAACACACGTTTTCTAACCCAGTTGGTTTTCAAGCTTTTTCACCTATAGACCCCAAAAAGTTTCAAATGAAGGAGTCAAACAGACCCCTCCCTCCCCCCCCCACACCCTTTGAAAGCTTAGACTTAGTCTCCATTCCCCAAGGGACCCCTCAAACTACAGGGTGACAACCACTGTTCTAGGCATACACTGAAATATTCATTTTGGGGGAAAATGCTAAATAATATAATCACATATGGCTATTTGAAAGAAATGAAGGGAGCTGCTGATCACTACAACAGGTTGAGCTGCACACACGACACACTCTACTAAAACTCTACAAAAAGAATCCCTGTGAGGGGCCTGGTATCGACAGCTGTTGTTTAAAAAAAATTGAAAACAGCGCCACCTGTACGATACAAGCTCTAATTGCTGTAGTTCCCCACAGCCCAACCTTCTTCCCTTCCTCATTGCCTTTCATCCTATTCATCTCTTCAAGTATGCCTGCTTTTCTGTCCACCATTTCACTTCTCAGAGGCTATTCCTTACCTCTCTCTGTGTTTGGGGTGTGGCCTTCCAGACAGCTGTATTAGGCAAGTTAGTATCACTACAGCAGTGGTGAGAATGAAAATTAGAGCATTGTTGTCCATATGGTGTCTGCCTGACAAACCCCTCTTCTTATGGAGGAGTAGCAGTCAAACCAATGGGAGGTGGAAGCAGTGTGGAAAGAATGTGTTCCTAAATCTTAATGGCCAGAGGGAGTAGACGCTAATGACCAATAAATGCCAATTGGCCAGAGAACAGATAAATGCTGGGCTAACACAGCAGGCAGTGAGTAGGCTGTGGGGGAATTGGCTATTGGGAGTGTAGAACAACTAAATGGAGTGGGAAAAAGATTCTCTCCATAGCTGCAGCAGTAATTTAGAGGCAAAGGCAACCCTAGAAGAAAGTTAGGCAGGCACATAGATTGCATGCAACAACACACAGTGGAGGGTCTTACTGAGCTGTCAGTCAGTTTGACTCTGAAGCAAGGAGGACATACAAGCCTTGTCATATGTAGCAGTTAAAAAAGGATACCCTAGCATGTCCCTTTGCAGCTTTCCTAGGTGTAGAGGGTTACTTACCAAGAGCAAACAAAAAAAAATCATTGAAGGAAGACAAGCCCCAGAATCAGTGATTGTAGAAGCTTCTTTGATGTACTGCTGCATGCAGGTCCTGTGAATGCAGAAAAGGAAACAGAAAATTATCCTGTCCAAGCTGAATTGGCTGTAAACAGAGGGCCAGATTCATTCTTGTCTTTGTTCTTCCCCAGTGCCAGCTGTATATAGTCACAGCAGCTAAGGAATATAGTGGGAGACATAGATACAGTATATCTGATGAGAAAATTTGGCTTTTCAAGAGTCATTATTCAAATTCTAATCTTTCAATTGGTCTTTAAATGATAGTGCATAAATGAGTCTCTGTAGTGCAAAAGTACTAAAAGTGCACTTCAAAGTTGTACCTCAGTTTGTTTCTTAAGACGAGCCTTTTCTGAGATAAGATGTGAAGCTGAAAGTATTAGGGTTATTTTTAAGTGTACCAACCAATGGCAGCCCTCACTGTTCTGTCTGTTTTACACACACATTTTGCTTTTGAACTACAAGGATAAGTTTGTCAGGTTAAAGACCCAAGCCGTTGTCTTTGGTAAATGTTATAAAATCCTTGGAAAATAAAACTTTTTTTGTGGGAGCACTAACAGCCCTTGAAAACGCTGCTTGGTCTAATAGGCTAGCAATGAACCAAACTGGCCCCTCTCTGTGAGAGTGCAGTTGTACTCTGCCTGCATAGTCCATGGGCTAGAACATGGAGCTGAACATGAAGAAACTAGGATGCTACTCTCAGCTCTGCTACTGGCTCTCCAGTGTGACATTGGTTAAGTTACTTAAGTTCTCTATGCCTCAGTTTGATCATCTGTAAAATGGGGATAATGATACTTCTCCACAATTGCTAAGTGTTTTGATACCAATGAATGGAAGGTTCTATATAAGTTATTTGATTTGAGAGCAACCCATTTTCAGCCTATGATTTTACCAGTGGTGGTCACAAGTGGAAAGGGCCACCTGAAGAATTATGTCATGTGAATTAACTTACTGAGGAAATCCACTCTGTATCAGAGATGCCCATGGACCTTGCTAGCTGTGTGCTCTTTATTAAACATATGGTTAAGTCTTTACCCATGTTACAAACCAATAATACAGTGAACCCCTAAGCCAGTGCTCATTTAAAGTCAATGGGAGTCTTTCTGTTTACTTCAATAACACTGGATTAGACCACTGGTCAGTTACAAAATCCTAGAGGCAGCTGATGTGTTTGTGTGCTGAAATGGGTGGGGCTGCCCTCACCACCTGGCCGGTGCTTATCTTGTTACCAGAAGCAAGAGGATTGTTGGCCCTACTCATTTCCTAGTTAGTGGAACTGCTTATATAGCAATGCTCAGCTGTTTTAGTCCCGTTAGTGGCTGAATGTAACACTCTGCAGCAGTGAAGGCCACACTATAAATGTGAAACAAAATTTCTGTTAATTGTTTTACAGTTGTGGGTTTTTTCACTCCAGGTATTGCCCTCTTGTTTTTGTACTATGGCACAGGGGGAAAGGAGTGAAAAGTCACTTGCACTTCACTTTCTCTATTATTATTTGCAGTAGTTGTGACAGTAGCTTCTGTGAGCTAATACTGTGAAAACTCACTGCCAGGCAGAGTCCCATTGGAATAACAATTACAAAAAACACCATCACCAAAACCTCCTCAGGTCTGGAGTAGTGAAAACACCAGCTGCCTTTAAAAACACCCGCTCTCTGCCTACTGCAAACACCAGACTGGTGTGTTACTCTGGTTGTTGACTCATTGTAGGTACAACATGTGTCAGATAATGGCAGGGAAACAAAACAAAACAAAAATACGCTTAGATAAATAGCTACAAAGCCAAAGGAGAGGGAGGAGAAGTACTGCACAGTGCTCAGGTACTACAGAAATAGGGGCAGAGGGTGGGGAGAGTGTGATAAGTAGCTTAGATGGATCGGTAGAGAGAAATAATGTAACAGAATGAAATTTCTGGATGGGCAGGAGAGAGTTTTACATGTGTTGAGCCTAGGGAGTAATAAGATCCCCCCAAAACTTCCGAAGATCAATTGCAAAAAGCATAAGAAAGAAACCAGAGAAAGTCTAAAACCTTTCTCTACTGACACGGGTGATTTTGCTGTCCACAGCTCCTTAGGAACCCAATCAGAAAGTGGGAATCAAGAGGAAATATTTTTGTGGGGACAGAAGGGGGAGTTGGCAAGTTAGGGTATATGCTGAGGTCTGGAAGTGATAACACTGAGCCAGCTTTGAGGTTGTAGTGATTTTAAATGAAAAACAATAAGTGATGGAGGTTGAAAGAATAATTTATGATATAAATTACCTAAGCAGCTGAAAGAAAGAGCTACAGAGAATCCACTTACTCCCCTAAAGTAGGACCCACGTAAGGAACTCCACTAGGCGTATCCTCTGATCCTTCCAATATGGGGTTGTCCTCCATCAACAGAAGAAAACAAGGTGCCAGCCTGCAGACGTGCACATGTATCTGCACTGGTTCGGGCTCTCTTACAGTTTTAGCCTGTCTCTCCTTGCCACATGTTCCCCAGCTGGGTTTACTGCATGGAACATATATTAGCTAGATTAAGTGCAAATAATTAGCTTTGCTGCATCAATGCAGGGAAGAGTGATCTAAATCCACAGTTTAAATGTACTGGTGTGGAAAGACTCACATAAGTCTAGAGCATGTCCTGCAATCCACACATAGAAAGAGCTACTCCTGCACAGATTTCCTCCCTACCCGATGAAATGTACCTACACCTCCATTGACAGCATTTTTTCTCACCCATCCTCAACCACACACAGTGGGAAGGGAGGATAAAAACTGCACAGGCTGTGGGGAGGAGTGGGTGAAGCAGAGCAGGACACATCTCCCGCCCTGTAGAGCATTTTTCTCTCTGCTTCCAGTGCTGAGGAATGAAATAGTGTAATACACCCCCTCCACTTACACTGGCTTCTGCAAGAGCCTTCTGCTGGGCCCTGGAGGCATCTGCAGCCAGGGGAAATAAAGATCTAAAACACTGCACTGCCACAGATCTGGGCTTTACTATGGGCCGAATGAAATTGTTCTAAATTAAAACTATCAATGTTGTTTATTGCCATTTTGGCTCAAAAAGAATAAAATTCCACTTTTCTCTTGGTTTTTTTGGGAGCAGTTGTAGCAACAGCTGGTGCAAAGGGGGGCTGAGGTATCTGGTAGATCCCTATGAATGAAGAGAGGATACAAACCTCACCACCAACAGGACAATCAATTAAGCCTTCGCTAATAGGTGGATTTTCATCTGGAACTGCCATGTGGCTGGAGCAGGTTAGATTGTCCTGCTGTGTGAGGGTAGTGCTGTCTTCACTTACTGCTCCATGCAACACTCCAGTCTGGCCTCCGGGACAGGGCTGGTAAGCACTGTGCGGAGAGCGGGTAGGCACGAAAGAGGGCTGAAGACAGCAGTTGTTGGGGCACACAATGGTCAAATAATGACAAATAATGTAGAGAAGAAAAAGAAGGAATCAGTTTAGCTACTAAAATACAGCTAACGCAGGGAATCGGGAATGGGATAGATCATGGCCTGGGATTTGTGCCTTATTTTAAGAAAGACTTTAGAAGCACCATCTACTTAGTTCAGCCAGGAGAAGGTTAAGAGATGGCTTGATCATAGTCTACAAGTACCTACACCGAGAAGAGATTTCTGACAGTGCAGGGGCTATAAATCTATCAGACAAGGGTATAACAAAATCCAGGGGCTGGGAGTTGAAGCTAAGATTCAATAGAAGATGAACACTTTTAACAAGGAGGGAAATTAGCTATTGTAACAGCCTAACAGGCATGTGGTGACTCATTCTTCCCCTGAAGTCTGGATATAGTTCAAAAATATATGATATAGCTCAAACAGAAAGTATGGGCTTGATGGAGAATGTAGTGGGTGTGGTTCTGGGCGCTGTGTTATGCAGGACTAAATGCTTATAATGGTTCCTTTTGGCTTTTATAATCTATGAATTGACAGGACCCTGAGGCAAGTGGTTGCCTTAAGAACAAGGCTTCATCCTCCTGTCATATGGCTGGAGGGAACGGAGCAGAAATTAGGCTGTGAATTGAGGACAATGGTGCCAGGCTCCAAGCAATTGCTGGTCTAGATTAATTATATTACTTATGCTCTTTCTACAGTAGCACTGAGAGGTCTCACCTGAAGTTGGAGGCCCCATTGTGCTGAGTGTTTTAGGTAGACACAATAAGGGTATGTCTAGATGGCATCCCTCTGTCGGCAGAAGGATGCGGATTAGGCAGGTCGACATTGCAAATGAAGCGGGGATTTAAATATCCCGCGCCTAATTTGCATAAAAAATGGCTGCCACTTTTGCCGACTCAGCACTTTGTCGGCAAAAGCGGCAGCCTGGAGGGGGATCTGTCGAGAAAGAAAGCCTTTTTCGACAGATCCTGTAAACCTCCTTGCAGGACAGATCCCTCTCTAGACTGCCGCTTTTTGCCGACAAAGTGCTGAGTCTGCAAAAAGCGGCGGCCATTTTTTATGCAAATTAAGTGCGGGATATTTAAATCCCTGCTTCATTTGCAATGTCGGTATGTCTAATTTACATCCCTCTGTTGCCAGAGGGATGTAGTCTAGACATACCCTAAAAGACCAAAGAGTCCAAGCTCCCAAACCTGCCATAATTTATGCACATGCTTAACTTTATTTACTACAAGAAGACCGATGGGAGGAATCTCCCTAAGCACCACAGGGAGGAAGGGGAGGACAAATGATAAGCACAACTTCCTTGGAAACTTGGGGGCCTACTCAGTGCCAAAAGTGAAGCATGTGTGTGAGTCTTTGCAGAGTCAGGGCCTAATGAGACAAGTCAGGAGACAGAGAGCAAGGGAGTAACATTAGCCCCATTTTTGCAGAGAACTCAGGCGCACATGCCTCACTTTTGTAATACTTTCGCTGAGCAAGTTGATCGATCTGACCTCTTGTGCTGCAAGGGGCTAATGGCCACTGGTAGGGGTGATCTTGGATCTAAAACCCAGACCGCTTTAGAGCCAACAGGTGGATCAAGCTCTCTCAGGGTCAACAGAAGCAGTCAACTACCTTTAAGTAGTGAAGACAGTTGCAAACAATGGGACCCACCAGCTGAGGAACTAGACTGCATGGAATGTCAGAGCTAAGCCCTATGAACGGAGGGATTTTCTTGATTGCAGACACAAGGACTAGGATATTGGTTGCAACCTGTGTGGGTTGGAGCCAGAAAGCCAGGAGGAGCTGTGAGTGTGCCTCTGAAAGAAAGCCAAGGGGCAGGGCTTCCTGGGCATAGAGCTCACTGCAGTGGCAGGCTAAGAGTTTTCTTAGGGAAAAAAAAGCCTGCTGTTATATGACACTACCATATTCTGAAACATATGTTTAAACCACGAATATACCTGATTCACAACATCACTTTCTCCTCTTAATTAAAACAACCTTGTGAGCCCCTGAATATTAGCTAACTGCTCAGGCCAAAAGGGCAAGTCAGCCTGTGTTTATTATGTTAACTGCGCTAATTATATATCAGCTAGAAGAGACGGTTTTAAAAGGTATTCTTCCTTGCATCTATTATTGCCCTTCTTTTCTGTTATTTTTACTGAGTTTTGTGAGGGTAAATAAGCATTTGTGCTTGATGTTCTTGTGAGGAACCTCAGCAATGTGAACCAGACTTTTTACTAAGCTTTTCTACCGAGATTTTAAAAAATAAACCCACCCTGACCTCAAAGAATTCTGTGCATACTCTGGGAAAAATCAATAGTATCATACATGCTATTTGAAGAACTCTTATTATAGCTCAGCTATTCAGATCATATTTTTATCTGAATCTCTATTTAGCTATATCTCTCCGTGGCTGAAACGCAGGTGAGCGTTAATGGTATGCGTGGGGTGAATGTGTTTTCCGACTACCCACTCTGCTATCTGCTTCATTCTTATGTGACAAATGCTATTTGGAGAATTCTCCCAAGTTAGAAATAAGATTGCATCTCATACTCTGCGTGTGTTATGTACTGTATGATCAAATGCCGCATAATTAATAATAGGTTGGTTTTATTTTATATTAAATGGAACATACTGCATCAGTGGAAGGTTATGGTTACTCAGTGAAAAGCAAATTCAGGCCATGGAAGCTTTGACCTTCATGCAACAATGTTCTATGTTGTTATTTATTTTCTCAAAGTGAGTGAGGGCCCCTAGAGTTTGGACCTAGTCCCTCCCATTGGTCCAAATAACTCAACTTTGTCTGCATTTAGGGCTCATTTGTTTCCTGCTCCTCTTGGAAAGTAGGGAGAATTATGAGCACAATACTGCAAGATACTAAGCATTTCAGCCTTAACCCAGTAAAGCATTTGCAAACACATACTTAGTTTGACTTATACATGGAAGCAGTCCCAAAGGAGTCTTATCTGGGTCACTGAAGTCAATGGGGCTATTCATATGCTCAATTAAGATTCATAGCTATAAGTCTAGAAAGGGACCCATTCTGATCATCTAGTCTGAAATCCTGCTTAACACATGACATAGAATTTCACCCAGAGATTGCTGGGTCATAACTTATGGTTGAGCTAAAGCATATTTTTTTAGCAGGCCCTCCAGTTTGGAGCTAGGCATATGCTGAAGTGCTTTGGTTGATCAGTTTCAGACTGATCAGCAGCCTGCAGGATCAAGCCCCACCAGCGTGGTTAGGAGCAGAAAGAAGAGGGGATTGGCTACATTATTATTGTTGCCTGTCTGTGCTGGTATGGGGTTGGAAGGGTGGCAGTCAAGGGGAATTGTTGGCATTGTAGGAATAGTGGAAGTCATTGCATTCTATTTTGAATCATGGAGTAATAAATAGGTTCCCTTGTACGTTAATTGCTTTTTATAACAATAACAAAACAAAATTAGGTATTGTTACTCCCAGGGCTCATAAACATTTTAAGAAAATCAAAACTGAGCAGCCTTTTTTAAGAAGAGGGGAAAAAATTACAATGGTCCCAATTATTCTGTTGGTGTGAAAGAAATATTTAGCTGTGTGTAACAAGCTCAGTAGGAAGAGAGAGCTTTCTTTTGTGAACTAAATTCAAATCTCTAAAAGAACACTGGGGCCTATAATTCATATTTTTCAGTTGCCAGCTATTTAAGCCTCATTGAAGGAGCTCATAATTACTGAGCTCCATGATTACAAATCAATTCATATTTATATGAAAGATGAAAACAGCCAACAAACATGTTAACACATTCAACTGAGGCATAATTTTGTCGATGCAAATTGATTTGACAACAACGAGAATTTAGGAGATGGAGAAGTGTCTGAAACATTAGCTTTATATTTAGATGAAAAGTGGGGAACTCCTTAGCCCTCTCTGGGCATGTCTTCACTATGGGCTGGATCAATCCAGCGAGTGTTGATTTATCATGTCTAGGATAGACGCAATAAATCAACCAGTGAGTGCTCTCCCATCGACTTTGGTACTCCACCAAAATGAGACGAGTAGACAGAGTTGATGGGAGAGCATCAGCTGTCAGCTTACCGCATGAAGACACCACAGTAAGCAGACCTAAGTATGCTGAAGCTGCATAACTTAGGTGGACGGCCCATGTAGTGTAGTCAAGGCCTCATTTGTTAAAGAGCTACCTGAACAATTTACAAAGAGCAAGGGTCCGAGGTGGACTCTCTCTACATTTGCTTTGGTTAAATCCCACATCTAATAGGGAAGGTTTGAATTGGCACTAGTAATGTGTGAGGAATTGTCTGCATGAGCATTAATTCCCCCCTTCAGTGGTGCTCAAGCTGTGCCCAGAGCCGAGCACCCTGTGTTTGTTTCCAAGCTCTCAGGACATCAAGGTCCCCAGATGTGTTGCTATCATCCAATTGGCCTAGCATTACTTCCCCCTTAAAAATGCTGCAGTTGCAGTTCTTATAGAAATTTACTATTGTAGTAAGTTCCTCTGAAGCCGTGAAATCCAAAGTAACAGCTGCTTTGAGACCTGTCATTCTCACTAAATCCACTGAATTGCTGGGTGAGTATGAGCATTTTGGATATAACTGTAAACACTTCCAAAACGCAAACTTGGAAGCATCCAAGCCAAGAGGCAATCTTTTGCTCAAGTTGAAAAGTGAGTTTGAAATTCAGGGTCCAGTTTTTAACTCTAGAGAGAACTCCGTCATTGGTTTTCCTCTGTGTTCCTAATGGCACAAAATTGCTTTCTGTATAATGCTAGACTCCTTTATGTATCCAATCTCGGGCAAAATGACAATAGTAAATCAGAGTGTGCAGTCAGGAGGGGTGTGGAATTGCTGGAAGGGTTGGGTCCGATTCACCTACCACTTACACCAGAGTATAGTGTGGTTCCTCAGACTTCATTAGAGCTACTCCTCATTCGAATCAGTGTCAATGAGAGGTGATCTAGGCCCATTGTGCCTAAGGTCAGCAGCAATTCCAAGAGAGCATGGGAATATACTAACCTTCCCCCAGCACCAGTGAGGGCTGCAAGTTTCACTATGTTAAAGTGGATCCTGTGTTCCAAGGAACAGAACAGCTGCCAATGTGCCTGGCCCCTGGGGGAGCATGCAAAGTAGGGACAGCTCCTTCTTTGCCCATCTTGTTCTACTTTACCTCCTGTGCGGAGCAGGGCAAAACAAAAATTCTTAGCGTTTGGAGTCTATGTCCCTCTTGAGTTTGAAAAGTCGGGTAGTTGTCTGGTTGCTTCCCTTGATCCTTATGATGCATCCCAGGACAGTTTAGTGCTAATTGCTTTTTGATTTCACTAAGCAAGCTTTCAAGATCGGATGCACTTTAATTTGGTTAGTTTGTGTGTGTGTTGCTCAGGAAACAAGTGTGAGTTTGCTATTCCCTTCCTAATTTCCTGATTCTGCCTGGTTAGACTCCAGATGATTTGCCATCACACATCAGACTTACACACACACGGGTTGTTAATCTTAGTTGGACATATTCCTAGAGGTTGCATCACATGACGTAATCTTTAATTGAAGATTAATCGTTAATTCCTGAAGACTCCAGGACAATCACACGCTCCCTCACTCTCTCACACAAGCATGCAAGCAAGCAGAAATGCACAATTAAGCTATTTTCTCCTATAGGCTGGGAAGGAAGAAAGCGGAATTGTGGTTCTAGTTTGAGGGTTTTGTTTTTAGGGACTGGGGATTTCCAAAGAAGACAAATCACTTCTGGGCAACACAGAAGATGAGGAGGGGGTCATAGCTTTTCTTTGAATATTCATACAGCAGTTTTAATTATAATCTATCACACTTGATATACTTCATTAAGACAAAGCCTTGGGAGAATTCTTACAATCCCTACAGTGTAATTTGCTATAGGTCTGTGGGGTTTTTCTTTGCCACTTTATATAGGGATGGGAGAATGGTACCAGGCACTATTGTCTTCATTTTATTAAATAGCAGAGAGCTACTGCATGGGACAGGGCTCCGCTCAGAATTGGTGATCCTGACAAGATTTTACTTATGGAGCTAAACTGGACCAAGCTTTTGTGCTGTGCTAAGTATCTCAAGGCCCTGGTAGAGAGGAACTTGGAAGTGATCCATTTGTAAGGCCATGTCTACACTAGGAAACTATTTAGAAATTATTTGACTTAAGAACTCCTGATTTAACAAATTCAAACTAGCATATCCTTACTACAGGGAAGCATCAAAATTAGTCAGAGGCAGGCTCCATTAATGTGCATGCGCTACCTCAGACTTAGAGCCCCAGGAAGCACCCCGGGAGCTGTGGGAGGCTTCCCGGGGGCCAATTAGTTTGAATTAGTGGCACCAGAGCATCCACACTAAGGCTATGTCTACACTATTTTCAGAAATAATGGCATTGCACAAGAGGGTTTTTTTCTTGAGCAAGAAGGGGCAGTGTAGACAGCTCCTTCTGGCACAAGAGCCTCTTCTGCAAAAATGGTGGCTCATTAGGTATACAAATGAGACCCAGTGATATTCCATGCTTAGCCTCATTTGCATATTTCTCGCGCAAGAAGCCGCGAGTGTAGACATAGCCTAATGTTATTTCAAAATAATTATTTCAGAATTAGTGTTACTCCTTGTGAAAAACGGGAATACAGAGTTTGAATTCCATGGCCCATTATTCGAAATAACAAGCTTAGTAGTGTGGATGCTCCCTTACAAATTTGAGCTTGCGGGGGGTTATTCTGAAATAACGTCCTAGTGTAGACCAGACCTAACAGAGTTGGAGGGAAGGGAGAAACCAAGATAACTCCATTCCTCCATATGTTCTCTGCTCCCTTGTGCTGAATGTTAAATAACTTTACAATGAGCAATGCATTTTCCCCTTTTTCTCTATCTGTTGGTGGTTCACATGATTGTATGCTAAATATAATTCAGTGCATTGTGTACCTCAATACACAGCTTTCAGATTTTTTTGTGCCTTCTCACGAGATCAAAATTAGTTCCCCCCGTGCTTCCAAACATGAGTATCCAAAGAGAGGTGGTAGTGTCACCCCTTTCTTTTTGAAAGCTAGAAAAATGTTCAGATACCTTCCCCTCTTACAAACAGCCAAGCCATCATTAAGTCAGTGGTTCATAGAATTGTAGCGTTCAAAGGATGCAAGACTTATCTGGTGTAACCCGATGTCCAGATGCAGGATTTGTTGTGTCTAAACCAGTGTTTCTTAAACTGTGTTCTGCGGCACACTGGTGTGCTGCAAAGAGCAACAGAGTTCAAAATGGCCACCCTTAAAGGGTCAGGCAACTTTTTTTTTTCTGCTCAACAAAAAATCCTTGGTGTTTCTCATAAAAAAAATTGTCTGGTGTTCCTTGGTCTTAAAAAGTTTAAGAAACAATGGTCTAAACCATCTGTGATTATGTATAAAGCAAGCATTCTATTCAATACACAAAGGCTCCAGTTCAAGAAAGCATGCAAGCCCATGTTCACTACCCTTATTCAAAGAATCGAAGCCCATGCGGTACCAACTAATCATTATGTTTAAGCCCCATTAACTTTTGTGTGGATGTGCTTTTCTGAATGGAGACCACAGCCTCTATCTTTCCACTACAGTCTGAGATGATCTGGGAAGGTGCAACAAAGTCCATCTGCAGTATTAAAAAGCCAGGGCCAGTGGTGGTGGTGGTGGGGAGGAGGCACAAAGCCAAAACTAAATATTTGTTTTCAGCATAAGTGTGCAGACCTCTTGGGGGGTCTCCTGCTGTCATTCTATTCCAGAAAAGAGTAATGGAAGAGACAAAGGGGAAACCAAGGCTTTAAAAAAAAAGAAAGAGAGAGAGAGAGAGAATAACAGAAATCACCCTTTTGGGGGAAAGCGTTGGTGTGGGCTTATTTTGTATTGGCTGAGGCATCGGTAATGCTCTCTCCCACTGAAAAGATTATAATGAGCATGTGTATTTAGACGGATATATTTCAGAATGTGCTTCTGACGCATCCTGGCTGCATCAGCATTAGCAAAAATGTTTCTTGTCTTGCACTCCTCCTGATCCACAGCAGGGTGCTTAGCTTTTATTCAGGCTCGATGTGGCAGGATGGCTAGCCCTGTGAGTAAACCTGTAACTTCTGGGATTTCTTCCTGTCTCCTATGGCAGCCCCTTCACTGACTCTCTTTGAGAACATATGACTGAGTGCTCGTTTCAGAGAATGGTTGCAAGGTCTCATAGCAGCATGCTGTTTTCATTCCAGGTGAATTTTAGAACCATGTGATCAATCGGCACACCAGGCTGATGGACCAAAAGTTAAATTAAGGTGCAGGACAGGATGTGTTTATCCAATGACTTATTTTTAAAGGATTAAGTTGTGTGTACATCAGTGTTCCCTCTGATTTTCTCCATCCATGTGTCGAACTGAGTCATGGGTGGATCTGCACCACCATTAGCAATACATGCTGCTGTCTATGGGTAATGTAGGCATTCTGCTAATCAGCTGGGCAGCATTTGGATCTCTCCTGGGCGGCCGCTCAAGGGCTTAGCTCATGGGGAATACTAGTGTACTTCCCTTTAACACATCCAGGACCTCAGCTGGCCCACCCTTATCCACAATTCACAGTGCTGCCTTCCATAACTCCTCTCATTGGAAGTCCATGCATAATAAAGTATTACTTGACATGAGTAAAGATGTCAGGATTAGGCCCCTGACTACTAAAACCATTGGAAGGGCTGTTGCAGACTCTTTAAAAATATTACAGGAGAAGACACTCTCCCACCACCTACCCTCCCAAAATGAAATCTGGAGGAATGGGGTGGTGAAGAAGTAACAAGTCCTTTCTGAAGGATTAATAGGTCAAAGGACTTGGTGGAGGAAAGCCAGCCCAAATGCACATAAAGCTTTTATCACGGGATCAGCTGAAGGACATGCCTGAGAGTTATTCAGGACAACAATGCATGTCACAGAAGATGTTCACCGCAATTGCAGGACACTTCCTGCCTTGCGAGTGAATTTGTGAGGCAGATCACAATCACCCTTTTTATCCTGGCTTTGCTCGCCCTCCTTGACATTTTCATTGCATCATATGTTTTGGGAGTTGCTCTGAACTGCTCTGCAATGTACTTTCCAAGAGGTAAGGGAGAGTCCCAAGTGTAAAAGGCACTGCAGCTAGCATAATATGTCTTGGGGGGAGGCGGGGCTGCAGTGTTTATGGGCAGCTCTGTGTTCTTCCCACCATAAGAACATACACGGAGGCTGCGTCTAGACTGGCATGATTTTGCGCAAATACTTTTAACAGAAAAGTTTTTCCGTTAAAAGTATTTGCGCAAGAGAGCGTCTACACTGGCACAGATGCTTTTGCGCAAAAGCACATATTTTGCGCAAAAGCATCTGTGCCAGTGTAGACGCTCTCTTGCGCAAGAAAGCTCGGTGGCCATTTTAGCCATCTGGCTTTCTGGCGCAAGAAATTAATGTTGCTGTCTACACTGGCCCTCTTGCGCAAGAATACAAGGTCAGTGTTCTTGCGCAAATACTCGCGGCCAGTGTAGACAGGCGGCAAGATTTTGTGCAACAGCGATTGCTTTTTCGCAAAATCTTGCCAGTCTAGACGCAGCCAAAGAGCTGTGTGGGGTTTCAGCCCTGGGACTGATTCTCAAGGACTTTGATGGCAGTGACATGTCTGGGAGGCCAGGAAAAGCTTTGCAAACATAGTAGTAAGCATGTAACACATAGCTTGTTTCAAAGCAGGGATCTCTGCTGTCTTCTGTGTGTGCATGGGCATGTACGTGCACATAAGTATGAGTCATTGGGGGAGAGGGTTAGCTCGTGACTAACCTAAGGCTGTGAACCCACCTCCTTCCTCAATGGTATAAAGCGTGTCACTTTCACAGTGTAATACCTAGCCCCTGAGTCTACGTTCCTATAGTTAGGGCTATCTTAAATAATGCTCCAGCTGCAGTGGTCCCACATATCATGTTCCAGCCAGGCAGTCTCCCTTCCCTTACTCTGGGGGCTCAGATAGGGAGGCGGCAACGATCAGTAGCTTTACGCTGGAGATACCATTTGCACCTCTAGGTACTTCCTGGGTCAGTTTCCACCAGTTTGTAATCCCTTTGTGCCATTCAAATGGCAAACATGAGTTCTAGAGGAGGGAAAAAGAGGTGTCCAGTCTCTACTGTTGTCTCTGGCCTTCTATCTGGCATGGTGGAGAGAAGGATCCATATTATGTCTCATTATTGACACCAGTTCTCTAACTGACATCAGGGTTTTTGTCATTAACTTCAAAACAGTGGGCTGGGCATTTACCATCTTTTTTGTTTGTTTTCAGGAGTAGGGCTTGATCCAAAGCCCATGGAAACCAATTGGAGTCTTCCTTCTGACCTGAGTGGCCTTTGGAACAGGCCCCAAATTGATACAGTAGATCTCTGACCATTTGTAGGAGCTCTCCAGAGGTTTTGTTTAGCTAAAGAAGGGGTTTTTCTAGCAAAACGTTGGTGAAAAAGGCTAGGAAGCCCCACCTGCTTCAGGTTCTTGCCTATCGTCTATAGGTCTCTACCAAGTTCATGGCCCATTTGGGTCAATTTCACAGTCATAGGATTTTTTTAAATGATAAATTTCATGATTTCAGATATTTAAATCTGAAATGTCATAGTGTTATAATTATAGAGGTGCTTAGTTCTGCGCCGCTGCTGGCAGCAACATTGGCTTCAGAGCTGGTCAGCTGGAGAGCAGTGGCTGCTGGCCAGGAATCCAGCTGTGAAGGCAGAGCTACTGCCAGGAGCAGCACAGAAGTAAGGATGGAATGGTATGCTGTTGCTGCCCTTACTTCTGCACTGCTGTCTGCAGAGCTGAGTCCTCAGTCGGCAGCTGCCACTCTCTGGCTACCCAGCTCTGAAAGCAGCTGTCCGAAGTAAGGGCGGTGTGCGTATGGTACTGCCATTCTTACCTCTGCGCTGCTGCTGGCGGGGTGCTGTCTTCAAATCTGGGCAGCCAGCTAGCATAACAACTGCCACTCTCTAGTTGCTCAGCTCTGAAGGCAGTGCAGGAGTAAGGGTGGCAATACTGTGACCCTCCTAAAATAACCTTGTGATCACCTGCTACTCCCTTTTGGGTCAGGACCCTCAATTGATAAATACTGGTCTCCCCCAGGAAATCTATATAGAACAAGGTAAAAACACACAAAAGGCCAGATTTCACAGGAGGGCACCAGAATTCATGGTCCGTGACACATTTTGCAGTGGCTGTGAATTTGGTAAGGCCTGACTCATCTTCCATCACAGGACATGGGCATGTTTAGAGATTGTAAGGACAGAGTTCTTCAAAAATAATTCCTTGGGTAACTTGATGAAAATGCAGTATGTGTGCTACATTGCCAGGTCTCCTGATATCAAACTTTAGAGCAAAGCACCACCTTGTGGCCAGATCCATTTATTAAAGCAGGAACACATTAAAGCGTATCCTCCCTCTTTTTTATTTTGTAAGATGAATATTAATAATGTGATGCCTATTTCCAGCTGAAAATATCAGAGCTGTGGTTGAATGACTTTTTTCTGTTTCTTCTTATTATAAACAAACAGGTGCTCAACATAGATAATCAATGCTGATCCAACAGAACTATGAGAAAAATTCCCAGAATGTCTTTTGGGCAAATATACCAGAGATGGGAAATACTGTAAGTTAATATGGGGTTTCAATCTGCATAGTGGCAGTAAAAATGGCAGTCAATCTGTATTTTGTGCATCTCAAGGACTCAGGATCAAATATGTTGAGTTCAAAAATAAATCTTTTCAAGGTCTTTTGAAACACCCAGCCTCAAAGTTCATGCTCTGAGCAAAGGCTGTGATTCCGTTTGTTTATCATCATGTGTGGTATCCTTTTTTGAACAATGTCCTTTTAATCTCATAAGGGAGGAAAAAATCACAGACCAGATCCTTCAATGTGGTGTGATATAAGAGTCCGTTTTTTCTCTAGTTATTTCCTCTGGAATGTTAGCTCTGAATCTCTATATTCGTTCCATGTTTTGACGGTCCTGAGGTTTTCATTCCTGGCATGCTGTTCCACTGTCTAGTAACTGATGTACATACTTCTTTGAAAAATCAAGCCTATTCCTGGCATTTCTGTCTCCTCCTCTAGACTCTCCTCTTGTTCTTTTCTTCTCTGGTTAGTCCCTTCCTTTCTGCCCCTCTTCTTTTTCTTTCCCGACAAGTTTGTTATTTGCCTCTCTCAAAGAATGAAATAGAAAAATAAAATCCTCATGGTATTGCTTTCTACCATAGGAGAGGTACCAGGAGGTCTATTTTGCACTTGTTGTATGTGAGTAACTCTCACTGAAGTTGACTGCCTCTCCAGAGTGGGGAAAAGCCCGTATCTCGGTGCTTATAGAAAGGTATAAGATAATGACACTGGGTTCTGTGGTCTTCCTAGGCATAGACTGTAAATCCCATCCCCAGCACTGGGAAGTGCTGCAGTCACCATTGCCAAGAGAGGGCTGTGACCTAAGTATTATGTCAAATGTCTCTGGGGGTGCTGCAAACCTACCCAAAGGACCTCATCACTGATGCAGTGAAGGGAAAGGGTGATACCTATCCCAGGACTTTCCTAGGAGCAATGCACTTGCTTTAGAGACTGGAACCAAGACCCCTCCATGGAGTCTCTGGTACTTCCCCCTTTTTGAAGTCCATTGAGGACTTCACCATATTGCAATTGTTTTGCTTAGAAGTTGCTCGGCCACTGCGATGACAGGCAGCAATGTAAAATGCTGAGGTAAGATGGACTGAGCTTCATCTTGACTCCAGATTAACGCTCAGTACGCTGCATATACACAGGATTGACTACAGGTGACTGCAAACCATGCAATGTTCTCACCTCCAGGTTCCCAGATACCACTGAGTGGGAAAGCAAAACTTGCATAGTTGTTTATTATTTGTATGGTGCTAGGCCCTGTCCACAACACGGGAAGACATGGTTCCTATCAGAATCAAAGGAAATTTCAAATGCCAGGCTCCAATCCTGCAAACACTTTGAGTACCCATGAAAAGCTATGCTTGAAGTCAATAGAACAACTCACATACCTAAAGTCAAGCACATGATTAACTGGACCTAAATAGGTATTGGGGTTTTTTAAGCTTGGGTTAACTGCAGGGGTGTGTATGACCTGGGCAAGCTCTGTAGACAGTATCTTCTTTTTTTATTGGGATTTCAGTCCTTAAATGGTAAAAGAAACCATATTTCTTCATCATGCCCTTATTAGGCTTGATCCCTGAGCTCCCTGAGTTTGACCCATGTTGCCGAATATCAGGAAATATGCTGGTATGTGGCTAAATTACAGGCTAGTGCTACTTTCTGTATATTGCCTCAATGGTGCTTCATATTTCTCGCATCTTGGAGCACTCTTCTTTTTAAGGCTCTTATGCTTTGCACTGTGAAATAGCCTTTGAGAAAAAAAAAATCATACTTGTGGATGAGGCAAAAATAAGTCCTTTCCTTCTAATAAAAATGTAGGTTTTTTTGTCTGTGATTAATCAGCACCTTACTTTGCAAACTGCAATGTCCAATGGAAGGTAATTAGGAATATTGCCTACAATCTAGTAATACATAGGAAATGTATATAATTCATAGTGATGAACTGACTGGAAAGTTTATGCCCCACTGTCTTCTATTGGTTAGAATCAGAAGTATAAGTCCTAAACTGCTGTCAATCAATGGAGATTCTTCTTTAATTCAATTGGATCTGTGTTTTTGGACATGAAGAATCTGGGTTTTAGCCATTAAGTTGCTGTGAAATTCCAGTTTAACGGGGGAGTGCAGCATAGTGAGAAATGTGACAGTCTAATGGGAATGGATTTGTTATATCTTGTTTATTTTATATGTATTTGGTTTCCACAGTTTTACTAATACAGGAACACATCTTGTTGTATATACTGATAATTAATCATTGTTTCCAGCCTTGGAAATGCCACCTACTCATCATAACAAAACACTGTCAACCCTGAATATTTTGCAGATAAGCAGAACTGACGTGAAATGAAAGAATTCAAGCAAGAAAGTAATTTGAAAAAAATGTGTAATGGTAAGATATTAGCATCTTGTTAATGAACGTGCCCTCAGTCATTTCTCTGGAAAGAGGAAATGGTCATTTCTGCATTGCCTCATATATGGTTGTTTTTTTTTAATAATGCAAAAACCCACTCTTTCTTCCCTCTCCCCCCAAAAGTAAGAGAGAATGAATGTGAAAGTGTGATGGCAAAGATGTCATTCACAGTGCTTCAGAAATGTAAACAAAAGTTGCATTTCTTTATCACACAACATTCTATATTTTTACCAGCAAACTTAGTGCCAGCTTTTCCAAGAATAGATACAATTCTGAAAAGAAATGCAAAAAGGCATTGGCTGGTCTTCTCAGGATTCTTATCTAAACCCCATTGACATCACTCTATCAGATTTTGCATCTGCCCCTTGCTATTCTCTGTGTTCAGTTTAGGCTTTGTCTATAATCAAAGTTGTCCTGGTTTAATTAAAGGTACAATTTTAAGATGATTTAATTAAATTGGGTGCAAACCCTCAGGTGGACATTCTTAATTCAGCATAAGCCAGTTTTATCTCAGCTTAGTTTAATTAATTAGGGAACTGACTAAAGCTAAAATGAGATAAACTTGCGTTTAAACTAAGTAAGAGAATCCACACTGTGTTTTGCAGGTATTTAAGTAAATCCATTTTTAAACTGATTTAAAGATAAACTGCTGCAACTTTGAATGTGGACAAAACTTTAGTTAAATTTTTGGGAAGGAGTGTCCTCTCTGGAAATAGGAATGTTCAAAATCAATTTTTTCTGGCACCTTTTGGGTTATAATTGTAAATGAAAATGTCTTTTTTATAAATGGAGGACTGAAATTCTGTCTTGTGATGCATACACTGCTTTCATTTTACAAAGTTCTCTATAGACCTTGTATATGACCTGCTGGCCCACTACTAGCTCCACTGAAATCCACTGTGAGCACTCATTTTTATCACCTGATCCTGGCAAGGGAAACACAAAGTACTTATGTCCAAAGAATGAGCCCTAGGGTGATGGGCGAGATGCCATTAAAAACTATGAAGAGGCAATAGATACGGTAAAAACTAAATTTTCTGACATCGTGTGATTAGCTGCTTAGAAGGTAGTGGATCCTACAGGTCTGTCTCTTTTCATTTCAAGTTCTATATGCAACTCCCATTGATGGTAGTGGGATTTCTGTGGCAAGAAGAGGTCCTAAAATTGAGATTGACACTAGAAAATCTAAGACTGGTGAGATATTGAGTGTTTACCTTCATATATCAATATACAGATAAAAAGTCCATCTCTTCCATGAATCATTTCCTCTTTAAAGATACCATCCCATTGTTCACTCTATATTGCATAATATTGCCTTAAATCTCCTTATGCCTTTTAAACTGTGAACTCTTAAGGACAGACACCTTTCTATTTGTTTGCCCCACTTCCTGTCCTGCGGAGTACAGCACACTGCTACATTCACCTGAAGATGCACTTACATACAGTCTCATGTCAAGTTTTCATCTACTGGGCCACAAACCAGGCCAGACATTTTGCTCTTGGGAGCTATAACTTGTTTACAAAATGCCTTTTATATTTTGCTGTTCCATCTGAGTCTAAATAGGGCATCTGTTACAAAATCAATTTCCCAGAACTAGTGTTAGCACAGGTGGGAAGCCTAATGTAGACAAGGAACTTTCCAATGTGTTTTACTGTGATATGAGATAACCCTATTGAAAAACAGGTTTAACTGACCTAGTAGTAAAAAAAAATTGATCCAGCTACTAGTGAGTCTGCATTAGAGTCCCCACTAGCATTAACACCAGTTCTGCTCTACCTGGGGGTGGCCCATGTGGAAATGTTTGGCTAAAACTGCCTAGTATATCCAAAACTCCACATTGCTTCGGAGAGAGCCCTTAAAGATGGCCTCATTCCTTAACTTCTGAATTTCAAATGGTCAATGGGTAAAAATTGCTATGCTGTAAAAATTGTTTCATTTAGACTAGTTTCCATGAGATAATTTGAGGAAATTTGGTGACAATTAATTTGGAGGTGGAGTAGAAGTTTCCATTGCTTAGGACACAGGTAAAGGCAGACAACTAATGTGTGTTTCCTCTTCACAGAGGTGGTGAATTGATAAAGGGAAAGAAGACCATATTCATTGTAGCATTTCCTCAAAACCTCTTTTAAACATCAACTTCTATAACTGTAAACATATTTCATGTTGCATAATGTACAAATGTAGCTCTAACAACAATAACAACAAAAAAACCTCAAACAAAACACCACTGGAACTAGCAAAGAAGCTTCAAAGCCCAGCTAATCCTAAAATTAGTGCAAACTGTCTCACAAAAGACGGTAGTGCTTTAGGGAAAGGGCCAGTGATGTAAAAAATATCTCCAGCACCGCTCTCTGAACAATGTCTTTGCTAATTAAATTAAGTTCCATGAATCCCTTCTCCAAAGAGAAAAAGGGAGAACAAGTTGGGAAAAAAGTATGTATTGTCTAGGGTCCTTTGAGAGACAATCACACAAAAGGTTGGAGGATTACATAACCTGAAGAGAACCTGGGAATGTAAAGGCAACATTGAAAGTCAACTAAAAAAATGAATTCTAGGAAAATTCTGTCTCCAGTGAATTGTGTAAAATGAAAGGCCTAGTCTTTTTGAACAAAGCAACTGAAAATCCTAGGAATGGGCAAACCTCAAATACTCAGGAGATAAGCTCTGAAAAGCAGAAGTCTGGATGCTTCCTTAAAAGGTCGCTGTAAGAGTATGCAAGCTTCTTAGATCTGCAAATTGTCACTGGGCAACCCTACAAAAAACTTTGTTATGCATTGTATGAAATATGAGTAAATACACCCAGAATCTAGAAATAAAACTGCATGCAATAGTTAGAAAGAGGAAATCAAAGCTGACCTTGTGGCATAATTCTAAGGCCAATTATTCATAAGGCCATTATTTAGGGTACTGAGTTATTTTTGTACAACACCTAGTGCAATAGGATTTTGTATTTCTTTGGAATACTCCAATACAACTAATAAATAAAAAATAACTAGAACGATAAAAATGATTAAGCCTTCAGATTCCATGATGGCTGCAGGATAAGACCCTAAACAGGCCACTTGTCAATAGTTGGAAGTGGCCCAGTTTCATTTACCTGATGACTACGGTAAAGGGACAGTGCGAGGAGCTTTGACTGCCTGCCCAACATTTTCTAATCTCACAGAAAGAAAGCAGTAGAGGGCTCTTACTCCATTCCCCTATTCCAGTGGCTCTACTTCTCTTTAGCAATTGTGGGGCTTGGGAGAGCAGCTTCTTGAGTTTGTTGGGATGGAGGAGGACCAAGTACCTTCACTGTCCCAATGTCCTGCACTGAATAGGAGAAGGTATCACCACAGCCACAGCTCACTGCTCCTTTCCAAAAGATAGTAGGGGTGAGACAACTATGCCACCCAAAAAGAGGCAGGAGGCGCATGGAGAACTGGTGTTACTGGCAAACTCCCTTCCACTTAAAACTCTGTGGATTCTTTATCTTTTTCTAGACTACTTAAATCTTCTCTTCTTCTCACGTTTCCCTTTCTTAATCCTTGATTTTTCTCCTAGCTAATTATTCCACTGACATTCCCAGCTCTTTGTTGTGGGAAAAAAAGAAAAGGAGGGAGGAGGCACACAACACTATCTCTCTTCGTGTTTCAGGTGACAACAGCCTTCACCCTCAGAGGCTCTTCATTAAGATAAACTTTCTCTTACATTTGAATGGAGGGTGATTGTATTTCAGCTGCTACAATCAAGTGTTGGCATCTATTTTTTAGCAAACTTGAAAATAATTTAAATTATTAGTATTATTTTTATCACAATAACCATCCATCTCTGGGAAGATTCCCAAACAATTATGGTCCAAAATATAATGGCCAAATTCCACTCATTTAAAAGAAAAAAAAAACCATATACCAGAGCTACTACCCTAACCTTTAGGTCTCTATCTATAACCTTACTAACCAGTAAGGTCCCTACACCAATCTCACCATGGTATGACAACACTATGCAACCAAGATGATCACTGAATACCGGCTCTCATGGTACTATGTGTGTGTGTGTTAGTTTCTAAAGTGCCATGACAGGACTACTCATTTCTAAACAGAAAAGAAATCCTTACTGATACTGTGATACATTGGGACCCTCTAGAAATTGGTGGTTCCGTCATGCTGCATACAATAACTACTTGGAACTTTCCAGTGACAACAGGGAGGTAAATCATTTTTCTCCTCTAAAAGCACCTCCCTCTACCACAGGAGCTATTAGATAAATTCATTTAGAGCATGAGAGAAACCGTTAGCGAGACTGTTTTGATTCCATCCAGTGATACACATCCACACTAGCCAGTATTTTAAAATAGAGTCCCAGCACCTATCTATACTTTCCCATTAGGTTCTTCATGGCATCAAATTAGGCCAGTGTTTCCGGCTGACTGTATTGAATGTCAAGACTCAATGACAATGCCATTGCCTAATGCTTCCTGATAATGGGTCAGTGTGTTCTCTTCTCCTCATTCCTCGCTATAAACAGTGAAGTTCACCTCATAACCTCTTAAACGCTCAAATGAGGGCTTGGAGCATGGGCCTTTTTGTTGGCTTTCTAACATGAGTTGAATCACAACCTTTATGCCTGCCTTTTGGTGGCATTTTATATGGGAAGAGATGTTTACAGGGTTATCATTCCTTGTCTATATTCTGCTGCTAAAGAGGCTTATCCCATATCAGGGGGAATAAAAACATGGCACGTAGATTCCTTCCATGGCATATATGGAATGGGAAAGTGAGGAGGGGGTTGGATTTTTGTTTGTTGTTTTGGGATGGTAGTAAGGAATTGTTGATTGGACACTTTAGAGAAACCATTTTATTATTGGTGATGTGTTGAATTGGAAATATCAGCTAATCATTGTCTATACCCCCCAAACATCTTATGGACTCCAAACTATAGGCAGAGATAGATTTCTATATCCTTCCTGGAAGCTCCTTAATTGGAGATGAGGCAAAAAGGGGAATCTTGGTTGACAATGGATTCATCTTTCAGCTGGCCAATGAGAATGCAGAGCAGGCCAGTGGTACAGGTGTAAGCAAACCAAGTGCATGGGGCTAAATAGAAAGCAAGCTGTGTGGGCATCAGATGAGATGATGATTCATGAGATGCCTAAATTTGAACCTTAACTGTGGTGTTGTGACTGGGGCTAAGTGCAAGAACGACTGGAAAGTCCAGAGGTGAGAGAGACACCCTGACTTTGAAGGAGGGAAGGATTGTGTAACTTTAATTTTGCTAAATAATGTGTTTCAAGTCCACAGAAAACAAGTTTTACTCTCTAGACACAAAGGCCCTGTTTTGCAATCTCCTTTTATTGTCTGTGTGATAAGCCAGCATTTTCCTTTTCTGACACGGTACAAAATGTCCTGCTGGAACACTAGAGCCAGAGCCTGTCTGTCTAGTTGATTTTGCTCCCCATGCTATATTGCCACAGCTGTGGTCAGCGGAGATGCTGAAGTTGGAGTTCCTTCAATGCAAAGAAAAAGCTCTGTTGGACAGTTGTTCTCCAGAAGAGACCCTCAGCTCTCTACCTAGTTGCAAAATATCCCCAATGTGTTAACATACTGCAAGACCTATCTTTTTGCCAAAGAAGTGGAGTGATTTATTGAATATGTAGGAAGCTATATCTTGACCTTGCATTTCCAGATTGGAAAAAAAAAAACAGTGGGTCAAATCCTAGCCCCAGCACTGGCTGGTTTATGCCTCTTCAGAGTGCAAAGCAGCTGAAAATTCAGTGGCTCTAATTCTGTATGAAATTTCACTTCCAAGCAGAATCCTCAAATGGTATAAAAGTGCCAAACACTTCTCGATTTACAAGGCATGGCCCAGGAGAAAGAATCTTGTCTGCCCTTATAATGCCTGGCTGCTGAAATTTTCCTTTGGGACTAGGCATAGCTTGACATAAATTCTAGCAGCCTCAGGACAGACTGATGCCAGCACCAGCTTATTCCCAATTAGTCCCAGGATCAGGAGGAAATAAAGTTGTCACAGCTTGCTGAACCAGAATAGACGAATCTTGGTCAATGCTCATATTTAAAAACCTCCCATAAATCACTGAAGATGTTTCTGTTTTTGAAAAAATTGAATGGCACTTTAATAAACCCCTACACCATGATGTTTTGCTTTGCTACTCCAGGGAACACATGTTTACGAGTCTACATGTCATTTCCACCAACGAACCCAATACATTCTAGCAAGGCATTTTGACAGAGAAGAAGAAAATATCTTGAATTGATAGATGCACTTCTTGGAAATGGCAGTTTTGGAAAAAACTCTTATTAAAAATGCTGGCACAAAATACAATTTTAAAGTGACAGATCTGGCAAAATTATAACATTTTTCAGTGTTACACACACAAATCTGATTGAAATTGAGAGACATGTTGCACCCTACACAGTCATTTCTGTCAGCATTTTCCATTTTCTAAACACAGTTCAATCCCTCCTTACCCAACTTTTGTATAACAATGAAAATAAACTGTATTGTATTAGTAGCACCATAAAACGTCTTACACAACCAGTAGTGTATTGGGCAAACAACCTAGAGTTACTTGGAAAACTGCATCTTTATGGATCTGTGCTGGGGTAAAGCACCCAATATTTAAAACTTATGACTGCTGGTAGATTATTATTCAGTAGCAATATCAGTTTCTGTGCACCAATACAACTCAATTAGTATTCCTGTAATCACTGCCCTCAAATATAGCATGATAATTCCGATACAGAAAAAAATAATGAATGTACTATGATGGCACTTAAAAACTTGTCATTCACCATAGATGATCTAAATAAGATTTGCATTTAGCAACTTCAGTATTTGCCATATCTGACAAAATTTTTATAAGTATAGGGAAGTACAAGAAAATATAACAGATAACAAAATAACTATTTGCTGGGTAACATTAACACATTTTTTCAGTATTATCACTGCACATTTGATCAGAGGCACATTTTGTTCATGTAGCGTAGCTACATTCAGATGGCCTGTTTATTACACCTGTGGTTTAATGGATTAAAAAAAAACAAACAAAAAAAAAGGAGACTAGCTCTTTTCTTTCAACTCAGAGGGCCCCCTTGGAACGCTTTCATCACTAGGAACACTGTAGCCTACTCTGACTCTTCAGTGAGATTGGCAGCTTCTTGCACTTCCCAATGCCCCCTCTATACATGTCAACATTTCAGAAAGACTGAGTGTGATCTATAGCCATAGGTTCCCAAATATTTCTTATTGAAAAACCCCCTTCCAGATATACCAGTTGTCCGCATATTTCTACCCGTCTCATAGTTAATACTTTGTGTGTTCTTCTTAATGCTATCTGCCATTAGCCTTGTGGCCATACTTCACTGTTATATACAGACATAGTATATAAACATACAACATATACTATATACAAATAGTATATTAGGTATACAACTAACCTCTCCCTCCTCCCCCACAACCTTAAATTCTGATTCAGATTAAACAGTTGTGGGGCAACTAACTTTGCTCTGTACCTCAGAGTCTCTGTGTAACTATGTTCTCATTGCTACAGCTTATTAACTACTTAACTTTATATTGCAAATTCCAGATAATGTTATAGCTTCCTCTAAGTAGCCTAAATAAAAATGCAATAAATAAAATAACCCAAAACCTCCACCATGGCATAATTTCTCCTGCTTACCCCCAGTGGTACCAGTATGAGTTTGGGAACCTTGCTCTATGCAGGGAGCTGGGGTGTTGGAGCTGCAGATCAACCTTTCCCCATCTAAAACTAGACTCTGTTTGGCCTTCTTTCCCCCTAGAAACAGCCAGACTCCAAAGCACTGAAAAGGAGCCAAGTCCAGCCACCGTCTTTCAGGCAGAGCCCTGCCCAGGGATTTCCCTACACCCCCCCCCATATGTGGGTGTATACCCCCCTGAATATCCCCAACACCCTTCCAGTTTTGTGAACTATGGTGCCATACAACCCACCTTCACCCTCACGATCTCCCCCCTCGTCGGCCCTGACACCCCCCCTTGTAAATTCGAACACCCCTAATTCCTGGGGAGGCTACTTGCTGTGCCGCCTTCACCTGCTAGCCGAGTAAAGAGTGATGCTGTTGGACCACGTGGCGTGCTTTAAGGTGCTGAAGTTTAGGATGTTTTTAATTTGTCCAGATGCTTGATCCGCATCCTCCCCCTTTCCTCCGCACCCAGGTTTTCTTTTTAATCAACCCCCTTCTGATTTCTACAGGGCTCCCGTGGAGAGGAGACCGGGGACCAGCGGCAGCAGCGGCGGGCCAGGTGTGAGGTGCCCAGCGTAGGGGCTCCCCCTGCTGGCTCTAAGCCGTCGACGCCCTTCGCCTTCAGGTTTCTTTCTTGTAGGTCTGCCCGGGCTATTTGTTTTCCTCTCTCCCTCCACTCCCCACCGCCCACCCTGCCAGTGAGTAGCCCGGCCCCTGGCCTGTCAGACGGCGTCTGCCTCTGAAGTTTGCAGCGGTTTCCTTTCCAGCCCGGCCTTATCTCGGCCCGCACGTTGCCGCTGGGTGACTAATAGCACAACAACATTGTCTCCGGATAAAATAAAGCCGGAGCTGTTTACCCGCTCTATGGGGGTGCGCTATAAAAGGGAGCTGGCGAGAGCTGTCCAAGCCAGAAGCGCTCAGGCAGCTGCGCTGGAGAAGGAGCTTCCCGGCTCTCCACCGCTGCTTTGGGGATTGTCACTGGGTTGGCAGCTCGGCTTGGCCCCCGGGAGCAGCTTTCCCTCCCGCAGGGCACTTCGCGCCAACTAGCCGCGGCACGGAGCGGCGCTCGGGGCTTTCTTTGGGGCTGCAGAGGAGCGAGCGGCTGGCGCGGGGCGCGATGGATTATTCCCGCATGGTTGTCTCCCTGCTGCTCGTGCTGTGCCCGGGAGCCCAGGAAACAGGTAGGTGTGAGCTGGGGGGCGAGGGCGCCCTGCAGTGAGCTACCCATGAACGCGGCTCTACTGAACTCCAGGGGCCGGGGGACCAGAGATGCTGACAGCAGGAGCGCACCCCTGGCTTGACGTGATTTCCATGGACAGGGCTTCCAGCATAGCTCAGGGCCTCTCCGCACCCCACTAGACAAACGGCTCCCGCGCCTCTGGGTGGGATCTCCGGAGAATAAAGGACTAGGCAAATCAAACGTCCCCAGGACTGAATCCGGACTGGAGCGTGGTCCTTTCCAGCCATGGGCTGTTGGGGCTTGTTTTCAGCCAACCTCTGAAAGGGATTCCCCCCCATCACTTGCGTTTGTGTTCACCTGAGATGATTTAAGCAGCCCGGGCAGAGCTGCAGTCCCAGCCCACGCGGCTGAGAATAAACACCCCGCTGTGACATCGCCGTGAGTCACCGCGCGCCGCTGCCTGGAATGAATGGAACGCGAGGGGAGGCTTTTACACACACACACACACACACACACACACCCCTCTCCTGGCTGTGCTGGCACCCTCCCGTCCGTTCTCCTCCGCACGGAACGCGCCTTCCTCGGAGCTGGGCGCCCCCTCTCCGACACAGCGGGGTGGGGGGGGGGACCTGTGAGCTTCGATGCGGAGTTACAACCGCAGCCACCCCCTTGGTGGGGACGGGCGCCACAAGGAGTCGTGGGGCGAGGGGGCATGGAAGGGCCAGGGAGAAGAGCTGAGGTCTGGGAGGCTCAGGCAGGGCTCCCCAAAGAAGCACTGAAAGGAAGGAGGAAGGGAAACTGCCCCCCCCCCCGGAACATCCCTGCCTCCCTACCCCAAAGCAGGGGAGCGGAGGAATCAAATGCACCCGCCTGTGAGCCCTTCCAGTAAACCACTAAGGCAGAGGGCGCCCCGTGTGCACACCCTGCCCTAGGCAAGGGAGGGTTGCAATTCCCCCAGGGCGCTCGTGGGTCAGACACAAGTTGCAGCTGAGCCATGCGCCCGGGCTGCTCCTCTTTGTTAAACAGCCGGGGGCAAAGCTGTGGCCAGCGGCGGGGGATGAGCACATCCTGACGTTAGCTGGGTCAGGGCACTGGGCCCAGTCCATCTCCCGTGCTACCCCTGCCTTTCCCTCAGCGTGCGCGCCTGCCTCGGCTCCCCAGGGGCCGCTCGCTCGCCTGCTAACCCCTTTGCTCCCTCCCTCTCCCCGGCCCTTTAGGCGCTGAGCTGAGCGCTGCTGTCGCCGAGGCGCGTCCTTCTAGCGCCCCCTGGCCGCTGCGCAGGTCCAAGCGCTGCTCTTGCTCCACCCTCATGGACAAGGAGTGTGTCTACTTCTGCCACCTGGACATCATCTGGATCAACACCCCGGAGTAAGTGGGGCCCTTGCAAGGCTCTAACCTCCCGTTCACCCGGGCGGCGGGGCCATTGTTGGAAGTCGGTTGCCGTGGCGCCCTTTCAGGGGGGCGTGGGAGGGGCACGGCTGACAAAGGCTCCCCCGGACACCAACAAATGTATCCTCCTCCGTGCAGCTGAGCTCCTGCACCCCCATGAGCAGCGAGAGCGCCTGGGCTCAGCGGCGGCATGTGAAGAAGAGTTCATGCCATTAGATTGCTCCTCAGTACACAGCCCGAGGGGAAGCCTGCAATGAGCCCTGGGCGTTGTTAGCAGGCGTTTCTCTTGGGTTGAAAAATAGGGTTAAGAAGGCCATGCACTACTCAATCGGAATATTTTGAAGATAGCTAAAGAGGAATGAGTGGTTGAGGATGGGACACAGATTTTTCCATAGTAATATAAGAGCTGCCACCACCTACCCATTTCCTCACACCGGTTTTTCCATTGACTTCGGAGAGACCCCCTCCCACGGGGAAAGCAAGTAGGATCTAGCCAGGCACATTAAGTAAATCACTTTTAACATTAGGCCTACAGCAGTTCTAACCTCCCAAATATTTTATATCAGGGACTGAATGATTGATGCTACAAAATACTTTCCCCTAGAAGCATAGAAGGGTGAAATGCTGATGGCTTGTTTCTGCTACCCTTATTTTCTTGCAGTAGTAATTTTCTTTGGGAGTCTCTTTGGAGCAAAATCTTGACCTAAATCAGTATAAAAATATTTGGTGAAGCCTCACTAGTTCTTAAGAATGGCTGAGAGGCCCACTGCAAATGATTACAGAATACATTAATTACATGTTTACACTTTCCTCATTAAGGATGAAACAGGTCCTCTGCTGGTGCAGTGGATACTAGCTTCAGTGGAGCTCCGCTGATTTACACCAGCTGAGGATCTATCTCTTTTTTTTTTATTGATTCTTTCTGTGCTTACAAAGCCCAGACAGAGGAGGTTCTGTTGCATTCTAATGCATCTTGATTCATGTTTCTTAGTTCATGATTTGAAAAGGCATTAGTCACTGAAGCAGCCACCATAATCACAATAGGGCAGGGCAAATGTCTCTGAAAATCCCAAAGTGATGACCAAAAGAGTCTTCCTAATCCTGCGAACTTTGCTCACAAAACAGTCCCATTGATAAAATGACACACCCCTCAGTTCTAAAGCAATGAATTGAATTAATATCTTTCATGTTGATTTTCTGATCATAGGCGAATTGTACCGTATGGTCTTGGTGGTCCTTCTCGACCAAGGCGGTCAGTAGAAGATATAGCCCCCAGGAAGCAACTAGAATCGAGCAAGAGATGCCAATGTGCCAACCAAAAAGACAAGAAATGTCTGAACTTCTGCCAGACAGGAGAAAAACTCTGGTGGGTTATTTATTTATTATTATTATTTGTTTTGAACTGTACTCACTGTAAAGAGCCAGATTGTGGTATGTCTGCTGATGGTGGTATTTACTCAGGATAATAGTCCCAGGGAAATCAGGGGCACTATTTGCCTGATGACTCACCCAGCATCATTAAGGATACCTGAATCTGTCTCAGAAGCCTCTGTTACATTTCATAGCTTAAAAAGGTGTCTCATGTGAAAGTGTCACCAGGTAGATTGTAACCTTGTTTTTTAATAGCAATATTGTTTTCTTTGGTATAAACAGGGCTCAGTCCACATTGGAGAAGAGCTGGGATCATTTTAACAAAGGTGATGGTTGCACAAGATTTGGACTGAAGTGTGTGCACAGGCAACGACTTAACAGCAGGAAAATGAGAAGGTGAGCTACCATGTCTGCTCCTGAATAGGTTGATGATATGAAGTTTCAGTAAAGTACAAACAGGACCCGATCCTACTCCCCGCTGAATGAGTGCGAGTTTAGCCTCTGACTTCAGCTGGGAGCAGAATGGCACCCTAAGACATTGCAGATTTATTTTGACTGTTGGTAATCCTAGAAATCCTTCTCTTATGCAATTAAATTTATTGAGCTGGTTGCTTCTTGGATGTGCTGTAGGCTCTAGAACATCAGTCTGAAACAGAGCATGAGAAAAGTAATCTTGACACATGGCTTTTTAGTGTGCTCGTGCATGATCAGAACTGCTTGAAATTAATGTGTCTGTATTAGCCTTGTAAAATGAGAAGATGAAATTCATTGAGTTGTTATTTTTTAATGCATATGCCACATTTATTGAACTGTAAGTTATTCAGGCACCTAAGTTAAAAATGCCATCTATTCAGTGAGGCATTGCTGGCTGTATAGTACATTGTGGGTCTGATTCTCCACAGCCTTGCTTTTTGTGGTGTCAAATACAGCTACACAAAGTGAGTGAAAACTGCTACCATTGTAAATTATAACACAAAGAGGTAAGGCTAGGAAAAATCAGGCCTTCAAAATTAGGATTTCTGGGTTCTACTCCCCACTTTGCCACTTACTTGAATGGGATTTGAAAGTAGGACCAAATTGCGTATCTTATTCCGAGTCTAAGTCGAAAGAGCTTATTTTGAAATTTGGCACTGTCTACACAGTGCCAAATTTCAAAATAAGGCACTATTCTGACAAATCCCTTAACCCTCGTGGAACGAGAGTTATAGGGATGCCAGAATAGCGCACCCACTATTTCAGGAAATAGCGGGCGTTTTTAAAGATGTGGTGTTGATATTTTGGGATACTTCCAGTATCCCAAAATAGCAACGCAGTCTAGACATACCCTTAGTGTGTAAAGTTGCATTGTCAGGCTCAATGTGCCTACCAGCAACTCACTTTACTCATAAGTCAATTTTATCCCCTTTTACATATCTCCTGGAAGTGTTGCGAGGCTATATCAAATTAATGTTGAGAGGGCATTTGGAGTGCCTCATGTAATATGTTGAGTGGCATTAGCTGGCAATATTACAATGCACTAATCCCACTTGAATTAGTGTTGCAATGTGATGAAGTCATATAGCAGTGAGCTCTTTTTTTTTTTTTTCCCAAAGAATAACTTTGCAGTAGTATCTCCTGGGAAGCAATTTGAAGCTAGCCATTCTTGAAGCAATTTGTGATTTATTCCATTTCTCTGTTAACAAAATCTGGCTATGGGTAAAAAAAAATTAAAGTGTCAAAGTCCCATTTTCAAAAGTGTCGTATGCACACAGGAGTAGAAGTTCTTTTGGTTTTGAATGAGGTTTAAGCTCCTAAATAACTAAGTTACTTTTGCAAATGAGGACCAAATCATCAAAGGCATAGAAGTCAGGAAGCAGTGGGCCCAAGTCATTTAGGGTATGTCTACACTAGCTCGTTAGTTCGAGCTAGGTAGGCAAATGAGGGCATCCGGAGTTGCAAATGAAGCCCAGGATGAGGAGTAACGGTAGTTCCGAATTAGGATCTCTAATTCGAACTACCTACTCCGTGCCATGTGTAGCCGCGGGCACGGAGTTCGGACTAAGGGGGATTTAAAAATGACGGCGCCCCGGGAACATGCAAATGATATTTAAATCCCGGGCTTCATTTGCAACTCCGGTTGCCCTCATTTGCCTACCTAGCTCGAACTAATGAGCTAGTGTAGACATACCCTTTGGTGCTTGTGAAAATTTTACACTTTATGTGAATTCACTAAAACCGAGTTCCACTTTATCTAAAAACCCCAATAATAGTAAAAAGTAGCCAACAACAGAATATCCTTTAATTTGGACACACAGTTTCTGGGGGTTAGGGTTTCCAGACTTGCCAAAGTTTCTAATAGCCTAGAGCTTCAGCTGGTTTAAATCAGTATCGTTATCATGGATCTGTTGCAATTTATCCCACATGGGGATCTGACACCGTAAGTCAAGATTTAGATTTATTTAATCAAAATGTTGATTGTACACATATAGGCATGCTATTTTATTCACACAAGATTTATAATTTTTATAATAGCCTTTGGTTTTTTTCTTGTTTTTACAGACTTGAGGCCATTGGAAACAGTATCAAAGCTTCCTTCAATATTGCGAAGTTAAAGGCTGCACCCCATGAAGTGAAGAGGCTGAAGCACAACAGAACACATAAAAGGCAAAGCATCTGGGAAAGTCTGAAAACAACTTCTTAGTGGAAAGAACACCAACCTCAATCCTGCTCCTTCACCAGTGACTGATAAATCATTGCCAAAGTTTATTTTGACTTTTGTGTTCCACATGGCAAAAGCATGTTGTGCTAAATATTAAGCCTCTCCTCTTCGCCTAAGGAAAGCTTTATATTTGGACAATGTAAAAGCAATAAAAACCTAGCAAGTCATCCTTCTGGAATCCAGTTGGATGTGTTGCATTAACCAACATTAATTGATAGCCTTCTGTCAGAAGAAGAAAGGGAACATTTGAACGTTGCTCCCAAAAAGAAGGTGTAAAATGGACTGGTGTTGATCAGTTTGGCAGATTTCAGGGAGAACAAAAAGACTAGCGCTGAAAGAATTTGCAAGAGATATCTGATACAGAAACTCATAAAAAGAAGATAAATCAAGATTTGAAAGGAGAAACTTTTTTTACTTATTAATAAAAACAGAAAGTGAAAGACACTGTGCTACTTTAATCAGTACTCATTGCATAGATACAAGTCTACCTCACATACTGTATGTTGCACTCCTGCCAAAATATTTTTACACCATGTTATTGCCTTTACTTATCAACCCTTTGCCTTTGTCAACAGTCTAGTTTACTAGTACAACCAGTTATCTGAATGGCAGGGCAGGAGTTGTGTTTGTCTGGCTAACCAAGGTTTTGGATAATGAAAAGAGTTTTCAACATAAATAATAAGCAACAGGGGATATGACCTTGTTTAACACAATAAGGGTTGTACTGTATTGCAGGCTGCCAAAAATCCATCCATCATGTTGTGTAACAGAAAATGTTGCTAGATCTAGGACTTCTTTAGCATCTTGTCTGAAATAAATGTGTGGAGACAGAGGATTGTTTAAAATGAAACCAAAAGGCTAATACTAGGTGACCGTTTATAGCAGTAAATGTACTCACATTGTTGAATTTGTTGACTGAGGTCTGATGGAATTTTATGATGTGCTTATTTTTTAAAAAAATATTTATGTTTTTACAAATTGTTCATTTATATTTACCATGTTGAATATACATTGGAATGGGCCATATTGGTCTATGCATGTTTTATGTATTTCTGTGTGAAATCGGGAAATGCTTTGTGCCTGTCAAGGTAAATATCTTTAGAAATAAATATTTTTAACTACTGTATTGATCTGGTGGTTACTATTCCCAAATGTCCATAAGGTGGCTGATGTAAGGTTGGGATTTCCCTGGGACTACCCTTGGACACAATGGGAAGTCTTGTGTTCCAGTGGTCCTGAGAGTTAGGCCAATAGGAGGTTTAATGCCTGTAGGTACATGTAAACCAGACGGGTGAAAAGGGACCACAAGAAAAGCAGTCCAATGGTTCTCCAGGTGCAGTTGGGGGGTAGGGGAGGGAGTTGAACTGTAAATCAGCAATCTAGCCTCATTAAAAGATTAACAATCAACTCAAACCGCATGAGCACCATTATAGGGGAAATTTGCTTATGCCCTAAGAGATGTCTAACAGTGTGTACAAGAATTCAGTTTCAGAAATTCAGTAACTGTGCTGGGGCAGAATACAGGTGAAGGAATATGTCCCAAGGAACTAAGCCTCCTTCCAGCAAAGTTAATGGCAAAACTCCCTTTAATTTAAATGGAACTTGGACCTGAGGTATTGACAGAAAAAATGGATACATAGTTAACATTTGCATTGCTCCAAGTTCTTTGGCTTAAGGAGCCTGCAGCTGGATGGATGCTTCCTGCAGGGATTGTATGCCAGGTACATACACCGATGAGAGAAGGCTCACAAAGTAACTCGACTACATACATGATGAAAGCTGTTATCAAATCTCACAGCCAAAGGAAATAGAGCTGGTAAAAAGCTCTTCAAACAGAACATTTTTTTTTTCCTTGAAAAGCCAGGCTTTTTAAAATAAATGCAGTCAGCCAAAATTTTGAAAAACTGTTTTATTAAGCACATGAATGGAGTGAAAAATGCATTTGAAATGTTCAAACATCCTGCAAACCTTCCATAGCCTGATGACCAGTTTGTTTGTTGATGTCCAAAGTACACATATATACTGGATCCTGTAGACTTCACTGTTACCCACAGATGTTAAGGCCAGAAAGAACCATTGTGATTTTCTCAGGCAGGCCACAGAACCCCTCACCCACCCACTTCTGTAACAGACATACTTTTTGTGATATTTCAGTTAGACACAGTGCCAGTTTCTTCTCTCAGATCTCTGCAACAATTCCATCGAGACCAAGATGGGCTGCCCTTGTGTGAAAGGGGAATGTAAGCGACAAAGTGTAAACTAATTACACATCAGACTTTTCGGCAAGAACAAGACTCCAGTGGGGGTCACACCCTTGATCTCTATGTTTTAAAGAGAATAGGCCCTCTGACTGCTTTAGCAGACAGGATTTGCTGACCTTTGTCTGGTGTGAAAAGACCTCATTAAAGTTCAGTCTTTTTCCAGCGATTGACCTTCCTTGTTAAATAAGTAAATAAATAAATACTCCGGGCTTTGCTTCTTCCCCCTGCTTTCTGGCTGAAGTGAACCACAAACATACAGCATGTTCAACATGATCTTCCACAAGACCAGCAGCATGCCTCCTGCATTGCAGGGAGCAGTAAGGCAAAGGTGTGAACTGAGGCATATAAGCAGACTAGAACAAGAGAAAACCAGCCTCCTCACTCCAGCCTGCAGTTTTACTGTCAGATGACTTGGACTGTTTTGTTTGGTTGGTGTATTGACATTTTTCTTCAATCACCACCTAATCTGGTAGATAGCAGTATGATAACTTTGCTATACTTTAGTTCCGAGTGGCTTATTGTTTTAAAAGAAAATTATCCCAAATGTTCTAGAATCCTCAAGATTTTAATCCTAAAAGATTGGCCTAACATTAGCTGTGCCTTGTGAAGGTGCAGAGTATAGGGCTAGTGGTCCAAATGTGGGGTTATTTGATCAAGGAGTTCCTGAAATATATGTTCTTCCTAAAAATCATGTTTATAAAATCACTTGGTTATTCAAGGTTTTTTTTTTTTTTTTGTACTCTCCAGAGATCAAACTGACTCTAATCCTCCCCAAATGATCTCAGCCCCTCAGGATTTAGCTACTGCACAGCACCCATTGCTCCCGTGGGGAAGCAATATCTCCAAGGCTCTTGAGTATCAAGTTTAGAATTCTACATTGGATCAAAGCTTAACTGACATTCAACAGAAAATGAAGTATGTGCAGCAATAATCTCTTTCCTAGTTTTCAGAAGGGCACGAAGCATGATTGAGACACCTTAATTATGCACTGATAAAGTTTGTGTGCAGTTACTAATGGCTCTAGTTATGACTCTGTTAGCTGGCACCTGAAAAGATGTGCTGAAAATGGATTTAAAATCAAATAAAGTCAAAAAAGTCATGTTAGGGTTCTTCATATCTGTGTCCACCTTGGTGTTATATATACCACTCATATGCTGGAAGGATCGTACTATACCATATGCGGCAGATAGTCCATCTTGGAATTGCCCAAATACGTCCCTCGTACAACAGCCAACAAAGCCAATGAGATGATCTTCATTATCTTAATGGCCCAGAAAAACATTCTATAACAGTGAGAAAGGAAAAAGTCTCACTATCCTGCTGATGAGCATACATCAATATCTAGAATAGTTAGGTGACAGAACACTGACACACATACACAATTGAAGTGTCAGTTTATTAATGTGGTCATGAAAGAGGGAACACAATTTTTTTAAGTCAAGGTTCCCTCAAATACTAACGTATTGTGGTGCCCTTTCTTCTTGTTCTTTCTCAAATTAAATAGCCAGCAGATGTCAATATCTCCTCTGCACAAAAGAAGGACTTAGTATGTTGAGATATTCTCTGTTGGGATTGATGGAACTGGGCCTAGCTTTTTATGTTCCTTGGAATAAACCCACTCAGGCAAAATTCCCAATGAAACCAATGGACATTTGCCCAGATTACGGACCGCAAGATCAGGCCCTTCGTTATTTTAATCAAACTAAACTCAGAAATTATTTAATTAAATATAATTTGCAATGCATTCTTGATCAGCCAATTTTGTTTCTTTATTTTCCAGCCAAACTTTGATTTGACCAAAAAGGCAAAATAAGACATAGAGGAAAAAAAGGCTTTGAAACATGTCTCGAGCTGTATTTATTTCAGGAAAACAATAAGATGATACTGGAATTCTTTGCACCTTATCTACATGATTCTGACCTAATTTTTCCACAAATGGCTACTCTAATCTGTGCCACATTATCACAAACTGTCCCAAAATAAAATATCCATAATGTCTTAATGTTACATATGTTCAGAATTTACTCAGCCAGACATCAGCCTCTTTGTTCATGTTTCCTCATGTAAGGATAAATATAGTCTTCGCAATACGTTGCTGTGTTTACTAACACTGTGAGCTGGATAACCAGGGTTTGAATGATATCTTACTGTTTGCTTTCTTGATGGCAGACTGTTTTCCATTGTGCATATAAAACCTTATCAATTCCCAGGCTGATTTTATTAGCATCATGACACTATTAATAGGTTTCTCGTGTAACAAACCCAATTTCCAGCCTCAGCTGATGTCTTTATTCAATTTAGACTCTTTACTTCATATTTTAGAAACTGAGCAAAAAGTAGGACTTTTGAGCAGTTAGGTTTATATGCTCATAAACTATGGCGGTAGCCACAGGATGAATAGAATGCTTTCGGTAAAATACAAAGATGGTAACATTTTTCCTGAGATAAACATTATGGCTGTGTCTAGACTGGCAAGTTGCCAGCTGTCTACACTGGCCGCTTGAATTTGCGCAAGAACACTGACGATCTAATGTAAGATTGTCAGTGTTCTTGCGCAAATACTATGATGTTCCCGTTCGGGAAAAAGCCCTCTTGCGCAAATGTATTTGCACAAGAGGGCCAGTGTAGACAGCTCAGGACTGTTTTGCGCAAAAAAGGCCCGATGGCGAAAATGGCAATTGGGGCTTTCTTGCGCAAAACCGCGTCTAGATTGGCACGGACGCTTTTCCGCAAAAAGTGCTTTTGCGCAAAAGCGTCTGTGCCAATCTAGACGCTTTTTTCCGCAAAATGCTTTTAACGGAAAAACTTTTCCGTTAAAAGCATTTGCGGAAAATCATGCCAGTCTAGACGTAGCCTATGTGTGTGACAATTCAAAAGCAGCCAGGTTGAGTCCTGATTTTCTCTTTGATTTGATTGAAATGAGATATAAAAATGTAGGTGAAAACTGATAGTGAAACCACTTTTTCTATTTTTCAAAGCCGTTGTACAATCAGCCTTATAACAGTTAAGTGCATAGGGCAAGTTCCTACAGTTGGATTACTGCTGTGAAACCTGAACTCTGTCCTAAATTAGCCTCATTGAAAGTAATTCTTTGACGTCAGTAGAATCCTTACAGCTTTACACTAGTACAGATGGGAGCAGAATTTGGGCCAGAAAGTCTCTGGCCTTTATTGTAAGACTTTGACATGGCAAATCAAAGTTTTGGCTGTGTACTGCTAAAAAGCTCTAAAGTCTTTTTTTTTTTTTTTTTTTACCAGAATGCACTCATTTAAAACAAATTTAATAAAAATCATGTTTGAAAGCAATGGAACAACTTTCCTGACCAGTATTTAATTCACTGAAAGTTTAAATCCAAGATGGACAAACCTCATGGAATTTGAAGCTTTATGAGCCTCTCCAAGTATTCTTTTGGATCTGCAAAACTGGTTTGAGTTAACCAGATATTTCTCCTGTAATTTAAGCCCTCCCCTTCACCCCCTGCCCAAGGGAGATTCAGTTTGTTTGTTTTTAAACATGTTTTTCTAGCTAAGGGTAAGTCTATGTTATGCACAAGGGATAAAAGAACAGCCTCCAAAAACTAGGTTGACATCAAAGGTGCCTTATTTACACTACAATGTATTTTCTCTTGCCTCCTTGACCCTTTTTCACAAGTTTAAAGTTGCACACATGCCTAAGTACCTCATTGGATTGGAGCCATCAAGACTAAGAATAGTCTAATTGAAGGCCACAGGACTACTCATGTGCTTAAAGTTAGGCATGTGCATAAGTACATTAATAATTTTTTTTCCCATACTGTTATTTTTCACTGTCTCACACTTCTAACCAGGTCTTGAACCCTGTAACATTCTAATTCAAGAAAAAAGTTTAAATCCACAGTACTCTAGTGGGTTAATACTGTGGGCAAGATATGCTGACTCATTCCCAACTGAAATGTACAGTCACCACAATTGACTGTGTGTTTCATTTCAGCCTGTTAAGGTCTGGTACCAATGATGCAAACAGCCTTAGGGCTGGATCCTGAAATGCACTAAGCTTTCTGGCCACTGACCTCAGTGATACTATGCACATGTTTAAAAATAAGTTCATGCTTAAGCGTTTTGCTGAATCAGTGTCAGAACATCCAACAGGGATTGAGCCCCTCATGAAAAGGTTTCTCAATACTTCAGTCTGCCCTGAACTTGTTTATCTAGTTCCGAGGGTGCGGCTGGAGTACTACAGCACAGTGTAAAACAAGAACCATGACATTATCCAGAAAAACCTCGAGGATGCCCTCTGGGATCTCTCCAGCTCAGCCAATATCAGCCAGGCATCGTTTCTCATATGCAAACTACCTAACCCATCAGAGAACTGACTTTATTATGTGAGGAGGTACATTGGCATCAAAGAGTCTTGTACTTCAGGATGAGTAATTGACACTGGGAAGAAAATTGACCTGACTTCATGTGTAGGGTCTGCTATGTTTTACTTTCTGCTTTCCATGCACATCATGGTCTGCAAACATACCTCTTAAATTGTCTGAAGCTATTTTTAAAATTAACTTTGAGAGCATTTTAAGTCCAATATGAATGGCAATTCACATTTTCTGAACCAGTGGCTCTCAAACTTATTTGATCATCTCCTTCCTTTTTTTGTGTCTGTAGTGCTTTATGTCCCCCCGCCCTCAAGGATGTACACCGGCCACCCAGCTCCAAAGGTTGAGTGGAGAGCAGCAGCTGCTGGATGAGTGCCCAGCTCTGAAGGCAGCACCATGCCAGCAGCAGCACAGAAGTCAGGGTGGCAATGTGAAAAGTGATATTCATCAGTATCATTTTTCCATAGCAGACTTAATGTCCTATTGCCACCCTGACTTCAGAGCTGCTGCTGCTATCCCATGACTGACAGCCAGAGTCCCACCACTTTAAGGTAAGGAGTTGTGGGAAAGGTGGGAGAAGGGGAAGAACCTGAGCCTGGACTGCCTTCCATGGAGGGATTCTTTTTCTCAGCATATGTGCAACATCCTGAGACTTTAACACAAGACTACAAAGGGAAGCCTCTGAACTGTCATTCATGCTTAAATTTGACACTTTACAAATGGGCCTTAACAAAGATGTTAATTATCTTACCCATTACAAAGATAGCTTCCCCAATTATCACCCCTAATATCATTATCTCATAGACACTAACCTCCTGCCCTCATCCCCTCTCTGTTCTAAAATCTGATTTGTCAATTTTATATGTGTTCACTTTTTCGATTGTATCCCTTTGGTATATATGGACGTGCCAATTTTCTTCCACAATTTGATCTGAGGAAGTGGGTCTGGCCCACGAAAGCTCATCACCTATTAAACCATCTTGTTAGTCTTTACAGTGCTGCATAGTCCTGTCTTTTATGTCTAGGTAGCATGTGACCAGGATTCTTCACTGAAATTGATCTGCTGTTTGGATCATTAGCTTCCCCAACCGCAGGCCAGGTATTGATGGGAAACACAACATGAATGATGATCGATGTCTCCTGTGAGTGATTGAGGAAGGGGAAGGAGAGCCAGTGCCTGTTGGCAGGACTCTAGTTGTCCAATTTATTTCTTCCTTCCAGGTGTCCACAGTCCTTCTGAATGAGCTCCAGCCAACCAGGCTGACAGCCAGAGCTCTTTAAAAAAAGAAGCACACAGCTCACACCTCCCTTGACACATTCCCTCCCTTGGGAGGTCCACCCCAGAATATGAGAACTGTTGCTTAAATAATAGAGTGAATGCCTTGCCTATTACATTTTAATAGTATAATGTAACGTACATGCATGACATACAATCCCTGATATAAGAAAGAAAGGAGATTTTTAAAAAGAAATCATATTAATGTCCATAACCAGGTAGTAGATCTCACTTCAATCCATTTTTTAACCTCTTCCATAACTGCATATTTTGCTTTGCTTCTGTGGTATTCTCACACTGCTTCTAACATTGCATTCAGACATGTTCCAGATAGGGGGCCAGCCTACGCTTTCCCTGCTGTTTCCTTTATTGTCAACAGAGGAGCTGCCGGAGCTTACTCTGGGACTGCCCCGTTTCTAAGGTTGCTTCCTGAAAGATGCCACAGTCACAGCTCCTAGTTCCTTTTACCTCAGAGGAGAGACCGTCAGTGCATTTATGGACTCTGGACCTACCTGCTGTGATTGCCTGAGTGAATCAGTAGCATAGCTCTGCATTGCTGGACAATCCCACACCTTGTGACAGAATTAGTTCCTGGTTAGAAAACAATTGTTTATAAAGCTTCACATTATGTCTGTCTCATTAATAGCATTGTTTTCTACTCCATATAGGTGTCATTCTCCATTAATGTGCAGCCTGAATTAGTAAGTAGACCCATTCAACTTTCCTTTCACTTCTTTCTAATGTGAGAGAACTAGCAGGCTCACCAGTTATGATGCTATATATCTTTATTCTTTCATTTCTGTACATTCACCCACTGTTCTGGCTTGGTGCATTTTTAAATACACTGAAACAATAAAATACATGTAAAAAGTTCAGCCAGATGTAACAACTGGGTGCCTCAGATTTTAGAATTCTGATTGCAAAGCAATTCTTTGAATCTCCCTTAACATTTGTATTAGTGCACACAGCATGTTTTTCTGAAGCCATTCCTCCAGCTGTAAGTGTCCTTGTACTATCACCATTTCCCAGCACAGAAGGCCAAAGACCCAGCTCATGTAAATCAATGAAACTCAGTTGAGTTCAATGGAGTCACACTGATGCGCACCAGCTGCTGAAGAACAGGTTCAGAGTTTTGCATGTGTTACAGTTAGCACTTGTACATTGTTGGCGAAGTTGTGAAATCCACATACAAATAGCCGCACAAAACTAAACTGTGCACAGCTCTTTAGTGGAAGAAGCTTCTGGTCATTTTGTAATTTTCAAAAAATTCTTCTAGGTTCCTTTAAAATCCTTTCAGCTTTGACAGGACACTGTATATGGCCTGTTTTCCCACTGGTCTCTGATATAGATTTATTTTACTTTATTCCTTTGGCTATTGGGACTCATTCCTTCTGTGTGCTGCTTAGCCAGTTCCATGCAATATGATTTTAAGTGATTCATTTAAAGTTACTTCACCCACTAGGCAGTTTCCTACCTGAATACTGAAACACTATGTCCTGATCCAAAGCTCACATAAGTTATTGAAAAAAACTGCCATTGAAATGAATGGGATTTGGATGAGCCTCTTTAAGAACAATTCAGTGATTCAGTGATACTGCCTTCCTCAGAAATTTATTCTTTAAAAATAAATAAACCTATAAAGTATACAGTTGACTAATAATTTAATTATATATGGATGCATTAACTTTCCAGGAAAACAGCAAAATCCCTTATTTTTTTCGTAGGTATTTAGGCCTGGATCCTGCCAGTCAAATACAGTTTATGCACACCCTTGCATTTGTATTGAACCATAGATACATTTTTAAATACTATTTATTGTGTGTCAAGATTGTAAAATTAAGCACTTGGAAGTTAGAAATGCCTGCATTAATGTTGGCCAAATACTGAATGAGGCACGGGTCCTGTGAATAAAATAAGATGTGATAGTCTAATTAAAGACTGTACCAAAATGCACAGGCCACCTTAACTGTGGTAATTCCTAACTGTTGAAAGCGTGTATGTGTGTGTGAGCATGTATGTATATGTATAAAATGTGATGAGTGTGTTTCTGATCTTGAGTGACTTCATTGACTATGAAATGTATGTGGAATTTTGTTTCCTTTCTATTATAAGAAAAATCCAAACCCATTTACTCTATTTAAATCCCATTTAAGCCAGTGGCTAGCTTATTATAACAAAACTGTGTGCGTATTTTGGCTAAAGAATATCTTGGGCTGTCTGTCCAAAACATCACACCAGTTATACAACCTCACAGACAACAATACAGAACTGTTGTGTTAGCATGGAACTTACAGTCATTCCATTCCGTGCACCGTCATGAGCCCAAAATGTTCCAGTGAAAGATTGCTCTCAGTTCACGTGTTTATAGTGAAATTTCAGGTTTCTTAATGCGAGGGTCTGAATGTGAGGGAGAGAGTGCATGTGCATTCAGTTTTACTCTCTCAACAGCACAGCCTCAAAAGTCTGAGTGTTTTATAGATTAATCTGTTAAAAAGAAAAAACAACCCCCTCCCTTTTTTGCCTTCTCACTGCATTCCAGTTTATTTAGCCCCTCTGGGGGGATCTGATAAGGGCATTGTCGAAGAGAGAGAAAACCTATGGTTTGGGTGACATTAGTATGCTAAGAAAAGCCTCCTTTTCACTTGATGGACTAACAAATTAGATCAGGTATCGGAAAGACTGACAAAACAGCTTAAGAAATGAAATATGCAGCCAATGACTGCCCGATACATCCTACCTGGCCTTAGCTACAGTAACAGCTTTGGAGGGGAGCTCATGCAGAACTGCCCTTCTCTCACCACCTGACAGGCTCAAAGAGCTGATAAATTACTTGGACTAATTGTTGCCATGGGAGGCCTTTGATCTTTGGCAGACTCAGTTTATAAATGGTGAGTTCACTTAACACACCACTGTTGATGGAGCTGTTGAAATAGCCATCCAATCAATAATATCTGCCCACCATGCCTCTTTTTGCTTGTCGCCACTTACTCTGAGGATGGTTCAAAGCAACTGCAAATCCTAGTCCACCTGCAATACGTCAGGCTTGGCAGTAGAAAGAAACGTGAAAAGAAGGCACAGCTCAGATTTACACAAAGTAAGAAGCTTTGTTATTTTATTGGCTTTTCTTTGTTTACCAAGACCACGCCCTGAGTCAGAAAATCATTTGCAGGGAAGGGAGATGGCTCTAGAAAGCAAGTGTTGCTAATGGTTAGAACTGAAAAGTGGGCAGCAGAGCTTCTGGGTTCTGTTGGTAATTCTGCAACTGACTTGTATATGAGCCTTTAGACAGGCCGAGCCCCTTTTATGCCAGCGTACGGTTTACCTTGCTACTGAATGGGCATAATAACAATAACACTTTATTGGACCGCAGGCCGTCTACACACCCTAAAGTGATTTGCAAACGTTAAGAGCCAAAGTCATCTGCTGGTAGAAATGAATGGAATTCCATGAAGTGAATGAGGCAGTTCAATTTAGAGAATTTGGTCCTCGATTTTTCCTTCAAGAGCATATCCTGAGTACTTCCCTGTGGGTTGTGTTGCATAGTACCACAAGGGGGCTCTCAAGATGGGTGGGATGCAGAAGGAATCCCCTCTCTTTGCTGCAAGGTAGTGTCTCAAGCCACTACTGCGGCACTCAGACATAGTGGCCCTAAAACACCTTTTAGGCAGAGAAAAGATAGGAGGGCTTGTGGCTCTCTAATCACAACTACTACTGCCTACCACTACCATTCTAGGAATACTTAAGAAGTGGCCGGATAAAGCATTCATGAAAGGGATTGATAACTCTATAATACACGACTCGTTGTGGAATTTCCCCTGATACTACGGGTTTATGTTTTGTACCTTGGAGCGGCACAAGCTTTATACTTAAACATAAAGATCCAGGGCCTTGACAGGGCTCCATTGTCTTCCTCGGAGCCACCATGATCTAAAGCAGTTGAGGTCTGACCCAGTGTGACAAGTGTCATATCGCCCAATGGGGCACCTCCATTTGTAGCAAGCTTCACAGCTGGCCCTGTGGAGGAAGGAGCTGTTGAAATGGACTCACTGGCTGACACAGCAGAGGAAAATTCAATGTGCTGTTTTGAAAGGGAAGAAAAAGTACTTGAATTTAGCAGAGAACTCATCACTTACCTTCCTGAATTCTTGAAACAGGAGAAAAAGGATGAAGACTGGGCTAAGATGCCTATGGATGAGTTCTCACCTTTCCAGTGAAATTCAGTTACATGAGCTGGCACAGAACTTTGCCACTGTCCAGAACATACAAGACCATCCCTGTTGAGACACTTTGCCTTTGGGCAGTTAGAAGCGTGGAGCACAAAGGGCAACACAGCAAAATAGTGCAACAACACCCCTGGTGGAAAGCAAAGTTCTGGGCCTGATCCTGCAAACCTTTCTTCCCTTCCCTCGGCCTTCCTCCAGTGAGCAATCCCACTTACAGGACTTCTTAGCTGAGTATGACAGTCTCGCGTGAATGACACCTGCAGGGTTACATGTTGTGCGGTTAGCATTCAAATGATTTTGAAATGTCAGTTTTGGATACTGTCTGAGGGGAAGGGGGAAGTAGAGGCTAATATTAACTCCCAGCAGCCCTTGCTTATATCTGGAGACATTAGCATGGCGTGTATTTGCACGCAATCGTGGCTTTAAGTGCTATCACTTTTCCGGTCGCTGATTATTCTGCTGAGAGAGCACAAATTAAAAATGGAGCAACACAGAGAAAGTGCATTGAGAGTATAGAACAATAGGAGGTGCTGACTGATGCTTCACTTTCCATCATTCCCTGACAGCGTATGCACACACATGGGGATTTGTAATGAAGTCTGATGTGGTTGTTATGCTGCTGAGAAAGCTTACATATAGACTTGCCCTAACAGCAGCTAGCCCAGCCAAACTCTCTTTAAGGGCTGAGTATTGAGACAAACTTTTACACAATAAGGCTGGAGATCACTTTGATCATGGGCAGCGGGTGACCTCATGGGCTTGGGAAGGAAGCCCCCTCCTCCCCGCCCTGCCCCTTCCGTGCAAGGCCCTGTCCTGTCTGTGCCCACCAGCTTCCCTCCCCCCGCACACTGTGGCCTCTGCTGACCTCTTCCCACCCCCCGTCCCACAACGGGGTGGCAGGCTCTTGCCTCTTGCTCTAGGATTGTGTTCCTAGTCCGGGATAGCATGGCCCCTAGCCTGTCCCAGCATCAGAGATCTGGAGAGTTGGTGGGTGGCGTGGTTGCAGCCTCCTCCAGTCCCAGAGCTCCAGCAGGCAGCATTGCCCCAGCCTTGCCTGGCTCCAGAGTGCCGGAGACGAGAGCCAGGAGGCCCCGCGCCCTCCCTCCACCCGCCCGTGTTGTGGCTGCCATCCGGACTCCTCACCAAAGAGTCCCACACACACCCAAGCTCTGCCCCTAGTGCTGGGAAGACAGGCAGCGCGTCACAGCCCCGGCCTACCTGTCCCAGCCTCTGCCACTGCAAGAACAGGCTGAGGGAGGGAGTCTGGGGGGACTCCTCTGGCACATGGGTGGGGCCAGGTGAGGCAGTTTGGAAAGGTAATGCCTTCCTCTCTGCCTATGATTCCCACTGCCTATGACTTTGATTAAATCACTGTCCCCATAAGAGCACACTTTCCTTCGATAGCTAATGAAGGAGCTATACAAAATATTTACTCTAACACTTTTTAAAGCACACTGTCTGCATGTGCAATGGATACACGCTCCATGGCTATGTCTACACTGCAGGCTTCTTGTGCAAGAACTTTTTGCTCAAGAGTTCTTGTGCTAGAGCGTGTCCACACTGCCATGTGCTTTGGTGCAAGAGCATCCATGGCAGTGTGGACACTCTCTTGCACAAGAAAGCTCTGATGGCCATTTTAGCCTGTTGCCTGTCCACACTAGCCTTTTAGCTCTTGAGCAAAAAAGCTTATTCCTCGTGGGGAGAGGAATAACTCTTGTGCAAAAAGCCCTGTGTTCTTATGCTTTACTGTACTTTTTCTTGTAGTATGGACGCTTGCAAGTTTTTGCGCAAAAACAACCGTTCTTGCGCAAGAAGCCTGCAGTGTAGACATAGCCTATGAGTCTGTTCTGCACATGCATAATATATTTTATATGATATTTAAGTTCATTACTAGTAACTATTTAGATGTGGGATTTGCACATCATACTGTACATGTTTCACACACAAAAAATTGTACACTTGCTACTACTTAGAGCTCCTTGCACACAGAGTTCCAGAACCTGCTGCCTTTTATCAGGCAAAGCTCTCGAGGTCTAGTTCTCTTCACTGTCTTTTGAGGTTCTCCTGATCATTTATCTGGGTGATGAGCTAATGGTCAGTGCTACAATCTTCATTACACACAGAGGGCATTCTTAGGGCTGAGAATAAACATAAAATAACAAATGAATGCAGAATGGAGTCATGCATTAGATAATGGGTAGAGTGCACACTTTCAGAGGAGATGGTAACTAATAACATCTTCAGAACTTCTAAAAATGATCCTAAGTAGCTTTTCATTACCAGCTGCCAGTGTAGGAAATGTAGGACTATGACTAGCAGGTGGAAATTCAATATAAGTTTGACTGGAGAATGAAAATTTGTTACAACCAGAACTTGGATGTCCAGGATAGAGCAGCCTGAAACTGATACAATTTCATGGATGGTCCACTGAGGGCACAGCTACACATCAGGGCAAAAGTCGAATTAAGCTACGCAACTTCAGCTAGGTCAATTGTGTAGCTGAAGTCAAAATAACTTAATTCGGCTTTTGGCACCGCTTACATAGCAGGAAGTCAAAGGAAGAACACTCTTCCTTCGACTTCCCTTACTCGTCATGAAATGAGGGTTACAGGAGTCAGACTAAAAAGTCCTCCATCTCAACATTATTTTGAAATAACAGCTTGCTGTGTAGATGCGCATTTGGTTATTCTGAAATAACGCTGCTGTGTAGACCTACCCTGATATACTATCTTTGAAGATGCAATAAGACAAAGGTATGAATGAAGCATTGGGACAAATCAGAATTCAGAGAATTTGTGCAAGATTCTGATTGCCATTTTAATTTTCTAATCATAAAATTCTGATAAAAATCAGAATGATCAAATGTCTGCTCAAATGAAAATAGAACTAAATCAGATAAGCTTCAGTGAGATTACTGAGCATGGTAATAAGTGTAATGTCCTGAATTTGCTAATTCATTGACAATCCAGTATCCTAGAATGTTTTCTTTGAAACTGTCAGGGGGACTAAAGCGCAATGTCTTCAAAGCTGATTAGAGTGTTTACACGGTGATTCATCATCACACTAGTTAGAATCTGTCCAAGTGGTAGGGCAGGTAGTGAAGGAGACTTTGGTTCAGTGACTTAGTTTCAGGAGGAATGATTAAGTGTGGAGATACTAGGAGGGCCGGAGAAGATATTGTGATAAGTAGAAGTCATTTCCAGTGAGAAAAGATTGTCCTTAAGATGAGATGAGATGTCTGGGGAGAACAGCTGGGTGGAGAGAGGTCAGGAACCAGATACTGAGGGTAATGTGAGAGAAGGAGGGGTTGTGTGCAATGATATTTTAAGGGCGTAAATTCTCCCTCCTGCTAGGACCTAACCTTTCCCACTCTAGAGTCTGGGTTCAAAAGCACAGGAAAGGTGGAGGCAGCTATGTGAGGCTGTGGGCCGTAATTCTAGGGGTCTCCCTGGTGGATGACAGTGGGAATGTATTTGGCCCAACCTCAATTGATCAGTTTTTGGCCAAAAATTATCAGTGTTCAGTTTTTCTAGGAGAAGTCAACATTTTCAACAGAAAATTATAAGACAATTTTGGGGGGTCAAAATGCTCATTTTCCAACCAATTCTGGTGGAAATAATGAGCGGATAACACTATCAACAATGGGAAAGCTATGTTATAAACTGAAGCCAAAGGACTAAGTAACGCATAAAGGAAAACATCCCAAGCTATTCTCTACTACAAGATGCCCTAGTATCTGTGAAGCGCTCAATGCTGCTGACTGAGAGAGCTTAATTGCATATTTTTGGTAAAATTAAATTATAGAAAAAATATCTTCCAGAAAGAGACTGAGCACGTATCCACGCTTGCTTCATGCTTTGTCAGCTGTTTGGAAAGCCTCTCAATATCCCCGGTTTGTCAGCCTCCTAGCAAAATGCTATTTTATTTGGATGAATTATAGGACGCTTATGGGAGAATATTTTGGGGGCATGAGAAAGTCCTTACCCTGAAATGAAAGGGAAGGGCGGCTGGAACAGGACAGCCTGTCCCTTAAGGATATTCATTCCTAGTGGTCAGCCCACCCCAACCATGTGGCATGGCCCTTCCAGGTTTGAAAAGCCCACTAGATATAGCTCTATTAAAGGACCTAAGGGAGACGTGGATGGGGAGGAAGTGCTTGGGAGGAAATCCCCATCATTTTATCCTTAAGAGCCTGGAGCCTTGCAGAGAAGACAGGGCAAGGAACCCCTCTCCTCCAGCCACAAAGGGATGAGCTGGGGACTGGCATACAGGCTGCCTCCTCTCTCACAGATGGGCAAACACTAGGACCCCTCATCAGGCCGGAATCCCCTGCAGTCTGAGGGCTACATAAGGAAAGGGGAGAAGCTGGCAAAGACTATAGAGCTGGCCAACCCACAACTCCGCTCCAGAGAGGAGAAGTAAAAGCTTCTGCTTAAGATGGCCCAGAGGGTCTTATTAAGAGAACCCAGCTCCAGAGAGAAAAGCTGGAGCACTCCTGTCTGCAGAGATGGGGAGGACTAATTAACACGTCCCACGTCTAAGGAGGAGCACAGGGGACTCCTGCTTATAGAAAAGCAATAACCCACAGAAGGGGCCAGAAAGGGTTCTAGAAAAGAGCTAATTACCAGATATATGAACAAAGAGTATCATGAACAAAGGAGCCAGAAACTGCTAGGATGGAGGCTGAGAGGATGAATGCCCCCATCCTGGTTAGGATGGTTGTTAATAATGGAGACACTCAGAAGCAGATGCTTTTTGATGAAAAATATTTTGCCTGGGCTTGTTTGTAACCTGTGTGAAGGGAAACTGAGGCAGGAATCACCCAGGGCCCCCAACCTGATCACAGTGGCTGAGGTGCCAGTTAGTTCCTTTCTAAACAGAAAGTGGGAGCATTCTGAAAATGAACTCTATTTGAAAATGAAGATAAAAACAAATTTGCAAAACCTCAGCTCTAGTGGGTGGGTGCCAATCTGGCAAAAGACTTATTTTAAGAGAAGAATTACAGTTTAGTAATTTTCTGTTGTCCAAAGGTACGCCCTCTCGACATATCCCCACTATTGGAAACAAACAAGCTCCAGGGATGTTTCCAGAAATAATGAGAGTTGGAAAAGAATCTGAGAGCACAATGAAAACAAGTGACATCATTTAAAATGTATGTTTATGAGAAGAAAAAGGCAAAAGATGAGCAACAGAACCAAAGGGATATCTATAAATAAATAAAAAAAATCCAGAGGAGCAGAAGACATTGGGTGTTCTTAAGAACCGTTAGCAGCAGCAGCAGACAAAATCTCTTCTCCTCTGCAGAGGCTGTTGCATGTAATAGTCGTTGGAAATATGTTAGGTGAAGATCATCATGATGCTTTGAAAGTCTCTTGGATAGGACCAGATGTGAAGGACTGAGCTCTCACAGAATGGATCAAGATGTGACCATCAAGTTGAGAAGATTGGACTTGAATAAAGCCTCTACTCTGCTCCAGATTTAAGCTAAGGGACCTCTTGGAATGGAGTTTATGAAAAAGTGTTTCACCAAGATGACTGTGCAGAAAAATGTTGACCGGATGATGATGATGATGATGATGATGATGATGACCACCACAGTGCCAAAGGGCCCTAGTCCTAGATCAGGATTGAATTATGCTAGGTACTAGAGAAACAGAACACAAAATTCTTTGCCATGAAAAGCTAACAATCACCTTATTCAGGTGCAACCATCAGTCTCTTAGCAGGGAATTCAGAAGGCATTCATGGCACAGCCATATCTTTGAAGAATTTAACGTTTGGTGGATTAGGCACTGGAGCATGCAGCTCCCTCACTCAATAAGCCCAAGTCACTGCCTACCAAGAAAAGAACATTCCACATAAGACATTTCAACTCATAACACTGAGCAGCTCAAAAGGAACTTAAATTTAATTGGGACCACACTGATATCCCATAACCTGCAAGCTTTATAAACTGATGACAAGAGATTGCAGAGAAATTATCCTATGCTCACAATGTTCATAAAAGGCCACTGCAGCTACCAAATGAACTCTTGGGAAAAATGACTTTACCCCAAGCTCCAAGAGGGGGAGATAGCTGAACAGTTTTTGCTTGGGATACATGAAACAATTTATATTCCTCTTTCTGCAGCGTGCCACCAGCTTTTCCTATTTGCTTTTGGTAGACTCTTTTGTGGAGGTTGGAGGACTTGAGACCTTTGCTTGGAGCCACCAAACTTTCTAGTGTCTATTCTTTCAGGAGTAATGTTTACAAAGAAAGGGAATATTTATCTGGCCCTGTATGCTGTGTATGATTTTCTATTACTTTTTTAACGCACACAAGCATTCTATTTGCTTTTCCTTTTCCACAATCTGGGCCGTTTCCTTTACTGGCATGCTGTACTCACAACAAGTCCTCAGAGGATTCTGCAAGTTCTGAGCCCATCAGGGTAGCTGAGAAATTCAGGCTCTTTTTTCCCAATGTGTACACATTACATTGAACCATATTTAATATAATCTGCATTGTGCTGCCTGGTACCTCAGTGTACTACTACAGGTTGGACCTCCCTGGTCTGGCACCCTCGGGACCTGACCGGTCCCAGATGAGGGATTTTGCTGGACCAGAGGAGGTCATATCTACCCCTCTGGTACCACCCCCACAGCCCTGGACTGGCTGCCAGCCTCCTGCCCCCCACTTCCCTGCTAAGACAGGAACCCCAGCTCCCTGTGCACCGGGTTCCTGGCTGCACCTGGCATCCTGGATGTTGCTGAACAAAGGAGTCCTGGTTAACAAGTTCAACCTGTAGTGACACACAATCCTTCACTAAGGACAGCAGTTACAATACTCTACTTTTCCACTGACACCGATGCTATTGAGCATTGTCAGAAATGCAAAACTGGACTAGATGGACCATTGATCTGCCTTGTATGAAAATTCCTGAGTCTTTATGGGCCTTGGAAGGCAGAAGAACTGCTGTTGACTTCAATGGGAGCTAAATGCACAATGAAGGGCTGCAACGCCATGAAAATAATACAAATTTACGAGGGGGGTAGATTCATCATTCTTTTGCATGCTGCTAGCTAACCTTAGCTCAGTGCTCAGTCATTCAATCATTCATTTTTTGTGTGATTGCTCTGAACTTGTTGAGCCCTATTTTCAGGAAGTTCAGGTTTGAATGGACAGCATTTAAATAACATTGAGAATGCGACTGATCAGCAGAGCTAAGCTACTGGTCAGTGTGAAGTACAGTCCCATTGTCAGTACTCCAAAGACATGAACGACCTGCCTGTGCTTCAAGACAGGACATCCATGTCAGAACACAGGAAGTCTCCCAAGAAGCATCACTCATCTCATAAGCACTGAAAAACTTAATGCAGTAAGGGGAAAGGAGGAAGGAAGAGGAGGTTGTTTAAATGGGCTTATATTGCAGCTAGGAAGGTTTAAGTTGGACATTAGGAAAAACTTCCTAACTTCCTAACTGGCAGGATGGTTAAGCACTGCAATAAATTGCCTAGGAAGGTTGAAGAATCTGCATCACTGGAAACTTTTCAGAACAAATTAGAAAAACACCTCGCAGGGATGACCTAGATAATACTTAGTCAAGGTCCCTCCAGTCCTTATGATAATTTGGGAAGCAGTCTTATTTCTTAAGATTTTTTTATTAAGAAATAACATACAATCATACCAAAAAAGCAGACCTGATCCCATAAAGCATTGTACTGAATGCAGTCTACTATGAACTGGTTATGCTCAATTCCCACTGAAGCCAGTGGGAGTGGATGGTGCACAGCCATCACAGAAGCAGGCCTATAAATGCATAGTTACATTAAGCACTACCCTGACAGTGAACTAAGGCTGTAAGCAAAGAAACCACAGAAAAGGCAGAGGCTAAGTGAGTGCTACTTTTTGCTGGGTATTTGTGATAGAGAGGCCCATTGGTGATTCTCTATTCTGTATCAGCTGCTTCTGTATGGCCCGACAGATTCACTACATCTAATACTCCAGTAGTGGGCAGCCTGTGGCCTGAGGGCTGCATGTGGCCCATTGGGGTTCTGCATGCGGCCCCAGAGACATTTTGTTTACCACTGCTCACATGCAGGGTTGCCAAATTCTGCTAATTTTCTTCCATGTCGTTTTTTTCCTACCAATATTACTAACATGTCATGCACCTAAAGCAAGGGCACATGAAGTAAGTAACATGCTGATTGCACACAACATTGACTGTGAGAGCCATGTGCTCCCTCTGTATCCAATCATACCCTGCAGGCAAGAGAAGCTTGGTCTGGGCTTGCTTTTCAAATAATGGATTTCAAAGGTTTATTGGGTGATAAAGCTGATGGGGGAGGACATGACTCTCAAATGATAAGGAATTGAGTTGATTAGTTGAATGCAGTCTTATTGTGTTATAGGAAGATCCTTTGTGAAAACCCTCCCCTGACGATTAATATCACTAGCAAATGTATGAATTAACACTATATGAGGAATTATGATATTATGCTTCAAAACAGGGAGAAACAGGTTTTCACCATGGCAGAAGGGAAGGTAGCTATTTATTTGTCTCCAATGTAAATTAAACATTATGGAATCAAATAATGGAAGCCCAATTTACATACGAATCAGTGGGTGGGAGGGAGAATCTTCTTGCCTCTTGTAGAGGAGCCAATTAATTTTTGGTGATATCCACAGAAAGGAAAAGCCTTTTTGGTATCCATTATGTGGTGGGGATTCAAGGGGACAGAGCTCTTGAAATCACAGAACATAAGATCCTTCAGCAAAGAAGGTCCAAGTCTTTGGGAACTGAATCATAGAATCATAGAATACTAGGGGTGGAAGGGACCTCGAGAGGTCATCGAGTCCAGTCCCCTGCCCTCATGGCAGGACCAAATACTGTCTAGTCCATCCCTGATAGACATTTATCTAACCTACTCTTAAATATCTCCAGAGATGGAGATTCCACAACCTCCCTGGGCAATTTATTCCAGTGTTTGACTACCCTGACAGTTAGGAACATTTTCCTAATGTCCAACCTAAACCTCCCTTGCTGCAGTTTAAGCCCATTGCTTCTTGTTCTATCCTCAGAGGCCAAGATGAACAAGTTTTCTCCTCCTCCTTATGACACCCTTTTAGATACCTGAAAACTGCTATCATGTCCCCCCTCAGTCTTCTCTTTTCTAAACTAAACAAACCCAATTCTTTCAGCCTTCCTTCATAGGTCATGTTCTCTAGACCTTTAATCATTCTTGTTGCTCTTCTCTGGACCCTCTCCAATTTCTCCACATCCTTCTTGAAATGCGGTGCCCAGAACTGGTCACAATACTCCAACTGAGGCCTAACTAGCACAGAGTAGAGTGGAAGAATGACTTCTCGTGTCTTGCTCACAACACACCTGTTAATGCATCCCAGAATCATGTTTGCTTTTTTTGCAACAGCATCACACTGCTGACTCATATTCAGCTTGTGGTCCACTATAACCCCTAGATCCCTTTCTGCCGTACTCCTTCTTAGACAGTCGCTTCCCACTGAAGCCTACTAAGGCTTAGAATAGAGATCAGAAACCTACTAAGGCAAAGATTGTAATTTACTGAAATTAAATTTTAGTCTTTGAAGCATATTATGTTTGTTTGCAACCATTTCTATCGTTACTCCTTATACTTACCTTATACACCTATGACTTTTGTTTGATAATCATTTACTTCTACTATAAACGAGTTCAGTGCTATGACTGAAATAAGACAGTCAAATCCCTGTTCAATGAATAAGCTATTGTTAAAAGATCAACAAACTTAATACATTCTGTGTGTGTTCCAGGAGGTGGCTGGACACGGCAAGGAGATGTCACCGGGGAACACAGGAGGTAGATGCCACTGTGTTACCAACAAGGCAAGGTTTCTGTCAAGAGTCTTGGCATGTCAGGGAGCTGTGACACAGCTTAGCAGCAGCAAAACTCTCACTTACTGTGGCTAAGAGGGATAACATGGTGATTCACAATTTTGGGACGCTCAGCACATTGTCACATTGGCAGCTGGTTACTGTTACTTTGCAAAAAGTAACTGGACTCAGGAAGCTGGGATATGATCTCCATGCTTGTATTCTTACTATTGGTGTCAGAGTTGTGAGCCACAGTGGAATAGTCGCTAAGGCACCCAGAGCCGTAAGACAACATGACACAACTCCTTACTAGTCCGAGTTGAACCCCAAAGCATCACAGGCTTCAGCACTGAGTTCTTGTTTAGCCAAATTCTAAGTAAAATGTGTACATATTTACACCTATATTTTTCCAAGTCACCCATGAACCTTCTTTTTGTTAGGATAAATAAGTCTTATTACTAGTCATTTATAACACAATTAGTACTCCATAGCATGGTTCATGGTTATCCATAAAATCTTTGTATTAGACAGTGAAAACAATGACAGAATTGTGTTAGTCACCACAGTTTTAAGAGAGAGTTGTTTCTCACTGTTCTGGTGCATGACAAGGCTGAACATGATCGCTGAATTATGGAAAGCCCCTAAATAAATGTGTCATAGTCTAACAAACTACAGATAGCAACAAAAAGATTCAAAAGATAAGCTCACAGTTTTGAAAATTTCATAACAAAGAAAATGAGGGTTTTCCCCCCATATCCCCTTAATATTTCTGGACATATTATCACACTGACATGATCTGACAGCTCATTACAAACAGCTGAAAACTGCATCTATTAAATGCAGAAGAGTGTTGCCAAAATGCACTTCTATAATGGGTTTATTTCTCCCATTGGACATTCATTTAAAAGAGTTTCATTTCAGTATATATTTAAATTTCATGTTTCGAATCTGTCTTTAAAATCTCCTTACACCACTTCTGTCACTGCCTGATCACAACTTCTAGGAAATAAATTAATCAATCACATGTAAAGCATAATCCAAAGTCCACTGAAGTCAGTCAAAAACTGTCTTGAATTTCAATAGTCTTTGGATAAGCTCTTAGGGCATTTCTTCACATGCCCCACTTTCTGTTGCACTTCTCTTGTCTGAGTCCTTCTTTGGTCAGGTATTTGCAAGTGTTCCAGTGCATTTTGGTTTTAACGTGTGCAAAATGTATTCTTTTGACAGGCATGTTCATTTAAAGATGTAAACTATCTGGCAATTAGTACATGTGCAACAGTTTCAGAGGTAGCCATGTTGGTCTGTTTCAGCAAAAACAATCTGGAATCCAATGGTACTTTAAAGACTACATTTCCCTCCCTGGACACACAGTTATATATTTGAAAATTGCCATCCTCAAGCAAAAATATTTCAAAACTGGTTGCAATGTGAAACTGCTGAGCTGGAATTCATATGCAAAATTGATACCATCAGAATAAGTCTGAATAGGGACTGGGAATGGCTCACTCATTGCCATAAATAATTTTCCACTTTAGGTATTTTCATCTTCTTATCCACAATCACCCTGATTGAATTAACTCTGGTGTAATAGCTGCATCTCTGTATTCCTACTGTTTCTTTTTCATTCCCTTTATGCATCTGATGAGGTGAATTGCAGTTCACAAAAGCTTATGCCATAATAAAATTATTCATCTTTAGGGTGCCTCTGAACTCCTAGGTTTTTTTTAATGTACAACAATGGTTGTGCTGTCATTAAATGGAGAACTATAATTAAGGAGGAAAAATTAAATAATCAAAATCAGAAAAAGAACAGAAAAATGTGCTTGAAACTACTTCAAACAGCTTTCCACCCACAGGTAGGAGTGAAAAGACTTTTCATCTTTACCAAATCTTTCACACAAGGACAGAGCTGCCAACTCATGCTATTTCCAAGAGAAAGACTTGCTCTGACTTCAGAGGCTTCAAAAGAAATCCCCCATCTGGCTCCTCTGTCACAGCCACGGATCACAGTTGATGATATCCAAGGAGACAGGCAGCAAAGGTGCAGCAAAGGTACATAGAAAAGAAATGGTGTTGGGGAATTAAACTAATTATACATTGGCTCAGTTTTGTTCACCTGAGTAGTCCCATTGACTTCATTTTCACCCATAAGGAAAAGCTAAGCACATACATAGCTGTTTGCAGGAGTAGTGCTTAACGGAGCCTACAACGTGCAGCACAGATGAACTGCTGCATCCACACAAAGCCCCACTGACATCAATGGGGGTCTTTACATGCCAGGTTCCCAAGATCCAGCACAGGGCTCCAGCAGGCCACCTCCTTTCTAGGGACAGAAGCTCTCCTCCAGGGGTCAGGGAGAGACTGAGAGAGCAAACCAGGGGTCTACCATAGTGGCACAACTTTCAATATCTGAGTTTTTAATTAGCAAACTGAAGAGAAAAAGCCACTCGCAGCCATTTCAAGGTGCAAAAGCTGCCCAGAGCAACATGAAAATAACAGCTGGAAGCCATGGGGGAGGCTAAGAATGAAAGGGACAGCTTAGCATAGGCCCTGAATCTAATATTAATAGAAATGTTTTCAAGATTCTTTAACTTTACAACTAATCACAGTCTTTAAAAAATTAAACAGTCCCTCATAGTATAACATTGTTACTGCAAGAAGTGAAATAATAATGCAAGCTTTATAAAATATATAAATGAGTTAAATAATATCCTTATAACCTTCCTCTGTTTTTTGCCTTTTGGCTGCCAGCTGTCTTGGGCAGGCTTTGTCTGTATTTTGTGACTTTTATGACTCTAAGCACATATTTGGAGCTAAGAAATGGTAACTAGTAATAATATTGATAATCAAAGGCTATGTCTAGACTGCCGCTTTTTGTCGGGAAAAGGTACACAAATTGCACTCCACAATTTGTGTACCTTTTTCCAATAGTTTTGTTGGAAGAGGCTTTTCCAAAATTTGGTCCGTCTACACTGGGCCAAATTTCGGAAAAACCTCCTCTTTCAGAAGAGCCCTTCTTCCTCGTGGCACAAGGAAGACAGGGCTTCTGAAAGAGAGCATCTGCTCTTCCGAAAAAAATGTAAGAAGAGCAGATGCGTTCCTTGGACGTGGTGGAGTTTTTCCGGGATACCTCCCGGAAAAACTCCGTAGTCTAGACATAGCCAAACTGAAATTGCTCAATATCCCATGAGGACAGTTTTATGAGCCTTTTGTACCCCAGGAGCAGTGCAAAGTGGCACAGAGACCTTTGATATTTATTTATTTAGTCATAACCGCCAATAATTGTGTTAAGAAGTGAAGTAAAAAGCTGCACAAAGGAACCCAATTGTGGTTCATGGTAAGGTTTATAGACCTTATAGAACCCAGGAAATATGGTACGTATTCTGTAACATCATCTACTGGCATCCATACGTGCAGACATAGACCTATATCATAACATCATTTTCATTATCTCTTAATCAGTTTATCTAAGTGATTGTTTAATTATTGGCTCTTTGGGTTTTTTTAAGTACCTATGAGCAACAAGAGAAGCATAGGTGTTGCTATAAATACAAAAACAACAAAAGGTCTGATAGCACTATATAGACCAGTGGTCACCAACCAGTAGATAGGGATCTACCGGTAGATCTTGGAGCCTCTGACAGGTGATCTTGACTGGTTTGGCCAGGAAGCTATCAAGTGCTGGCACGTCAGTTGCCACTCGCCACCCCCTTCCCCCCCACTGTCATGCTGCTCCTTCCCTCTGCCTTAGAGCTGCCTCCTTGAGAGTCTCCTGCTTGCTGTGCAGGGTGTGGGAGGGAGAAGGGGCAGGGGGGTTCTGACATCAGGGTATCCCTCCTCTCCCTACTTCTGTACCCTGTCTACACACAGAGAAAAGAGGATGGAGGGAGCTTGGCAATGCAAATCTCTGTCACTCTCACCCACTGTGTGTGTCTCTGTCATTCTCACAAACACAAACTGTCCTTCACTCTCCTCTCCCGACCCAACACATATGTGGGGGGTTGTTGTTACTCCTTTTACTGCTTGCAAATTGTGTTAGTTTTGGCTTTGGACTGGTCTGTGCATTTCATAATTTTCATTTCTCTCTTATGCTTAAATTTAATTCTTTGAGTAGCAAGTTCTAAAATGCCTAACCTGTTGTGGCTGGAGTAATTATCTCTCTGGTAATTGCTGCTCCTGGAAGTGGGTGGCATGTCCCTGCAGTCCCCAGGAAAAGGTAGAGCAGGGGGTCTCTACATACTGTTCTTGCCTGCAGATACCAATCCTGCAGCTCCCATTGATCAATAACAGGGAACCATAGCCAGTAGAAACTATGGTCTCAGTGCCTGTAGATGAGGAGCAGCACATGAAGCCACAGCTGTACATGAAAGCTGCTTTCAGGAGTAGTGCAGGGCCAGGGCAGGAGTAAGCCTGCCTTATCCCCACTGCTCTACCACCTGGAAGCCATCTCAGATAAATGGTGCCCAGCCAGAACCTGTTTCTTGAACCCCTGTCCCAACCCAGAACCTCCTCCTACACCCATTCTCCTGCCCCAGACGTGAGTCCCCCTGCACCCAAACTCCTTCCCAGAGCTTGCACCCTGAAACCCCTCCTGGACCCCAATCCTCCACCCTTGGCTAAACCCAGAGCCCTTCCCACACTCCAATCTCCTTGGCACAAGACCAGAGCCTGCACCCCAACCCACTAACCTAAGCTGGTGAAAGTGAGTGAGGATGGGGAAGCAAGAGGGATGGAGTGAGCAGGGTGAGGACTTGGAGAAGAGGTGGAGCCTCAGGAAGTGGGCAAGGGTATTTGGGTTTGAGGCAGATCTTACATTGCACTTAAATTTAAAAAGTGATCTTGTGGTTAAAAAGGTTGGAGACCACTGATATAGACTAACAAAACATGTAGATGGTATCATGAGCTTTCGTGGGCACAGCCCACTTCTTCAGGGGGCTGTGCCCACGAAAGCTCATGATACCATCTACATGTTTTGTTAGTCTATATAGTGCTACCAGACCTTTTGTTGTTTTTTAAGTTTATCCTGTACAGCAGTGGTCCCCAACGCAGTGCCCATGGGCGCCATGGCGCCCGCTGGAGCATTTATGTGCGCCTGCCTAGTGACCAGGGCCGGCCCGAGCCATTCTTGCGCCCCGGGCCCCGTGCGCCCGGCGCGTGCGTGGCCCCACCCCCGGGCGCCCGGCAGCCCCAAAAGGTTGGGGACCACTGTTGTACAGACTAACTCGGCTACCCCCTGAAGCTATAAATACAGTAAAGTTTGGTGATGTTTTCAGTTTAGGGTGGCTAGCTAGAGTCATCAGCTTTATTCTCTATTTGGAGACTCCATAGAATTTTTTTCTTCCAATACCTATAGCTTGGATACTTTGCAAATGCTTACTCTTTCCTTTCCTTTCCTTTCCTTTCCTTTCCTTTCCTTTCCTTTCGGAGACATACAATTCAGAAATACATAGTAGGTGGGTATGTTTGCCCAAAGAGTCTTACTGCTCCCCAGGATCTAAGATTTTCATACCAAGGAGTAGCAAGACTTATTAAAAAGAGCTCTGAAAAAACACATGGATAGATCATTTATCATTCTTTCACTAGATCTTATTATAGTAAACTCTGGACGAAGACGTTAGCATGATCACGAAGCTGTAGCTTGTTTAGACTTGCGACTTCCAGGAATTCTAATGGGATTTAAACAAGTAAAACCAAACCACCATGCAGGACTCATTTCTGCAAACAGTGAGGGTGGTTATAGTTCTTACTTAGGTGGGTAATCTCATTGGTTTCAATGAGCCTAATTACCTCCTATACAAAAGGTTTGTGTGGTGATGCAATAAGTACTTAGATGAATCAGGGCCTTAAATCAATGGGAATATTTGTGTGCTTAACGTTAGGGTTGTGTTTAACAATCTTGCTGATGTGTAGCTTTAATTATCTGACTCTGTTAAAACTTTTATACCAAAAAATCACAAAAAGAAAATTCCAAAAAATAAGGTGATTGAGAAAATAAAGAAAATATTACAGCTAACGTAAATAGGAAGGATGCAGAAACATCAAACTTATTGTTTTAATAACATTTGAATATTTGTCAAGTAAGATCTCATTTGAAATCCTGTCTCTTAGGACCTACTCTAATTTTCCAGAATGATGATGAATCCATGTCATGAGTCACTTCGTTTAGAAAGTTGTGAGTCTTAGTATTGGATCTCCTTGAAAGCATTGCTTTCACTCATCTTCCTCTATTTCAGTTTCAGCCTCAGTCAAGGTCACCGGAATGTTACTATGAGTAACTGATGAGGAAGCTGCAGATCACAGAGATCAGTGCTCTCTGCCTTATCAAAATGATCTCACAACTTTTGAATTGAAAAACTTAAAAAACAACAAATAGTCTAGTAGCACCTTCAAGACTAACAAAACATGTAGATGATATCATGAGCTTTCGTGGGCAAAACCCAGCTAGTCATGGCGTGAGGCTGGAAATACTCCATGATAGCTGATGTATTAGGACATTTCTGAGTTGGGTGAGCTTTCATGAGAAACTGACCAGACATACCCTTGGGGTGCATGCTGCAGTTATAGAGATTTGAGGGAACATGTGAAAAAGTTCTGCCATGGAGCCATTTTTATTTTAATTGGGATTTTTTCCACAAATGCTTGACAGAATATGGTACTACCTTATTGCCACCACCACAAAATACTTCTTGTAGAGACAAGTATTTACTCCCAGCATTTTAATGTTCAGAAACAATCATATCTGAAATGTTTGTTTACCTTTACTTATGGTGTGTTTAAATGCCATTTTTTTCTTCAAGTGGTTGAGAAATTTGAGAGAAAGAAAACTTCCCTTGACCCTTCACTGTATGTAGGAACAAGGAAAATGACAATAAAGCTTTTATTGTGGCCCTTGCATACAATTGCATGTAAACAGAGGCGAGTAGCTTTTGTAGATTATTCTCTTAATCCCAAGAACTGTTTACATACCTCTATGTAAAATGTGCACAGAGTAATTCCCAGCTGAGAAGCTTAGCATGCTTCCTGCTTGCTTAGTGAGCAGCTTATTGGATAGACCCACTGCCTGAAGGCCACCAAGAGTCCAAGTTTGAGTTTCAGCATTGTGGTGCTGTCCAGGACATGGGAAGTCCAGCTGTGGAATAAGGGGTTCTGTCAATCTCTTTGTGCTTCTTGCTCTTTGGCGGTTGCTCAGGAGGCTAAAAGGTGGCAACAGACATCAGTGAAAGAAGGTTGTGTATGTGGCCAGAGCCGTCCTGTACTTATGTACTGGGGCAAGTGCTTCAGGGGGATGCGGGGGTAGCTAGCAGGGGACCTGGCACTGGCAGCAGAGATCAGACCCATGCCCCTACCTGGCCCTCGTGGGCTGGGCATTTACTACTTTTTCTTACCTGCAGTCCTCCCAGGCTCAGGCTCTGCTGCAGTTGACCCAGGCCCACAGCTCTGGGCTCCTGGACTCACCAGCTGATCACCGTGCTCCCCATGATCCCATCCACTAGTGCCACTCCAGCTGCCTGCATCGGCAGGCTGACTCTGCCCTTCCAGGCTTCCGCCTCAGAGGGACAGACAGGCCTTGTGCTTTTCCAGTGGTGGGACCCTCTGCCAGCACAGCTGCACTGCAAAGAGGCCGCCTCCTAGCAAGGTGAGTGCCAGCCAATCTCCATCTGCATCCCTCACCTGTGGCCCAGCACTGGTGTCCCCCCCAGTGCCCCACACCTCCCCCTTCCACTGCCCTTTCTCTCCTCTCCCAACACTGGGGGAGGGGTCCTTGCCACAAAAGGGGCCAGCCTCAGTGACCTCCTTGCCTTTTGCCTCGGGGTCTCCCCCCTGTAGTACCGGGACCTAGGATCCCACAAGTGCACCCTCAGTCGCCACAACTGGCAAATGACAGAAAAACAGTACAGGGTTACATTGACTCCCACCATTTTATGAGCTTTCTTACAACTCAACCTTTCTAAGGGCACTAAAATCCTCTGCTTGGAAATTTGCCTCCTGGAGATGCAGAGTCACTAGTGATCCACATTTGGGGTCATTTGACCAAGGAACTCCCCCTAAGTTACAGGTTGCCCCCACAAACCTGTTTCCCTCTCTGTACTACAGAGAGTGATGTATCAAATGTCTGGATGACTCACATCATCTTCATGGAGACAGATGGTGTGAATTCACCCTACGGACAGTTAATATATCGAAGGATAAAGTCAATCTCAACCTCACTAGAGAAAAGAAATTTTGGAATAGATGCCTGCTGGTGGTTGCTACAATTTGTGAGTCCTGGGTGGTGGCAATTTGATTTTGATGAGAATGTCTTTGTGGGGGAAGGAGCAAATCAGGCATGTGAATGCTCCCTGGGCAAGGAGTAGTATTGGGGATGGGAGATATAGCCTGATCTGAAGATTCTCATATATTACTCTGAGGGTTGATAGGTCCTTATCCCACCATCAGGCCGATTAAAATTATTATTTCAATTATTTCATAGCTGGGAATCCCGATGTGCACAGATGCAACACTATGCACTATAGGAACACTTTCATATTTACAAATAAATAATTTATTCACAGATATAAACACTAACTCAGCAAGGTAGATAGAAACGATACAGAGATAATAAAGTACATTGGAACATTCATACTTACACCAGGCCTTGCAGAACAACCTGGATGTTAGCCCCTATTTCCTCATTACCATCACCTTCCTTGTCTTCACCACTGGTCATCATTCTGTCCCCTCCCATTGTCTACATCTCTACCTTCGCTGCCCTGGGATGCTCTTTTTATAAAATGTTACACTGACATTACCATATCTAATTCATATTTAATAGGGGGTTACCCTTATTCCTTATTTGTATTTCCTTCCCTTACCAATGCTAAAGTGCTCTCCTCCTATAGAGAGGACTATGCAGCACTTTAAAAACTAACACGATGGTTTATTAGGTGATGAGCTTTCGTGGGCCAGACCCACTTCCTCAGATCAAATTCTGGAAGAGAATTGGCAGGTATTGGCATGCTCACTACTGGATTATCCAGCTATGTAGACTCTCTTCTCAAACCCTATGCAACCAACACTCCCAGCTATCTCTGAGATACTACTGACTTCCTGAGAAAACTACAAAACATCGATAACCTCCCTGATAACACCATCCTTGCCACCATGGATGTAGAAGCTCTCTACACCAATATTCCACATGAAGATGGATTACAAGCGATTAGAAACACTATCCCAGAGGATACCACAGCCAACCATGTAACTTTGTTCTCACCCACAATTATTTTCAATCTGGGGACAATTTATACCTCCAGATCAGCGTCACAGCCATGGGTACCCGCATGGCCTCACAGTACACTAACATCTTTATGGCTGACTAAGAACTACGTTTCCTCAGATCCCGTCCCCTTTTATCCCTCCTTTACTTATGCTACATCAATGACATCTTTATGATCTGGACCCATGGCCAAGAAACACTGGATGCATTCCACAGAGACTTTAACAACCTACACCCCACCATCAATCTCAGCCTGGACCATTCTACACGAGAGATCCATTTCCTGGACACCACAGTACAAATTACTAATGGTAAATTAAATACCATTCTCTACAGAAAACCCACTGACTCCTACAGTTACCTACATACCTCCAGCTCCCATCCAGGACACACCATATGATCCATCATCTATAGCCAAGCCCTTAGGTACAACCACATCTGCTCTAATCCCACTGACAGAGACCAGAAACTTCAGGATCTCTACCAAGCATTTGTAAATCTCAATTACCCACTGGGGGAAATAAATAAAAAAACAAATTGAAAGAGCCAGACGAATACCCAGAAACCATCTACTTCAAGACAGGCCCAAGAAAACCAACAATAGAACACCACTTGTCATCACCTATAGCCCCCAACTTAAACCCCTCCAACGCATTATCACTAACCTACAACCTATACTGGAACAGGATACTACACTCCGAGAGGCTCTGGGGGGACAGACCCATAGTCTCCTATGGATAACCACCTAACCTTAGGATGATTCTTACCAACAACCACAGGCCATACCACACCAATACCAACCCTGGAACTTTCCCTTGCAACAAATCCCGTTGCCAACTTTGTCCACATATTTACTCTGGTGACACCATCACGGGACCTAACCATGTCAGTTACAAGATCAAGAACACATATTCCTGTTCATCCAGAAATATAATTTATGCCATCATGTGCCAACAGTGTCCTTCTGCTATGTATATTGGACAAACTTCTCAGACACTTCGCCAAAGAATTAATGCCCACAAATCAGACATCAGACATCTTCACAAGGATAAACCAGTTTCTTTTCATTTCAACCAACCTGGACATAGTCTTAATGACCTTACTACATGTATCTTACTTCAAAGAGACTTTAACACCAGACTAGAAAGGGAAACCTCAGAACTGTTATTCATGCTTAAATCTGACACTTTACGAATGGGCCTTAACAAAGATGCTAATTACCTTACCCATTACAATGATAGCTTCCCCAATTATCATCCCTACTATCATTATCTCATAGATACTAGCCCTCCCCCTCACCCCCCTTCTGTTCTAAATCTGATTTGTCAGTTTTATAATGTGTTCACTTTTTTTCATTGTCTTCCTTTGGTATACATGGTCATGCCAATTCTCTTCCAGAATTTGATCTGAGGAAGTGGGTCTGGCCCACGAAAGCTCATCACCTAATAAACCATCTTGTTAGTCTTTAAAGTGCTGCATAGTCCTGTCTTTCATTTCAGCAAGATCAGACTAACACGGCTACATCTCTATTACTATTCTCCTCCTATAGGTTAGAATATCTATGATTTCAACTCATTATCATTGCCAATGGCATATTTGTGGTCGGATGTTCTATCCAGAACCTTCTAGAAGCTGGTGTCAGCTTCTTTTCTTAGGTCAGTTGTTATCATATGCCCAAGACTCCCTCTTACTTCCTATTTCCAGTTCCTGGTAATTTATGAGTTACTTAAATTAATCTGTGCCAAAATTCACAGGTCACAAGCCTCATGCCAGCTGCTAAAGCCAATGTCATACAGAATTAAAACCTGTAGGTTTCTTCCATTACAGCTGAATATAATAAAGCAAAATATATTACAAAGCAGTGAATGTAACAAAGATAAGCTGGTTCACTGGGCTACAGCGATGCACTCGGTGTCTGTATTATACCACAGAGGACTGTGACCCTATCTCTGTGGCACTGCTGGAGGAGCCTGGTTCAGCAGGACAGAGTTGAGGGGTGTCCATGAGGACAGGAGGGTGGGCGTGGTGGTATTTCAGCACATCAAGTGACAGTCCCAAGGGGATCCCCAGCAACCCAACCCATCATAATCTGCCACTCATGTTTATCATGTGTGGCTGAAGGGCACCATGGAGCAGAATGTGCCATGTTTTAGAAAAAGCCTGGATAATCAGGTATGGGTGTGGGTGTGGGAGGGGAAAAGCCAGATACAACTGCCTAAACTGTAGCCCAAGCATATTTCTTTACTCCTATCTTAGAAATTAAGTATGGGAACATGGATTTTGGAGGCAATTTACAGTATGCCAATATGCAGGCAAACTGGTCTAAATGGGACATAAAATATAAATATTATATAGAACTGCACACTAGATAAATAATCCTCCACCATCGTCCTGCCAAATATACACACAGAATACACGTTTAAAGAGCTGTGGCTATCTCCCGCTCTTCCCATAAGCATCTACCTGCTTCTGTGAATGGCCTGAGTTTATTCATATCATCTGGGGGATTATAAGGATGTGTCTTGCTTCATTGTTTTATATTTAGCATGTTTGACAGGTAGAACATTAAAAAAAAACACAAATTACCAGGCATATAATCAGGTTTTACATTGAAGTAAGTCACTGGAAACAATGTTCTATCGCAGTGTCATGTATGAAGTGGTGTAGTAGTAGATAAGAATGCCATCAAACTGAAACTCTGAACTAGAAAGGATTTATCCAAATTGGAACTGAGTCAGGGCACAATTGCTAACAGTTCTATTCTTGTGAAAAGCATCCAGGCCCTCTGAAGAGCAGAGGTAAAATTTCGAAAGCGCCTAAGTACCTTAGGAGCCTAAGTGCCATTCACTTACCATGAGCCTAAATCCCATGCTACAGAGTGGTATAACTTCTTTAGTTAGGGTTGTGGGGTTTTTAACCAAGTAGCTGTACAACTCCTACAGTGAATGCAGTTATATAAAAATGTCTTGTGCCAGTATCATTTGACTGTACTAGTATAATTAAAGGGGTACAGCTTTTGTCTGTAGACTAATCCTCAGAGGAAAGCATACCACCTACTGAATCAACAACAAGGCCACTCATCCAGTTGCTATCTAGGTCCAGCCTTGCTTATCTTGTGAGATGGTGCACAGCTGATACGATTGTATGGCCTAGTACTACAGACCCCTACTTCTAGTATCACTCTCTTGGTATTAGGTTTCCATCCTTTTGTAGTGTGAACCGCAAAGATGTTGCAGCAAAGAACAGTGAGGGTGGAGGTAGTTAGTTTTTTAGTTGAAACTAGATAGCTGATAATAGGTAAAGCTTCTAGGGTTTGACTAGTCAGGTCTGATAAGCATCCACAAGCTAAGATCTTTATCTAAAACTGACCAAACATATCTGAACTTCCTTGGCCTACAGATCTCACTGGAAAGCTCATGGGGACAGAATTTCTTGCAAGATTCTGATCATACCATAGTTCTAACCAGACTGAATGTACTAGACAAATAACCGTCCTTAAGAGATTTCACCACTCTCACTTCTCAGCACCCAGCTGAAATTAGTAAGTACAGAATCCTGCAGTGATTCACACACCTGTTTAACTTCATGTATTGTAAATTGTCCAGTTGGCTTTGATGGCACTTAAACATGTCCTTAAATGTATGGATGTGCGTAAGTGCTTTGGTGAGTGGTAATGGACTTGAGCATACTTAACTGGGGGCTTTATAGTGCCACGGATAGAGCTGGAGGTAAAAAACTATTCTATTGTAAGATTTCAGAGACCTTGTTTCACTCTTTATAATTACTGGCCTATATAAAGGCCATGCTGTTATTTATTTGGCCAAAACTGTTATTTCTGCAATTTTAATATTTCTGCATTCACCTGACTTCTTATCAAAGGGACACATTTATGCCTCATGAGTTTAACCATTTTTAATATGTTCTAATGCTTCCATTCAGCTCCAAATCTAAAATCTACAAGACTAGCTGACTGAGCAGTTTGGGTGGAGCAAGTTTTCATTCATAAGCAAATGAAATATTGTTGCTACGTTGGCTGCATATTTCATTATAAACCCAACTCAAAATAGCTTAAATGGATGGTGAGTAATGTGTGTCTCATTTAATTCATGTGAAGTCTGTGGTTTTGTGCGGATATTTCATAAAAACAAGAGGAACTGAGTTTCTCTCTGTGATTTTGGTTTCCAGAGGGGAAATCTCATGGCAATAAAAATAAAATGAATACTCTTTGTACAAATCTTGATTAAGTGAAACTTCTGGTGGCTTTCACACGGCTCCCAAATCATCTCAAATACAAGAAATTATGATGGCCAGAACAAGACTGTAAGAAGGAAAAAAGAAACTGTTGCAGGAGGAAGATTACAATCATAAAGCCTTAATTCCCAGCAAAATAAACACTGACCTATGATTTTAAAATATTTTCCATTGTGAATGAGGTGCCCTGGCCAAGTCCAAAGAGATGTAAGTTTTTTCCTTTTTATATTTTAAAATATCCTTCAGTTTCCATATGGCTTGCAAAATATCCCTTCTTATCAGGAATGCACATAAAAATAGATGTATTTTATTGTTTTGTGTCAGCATCAGCTTCTTTTATAGCTCTGGATTATTCTCTAAATACATTCTCCTACTTGTTAAATAAGTTTCCAGCACAAATGAGTTACAATCAAAGAACTTGACATTCAAGGTCCCTAAGATTTTGCAATTCTGTGGTAACTAAATACATCTTCTGTTCTTCCTCAGAAGTAGCTATTTTAAAATGCTATATTATCTGTTTTCTACTTTTTTGAATAAGAGCCTATATGCCATTCTTTTTCTCAATGGATTTGCTCTGCCCATAAAATGATTTTGTTCAAATTAGCACAACTGGCAAATACAGTGTTCAAATAGTAGATAGGAGGGAAATACCTTTGGGGCAATTAGCCAGGTTATATGGAGAAGTTAGCATTGAGAGTTGCTGCAAGACACCCTTTGCCAATGGTATGAAGCTTGTTAGGCATTTTCCAATCCTCTCTTTGTCAAGCTAGAAATTCATGTTCTGGACCTTGAGTAAATGGCTATAGAAATATCAACATATATTGGCGAAAAAGAGCAAATTGACAATGCAATGGTAGATCATGTTAAGAAAAGAGCTAGGGCAGAAAATGCCACTCAGTGTAAGACAGTCAGTCTGGAGACACTCTATATCCTGTTCTATTCCTATTTGGTGTCTTCTTGAGAAACCTTTCTGAAAAGTAGGTCAGAGAGACAGAGGAAGTGCAGTTTAGTACAGGTGTGTGACACTTCTGAGTTTTACCCAATAATGATTCTTTGGTATGTCTACTCAGCAAAGTTATTTCAAAATAACAGCCATTATTTCGAAATAATTTTCCTAGCATCTACACAGCCATTCTGTTATTTTGAAATTAATTCGAAATAGCGGAGGGCTTATTTTGAAATTGGTAAACCTCATTCTACGAGGAATAGTGCCAATTTTGAAATTGCTATTTCGAAAGAAGAGCTGTGTAGACGCTTATTTCAAAATAGGGGTCCTCCAGCCTTTCCCAGGGTGCCCTGCTGGCCGCCCTGGCCACAAGGCAACTTCTGACCTGATGCCCTGCCAGAACTGGTTCCAACCAGCCTTAAATGCGATTCCACATTCACTCAGTGTGGACGTGCTATTTCGAAATAGAAAAATGCTATTTTGAAATGCATTTTGTGTGTAGACGCGTTATTTCGAAATAAGCTATTTCAAAATAATGCTGTAGTGTAGACATACCCTTTGTGAGTTGTGTGGACCTAAAATCAAGACTCAACCCAACCTGAGATCCTTCCTCTTTCCCCCCCAAAATCTCTTTTCCCCCTCGATAAGCCGTGATTTCCCCTTGTTCACTGCTTCCATGTTTTAGAGAGAATATTTGATAGGAGCTACCGCTCTCCTTTGGGGTCTGCTTTCTTCTCATCTGAATTCATTAGGGAGCCAATGATGTGAAACATATCCTTTTATCTTGTAGTATCGACATTGCTGACTTCCCGTCAGTGCATAGAGCACTGTGAGATGTCTGATCACTTGCATGTCTTATCTCTGGCAAAAAGCCAAAAATGGTCACTTGAGGGGGGAGAGCTGTGAGTTACTACAGAGAATTCTTTCCCAAGTGTCTGGCTGGTGGGTCTCACCTTCATGCTCAGAGTCTAACTGATCACCATATAAAGGAATCCCCCCCCCCCCCCCAGATCAGATTGGCAGGGAAAAAAAAGAGGATTTCACCTTCCTCTGCAGCATAGGGCACAGGTCACTGCTGGTTTGAACTGGAGTAAATGGTGGATTCTCTAACTAGAAGTCTTTAAATCAAGCTTTCAGGACTTCAGTAACTCAGCCAGAGATTATGGGCCTATTGCAGGAGTGGGTGGGTGAAGTTCCATGGCCTGCAGTGTGCAGGAGGTGATCATGATGGTCCCTTCTGCACTTAAAGTCTATCAGGTTAAATAGCAATAGGACCTGAATGGATTTTTCATGCTGCCACTTAAAAGGAAATACTAAGTATTTGTTGGAGCACATGGAAAAAATAAATCAACCTAAGTTAAAGAATTGAAAGAGTAGTTGAGAGGTTTTATGCACATGATCTCCAGGAATGTACTTGCAGGAATGTGAGTTGAGGCAATTAATACCATTAGAACACAATGCAACTACAGCTCTTTTGCTGGTGAATTTTCAGCTTGGACTTTTTTCATCATGTTATTTTTAAAAGTAGGCAGTTCTATCCCCCAAAGAAAACTGAGCACTGACCAGCCCTGAACGGTCTCTGCCAGCTAATCTATCTCTCTTCCAGCTGTCCATTTCTTGGCTTTAATGAACTGAAGCAATAACAAGGACAAACAACACAAGGACAATTCAGAAGCAAATTTCTTTCAGCAGTACTAATTCCTCTTGCCTTTTGGGGATCACTGAACCTGAAATGCACCGTCAATAGATAAAAGGTAAAACAACCCAAACAAACGAACAGGGAAAACAAACTGGAAGGTAAAAATGGCCTCAATTCTTGAGCGTACAGAATGTATCATTACAGTTCAATTCAACTGACAGATAGGTAACACAGAGTTGTTCATACTGGTGAGGCCTTCTATAAAAACAATTTTTCTCCTAGCAGATAAACCAGCCTGTTGAAAATACGCAATTCCCTTTAGCTTCTAAAACTGAGAAGGTCAGATCCTCCACTGATATAAATTAGTATATTTCAATTTACAACAGCTGAGAATGTATCCTTATGTGTGGGAAAGAGAGATGGAGAGCAATGAGTGATTTTTTTTTTGTTCACTACAGAAGCAACTTTCCAAGGCAAATTTAAGCCTAAATCTCATTTTCAAGGAAGATCAAACTGAATGGCAAACAAAACATAAAATACTACCGGTCATTTCATTTTGCCATAATAAACTGTTGTGGCATTTAAATAATACTCTCCGAAATTCCACTTACAACGAAGATGTCCAGGGGACACAATCAATTAGAGGATGTTGGCAGATTTCTCAAAGGAAATATTCATCACATGTGTTACTTGATAGTAAAAAAAGAAACTTTGATTTTAAAGGTTGTAGCCTTACTATGAATAGGTGTTACTATAGCAATCTGGTATCAAGATTACTGTACATCTTTCACTGAAATGTTAACAAAAAACTGTTCTTTGTATTCATCATGTCCATCCAATATCCACAATAATTGATATATTTATGTATCAAGCTGGATTGAAAAAAATACTGCTGTAGTAAATTCTCATATGCCTGGAAATCAAAATCTGCTTACGGCACAATGGTGTAAGAAATAGCTCCATCTTGGGTATCACTGCAATGGAAGAGACTATATATAGGTAGATTACTGTTGTCATAACTAGCGTTCCATGTTTATCATGGAGGTCATGGAAGTCACGGATTCCATGACTTTCCACAACCTCCGTGATGTCTGCAGTGGCCAGTGTAGCTGACCCCAGAACCGTCTAAGCAGCTGGCTCTGGAGATAGCTATTCATGTGGCCTCACAGCCAGCCATGCTGGCTGTTGCTGGAACTGCCCCAGGGCCAGTGTCACCAGCCACTACTCAGGCAGCCCTGGGCAGTGATTCCAGGGGCAGTTGGAGCAGCCCTTGCTCAGTGGCCCCTAGCAGCTGGTGCCACTAGCCCTGATCTTCCCTTTCCCCACAGAGTTGTGGCCTTCGGGGACACCCATGAGCAGCTGCCCCACCAGCTGATGTACTGGAGGGTTCTAGGCCAGCTCCACCAACTGCTTCTCTGATGGGTCCTGATGTTAGTTGTCTAGAGCTGCTGAGCAGTGGCTGATGTGGCTGCCCTAGGGACAGGACCATGCTTTGTCTGCTGGTCTTGCCACCCTGGCCAAAGCTGTGTCTGATGTGGCTGGCCCTGGGGTTGATTGAACCACTGGCCATAGGGCTAGTTGTTCGGGCAGCCCTGGGGTCAGCACATTGGCCGCTGCAGCTTGGAATTTCATGGAGGTTGCAGAAAATCATGGAGTCCATGAATTCCACAACCTCCAGGACAAACTTGCAGCCTTACTGATAGCATATTGGCAGGGAGAATGTATACATTTATAAAGGCTTTCTGGTTTTTTTACCATAATCAACTGACCCATCACCACAACTATCCTCTGGCTTTGACCACAACTATCCTCTAGCTTCCTTCTCACTCTTGTTTATACATGTATCACTAGCCCATAAACAGATAATACAGTCGTGACACATGATACTTACCCACCCCTAAAGTATCTCCAGTGCATTTCTAGCTCCTGTGGTATCCAGAACTAAGAAACCTATGTCATATTTGAATTCTGGTCTCCTGCTTCTTGAAGTTGAGCACTATCTGTAGGCTATGACGCTGCATTTCTTGGGATGAATTTGGATACAATAGATCTATAGTATGTAGGAAATAAACTGAATTTCTGTACAGGCCTGAGGCCAACAGCCCATTTCAAATAGGCCATCAAAGAGCTATTAGATACTTACCAATCTCTTCCTGTCCCAGTCCAGTTTGGATTTAATCTAATAATCTAGAAGGCCATTACTACAGATGTTGCCAGTTCCCTAATCCAGTCAAACCCATGGTGAATCTTCTAAATCTACAGACATGTAGATCCCAAGTTGGATTTATTCTACAGGATAGTAGATGATGTTACAGGAGCTAGATAGAAACAGAGATTGGTGTAAGTGAGTCTAGCAGGACACTGTCTCTGGGACCCCTAAACTTGTATATCACATCAACTCAGACTGCCTTAAAGTCACTGTCTTAATCACTGTTTTTCCCTGAAGTGTTTCAGCATGGAAGCTCATATAAATAAACTCTATTCTGCAAATTTTTTTGGAAAACTCTGAAATGTCTTTGCTGAAAATGTAATCTATAAGGCCACTTAGGGTATTTCTACACAGCAGTGTTATTTTGGAATAACTAATGTTATTCCAAAATAACATAGTCCGTGTCTACACTACAAGCAGTTATTTTGACATACTGTTGAAACAATGTTGAGCTGGAGGACTTCTTACTCCAACTTCTGCAACCCTGATTTTATGAGGAGAAAGGGAAGTCAGAGGAAGAGTGCTCTTTCTCGGACGTCCTGCAGTGTAGACAGCGCCAAAAGCCAAAATAAGCCATTTTGACTTAAGCTATGCAATTGACGTAGCTCAAGTTACGTAGCTTATTTTGGCTTAAACCCTGCTGTATAGACGTGCCCTAACTGTGTGTGTAGCACTATGACAAAGTATATAGAGGTGAGGGTTTTTTTGGGGGGGTGGGTGAGCTACACACAAATTTGCACAAAAATAACGAAACTAATTTTAATTCATACTTATGTTATGTCAGTGGAAGACTGCATGTGGATGAGAGAGACAACATTATAGAAGCCACTCATCATACTCAGGCTAGGTCTACACTACACTCTTTTAGCGGAAAACCCTATGCAAAATGCGCTCTGCATTTTGCGTAGCTTTTTCTGATTCTTTTGTCCCATCTCTGATTCTTTTTTCTGATTCTACCCATTTAGACTGAGACAAATGTCAGAAAAGCCCCCTCTTTAGGAAGCCCCCTTATTCCTTGTAGAAGGAGGAATACAGAGGCCTCCGAAAGAGTGTGTTTGCACTTCTGCAAAAAAAAAGCAGAAGGGTAAACGCGTTCCCTGGATGCGGCGGGGTTTTTCTGGCATACTGGAGGTATGCCGGAAAAATCCTGCAGTCTAGCCATAGCCTAATGTACTTCAGTGATCAAGATGGTATAAGGAGTTGTATGAAATAGAATCAAAGCACTCTTATTCCAGAATGAAAGTGTCCTACTTTGATTTAGTTGAAATTGGCTATAGACATAAAACTGAAAGAGGACAACTTTATTCTGAAGGAGTGTCTATGCAGATATGTGGAAATTAGAAAAGATGTGAATTAAAGCTAAATTAGCTATTTCAGTGCAAATGTGTGTGTAGACAAAGCCTTACAAATACAAAACTGTATATTTATATTATGGCCCTAGCCCCTTTGCACCATATGTTGAGAAATAATACACCTGTCCAGAATATAAAATGATATTCTCATTTGGTAGCATTTGACACCCCCTTGGCACAGGTGCACATAACAACACAAGGAGAAAGAAGGCAAGACAGTGGAATATCAGATTATTTTTCTCTTCAGGAATATTTTTAAAGCATGTGTTTCCAATGCATTTGTATTGCAATGCTGCGGTTGGGTGAAAGCCAAACCAGTCACACAACCTCTTGTTCTCTGCAACACAGAATTAATTGGTGGTGCCCATCAGTTTCTCTGGAAACTTGATTCCCTAATATAGCAAAACAAATATTCTAGATTTGTTGAAAGACATTCCCCCTTCAGGGTGGCACAGTCGTCAGACCTGAAAATCACCCTCTATGGGGAAGTGTTTTCTGCTTCATGTCCTTTTCTTTTAACAGTGACCGATTCATTGCAATAAAATAATTACATTCTAATGAAACACAGTCAACATCATTGAAAGCTAACAATGTCAATAAAGTATGTAGAACTCTTATAATAATAAAACACATTCTTTAAAGAGGTAGTCACTTTTATGAGGAGTGAAAATCAGTTCAACCAAAGGGAAGTATTGGTTTAAATTGTTATTGTTGCTTATTATTTGCATTATGCTGAGATCTGGGCATGTTGCGTGAGGCACTTTATCAGCAAAGAGTAAGAAAAAATCCCTGCCCACAAGAGCATACAAGACAAGACAAGGAAAAGGCAAGAGAAATTAAGTATTATCATCAGTATTAATATCTCAATTTTACAAATAGAGTATTAAGGCACATTTATTTGGAACACTGAATTATATTACATTTACAATACAGGTTGAACTTCTCTATTCCAGCACCATCAGGACCTGACATGTTGAACGAAAGAATTTGCCAAACCATGGGGTGAGTATAGTCTAGCAGTATTACCAACAATTCCACTGCTTACTGGGCTCTTAGAAGACATTTATGGGTAAATTAGAGCTAAATAACAGCACAGAACCCTGAGAGCCAGGATTGGTGGTTGTAAACAAACTTTATGGGACCACTGGAAAACTTGGCCACACTCATGTTAAATGGAGATCTGGCTAACAAAAATCATTCTGGACCATGAATGCTACTGGACCAGAGGGTGCTGTACAAGAGAGGCTGAACCTGTACCTAAGGATAGTATACTGCAATTCTTAGTCATTCACTGGGCAAAGTCCTACCGAAATGAGAGTTTTGCTGGAGCAAGGGGTAAGATCTATAACAAAAAAATAGAGCCTTATGCTTTGCTGTCCTGTTAGGTTTGCTAAGTACAAATTTAAATGGATTCCAGAAAACTTAACATACATAAGCTAGTTAAACAAATATCTAAATCACACAATAAAAGATCACCTGAATCCTATACTATAGGTATATAAACACATTTTATGTCAGCTTGTGTCCTAGGTTGGATTTATTCTACAGGCAAGTAGATGGAGTTACAGGGGATAGATAGAAACAGAGGTTGCTCTAGGTGAGACTAGAAGGACATGTCTCTGGGCCCTTTGAACTTGTGTGTTACACCAGCTAGGACTGCCTTAAAGTTACTTTCTTAATCACTGGTGGGGGTTTTTTCTCCCTGAAATGTTGCTGTTCCAGCAGGGAAACTCAGCCTGGTCACTGTAATCAACATTTTTGACGTTTGGTTACATTTCAAATTTTTCCTATCAGGAACTTTGTTCCACATGAAAAAATGACACACTATTACCACTGATCAAGTGCAGAAGTTTCAAAAAATGCCAGTATATGTGGAGAAGGGGAGGAATCATGATAGTTATGCACAGCTCTACTGCTTTCTTGTTATTATGCTGTGCTGTGTTTTGAAGTGGGTATTCAGCATTGAATCTTGCACTCATATGCATGAGTGAACACTGCCACACAGGTTGTTGAATCAGTGGCTCTACTGTATAAGAAAGCAACTCGTCCTTTAGATTATAGTCTAAATTCCCTGATGGATTAAATTTACACTGCCAAAGTGCCAGTTAAGGCTCCTTAGGGGACATGATATCAATTTTCAAGTATCTAAAAGGGTGTCACAGGGAGGAGGGGGAAAAATTGTTCTCCATGGCCTCTGATGATAGGACAAGAAGCAATGGGCTTAAACTGCAGCAAGGGAGGTCAAGGTTGGACATTAGGAAAAACTTCCTGTCAGGGTGGTTAAACACCGGAATAAATTGTCTAGGGAGGTTATGGAATCTCCATCACTGGAGATACTTAAGAGCAGGTTGGACAGACATCTATCAGGGATGATCTAGACAGTGCTTAGTCCTGCCCTGAGGGTAGGGGACTGGATTTAATGATCTCTCGAGGTCCCTTCCAGTTCTAGTATTCTATGATTCTATGATTCTTAGGTCTCTAATTGGCCCTAGGCACAGATTAGAGTAGTCTCAGGGCTGATCCAATCTGTACCAGCTAACAGTGATCCCTAAATGATCAACTGCCAGCTAGAGAAGGCATCATATTCATGCCATTCTCACCTCCTCTCTGTTCCCAACTACAACATGCCCCAGTTGCCCCTGGAATGCCTCTTGCATAAGTTTCTGGGAGACAAGAGTTAGAAGCTGGTTCCATGTCCCTTGGGAACTCTTCCACTCCAGCAGTTGAGTCTCTACTCCCTTTGCACCATTGGAATAGTGGAAACGGAGAGGAGCAGAAGTGGTAATCTACCTCATTGCTCTGCATCTTATTTCTTTCAATACAAAGTGTCATGGTTGCATGATTCCTATAAACCTCTGCTTTTACAACCTTGCCCTCCACCTTAAGTAGAATTAATGGGGGTGCCCAGTGCTCAGTAATCTTCTGCTGGGTTTGGTAAACTGGGAAATAAGTGTGGTTACTGTGTATGATTTCAGTGAAAAGCCCCAAGAAAAGCTACAGAAGTCTATCTCACTGAGCCTTACACAGGTGAAGGTCAGACCTCTCTTAGTGTGAGGTCTGAAATGTATTCACTTGAAGATGATGCAATTGTCTTGAGAAGGAGCAGAAAGAATTCTGTTTATCTTAAGAAAAAAGCTCCCCAATCATATCCAGATGGCTTGACTCTGATTTCATTTTGATTTTTGAATCCTAAAAAGGCGTACCAATTTATCCTCCATGTAACTGGAAGAGACATTCCACATAGTATGACATAGTCAGTTTAAGATCTGTCCCATTTCTGCCATACATAACTCCTGCCAAGGGTTCAGTCTCCTGGCTCTTTCTATGGTATTACAACAACATTATGTATCATGTGCATACAGGGATTTTACCTATGCAGATGTTACTCTCTGTGGGGAAAGGCAGCCAGTCGGATTGAGCACCATAGCTCTGCAAAGGGTGGAAAAGAGATGTGAAGAGTACTTTCTCCTGTTGACACGAGCAGGGGAACTTGGCAGAATGCAATTGCTCATGTTGGATTTTGGCCAGGATATTGAGTAATACAGGCGAGATCCTCTGCTGGTGTAAACTAGCATCTTTCCTTTGACTTCCTCTTATCCAATCCAGACCACACAAAATCATGCCCAACAGCTCTGACCCCATGAAAAGTACATGGGGATCTTTAAGGACAAGAAGCAGTCAGGAGCTGTCCTGGGTCTTATTTAAAGTGAAAAATGACTATACATTGATATGCTATGTGCCATTTAAAAGGTCATCTAGGACTTCTATGAGAGAGCTTAAAAATTATAGGGCATTTTAACAGGGTCTATATATTTATCCCAGTTTGTATACTGTAGCTATTCATAAGTAAAAGACTGATTAAAATGTCTCAGTTCCATGTCCGAAGGGTCACAATAACAGTACTTCTTACCACTGCAGAACTTTCTTTCCCACATGCAAACACCAAGCATTGACAGGGCTAATCCAGGTTGTGGCTTCAAGCACTGTGTTTTTTAGAACCCAGATATAAATATTGTATCCAAAGAAAGAGAGAGATGTGCAGGTAGAAGGTCCCCTTTTTCCTTACTTTGCCATCAGAATGTATGCAGGAAAAGATCTGCAGGTATTTACCAGAGTACAGCTTGAGTACTGAATAGTTCTTAAGGACAGAAGACATTTTCTCCGCACACACAATTGTGAGGGCTATCTCAATAATCCTGGTGGAGGGACACTTAGCCTTTGCTATCTGCTCATTGTGCTAAGTTCTAAAAGAAAGCAAGCCATTGGCACATCTAAATGCCATAACCATTCTCCATTTTATGTGTGAACTCCACTAAGATGTCAAGCATGTGCCCTACTTTAAAAAAAAATCATTGAAGATTTTCAGATTACGTTAATCTCCTTGAATATTTACCAATAACTAAGTGAAATGGACCATTCAGCTATGTCATTCTAGTCTCTGTTGTAACCAGGTTTGAAATCTGGGAGGGTGTGTGGCTCAGTTAAGTGCACCTGCTCTCATATTCTAAACCGCAGCACTCTGGAATACAGTAGTCACTTGTTTCTGAACTGGACAATCTTGGGGAATGATTGCCAGCTACTATTGGTCACTTAAAATGAGGCCTTTTGACAGTTTTAAATCTCTGCCCTCCAATGGGAAATCAGCCTGGGTAGATCCACCAACTTGTGACCACAGGTTCTTTGCCAGTAACTGGCACATGCTGAAACCCCAGCACAGAGTGGATCATATCTAATGTGTGGCACCTTAGAGACTAACCAAAATATATAGAATCATGAGCTTTCATGGGCAAAACCCACTTCATCAGATGAATGGGTTTTGTCCATGAAAATTCATGATTCTATATAATTTGGTTTGTCTCTAAAGTCCCACAGGACTACTCAATGTTTTTAAAATTACAGACTAACACAGCTACCCCTCTGAGACATCTAACATACTTCATCTTGCACCATCCCATTTTTGTTCTAGTGGCCACTAGAAACACAGTCTTTCAAAGAAATCTCATTTCTGTACTACTGCAAGCATTTATTAATATGATTAGCTTGTCAGTATATTAAGCTTTTCCTCTTGTGCCTGCTAGAGACAACACTTCTGTTCCTCTTTCCTCCCCACCTCCAACAAATGTCTTTCTGAAATTAATTTTTTCCAGATTCTCTGGACAAATATATACAAGCCAGATGGCTGTCTATGCAATAAATTAGTATGCAGTGATATGTGTGGTACTGTTGTTCTCACCTCTGACTTAGCCACTGTGTGTAATCAACATTTCCTTGCCAAAGATTTGCCACTCTGAGAAGAGGTAGTATTGATCAACATTTAAGAGTTCACTTCACGTCCCCTTGTCTGCTTTCACTTTCCACATAGAATGACCAAGAACCAGTGATGACTGAAGAATTTAAAACAGATGAGTCCCACATGTACCTGTTTCATCCCATTCCCAACAATCTAGAGAACTGAGTTCTGTTAGTAGCTCGGACTCTGGGAAAGTAAGGCTGAGTAGCAACTCTGGCCCAACTGATTCACTTAGGGTGAAGAAGGGTTTTTCTTCTGCATCAACTCTGGAGATATATTTCCCCTCCCACAAACTTGCTGATGGATAAGTGGCAAAAACAAAATGAAAAATATTTTGTACCTCTTCCAGCCATATGTTATGTGATATATATGCTATAGGCAAGTGATCAATTCCTCTATAGTAATTATTAGATGCCAGATGAGGATGGATTGGCAGGAGGAGTTTGAGGTAGCAGACAATAGAATTGCAGACAACTGCTAAGCCATTTTCTTCCACATAGTTCTGGCTGGATAATGTGACCATCATAATTTGTTGCCACTTTGGTTAGACCATTAAGGGCATGTCTACACTAAGGAGAAGATCTGCCCTCCCGAGGTTGATTTTCTAGCATTCAATTTGGCAGGTCTAGTGTAGACTGCAAATAGATTGCTGAGGTTGGCCCTGCTGGTGTGGTATACTCCTTATTCTGTGAGGAGTAAGGGAAGCTGATGGGCTCATGTGCTCCCATTGACCTCCCACAGTGTAGATGCTGCGGTGGCTCAGCTTAAGGAAAGCCAAATCCAGCTATGCAAAATGTGTACCTTAAATTGACCTGTCTGGTCTAGGGTAGAGCTAGGCTAAAAATACTTGCAGATTTTTTTTTACCTAGTGCACTTTTTCTTGTGGTATGTATTAGTCACGAGACGCTGTCTAGATAATGATATCACTAGAGTATGTGCAGTGTAAGATGCTGATTCGCATGCTGGAAGTACTCACTTTGCAAACTGCCAAGGCTTCATGTGGCTAATTTTGGTATGGCTGCAGTGTTGGCTGATTTATGATTTCTTATCCTGCCATATATTAGTCTAACCGCTGAAGCGTGTGTCTTTATTATTGTTCTGCTTGTGCAGCGATTGTGACATAGAGGAGCTTAAAAGAATGCCTGCCTTTGTTAATGTTCAGTCTCAAGGGGAGTGTGAGGATGAGGCGTGTGCTCAATAATCTCTTTGCTGATGTTATCAGAAGAGCCTATAGTGGAGTGCATTGAAGAGTTTCCTGTCAGAGCACAACAGAGCAGCAAGGTACTGCGTTAAGACAATGTGCTCTCTATTGAATACTCATTGGCAATGCATTAGCACTGAAGGGGAACATGTGAATGATCATGAATATGGAGCCAGCTGGTGTCCACTGGAACTATGCCAATTTACAGCTGATGAGGATTTGGCCCCATGGTACCTGAAGATTCCACGTCTTTTTCCAGTGATTGTTCTCAGCACCACTCCCTCCACCAGACTGCTTTCAGCTGTCTCCATACAGACGGTGGCTATGACACATGTTGTTTTATAACAATATCGGAGAGGGTTTGAAGGAAGTCTCAGAGACAGCAGGCAAAGAGGCTAGCGGGAACCATTCTCTAGCCACTTCAGAAATAATGCATTTTCAGTTATGGTTCGGCCATTGGTGAAAGAACAATACCACTATTGCAAGTCCCCTGTTTTAGCTTGTGCAAGGTTCTGATTATCTTAATGTAGTTAATGTGAAATATGCATTTATAAGGTGCTACTGGAGACTCACTAAAGGATTTTGTGAGAGATTTGCCAAGGCAAGTTCTTATTGTTCGAGACCTCTCTAGCCCTGTGCCCTCCCATCCTGCCTAGACCTCTTACCCCTACTTCGCTCCTGCACTGTACTAACCTCCCACATTCCCCAACCCACTCCTCCTATATCCTCCCTCTTGCCCAGACCCCACACCCCAAGCCTGCTTCCTGGCAGCCCCTCCCACACACTGAACCCCTCATTTTTAGCTCTACCCCAGAGCCTCGGGGGGCCACAACATCTACTAGGTCAGGTCCTTCCAGGCACTGGTGTGTGAGAGGAATGTGGAGAGTGTCTTTCTGCTTCTCAGTTGGGGACCACATCAATGAGGTGTGGGGTTTTTTTTTTAATGTGTTGCTTCTCACTTTTGTGCGGCCCCTGACTGATTTTTCTATTGGTGAGCTCTCCCACCCCAAAAAGGTTTTCCACCCCTGCTGTAAACCATTGCAGTTATCAGAACTCGTTTGATGATATGCTGCATCACTCCCCAAATACATGCAGATAAAAACCTTTATTTCACATTACACCATCCTGCGTTCCCTATCAACATCACTCGCCATACGTGGTGCTCATACTTCTATGGTACATCTCAACACTTCTGGTATGGGCCAGAAACCTGACGGGGGAGGAGAAAACATCTTCTATCTAACTGCTGTGAGGTAGTGCAGTGGCTCTCAACCTTTCCAGACTACTGTACCTCTTTCAAGATTCTGAACCATGGTTCACCTCACTTACTAACGACTTGCTTACAAAATCAGACATAAAAATACAAAAGTGTCACAGTGCACTGATACTGACAAATTGCTTACGACCTCATTTTGTTTGCGTGAAAGTTTAGTTTGTACTGGCATTGCTAGTCCTTTTTATGTAGCCTGTTGTAAAACTGGGCAAATGTCTAGATAAGTTGATATACCTCCTAGAAGACCACTGTGTCCCCCTATCCTGGTTGAGAACCACTGAGCTAGATCCTGAGCAGAGCATAGGGCTCCTGAAGAGTGGGGTAGAAGGCCCCTTGATCTTGGAACTGATTCACTGCCAGGCTGATCCCCAACATAAATTATAACTGCCAAAGGGCTGCTCTGATTTACACCAGCTATGCTCCCGTGTCCCTGACTGTAGGCCCTGAGACAGGAGATAGAGCTTGCTCAGAGGCTAGCTCAAGACTGTGAAATTATGTCCTCCAGAAACTAAGGTCCATCACAACCATGATCACCTTCTACTGCTGTCTTTGGCCTTGCCTTTTGTAACATACACAGAAAGCTGTGTGTGTGTGTGTGTGTGTGTGTGTGTGTGTGTGTGTGTGTGTGTGTGTGTGTGTGTGTGTGTGTGTGTGTGTGTGTGTGTGTGTGTGTAATTTTAAATATTCCAAAACAAAACAGTCCACTGAGTGAACTTCTCACTTTGGGAAGAGAAAAACAGAACAAACACATGCCAGATGTCAGTCACCTCACTTAATGTAGCACTGAAAGGTGCTCTGATAGCATGGTGATAAATGTAGCATAACAATCTAAATAGACTAGAATAGGGACCAGGGCGGGGGTGGGGGTGGAGTAGGAACTGTATCACTGACGCTATGATCCCGGAAGTAATCCACCAGTGCGCCACAAGCCTACATTTGGGCTGCATTACAGAAAGATGCACACAACAGTTCCTAGCATATGGTGGGACCTGAGCCAAGAACTGGATTTAGGTGAAAGTGTGGTCCTTATTTCTCCTCATTGATTAGCCCATCTCTCTAAGAGTAGGTCTACACAGCAGGGCAAAAGTTGAATTAAGCTACATGACTTCAGCTATGTCAATTGCGTAGCTGAAGTCAAAATAGCTTGATTCGCCTTTTGGCGTTGTCTTCACAGCAGGAAGTCAAAGGAAGAACACTCCTCCTTCGACCTCCCTTACTCCTCATGAAATGAGTGTTACAGGAGTCAGAGTAAGAAGTCCTCCATCTTGACATTACTTCAAAATAATGGCTTGCTGTGTAGACACACTCTTTGTTATTTCGAAATAACATCAGTTATTCTGAAATAACACTGCAGTGTAGATGTACCCTAAATGAAATTGTCAGAGAAATAACACTTAGTTATTACTAAGACCACAGCCCCTGTGTGCCTTAATTTAGCTAAAGCAGAGTATCAATAGAGACATTTTGTCTGTTTTGGCAAATGAAGAGTGTTGCCAGACCATCAGGGTACAAGAACGATGTCAACCAGACCACTTTACAAGACCACTTTGACTGCAAGAAAGACTATAAGCACATTAAATTCAGTGGAGGTTATGAAGAAGCATTGAGAGCCAAACAGAGAATCCCTCTAGGCTCAGCTTAACTTTATGTCCAGTCACAAGCAGCAGAGATTCCCAACAAAGCACGAAACTCCTGGCTATCCTTCCTTCCGGCTTCTTTTACCCAGCTAGCCCCTTGCTAACCACACACCCTGACCTTGCTCTTGAGGGACTAAAGATTTTTGTCATCCCTGGTTTAGAGAGCGACAGCGTTGGGACTCCAAAGTGTTACCTTCTCTTTGTTAAAAAGTAATCCATTGAAGCATATTACATTATTTTAATATAAATTCAGTTTTGTGAGTTTGACTCTAAGGAAGCAGTCGAAAAAAGGGGAGCTTGCATAGTGGGTCTCACACCCTTTTACATTTTATTTTCAATTTATTCCAGTGTTTAATCACCCTGACAGTTAGGAAGTTTTTCCTCATGTCCCAGAAGGGAGGTTTAGGTTGGACATTAGGAAAACCTTCCTCACCATCAGGGTGGTTAAACTCTGCAATTAAATGCCTACAGAGATTGTGAAATCTCCATCACTGGAGATATTTAAGAGCAGGTTGGATAAACATCGGTCAGGAATGATCTAGACCAGCATTTCTGAAAGTGCTCCATGAAACCACTTTGAGAAACACATTAACTGGCCTCCTCGGTTTGTTTATTTACTGGCGCTGCGGCCACAGAGCCTCGTGGCTCCCATTGGCTCCATTTCGCTCTTTGCAGCCAACCGGAGCAGCGGGAAGCGGTGGCCCAGCCCATGCCACTTCCCACAGCTCCCCTTGGCTGCAAAGGATGAAATGGAGCCAAGGGGAGCTGTGACGCTCAGTGGCCACCGCACCAGTAAATAAACAAACCGGGGCGGCCAGTTAATGTGTTTTTCAAAGTGATTTCATGGAGCACTTTCAGAAACGCTGATCTAGACGGTGCTTGGTCCTGCCATGAGAGCAGGGAACTGGACTCAATAGCCTCTCGAGGTACCTTCCAGTTCTTGTATTCTTTGATTCTATTCTATTTTAGTATTCTATGATTCTATGATTTTTTCATGAAAAATGAAAGGTAATTTATTTAGAGACTGTTGCACAGAACTGATGGTTGGTCATAAAAGGAGACGAGAGCCTGCTAACACTCAAGCATTGTCTAAGTTTGCTCAGAAGAGTAACCCCGCAGAACACAGTGGGGATTTTATTTGCTAGCACTTTACTTCATTCAGTCTTTCCCGATAATTGTGCCATTCTAAAAAGTCACATAATTTCTGGGTTTGTGTCTCCTATCACATACACCAAAAGTCACTCCATTGCGATCAGTGCATTTACTCAATGTAAAACTGCTGTAAGTGGGAGGAGAATCAAGTCCTCTATCTAGAACAACCTCTTCTGTTTTTTATATCTCTTCATTTTATTACTTTTCACAAAGACCAATATGTTTGCAGCTTGGGGAATTCTGCTGACGGAGAAATTTGAGAGAAATTTGATGCCAGACTACAGGGCCAGATTCTCAGTTATTGTACATTGGCATAGCTTCTCCAAATCCCATAACTAACATAAACTGAAGTTTATATAGAGACAATTTACACCATTGGAGGATAAGGCCCTCATGATGACTTCTTTAGTGCTGGCAGGTGGTTTTCTTCATTGCAGCTGCAATTAAATCTGGCTGAAATAATTTAGTACCATTATAAATTACTGTATGTGTTCACTGTGGTGACTACATTTATTTGCATTTTTTTAAAAAAGCCTTTGTTTAAGATTCATGCATATGTCCATTTTAAGAGCTCCTGTGTTGCAAAAAGCACAACTAATGCTTGGATTAAGTGAGACGAGATGTATTTCTCATCTAGACCAAAAGTAACCTAACGAGTTATTAGAGCTATTTTTGGAATACATATTATGAACAAATACAGCCCTCAGAAATGCACTGAGAGAGTGGGCTCAAAGAGTTTCTGCAAAATGAAATTCTTCCTCCAAACAGTAATACAATGAATAAGTTGATTTCTCCACTGCCTTCCAGTTTGGATAGTAATTTACATCTCCATTGCAATATTCTCCTTGGGTGCTGTACTAAGGGGATTCTGCAAGTGCAGGGGACTTGTATAAGGGCACTAAGCTGTCCCCCTGCTCCCCCCATCCAGCACTAGACATTGGAAAGGACTCTCAGGCTATGTCTAGCCTTCAGAGCTTTTCTGGGTTACCAGAGGCTACATCTACACTGCAGCCTTTGTCAGCAGAGACAATGCAAATGAAGCACTCATTAGCATTTCTCGCACTCCCATTTGCATAGTCTCTTCTGATCCGTTTTGCAGAAGAGGTTTTTGCACAAAAAAACACAGTGTAGATGGGGCCATTTTGCGCAAAAAAAAAACCCTTTTGCGCAAGAACCCTTATTCCTCAAAAAAGCAGGTATACAGGATCTTGCGCAAAAGGGTTTTTTGCCCCATCTACACTGCGGGGTTTTTTGCACAAAAACCTCTTCCGCAAAATGGATCGGAAGAGACTATGCAAATGAGAGTGCAAGAAATGCTAATGAGCGCTTTATTTGCATTGTCTCTGCTGACAAAGGCTGCAGTATCGACGTAGCCAGAGGTATCCCAGAAAAGCTCTGCCGCGTCCAAGGAACACGTCTGCTTTTTGGAACAGTTTCCAAAAAAGCAGACGTGTTCTTTCGGCATCCCTGTATTTCTCTCAGTGAGAGGAATAAGGGATGTTCTGAAAGAGGATTTTTTTTCTGAAATTTGGCCCTGTGTAGATGGGCCAAATTTCGGAAAAGACTCTTTTGGAAAAAAGCGGAAAAAGATATGCAAATTTGTGTATCTTTTTGCTTCTCAAGGCCAGTAGGGAAGCATAGCAAGCAGAGCATAAGTTGGAAAAACCCTGATGCTGATCTAATGTGCATAGGAACACACATCCTCCCCTTCCCACTCTGCTTGCTGCTCCAGAATACAGGGGTCACAGCGGTGGTTGAAGGCCATCATTGCTCCTCACTGTTCCTTCCCTGGGCTGAACAGAGGATCCGATTCACACACACAGTCAGAACCAGCAAAAGCCAAGTGGGTGTGAAAAGCTACAGAATTCGAATTTTCCACTTGTTTATGCTGTTGTGGAGGCATTTATCCTGACTTGAAAAATGTATTTTGCACAGCTATACATTATGATAAAAGGAATCAGGCAGTGGAAAATTGGATCCACAACTGGTAAAGTGACATTTCTAAGAATCAGCTGCAGAATCACTCATACTAAAATAGCCAAGTAGCTGAGAATACCTGTTGCTCTTTTCCTCCTGCTGCATGCAGATACTGGCAGGAGAGGATATTGTTTGCTTTGTAATCATATGTTAATTGATACCTTCAGCAAAAAAAGTGCTTATTTAAGTTGGGTCGATACCTTTCCACTGTTGAGCAATACTTATCCTTCACTTATAAGCACTCAGTGCAGAATAAGAATGCCCATATGTAGGGGGCTAGAGCAAAATAACTGTTGAACTTTAAATTCACACCTTAGCTATTTAGCACTAACTTCCTTGTGAATTCCCCGTGCTGACAAGCTCTAAATGTGAGTTCTTCAGCCGACAGTTGGCTACAGTTTGAACATATGGCATGTTTGCATCTTCCAAGAGTGTACAGTTTAAGTAACTTCATGGCTGTGCAGATTGGTAATGGGGCTAGTGTGAGCCTCTTATATCTGTAGGTCACCTCTTCAAACCCAGGTCAGGCTGGCTTTGTTATTGATTTGTACTGCAACGGCTAAGGGCCCCAGGTGAGACTGGAGATATGCTGTGATAAGCACCGTAGAAACACGGTCAGAGACAGTCCCTGCCCCAATCAGCTTCCAATTGAAATAGACAAGACAAAGGGTGGGAGACAGAAACCATTATTATCCCCATTCTAATGAAGGGGAACTAAGTTGCTGAGAGGTCAAGTGAGGTCAGAAATGACATAGGAGGTCTGTGGTGGAAGAGCCAGTAAATTAAGGTCTCCAGTCTTGTGCTCTGACACAGTGCCCAGTGTTGACGTAAACAAACAAGTTGTATCCTTCTCTGACTAAAAGTCACATTTTAGGAAGTTGTTTGCCATCCGCCACAAAAGTTACTTGAGTTGAAAAGCATATGCAGAGAATTCAGAGGTTTGATATGCCTTCTGCTCTATGTGTTTGTGGGTGGCTCAGGGAGCCAGTTCTGAATAAATTTAACTGGGTGCAGAGAACGGTATGTACTGTATGTCCAACCACCATCCCCTTCTGCGTCAACACCTTTGACTGATACAGTATCTACAAGAAAGAGCGACATTAACAGAGTTGATACATGTCTTTGTAAGGATATTCAACACCTAAAAATAGCGATTTTTACAGCACTATCTATAAAAGGCCTTGGCTGGAAGAAAGCCATGAATAGCACACTTTTCTTGGCATGGTGAGGGAACAACGCGTATCCCCTTTTTATGCTCTCTTCCTTTTTATGCTCTTTATGGAACTCTCGTTAACTTCAGCCTTGGATATGAGCATTCACAAACTATGTTGATGATGAGCACAGTATAGGTAGTTAGATAAATAGAGCAACCTAGAGGTAGAAATCACTTCCACACAGATGACATTCATTCCACAGCCTCTTCTCTAATCCCACTGTCTCCTTTCTCTCTGCTGTCTTGATTTGGTTAGCCCCCAGTTATGCCACTATTCATTACCAAAATGCTTCAGGCTAAATAATGATAAAACCGTGCACATCAAGATTGCTTTCTAATCGAGTGTCTTAAAGTATTACAGAATTTTAGCCTTGTGGCATTGCTGTGAAAGATGTATTATCAATCATATGCCACTGATTGGTAAACTGAGGCACAGCAAGACTAAACAATTTGCTTAAAACTGCATGTGACTGTGACAGAGCCAGGAATAGAAAGAACATCTCCTGAAACCTCATTATGTTAATTAATGATGGACCCTCTCTTCCAACCTCTTTCCTCTAGATCACTCTTCTTAATTGTGATCGAAACTTGAAGTGTTTCTATTTTTTCCCTTTTCTGTAAGTCTGTCTGCCTCTCATAGCTTCTGGAATGCTGCCATAATTTGTCCTTTCCTGGACACTGACTTTGAAATTCTTATTAGTCTTCGTCTGCAATTCTATTATTTCCTCTATTATCATTTTCTTTAATTTTTATTCTGAAGAGGTCCAAAATGCTGTTTCTAGACTATTCTTTTTCTCCAGGAAAGGGATCATGGTTAACCACGACTAACTCCATCCTTCCATGCTCCCACACCAATTTTTGGTTGTATTGATCATGGTCTTTTTGGTCTACTTCATACAGTAATTATCTTATTTTACAAAACTTCATTGAATCACTCTGCACTATCTCTCTGATCCATGTCCTGTTCATTCCCCACCCACTCATGCCACTCCTTCAACCTGATCCTCATATTTCTGTCTTTACTAGATCTTCACATTGTTAGGGGATTCTCTTTCACGTGTACCATTCCTCCCTCAACTACACTGAATCACTTCCTCTCGGTAAGTCTCATCTTAAAACCTTTGTTGACTTTTGCCTGACCCACACCATACTGAGAGCTGAGACTTAGATCCAGATCACCTGAGTCTTAATCTTAAATTCTCTTTAGGAAGGTGTGAAGAATATTGTTGTGTAAGAAAGGAATATATTGTTTTACATTTTTGCTAGGCATCGGGATCTATCTCACATGAACTAGCAAATTAATTTTTTTCCAAAGACCTTTTCCAGTTTCAGATACATAGGAAAATTATAAATAGTCCCAAAGTACATTACTATTTAGTGGAGCTGTTAATATAGTAAACAAAGAACCTGTGTTTCAAAAATATCCCTCAAAAATATCCCACAACCTCTAACTTCTGTTGAAAATCTGGCCACCTTATTCAAGGCCCTACATCGGGGTGGGCAACAATTCTTGGTTGGGACTACTCCAAGGTTTTGGAAAGTAGTCAAGAGCTGCACCTTTCTGTGGAGGTGATGCAGAGTCTAGGATGGAGGTTGGCTGCAGAAGGACACACGGGGTAAGAGACTGGGGTGCAGGAGAGGGTGTGAGGTCTGAGAGGGAGTTTGGGTAACGGAAGGGGTTGTGAACTGGGGTAGGGGATTCAGGTGCAGGGTCCAGGAAGGAGTCTGGGTGCAGGATTGGATTCTGGCCTGGGCAGGGGTATAGGAGAGAGTACAGGGTCTGGGAGGGTGTTGTGACCTGGGCCGGGGGGGGGGGGGGGTGCAGATATTTTGGATGGTGACCTGGGGGAGGGAGTTGGGGTGCAGGAGGGGCAGGGGTGCCAGATGCAGGCTTTGGCTGGGATGCACATTCCTAATTGTCTCCTGGCCAGCAGCCCTGCAGCACCCGCAAGGCAGCTGGGCCCCTGCCTGCTGCAGCCTCAGACCACGTAAAACTGCAGGCTGCTCCCTCCATGTGGCTCTCAGCGCCAGGAGGGGGAGAGGCTTTGCTGGTTGTTTCTGGCCAATAAGAGCTCAGAGATTAGCTGGGGTCAGTTTCTATTGGCCGGTTGTTTCCAGCCAATAGGAGCTGAGGATTGCACTGTGGGCGGGGTGATCACACCAAGTCTCCCCCTCCCTCCAGAAAAGAGAGCTACACAGCTGCTGCATGCCTGAGAGTCCCGGCAGGGTGGTCTGTGGGCCAGATCCAGTGGCTTGGCAGGATCCGCAAAACGTATCTTGCCCATACCTGCCCTACATGATGGCTGTGCTTTTTTTTTTTTTTTTTTAAAGAAATGCAAACACTTAGACCTTGTCTACATTACCATAGGCTGTTTTCCCAACTTCAGCTATGTGAATAATGTGGCTGAAGTCAACAAACTTAGCTTACCATGGAGACTTTACTGTGGTATGTCCAAAGCTGATGCTCTCCCATTGATTCTTCTTACAAATCACTTAGCTGAAGTTTAAAGTCAAAAGCCACCTTAACATTAAAATATGAACTTGAAACTCAATTTTCTGTTCTTTTAGATTTTTCTTTTACAATTAACTCAATTTTTTTAAAAATGCATAAACTTGATTATCACTAGGAAAAGAGCAAAGGTGTGAACTTATCTGAAATCAAGCAGATGCTTTGCCAAAATAGTTGTGAATGAGTAGGATCAAGTCCTTAGGCTTTCTACAGAAAAACTCAGAAAGTAACCCTATAAAATGCCTGAATAAAGCTAAGAATGGATGCAATAAATCAGAGGGACAGATTTTCTATTTCAGTACACTGGTCTAACTTCATTGAATTCCTCGTGGCATCACAGAAGTCAATGGCAAAGCTCCCAGAAACTTCAATGGGACTAGAATTTCAACCAGGGTAATTACATCAGTTTTGAATTGTTGGAGTGGAGATGAGGTCCAGGAAGTGCAACTACTATAAAGCTGCCACAGGCACAATTCTGTGTATAGAAACCATTTTACTGAAATAGGTGGATAGGTACAGTAATCAGGACAGACATGTGATGAGCTGTTTGCAGTGCAGTAGTAGCCCATGTCTGTCCCAGGATATTACAGAGACAGGGTGGGTGAGGTAAGGAACAATTTAGTAACAAAGTAGTGCATTAAGAAGTTCTGATTCAGCATGGTGATGAGCAAATCTTTAAGGAATCAGAGACTCTTTGTTCAATGAAGTATCTCCAGCTTCCCCCCCCCCCCCCCCCCCCCCCCCCACAGTAGAGTGAAGTGTTTTCTTTTCTCTCCTTTCCTCAGCCCCATATTCCTTCCCTGCTGCTTAGTCTGTGAAGACTTCTTGCAAACTCCTAGGGTACGTCTAAACTACATGGCTCCGTCGACGGAGCCATGTAGATTAGTTTACTCGAAAAAGGGAAATGAAGCGGCAATTTAAATAATGCCTGCTTCATTTAAATCAAAATGGCCGCTGTGCTGGGCTGATCAGCTATTTGTCGGCACAGCGCGGCAGTCTAGATGGGGATCTGGCTTACAGGATCTGCCGACGAAGGGATCTGGGGTCGGCAGATCCCCGTCTAGTCTGCCGCACTGTGCCGACAAACAGCTGATCAGCACAGCGCGGCAGCCATTTTGATTTAAATGAAGCAGGCATTATTTAAATCGCCGCTTCATTTCCCTTTGTTGTCCTGCCTCATCTACATGGCTCCGTCGACAGAGCCATGTAGTCTAGACACACCCCTACGGGCCCATGGCTACCTATCAGGGTTATGACTCTCTCTCCAGACCAACATTGAAATGTCCTCCATGGCCTTTTTATCTGACACACTGTCCCTTCTCAATGACAATTCCATCCCGAGGACCCGTTGATCTCCACTCTCCCAGATTTAGCACCCTCCGGTATTTCTCTGTCAAAGATTGTCCAGATTACTTTGTGTGCTTCTGGTGTCTATCTTTCTTACCTCAGACTTCCCTCTACACCTTTATATCATCGTGATGAATGCATTAAAGTGTGCAGATGGATGAACAGATGAGTAATGCCTACCTCAGCATCCATGTAATATGTTTTATAAGTCAACCTGAAAAATGTTATGTTCCTGGCATGGACAGGGAGAATTTACAGAGGGACATAAAAAAACACTTGCTGGAAGGTTGAAAATATTTCTTAGAATTTGGAAGAACAACAAACAGGAACCTAGAAACACACAGAGAGAAAACAAACTGTTCCCTAAAACAAAGAAGCACAAATCACCCCAACTTGCTAGGGACAGGCTACCTGCAGAATGACTCTGCAAGGCCTCGATCACATGCTTCCCTACAGATTATTTTTCCTGGGACATGGTCCATTGCCTAATGTTACATTTTCAAGCAATGAAAGGTATATCTTATTGGTGAGATGCAGAGGGTCAAAGACAAAAGTGGCCTGGCAAGCATGAGTAGGACTGAGATGAAAGGAAGGGAAGCTTGTCTCTGAATTTCCTCGCTTTTGTTGGTTTAGATTTCAATCATCCATTAATGTAGAATGTGTATTTTGAAAATTTCCTCCATCTGTATTGCTGTAGCAGCAGCATACACATATCTTTCAAACAAACTCCTTGTCTAAAGTCATGTGCTTTCTCCTTCTGTCAGGCCAGGAGACAGAGAGACTGCAAATGCTGAATACAACCACAATATATCACCAGGTTTTTTGTCTTGTGTGTAATTCACTGTAATCCAGTTGCTGAAAATGACCAGGTAACTCCCTTGTACAGTAACACGCACACTCCCCTTTAGAATGGTGTGTTTTTAAGGCTTCTCAGGTTGGTGAGGCCACAGGCCTCTCATGCCCTGCAGGCTTCTGTTTTGAGTGTTGCTGCCATTTCTTTTCTCTAGAAGGGTACTAAGCAAACAGCCCATTGCTAATCTCCGGTTGGACAGCTAAAATCAGGTGGTCCTTTTTGTTCTAGCGAGGCGCTGTGTATTCAGCACAATGATGGGCTGATTTCACTGGTCATTATATTACACCAGTGCTTCTCAAACTGGGGTCCATGGACTACTAGTGGTCTGTGGATGCCTTGCGAGTGGGCTGTGTATTGAGCTCAGACCCCTTCCCCCGCTCTATCCCTTTGCAACGGGGAGCCTGTGCTGGCATTCCAGTCTTGCGGTCTCCCAGCGAGGTTGGAGCACCATGACCAGGTTCCTGCTGGGGGTGTGGGACGGAGCCAGAAGCAAAGACAGAAGTGGCTCCAAGCGCTGTTGCTCTCCCTCCCCTGGCAGCTCACAGAAGTGCTTCCTGGAGGCTTTCCCTGCTGCTCCCATTGGCTGGAATACAGCCAATGGAAGCAGTGGGAGGCCATGCCTGGTACATGGTGCCTGGGCGCAGAGGGGGTGCAAAGATAAGTAAGTGCCCCCTTCCCTTCATGCCCAGACTCTGCACCTCCATGCCTCACAAACACCCCTGCTGAGACCCTACACCCCCAGCCTGCACCTGCACCCTCACCCCCCTGGCTAGACACCTTACTTCCAGCCCTCTCCTGAACCCTCCCCCGGGCCAGACACCCTATCCCATCCCTGCTCCTGCACCCTCCCACCTGGCCAAACTCTGCACCTACTCTTGCTCCTGCACTCTCCCTCCTGGCCAGATACCCTACTCCCAGCCTGGTCCTGCACCCTGCCTCCCACCTACACCTTGCACCCTAAGCCCCTCCTGTACATCACCTCCCTCCCAAATCCTGTACCCCCGACACTATCCCATTCACTGGCAACCCTGTCCCACACACCGAATCTTTCATTTTTGGCCTCACCCCAGAGCCTAAGGGGGGTCCCCAAAATTCATTAACCCCAGAACCCTATAAGAGTAAATCTGGCCTATGGGAAACCCTGAACCTCAACCTTCCCTGCCCCTCCCCACTCCCACGGTGCAGGTGGAGCGCTAGAGGAGTGAGATGTCTCAGTCAGGGAGCCACATCAGTGAGGGTTGTGGGTTTTTTGGAGGGTTTTTTTTTCTTGCTTCTCACTTGTCTAGTCCCTGACTGATTTTTCTGTAGGTAGGTGGCACCCGACCCCAAAAAGGCTCCCACCTCTGCCATAAATAAAAACAATATTGAAACCTTTTGTGTTGGACATAAATTAATATTTTACTTGATTTAAAATGAAGTTTGGTAAACTAACGTGAGAAAGTTAAAGCACATAATCTGTATAATAATTTTGATTAAAATTTCCTTTCTTACTGGTTAAATTAAACTGTTCTCCCTATCAGCAAGGCTAGCAAAATGGCTCAGGTGTAATTATATAATTAACGGCGAGTTTCCATTAGCAGCTGGTGGTCCGTGGAAAAGTTCATATTGAGTTGGGTGGACCATAGGGCCAAAAAGTTTGAGAACAACTGTATTTCACTACTGTGTTCCATAAAGGAAAAACCACAGTTTTTATTGTTCTGGCTGGGAGCTGGTTTTGCTTTGTCATACTGAAATACCAGCTACTGCCTTCAAAGGCCCCATGTTTTGTTTTGATCTATAGATTTGTTTTGGAATGTAGTATCAGCCCCAGTATTTGCTTCAAGCAGGGTATTAAAATGGCATGGATCATCAGTGACTCAAAGAGTCAGTGTCTTGCAATTTGTACAGGCAGGTATCTCCTTGCACCCTTGTGACACTTGACTGTAAATCATTCCCTAGGCATAAGGAAATAAATGAGATAATAAACTGCCATAATATGAGGCTAAAATTTGCTCTCAGTTACAGCTGGGAAAATCCACATCTCTAACTCTAACATCTTTCATGGCATTCCTGAGAATTAACACCAGTGATACTGAAGATAAAAAACAATGCATTTCCTTCTGCCTACTCACAAAAGACAATCATTAGGAAACAGAAAACTATTTAAATGTCTGTATGACAAAGCATTATTACAAGGAAAAGAGATAATGAAAAGTGTCGCTTCATCTTTTTCATGTGAATCGCTTCATTGGTTTTGTTCATAGCTGATAACATGAGGGCTTCTCAGGAAAGCAGCTGTGTCTTTTTTTATCACCAGAACAGATTTGAGGAATTCTATCAAATATCTATCATTTACTCCCAATCCCACAAATTGTATCCTTTCGGCCGAATCCCCATGAATTAGACACTTTCCTCCTGCAATCCCCAGGAAACTACGAGCCTGAGAACATCAGTTCTTCAGGTATCTTCTTCATATTTTTGGAGTCATCAGGTTTCTCTGTGATGTGTTCTCCCTGCAATAACCCACTGAGTAAAGCCACTCATTAATTTGTAAAAATCATAGTATTGAAAAAGGGGCCAAATTAATAGATGAATATTCAAAAGGTCCCTTACTACTGATTAAAAACAAATAGTCCTGTGGCACCTTAAAGACTAACAAAAATACGTAGTTTACCCATGAAAGCTCATGATAATATATATATATATTTGATAGTCACTCAGGTCATGTCTATACTGGGCAGTTATTTTGAAATAACACCCCTTATTTCGAAATAACAAGGCGAGCGTCCACACTACCATGCCCATTATTTAGAAATTATTTCAAAATAACGGTCTTGTTATTTCAAAATAATAAACCCTACCTGTGATGAGGAATAACAGCTATTTTGAAATAGTTATTTAGGGAGTTATTATTTTGAATAATTTATTTAGAAATAATCTCATAGTGTAGACATAGCCTAAAGTGCCACAGGATTACTCATTGTTTTTCAAGTTACAGACTAACATGGGTACCACTCTAAGACTTACTAATGATTCTGAGTCACACTTAGAGCTGAGCGGATAAAAGCATACAGCTTTCTGTGAAGATTCATTTACATTTTCACCATCTTCATGCCGGTTTAGTGTTTATTTTTCTCCAAACATTTGAGCAATGGAGTTTTACCAGCAGAGGATTAGACTCTGTAACCCAAATTCCTTTGTTATTCTAATGTGCAAAGGGGCCAAAGGGCAGGGTGGAAACTCTTGACAGCTAGTGAACAACACAACTTCTGGGAGCATTCCCACCAGCCACAGAGCTTGTGGTGCAGTGGGCTTGTTACAATGCTCATGGTGGGCTGGGTATGCTCATGCACTGCAAGAGCAATTCCCAGCAAATCCGTCAGTCCCCTGTCATCTGCACAGGGGGCTGGTTCAATCCCCTGGTATTTCCTGAATAGGAGAAATACAGGTTGTCTCCCCTTACTCCCTACACCAACTCATATGATGTGAATCCCCCCTAAGAATAGTACCTTCATCTTACAGCCTGGTATGAATGATGCCCTTCTGTCATGCCCTCTGCTTTCACAGCATCTTGTGAGGCATCAATAGCATTGTATACAAAAAAAATCCCACTTTTGAGCCCCTTGGTTGAGAGCCAGAGAGACCCACCATTCAAAATGTATCATTAATATTTATTATTTTATACATATTATTCATTTTAAAGCATTTCCCTGCTCCAGACTGCATCTCCTTGTTCTGAATGTTAACATCTCAAACCAGATTATTATGGGTTAATAGGTATTGATAACAGGAAACCTGAACTTTATCTCCCAGAGTCAGACCTTGAAACCAAGGGCCCAGCTTTGAAATCAGGGCTGAGGTAAAAACCCTTAAATGTTTTATCTGTGATTCTGGCGACTAAATCTGTATGCGTCAGTAGACAACTGATATAAAGACTGAGAAGTGTTCTAATAAGCAGTTTTCAACTGCGCTGCTGACCATCCTTTCACTGCATGCAGCTGGGTCACTCTGTGAAAACGTGATTGACCCCAGTACCAAGTCTCAGTGCATTCATGTGCATGACCATGGGTATGTGTATAATGTTCTGTGTTGGATCTTGGGGTTATCAGGGAGAGTTCTCTGAAAACATCTGGTCAATGGGCAGAAGCCGTCAAAAAAAGCCATAGAATGTTAGGTATAATTAGAAAACCGATAATAAAGCAGAAAATAACACAATGCTATATAAAGCCATGGTATGCTCACACATTGATTATTGTGTACAGTTCTGGTTGCCCCATTTTTAAAAAATATAAAAAATAATCTGGGGTTATAAAACAGATTCCATATTAGGGGAAATTTAAAGGACAAGGACAGTTCCACTTATAAAAAAAGATGACTAAGGGGATATATGATAGAGGTCTATATAATCACAATGGTGTGCAGCAAGTGAAAAGAAGTGTAATTCATGTCTTTATATAACACAAGAACTAGTGGTCACTTGAAGAAATTAATAGGCACCAGATTTAAAAAATTCTTCTTCATAGAATGCACAGTTAACCTATGGAACTCATTGTCATAGGATGTGGTGAAGGCCAAAAATATAACTGGGTTACAAAAAGCATTAGATAAGTTCATGGAGAATAAGTCCATCCATGGCTATCAGCCTAGATGGTCAAGGGTGAAAACCCATACTCCAAGTGTCCGTACACTTCCAATTGCCAGAAATATCTGACACTTGTCATTATTGAAGACAAAATACTGACTCAATGGACTATTGGTTAGTCTCAGGCATACTGTTCTAATGTTCTTGAAATCTCTATAGTTCTTGTTTAGGCAAAACTGCTTCTATGGGAATTTTTGATGGAGTAGAATCTGGCCCCATCATTGTGTGTTTGATATTTGAGTTAACTTATTAAAGTTGTCCTTAGTAGAAATACCCTAATCAAAGGTTCAGTAATAGTAATGCAAAGGTATTAAAGGCTATAGAAACTGAAAAGTTAAATAGCGTATGCAAAGCAGGCTATTATTTATTTTGAATTTAGCAAGTATTATTTGAACCACTTACATTATATTGCCAAGCTAATAAAAACTCTCACTTATCGGCTATTAAAGTCTGCAATGTGTTTTATTGACCATTCTTACTAAAAGAAAAAAAATGGAGAGCAAATTAGAAGAAACTAGGATGGGTGGAGTCCTTCATGGCAAGAAGCCCTACCTCCATCCCTGCTAATATGGTAAATGATTGAAATGTTTTGTTTCATTATAATATTTTTCAATTATATTTTTATTTAAAAAAACCTAAACAATCAAACAACTGAAGCTGAAGTTGTGCAAGCAATTTTATATTGGGTTTCACATGCAAAGAAAAAAAAAGATTATAGGATGAAAAGGGGATTATAAGGTATTTATCTACAATTGGACAGCTCTATGCTTTTGACATAGCAGAAAATTAAAAACACATCCTATGTGGGGCATACAATTAAACTTATGTATACACTACCAGGTTATTTATTTTAAAATAAGAACTCCCAAAATAACTTTCAAAATAAGCTTATTCCTCTTTACAAGCAGGAGTTATTTCAAAATAACAGGCTTGGTAGTGTGGATGCTCATCTTGTTATTTCAAAATGAGGGGAGTTATTTCAAAATAACTCCCCAGTGTAGACATGCTCCTACAGATGAGGAGCTGAGGCACACGGAGATTAATGGTCATGGACAGAAACATTGCCATTGACTTCACTGGATGCAGAATCAGGTCTTTAGTGACTTGCCATAGGTCACAGAGGCACATCTACACTACAGGTCTAAAGCCGAAATAAGCTACACAACTTGAGCTATGTCAATTGCGTAGCTCAAGTCGAAATGGCTTATTTAGGCTTTTGGCACTGTCTACACTGCAGGAAGTCCGAAATAGAGCACCCTTCCTCTGACTTCCCCTATTCCTCGTGAAGTGAAGGTTAGGGGAGTTGGAGTAAGAAGTCCTCCGGCTCGGCATTATTTCAACATTATGTCGAAATAACTGCTTGTAGTGTAGACACGTACTATGTTATCTCAGAATAGCCAGAGGAAGTCTGTGGTAAAGCCAAACCTCTTTATTTTCAGACCTCCTGAGTTTCATGACAGTGCCTTTACTAACGATATGACCATCCTTTCTTGATGGGAGGTAATGGTATATTGGCCAAACAGATCCCTCAGAGAGCAGATCCATGTTGTTTGGAGATAAAACTATTCACTGTTCCTCATATCTTAAGTATTTAGAAGAGAGCATACCATATTTTATTGAAAGGAAACAATTTTGTCAATGACATCTGAACAAAAACTTTTATAGCACAGTTAATCCTGAAAAAAACTTTATCTACTAGAATAAAACATTAACACTAAAATCACACCAGAAGACAATGAAGGTCAAGAGAGCAGGTAGCAAGTGAACCCCTGGCAACCTTGTAGAACACACCATTATCTTTTATGCAAGCCGGAACACCTCTTAGAGAGGATGATTCTTCTGATCCGACCTTAGGTAAAGCTGAAAATGAATCAAAGATGGAGAAAATAAGAAAGGAGCTGTCCTCTGTGGAACATGCAGGTAACACTTTAATGGGGAAGAGTATAATATTCAAAAACTTGAGGATGAGTTAACAGTTGAAAGGGCCCTGAATGCTGATTTTGGACATTTGGGAATGGAGAGAACCCTTGAGCATATCCACAGAGATACCTGAGGTATCCCAGAGAAGCAATGCTGCGTCCAAGGAACATGTCTGCTTTTCCGAATATATTTTTGGAAAAACAGATGCGCTCCTTCGCCATCCCTATAAACCTCGTTCTACAAGGAAGAAGGGATGCGTCAAAAGAGCAGGGTTTTCTGAAATTTGGCACCATGTAGACACACCAAATTTTAGAAAAGCCTCTTTCATCAGAAAAGCAGAAAAAGATACGCAAATTGCGGTTCATAATTTGTGTATCTTTTTTCGACTTACCTTTGTAGTGTAGACATAGCCATAGTTTCTACTGGCACCAGAACAGCTGTTCTTACGCAAAAACTTGCGGAGTGTCTACACTGCACGAGCATTCTTGTGCAAGTGAATTTACAGTAAGGCATCGGAACAGAGGCCTTCTTGCACAAGAGTTATTCCTCTCCCCATGAGGAATAAACCCTCTTGCGCAAGCGCTCTTGCGCAAGAAGGCAGTGTGGACAGGCAAGAGGGGTTTCTTGCACAAGAAATCCCTGTGGCTAAAATGGCCATCAGAGCTTTCTTGCGCAAGAGTGTGTCCACATTGCCATGGACGCTCTTGCACAAAAGCACATCTCTTGCGCAAAAGCACATAGCAGTGTGGACGCGCTCTTGCGCAAAACAGTTCTTGCGCAAGAAGCCTGCAGTGTAGACGTAGCCTCACTGAACAGCAGTGCCTTGCTTTGATTTATAAAATGTTTGGTGCTAACAAAGATTAGACTGTTTGAAAACTGCACATGGAGGGCATGCATGCAGTGGAATATTTCCTTTAGGAGGGCACTGAAATATAGCTATCCTGTGCATACAGGTGGTTACTGTACCTCCACATTTATTGCCAAAGGCAGCAGAAGTCATAAGCTACCCTAGCTGAACAGCTCTACATCAAGTAGTTTGCAAGCTTACCGCAGGGCTTATAAATTCCACAAACAAAGCCAGGAGCGTATGTAAACTTCACAAAGTGAACAGCTGCAGAGTAAGAGGATTATAAGTTTTCTTGTGGAGCTTGCATTCATTGCAACCTGAATAGTTTTGAATTTTGGCTTCTCTCTGCCCTTCCCTGGCCTTGTTTTAACTTTAAAAAAAATACAAAACTAAGTGCCATGAGATATCAACCCATCTAGTGTACTGCTAAGGTTAAACCCTAAGGCTAGTATTTTATAAATGACTAGTGGTTTGGATTTCCTCGAGTTTTGGATGCCCACCTTGAGATATCTTCAATAGGCCTGCTCACAAGAGAATGCTGAGTAACTACGCTCTGGAAATACTTTTTATCCATTTTTCCTGTCCCTTGTTGTGACTTTATTTAAATAAAACTAAGACTAGAAGAGAATGGAAAGTGGGGGAAACAGTGTTCTAGTAGTTGGAGTGTGCTATTCCACTCAGAGGACCCTCTGCTTTTAACACTTACTGTAAGGGTAATGTGCTGTCAGCATAACCCTTAGAAAATATGTGGTGTGGCAGGCTGATTGGTTTGGGATGAGAATTTGTCACAGTGGTTTTAGGAATACACATTTAAATACCAGTCTTCCAAAGATGTGAGCGTGGTTTCTATGATCGGAGTAGATACCAGCTAGATCCTTACTGTTCAATAAACTAGCCCACAAACCTGGCTATAAACAATGATGGTTTATTGTTTGAGTATGGCTTTCAACACTGACCAGATAAATGGTGGTACAAGAATTCTAGCACCATGATTAAGCACAGTTTGCTGGCAAGGTGTTAATAAGTTTTCCCCAGCTAGTGCTGACAGGGCCTTTATGCAAACTGTATAACTCAGCTATTTTTAATTATAGCTTTTTGGTTAGAATGACAGAGATGTTCCAGAATGATTCAAACCTTAAAATGCCTTCTGATGAGTTCATAGTTGGCATGACAGATTTTATAAGAAAATAAGTTTTGTGATTCAAAATGTGCCCCTCCATAAACTCTTTGGCCTGCATCCTGAAATTTGCTGCATTGTGTTATAAATGCTGCAGTATCTTCATTGATCTTTCATCTAATAGCAGCAGGGTATAAATTCTTTGTTTGGTATACAGGTGAGATGCTAATATTTGTCCATTTAAAGTAAAAAATTAAACTGGAGAGATAGGCTAATAAAAAAGTAATCTGTGTGCATCTAGAAAACAACAAAGCAGTGTATTACATGAATTAAATCCCACAAGTTACCATTGGTCCACACAAATGGCCAAACTAAATAAACCTAGTTTTCTTGACTCTGATTAGTAAACTGCGAAAAGACTGTAGCAGGGATAATAGGGTAAAGGTTCTAAATGGGAATGCTGTTGTTAAAGGGGAAAATCTGAAAATGTTTTTGTTAGAAGAGCAGGGTGTGTGTGTGTGTGTGTGTGTGTGTATACTGTGGAGAACTAATGTGAAAATGAGATGGTGTGAACTCTGTTTGCTATGATGTTTTTCTGGAACTTTGAATAAAATAAGAGAATAGTGAGTATGACTTTCCTCACTCATAAGTAGCCTGTTACTATGAAATTCAAATCACTAGAGGCAATTCTGGCCTCAGTTATACAGGCACAAACTTCATTGAACTGTCACTCCAACTAATGCCTACATTATGTCTTGACCAAACAAAATAATACAAAACTTTGGGAAGATAACACAAAACACACAATCTTGAGTTTAGTTTGTTTGTTTTGTCTCCATGGGACATCATACAATCTGTAGTCATTAATCATTTCTGGTAAACTGTAAAGGGAAGAAAAGCTTTCTACTGCTTGCATAATTAAAGAAAGATGGATTCCCTCCAGAATTGTTTCCATGACAAAAATAGTACACATACAACACAGAGCTTTGTGGGGGGTTATTAAATAAATGTGTTTGCTGCGGGTAGGATATCTCATTTTTCACTGATGGCCAATTTACAGACACGTGGATATCTTTATAGGATGTCCCAATCTTGCTTTTCGACACACAAACGTCACTTCAAGTGAGCATTTATCATAGAATACTAGGACTGGAAGGGACCTCGAGAGGTCATCGAGTCCAGTCCCCTGTCCCCTTTATGCTCCAGTGTGTTAATCTTAGTATCCAAATGTAGTGTTTTGATGTCCTTCTAAGCCACCATGTTGAAAACAAGGAATCGAGTACTATGAGGTTCTGGAATTCATAACAGAACTTCATCTACTGGTGCTCATAGAGTACATATAAAAAATTCTAGAAATAAGATGTATGGGTGTAATTTAATATGTTCACATAAGGTACAATTGATTCCTTTGGGTACTGTGGGTACTCAGGACATCTGAAAATGTATGGTTTCAATGCCCTTTAGTGGTCAATGTCATTATAGCATGGGTTCTGAGGACACATTTTTGGCAGCCTCAGCTTGGTCCCTTGCTAGTGGTTACTCTCATACTTTTCCTTAAAACACTAATTTCCTTAATTAGATTTAGGAAAAACAAATAAATATGCACATATTCACATCCAGATCATTGTAACTTATTTAATGTTAGCTATTAAGTCTATGGTGAAAAGTGATATTAACAGATATACAAGTATCACTTTTCACAGAAGACTTACCCAGGAGCTTATGGCTATAAGAAAAGTCCCTGATGGACACAGCATTTTAATATTTCTTAGTTCAGAAAATGCCTAATGAATCTTTATCAGGAATCTGGGTGTTATATGCACTTTGGAGAATAAAAACAGATCATAGTGGATGTCACAGGGCTCCCCCATGCTTTATGAAAATTGGCTTATGAGTATGAATATGCATAACTCAAAGATGATTTAGGCAAAATGCTTTGTGTAATATATCATTTTTAAAGTTACAATCTGCTGAATCTGTATAGTCAATTTTTGTGCCTGTATCATTCTTGTATGTGAAATTAGAAATATGAAGTATGGATTTACTTATAATTCTAATTGTGGGCCATTACTGATACTCTGAAAACATAATGGCATAGTATTCAGAGTAACAATCTGTAAATGGTTTTCTTCTTCCTGTAAGTCCAAACTATGGATGATCTTGGAAAGACATGTGACCATGTCATCTGGTACTGGAATCAATCTTGAATCTGGTATTTTTCCATGGGGATGGACAGACTAAATGAAGGGTTCCTGGTATGGAGGAAAGTCAATTTAAGGAATGGAAAGCAATGAGGCTTTTGTCTTCAGACGGCTTTTGAAATTACCTCCCCATTCTAAGAGGATACACATCAAGAAACAGGAAAACAAAAAACTCTATAGAACTCTGCAAAGCTGTAGAGTCAGGCCAGAAAGAAAGAACAACTCTGTCTTGAAAGATTTACCTGAACCAAGGACAAAGGGTGAGGAACATACTTTGAAACAATTTCTTTTAGTATATTAGGTTTAATTGGTGTATGTTGTTTATTTTGGTCTAGTAAGTTACTTTGATCGGTCTGTTTTCACTTGCGTTCACTAAAATCCTACTTTTTATACATAATAAAAACACTTTTGTCTATTATCAAGTCCAGTGTAAATAATTGTTACCTGCAGGGAAGCAACCACTGTGCACCTCTCTCTTTTATTGAAAAAGAGGGTTGAACTTACGAGCTTTCTCTGTGTAAAACTTTTATATAGAAACAGCTGGATTTATTTTGGGTTTTCATCTTCTTTGGGGCTGTGTTCCTGGGCATGTCAACAGACTAAGAGCTACCCCTCCCCCCGCCTTTCCCCCACAAAGCTGAGTTGGTACAGTATGTGTTGCTCTGCTAGGGGGTGTTAGCCTAACTCTGTGCCTTGGTTGGGGAGATCAGAGATTTTGGCCCAGCAGGACTTGGGGGCAGCCCCAAAGGTCAGTAGGTGGACTCAGGGGCATGACCAGCACACTGATGAGAGACAATCCCAGGAGGACCCTTGTGATCCAACACATCACAGTGGCTTGTTACCAATAGAGTTTGTCAAGATAGTTATTACAAAAATGTATTTCCTGGGAGTGTTGCAATTCTATTTTGCTCAAAAATGTGTTTGCACATGGAGCATGATTTGTATTAATTTGCTCATTATTTGTAATTGTTCATGAACAGGTTTTATGAAGATATTTGTCTTTGAATTATAAATACTGATACATGTCTGAACATTCCTAGTACCTCCTAACATGGAAGCTGTTATCCCACTTTACTTGAATGAGTCCAGCCATAATACCCACCTAGTCCACATCACTTCATCATCTGCATTGGAGCAGTCCTGCATGTGCACCTTCTTATATATAATACAACCACAAATTAAAGCTTGTGCCAGCAAATCAGCATTTCTGATGTAAGAAGCATTCTCTCTGTAAATTTCTGTTCTCTGGACTGCATTCAGGTGCAATGGAAGACAGTCAGGGTTATATGCTATTAGATGTGTTCTTAATTGTGCAGAGAAACAAAGATTTGCATAACCAAACTCTCAGAGAAACAAGTTCAAAATCCCTTATTATGCTATCCTTTCCAACAGATTAGTGCTGCAAAGGTGAATCTGAAAACTCCCTCTAGCAACAGATAATCCAACATAGTAAGTTGTCTGTAAACAATACTTTTAATTATTAACAGTGGTGATAAAAGGTTATAGTCAATGGCTCTTCAAGCTAAAGAAGCTCTTGGCTGTTTGAATACATTCTATAAACTATACCTTTAACATTTCCATCTGTCATTTGATCTATGTTAATACAGTAATCTACAACAAGAAAGAAGGTGGGTTGATAGACATGTCTTATTTGTTAAGTGTTGCTATAGGCTAGAAAATACGTCATCACTGACAAAAATAAATATGATCAAAGTGAAACATTCAGTTATTTTTGTTTTACCAGGTTCTTTTCCTCATGGATATATCTGTTATTGGAGGTCCTCCTACACAATTGCTTTTTTGAGAAGAGGTATATTCAAGCATTGAATGGGAGAAATATAATTACAGCTTCCCAGATGGATTAGAAATAGATTCCAATCTCTGTACAAAAATTCTCTGCTATCATCCACAGTGGATCTCAACTGCAAATCTTACAGCTGTTTTGCATATAACTATTCCATGTATGAGAGGAGTGCAGAATATGCAGCAGAAATCATCCTGAAGATAACATTTCTGCAATGGTGATTGCAGAAGAGGATTTTGCTGAGGGTCAGCACTGTGGCAACATGAATGAATCTCAATTTAAAGGATAGAATCTCTTCCCAGCTATCTTTGTTATATAGAGGCAAACACTGAAAAACAGGGTTTTTTTTCATTCATGTTCACTTGAATCCTTAAATGAATTTTGTCTCGACTGTGTTTACAGACCTTTTTGGCACTGAGTTCTGAGGCAAGAATGTTCACCAAAATAGTGAAGCTTAAGTGAATATTGCAGAATAGTCATGGAAAGCGCATTTTAATTAGGTAAGTGGAAGTAATTGCCCCTCAGATTCTGGCCTTTGGACACTAGTACAATATAAATAATCTAATATATAAAGGAGAATGTTTGTAAGTTTGTGCGCTAATAACTTGGACACTGTAAGAGCTACCGCAACCAAACTTTGCATGGGATAATCTTTCATCCAGGAGAAGGTTTTAAGGTACTTTTGGACCCGATCGGGGTCCTGCCCTGCCCCCCACGGCACCTGCGGCCCCGGGCGTGAGCTGGAGCGCCCCTCCCACGTGTAGCCTCCCAGGACTCGCCCCCTCCTGCCTGCGAGGTTACATAACTGACCCTCTTCTCCCCGCCGGCACACAGTGCCCCCACCCCCATGCGCACAATGGCTCAGGCACTCACCCTGCCCCCTGCAGCACCAGCAGCCCTAGGCGCGAGCTGGGGTGCCCCTCCCGCATGTAACCTCCCCTCCACCTGGGGTCGCTCCCGGCCCCTGGAAACCAAAACCAAAGCCAGCCAGCCTTTCTGCTCAGCTCCCTGGGCTTATCCGAGCAGAAGGAACCCGTGTGCCTGCTGCAGCGCAGGGTGGAGGGGCCAGGTTAAACCCTCGATGTGTTACACTGCTGTGAAGCCAGCCGGCTGCTGTTCGTACTGTGAGTGGGGCTCTTGTGTGTCTGGTTCCAGTCATCGAGGTTAGATGTGAGCTCTGAGCTTTTGCTTGCCAAGGCAGGGCAGGTGGATCCCTGAGCCAACCTTGCACAGAGAAGTCCCCTTGCTACTGGCCGCATGACTGTGTACTGTTCTCCTGGGGGCTGGCTGCTCGGTCCTGGGGGGAGGAGGGTCCTGCTGCTCTCAGAGGGTCAGGTGTGGGCCAGGAGCCATCAGCCCCCAGGGTCTGTGGCTCTGGGAGTCCCCTGGCTCAGGGTCCCCCCCCTTTCCTAAATTTTCAAATTTTGTTCCTCCGGTTTCCCGAACAACACCGGGAAAGTCCAGCTAGTTATTAATAATATAGAAATAATGTAAGTAGGTAGAATAGTGTAGTAGGTAGAACCACTGGCCTGGAATTCAGGAGTTCTAGATCCTACTCCCAGTGACTTAGACTCAAGAGATCTGGGTTCTGTTTCTAGCTCTGCTACTGGTCGACTGGGTGACTTTGGGCCAGTCACTTTACCTCTCTGTGCCTCTGTTTTATCAATTTTTGAAATGGGGAAAGTGATTGTGACCCCCTTTGTATAGTGCCTTATTGATGAAAAATGTGATTTAAGAATTAGGTAGTAGTAGTAGTAGTAGTAGTAGTAGTAGTAATTATTATTATTATTATTATAACAACAACAATTAATAAAATACAGGCATTTGCTATGGAAATGTGAGCCTAGCAGTAGGGCTAACCCAATCAAGAAACATAACTATATTATGTGTCCTTTATGCCCAATCAAAATATTTCAATTATTGAATATTAAACACTCAACAGAGTGCTTGTAAACAATGGAACAAGATCTATTCAAAGAAGTTTTTCAAAGTGCAAGTAATCCTAGAAAATTGAAATCTGTTCAAATATTCCTGAATAAAAAGAGGTGAAATTAATCATATGAACCATTAATTAGGAAATATGTGCCAAACCCTCATTATAGAATGAGTGCACCTTTGTATATCATCTTTCATCCAATGGTCTTAGAAATCATTACAAATATTAATTAATGATGACTTTATTCTGTGAAGTAGAAGGAATTGCTATTTCCACTGTATGGCTCAGGAAATATGGGCATAAATTAAGTAATATGTGTGCAAGTAATTTCAGAGCTAGGAACCTAAACTCAGGCCAGGTCTACACTAGACCTGAAAGGTTGGCTTACCTTAAGCTGAGTTTGGCGCTATCCCTGCTGCGGAAGGCCAACAGGAGCAAATGCTATTATACACCATGCTATCCATTTCAAAGTTGTTTTGAACTCTTCCATGCTTTGTAAACACTCCTTTTACCAGTAAAACAAAGTGCGAGTCCCGTGTTAAAAAGCAGTTGGGGGGGTTACTGCAGTCTTCCTCTTTATTTTTGTAAATTTCTTGTTTGGATAATGCTTTATTTCAACATTTAATTAATTGCAGATTGAGGTTATCTGACAATCACTACTGATGGGCCCCGGCATTTGCACCAGGCACCCCACCTAATACTGAGGCATGATGACAAATAAAGTGTAACTTGATTCTATTGTAGAAGACTCACATGAAAATTGGTACTAACGTTGCTCTGCAAGCATTGGCAAAAGATGAATAATGGGGAAAGGCACATTGGCTTTCAAAATTAAGATGTGCTATTTTCAGGAAAAAATATATAGGACAGATTTTTAAGAGAGAGGGCATAGGGTAGGTACTGTTTCTTTGTTCTGAATTGGAATGAAACCTGAATATTTCAAAATTCTGTGCAAGGGAACATTCCAGGCATTTTCATTTTGGGTCAACTGAAACATTTCATTTTGAATTTTACTTTCTTCTTCTGATGCTGGCGGACCAGAGGCCAGTTCATGCCACGGCCCCCCAGGCTTCACTGAATGCTAACAAATGCATAACTGAAAACCAGTCTGACTCACCTGTGTATTAGTATTGTTTAAACAGATTCTAGAGTTAAAAGAATGTATTTAGTGTTTAGACTTTACGGAATACTTATAGGAGGCTGCATGTATTAACCTTAGTTATAATAGCTATATGCTATAAGGTAATACTTAAGTATTTGCTCTATACCTGTAAAATATTTGTTCTGAAACTCGGCACCTCACCAAACCAGGAAAAATACCTCTCTGAATGCAAAATGCTGGTTTTCCACAGAAGGTGTTATCTCCTGTCCATTGGAAAGGACTGTTGAATCTGAATGAGCCACCATGGAACAAAGACTTTGTCAGTTGGGCCTCCCCCCCCCCCCCCCCCCCCCCCCCAGGTTATATGTAGAAGAGCTCGTCCCATCAGCTTTGCCTGTAGGATATGGGGGAGGGGGGGAAGTCCCTGATCAGAAGGAATTAGGGTCTTTTTTACACTGCCTGGATTGCAAGGGACAAAGATTCCTAAACATAAGCAAGAGATTCCCCAGACTAATCTGGTTTAGCTCTAATGGACACACAGAGTTGACATATTTCAGCAGCTCTATCACTATCTGAAACCTAAAACACAACTCATTTGTGTGTGTATCTGTTTTAATCTTGTAATTAACTCTTTCATTTCTTTTTCCTAGTTAATAAATCTTTAGTTAGTTTACCACAGGATTGGCTATAATCATTGTCCTTGATGCGAAATCAAAGATGTAAATTGACCTGGCATATAAGACTGGTCCTTTGGGACTGGGAGCAACCTGAATATTTTGTAATCTTTGGTGAAAAGTGAGCATGTATCACAGAGTCAAGCTTGCCAGCATGGCATGATAGATCGATCTGTCCCAAGGGAATGTCTGTGACTCCTTGTTAAACCTGTGTAGTGTCTGAAGAGTTTACATTAGTGACTTGGGTGGTAAAATCTGAGCATAGAATTCACAACCAAATTTGAGTCTGTGTCTGCTTCTTAAAATCTGCCCTGAGTTTGGTATTCTCATGGTGAGTCATTCCAGGCAGTGCGATATTCCTATTAGAATATGTAACACAAAATTCAAAATTGTGAAATGAACAGCAGTTTTTAAAAATTTCTTTACAAAACTGTCAACATGCTGTGAATTTTTGTCAGAACATTTTTTGGTTTCTCTCTGAAATAAGATTTTAGCAAACTTGAGACTTTCATGGGACAAGGTGAGTGAGATAATATCTTTTACTGGAGCAACCTCTATTGGAGAGAGAGACAAACTTTCCAGCTTGTGCAGAGCTCTTCTTCAGGTCCTAGCAAGGTCCCAATTTTGATGGGAAAAAAGCTCTGTCAAAGTCTGACCAGCTGTAGTGAGCAGTCCTGTGGTGATTCGTTCATCATGGTCACAACACAGGGAGACCCTGTTTAGTGACAATAAGTACACAACCCATGTTTTAATTAATCTGGAAGCTAGAAAACCAGAAAACTACAGTGCTGTAGTCTGATCACCTCAGTAAAGAATCTCCTTAATATTAATTACAAATTAAATCTGTCTCTTCTTTCCTGTGAGGGATATTACCCTATGTACTGAATCTTGTTAAAGATATTGGGAAATGCCAACCCCAACCATTTAAAAATAATAAGGTTTTAAAAAATAATAGGGCTTTTTCAGTGCCTTCGGATTTCAGAGTCTTTAGGGAAACAGTTTCATACAACATTTTAACACATAAGAGTAAAACCATCTTCCCCTTATCCAAGTTTAATATTGCATCATGGAAAAGTAGCAGCTATACTCATATATGGCCAATATATTCATGAGGGGAAGAAAATAAATAATTGTACACCTCTAATTTATGGACTTCATACTCCTCCCTCTTTCCCCAGAGTAAATCTGTTGAAGTCAGTGATCTTGTAGCAGTGTCAGCCCATATATCTTCACTCTTCTGTTAATTCATTCCCAATACAATGCTACAAACTGATTCTGATGTAGTTTGATTTTTCCTTGGAAAACTAGCATTTCCCTGAGATACCTTTCTTTGTTCTTTGGCACATCACTGACTTCAGAGGAGTTGCACTGGTATATATGAAAAGATAATTTGGTGCAATTGCCAAAAACGAGGGCAGTGTGTAAACAATGCACTTCTACATTTGAATTGTTACATTTACAGTTGCATTGCAGTTGCCAATAAAAGCCATTTCTGTCAGTTGTTCCTAAATTAAGCATAACAATTCGCTCCTGGCAGCAACTTGGCATATGAGCCTTGGCAAGTGATTAGTCAATAGTATGACTTAATCTGTTTTGGTTATGTAAATATTGCCAGCAGCTGAAAGAGTGCCTGTTGAAAAGTAACTTGCCTCTGCAAGGTTGCAAAACACTGCTGGGTGCATATTACCAAGTATTTTCTGTGAATAGTCATTGGAATTTTTAACAGATTCTCTGGCTAAGTTTGCTGTCCTGAATTTCCATGTGCTTGAATTTTGCTCGTAAGAAACATCTGAAAATTGCTTTCACACCTGGAACCTGATGATAAAAATTTTCTGACCCCCAATCAAAAGGCAGTAACAAAGCCAAGTGAATTGTGACCAGTCACAGCTAAGCAGTCAACATCACTAGTCAGTGCCTTGGTGGTAGACCCAAGTCATCTTTACTAGACCACACTGACTCTTGAACAAAAGTGCTTTGGGTTTCTTTTCAGCAGGTAGGAAAACTGTAAAGTGGGTCTGTGACAGACTCACCACAGTGGTGTGACGTGCCCTTTCTGACTGTCCCAAGGATTATCTTTGTTTGTCAGTGCACCCTCTTCTGGTGGTGCCTTGCCACCGTCACTTCTGTCCCTCCAGCCATGCCACATTATGTGCTCCCCCGGGGCAATGCCACATTCCGTTAGTGCAGCCACTTCCCCAATGGTGAGATGTGGGGTGGGGGAGACCCAGGCCCACTCATTACTCCTCATCCTGGCCCAGGGACCCCATAGAGGGTCACTGCTTGGGGTGCCCCTCAGACTTCTCTCATTACCTTTCCCTGGGTCACTTCCCCACAGCCCCTGTACTGTCTTTGCCTTTGCTTGAGGACCTCAGCTTGCAGATCCTTGCAGCCTGCCAGGAGTTGCCTTTACCTCTCTGTGTCTGTGCCTGTGCCTGCAGCACTGCTCTGTCCCAGGTGCTTGCTGCCCGGTGTCTGCAAAGCACCCAGTCCTCCCCCCTCCTGAACTCCCAAGGAGTGAGCAAAGCTGTTCTGCTCTGCAACCCTTCTTATATGGGCCAGCTCCTCTCTGATTGGCTGCCTCCTGTGCAGCCTCCCATGACTACTAACCCCTTAGAGCCCAGTGTGGGGCAGGTGCCCCATTACAGGGTCTAATAATACTTAACTTGTGTCTTTTTCCTCTTTACACAACAAAAAATATGAGGAAACCATCTGAGCACGTTGGGGTCCAAGTAACCAGGCTTGCTGAATATGAACAAATATACACGGCATAGTTAGAGACATACTGCTGCTGTGACTGGTTTCTGGTAGCTTCAGCCACATGGAACACAGTAAGCACCACTAGAGGGCTCACAAGTGACTGATAGTGAGGTTAGCCTATTTCTACTACTGCATTAGCAATGACATATTGATAAGGTGACCAGATATCCCATTTTTAAAGGGACAGTCCTGTATTTAAGCCCTCCTGCAGGTGTCCTGACTTCTTCTTAAAAATGGACAAATTGTCCCATATTTTCTGTCTCTCCACATCCCCAGGCCCTGCTGCTGGCTGGATCCCTGCTTGTCAGCCACCTGCCCACGAGCAATGAGTGTGTGTGGGAGGGGGGTGGGGAGAGTTCCAGTAGCTGATGATGAGTGTGGGTGTGCAAGGCTGGTGGCAGGGTGAAGATGAAACATGTAGGGCCAGCTGCTTCCCCTGCTGTTCCCTCAGCACAGCCCCCACTGCATGCCCGCTCTCTGTCAGCAAGGCCTCGACCACTTCTCCATTCCATTTCCGGCCAGCATTGGCTGCATACCAGGAGCTGCGGTGGCTGTTGAGTGCGGACTGGCACTGTGAGAAGAGCCAGCCCCTGGCTAGAGTGCTGAGTTCACCAAAAGCCTGGCCAGCAGGCTCCTTCCTTCCCCCACTGCCTCAGGCTGGGCTGGCACCCAGGGAAAACCCAAGACCCCCTGGCTCCAGGTGCTGCCTGGGAGAGCTGAGCCCTGCATGTGCCAAAGCCCTGTCCAGCACTGGTACAGGGAAGTCTCTCCACCCCTCAGCTAAGCTCTGGATTGGCAGGGTAGGGAGGTGATTTCCAGCTTGTTCCCACCCCAAACCTGCAGGCGTCACAGCAGCCTGCAGGGCAAGGGCTTAGCACCTTCTTCAACCCCCACCCTCTCTCCTGAGTCATGCCCCAAGGAGTCTGGATCTGCTCTGTCTCTTGGGCACAATCTCCTCCTGAGCCATCCCTATGGACTCACTGAAGTCCCTACAGCCAGGTTCCCTGGGTCCTGGAGCACAGTGCATCCTAGGGCTTCACCCCTTCCTGTACATGCAGTAGCCAGAGGGACAGGAGTTGGCTGGGGTGTGCCAGGGGCCAGCAGCAGCGCGCAAGTGTTAGCTGCCTTTCAACATTGTGTGGGCAGGAAGGGACATTCTACTTCCAGCCACAGTGGATAAGGGAGAGAAGACGAGATGAGCTCTGCAAGAGGCACAGGCCAGGTCATCTCATCCCTCCCCTCCTTCTCACCTGCAGCTGGAGCAGCTCCTGTCCCTTCCCTCCCACACTGTGCTGAAAGGCAGCTGTTGGCCATATTCTGGTGTGAACCCTGACAGAAATCTGGAGAAGGGCACGTGACTCTGCAAGCCTCCACCCATGTGTTGCCTCAGGAAGATGTGGCGCAAGGTACACCTCTCCCTGTATGAGGGGCTGGAGGGGAGGGGTGGGAGGGAGATGGTAAAGGTGTATGTATCACTTCTCCATGTATGAATCCTAAAGCCTTAAAGATAAGAAGGTAAATCAAAAGAATCCAAATACGCAGTATTTCTTTTTAATAGGGCCTCAGTTAACTTGATGTTAATTTGAAAGTTTGTACTGCATAGTTCTGATTGATTGCCATTTAGTTCACTTTAATACAAGTAATTTTACCAGGTGTCCTCTATTCAGCATAGGGAAATATGGTCACCCTACATACAGACAGTTTCTCATTGATGCTAAGGCCAATCTACATCATCTAGCAGTGTAAAGGAGCCTCAGAGTGGATGTCATCCTTGTTTGAACCCATTTAAGCACTCTCTTTCAGTGCCAGAGTAATGTAAATGAAATTCAGGGGCAGTGTTCAGTCCACTGGCTGGGAGGCATTTTGGCTGAACACCTGGGGACCATTCCACCCTACACTCCCTCATCCCCTACCTTACCATGGGGTAAGCAGAGACCAAAAGTCCTACTACCCACATGTGCACGTCAAAAAAGCTGACTTGCTCCCAGTCCATGGGGGGAGAGGGGGAGAAGCAATTCTCACAGGGCCCGGTGATTGTAAAGGTCCCAGGGCCCCCGGTCACTGCTGTCACTGTGGTTAGAATTGAGCCCCCCACTGCATGCTATAGCTGGCTCTGAGGGCCACAGAGGGGCACTGGGGACTGGCTGTTTCTGCCCTGCTCTTTCTGGAAACAAGGAAGCCCCCCTCCCCACCCATCGCCCAGGAGCCCAGCAATCCTGTTGGCTCCCCTGCTTCCTCCTCATGGCCATCCCTGCTTCCCTGCCAGAACTAGCAGTATAAGGGCCCCCAAACCAGTATAGAACACGATACCACATACTGGCTGCTGCAGCATTCCACTAATGTTCCACCGATCCACTGACACTCCACTGAAAAACTCAGTGCCTCTCTGTGAAAATTTGGTTTTGTGATTCTATTATCTATAGGAATTGTAAGACACACAAAGCAAAGTTGATATACCTGGTGGATTATTCAGGGAGCTTGTTGGCCCTTTATAGCTGTGATGACAGCACATCACAAAACTTCATTACATTCCAGTGACCCAAACAGTGTGTAGTTAGGACAAGAAAACATTCTAAAGATAACTATAGAAAAGAAGATGTCTTTTAATGAAATATCAAGAACTATTCAATAGAGTCTGCTATCTTGATAATCTCCAGGTGTTCTGCAGTAGCATGAGCTGCACCTGCCTGTTATTTCAATAACAGTCTCCTCCACCAACCTCTCTCTTGTGTTGTAAATGTCCCCTGAAAAGAATCAGAGCAGATAATATTTGATATGTTGGCAAATCCCTTTGGTTGGATATCTGTCATCTTTGTCTGTTTGGGCAGATGTAGTACCATAAAGGTCTCTTGGCAGCCCTTCTCTTAAGGAGTTTGGCTCATGTTTCATTTTTCAGGCTGGTAGAGAGTTTGTAGTTATTAATTATGCATCATCCTTCATCTACTAAGAAATCCATCCCATGAATTTTCTGCTGTAGGATTTAACTTGTGCTGTGCATGCTGGATATTCCTGTTGACCCTCGTCTATAAGCTAAAGATTCAGTGTGTGCTAAGGCCAGTGTGTGCCCAGAAACTCCATAAAGAATTACTTGTATGCTTACTATACTTCAGCCTTTCAGAAGGGACAGTATGTTCTCTTCAAGACCCAAATGTGGGTGAATACAATTGGATAGTAGATACTGGGTCTCTGTCTTTCAGGCATGGACCTTTTCACTAGTATTGACTAGTAATAGCTTTATGATAGGTTGCTAACTACTGAAGTCATCTCCTATTTAGCTAATTGGTGACAGTGATCCATTTTTCAGGTTCAGAAGAATATTTGCCTCAAGGCTCTGAAGGATCTAATATTTAGGAAACAGGCTTCTGAATGCAAATATCCTCTGATTCTGAGATTAGCCTCCTCTGTTTATCAGGCCCTAAAACTGTGCCCCCATTTCCACAAGACTCCGTCTATTCCACAAAGACCTCTCTGTTCCCTTTGCCTAACTACCTGCAGCTCAAAGACATATGCATCCCAACAGGACCTAAGCATTCGAAAGCCTGTTAATGTGTTCCTGTTTCAACCCACATCACACATAACCACATAACCACATAACCTTCAGACTTTTGTGGTATGCCATATGCTCTATTTTGGAAAAACACTGTCATTTCAAATATTATTGTTCCTAGTCCCTAGATGCTACTGTGATGGGCACCTCAGATATTAGCTAGATATCTGAAGTACTGTGATCTGGCAAAAAATTGTGAGTGGTAAACAATTATATCTATCTATCTACCAGAGCTGTGCTATTAGCCAGCGTGATTGTGTTTATTCATTCATAGTCTCCCACTTTAAGGCTATATCTACTCTACAGGCTTCTTGCGCAAGAAGCTTTTTGCAGAAGAGATCTTCTGCAAAAACTTCTTGCGCAAGAGCACGTCCACACTGCAAAAGCGCATCAAAAAAGCGATGCCCTTTTGCGCAAGAGAGCATCCACACTGCATGGACTTTCTCTCGAAAGGAAACTCTGATTGCTATGTACAGAATGGCCACCAGAATGGCCACCAGGCCAAGAGCTCTTGCGCAAAAAGGAGTTATTCCTCGTAGAAGGAGGAATACCTACACTGGAAAAACCCCTCTGTTCTTTCGTTTTACTTGCGCAAAAACGGGCTTGAGGTGTAGACGCTCCACGGGTTTTTGCGGAAAAACGGCCATTTTTGCACAAAAACTCTGACGTTTAGACCTAGCCGAAGAATTGCGTTGGCACTTTTTCACGGTTTACTGACTGGTAATTAGAGACTTATCAGAATAGCGTTGCAGCCAGATACCATGGTAATGGACACACCACACTCTACACATGCAACAATTTAGGTACTCAGGTGTTTTAAATTATCTACTTAATTTGCATTTCATTTTGTAAAATTAATCTATTGCTTTTTTCTGTTCTGAGCCTTCTGAGCAATAGGATCTTTTATGTTTATAGCAGTCAGATAAGTTAGCTAACATAAAATACTCTTGCTTGAATGTTGTAAAAAAATAACTTTTTTCTTAGAATTCAGAACACTAAAATACAAGAACTCAAACCAGAAAGAGACAAAACAGGCTGAAAACAGAGCGGTACAAATCAATTCACCTGTACTCTTAGTTGGCTTTCTGTAGAAATGACTTTGATCACACACTTCTTAAAAGAGCCCACAAGCCTGTAAACAGGATCAAGAACCCCTTAGGATTTAAAGTGATAGCTTGTAATTTTTCCATTATTTTCTCTACACCATAGGATCTATATAAAATTAGAGTATCATAAGTTTAAGATACAGCCTCACTGTAAAAAATTCAAATTAATCGTTTGTTTCTCTGTTCTCTCAGAATTTAGGTGGCCCCAATCCAGATTTCCAAGATATAGTTCTTAGTAAATATTCAAATAAACTTAAAGAAAAACCAAAACAACATTAACATATGCAGAAACAATTGAAAATATACAGTTAATTTGCTAATCAAAGATATGTGACAATTCTACCACTCACTGTTACATCAGAGAATAACATTACACTCTGATTTTCAGAGTTTCTGAGCACCGCACCTGCTCCTCACTCTGAACTTATAAAGTATGAACTTGAAAAAATGGAAATGAACGAATATCACAAAGATAAGTATTATAGGACTCCCAGAGGCCCCAGTAAGAATTGGTGTCCCTTTAATGTCACTTTGGGAAAATGCAAGGTTTTTTTCTCTCTCTACCCTTCAGGTCTTGGGTCCTGATTCCGAAAGCACTTAAACACACATGCAATCACATCCCTTTACAGCTAAACATATGCTTTGCTCCCATAAGTGCTTCACTGAATCAAGGCCTTTGTGTTGCAATGAAGAAAAGGTACATTTCATGTTGCACCTCACAAGGAGTCCTTTTTTCATCTCTTTTACAGGGAGCAGGCCTGAACTCTGATTTTATCCTCAGAATTCGTTTTATTAATTATTTTTCAAGCCTAATGCCTAAACTTAGGTTTCAATGTCCTGGTGTAGGAGTATAATTAAAAGAGGCCCAATTTTCATAACTCCTGAGCAACTCCATTTCCTGTGAAGCGTAATATATTACTCTGTTGATGCATTATATGGGTTTTGCAACCTCCTTGGAAGCATCCAGATGCCACTTTCAAAAACCATTGGCCTTTCCAATGGATTATGATCTGGTCTAATGAGATTTGTTATTAGAAGGCTAAAGTCTTGTCTTGTTTTTCACCAGCTTGCTTTAATTGTGCGCTATCTCCCTTTTATCAAATACTGCTGAAGTTCATGTATTTATAACCATGACTAACAACCCGCATGCACATTCTTGCTGTGATTTATTGTGCAGTTGTTTTGCATTCCTGAAATGTAAAATAAACATACAAGGAAAAGCAAGATACAAGATATTTATTTTTTAAAAACAAAGCATGGGGAATGATTCCTTCAAGCAGACTATTCCATCCATAAATATCTTCACATATGTATATTAATCAGTCTGTTCATTCAGTTCTGATACAATTTTAAAAAATCATATTTCTGACGAGTTTCTCCTGAGATTTGCAAGCTATTTTAATGCAGCAAAGATATAAATCATGCTTTGTAATTAATGTATCACTCATTTTTTCAACAATGCACAGCCCAGCCTGAAAGCACAGGCAGTAATAGGGCATCTCAGAACACATGATTTTCTTCCTGTTTCGACTTTAGATTCAAAATGGCTTTGCTTGCAGTTTCTTTCAATTCCCATTGAGGTCAGTGGAAATTGGATCAAGTCCTTAATACTTAGCATCAACAGTCATATTTATATATAATCACCACTTCAGTATCCTCCAATCTTTTAATAATGCATGCACTAGGATAGAGATGTAAGCAAAGTATTGTATAAAAGAAACAGAGTTCAAACTCAGCTATGGAAAGATCTTGTGATGCCCTGGTAACATCAGGATAATCAACGATTATCAATGGTCTAGAAAGATGATGTTTTCCAAACTCTTCCTTGACTATCCCTGCTGATTGCAGTTGTGTCAGTAACACATGGGGAGAGAGAAATCATCTAAAGTAGGCAGGTTCCAAGCCTCTTAAGATTTTATTGGGAAAAAAATTCTATCCAGCAAATGACAGACAGTGCAGACCACCAAGCTGTGGTGCCACATATTTCTGTTAAGAAACTCCACTTAACCAGCGGTGACCTATTTATTGGATAACTTCAGTTTCCAAAGTGATTTAAGTTGCAGCCTCATATAAAGTATATGGTTAAAAGCCGTGGATCATGGTAGCATGATTTGTATCCAAAAGAAATGGTTACAGCTTACTGGCCAGACATAGATGAAGGAAAATCATGCTTGGTCTAACAGCACCTTGGGATCTAACACTATCCATATTATGAAACCTAGTAGCAAATGACAAGCACACACCCTCATGCTGAAGACACTATAGGTCCAGATTCTCAAAATCATTTAGGGGTCCTATCTTTCACTGAGAGTACTGGGATTTTGGTGGCTAAATATCTTTGAGGATTTGGGCCTTCTCATTTATCTTACTAATACCAGCCCTATATACACATTGCACGAGAGGCCAGACAAAGCCCCATATGACCGAACCCTTGGGGTAAAAGGACAATTGCCTGCAACTCCCACCCCCAGATCTGTTTGAGTGTAAAGAATACTTACTAAAGGGCATCTGTAATAGAGTGGCCTGTGCCTTTAAGGGCCAGAGGCCTGAGACCAGCCAGCCCTGTTCTCTAATCACATGCAGCTGAGAAGGGGACCTCTAAACAACTGTGGGAAGGGAGAGAGATACACCAACTGAGAACAACTTCCTGTCTTCAATGAGAAGCTGGTGGAAGGCACTGGCTCCTGCAGTTGTCCCTGAAGAAGGAGATGCCTGCTGGGAAGCCCTAGGAGCTGTGGTTGAGCAAAAAACCTCCTCTGGAAGTTTTGTTTTCTATTTGTGAGGGGTGTGGTTTGTTTGTTTGTTTGTTTGTTTGTTTGAACAATAAACAGAGCCTGCAGACAAGGGCTAAAGATTTATTTGGATGTTTCTGCCTATTCCTCTGGCCAGTGAGGAAGTTACCAGGTTACAGTGTCTCCCTCTGTCCGCTAGTATTGACAGGTGAGTCAATAATGCTCCTCATCAGCTATAGTTCATGCAGACTATGAAGTTCTGCTGGTATAACCATGCTAACTAGGAGGGTGAAAATATCACAACTCTAAGCCCACATAGCATTGGCGCCAAAACCTCTGGTGCAGATGTAGCTATGCTGACAGAAGAGTGCACCTGCATTCTGTTGGCTTTGCTAACGTTGTTCCGGAAGGTGGTTTAGCTATGCAGGCAGAACTCCTTCTGTTGACTTACTCTGCATCTCCACCAGGAGCATAGGTATACTGGCACAAGCTTCTGTAGTGTACACAAGCCCACACATACTTTAGGAGGGATTTGGATCTGGAAAGGCTGTTGGCACTGGCAGGACATTCTTAATGATTGGGGCAGTGTGGAAGAAGGTCCAGGTAGGCCTGTGATATAAAGAAATGAAAGGGGTGTATGACACTGTGCCCCCATATTTTTTATGGAAATGTGTTTTTGAATATGAATATGCAAAACTCAAATGGGGAGAGCTTGTAATCCTCAATATGTGTATATTCTATTTGTATGTGTGTATCATTCCTGTATTTGGAGTTAGAAATATGTAGTATAAACCTGTCTATTAATCTAGGTGTGCTGGGGAAAACCATCAGTGATACTTAAGAAATTTAGGGTATGTCTAGACTGCATCCCTCTGCCGACAGAGGGATGCAGTCTAGACATACCCTTAATGGCCCAGTACTCAAGACAACAGTGTGTGAATAATCTTGTTTTCCTGTGAGCCTGGACTATGGTTGATCCTATAAAGATATGTGACCATGCCACTTGGTGCTGGAATCCATCTTGAATTTTGTACCTTTTCCACAGGGCATGGGGAATTGAACAAACTTCCTACCCTGGGGAAATTCTATATAAGAAATGGGAAGAAAACAATTATTGGCTTCAGATGGTCTCACACACTGCTCCCCGCCCTGAGAGGAAACATGAAAAGACCTAGGAAAAAAGACCTCTAACAAAAGGGGTGGAAATAAACTGGTGGACCCAGGTCAGAAAGAACAGCTTTGGCTTGAAAAAGACTTCACCTGAAGTAAGAACTAGAGTGAGAAATTATGATTTGTAACAACTTATCTTAGTATATTAGGCTTCACTGACATGTTTAGCATTATCTTAGCTTAGTAACTTTGATCTGTCTGTCATTACTTGCAACAACTTAAATCCTACTTTTGTTTATTACTAAACCCAGTGTAAATAATTGACACGCAGCTGTGCATATCTCTCTTTCATTGATAAATGGAGTGAACAACATATGAGATTGCTCTGTATAAAACTTGTATGCAGAATAAGACCGATTTATCTAGGGTTTTGGTCCTATAAGGGCTGTGCACTTAGATGATGTGTCAAGTCCCTGTGACTGAGCCTTTCTAGAGCAGAGTTATTGTCTGTGTTATTCTTCTGTGGGCTGTGACCTCAACTATGTGTATTTGCTGGGGGAAACCAGAGTTCCTGACTTGGTAGGACAGGGTGGGGGGTGCCCTAAAGGGCAAGTAGGTGGCTAAGTGATAGGATCAGCCTACCATGTGACATTTTCAAGGGGATCACAGTGACTCAACCCATCACAGGATGTTGAGGCTGGTTTCTCAGTAGGAGCAGAGGAAAATATGAAGAGATAGCAGGTCAGAGATGTAGACAAGCTGCACAATGTATAGCCTCAGAAGAAAGAGCAGACAGGTGATTAGGGGATGGACTAGTGATTTGACTGATTCTTTCACCTTTCTGAAGAGCTATGCCAGAAGCAGCTACAAGCTTAGCCTTTAGATATTAATAATGAAATACCAACTAAAAACAAATCCAAATCCTCCTCTAGTTTTAATAAGATAATAATACACAATTTAATCCAAGATCTGAAACAATCCCAGATAAATTTTTGGCAACTGGGATTACTGAAGTATATCAAACCAAAATTCTGGATCTGAACACCAAACTTTGGGGGAGGGGAGAGGGGAAGTCAAAATCCAGACCCAAACTTTGTGGCATTCAAATCTTGAGGGTCAAATGTTGCTCCTATTTGCACCCATAACACTAGTGGGACTGCAGATATAATATGCTAGAGTGGCATCCAAAAACTGTTTCTTCACGTTTCTCCTCCACATACGAGGGGGAACTCAGGGAAGTCCCTGCATTTTATGAAATCCCTTCTTTCTCTGGGCACTGCTCAAGTGACATCTCAATTACCCACCAGGGGAAATAAAAAAACAAATTGAAAGAGCCAGACTAATACCCAGAAACCATCTACTTCAAGATAGGCTCAAGAAAACCAACAATAGAACACCACTTGTTATCACCTATAACCCCCAACTTAAACCCCTCCAATGCATTATCAGTAACCTAAAACCTATACTGGAACAGGATACTACACTCTGAGAGGCTCTGGGGGACAGACCCATAGTCTCCTAGGGTATGTCTACACTAGCCCCCTAGTTCGAACTAGGGAGGCTAATGTAGGCATTCGAACTTGCAAATGAAGCCCGGGATTTAAATATCCCGGGCTTTATTTGCACGTTCCCGTCTGGTCTCCATTTTTAAATGCCACTAGTCCAGACTAACTGCCCGCGGCTACACGCGGCAGTTAAACGGTAATTCGAACTAAGTTCTTAGTTCGAATTACCTGTTACTCCTCCTTAAAAATGGAGACCGGACGGGAACATGCAAATAAAGCCCAGGATATTTAAATCCCGGGCTTCATTTGCAAGTTCGAATGCCTACATTAGCCTCCCTAGTTCGAACTACGAGGCTAGTGTAGACATACCCCTATAGACAACCACTTAACCTCAGGAAGATTCTTACCAACAACCACAGGACATACCACATTAATATCAACCCTGGAACTTTCCCTTGCAACAAATCCCGTTGCCAACTTTGTCCACATATTTACTCTGGTGACACCATCACTGGACCTAACCATGTCAGTTATATGATCAAGAACACATATTCCTGTTCATCCAGAAATATAATTTATGCCATCATGTGCCAACAGTGTCCTTCTGCTATGTATGTTGGACAGACTTCTCAGACACTTCGCCAAAGAATTAATGCCCACAAATCAGGCATCAGACATCTTCACAAGGAAAACCCAGTTGCTTTTCATTTCAACCTACCTGGACATAGTCTTAACGACCTTACTACATGCATCTTACTTCAAAGAGACTTTAACACCAGATTACAGAGGGAAACTTCAGAACTTTCTTTCATGCTTAAATTTGACACTTTACAAATGGGCCTTAACAAAAATGCTAATTACCTTAACCATTACAAAGACAGCTTCCCCACTTATCACCCCGATTAGCCATTCATTGACTCATAAATAGCTATTCTCTCCCTCCTTCCCTCTCTCTCACCCCAGCTTCTGTACTAAATCTGATTTGTCAGTTTAATAATGTGTTCACTTTTTTCATTGTATTCCTTTGGTATATATGGTCATGCCAATTCTCTTCCAGAATATAATGATCTGAGGAAGTGGGTCTGGCCCACAAAAGCTCATCACCTATTAAACCATCTTGTTAGTCTTTAAAGTGCTACATAGTTTTTCCTTTTGTTTTAGCAAGATCAGACTAACACGGCTACCTCTCTATTACTATTCTCCAGAGAGGACTGACTTATCACTGTGGCTCAAATACTTCTGAAGGGAAAATACATAAGGTATCTTCCAAAAATACTCCTAGGAAAGAATATTCCGGAACCACATATATTGCCTAGACACATGTTCCATTCAAATGACATATGTTTAACACTATGCTATATTGTCCAGTACAGTCCCATGCAATTCAGTAACAAAGTCCAAACATTTCCAAAGAGTGGCACAAACAGAAAACAAAACATTACCAGAGAGTAGCATACAACATCAGCTTATTTACCTTAATTATAGTTATGAGAAAGGAATTTTGTTTAAAAAAGAATACCAAATAACTCCCATTACATGGTGGTTTGTCACAAGTTAAAGGGGAAAAAATATATAGGAACCCTTTCTTAAAATATAGACAGCATATCACTGCAATTGAGAGTTGAATCTGCCATACAAGGTGCAGCAAACTCTCTTATGAAAGCATCTGTAGAGTGAAACAAATGAAGTGGCTGCTTGGTATTAACATAATCAAGCCTTTGCCTTGGTAAGAACAAAACAATGCACCACAGGTCCAACATTACTGGAAATCTGTGAAATAAGCGGTTTTTTTTCCTCTGTTCACTTTCATACTAATTGTTTGGAAGAGAAAACCTCCTTGGAAAAGGAAATCAAGAGCATTTCACCATCTCTACTAGTGTTGCAATAACAGGAAACAAAATTCCTATATAGGGAGCTCAGCAGATAAGAACTGAATGGTAGTTTATTTGTTTTATAGCTAATGGCAAATGTTACTAAAGAAAAACAAATGGCATGCCTTTCTAATTGATAGTGTGCCCAGTGCTTGAGCAGTGCCCTGTTTATACTTTCTGCAGGTGAGGAGAGGGTGGGAGAAAGGTGGCATTTAGCCATCTTTCTGCTCCAACAAAACTTAAACCCAGTTCAGTTACAGCTGCTCTGAGTTACATCCACTTACAGCTAGCCGCTGCAGGAGGCAATGATCTGGTTTAAGACCCTCTACTATAACACTGGTATATCCCAGATGAGAAGGAATGGGTGACTTTGAGTAGGCTATGCCAGTTTTGCATCACGCAGGGATTTCTCTCTAGTGGGGAGGAGGAGAGGCTAGGAGGAGGAGGAGGAGAGATCCTCAGAACCCCCTTCATGGCAGTATTCCAGATGAACAAATGGAGGAAGATTTTAGTGAATTAAGTATGAAATGGAGTAATCTCCTCGTTATTTGTCTTGGGGCTAAATTCAGTTTGTGCTAGACTGTTACCCACATTTTCATTTAAAAAAAAAGGGGTTGTAGCATTGTATCAGCAACATATAACTGTAATGTTAAAGTTGTCAAGGGCACAGCACAATTTTTTCCACATCTGGGTAGGGAACAGTTGAAGATTTTGGTACCTGGGAGACATTTTGGGGTTGTTGATAAACACACCAGCCAGATGGTTCTGCTCAATCTGTCATCAGTGAAATAATGAACAAAACTGACATAAAAATGATCCCTAGTCATCATCCCCCTAACACTTGATGGAGTCATTTTAATCATTGCAACACCATTGAATGTAAAAACACTACCAGATCGGAATGCTTTACTCTGGCTTTGCACTAGTTTAAATGACTATGAAAGGTTCAGGACAATAGTGACCCCAACTCATAATATAATGTCTGTGAGTGGAGGTTGAGGGGAGGCAAAGAGAAGTTATTACTAGTAGGCTACGTCTAGACTGCACCCCTTTTCCGTAAAAGGGATGCAAATTAGACACATCGCAATTGCAAATGAAGCGGGGATTTAAATCCCCTGCTTCATTTGCATAAACATACTGCCGCTTTTTCCGGCTCGAGCTTTGCCGTAAAAGCGCCAGTCTAGACGCGGATCTTTCGAAAATAAAGCCTTTTCCGAAAGATCCTTATTCCTTATTTTAAGAGGAATAAGGATCTTTCGGAAAAGGCTTTATTTTCCGAAAGATCCCGTCTAGACTGGCGCTTTTTGCCGGCAAAGCCCGAGCCGGAAAAAGCGGCAGTATTCATGCAAATGAAGCGGGAAGATTTAAATCCCCGCTTCATTTGCAATTGCGCTGTGTCTAATTTGCATCCCTTTTCCGCAAAAGGGGTGCAGTCTAGACACAGCCGTAAGCTCTAGCTCATAGAAGCATGCGCTGACTGTTTGTCATATGTTTGTACAGTACCTAGCACGACAGAGCCCTGGCCTCTAGATTTTACTGTGACAGGTTGGATCACAGAGATCCCCTTGAGATTGTCACCTGATGGGCTGATCATACCGCTGAGCCTGCCTCCCTGACCTCTGCCCCCCCCCCCGTCCTGCTCAGCCAGAAGCTCTGATATCCCCCAGCAAAAGCACAGAGTTGGGGTAACAGCTCCCCCCCCCCCAGCAGAATAACACTGACACTTATAGCAGCTCAGCTCTGAAAGGGCTCAGTTACAGGAACTTGTCAGCACTCAGGAGCGCAGCCCCAATTGTACCAAACTCCCAAATAAATCTGTCTATTCTGTATAAAAGTTTTACACAGAGAACGCTGTGGGAAAGGAAAGAGGGTACAGTGGGAAAGGGCCCTATCAATGGCAATTATTTACACTGGGTTTGATAATAACAAAAGTGATTTTATTAAGTATAAAAAGCAGGATTAAAGTGATTGCAAGTAATGACAGACAGATCAAAATAAACAAAATATGCCAGCTAACCCTAATACACTAAGATAAATTACAAATCATAATTTCTCATCTTGTTTCAGGTAAAATTCTTCAGGCCAGAGCTGAACTTTTTTTCTGACCTGGGTCTAACAGCTTCTCTCCCAGTTAGAGTTATTTGTTTCTAGGTCTTTTCCTGTGTCCTCTTGTTCCAAGGAGCAGTCTGTGAAGCTAGCTGAAGACAATCATCATTTACTTAAATAGGATTTCCCTAAGGCAGGAAGTCTCTACCATTCCCCAACCTTGTAGAAAAATATCAAATTCAAGATGAATTCCAGCACCTGGTGGCATGATCACATGATTTTATAGGATCAATCACAGTTTAGATTTACAGGAAAAACGGACTATTCACAGATTCTTGACTTGATCACTGGACCATTAAGTTCCTCAAGTAGCACTTACAGATCTAGATTAATAAACAGGTTTATACTTTATATTTTAATGTCACATACAAAAATGATTTATGCACAAATAAAATATACACATTCAGTAGATTACAAGGTTTTCAATTATGATCACATGCCACATTTTGCATAAAGCATATTTGAGTTATGCATATTCATATTCCAAAATACATTTCCATTAACAGTATGGGAGAGCAGTGTCACAGCTACCACAAAACAAATAAATAGTAATAATAGGATCCCAGTTCATACAAAAGACACACACATACAATTGGGACAAATAGTGAAAGAACAGATTCCAGTATAACCTTCTGTTTCCAAATACTCATCACTTTCCAAAACATAGCTACATCTCATCCCTTTCACCTCTGGTCCCTGCACATGTGGTGTACCTCTGTGAGGAAAGGAAGGCTCAGTCTATCTACATGGATACTTTAATAGCCCTCCTTATCACTGATAACGGTGTTCCTTGTGGCTTTTTTTTTTCTTTCTCCCTCCCCTTCACTCCTGCAGGAACCAGGCCCAAATTAAGCATTTCAGAATAGCTCTTTGACATGACTACACCTGTATTATAAAATACAGTGCTGGCCTGACCTATTGGAAACTGGTTACAACTAGGCAAGCTATTAACAAAATGACTACATCTCATTCTACATGAGCTAAATTAGCATTTTCATTTGCAACATGAAGCCGTGTTGACAAACAATAGCTGAAGATATGTAGCGCAGTTAACTAGGAAAGGGGGAAAGCACTATCTGACTACAGAAGTATGGCAAAAATAATTGTTATTAAGAAACACAATGATCCATGAAAAATGAGACCTATATTTATTTTTTACCAAGCAGCTTTGAAGAATGATGCTTTTGAGGTTCAGCACATAATTATATGGAGAGTTAAGCTATGAGGCTTTGAAAAAGAACTGCAGTCTAAGAAACAGGTTGGAAATGCATTTGTGATTTGACTCAGGACTGAAGGCAGGATTCACATCCATCTCCTCTGACCTGAACCCCTGGGTTTCACACATATTCCACTTTCCTCATATTTCCCCTTCCCCCCCAAATATGCATGCTTCCTATCATTACCAACAAGACAACCCATGTGGATAGGAAAAAATACTCTGTTCTCTCTGAATAGCATGTTGTTTCAGGGTATCAACTTGAAATGTTGGTATCAAAGGAGAGTTCTACTAACTTATTTTTAGTTAATGACCATTAATCTTGTTACCCTACAGATATGCCAAAACAAACAAGTCCTTTTGTTCATTCCCAAAGAAAGAGTAGGAAAGAATAATTGTGTGGTAGCTATGCAGACAGTTCCGGTGGTATAAAAGTGACAAAATTATCCTGTTAATGTCAGATGTAACTGGCAAGTGGCGGAGGATGGGGGGGGGCAAGTGTGTGGAGGGAGTTCAATACCATAGTAGTTATGAATGGGAAGAATTTGGAATTATCTTCCCTGCCCGTAAAATAAAGCAAAGCAATGACAGCTCTTTGCTTAATATGATATGGATACTGAGAAAGTTCACTCTGTGAACTACAATATTGATCCGGGGCCCCATCTTCGATAAAGTAAGTTTGCCCTTTTGTCAAAGATAGAAGACCCTGAAATCAGCTATCAGCCAATTCAAGGCACTTATATGGCTTCCATTTTTGTAGTATCTTCACAGTCTTTAATGTGGCTATCCTGACAATATTCCTATGGGATAGGGGAATATTATTATCCATATTTTGCAGGTGGGAAACTGAGACCAGATATACTAAAGACATGCCTACACTGCAAGAAACAAATGTCAGCAGCAAATCTCAGAGTACATGTATACACACTTGGGTTCACAAGGCATATGCTAGAGCACTAAAAATAGCCATGTAGATGTTCCAGCTCTTTATGAAGCCCAGGTAGAGGGGTGATTCTGCCCATGCCGGGAACCTCTATCTGTAGCCTCACAGCCCAAGCCTGTAGGCCTGGAATCTGACTCTTGCTGCCATTGGGTTGGGTTTTTTTTGCAGTGCCCCTAAAATATTGTGAAGTAATGATAGTTCTTTCTTTAATGTGATATGAATATTGAGACTGTTCCTTGTGAACTGTAATATGGACACGGGCCCCCTGTACAAGACATACTATTAGGGCATGTTTACACTAGGAAATTATTTTGAAATAACTTATTTTGAAATAATAGCTCCCAAAATAACTATTTTGAAATAGCGTGTCCACACCACAGGGAAGCCTCGAAATTAGTCCGAGGCAGGCTCCCTTAGAGTACATGTACACTGCAACACTATTTCAGGATACTGGAGTATCCCGAAATAACTATCCCATGTCTTCACTGAAAGCTCGTTATTTTGGGCTTGCTATTCCGATGTCCCTGTAAACCTCATTCTACGAGGAGTAAGGGACCTTTTGGATTGCAGTCTATTTCGAAATTTGGTACTGTGTAGACAGCGCCAAATGATGAAAAAAGCTATATTGAAATAGCATGGAAATAAGATATGCAATTTGCATTGCTCATATTGCATATCTTATTTTGAGTTATGGTGCAGTGTAGACGCACCCTTAATCTGGATGCGCTACCTCGACTTGGAGCTCTAGGAAGCACTAGGGAGTAATTAGTCTGAATTACTCTGGGGAGTAGTGGAGCATCTACACTACTGCTGTTTCGAAATAGCTATTTCAGAATAAGCATTATTCCTTGTGGAAAGCAGTAGTTATTATTTCGAAATAACCAGCCCATTACTTCAAAATAACAGGCTTGGTAGTGTGGGCACTCTGCTTGTTATTTCGAAATAAGGGGAGTTATTTTGAAATAATTCCCTAGTGTAGACCAGGGCTAAGTGACATGCTGAAGATCACAGAGAAAGCCTGTGGTAAAGCGGGAAACTGGAGTGATGTCTCCAAAGTGTCAAGCGAGGGCCCTTTCCCACTGCACCCTCTTTCCTTTCCCACTGCACTCTGCTTTCTCTCCAGCTTTTCTTTGCTGACTATTAAAGGGCATTTGTGCAGCTAGTGCTGTTTCTAGCTTCAGCTGGGTACAGAGGAAGGTAGGTGGAAGCAGCTTGGTGGTTAGCTCCTAGTCCTACAGTTTTGAATCACACGCCTAGGAGACTGTGCATAGACTCCATGCTAACACACACCCTTCACGCATGCACCCTGCATGTTCTGTATCCATGCCCTGTGAAAGGAGCACATCCATAGCATTAGAACTGACTGAATTTTTTTCAATTTTTAATGAAGGAAATAGGGAACATTTTCCCACTGCATATTCACAAATTCTCCTCCCTCCCCATTTTTCACCCACTGGTGAAAATGTGTTGAATGTCAGTAAAATTTCAAATTTATAACAAAAATTGGGGGAACAGGAGAGGACAAAATCTGAAATACCATAACCTTTTTTGGGGGGCGAGGGGCGGAGTTTTAGTTCAGATGATGTACGTTCCCATTCTCCTCTATAGCCTGATTCTATCAGACTGCATGTCCCATGATGCACCACAGTCTCCCTTTTTGGAAGGGGAGGTAGTTCCTCATGTAAATGAAGTTTTGCTTGGGTCAGAGAAGAGACTGTTCAAGCTACAGTTCCCATAATGCACTGTGGCAGCCTTTCTGAATCAAAATATTTCTGGTTTTGACTGAAATATTTCAGTTTTCTGTCAGAAACAAATAAACAAAAAATAGTTTTCAGGTATTCAAGTTTTCAGCTACAGAAAGCAGAAGCTTTTTGAATTTGTTTGGTCAAAAACCCAATTGTCAAAACAATTTTGACTACACATTTTCAACTAGCCATTGTGAAAAGGAAACTTCCAGTTGCAAATGTCCAGATCCAAGGGAAGATTGATATAAATGAGGGGTTGATATCTGCTCAAAGATGACAGGATAAGACCTTCAGTGTGCAGACACAAGGAGCCCAAATTACCCCGTCAGTTGTATGTGTGCAACTGATGAGACATTTGGGCCCCAGGAGTTTGGATTACTAGGATAAGGTTTCAGATAAGCATCCAAAAGTTTAGATCTTTATCTAAACCAAATCTCTGAACCTTTCAAGGATTACCCATCTGTAATGTTAATCCTGTTGTGATCTCAACACCTGTACTGACACAAAATGGTTTCATACTCACCTGCCCACACGAAATGGCATTTGTTCACCCTATAATTTGTCCCTGATTGTTAAGAATCTGTCTCAGATCTGAACATGACTTTCTGGGCATGCCTACTTTAGATGACATTGTGGCATGATAATTTAAAGTTATCATTGGTAGGAACACACATTAATGGAAGAAACATGACATTGTGCTTCGTAAACCACACAGGAGCTATCTCCTGAGTGCTTGGATAGTGACTCACAAACAGACGCTTAAAGCTCTATAATTTTATAAACACATAAAAGAGTCTGGTTTTAACCTTAGGTTTTTATCTTTAGGAGCGTGCTTTGGTGCTCTGTCTTGCAGCTTTATCTTGAAAATGCTTTCATCTAAGTGAGAATTAAAAATTCACTGTAGATAGAGCTGATCAACCCCCAAAATGGATACTATTGGCATATTTCATGTGGGTAACAGGCATTCCGTTATTTGCAAGTATACATTTTCTTTCCTATTAAATTATTTTAATTGTCCAAAATACCATAACTTTAATGAGACTATGTCTAGACTTCAGGCTTCTTTTGGAAGAAGCTTTTCCAGAAGAGACCTTCTGAAAAAAGTCTTCCAAAAGAGAGCGTCCACACTGCCAAAGCACATCGAAAAAGCATCAGTGTGGACGCTATCTTGCATTTAAGCTGTGATTATTATGGATGGAGTGGCCACCAGGGCACCTGTGCTTTTTCTTCTTTCCTCTTCTTTTGAAATAACTCCCTCTTCCCCGTCCACACACACCCTTTTGCGAAAGAGCTCTTTCGGAAAAAGGCTTCTTCCTCATAGAAAGAGGTTTACCAATGTCAGAAAAAACCCTCTGTTCTTTCAATTTTTTTTCTAAAGAACGCGATTGCAATGTGGACCTAAGTGAAGTTTTTCCGGGAAAACAGCTGTTTTTCTGAAAAAAATCTGCAGTGTAGACATACCCTGAGTTATGCCATATTGGGCAACATTTTCAAAATTGATCAAGTGACTCAGTAACCCACCACTTTCAAAAGGTACTTACAAGCAGGGCCGGATTAAGACCTTTAGAGGCCCTAAGCACTGAAAAGATTATGGTGCCCCCCTATATGTAATTCAAAATAAAAACAATACTATACCGTAAAATAAAATGTTATTTTTCGAAACGACACAAAACTTACATGTATGCTGAAATTAAAATAGCTTCTTTCTAGATATTTTGATTGCAACATTCTGGATAAGTTAATCGAAGCGGACTCGACGAAGCATGTCCGCATCCATACACAATAGGGAAAGTGAATCAAGTCTATCCTGACACCTTGTTGTTCTCTGAGGGTTTTTTATTCTTTTCAGCTGAGAAAAAGAGAATATCAAATTTCCCCCCCCAAAAAAAATCTCATTTTTTTGGTGCCCCTGCTTTGCTGGTGCCCTACGCACGTGCTTAGTCTGCCTATTGGGTAATACAGCCCTGCTTAGAAGCCTAATTCCCATTGACTTTCAATCAGGCATAGGCTCCAAAAGTGAAGCAGAGACATTTGAAAATTTTACCCATTATCAGTTTTACTTAAATCTTCCGACATGTTTAATAAACAAGTGGATTTTTTTCTTCCTTTATTGTTTATTAGACTTCAAAGTAAAGAAAAGAAGGGAAAGGGATAGAAGGAAGTGGAATATACTTAATATTTTGTATTTATATACACCATTTTACCAAGGATCTCAAAGTGCTTATCAACTGTGAATTGATTAAGCCTCATGGCATCTCTTCCTTACAGAAATGTAATAGAAATTACTCTGAAAACAGAATTGTATTCAGAATGTTATCTTTCCCAGAGGCCCATGGAAAAATCCTTTAGTCTTCTACAGCAGGGGTACAATTCTTTATTTATTAACTCCATAAGGTTGCTGAACATCTCTTTAGAAAGGTTAAGATTTCCAATTAGATTCTACAGGACTTTCCCATAACACTAGGAAAGACAATTGTGGCTCTGACTGATTAGTTGGTTCCCCCCTGCCAATGTCTCCCCCTAGGATAATAACTAAGAACCTGTATTTGGTATTTTGGATTTCTCTCTTCTATGGGACCATGAAGATCACTGGAAATGACTAAGAGCTCTGATCAGTCTCTTGAGCTGTAAGTGTACCTGGAAAACTGTTTTTTTTCTTCCCCTGGCACTCTGGCTCACATGTTTCATTAAACGGAAGGCTTGTCTCAACAGCACCAAGGTGGAATGTGTAGGAAACATATTATTAAATGCTGATCCTAAGTGAAGGCACCTAACTTCCAGAAAGCAAAATGCATATCCTACATGAAAAGCTTTCAGTAAAATCAGGCGACATTTGAAAGGTCAGATTAATTCACAGTTGTCTTCATAATGAGCAAAATACCTGCGGGAATTTTGCCATTGACTTAGTGGGGTCAGGATTTTACCCCTTGAGTTTACCATTAGAGCGGGCTGTGAGGAGTTGGTTTTATATATTGAGATGAATGATAAAGAACTTTCTCAATAAAGGGAAACCCACATAAACACGTACTGGTGGGTCAAAATTGTGGTAGAAGTTACGACATTTAAATGGAATATAGTATTTTTCTTGTCCTCTCTTAAACTGTTGAAAAGGATGCACCATTTAGCTGCTGCTAAATGTTATTATTTAACAGATGCACCATTGCACCATTTAGCTGCATCATGTTATTATTTTAACAGAGCTTCCACAAAAATGTATCCCTTAGCCTGTGATAACAACTTAGTGCAAGGATTGTGTATGTTTGCAGAGGGAAAGGTTGCAGGACTGGCTTATTTTCTCTCAAGCAAAACCTCTTTCTCATAGCCAAGGTTATCCACCTTCCAGCAAACAGGCATCTGTTAAACGTATGTGGTGAGTGTTTAGACTTCGTTCTTGAAAAATGGACTAATAGTGCAGCACAGGGTTCAGACTGAGTATCTATAAAGTTGGGGGACTGGTGATTATCTTCCCCAGGATATTTTTTCTGGAAAATACTTGTCATTTGCTTCTTGGAAACATTTTTCTGACAACCTCCCTTCCCCCTCCTCTCCCCGTGCACAAGAAATGGAGAACATATCTTTGGTAGGGAGTCAGAAGTTGCATGAGAGGAAAAATGTCTCCGAGAGCAGGAAAATCAACATAACTCTTCCTTACATTGGTAACAGAATTTGAATAAGGACCTACAGCTCCCAACAGGTCCCTACAGCACCTCTGTGCTGCTGTTGTGTTTCAGACCAAATGTAGATGCATTTCAATGCCAGATTAAGTGAACCCTATACATCTCTGTGTTTTGTTATTTATAGAGTTTCCAAAGGCACATATAACCCTATGAACAACTGTTTTCAATCATGTGTTCTACAGTTCTCAGAGTGGTAGCTGTGTTAGTTTGTATCTGCAAAAAAACCTGTGGCACCTTAGAAACTGTGGGTGCACCTACTCAGCAGCATTATTTCGGAATAACGGCCATTTTTCCGAAATAACAAGATGAGCATATACACAGCAATATTTCAAAATATATTCAAAATAATGGATGGCTTATTCTGACTTCTGTAAACCTCATTCCACGAGGAATAATGCCTCTTCTGAAACTGCTATTTCGAAATAGCTGTAGTGTGGATGTTCCACTGCTGTTATTTTGAAATAGCTCCACCCCAAACCCATCAAAGTAATTACTCCCCAGGACTTCTTGGGGCTCTAAATCGAGGTAGCACATCTACATTAGGGGAACCTGCATTGGACTAATTTCGAGGCTTCCCTGTAGCGTAGATGCTCTATTTTTAAATAAGCTATTTCGGAGTATTTCTTCCAGAACAGCTTATTCCGAAGTAAGTGTGCAGTGTAGACGTAACCTAACAGATTTACATAGGTAAAACCCACTTCACCAAATGAACTGGAGTGGAAATTACAGTGGTGGCGTATATATCTAAGAAAAGTAGGGTATGTCTACACTTGCCCCCTAGTTCGAACTAGGAAGGCAAATGAAGCATACCAAAGTTGCTAATGAGGTGCGGGATTTAAATATCCCACACTTGATTAGCATATTTGCAGCCGGTCACCATTTTAAAAGGCCGGTAGCCCGAATTAAGTCGCCGCGTGTAGACGTGGTACTCCGGTCCAAAACCCTTCCCTCGAATTAACTGTTACTCCTTGTGTTACTCATTGCATGAGGAGTAACAGTTAATTTGAGGGAAGGGTTTTGGATCGGACTACCGCGTCTACACGTGGTGATTTAATTCGGCTACCGGCTTTTTAAAATGGCGACTAACGTGAATATGCTAATCAAGCGCGAGATATTTAAATCCTTCAACTTCAGTATCTTCATTTGCCTCCTAGTTTGAACTAGTGTAGACAAGTGAGAAGTGTAGGACCAGTGTTAATAAGGCCAATTAAGTCAGGGTGGATGTGGCTCACCCACAGCAGTTGATGAGGAGGTATGAATACCAAGAGAGGGGAAATTGCCTTTGTAGTGAGATAACCAATTTAAATACTTAGTCAGCCTTAATTTGATTGTATTGAATTTGCAAAGGACTTGCAGTTCTGCTGTTTCCCTTTGTAATCTGGTTTTGAAGGGGGGGGTTTTGTTCTTTTTTGTTTTTGTTTTTTTGGTAGAATAACTACTTTTAAATCCATTACTGAATGTCCATGGAGGTTAACATGTTCTTCTACAGGTTTATGAAATAGGACTGAGATGGAATCTGCACTTTCTAATGTGCTCTTAATGCATTAATGTGAAAAGCAATCGTTCTTTAATCCAGTGGTTCTCACCCTTCACAGTCTAGTGTACTGCTTTCAGGAGTCTGATTTGTCTTGTGTACCCCCCAGGTTTCACCTCATTTAAAAACTACAGGTTGCACCTCTAAAATCCGGGATTCTCTGGTCTGGCAACTTCCATGGTCCGACATGACCACAGATGTTCCAGGATCAGAGAGTGACGGCGCGCTGCAGGGGGTGGGGGCCTGGGAGCCAGTGTGCAGCTCAGTTGGGCTCCGAGGGGGGTGCTGGGAGCTGGTGCATGGTTCAGTTGGGCTATGAGGGGGGGCCAGGAGCTGGCACATGGTTCAGCTGAGCTGGAGGTGGTAGTGGGAGTCAGCTGGTCTGCGGGGGGGGTGCCAGGAGCCTGGGTTGGGGAAGGGCCAGGAGCTAGGATGCAGCTCAGCCAGGCTGGAGGGAGCCAGGAAGCCCGGTGGGAGTGGGGAGAGAGACAGGGGCCAGGAGCAGGCAGCCTGAAATGACCTCCCTTGGTCCAGAAAAATCACTCATCCGGGACCAATCAGGTCCCGAGGGTGCCAGACCAGGGAGGTTCAACCTGTACTTACTTACACAGTCAGACATAAAAACCAAATGTCAGAGCACACTATTACTGAAAATAGCTGACTTTCTCATTTTTACCTTATAATTATAAAATAAATCAATTGGAATATAAACATTGTACTTGCATTTTGGTGTATGGTATATAGAGCAGTATAAACAAGTTATGGTATCAAATTTTAGTTTGTACTGTCTTTGCTAGTGCTTTTTTATGTGGCGTGTTATAAAACTAGGCAACCATCTAAATAAGTTGATGTACCCCCTAGAAGACCACTGTGTAACCCCAGCGGTATGTGTACCCCTGGTTCAGAGTCATGGCTTTAATCTGGTAGACAAAGATGTATCAAGATCTAACAGGAAGCTGCTGAAGCTATAGGCATATCCAAACGGGGAGCAAGCCACACTTCAGGGCCATGTTCTTACTCTAGCCCACAGGGGACTAAAGAGCTCCTCTGGGCCTGTTCAGAACCCACAAGGTACACCTGTAAGGCTTGTCCTGCCTGGGGAGGGAGAAACTTAAAAGGGAAAACCTGACAAGATGAAGGCTACTCTCCCTCAGACACTGAGAGGGAAGCAGGGGAAGGCACTGCTGCTATCAAAGCTGCATGACCCAGCTGCTAAGCTGCAAGAGGAGAAGCTGGGGCTAGACCCCACTGTGGAATGAGCTCAATGGATTGACCCAGGAAGGCTGCCTGATATCCCTGTTCCTGGTGCCTTTGCCTTGCTACAGAATCCCCTCTCTCGGAGGGGAAGGAAGAGCAGAGAGAACATTGGTTTGCTTGCCTGAAGAACCCTTCCGTTAGGTGTCTGCTGTGGGGGAAAGAGGGAGAAGGGAGAGAAACACATTATAGAGAACAAGAGTGAGTCTAATTCAGCGGAGCAACTCTCCTAGGGATGGCTTGGGGTCTCCATGACTTCAAGTCTTGAAATCAGGGTGGGATGCTTTTCTAGCACGTTGTCCAGCTCATCCAGAAGTTAGGGGCTTGATGCAGGGATTATGAGGTTCTATGGGCCTGTGTTATGCAGCGGGTTGGATTAGAGGATCATACTAGTCCATTCTGGCCTTAAAATACACGAATTAGAAGCTCAGAGCAGCTAAAAGACAAGTTCTTCTTGTCAAAACACTGCTCCTTGGGCTGTTTGTTTGGTTTTTGTGGTGGTGATGCTGCATTTTAGAGGGGAAGCATATCCCAGAAGGGCAGTAAATATAGTCACCTACCATGGGCAGAAATGCTAGAAGAAAGGAGAGAGCAGAGGAGCTCCCCATGCAGCCAGGCAGAAATCAGCCATAGTTCTGCAGTTAGCATTCCTTGAGCACCATGGACCAGGGTGGTGACTGACAGTGCTGGTGATGCTGTAAAAAACCAAAGGAATTGTAAACAGATGGGTAGGAAGTGAGCTAGGATTCACTTGGCTTTATGAACCTGCTTTTGCCCAAAGGCTGCTACTCCAGAAAATGCACAGTATACTGCTAAGCATACACCCTTCCCCAGTGACCCTGTGCAAGCCCGGTGCCTCCAGTCACTAATCATCACTGCTCTCTTCCATTGCCACCCGACACACCTCTGAGAGTGTAAGCCAGACAGAGCCCGAGAGGCTGAATCATCATTGTAGTGCCCCAGTTTTAAACCAGTGTAGCTCCATTGAAATCAGTGGAATTATACCAGCTTTCCCTCCATGTAAAGGAATGGAGAACCAGGTGCTGACCTTCCCAGGTAGCATAGAAGGTATTGACCTGGAAAATGCCTTGCAAATACACAGGCAATGAAATTTTTCCCTGGCTTGTAATCCAAGTAGCGGGGTGCACAGTAACTACTTTTGGATATACAAGAGATAACAAAGGAACACATAATTGCTGTGTGATTACATGTCTATTACCAACTGAAACTTGTGTAGCTATTAATTACCATGTCAGGCAAGAATACTTACATAATACCTGTTGATTTGCATGCATTTAGCACATCACTCTTCCTTTTAAATGACATTGCTTCAGGATTTTCTTTAGCTGACAACTCAACTGTTTCTCTATGAAGTAATGAACCAACTCACAAAACTATTTCCATAACAATCGATCTTGCCTTTTACCAACTTTGCTAGTTTCATGTAAAGCAGTGTCCGTTATCCCCGGGGGACTGCTGTTGACATATAGTATTACAGATGCTAGTACCTAACAGCAAAGTTTTAAAATGTGATAAGTTTTTCAATCTGCCCATTGAGTTCAAGCGTGTAAGTATTGTAAAATGAAGGAAATTACTTAGATTCCTTCAATTCTCTGGTGCATCCAGGGATTTCAAAGCCATTTACAAACTTCAGTGAAGTTAGTGCAAACACTATGAGCAAGTCTACACTTAAAATGCTGCATCAGCACAGTGCTTTAGCAAAGACACTATATGCCAACAGGAGAGGTGGTAGTAGTGTTGGTGAGCGAAGTTCTCCCGCCAACATAACATTGCATAGGGTGTTAGGGTCAGTGTAACTATGTCACATGGGGGGTGTGGATTTTTCACAACCCTTAGCAATGTATTTACACTGCAAACAGATACCAGTATATAGCAGACATATTATTCTGATTGCAGCCAAGCCTGCAAGGCCATTGTCTGAACTAGCTAGCTATTGAACACCACATCCTATCAATTCTAAAATTTCAGGGAATGTTTTGGGTGTCAGTGGCCGAAGCCCTATTGGTTTGGGGGGAAATCTGAAAGGAGGAAAAGAGGGGACACTGCCCCGGCATCTGGCTACAAACGCTACAGCTTCAACCATCTCTGTTTATAAATCAAAGAACCATTTTGCTGGCAGTTGTTAACACCTCTGGGTACGTCTACACTGTGGGCTAAAGTTGAGTTAAGATACGCAACTTCAGCCACATTAATTGTGTGGCTGAAGTTGAAGTACCTTAACTCGGCTTTGGGTGCTGTCTACTCAGCAGGAAGCTGAAGGAAGAACGCTCTTCCTTCGACTTCCCTTACTCCTCGTGAAATGAGGGTTACAGGAGTTGGAGTAATAAGCCCATTATTTCTAAATTATTTTGAAATAACGGGCTTGCAGTGTAGATGTGCACTCTGTTATTTTGAAATAACGGGAGTTATTTTGAAATCAGTGTGCAGTGTAGACAACCTTTGAGTGCAGCAATACCTCTCCTTTTAGCTCTTCTCATGCTTCTAATCCAGTTTAAAAATGCTGACACCCTGAAAGAGAAAAAGGAGAATAAGAATGGCAGGAGGGAATGAAGAGTTATGGGGGTGAACATAGAGCTGTGTAAATGGGAGCAAAGGAGGGTACACAGAGCATGTGGGGGGAGCAGAGAACAGAGTAAACTAGAGTGCAGCAGATGTGTCCCATGGTCGGGGGAGGAGAGAGGCTAGCACATGGGGAGAAATAAGGTTGTGCCAGAGCCTGTAGCATGGACAGGAGACAGTGAGACTCTGGTATGGGAGGAGGTAGGATGGGGGGGGGGGCACACAGAAACATGAACATGAGGGAGGGGGGTGGGAAGATTCCACCAGGTCCCTGTAACAGAGCGAGACGAGAGCACACAGGTAGGCTGTGGGAGAGATGGAAGGGATACAAGGGGGAGAACCTTGTGCAGTGAGTTTGGCCTTCACAAGCTACCCTGTTAGTGTAGTAGCATTTTAGACTGCTTTGCACTAGTGTAAATAATTATCCCATGTGTCCTGCCTCCCAGTCTTGTGCTTCAACCGCAAGATTGTCCTTCCTCTTCTTCTGACCCCTGCTATCAGATATAAATTGTATATGGATTACTTTGTCAAAATGTAGAAACAAACATAGCTCAAAGATGCACTTGGTGGCTTAGCACGCTTTAACCCAAAAGCAGTATTCCAGAAGTTACCTGTATCACAACCATTAATATCCATTCCACACGCAACACTTAGAAAATGTAGGGTTGACTTCATTTTAATTTTTAAACAAAGTGACACAACTCTGCAGGAAAGGCAGCAGGAGCAGCACCTGGGGACGAATAATCACTAGTGAATTGTGCTCTAGTGATTGCTACCATGATATTGACTGATCCATATTATTTATGACTCTGGTGATTGTTTTTGTACATACCACGTTATTAAGAAAGCAGGCTGCTTCACTGCAGCAAGAAGTTTTTTTCCAGTTACCAGAATTCCATTGTTTATATTTGTTGACCTTTTGACTATTTTTACAATTAGAATAATGGCTTTCCTGGACAAAGTATCTTACGTTCATTTATTTAGTTTCTGGAATTGAGAAGGAAATGAAATGACCCATCGCAAAATGATGTTCTTTTAATGAAATATTTAAGAGGTTACAATGGAATCCTACTAGAAAAAAAATATATTTCCCACCAAAAAGATAACCTTCTTCATAGCACTCAGATTATAAATGATCTCTCAAGCATTAACATAGTTGCCAGCTTCATCCCTGGCGTGACCCTTCTGAGTTCAGTGGGATGATGCTAGTTAAGATACCCTTTATTTAATAAATAAAAGCAAACTTTTACTTTTTGGAGTGCAAATTCACAGAAACAGTCCAGGACCATATTTTTGCTTCCCTACTTATGCTGGGAATCTAATGTCTTCATCAAATAGATGTCCAATCCCACATATTTTTGCCCTTTCAGTTGAGTCTGAAATTGATTTCTGAGCTCTAAATTCCCTCTGTTTAAAAATAATTATGAATCCAACGCTAACAAAGCAGAGGAAAAGTCTTGGTGTCTGATGAGAATAAAAATATGTCAGTCAGAGTCCTGCTTTTGCAACCGTTCCATGTGTGAATTTCATATTGACACTAGTTCATGTCAGGTGGGCATATATGCCTAGGTAATTGAAGTAATTTTGCATTAAAGTCAATGGAAATTAGGAGCCTAAACTCTTTTGAGGATCTGGCCCATTTTTACCCCTTTAAGACTCACTCTTATGATATTCAATATGCTAACAACAAGCTGAACAACAGGGAAAGTAAACTGTTACCCCTGATATACATTTGTATACATGTAAAACAGTACTTTAAAGCCAAATATAGTAACTGGTGAACTGGAAAATACAGAGTTTCTCATCATAAATGCTATTTTTGTAGGTAGGTAACATTTACATATAAAAGTATGCGCTACCTTGATAAGATAACATTGGCATTTTGATGTCATTTGGGGTGTATATACAGTATGCTGATTCAGTTCCTGCACATTACTTTCACTAATGGCTATAAAAATAAGCTATCAAACTTTATGGAATTTATGTATTGAAACTATGTTATCTACGCCTTGCAAAACTTACATTTTAATTTACATTTCTTATCTGCAAGGACAAACTGCTCTGAAATAATGATAGTGTGCCATAAGCTAGTTAGTCAAGAAATGCCTGGATACAAGGGTAAAATTATTATATTTATTAAGATTACAAGAACATCCAAAACTCACTAATCACTTATGGAATTTTTGTCCCAAAGAGCGTTTTATACTCTAAAAAAACAAAAAACAGTCAAGGGATAGAGGAAATTAATACAACACATCTGCAAAATTATCAGTGTGGTATACCTAGACTTTCGGGAGGAGAAGCTGTGCCATCAGACACACATAAGAACATAAGAATGGCCATACTGGGTCAGACCAAACGTCCATCTAGCCCAGTATCCTGTCTGCTGACAGTGGCCAGTGCCAGGTGCCCCAGAGGGGGGTGGACCAAAGACAATGATCAAGCGATTTGTCTCCTGCCATCCATCTCCAGCCTTTGACAAACAGAGGCCAGGGACACCATTCCTTACCCCTGGCTAATAGCCTTTTATGGACCTAACCTCCATGAATTTATCTAGCTCTTTTTTAAACTCTGTTATAGTCCTAGTCTTCACAGCTTCCTCTGGCATAAACCAAGAGCCACTCTGAAGCTAAGCTTATTCACAGAAATACTGATGAACACAGCACAAGGACATCCTGGCTTTCTGTTTTAAGGTTTTTATCATCCACCTAAAATTGCCAAAGTCCGTTAACATAACGAAATGCAAAGCAAGGGTTTGTGCTTTCGGTGCTGTTGAGCAACTGCTAATTCCAGCAATGCTGGTCTTTTGGAATACTTATGTCCATTTAGATTCTGTACTAAAACCATTTATTACAGTTCTCTACGCTATAGTTAGATATGTAGCTACCTCAAAGTCCTTTAATCCTCAAAGCCACAGACAGCTTGCAGAAGTGCTTCCAAATATCCCATGACAAGTATCTAATCACCAACCTTCCAAAGGCACCTGCTCACTTGAGTGTCTGTTTGTTCAGGTTTCATTTACACTGACATTTTTGTTGGTACGTTTTGGCCCAAGTGAGGAAAATGCCTCATTTGGCCCTACTATTCTACCTTAAAGGTCCTAAGCAATGAAGCTGAGCTCTTTTGTCTTGGACCATTTAATAAATACATCCACATCATTTTGTGAACTCACCTCTCCACGTGATTAACACAGCATGAATTATTTGATATAATTCAAGAAGACAGTGCAGGTTTCACGTGAATGATCCATAAAATTGCCCTAAGCCTAGTTTGATATTTGCTTCATTTTCCACAACACTGCCTGCTAATGGCTATCCTCACAGCTCAGATGGAAATGACTCAGTCAGTCTCCACCTGGAGAATATCAAAAACTAGACAGAGTTGAAATATTGCTGAAAGAGAAAAGTATTTTAGAACACAAAATCCGGAAGCATGAATATAAACTTCTTATGGACTCTACTTAGTGTCCTAACCCTTGGGCTTTATTTGACCCTACAAAGAACATGGGTGTTGCTTTAGTTCACGCTGCTGGAATTTAAGATGTTTTACTGGAAAGGCAGTTTTGTCTATGGAGCCATGAATCACTCTGGCATACATAAGCGAAGACTCTTACAAATGATGGGACCTGGCATGTCATACATTTCTCTAGGGCTGTTGTGCACACACAGGAGTGGTGTGGGAGGTGAGTGGCGCTAGCAGCTGCTTCCTCTATGTCAGTACCCACTGACCCAGCTGAACCCTCTGCCAGCAAGACTCGGTCCTGCAGGATCTGAGCCAGTGAAATGCTGGATTGGGACTGGAGGGCTCAGTCAGCACCCTTTAGGATCAAGCCCAAAGAGCCATCAGGTCTCCCCCCACACTGAGACTGGGTGATTGTTTTTCACTGTCTCTCTGAGGCAGCCACCTCTCAGGGAGCAGTCAGGAGCAACTGTGTACCAACTGACATCCGTGGGTGTTGTGCCATTGTCTTTGGTGGACAGCAAGAAAGGGCCCAGAACAGGTACATGGCAGGTACATGATCTAGAAGAAATGTCATTCATACATAGCTTGTGATGATTTTTGGACCATATTTATGACCATGGAGGTGCCTTTCATCTACTTACAGAAATTCAGTGTGGGAATTCAGAAATTCAGTTACGTTGGGGGGGGAGGGCTGGTTGATTTCTACATGCTCTCTGGCAGGGGTTACAGGTGCAACGGTTGATGTAATGTTGTGTCAAGCAGCATCGACTTACACATGGATGATCTGCATGAGAATTCACTGCCTCTAGGGCAGAGCATGCTGCAAAGCAGCACCATTCCTCCCACTTTCCTTTAGGTCTCTGCCCTCTTTCCCCTGGTCATTTTGATCAATAAGACCTTATTAAGATATGGTCTCAATTTCACAACACAGTTACTATTAACAGACAAGATTATGGGCAGATCTTGAGAAACTTAGGCACAGAAAAAGCCACTGGCTCTTAATCACACGATAATGGAGAGAAGAAACCACCAGACCACACTTTTTGTTCCTTCGTATAAGAGATTTAGGATCTTTCAGTTGAAAATTGCTGGGGGCTTGTCTGAACATACCCTTCGTTGGCAGCAAAGTGGGCTATGACCCTATCACAAGCTGCCTGCCACAGACTAAGTGGCCATGCAGACCCTATTGCTGCACACTGAATATTCTGCCATGCATGTTGATCTCCCCCACTTTGAAACGCGAGTAGATTTTTAATGCACAGCAGCAAGATCCATACAGCCCCTTCATACACACCAGGGTTGCCTAAGGTAAATGGACACTTCAGCTCGCCATAGACTATGTGTTCCTGTAAACAAGCCAGTAGCTTAATTAGTCGGGATAGGGACCAACTTTTTGTTCTCTGTTAGCACCTTGCACAATGGGAGGCTCCTGGGTGATACAGGATTGCACATAATAAATCATGTTAAGTTCAAAACAGTATTGACTGAGCCAGGGCACTATGTTTATGGCAAGCCATGCAATATACAGTACAAGCCCAGACTATTGTCTCTAAAAATTTGAGAGGAACATTCCTCTGCAGTAAAATAAACACTGTTCACTTTCTCCCAGCTTAGATAAAGTGTTGTGTTTTTTTGATAAATCCATATGGTTTGTTCACTTGCATAGGAAAGCACAAAAGACAACAGTTCCCCAGATCTCTTCAGCAGAGTTTGCATTATCAATAAATGCCTCTGATATCAGCTGGGTTCTTTAGCCCACACATCCGGCTTATATCTTAATTGCAATAACTTCATGTCCCAAAAAGCCAATGCAGCAATATATGACGATCCTGATTCCAACACATACACACCCCCACCACCAAAAACCCCTAGCATCCCAGAGCCCGGAAAGTCTTTCCACATTCCTGCAAAGTTACACAAGAGACTAGAAGCAGATAACATTGTATGTTTTCAGTTAAAAATGCAGAATGTTTATGCCCCCTTGCAGAAAGGAACAAATGAATGTCCTTTCAGGAACCATATCAGAGGTAGAAGGAGTCCTCACAATGAATCGTTTTCAGCACATCATCATAATTTCTGGGACTGTCAGTTGGCTTTCACTGAACTTTTTTCAGCAAAATGCAATACTAGATAATAAAGACCAAATTCTACGTGCAGTGTTACCTGAACCCTTTTTATATAAAGTCAGGCATCCGGAGATCTTATTTACAATAGCCTATAAAGCAAACTACATATGAGATTTTAAAAAGTAGACTTTGGATTTTTTTAAGCCCTTTATCTTTATTTTAATTTAAATGTAGAAAAACATGGGTGAAGATTTTCAAAGCACTTCAGGGGAGTTGCACTCCCACCTTCCACTTACCTTTTGTCTAAATCCCCTAGATAACTTTGAAAAGCTCAGATGTGCTGTGCATCCCTAATATTTCTCTGGGACTGAATGTGAAGCCCCGTACACAATTTATTGACACAGAGCACAGCTTACTTTCCCTTTTCTCATTCATTCACCTCTGCCCACTTTATTGGCAGGCAAATAATATGTAGAGCCAAATACCATGCTGACTTGCAGCCAGTGAAACTTCATTTAATTTCTCTGGGATCGAATGACTTTGTCAGAATTTGAGTCATCATGACTGGGAGACAAGGTAAGTGGAGACACGTCATTTTGTTGAGAGGCAACAGTACTTTCAAAGAAAACATGGGTTTGTGTTAAAGACATCCTCTCTCCCAAAATCAGGAATAGGAATGCTCCCACCCCTTATTACATTTTCTTTCAATTAACTGTATTTTTTATTATTGTTGTGAATGTTAATGGCAGCCGATTCACAGGTAGATAAAGAATACCAAAGATGACAGTGCTATATTCCAGTTTATACAGAAAGTGTATGAAAAATAACGTGTCATTATATAGCTGTCACATTCTTCCATGGGGAAACCTGTGGAAGGGAGCCGACGGCCAATGAAGCACCCAGTGAAGGTGATCTTGCAGTTCACTGTCAATTGTTCTCTCAAGAGCTTGGATGTTGTAGATGGAAAAGGCAAGTGGTCTCATGGATGCCGAAACTCTGCTGGCCTTTGTCCATACAGGAAAAGTGTTACTCGTTTAAGCCATTGCCCTGTACCTTCTCAACTGTACCACTGAGGGGATTCTCTGCCAGGATATCCACTGAGCTGTCTAGGAGGTTATCAGGGTTCAGTGATGCCTTATGCCACACAGAGTCCCTATGGAGGGACAGCTGGGGCAGTGAGTGGGATGGTGCCACCAGAGGCATGCCACTCGTTACATTTGAGCAGAACATAAGTCTGGGCATGAAGAAGGTACCTCTGTTTAGTACTTATTCCAATGAAATGAAAGGGAAATTCATACCCATTTTGCTCAGCCTCTTAAAAGTTGATGTTCTGAGTGAGTTGGCATCTGCCTTGTCTAGAAAGGTCAACAGCACTGGAAAGTAAAGTTTGTGGTCAGACTTTTGGAGTTCTGCCGTGGTGGCCATGGTGATAGCATTTCAGCATCCCAGCATCCCGACACCTGAGATTATTAACCAGGTTCCATCTAGATATGTTTCTAGCCAGGGGTTACATTCTACTATTTCCTATTGAAGCAAAGTGTTTGTTCTGTGTTGAGATTATGGGAGAGTCTAGTACACAGGGACTTTGCTGTTGTTTAGATATGACCTGAACAGTATGTCTCAGGCCTCTCTCTAGTTACCGCAGCATGGGGACATGTTAACAATCATATCTTTTGGCAGGTGTTACATTAGTACCTGATATGGGATCAGGGCCCCATGGTGCAGATGTAATAAACCAGATAGTCCTTGCCCAGTGTGCAATCAGGTTGGGACAGGTGGCTAAAACAAAAGGGAGGATGGTGGGAGAGAAAAGGTTACTGTGACACCATGCTCTGTGTGGCAATAAGCAACTGATTCAGCACACCTGCTCCCTTGCTATGCTCAAGTATTCTACAGAGATCACAGCAAAGATGAATTTGTGGCTTGGACTAAACAGCTTCTCTTCTAGACATTTAAAAATCTAAACAATACTTTAGTTCTCCAAAGTGTGGAATTTGTTTCCTCCTGTCCTGGATCCCCATTGTGACATACCAGGTGTGTGTGGTCCGTTCCTCTTAAGAAGTTGCCCTTTTGATCTGGTTCCCCACTGACCCTTAACAGTTTTCTGGCTATAGACTTTAAGAGGCTCAGTCTTAATCTTCTAAATCAAAGGAGCCAGAGCTGCTGTAGTATGTAGCTTTCTCTGAATCGCAGAAGTGCAAGTCTGTCTATAGTGGAACTTTTTGCTTCCCTTTAGCTGGACTCTAGCAATGGTAAAAATGCTTAATCTATGTGAAGTTTGATATCTCTTGATACGTTGCCTTTTTTTTCCCTGTGTGGGAGGAATAGCTCTCACCTTTGAGTAAATAATGAGCTGCTCCAAGAGGTATGCTGATACTTCTTGCAAATTTAATCTGGAACAGAACCAGCTAGCTGAATCTCTCTGTCTTAGTCCTACATTTTCTTTATAAGAACATAAGAAGGGCCATTTTGGGTCAGAGCACAGGTCCATCTAGCCCAGTATCCTGTCTTCTGACAGTGGCTAATGCCAGTTGCCCCAGAGGAAGTGAACAGAACAGGTAATCATCATGTGATCCCTCCGCCGTCACCCATTTCCAGCCTCTGACAAACAGAGGCTAGGGACACCATTCCTACACATCCTGGCTAATAAGTGTAGGAATGGAATCCTACACTTATTAAAGTCCTGGTCTTTACAATGTCCTCTGGCAAGGAGTTCCACAGGATGACTGTGCGCTGCATGAGGAAAACCTTCCTTTTGTTTGTTTTAAACCTGCTACCTATTAATTTCATTTTGTGACCCCTAGTTCTTATGTCATGGGAATAAATAAATAACTTTTCCTTATTCACTTTCTCCACACCAGTCATGATTTTATAGACCTCTCTGTCATATCTTCCCTTAGTCTCCTTTTTTCTAAGCTGAAAAGTCCAAGTCTTTTGAATCTCTCTTCATATGTCACCTTTTCCAAACCCCTTATCATTTAATCATTTTATCACTGCTCAGAGCAAGGAAAATGCAGGTGTTTTGGATGTGGCATTGTTGTAGGTGACCTGCTACCATCTGAGCATGTACTGAAGCAATGTCCCAGCTATGTCTACACTGCAGAGGTTTTGCGCAAAAACAGCTGGTTTTGCGCAAAAACTCGCAGAGCGTCCATACTACAAGCACGTTTTTGCGCAAGAAAAAGTACAGTAGATCATCAAAAGACAGGGCTTTCTGTGCAAGAGTTATTCCTCTTTCTATGAGGAATAAGCCTTTTTGCGCAAGAGCTCTTGCACAAAAAGGCGTGAGTGGACAGACAACAGGGGTTTCTTGCACAAATTCTCGGAAAAAGCACAGGTGCTCTGATGGCCATTCTGTGAATGTGTGGACACGCTCTTGCACAAGAACTTTTTGTGAGAGATCTCTTCCGCAAAAAGTACTTGTGCAAGAAACCTGCAGTGTAGACGTAGCCCCTGTGTGGTATTAGAGAGTGCTGTGTTGCTGGAGATGCTGTATGTTGGATGGGATGCCAAACAGAGATCCTGATGAAGCTGATGATTAAAGGTCCCATATCCCACTGTTTTGCTCAGATTCAGTTCAGGTAATTATGTTTCGCCCACTTTAAATCCCACCTTGGGTTTTAAATTGACACATATTCTTTATTTCTTCTCCTCCTAAATAGGGCTTTAAAGTTGTTGTGGTGGGCTATAATCACAGAAGATAACCATGGATATTGTTGTGACCCTGGGCAGGCAAGATTAGCATTCGAGGGAACTGAGGTTCAAGGTTGCTCCGGCCCTTTGTCCTCCTCCTTCCCCCCCCCCCCCACCCCCCCCACACACCACCACATGCACATCCCTGACCCCTAGAGTTTAGTTCCCCCACTGCTCACTAGAATCAGACATTTGTATCTGCTCTGTGCCAGCTCCGATAGTCCGGGGTGACGAGGGACCTGTTATTCTTCTAGTACCTGTACTCCAGTCAGGTCAGTCAGTGTTGAGCTGTGTCCCCCCTTAATCCTTGCACAGGGCAGCTGGCTGAGCAGGTGGCTGCTCTAGTCCTATCAGCTTGGAGGAAGATTTTAGCTCTGGTGAAGGAGTTTAGGAATAGGCATGGAGCTGCCTGTGACAGTGTGGTTTAGGGTTCAGGGGGAGACAGAGTGAATGGACAGAGACAGGAATAACTAGGCAGAGAGAAGAACAAAGCAGTGAAGGGAGATGTTAGGAGCAGGAGATTACAAATAGAACAGAAACATGTCTGAGTATTTGCAGCAAAGTTTATATCAGAAACAGTGCGGTTACTCAATTATAGCGCTCGCACACCATGAAGCAAATATTTTGAAAAGCCGAAGTCTGTTATTGTGTTGGCTTCCAGGCTCCAGCATGGGCAACTCTGAAGGAGTCTATACAGCTTGAGCTTAAGAGGCTCTGAACCTGGGGGCTGTAACAGACTCTCATCCACTGTGGATCAGCCATCGAAAGAAATTCAGTTTGAGGCCTAGTGTAAGTCAGCTCCTGGACAAACCTGGAAGAATAAGTAGTTTTCTGGTTGTGAATCAGGCCCTTCCCATAATCCTCAGCATACATGCTAGAACTAGGGGTGCTACTGCATCTCCTGGCTTGGAAGTGGTTTCCATTATGTACAGAGTTTGCAGTTTGGTTCAATGGCTCGCAGTACCCCACTATTAAAATTGTTCAAACACCTCGTGCTTCAGAGATGTTCTTCAGAATAAAAGGCATAGTTTGTCAGGCAGTAATCCAGAGACCTGCTTTACAGTTCTGGGTATTTCTGGGCATACTTTGTAACTGAACAGTTTGTTTTTGTTTACTGACATGTACATTTGCTTCTTCCAGAGAGTCCAGTGCTCTTTGGCTTCTTCTGCTGTCAACTCTGCCAGTTTCACTGGGGAAATGTTGACGGAAAATTTGGCTCAGAAGAATGAATATGTCTGAGTCAGTATCTTCTTCTCTGAAAATTCACTCAGTATTTACCAAAGAGGGAGGGCACTTTCTGATTGCGATTCGTGTATTGTTGTGGAATGTAACATTAATTAAACACACAGTGAAGTTTTGTCTCTATTTGACCCACTAGTTGGATATTTTTCATACTGCTAACTGGACTATACTAACTTGGTACCACAGAAACATCTACTAGTACTGGAACATTCCAGTCCCTGCTTCATGAGTAGCCCTTATGCATGCAGTTTTATTGGCTTCATTGAGACTACTTGCATCAGTGAGGATTTTCAGGATCAGGCTCCAAGTTTCCTACATGAAGCGTCTGTACGTTCAAAAGCATTGACTTGGCTCTGCAACATTCCTTTCATATCCTGTCCTGTATTGTTGTTCTTTCTGTCTGCTTGACTGACAACCCTATAAAACACAAAACAACAGGATAGAGTTGGATGGTGGGAGGAAATATTGTCATCAGTTTCGGATATCATTATTGAAACAGCTTCAAATTATCAACAGCTACTGGGGGAAAATGCTGATATTTGTTTTTTCCCTGGATAGTATTCCCTATTCATTAATCGGTTTCTTGACTCACTGACCCATTTTTCCTGCAATAATTCTTCTGTGGAAAATCCAATATTTCCTCATCAGTCCTTATGCCTACCTCTGTATTCATGGACTGAAGATTTCAGTGCTTTCTAAGATGGTGACATTATTGACCATAATTGGGAAGGAGCCTTCCCTCTTATCAGTTTGGAAATCTTGTTCTAATCCTCTGGATTTACTGGCTTTTGTTAGTTTCTACCCCAGAGGTGTAATAGGATTTAGAAGGGAGTTACTGAGAATGATCTGAGTCTGCTGGATTCCAGAGAGTGGTAGGGGACAGGTCTTTTATCTCTAGGACTATTACACTAATGCTTGTAACCTATCACCTGGAAAGGGTTTGGTGAGTTTAAGCCTAATGACCTCACACACTACAGGGTCTTTTATTTGAGACTCTCAGAGTTTAACAAACATTCATTCATTTAAGCATCTCAACAGCCATGACTTCCCATCAGTCTTAGGGATTTCTCATTTCATAGTTGTATCTTGGTATCACAGGAGCTAGTGTTTCTGGTAAATATTTGCCCCCTTTTATTTTTGTTTGGATAAACGGATATACCAAGAGGTTGCAAAAACTGACTGCTCTAGACTACACAACAAGGAACTCTCAGAACTGGGAATGGGGCCCAGAATTTTTGACTTCCATACCACTAACCGAGAGGAGTGATACGCCCTCCTTTTAGGAGTCAGACCCTAGGAGTCAGTGGGCAGCTCAAAGTGGCATAAGCCAACTTCCTCTATTTTCTTAGAGAAGTCAAGTTAAGGATAAGGGTGAATGACTTCTTAACTGAGAGGTGCCAAAATCAAGAGGAGTACAGTAAAACTCCAATAGTCCGGCATCCAATAATCCGGCACTCCTGATAGTCCAGCATCAAAATGGCAAGAGCCTAGTGAGTGAGCTTCGTCAAAAAATGAGTCACAAGGTAACAGCAGCAACTGAACTGAGCAAAAGGGTAAAAGGCTTAAAAAACTAAAACATTACAGTATACTGTATACAGTATGTACAATAAAAGGGTTAAGAACACTTTATATACAGTATATAATGTATACAGTATATATATAACCTGCTTATAGTACCTCCTGATAGTCCGGCATATCTGATAATCCGGCACCACCTAAATCCCATAGGTTCCAGATTATCGGAAGTCTACTGTACTTGGATGTTTGAAAACTACCCTTCTTCTGTTATCTTTGTTCTATTGCAAATTGCTCCAGTGATTAACCATCATTAATCAACAATGACTTAATATTGTTAGCAATGCTACCAGAACTTGTTTCTTAGACAGCATATTGGATTTTTCATTTTATGTTGTAGATTAAAAAAAACTGTAGGAAAAGTGTATTGGAAGTTAAGCACCCCAATGCCCCAGTAGCATTCAGTGGGGCTTTGGTCTCCAGCTAGCATTCACAAAAAAGCAAGTCACAAAAAAGAAGATAATGCAAATGACTTATCCAAGAGTCAGTTTTTAAATTTCCTACCTTCTGTTCTTTATCATTCTCAAGGATTAGTGGAAAATAATTGCAAGAAAAAAATTTAAATAACCCACTAGGACAGGCCTGGGCAAAATACCCTCTGTGAGCCAGATCTGGCCCACGAAGCCAACAATTCCAGCCCATGAACACAGCAGGGAGCCTCAGGCAGGCTCCCTGCCTGCCACCCCCCATGCTGCTGAGAAAAGCAGCCATTGTGGGGCTCTATTTGAACATCTGTGAGCCCGGGAGAGGAAGGAGAGGCATCGCTCACTGTTCGTGCCCCCAGCACAATCCCATTGGTTGGTTTCTGGCCAATAGGAGCTGCCTTTTTTCAACACTCTCTTCCCTTCCCCTCAGGCTCATAGCTGTTCAAAAACACATGGCCCCTGTAGCCTGTGTGGGGCAGGGGCAGGGATCTGCTTGAGATGGCTGCTGGCTGCGAGTCAAGCAGGTAAATCTCCCAGCCAGAGTCTGCCTCAGGCACCCCAATCCTTTGCCCCCCACCCCACATGACCCAAACCCTCTGCCCCTCCTGCCCCCATATCCCCTCACAGATCCTGTACCCAATCCCCTGCCCCGGTCACAACCCAAAACCTCTGTCCCACTCCTGCACCCTAGTCCCCTTCCCCAGGTCACAACCCCTTCTTGCCCAAGGTCACAACCCAAACCCCATTACCCTATTCCCCTAACCCAGATCACAACTGCCTCCTTCACCCACACTCCCTTTCATATCCCACACACTCTCCTGCACTCCAGTGCCCTACTGCAAGTTCCTTTCTGCACCCAACCTCCAACCCAGACCCTGCACCTCCTCCATTAATATCATGGAAGAGTGAGGTCCTTGACCACTTCCGAAATTGTTGGCGTGGCCCCCCATCAAAAATTATTGCCCACCCCCGCACTAGGAGAATCAAGTAATAGCGTACGTTAATAGGCTGTTTCATAGACTATAAGTCCAGAAGGGGCTACCAGATCATCATCTGACCTCCTGAATACCACACACCACAGAATTTCATCCAGCTCCCCCTGTATGGAGCCCAATAGTTAGTCTGACTAAAGCATCTTTTCCAGAGTGGCCTCCAATCTCGATTGGAAGATTGAAGATGAAGATGATTGCTAGATGCGATACTAAGTCCTTGGACATGGTGATGAATGATGGAAACACACTACAAAGGAAGTGGTTATTTTTCATCTTCTGAAGAAGCTACCACTTCCCTAGCAAATTGTTCCAATGACTAATCACCATTTCCAATGACTCAACATTGTACCTAGCAACGGTATTAGAACTTGATTCTTGGACAGCAAACAGGATTTTTCATTTTAATGTTGTAGATTGAAAAAAATTAGAAAAGTATACTGGAAGTTAAGCTCCTTGATTCCCCAGTAACGTTTAGTGGGACATAGGTCCCTAGCTAGCAATTATCCTTTAGAAAATCTTTACATAAGGGCCTAAATCTATACCACTGAAACCAAAGGGAGCAAAAGCAATCTTTAAATGCCTACAGATTTGATTAAAAACACGCACTGAATTCTAACCAGTGATGCATACAGAGAATACAAGTTATTAGGGGGAAATGTATTTAAAAGTAGGATATGGAAAACAACACCTTTTGTTAACTTATTATTTTTAAAAAGACCCCAGTTTAAACAAGATTGATCCAATTTTTAAAAACAGTCTTTTCAGGTGGAGATGCAAGGTTTTGTGCCTGAAAATCTTGCTGCTTCTCTCCACACCCAGCCAACCTGGATGTAGCTTTGTTTATGTGGTTATGTACATTATAGTCCCTTCCCTGTGGGGGAGGATACTGCCTTTAGTAACCTGTTGGGGAGGTTACTGCCAATGAACAGCCCATATGCTCAAACAAGGCTCCTTGTGCCCTTTTTCCATTGATGTGCTCAAGCAAGTGTCAGATAGAGTCTATTTTATAAAGAGCTGGTAACCCTTGTGTTGCTATAGACATAATAATGTGCACAAGAACAAAGGAAAGAACTGCATAAAGGGACAAACAGAAAAGTAAAATCTTGATTGACTGAAAATACATTAAGAATGGTTTTAGAATGATCATAATGCTGGATAATGAAAGTGGATAATATTGGAAATGTTCCGTTTCCAAATACTTCACATAGGTTAGAACCCAAACAAATATGCAAAAGAAAGCAAGATGCATTAAAAAAACACTTAAACTGATAGAAGAAAGCAAGAGTCTACTGAAAGAAGAACAGAGAGCTCAGTCTGTAGAATTTGGGGGGAAAATTAAACTGAGTGGCGGTGGCTTGATGATAGTTATGTAAATACATTAAAGAAAATCCCAGCAAAGAAAAGGAGAGGATTATCTGGGGGTTATTTGAAAAGTCAAACAAGGAATAACGGCCTAAAATTAAAAATGGGGAAAATCAGGCTAGACATTAGGAAAAAATCTTTTAACCTTGCATATGAAATAGATAATAGATCGTCAAAGGAGGTAATGAAGGCAAGAATAGATAGGATAAGCTACCAGTAGAGATGGGTAGGAATGGTGTCCCTAGCCTCTGTTTCTCCAGCAGTGTGGGTGACAGGGGAGGAATCACGTGAGGATTACCTGTTGTGATCCCTCCCTCTGGGGCATCTGGCATTGTCCACTGTTGGCAGACAGGAAACTGGGCTAGATGGACCTTTGGTCTGACCCAGTATGTTCTTATAATTTATGGAAATGGCTTTCCTGAAGTGTGTGACTGGACAAGATGATTCAGACTTTGTTTTACCAGCCCTCAACCCCACATAATTCCATGAAAACATTGAGAAAAGCTTGCACACTTGTGTCAGGCTTCTTGTGAAGATTGCTCTCTATGGCACATTTCTGTGCTTCTCCCCATCCAATCCACCAAGTGTTTGATGGTGTGTCGTGTGATTGAGAGAGCGGGCGGAAGCTCAATCCAACTTGTTGTAAATCAAAATAAATGAAAGAGGGATGAGCTACAAATCACATCTATGGCTCTTCTTATTTTGTCTCCAGTACTTTAAGAGCCCGAGTATGCATCTTCTCTGTGCTGAGGTTTCTCTAATTTCTTTTTTCATCTGGTCACTTGTCTCTCTCTTAGATTTATTAATTTTTCATATAGTGTTCCGGAACAATGTACTCCTATCTTTGGCACGTTTCTTTTACTCTTCTGAGAGTGCAGTTGGAAAATATATAGTATGAAAATGGCAACTCCGAAAGGCATGAATTTTACATGGTGTTCTTCAGTTTGACCACAAGGTCAGGAGTTGGAGGGGGGTCTGCCTCAAATGTTTGCCTATTGCAATCTCATAGTGAGCTTCAGATGCAGGATGACAAAGGAGGAGGTAGGGTGGCGGGGGAGAGGTAGGTGGTTTCATGGAGTGCAGGAGGAGAATCTGTATTTAGGAGTGATTGTCCTAAACAAATTAAGAGGGACTTTAAAAGAAGCACCCAAATATTTGCTTTTGGTTTCATTCTGTCAAACTGAACATGGCTAGAATGGAGGTGTTGATGTTGGATAGAAAAGTGGGTTAAAAATTCCAACCCAAACAGCCGTTTTCCCCATACTTGTCATTCAGTAAGTTCCACAGACAGCTACAGTTTTCCTACCAGAGCCATACTAAAAGGGAAGTACTGATGTGGCTTTAGACATGTTGCCAAACACTGCACACTGCTACACTCCAGAAACGCTTGCTCCACACTGTGCATGTAGAGCCACCCTGGCAGGGGCAGGGTTAAGAGAAGCCAGCATGCCTAATTAGCTTATTCTGTGGCAGCTGGAGGGGGAAAAGGTAATGAAAGACTAACCCAGCTCAGGAGAACCACACTGGGTGGCTGTGAGGGAGAGGAAAGACAGCAGAGAGAGACCATGCACCCTGGGATTATCCCTGAAGTAAGAGGACAGTTGGGAAGAAGAAAACTTCTAAAGCAGGCCTGGGAAAAGAGAGACTCCAGAGAAAAAGTTCTTAGGGTCAGCTGCTTGGGAGGAAGGCACTCTAACTCTGCAAGACCTGGGAGTGGTGAAGAATAGAGCTTGAGAAGTGTGAAAGAGTTGTTGTTCCATTGATTTTGGTCAGTTACCCTTAGAAGGAAGGGGTCAGACTCTGAAGGCATGTCTACATTTGAGCTGGGAGGTGATTCCTAGCTTGTTTAGATGTCTGCATTAGCTCTAGCACCTTGTAATAGCAGTGTTCCTGCAGTAGTACAGAGAGCTGTTTGGGCTAGCTGCCCAAAGCACAGCACAGCCCTGCCCTACACACTGCATAGGTACTCACGTGGCTAGCCTGAGCTGCTGCCCACGCTGCTGTGGCCATGGTGCTATGTTTAGCTAGCTCAAGTAGGGATGTCTGCATGCTGGGAATCCCGCTTTGGCTGGAGAGCCAAGTCACCACACAGACCACTGAGGGCAGTCCGGAGGAGGATGGTGAAACAGAGGGCCCTGAGGTCCTGAGCCTTTCCATAGGAAGTGCTTCAGAATGGTGAGTCTACAACATCATTTTAATGGTGTCACAAATCCACACAGTTCTTTGCAAGCAGCAGAGTTTTGCGCCTGCTGAAGTCAGGGAGAGTTTCTTCTGCTGATTTTTGGATCACACTACGTCAAAAAGAACATATAAAATTAGATGGATTTTTTAAAAGGGCTCCAAAATGGTTAGGGGCATATCAGAAGAATGAAAAGATTGAGAGTGCTTACTCTGGAGAAGAGCAGAATAGGAAGAAACATGAAAAAGGGATGCTTGATTAAACCAAAAGGAGGTAGCAAATTCAAAAATGATAAAATGAAATATTTTAAATAATTAGATTGTGGAATTATATTGGCACCACCACCCAGGAAACCAACCCCCCAAAAGGATCAAAACCCCCAAGTAAATCCGTTTTTCTCTGTGTAAAAGTTTTACATGAGGAAAGCTCATGAGGATGTTCACCCTTTTTATCAATGAAAGAGAGATCTGCACACTGGTCATCTCTTCCCCTTTCCCCCATAACAATTATTTACACTGGGCCTGATAGTTGTGGGGGGAGGGAGTATTTTTTTAATTAACTACAACTAGTAGGATTTAAGTAGTTGCAAGTGAAAACAGACATCAAAGTAAGTTACTAAGTTAAAATGAAAAGAAAAAACCTAGCTAGTTCTAATGCGCTACAGATTTATTGCAACCAGATTCTTACCCTAAAGAACTGTTCTTGTTTTAAACATAATTTTCAGGTGAGAGACTCTTTTACCCTGACATGAGTCTCTAGCCCTTTGTATCCTTTCAGGGTTTTCCAGACCAGAAGGAGACAAAGGGCTGATAGCTTTCCATTGCTTACATAGTCTTCCCCATTCCATGGAAAAATAGCAGGGTCAAAATGGAATTGCGGTACCAGATGGTATGGTCACATGTCTTGGTTGTCCAATCACCTCTGGACTTACAGGACAAACTAGTCTGTTTATAAATCATTAAGTTGATCACCAAGTTGTTAAAGCTTGTGGGGGGCACCAGTAATGGCTCTCATTAGCACATTTAAAATGATAAACAGTCTCATACTTCATATTTCTACATGCACCAAAAAAAAGATACACAGATCCAGCAGATTGTAACATTAAAACTGATAGTTACCTGAGGTATTTTGTTTTATGCATATCTCAAAGATGCTTTTTCATAAACCAAACTTCATAAAGGATGGGGGCATCACACTATAATCTTTGCCTGTAATACTGCCCTTATTGAACTCTTAGTCTTTGCTGAGGAAAATACGCTTGCCTTTAAACATGTTTAGAAGTTAATAGGACTAATCCCAGCCCTAGAAAAAGACTGAACAAGCTTTCAGAGTCCAGATGTTGGTGTCACCTTGTTTGCTTCACTTCTGGAGCGACATAACTGCAAAATGACACATACATGCACCTCATTGGGACTGTTCACATAATTAAAGGTAGGAACATAACTGAGCATCTTACCAAATTGGGAACATGCAGTAAACCTATTTCTCACTCTCAAATATTAGTTTGTGGTTTTTCATTTACTAGGTCCTCAATTGAAGCATTTATAGAACAGTGACTTTTTTTGTCTAACAAGGTGAGCTACTTTATATTCTCTTATCCAAGAAAGATAACATAGTCATAGAACTCTGAAAGAGTCCCTGATAAGAAAACTGTAGGAAATAGAAAAGAAAGAGGAATAAAATTCATAAAATGAAGTTAGTCATATTTTTTTTTGTCTTTTTAAAATGACTCATAGGACAAGTATTCAGGGAATCACTGGATTTTCCGAACTCCTTGTTTGGTTGCATAACTTACACTGGTTTCTTTTGTGTCCATGTTTAGGTGGACAACCATTGTCCTTCTATGGAAATAGTACAGTACATTGTGCAAATAAATACTAGCAATGTGATTCCGGTATTCCAACACCCAAGAATGTGGGTGTGGGCTAGACTGTAAATTCCAATATGGCTCCCTAGTATAATAAAATGTGCACAACACCAAGCACTACTGGATCCCATTATACATTAACAACCCCTTGACAGAGACTCTCAGGAGACTTATAGAATTGGTGTTATGTTTTCTTCTCTTCTGGGGATAAATAATAGGCATTTTGTATACTATTTGTATACCTGTAACAGAAACTCGTTAAGAAGAGATGCTAATATTATGGCTCAAAACATGGGCTATTTTTGGCCCACTTGGTGAGTATTATTCTAAAATGAATAATTCAGTCACACCTAAGTGGCATGTGACTGAATTACAGAGAAGTAGAGCTCTGGAAATGATCTCTGTTAGAATGGGTCTGGTAGAGAAATCAGCAATAGTTAAAGTCTAATTAAACCTAATAAGAATTAACTATTAATGTGTTTTGCTCATCTGCCCAGTCAGGCTCCACACATAGCTAAACAGTTAAAACTGAGGTTTGTTTTTCTAATTTGGTTTGCCTGTGTAAATTCCAGGCATAGTGAGGAGAGTACATATCCCCTATTGACATCTTAGAATAAAACATCTCCTGTTAAAAGTTCTTTATAATTGTTTTTATAATGCTTATAGAATTGTAGGATTGGAAGGGATCTAGAGAGGTCATCTTGTCCACTGCCCTGCGCTCATGGCAGGACTGTATTATCTAGATCAGAGATTTTGAAACTGTGGGGTATGGCTTTTAAGGGCAAGCAACTAGCTGTCTGTGAGATGCTTTGCTTACCTGTGCCTCCACAGATACAGATAATCGTAACTCCTATTGGCCGCCGGTCACCATTCCCAGCCAATGGGAGCTGCAGGTAGTGGTGTCCCAGTCTGCATCTGAGGCCTTGTCTACACTGGCATGTTTTGCCACCAAAAACTGCCTTTTGTTGACAAAACAGTGAGAGTGTCCATACTACAATGTGACTTGTCAGGAAAAACACCGAGTTTTGGCGACAATATTCCAGCTTGCGAGAGACATTTGTCTCTTCCCCTCCCTTTATTGTCAACAAAGAACTAGTGTGGACTCTACTCTTTGTTTTGTTGAGAGAACTGGCTTCTACCAGTATCCCATCATGACTGCCCTTAAGGCTCTGCTCAGTGTTTTGTGATCTCTGCTGCCCTGCAGGCATGTGCCCCTCCCCTTTCATAGCTCCGGGAAATATCTGACAGCTGAGTGAGCTGCTCCATTTGGGGAACAAACAAAGAACAAATAATTGGAATGCTCCCATTCTGCCCTGCTAGAAACACAGCAGCAGGCAGACTGCTGTTTCAGTGGAAGGGCTGGAGAGACTGCTGTTCTGCTTTGACATTCCTCAGCATTCATGATGCTGCTCCCAGCAGCTGAAAATGTTGTGAGAGAATTTGGAGAGAATCCCAAGAAGCACGGGGATCACCTCTGTCTTCCCACAACACTGCATTGTGGGATGGTTAACCACATTGCTTTGCTCTCTTGACAAGGGAGCTAGCAATGTGGCCATGCAAAGTCGACAATGGGAGGCTGAAAAAACAGTTTGACCGGTTTTCACTTTTGCTGATTTTTGCATGGCAACGGCACTTTTGTTGCCAAACCTTTGCAGTGTAGACATAGCCTAATCTCAGAAACTGATATGCAGAGATCACAGCAGAGAGGCAGCTGGAAATGGAAGGCAACTGACAGGCAGCTGGTGAATGAGTGGCTGGTGAGGCAGAGAGGGATATGGAGAGGTTGCAGTGAACAGCGAATTGGGGGCGGGACACAAACTCTGCAGATGCACTTGGAAAATCTGGATCTGCACAGACCAAGAAAAGCAATTGTGAGTGGAGTGCAGGGAAGGCTTGAGAAGGTGAAAGGTACCTTTGGGTTGCTGGACTTAAGAGTCTGTGGGGAACATCACACTTCCTAACCTACTTGGGGGTGGGTCTTTTACTCATACTCTTTGTTTATGAACCCAGTTTGTAGTGTTTTCCCAAAATAACACCGAGTTTTACTTCCTCCTTTTATTAAAAGTTTCTTTTCTACACTTGGACTCATTTCATGTGAGTGGGGAAGCATCGTACCTCAGAGGTGCCCAGAAGTGGTGTGTAAATTTCCCGGGTTACTGTGTAGGGGTTTGAACTGGTTCTGTGTGGTACCCATGGAAAGAACCCATAGATATTGAACACAACCCTGGCTGCTGTTGGCTCCGCCTGGCAGAGGGGTTATGTAAACACTAGAAAAGTCTCACTGTGCTATATCTATCTAATAAAACAGGCCACAGTAGAGCCAGTATTAATGAATGAGAGGCGCATATTATAGATGAATTCTGAAGATTACAAAGTAGGGAAAGAAACAGTTAACAGATATAGGAATATTGCATCTCACAAGTAACAGGTGTAGTTTAATTTTGTTGTATTTTAATACTCTACAGTCAGCATTGTTGGAGATACAGGAAAAGCGACTCTTTACATTAGCATCTGAGACTTTACTGCAGTCTTCTGTTAAACTTCTGCTAAGAACCAAAGCAAAATTGGTGGTTGGATTTTTTTACTTATGGCCTGGGTTAGTCTAAACATTTGTGGATGGTGTAGAGGGAATGACCTAAGTGTAATATAGATATGTGACTTTTCTTGCACAGAGTCAACCCTAGGATTCTGGGGATAGCAAATAAGATAATTCTTTGTGATATTCCCCAAACATAAAAGATTAATTATACATAAGAGGTGTGTGTCTTTTAAAATTTCTCAAATGTTAATTTTACCTTTTCGGGGAGGAAGAGAATGATTCAAAATGTGAATCCCCTCTTGCTCACTGCCTAAGGATCTGTATATTTAATGCATATGTTTTTTTTAAGGCATGCAACCTGCTGACATCTTTCAAAGTCAGTGAGTATGTTTCTCTGCCACTGACATCCTGAAATGAAATAGACATCTTGCTGTGGGGGACACAAGCAGCTCTGAGTGACAGTAGGCCTCAGCACTGTGATTAACCTGTCAAAAGTCTGTGGTGACTTGAAGGAATTTGGGACAAACACTGTCAACACAGCCCCTCATCCGATATGGTGCAAGTAGAAGCCTCATTGACTGCAAGATTCCCTTTCATCTACTCTACATTACTGAGACTGATGCAGTGTTTGGAATCTTAACCTCAAAGTCAGAGGGACTAGCTAGCTTAGTTAAGGAAAATCTGAGGATGATTTCACTGCCACTGCAAACAGATACAGCCATTATTACTTGAAAAATATGCACAGCTACAGGCTCCTTACTGACCTCTTGGGCTTAGTGTAGGCATGAAAATAGCCTGCAGCAAACACAAAAGTATTCTGAATGTTATTACAAAGTCAGAGCTCTTTCATTTGAGAGCACAGTCATGGAAAACAAACCTGTTTTTCAAAAAGAGAAGGGAAAGAGCCATTATTATTGTGTTCTCTTCTATTTTTAGCTAGACTTATCTTGCTGGTCCTAATGGGACCAGAACCCCAAATAAATCCATCTTGCTCTGTATAGAGCATAAAATGTTTGCTCCCTTTATCGATGACAGAGAGAGATGCACAGCTGTCTGCTTCCAGGTAACAATTATTTGCACCAGATTTATTAATAAACAAAAGTGATTTTATTAAGTCTAAGAGGTAGGAGTTACGTGGTCATAGAATCATAGGGTGGGAAGAGACGCCCGTGGGTGTAGTCCAAACCTCTGCTTAAAGCAGGATCAACCCCAACTATATCATCCCAGCATAAGAGATAGCAGAGAGAACAATGTAGATTACTAAACAAAATAAAACACGCCAGCTAAGCTTAATATACTTAGGGTAGGGCTACACTATGGGACAAGGTCGAATGAAGATACACAACTTCAGCTACATTAATTGAGTAGCTGAAGTCGAAGTACTTTAACTCGACTTTTGGTGCTGTCTACACTGCGGGAAGTCAAAGGAAGAACACGCTTCCTTCGACTTCCCTTACTCCTTGTGAAAGCAGGGTTACCGGCATCAACCGGAGTGCCCCTCACTTCAAATTAGCTGTTTTAACTAGACTGCTTATTCTAACCCTGAAAGATGTACAGCGGCAGCTTCGATCTTCCTCTCCAGTGTGGACGTACTCTAAGAGAACTTGTTACACATTATAAATTTCTCATCTAGTTATTATTTCAGGTAAAGTCTTTCTTAGGCCAGAGATGTCCTTGCTGACCGGGGTCCAGCAGTTCTCCTCCATCCTTGTCATTATAATCCTTTTGTTTCCAGGTGTTTTCATGTATCCACTCTGAATGGGGAGGCTGTCTGTAAAGCCAGCTGAAGACAATCATTGCAATCATAGAACACTAGAACTGGAAGCACCCTCTAGGCCAAGCACCCTCTAGATCAGGGTGGGGAACCTTTTTTGGGTTGGGGCCACTGACCCACAGAAAAATCCATCAGGCTGGAGGCAGTGGGGTCTGGAGTGTCAGTGCAGGATCCCCAATGCTGGGATAGGAGGAGACCTGAGACCCGGGGGACAGATCTAGGCAAGCAGGGAGTACATCTGGCCCCTGGGCTTTAGGTTTCCCACCCCTGCTCTAGATCATCCCTGATTGATGTCTATCTAATCTGCTTTTAAATATCTCCAGAGATGGATATTCCACAACCTCCCTAGGCAATTTATTCCAGTGTTTACCCACCTGACAGTTAGGAAGTTTTTTCTTAATGTCCAACCTAAATCTCCTTTGCTGTAATTTAAGCCCATTGCTTCTTGTTCTATCATCAGGGGTAAAGAAGAACAATTTTCTCCCTCCTCCTTGTAACGCCCTTTTAGATACTTGAAAACTGCTATCATGTCCCCTCTCTCTTCTCTTTTCTAAACTAAACAAGCCCAGTTCTTTCAGTCTCCTCTCATAGGTCATGTTTTTAGACCTTTAATCATTTTTGTTGCTCTTCTCTGGACCTTCTCTCATTTCTCCGCATCTTCCTTGAAATGTTACTACTTATCTTTAACATGGCAAGCTCTGCAAGGCTGGGGCTGTTACTGACTATGGGTTTGTACCATGCCTAGCACAACAGAATCCGACAAGGGAGATACCTCTAGAAACTATTAACAATAATAATTCTTAATAATAAAAATAACAATTCATGCACAGATATTAGTGGAATTTCTACTACAGCTTTTAAAGGAAAAAAATGAATGTCTTGCTAAAAATAAAGCAGCTTTTTTTTCCTTTTAGGATATAAGGCGGAAACCCTCCAGACTGCACTGGGGTTGATCAGATTCTATTCAGGGAGTGCTATGTCTGTGTCTAACTTGAGCCTTCAGTGCAGCTCTCAGTCCTGGCCTTGGTGCTCAACCAGTGCCTCTTGTAAGCCATCAGGGAGGAGTAGATAGAGAACAGGGATGGCTAGAAGTGGATTCAGGAACATGCTGCCACTTCTCCAAAGCTCAGGTAGCCATTCAGTCAGGATTACACTTTAGGATCTAGTGATGTCTTCTGCATGCCCTCCAGAGCACAGGGCAGTCTTGCCTCCCAGTGGTCAGTAGCTTCTGTAGTCTTGCCTAAATGGGGGAGAATATTCTGGATTGGTGTGCCAGTCAGACATTCCAATACAATCCTGTTATTCCATTTAGATGGTCTTGTGCTTAAGTCACTGAACCCACGTCTCCAGAAATTTGGCTCAGTTCCTATATCAACTGCAGACTTCCTGTGTGAGCTTGGGAAAAGCCTCAGCTCCTCAAACTTCCCACCTCACATGGGTGTTAGGAGAATAAATGGTGTGTGTGTGTGTGTGTGTGTGTGTGTGTGTGTGGTCAGACACTGTGATAATGATTCATGTAAGTGCACAGCGGGTTAGAATGTTGCTGCCTTCAGCTTTCACCCAGGGGCTTCGCAGAGATGGCAGATGGACGTGTGCTAGCTCTGCTATACCCCATCCCTCAGGTGTGTACTTGGGTGGCTAGCCTGAGCCATCACCTGTGCTACCCCAGCTATGCTACTAATTTTAGAAGGCAAGCTGGAGCAGAATGAGTGCTTATGTGTTTACACGCACACATGCTCCCAGTACGGACATACCCTGAGGCTGCATCATTGGCAAGATACAAGGGGGTTAAGCCCAAGGTTATAATAACCTTTCTGAATTGACACGGTAAATGTAATTATTCCAACCACAGTTGGAGTCTAGTGCCCAAGGTAGTATAGGTGAGACCTTCCTGGTCCAGCACCCATGGGACCTGAGCAGTCCTGAACCATGGAGTTTCCTGGACTAGGGAAGGTCAAGGCTCCCTTCCTTGCCCTGCTCCTCACCACCAGCCCCACTGCCCACAGCTCTGCTGGGGCTGTGTTCCTGTCTGGGGCCAGGGAGGTGCCCCTCACCACCGGGGTGCCAGTCCGGACTGCTCTCCCATGCGCCAGCCCTGCTGCTTTTGATACAGGTAGGGCTGTGCTTCTAATTGGGGCTGTGCTCCCTGCTGCCAGCCCCAGCCGTGGCAGTGCTCCCCACCATGCTAGCCCTGCTGCCACCAGGGCTGCGCTCTTCACTGCTGCTGAGCCCCTGACCCTGGCCAGCTGAGGTTCTCTGGCCCAGCAATAGCCATGGTACAGTAGAACCAAAGATGTTTCCGGACAGAGAGTCCCAGATTAGAGGTTCAACCTGTAGTTTGTTGCATTTTTTTTTCTTTTTGGTGGCCACCACATTAATAGCATTCATCTCTTGTGTAAGCAAGGTCTGAATCAATGCTTCTATTTCAGCCAGCTGGAATGGGAAAAATTCTGGGTGTGGTTCTGTAAATACAGTTCACTCCATTTCTTTAGGCCTGCTAGATATTCAACTGTTACTATGGCATTTTGCCCATTGTAACCAATTTGGCTGTTGTGGGGTCACAAACTTTGTTAACCCTAAATGCAGGAATTATAAGATATGATCACCAATGCTTGCAGTTATTGGGAACGCAGAAAAGTCAAACTATGTTTAACTCAGCTCAAAGGAGAGAAATTGTCAGTGTAAAGAATCTCAGCTGGACACGGCTTCCTCTGCCAAAACTCAGAGAAATCTACTGGAGGGAGGGCAGAACTCTGAATCAGCAGGCTACATGCCCTCCAGGCATGAGTTGTAAGACTGGTTCAACCTGTTCTCCCTCCCGCCCCATTATAATGATAGAAATAGAACAGACTCCTTATGTAGTTTCTTTATTATTTGAAAATTTATTCCAGTGGATGCTGGAATTTTTTGGCTGGATTGGGCCAAGACCTGAAGTCATTAGATTTGGCCCAGACCAAATCGACCACAAGCCAGTGAAAGATGTGACAAGTGGCATGAGCAGCCAACAGGGCAGCAATGGAGAGGTATGAGGAGCAGCCAGCAGAACGGCGCTAATGAGCAATGAGCAGGTAGATGGCAATTGACCAGCGGAGTGGGTGAGATGCTTCCTACCTTCCCCCCACCACTCAGGATGGGAGTGCACCTCTGAACTCTGGTCCCCCCAATCTGCAGATGCACCTCTGAACTCTGGTCCCCCCTGACCAAGGGCAGCGACTGTGAGTGGGGTGCAAAGAAGGGTTGGGCATGTGAAGGGGACATTTACATAGCTGGACTTGAGAGGCAAAGGACACTGCCCAACCTACTTGAGCTGGGATGTTTACTTGTGCTTTTGGTTATGAACTCTATTTGTGGTGTTTTCCCAAATAAATGCCACGTTACTTTGCTCCCCTTTTATTAAAGGTTTCTCTTCCACATTCAGACTCTGTGCTTGCGAGTGGAGAAGCATTGCCTCCCAGAGATACCCAAGGGCATTATGTGAATTTCCCAGGTTACTGGGTGGGGGCTTGAGCCTGATCTGTGTTGGATGGATGGAGAGGAACCCCTAGATATTGAATCTGGCCCTGGCTGCTGCTGGTGGTACCTGGCAGAAGAATTACACTTGTTACAATGATAGTTTTTTTTCTATTGTACCCACAATTTAAAATGAAATATACATCCTAAGTTCTGTTCCCTTTCTTCCCCATCTCTTCTGACTGTTCTAGTTCTGTCTCTTCCCTATCTCTGGCTTCTTGTGTCCACTGCCTAAAAGTAAATGTAGAGAGATTCTGGAGTTGATGTGAAGTAGTAGGTCCCGTCCTCACGTGAAGAGGACTTCATTAGTCAATCGTCCAAATATGGGTAACCAAAACTTAAATACACCCAGTGTCTTTGCCCAGCCAGGCCCATTTCTTCCTCCCACAGCCCTTTTCCCTATCAGATCTGTCTTTTCTGTGTCCTATTCTCCCTGATGCTGGTTCCCATCTCTCGTCCCCTGGCCATTGCTCTCAATCCCAATCTCAGCACTATCTATAGTAATGTGTATATATGGACTGGCCCAACAGGTTGTGGTGCGGCAATGGAATATAACCACAACATAGGCTTATAATAAGGTGACTGATTTCAGTGAACCTTATTACCAACTATGCTGCATTCAAAAAATGTAACATTCATACATGTCTAAAACAGATACATGTCTTAAAGAAAATGCACGTCTCTTTCCATTTTCTTTTACTTTTCAGTGGCATTTCACGTTTGGATATGGGGTGAAGATTTCATTGACTTCCTAGATAGAATGAACTTGGTAAGTTCATGGAGGGAAGTTCCAACAATGGCTATTAGCCAGGATGAGTAGGAACAGTGTCCCTAGCATCTGTCAGAGGCTGGAAATGGATGACTAGGGATGGGTCACTTGATAATTATCTGTTCTGTTCATTCCCTCTGGGGCATTCGGCACTGGCCACTATTGGATGACAGGATACTGGGCTAGATGGAATGGCCACTCTTATGTTCTTGATTTTTAAGAATTGAAACTGCTTTCCTATCACTTAAGATAGGTGAATGGATGAGTGAGGTGAATGAAGCTCAGTGTGGACAAAATGAAGGCAAGTGAGAGAGAGGTGTTCCAGTGATTGGGACGTTAGCTTGAGACTTGGAGACCAAGGCTTAATTCCCCACTCTGCCACAGACTTTCTGCGTGCCCTTGGACAAGTAACTCATCTCTCTGCCTCAGTGCCATCTCTAAAATGGGGACAGTAGCATTTCCCTACCTCGCAGGGATGATGAAGATAAATGCTCTCCATCAGGAGCATTAAGATACTACAGTATGAAGGTCCAGATAAGTACTGAAGATACTGGTTGGGGTTTCAGTTTCTGAATGTCAGTAGTTTTGAAGATTCAGCTCTTTATTTCCCCTTCCTCCCTGTGATCACGCTGGATATCCCTTTTTATGGATTCCACTGTGGCAGATATAAAAAAGCCAGCACATCCTAGATTGTGAATTCTACGAAACAGGTCCTGTCTTTGTATGTTTGTCTTTACAGCACCCGAGGACAAAAGGACCCCGATCCTGATTTGGGATCACAAATGCAGTAGAAATAAAAGATGATGATATTTACTGAAACACTCCTATTGAAGTAGCACATGCCCTGAGGCCAAGAGGCTGTGTAGAATACTATCTCTTCCCCAGGTCAGGATGGAAGCCAGATATGAAGCAGAGAATGTTAGGAAGGGGGTATAGCTATTATACCACCCTGTGCACGTTAGCCTCAAGGATGAGTGGTGTCCATGATAGGCATATGAGCCACCCTCAACACAGGTCATGCATAAGCCGCAGTTAAAAGTATGGCTCTTATGCCAGGCACATGCCTGACACCTTCACTCTGTCCTGGCCTGGACCCCTAAAGTAAGGACAGCATTACACCCATAGGCCAGAAATTGACCCCACAGTAAGGACAGAATTCTCAAGTGTGCCTGCCATTTTTACTGGCACTCAATTTTTATTTGGCAGACACTTACCAGTAACTATTGTTAAATGTTTTTTAATGAAGGCTGATGCCTAGTATTGCCAGATCAAGATTGTTGTCATGAAAAGCCTTGAAGTCCTAGCTGTGGATGGCTTTATCAGAAGTCTCCCCTCTACTGTTTAACAAGTGCCATGGTTACAAGCCCCGCTAGACTGATGATATTCACATGCAGGAAACAATGCAAGGAAAACAGGATTTGCACGGCTCCGGCTGTGCTGCCCCAAGAATTCCAGGAAGTGATTGTACTTTATGAAACCGTCTGTGCGCTGCTAGATTGTCTATAGCTTTTAAGGTCAAGTCCTATCATGCTGCATTTGAAATGCCTTTTGTAATAACGAAGACTGTTTATGAACCAGAGTACAGGCTGTATTGTTTACCCTGGGGTTTGGTTAAAAGGTGCTGTATTTCAGCCTGTTTTTCAGGATGGTACAAGGAATCTATCATGGGCTTTTTGGCATCAGTTTAGGATCAGTTCAAAGGGGGAATGTCCGTCATGTCAATTGAAATGGCCCAGTGCATGAAGAAAGTCACGCAGCAAATGCGGCCACTGGGTATGAAAAGATGATGGAAGAGCAGAAGGAAATTTCTAATGCATGTCACGTTTGTATTATTAGTTTCCACAGCTTCCTGCAGAAGCTAAGCTGTCTCCTCACAGAGGGGTGAGGTACTGCCCCAGTAACTGCTGCTTTCAGACTTGAGGAAAGGAGTAGAAAGAAGGTTTTTGGTTTTTTGTTTAATAACTATGAGGGATAACAATGGCATCTGCCTATTAGTAAGAGTGCTGGGAAGCGGCCATAAATTCAAGGTCCCCTCTTTGCTGACTCCCTGATTGCTTAATAATAGCAAGGGCTGGTTGGTGCCAATATGGGTCTATGAAACTGTGTTCAGAACAATAGATTTCTAAACCTGGTACATGTCGCAGAAATGCTCACATGCTATTTCCAGTCCCTGGTGCAGTTTTAACAGTACCTAAGCTAATGAGCATGGTATAGAGGCTCCAGCAACCAATTTAGGCAGCTCAGACTTGTGAGAGGCTTGCAGAAAAATCTTCCTCTGTCACTTTCTTCGTGTTCTACTTGAAGTTTACATACAGTTAACACCTATTTCAGTGATTAACTTCACTTTTCCTCAAAGTCGCTATAGCAAACTTTGTTGTCAGGAAGCAGGTCGCCTATGCAACCTGCCAGTTACTGACAAAGCGCTGGACTTAAAATGTGCCAGAACTTCTCATGCCAAAGTGGTAAAGAGAAACAATCTCTGTAACCCATTAGCTGCCACTCTAAGCACTTGTGGTTACAAGAGCACTTGTGCTCAGAACTCATTTTGATGTAGCTGATGGGAATGTCTAGATGCCAAAGATATGACAATCAATTCACAGCTGGAAGATAAATAATGGGAATGAAATGGTTAACTTGAGGAATACGGCTTTGACTGCCAATGCTGGTCTATGGGACCACGGTACTGGAGGAACCCTGCAGTTAGTAAAGATCAACAATAATAGGTGCTGGTACTGGGGATGTGAGGGGTGCCCCGGGCTTACAGTGGCTTCCATTATATACCAGGTTTACAGTTTGCTCCCAGCGTCCTGCACTATGAAAATTGTTCAGGGACCTCTGTCAATAATCATGTTCCTTAAAAAGAAAGGGGAGCCGAATATGTGGTGGTCAGTCACAAAAGATCAAGAAGTTGAGTGTTGTGGTGTGTGTGTGTGTGTGTGTGTGTGTCACATCAAACAAACACAATGAGATCAGGATCTAAATTCAAACATTTGGAGGGGTAGTTTCCATTAGGACAACTATTCTGTTTTCAGGCATATACACAAACTGTAAATGCTCCTGCTCTCAAAAAATGAAGGACAGGGGAATGAAACCAGACCTCCCCCTCCCCTTCCAATCCTACTCCAGAGGGAAGGGTCAGGAGAGTATCCCCTCTTCAATAGCTCCCCTCCTCCATAATCTCTGTGGAAAAAGACAAAAGAAGAAAACTATTCTCCCACAAAAGATATAATGGAGCCTCACTACTAAACTGGTTGCAGCTCTCCTCCCAGTCCTCCTGCCTCACCTGGTAGGTGCTAGGAGAATGTATCCTGGCCTCAGGAAGTGCCTGGCCTCAGGATGTGCAGGGAACATCCTCCTAGATTGCCAGTATCACAGTCAATCTTCAAGTTTTGCTGGAAAAAGAACACGTTTTTAGCCTGGAGGTAACAGAGGAATGGGGGGAACTATAGCATGGTGATGGGGAGGGAAAGGGGTTACAACAAAGTGAGTATGGATTGGTTTTTTTTTCCAGAATATACAATAGTCTCAGATGTCCAGAGGTGAGATTGGTGCTTATTATGCAAAACTTTGCAACTTTACTGTTGCTTTGTTCTCCTAGACATCTACCTTCCATTGCAGCCACCTGTTAGGTACTTGTCATAACTTTAGATAAGTGAGCAATGTGGGGCAGGAGCACCCCCACACTGTATTCTGTGTCCGTATAGCACCCCACACTGTAGGGCTTTAAAACATTATTGCAATGCAAGAAAGAGCAGCAGCCACATTAAAAAAAAATCACATACAGGAAGAAATGCTTTTCAATGCTGCTGTTAGTCCTGGAACAGTTTGAAAGAACCCTTAGATTACAAATTCCTTTTGAAAAGGGTGAGCGCACCTCCTCGAGCAGAGCCGAAAACACTAATCAAATCCTTCTTCCATCACAAGAAGATTGTGAATCAAGGAAATCTCTGTCAACCCAGCTGGATTATTTTTTTTCAAAGTATTTTGTTCTTTTTTTATGCCTTTATGTATATTAAAAACATTTCCCAAAATATTTGGCCTGTAATTTTTACAGGAATCAGTGGTAAGGGAAAATACTTTTTGTACAGTGCATTGTTAACCCGTGGAATTCATTACACCAAGATATGAAAACCAAAACCTTAGTTGAATTTAGAATATGATTCCCCATTTTGTATGGGTAGTAAAAACCTCCCCATCTACACTACATAGGATTTTTTTTAACCTAAAAATACAAATCCCCATGCTTCAGGGCATGAACTAACTGATGCAGGTTAGGAAGAAGCAGGTTGTTCCATGATTACCCACTTTTGGAAGCTTTCATCCTGAAGTGGCACATGGCTTAATATTCTTTGATTGCTCTTTTCCGGTCTTTTGTGAACAAACTGAATCTCTAAATAGTACTTCTGATGTATTGCTTGACAATTTGAAAACATGGAGTATAGAGCAAGAAGTGAATTTTTCAAGACAGCAGTCTGTGAAAAAATCTTCACCACCCTCCTTGTGAAATAGGTTTTCCTAATATCCAACCTAGATCTTCTACACTGCAACTTGAGGCCATTGCTTTGTGTCCTGTCCTCTGCTGCCACTGAGAATAGCCCTGGCTCCATCCTCTTCAGAAGCCCTCTTAAGGTACTTGAAGGCTGCCATTAAACTCCTCCCCCCTCATTCTTCTCCTCTGAAGACTAAATAAGCCCATTTCCTTAAACTTCTCCTCCATAAGTCATATGCCCCAGGTCCCTAATCAGCTTCATTTATCTCTACTGGAGTCTCTCCAATTTCTCCGCATTCTTTTCTGGAGGTGGAGGAGAGGGGCAAACTACATGCTGTACTCCAGATGTGGCCTCACCAGTGCCAAATAGAGAGGAATTATCACTTTGTACTCAGGTCCTGTTTTCAAGCTTTTTTTCTGCACCCTCGGCTTTTTTATGCTTTAACAAAAATGAAAGCTAAGTCTCATTATCACAAGACTCCAGGAACAGGGGATTTAAGTAAATCAACAACTATTGTCAAACTCACAATAAAGTCACCAGAGTTGGCGGCAACAGCAGTCATCTTGGAAAAAGTTCAAACCAAACTATAACTGAGGAACATGCTTTAGAGTTTAAAATCTGTATTTTTAAGCTGTCCTGTGAGGGATTTGAAAATGGCATCTCAGCACAATGACTGGGTTGGGGGGAAGTATCAGTTTCTGAGCCAATAGAAATGAAAATGCTTCCCTTTCGGTTTTTATCTGGAAAATTTGCCCAAGCAGTCATAAAAAAAAAAAAACCCTGTCCAACAAACAGTTGATAAAATATGCAATGTTTGTTGTAGCTGTGCTAGTCCCAGGATATTAGACAGTCAATATGGGTGAGAGATCTTTTATTGGGTCAATGTCTGATCAAAAGAGAGAAAAGCTTTTTAGCCACACAGAGCTCTTCTTCAGGCCTGGAAAGGTACTCTGAATGTCACAGAAAAATACAAGGTGGAACAGATTTTTTTAATACAATATGAACTAACTACTTATAAGGGACCATTGAAGGTGAAGTGCATCTTAACACTTCTGCAGTCATAGGACAAAAAGGGGGACTTAGTGAGCTACAGATTGTTGTAATAAACCATAAATCCAGCATCTCTGTTCAGTCCATGACTGGAGTGTCTAGCAGAGTAATGAACTTAAGCTTCCAGACTTGTCTTTTCGAAGTGTTCTACAGGTGTCCTTTGAGGACAAGGACTGATTGCTTGGTCAAACGTTTTAATGCACAAGTAATGGGGTGTTTTTGTTTTTTATCATTTTCCTTTGTGAGCTCATTCAAGAGCGTAATGATTGGTTATGCCCACATAATTGTTGGGGCTTTCAGTGCACTGGATGAGGTACACCACTTGTTATGACAGGTATGTGGAGGATCCATGGATCTTGAAAGGTGAGGTTTGTGTGCAGTATTGATCGTTGTAGCAGTGGAGATATATCTGCAAGTTTTGCATGAGATGTTCTAGCAGGTCCTGGCACTGTTTGTGTTGGGGGGGAGGTGGTGGTTGGAAGGCCAGTAGTGGGATTCATGAAATTTTTCAGGATGGTGTCCCTATGAAATACAATGAGTCTATAGTTGCTTGATGTCCCCATAGATTCCAATGTGGGGTGGTAGGTGACTGAGAGGAAAAGGTTCTGTATTGAAGTAGGTTGCCTTTGTATATTTGGGTGTCCCATTCAATGATATGGCCTACTTCTCTGGGGGTGTATCCTCGTTTGGCGTGATTACTGGATTTGTGAAGGTAGGTGTGATGATCCATGGTTTTCTTGTAGATATTTATCTGTAGGATTCCATTGTTGAAGCTGATCATGATGTCTAGGAAGTTGATGTGGGAATGTTCCAGAAAGCTTAATGAACTGGTGGTGGTTGAAGTTGTGAAGAAATTCTATGAGGGAGTTTAGGTCATCTGTCTAGAAGAGGAAAATATCTCTGTCTCGGGTGTGCTATTGATTTTGTATTGCATGTGTCCAGAAATTCTTCTTCAATGCAGCCCATGAAGAGGTTGGCATATTGGGGAGCCATTCTAGTATCCATAGCTGTCTCCATGATTTGGGCAAAGTATTTGTTCTTGAATATTCATTACTTATGGGTCAGGAAAGAATGAAATAGATGAGTTTTTAGCAATGTATTTGGGTGGCTATCCAAGGGTTCTCAGTTGTCTTGTAAATATTTGAGAAAGGCAGTTATGTCATTGCAAGGGATATTGGTGCATAGGAAAGTGGCAAGGATGGTATTTGGAGAAATGTGGTTAATATTGCAGAACTTGTGGGGGAAGTCAATTGTGTCACAGAGGAAGATGATCCTTTGTGTGGTGAGTGGTTTGAGGATGTTTTTTCTGAATCCTGATATTCCTTCAGTAAGAGTGCCAGGACCAGATATGATGGGTTCCCTTATTTGGGTATCTCTAGAAGCATGTAGAAGGTTCCTGGGATGGGCTTGTGAAAAATAAGTTTGTAGGGTTTCTCTTGAAGTTGTTTTGAGGAAGGATTTGATGATGTAATTAAGTTCCAGGATAAATGTGGCCTTGGGTCAATCTTTGAGTATTTTATAGGAGATGATATCAGAGAATTGTTGGTTGGCCTTTTTAACTCAGCCATTTCAGTTGAGGACTACAATGATGCCCCCTTTGTCTGTTGGCTTGATTACTATCTGATTATTAGATTTCAGGTATTGCGTGGCTGTCCTCTGAGTTGTGGATATTATGGTGGCTGTAATGTTTAAGGGTTTTGCAGTCAGTTTTTTTTCCTGAAGCAATCTGTGTAATTGTCAGCAGTGTGGTTTTGACCACTCTGTGGTATCCAGTCACGGGCAGGGAGGAGAGCGGGTGTTTATGATTCCCAGTGGGAATGAATGTGCTAAAATAGGCATTTAAATAACTCTCCAACATAAAAGTTGCCTAGGAAAATGCTATTATATGCATGTTTCCATCTTATTGACTGTGTGGACTATTTTAAATAGAATTTAAAAGCTTAAAATCCTGCATCACCACTATACATCAACCTGGCTTAATGAGAGAGCCCCTGAAATATATTTGTTGACAGGCTCATAACAACTGCTGATTTAAAGCTGCTATTTATGCCTGTCTTTCTTGCTGTCCTCAGAAGCTCTGACCACATGAATCAATGTCCATTTAAGGTGCATCTCAAGAGTTAGATCAAGGAAAACAGAGGTAAATGAGGCCAAATTTCTCTTGCACGTACTGTTTGATTGAAGATTAGGTAGGCTGGTGGGAGGGGGGAGGAAAGGCATTTGAGGCATGTCTTCTAAGTTGTCTTAATAAAGGATGGCAGCTTCTTATCATTTCTCATCGCCCAGTGATGGCCTCTTAATTCCTGTTGTTTTTCAACATGCATAAGCTAAGATTTTGTAAGATGACAGTGGTATAACTTGTGGCATTTCCCCCTTTTGTTTGCTTTATCTCACTTTTGCACTTTTATTAAAACAAGAAGAGATGAAAATATTTGTAAGTCTCACATAAGTCCGGATGGAAGAATATGCTGCAAATATCAGTGATATGAAGCTAGAACAATGTGAAACTTTGTTAATTTTCAAGGGGAATGAGCTTTATTCAAAATTGTGTTCTGTGCCACACATTTAGATCTACATATGTTGTAAGAAGCACCCTCCTCTCCCACCAACCCCACATTCCCAGTTTGTGGTAAAGTTATACAGAAATCTTGAGAGAACTTGGCCTGATGTGGTTTATAATCGATTACAAAATTAACCGATGACCTGTGTGGCTTCTAAATTGGGGGTCTGGAGGGTAGGCTGCCGCAAAAAGAATGGAAGCCAGGACTTTGAAGGATGTGGCAGGTAATAAACAGATGTTTTTCAGGCATGAGGTGACTAACTGAGACAGTTTCTAAAGCAATGCAAGTGACGCAGAATCTATACAGACCCCATGCCACCATAATGACTACAGCCCTGCACAAATACAAAATGTGTATCTTCAAAAATAAGCTGTGAATATCTGTATTAACATCCGCAGATGCGGATACTTGAACATACAAAGCAGATATCTGTGGATTTGCAGGGTTCTACTAATAACATCAACAGAAGCCTTGTGCCTCCTGTGGAGTTGGAGTTATGTCAATGGAGGGTACTTAGGAAGGCTATTGTGTAGACACTGGCATAATTAATATGACATGAGATGCCTTATGCCAACTTAGTTAACTGTGTAGTATAGAGCAGCTTTAAGCTGGTCTGATCTAACACCCACTAAAGCAAATGGAAGGACTCTGAGGATATGTCAACACTGCAGTAAGAGACCTGTGGCATGGCTCTGGCTGGCCCAGGTCAGCTGGCTCAAGCTGCATGGCTATAAAATTACAGTGTAGATGTGACAAGTTCGGTCCTAGAGATCCCCTTGTGACTGTTGCTTGATGTGCTGAAATATCATTGAGCCAACCTTCCTGGGCCCCTCCTTTAATCTGTCTTGCTGAGCCAGACCCTCTGGCCTCTTTCAGCACTGGCACAAAGTTGGGGTCACAGCCCTCAGCAATACAATACAGATGCTGAGATCAGCCCAGCTCTGGAAAAGCTCTACTAAAGGGACTTGCCTCAGCACCCAGGTGCACAGCCCCAATGGGAACAGAATCCAGACAGATTTGTTTTACCCTGTATAAAACTTTATAAAACTCATGTTCACCCCTTTTCTTATATGAAGAGATGCATCCCTTTAACAATTATTTACACTGGGTTTAATAACAAAACAAAAGTGATTTTATTATGTATAAAAATTAGGATTTAAGCTGTTGCAAGTACACGTTGAACCTCTGAGATTTGCGACTCTCTGGTCCGGCAACATCCATGGTCCAGAAGAGCCAACCAGCAGGGCAGAGGAGCCCACGGGGCACCAGAGCCCACAGTCGGTCAGGCTGGGAAACCGGCGGGGATGCCAGAGCCTGCAGGGTAGGGGGGCCACCGAGCCCGCAGCTGGTGGAACCAGGAAGAGGGGAGGCTGCAGAGCTCACAGCTCTCAGAGCTGCGAGCGTTTGCAGGGCCTCTTCTGGAGCTCCCAGGCATGGTGCGGCTGTCAGAACTTGCAAGGCCTGCATGGGTGCCACAGCCAGGGGGGAGAGGAGCACAGCGGAGAAGCTAGCAACCCGCCCCCCCCACACACACATGCACTTTCCCTAGTCCGGGACCAGTCAGGTCCTGAGGAAGCCAGACCAGAACAAAGCTATTAAGCAAAATAAAATAACAAGACCTCTCGAGGTCCCTTCTAGTGCTAGTGTTCTATGATTCTAATATGCCATCTAAGCCTAATACACTAAGGCTGTGTCTAGACTGGCCACTTTTTCCGGAAAATCAGCTGCTTTTCCGGAAAAACTTGCCAGCTGTCTACACTGGCCGCTTGATTTTCCTCAAAAGCACTGACGATCTACTGTCCGAAATCAGTGCTTCTTCCGGAAAAGCTTTGACGCTCCCGTTCGGGCAAAAGTCCTTTTTGCGAAAAACTGTTGCGCAAAAGGGCTAGTGTAGACAGCTAGCTAAGACTTTTGCGCAAAAGCAGGCTAAATGGAAAAAAGTGGTTTGGACGCTGGGAGTCCCAGCCAGCCCCGCAAGCCCCGGACGTGCCCGTCGACAGCAGCGTGCGCCCCCCCATCACCAGGACCACCGAGGCGGGGGAAGGAGACAGCAGTGCATCAGAGGATGAGGCCAGCACTGCCACCCAGCAGGCCCCCTCCAGCAGCCCTGATGTCTCCCGCGCATCCTCCGAGGCCGGGGAAGGATCCACCGGTGAGTCTTGCACTTTGCACTCACAAGGGCGGGGGGGGGGAGCCAGGCGCCCGGAGTGGGGAGGGGGAGAGCATGTCACTCAGGCCACGTGAGCTGCACGCTGTGTAGCATTAGGCAGGAAGCAGCACGTGCAACCACGTGCAGCCTGGTGACCGAGCAGCATATGGCCACGGCAGGCAGCTGCAGGGCACGCCTGGGACCGTGCTGCTCACACACATTCGGCGGGACCAGGGGGAAGGGTGGTTGCTGGCTGGAACCAGCCAGGGCCCCAGGGACTCAGGCCAGAGCCCGCACCTCCGCAAGGGTGCAGCACGGAGAATGGCACACTGTCCCATGCCTGGCTGTAAGGCACAGCCAGCTGCTCCTGGGTAAACCACAGCGTCACAGCCCTGTGAACATGGCCCCCACTGAGCCCCTCGCCTGCTCCCGGTGCCTTGGCTGGCTCCCTGAGGGAAGTCCCCACTGCGGCCACACATGTCCCTGGGCTACGTGTGTGAGGGATAGTGGGAGGGAGAAGGGGGGAAGCGCTCGGGCCGCCCCTAGGGCCGCCTGAGTTTTGCTGCAAGGATGGGACACACACACACCCCAGTCACTCTCCTGGTTCCGTCCAGGAGATATCCCACGCGATGGGGATCTGAGAGCGCAGACCACCTCTGCCAGATGTGCTCCCAGGCACTGTGTGGGGATGCATCTCGCTCCCTGTCAAACACCAGTGATTAGCCCAAAGCTTCACAGCCTCCACCGGCAGGAAGTTCCACGGGTTAACACAACACAAGTGCCCTCCCGCCCTCCACAGGGCCAGGACACAGACCGGTGGTTACAATACATGGAGGAGGACCCTACTCCAGGGGTGGTCCTCCTTGCAAACATACAACACGGGGGGCAGGGGGGAACTGAGTGGGCCCAAGCCACACTACTGTGGTGTCACCTGGGCTCAGGGGTGGAGGGCATGAGGTGTGGGGACAATGGCCAGCATGCCTGACTGACCCATCCTTTCTTCTCTTCCCTGCAGCGGGACCAAGCACAAGCCGGGGACCCTCCAGTCCGGCAGCAGTGGCACCCCCAGCTGCCCAACCACGGAGGCAGAGGCTCCGCCACCGGGACCAGCTCCTTCAGCGCCATGTGGAGGCCGTTGAGCGCATTGAGGCTGCGATTAGGCAACGTGTCGAGGGGGACCTGCAGTGGCGCCAGGAGGCCTGGGCCGCCTTCCAGGCCCAGTGCATCTGCATAGTGGATTCGATCGCCACCCTCACTGCCCACATAGCCCATGCCCTCCATTATGGCATGGCCTTACCCCATGCCCCCGCCACCCCTCCTGCCCCTGCAATGCCCCCTCCTGCAATGCCTCCTCCTGCCACTCCTGCAATAGCCCCTCCTGCCCACCTCCCTGTGAAGCCTGCCCCGATGTGGCCTGCCCCCCATGTCCAGGTCCGCCCCAGGGGGCGCTCATGAGGCCACCCCTCCCAGGAGTAGCCCTTCCCCCTCCCAGTTGAAGGTCTCCTCCCCCTCTCCCCCTTGTAAATAAAAACATACAAGTTTTTCAGTTGAAAACAAAATGGTGTTGGTTATTGTGTTACTCGAGGTAACTGTAATAAATGATTTGAGATGCCAATTAGCCAACTAAATTTAAGAGGATTACAAAATGCAGACACCAAATTCTGTATCTATCACTGGTCGTTCCTTTAAGTGGTCATTGGTTTGTGGCGCATAAGTAAATACTGACACTTTTAAGTAAAATTTAAACCACAACTATATTAACATAGATAACAAACAAGCAAGAAAGGTTAAAAAACACACACAAAAGAATATGTACGTAGTCTAGACGCAGGGACGATTGTAGTGTTGTTGGCAACCTCAATCCTTTGGTCCTTCCAGGCCTCGGGAGAGGAACAGCCAGGAGATCCCTCGAAGAAGACTGGAATCGGGTACGCTGACTCGAGCCTTCTGCATGAACCACAAATCCTCTTCCTGTTCTTCGGGACAGCTCAGACAGGTGATGGTGGCCTAAACCCTAGCCTAAACTAAAAGAAAAACCCTAGCTACGTCCGACGCACCCGACGAACATTCACGATGACGGCCGATGTGCTTGGAACCGACACTTTACAATTGGGGGGAGGTAAGGGGAGGGGAGGGGGAAGGGTAGGGGATGGGAGGGAGTTGTATGGGGAGACCGAGGTGACCCTACTATGGGGCTTGTGCGAACATGCCCGTCAGGGCCTCTCGGATGCGCACCCCATCCTGGTGTGCCTTGCGGATGGCAGCTGTGTGGGTCTGTTCAAACGTCTGTGCCTTGGCTGCCATCCATGCAGGGAGGAAGGCCTCCCCACTCCACTCCACAATGTTGTGGAGCACGCAGCACGCGGCCAGTACCTCTGTTGCATTCCGCTCACCCATCTTGAGACGGGTGAGCAAACAACGGAAGCGGGCTTTTAAGCGGCCGAAGGCGCACTCCACCTGATTTCAGGCCCAGTTGAGGCGGTCGTTGAACCGGGCCCGGTTCTGGTCCAGCCGCCCCACGTAGGGCTGCATTAGCCAGGGCAGCAGGGGGTAGGCCGCATCCCCGATGACGCAGATGGGCATAGACACATCCCCAACAGTCAACTCCTGCCGGGGGAAGTAGGTGCCCGCCTCCAGCCTGCGAAACAGTCCGGAGTTGCAGAGGATGCGGGCGTCATGTGCCCTGCCGGACCAGCCCGCATAAACGTCCAGAAAGCGGCCCCGGTGGTCCACAAGGGCCTGCAGAACAATGGAGCAGTACCCCTTTCTGTTCATGAAATGGGCCCCTCGATGCTCCGGGGCCCGGACGGGGATGTGGGTTGCATCCAGGGCTCCCCCGCAGTTGGGGAACCCGAAGGCAGTGAAGCCGGCCAGCATAGCGTCCACGTCGCGCAGGCGGATCAGTCTCGGGAGCAGGACATCATTGATGGCGTGGACGACCTACAGAAGGGTGCAGAGAAACACAAGGGAACACATCACATAAGGCAGGGGTGAGTGTGCTCTCCCTTGGGCCCCCCCCCCGTGATTCCCTCTGTCCTCACGCACACACACACGCACACGCACACAAACACCAGGGCCCCCTCGCCCCACGGCCCCCCCTACCAGCAGGCCTGTGCAAGGGAGGGACGGCCCAAACCCCTGGGTGACCCAGCCTGGAGTCTTGGCTGCCCCTGGGCATGGAGTGCAGCACCCTCCCCCAACCCCACTCCCCACTCCCCCTGGGACTTACCTCCATGATGATCACACCGACGGTGGATCTTCCCACCCCGAATTGCTGTGCCACCGATCGGTAGCTGTCCGGGGTGGCCAGCTTCCAGAGTGCGATGGCGACCCTCTTGTTCACAGGGATGGGTGCACACAGCCGGGTGGTGGCTCTCTGGAGCGCGGGGGTGAGCCAGGCACACAGCTCCAGGAACGTCCGCTTTCGCATGCAGAAATTCCAGAGCCATTGCTGGTCGTCCCATTGCCCAAGGACCAGCCGCTCCCACCAGTCTGTACTGGTGTCCAGTCTCCAGAGTGGCCTCTCCATGGTGGGGTGGGGATGCCACAGGGAATCCATGGCCGCCCTGGTGAGGGAGTCCAAGGCGATCTGCGCCTCCTGGTCCTGGAACATGAGGGCACCAGCCTGGAGCACCAGCTGCAGGCACTGGAAAATGGCCGACAGGGGCCAGAGCAGGCACATGGCCACCCGTGGCTCCATGGCAGACAAAGCAAGGCACAAGAAACCAAAACCAGGAAAAAGCACTAGGGGCCAAAAGGGTGGTGTCCAAAAGGCAGAGGGCAACCACCAAACCTGCTATGGCTGTCAGTCCCTGCAAGAGATCCTAACGCACGGAGCAGGAGACAAAAGGCTGTCCGGCGAGACCCCTTTAAGCACGTGTCTGAACGGAGCTCCAGCCCCGCACCCAGAAAGGGCTGGTGCCCTTTTGCCCTCTTCAAAATGGTTCCGGGCTTCTGCTTTTGCGCAAAAGCGCACCGCCAATCTAGACGCGCTTTTGCGCAAAAGCGCATCGTTCTAACGATAACTCTGGGACCAATCTAGACGCTCTTTTGCAGAAATACTTTTAACGGAAAACCTTTTCTGTTAAAAGTATTTCCGGAAAATCATGCCAGTCTAGACGCAGCCTAAGGCTGTGTCTACATTGGTGCGATCTTGCGCCAAAGCGGCCGCTTTTGCGCAAAAACATGCTGCCTGTCTACACTGGCGGGGAGTTCTTGCGCAAGAACACTGACGTTCTAATGTATGAAATCAGAGCTTCTTGCGCAAGAACTATGATGCTCCCACTCAGGAATAAGCCCTCTTGCGCAACTGTTCTTGCGCAAGAGGCCAGTGTAGACAGGCAACATGAATTTCTTGCTCAAGAAAGCCCGATGGCTAAAATGGCCATCAGAGCTTTCTTGCGCAAGAGAGCGTCTACACTGGCACAGATGCTCTTGCGCAAAAGCACATCTCTTGCGCAAAGGCACATGCCAGTGTAGACGCTCTCTTGCGCAAATACTTTAACGCAAGAACTCTTGCGTTAAAGAGTATTTGCGCAAGATCATGCTAATGTAGACGTAGCCTAAGAAACTGGTTACAAGGAATATCTCACCCTCAGTTTTTCTGATCACTTTTCACAGACTGGACAGATCCTTCGCCCAATTCAGTCTTAGATGTTTCCAGCAGTCATCTTTGGGGGCAAGCAGGGGGTGTCCTGACATTGGCTTCCTACCTTTATATAAATTTTTGCCAGAGGCAGGATCCTTTGTGTTCAGTGTAAACTTTTTCTCCATTTCACTGGAAAAGTATAGTATCCAAAGTGGGTCCCAGCATCAGGTCCCATAGCCACTCTCTCCAAGCTTACAGGAAAAGCATGTCCATTTGCAGATTATTGTCCTGATCAATGAGCCCGCAAGTTTCTGAACTATCTTTAATGGTCCCCCCTTAGTATGTCTATGGCTGTGTCTAGACTACAAAGAAAAGTCGGAAAAAGATACACAAATTGCGGACTGCGATTCGCATATCTTTTTCCTCTTTTCTTCCGAAAGAGGCTTTTCCAACATTTGGCCCGTCTACCAAATGTCAGGAAAAAAAGCCTCTTTTGGAACATCCCTTCTTCCTCGTAGAACTAGATTTACAGGGATGCCAAAAAAAAGTGTCTACTTTTTCCAAAAGCACGGAAAAAAATGCGGAAGAACGGCCCTTGCACAAGAGGTAGATTTTGCGCAAAAAGGAGCCTCATTAATTATGCAAATCAGGCATGGCAATATTCCATGCTTTACCTCATTTGCATATTTTTTGCACAAAACGGGCACAGTATAGACATAGCCTTGCTGTCTTCAATGAGCATGCTGCTCGCACCCTGCATATATAGCTGCAGACCTGGTCCAGCCTCTCTGACCCCAGCAGCCTGCCAGCAACACACCAGACACATGCGCTGGTCCTAATAGCCTTGGTTACAACAACAACAACAACATACTTCCAGTCCCAAATTTTCCTCAGACCCCATGTTCTGAGAGAGCGAGAGCGAGCGCCATCTCCTAAGTGGCTCAGAGAAACAATAAGGTTCAGCCGTTCTCTAATAAGTGCATCACAGCTTAAGTTAACTGAGCTTCTCCTGTAAGTACTCCCCCGCCCCAAGAGGCAATGACTATTTCAAATGGAAAAGCCCTTTTGTCAACATAGGGCTGTCTACTCTGAGATTAGGATGGTCTAACTACATTGCTCAGGGGCTATGGATTTCACCCGGTAGTTATACCCACTGTAGCAAGCAAGCATAGTCTCTCCCCCAACCAGACAGGAGAAACCCACAAGCCTCTTACACCCCATACATTGGTAGTGTAGACCAATGCCTTGTTTCATGTGGCAGAATAATCTCATGCTGCTCTTCCTTTCCTGTGGACATCCCGGCCCCTTCCTAATTTCTATGCAAATGGGGCTGTCATTGTTTTTGGTCACATCTTGCTTAATCTTATTGGAGACTGGAAACTAGCTGCCTTTTCTCCTATCTAGCAAGGAACCTATTTCTCCCTTTGTTTGAACCCAGACTGTGAAGTTTAATATCAATGAGTATCAATAATGTTGTGCTGGTGCTTATATACATTTTATGCTATTAATCAACAGTGTGTCGTAGGCTTTCATAACACACCTTACTTTTATAATACAGTTATAGTGTTATCTCTTGAGGTTCAATTCCTCATCTTTATAGGAAACTTTCCAGTGTATTTGTTGAAAAGTTAGACCCAGACCAAGCTTCCCTTTCCTGCTGGGTACATATGCTATACTGTCTCCTCCCCCACTTGTTAGCTTGACAGCTCTGTTTACCTGATATGTAAAAATGGACTTGCAATGTCTCTTCCTGAAGACCAGGCTGGTCAGAGAATTAAATACACACTCCTTTGTCTAAGACAGACTGCTTATGCATTGCTTACCAAACTCGTCTTCAGAATATAATTCTAGCATATATTCATAAGTTTTTGTGCACATCCTGTGCATACATCATGTAAAATGTTAATGATCAGCGAGTTATTAATTTTCAAATGATACTTCAAAGGCATATTTTGTACAAAGATTAATACATTAAGGTATAGGGTGTGAATACATGTATGCTTGGGGTCACTGGCATTACAATGAATTCAGCTATTCATTAACCAATCATTAAGTCATTTACAAACCATAAACTGCAAAAATTCCCATCAGACGGCTCACAGAATACATTTTAAATATAAATTTCAGTGACAAACAATTTAAATTGATACAGAAAGCTCCTCAATAGCATTTCAGGTATAACAAGGAAAAGTTCACAATGGCTAAGATATTGTAGAACCATCTGAAATTTGTATAATTTATCAGTCCTCAGAAGGTAGTCCTGAGGAAATATCACGCAAAAAACCCATGGCATAAATAGACTTACTCAGTATAAACAGAAGTGCCCAAAAAGGGAGCGACTTTGGTGCCTTGAGCCTTATCTGTCAAAGTTGTCCTCATTTGTCTTGATGATTTTTTTTGTTTGTTCTTCTTTCTAGACATTGCAGCTCAAGCTTTCTTCCCATTGGTACTGTAGGATCTGAAAGTTTCTTCTGATCCACTGTGAAATTCCTTTTTTCTCCAATGGAATTTAATTCCCATTAATTAGCTTTTGTTTTCTCAGCTTCAGGAGGATTTCCCTAATATTTGTTCATGTAGCTTTTCTTTTGATCTCCCATCTAAACCCAACAATGACTACGGGCATTGTACAAACAATCACGACTACAAACATATAATTAATTTGTATGTTAATACTATAAAATATATCTCTAAAATATAATTAAAGAGGGTCAAGGTAAGCTAAAGGAAAAAAATAATTATGAGTTGAATTAACGATGCATCATGTTCTTTCAACTTTTTTTGCCTTGTGGCATTTATCCCGGATTCAACAAGGTATTTAAGCAAGTGACTAAATTTTTATAGCAAATAATAGTCCACAGATTTGGATTGTGACATCAGAGGATAACTAGAGTGGAGAGTGACTATGTGTTTTTTGCAAAAGACTTTGTGTTGCACCTTCAAAATCTTGATTCCTGGAAAGGCTAGAGGAAATAGAAACTACTCACAGGGAAGCATTCAAAACTGCAAACACCAGTTTTTGTATGTAAAGAGACAAAAGATCACATGAAAATTTCAAATGCCAAGGAGGATACTGAATGCCTCTCTAGCAGTTGACTTGTCATTGGTATTTTAGTAGACTAGTCCAGAAAATGAAGGTAGAACTACTTAACTAACTTCCTGGACTACCAGTGGCTCTGAGCATCTTTAATTTTTAGATTTTTCCAATAGTAAATATCCAAAACCTGAAGTGTGGTATACACTTAACTTACATTGGCATGGCTTTCTTGGTTAGGCATATGTATGTTGGGTAGGAGGGGAGTTGGTTTTTGTTGCTTACTTTTTACCAACATAGTCTAAACCCTAGAGTAGATACGCTTATGCTACCATAAAAGTGCTTTTGCCAGTATTTAGCCTTGGGGAACTGATGTAAATTATGCTGGAATAAGAGGTCTCCCCTAAGAGAGTTTGCTTCTATAGTTGTGCCAGCGAAAAGTAAGGTTATAATCTCAAAATGATTAAACCGCCACAATGTACTCTAGACAGCGCATACAGCATCATCATAAGAGATGGTTCTGACACTGGCTTTGTGGCTATGGGTAAGTCCTGTGACATCCAAGTGTCTCTATCAGTATGCTGTTTGTGCAGCGCGCTATGTAATTGCAAACTCTTATGCTCAGACAGTAGCAGAGATAAGAACAGAATATGGCTCTTCCTGTCATTCAACTTGATATTTAATCTGATAGATCATATGACTTTGGGGCACCACCCGCACATCTAACAATTTTCCAAAATTGAAGACTACAAATTACTTTTAACTCCAATGCCTTATACCGAAGTTTCTTCATCATCCAAACAGCTGAGTCAAATTTCCAGTGGAAATGTTATAGTGCTCCCATTGCATAGGCTTTGAGTTTGCAAAGTCTTGTTATGAATATTTCCTCCTGCTCTGTCTGTAACTCATATTGCAGATGGGTATTAAAACATACCGTATCTACAGCTATCTATAGGATTGCATGCCTGCTGCAATGGTTATTCCCCAAAACAACTGGCCTTCATTGGTTAAACTTCAGATAGTTGCGTTCTTAAGCATCCAGACTTTGAGTTTTTTCTTCTGGGAATGATAGCAAGAAAGATGTCTTTGTTTGTGTATCCATTCTATCTGTAGGTGTACTGTGCTCAGAGGTTCTCAAATGTCCACAGGTAAAGCAGGTTGAGCTTCTCTAGTCCAGCACCCGCAAGACCTGACCAGTGCCAAACCAGAGAATTTGCCGAACCCTGGGAGGTGAGTATTGTCTAGCAGCTTTACCAACTTACTGAGCTCTTAGAAAACATTTATGGGAAAATTAGAGCTAAATAACAGCTCAGAACACTGAGAGCCAGGACTGGTGGCTGCAAACAAACTTTATTGGACCACAGGAAACTTGGCCACACCCATGATAAGTGGACATCCAGTTAACTAAAATCATGCCAGAACACGGAAGTTGCTGGACCAGAGAGTGCCAGACCAGAGAAGTTGAACCTGTGCCTGCAATTGCCCTAAAGAGAATAACTGTTGTCATCACAAAATGACTGAAATTCTGCATTGAATTGCTAAAATACTGCACTAAGTCCACCATACACAAACTTGGGTCTGCAAATATGCTAGTATTCCACAGCAGAAAAAGAAAAGAACCTATTAAGCAAGGTGCCTGCTAGGTGTAACATAGAGGTACTAAGAGACCCTCTCAGGAATGAAGCAGCAAAATCCATGGCCAAATCCTAATTGACATCTGAGAGAGAACTTTTAGAGACAGATGAAACAGCACAGGATAGCCTGATGGTCATTTTGAATGGATGATAGTAGCATAAATATTGGTTGCACTGGTATAAATAAGAGAGACTAACATTAGTGTAATTAAGCAGTATAAAAATGGAGCCGCATGAGGCCCATAGAGTTCAGTCCTCCACATACCAATGAGTTAAACCAAATCAGCCAGGAGACTAGTGCATTCAAATATGATAGCTTTCAAGGTATCCTGGGAGTTGCATCTGTGTACATGCATCCAGCAAAATCTGTAAATAGCACGTGCAATTTTTCATACTCCAGATTTTACCTACACCCATGCACGGTCTGATGTGCATGGAGAGCTACATTCTTCTCACTTAGATTTAGTGTCTGTCCAGAGTGACTTCACTGACTGCAAAGAATTATTCCATATTTCTACCAGTATGAACGAGAGAAGAATGTGGACAGTCAACTGTTTCCTGTGCTAGAATTCCAAGCACATAATCTATGGGTGCAAATAAGTGTGCACACAAAATTTGGTACCCACATGTGCGAAAACTTAAGCATGAAAATCTGTCCATTTTTTTTTCAGAAGCTGTCCTCACCTCTCCTTCCCCCTTCTCAGAAAATTTGGCCCCAAATGTTAGGTCAATATATATTTTTAGACTATAGGTTGGACCTCCCTGGTCCGGCACGGACGGGACCTGACCGGTCCTGAATGACAGAATTTGCCGGACCAGGGGAGGTGTCGCCTGCCATGGGCCCCAAGCCAGCTGGCCCTCTTTAACCTCTTCCTCACTCTGCTTCCACTGGCTCCTGCCCCAAGCTGCCTTCGGCGGTCGGGGTTCTCCGGCCCTGGCCTGCACTGCCTGGTAAAGCCAACTTCCCCAGCCCTATGCTGCCACGGGTGGCTGGGCTTCTCCAGCCCCTGACTCCACACTGCCATTGGCTGACAGGGTTCTTTGGCTCTGTGCTGCCACACGTGGTCAGGCTTCTACGATCCCCAACCCCGTGCTGCCGTGGGCCCCCAGAACAGCTACCGGCCCCATGCTGCTGCAGGCACCTGGGGTTCCCCAGCCCCTGGATCTGCACTGCCACAGGCTGCCAAGGTTCTCCAGTCCCTAGCCCCAGCACTGCTGTGGGGCTCCTCCAGATCTGCTGGTCCTCCTGCCATTAGGCTCCAGGGCTCTCTGGTCCAGGAGCATCCAAGAATACCAGTTTTCAGAGGTGCAATGCACAAGGACACATTTCATTGTTCTGTGATTTCGTCTTGCCCACTGTACATTTTCTTAATTTTTCTTTGTTTAGCCATAGATATGTTTTAAGAGTTCCTGTGCTGTGTTTATTTAATGTCAGTTTTCAGGGGGTGGGAGGGGAAGAGAAAAGGAAAAATATTCCTTCCTCCCCCCTCCTTTGTCTAGCCTGTTAGGACTCTATATAGGTCTGATCCAATATGCCGTGAAATCTATTAAGACTCCCATTGACATCTATGGGTGCTGGATCAGCTTTCCAGGGTAGGTCTCTTGCTCTGTTCGGTAGAATGTGTAGCCCAATAGAGTCCCAGTGCTGGTTGGGAAATGGGGCTGTTTCTGATGGTAAGGATATGTAGGCTGACTGTAGAGTACTGCCACTTCAGCCTAGCTTCTCTCTTCCAGTGATGTCAGAAACTAATAGAATTGGAGAGTGAATAGAGATCTGAGACTCCACAGAGAAGGAAACATTACCTTCTGCAATCAGAGGGCCTGAGGTAACTCATGGTATTTCCATTCACATCTGAAACTGCCTAGAGGCTAGGACAGTACCACAGAAGATACTCACCTGATTAATCATCATTTTTTTTATTCTCTTCCTGATACATTATACTGTTACTGTATTTAGTAATGAATAGGCAGGTGCCTTGTTATAGTTAGTTAAAACACAGATTGTTTGTCCCATTGTAATGACTATTAGCCACAATTGGGTATTTTTTGTCAGTTGTTAATAAATAAGCACTTACAATTAAAACTTAGACGGTTATCCAGACATTTTCTTGTTTTAACTTGAGCTTTAAAGTCCAGCTTATCTTTTTTCTTTCCTAAAGGGTTGCTGTTAATACTGGTTCTTTTCTTCCTACTATGATTACTAGTTGCCAGTAGTGAATATGAGGAGTTTATTTTTATTTTTTTCTCTTTTTCCATGAACTGCATTGTGATGTGGTTGGAGCAATTTCAGAAACGTTTCCATTTCAAACCTGAAGTGTTGGTTCCCTCTAGTGACCAAGTTTATACTATGGTTCTAAAGTGCTACTTATCAAAGTTTGCAGCTTGCAGTCATGTTTTCTGCATTGTAAGCTGAACATAATTAATATTTCTTTTTTCATTGGCATCTGAATTCCCCCGCTGTACAAGCAGTAATGTAGAGGGTCCATAATTAATAAAGAACCACAAACAATTCCCAGTGAATAATTTATTCAGACACAGTTAGGATCTTTTTCTGCTCTCTGACTATCCAAGAGCAGGTTGCACTTCTCATATTTATTTCTTGTTTTCTACTCAACAAAATGTTGTCCTCTTCTGTCACACGCTCACCTGCTGCCTCTCCTTATACTCTCTGCTCTTCTTCACTTGTGTGCCCATCAGTAGGGAAACATTGTGCTGACATGTCTGCCTGCTGTGCTAATTGTCCTTCCTTCCTATTTTTTTAATGATCCTTCTTTTGTCTCAATGTACTAACCTTGTAAGTGTTTTCGCCAGGGACTGTCATTTAAAAAAACCACGTCTGTACAGCGCATGGTACGATGGGCTCTAATGCCTGAGTGGGCTCTCTAGGTGGTACTGTGATACAGAATCCAGTTACTCAATAGCCAAAACTTGAAAAGTTTAATGGTGTCTGATAATGCCATTCTTTCATTTCACCCATTGAACCATAGAGGCAGGAGGAGGGCTTAGTGAGCCACTGGGGCATTGAAGGGGAGCAAGCTGGTAAGTAGGAATAGGGAATTTTACATTATCTTTTTCTGAACACTCTGGCTTTGCTTACTACAATATTCCTAGAGAAGTTAAGTCATTTAACACAATTAGTGGTGTGCACGGTGTCCTTAGCTGGGAAGAGTGCAGACCAATATTTTTCTGGATGATGTGAACATAAGAATGGCCATACTGGGTCAGACCAATGGTCTCTGTAGCCCAGTTTCCTGTCTTCCAACTTTGGTCAATACCAGAGGCCCCAGAGTGAGGGAACAACAGGTAATCCTCACGTGATCCCTCTCCTGTCACCCATATCCAGACAAACAGAGGCTAGGGACACCATTCCTACCCATCCTGGCTGATAGCCATTGATGGACCTAACCTCCATGAATCTATCTAGCTCTTTTTTGAACCCTGTTCAAGTCCTAGCCTTTACCACATCCTCTGGCAAGGAGTTCCACAGGTTGACTGTGCGCTGAATGAAGAAAAGCTTTTGTTTGTTTGTTTTAACCTGCTGCCTATTAATTTCATTTGGTAGCCCCTAGTTCTTATATTGTGGGAATAAGTAAATAACTTTTCTTATTCACTTTTTCCATATCAGTCATGATTTTATAGACCTCTGTCATATCCCCTCTTAATCTCCTATTTTCTAAACTGAAAAGTCCCGGTCTTTTTAATCACTCTTCATATGGGACCTGTTCCAAACCTCTGTGATTGCCTCTGTCAAGATTCCAGCAGGGCTTTTAGGAACTCCATCCCCCTGCTGGGTTATGCAGCAGGGCCCCATATAGAATATGGTACTTGCCTTCACTGTTCAGCAGCATACAGTGAGGAAAATATTTTCAGTAGCAAGGGAGAGAAATTATTTGCCCAACTAGTTCCAGGACAGTTCTACCATTGACACCAGCATGGTATTGTAAAGAAGCAGCACTAATGCTAGTTTGCAGCCCACATAAAGTTGCCACAGAGAAATACTGGTTGATTTTACTGGGACAAGCAGGTGGTCAGGGATTATTGCCATTTTCACTGAGATGGGGCACAGGTTGGCCAGTCTGAGGATGGTGGAGAGGAGGCCAGCATGCTACCCTGCAGAAAAGGGGATCCTTTGGAGAAGATGCATTGCCAGCTATTCTGAGAGATGAGATCTTTCACTCACCAAGATATGGTGTCTGGGAGCTGGTGGCACTGGAAATTGAGGGGCCACAGGAAGATATAGAGATAACAGGGACATCACTGCTTCTACCTCTGGCACCAGCACCTTTTCAGTGGTAACAGAAGGCACCTACAGCAGAAGAGACAAAAGGGAAAGGTAGGATCATCCACACAAAAACAGACCCTATAGTAATCAGTCTTAAATGCAAGTTTTCCAATGTTCTGTTGTCATTTGAATAGACAGCCCTTTTTGAAATGCCACTAACAAACTACAAGAATAGAGCAATTTGCTGTACATAATGCTAACTCTTCTTTCTGGAATAGATTGTATGACTCATACTGTAAGTATTTCTATATCTCTGCAGTAAAGAGGGACTAGTGTCTAGTTACAAACTGTCCCAGCCAATAATATCATACGAATGTAATATAATCTCTCTGTGCTGCATTCATCGCAGAGTCAGGGTGACGTTTTACAATGGCATTTGATGATCAGTTTGGGTGATGGCCAAATTTTTTTTATTTAAACACACAGCTGTTCATGCTGGGCAGGAATTGAGAAATGCAACAAACCTAAATCAACTTAAGAGCATAACTGAAGGGCACAAAATGCCCATTAAATGTCCAGGCAACTGCCATAAAAATAACATTAGTGTGTTTATGCAATGTACTAAACCAACACGCCTTCTAAGAGCAAGCCTCCAGATCCATTACAAAGGTAGGTTCCATCATGAATAAAACCATTATCTTAGCACTCCTCTTCCCTATCATATCTGTCTATGGTGCTTGTTTTTTAATCAGAAACAAAGAGGGGAGGGAGGAGGAGGGGAGCAGATTTGGTAAAGGGAAGAAAAGAGCAATTGGAAAACAATTTCCTGCTTTGTTAGTCTTTCCCATTTCCAAGCCAAATACAGGGTTTTTCCTAGAAACTCTGGAAAGGTTGTGTAACAGTGTGGCCTGCCCCTCTAAAACCTGGAGCTGGCCAGCCCCATATACAGTTAGCCTTACCTGCCACACCTGGTGTGAGCTGAGGATTTAACCAGCTTGGTATGGAGGAACTGATTCCCCTATTAAATTGCAGCCAGAAGCTGCAGAGAAGGGAGCTGTGCAGGGGGAGACAACCGGAATCGATGGCTGCTAGGAGTAAATGGACTCCGAAGGGTTGCCAGGTGTCTCGTGTTTGACTGTAATGCCAGGTCACAAAGGGACCCTGGCAGCTTCATGCAGCATCGTTAAAAGTGCACTGGAGGCCTGGGGCTAAGGCAGGCTCCCACCTTTCCTGGCTCAGCATGCTCCTGGAAGCAGCTGCCAGGTCCCTATGGCCCATAGGCTCAGGGGCTGTCAGGGAGGCGCTGTGTACTGCCCCCGCACCTGCAGATGCTACAACTACAGCTCTCCTTGGCTGGGAATTGTAACCTATGGGAACTGTGGGGGTGGTACCTGTGAGTATGAGGGCAATGCATGGAGCCTCTCTGGTCACCCACTGTGAGCCTACGGACCGCAAGGGCCTGGCAGACACTGCCTAGGAGCTGTGGTAAGTGCCACTGGGGCCGCATATCCCCAAGCCTATGCCGCAGCCTGGAGTCCTCTCGCACACCCAACCTCTTTCCCAGAGCCTACACCCCACAACCTAGCCCTGAGCCCGCTCCTGCACCCCTATCTGAAACCCTCATTCTCTACTGTAACCCAACCCTGTGACCCAGTCTGGAACCTTTTTCCACAGACTGAAACACTTATTTATGCCCCCACCCAGAGCCCGTACCCTCCTGCCCCCGTGCCCCAGCTGGGTGAAAGTGAGGGAGGGTGAGGAGAGCAAGAGACAGAGGGAGGGTGGATGTAGCAAGTGGGGAAGGGACCATGGGAAAGGGGTGGGGCACTGGGGAAAGGGCAGGGTGGGAATGTTACATTTTTGTGCAATTATAAAGTCGGCAACCTTATCTGTCAAGAGTTGGCAAGGAAAGCCTAGATCTCAGCAGGAGGGCTAGGAGTAGAGACCTGATGGAGCTTTGAGAACCTTTATTTTCAATGCTGTATTATGTTAATAAATCCACCTCCAGGGAGACCTTGCTGAAGAGGAGTTGGTATGTGAAGTGCTTAAGGTGCCCAGAAGAGGGCAAACAAAGGCAAGATGACACACAGCAGCAGACTGCCCTGTGACAGCAGCCTGAAAGTATTCAACTACTGAATTGCCTTTTAGACAGAAATTGCTAAAGCTTTCAAAAGATAGGCCAGGTTCCATTTTTTACAAATAGTGGAAAAGCAGGAGTTCCGATCTGTGATATATTAAGGAATGTTACATTACAGCACTCAAAAGAGTTTATTTAGTCACTGATTATTACAGGTTTCTTTCTGAAGAATAAAAATAAGAAAATACTGGAAATAATTGAGGATTATGGATCTATAAATAATTGTCATTTCGTGCTAAGAATGAGGTGACACTATTTTAGTAGGTTTGCATGCTCCAAGCTTTGGGGGGTTTTGGAATCTAGCTTTGGATGCCACGCACACAACACTGCAAAATATCTAGAGTGAATATAACAATTCTATTTTCCCTCTCTGGAAAAGTCCTATAGAATGTAATTGAGAATAACTTCTAATCAACCCAGATGGAATTCTATCCCTGATATAGATTTCTAAGAGATGGCTCATTCAAGGATATACTTCTAGATTAAATTATACAAATCTACAGATTCCTATTACATTTCTCTTATACCCAATTATCTTTTTTAAATTAAACTTGCACATATTTCCCAATAAGAAATATTTAAATGCCAAGTTGCAACATTCAGCTTTGTGGGTTCATTGGAAAAATGAGCCATAACTTTATCAGTTTTTATCACCGAAGCAGAATAACTTTTTTTAAAAAACTTGCATGCATGTAACTCAAAAGCAACTAAAGGGACTTTCCTCAAACTTCCCAGATAGATTTATTTTTGGACAGAGACCAAGCATAGGAAAATTCCTTGTTAAAAGGAGGTGGTTTTGGAAAAGAATCAAGGCAAACAGTGCTATTTTGTAACTGAACACATTTTGCACCCTTAACTTTATTGATTTCAGTGTTAATCATCTCACTTAAGGAGGTACTTTATGGTGCTCAGGTACTACAGTGAGGGTGCATCTACGCTTCAGGGCTTAATTTGAAATAAGCTACGTAAATCGAGCTACATCAATTGCGTATCTTATTTCGAAATAGGAAGCGTCTCCACAGCACTTATTTCGAAACAGAGCACTCTTCCTCTGACTTCCCTTATTCATCATACAATGAGGGTTACAGAAGTCAGCATAAGAAGTCCTCCAGCTTGACAGTATTTTGACACTATTTTGAAATAACTGCCTGCTGTGTAGACGTGGACTAAGTTATTGCAGAATTGCACCAATTATTTTGAAATAGTATTGCAGTGTAGACGTACCTGAGGGTGGTATAGGAACCTGTGTAGACTCATAGACTTTAAGGACAGATGGAAAAGTCATAATCACCTAGTCTGATCACCTGCACATTTCAGGCCACAGAGCCTCACCCACCCATTCCTGTACTAAACCCTTCAACTCTGATTGAAATACTGGTATGTTAAAGCCTTTGTTCTAAACCTGATCCTGCAATTGCTCCATCAATGTAATCCCACTGAGATCAATGGATGTTCCACTTCTTAGGCATTTACAGGAACAGGCCACAAATAGAAACATGCTTTCTCTGCTCAAGACATTTCTGTGATATGGACTTCCTTGATACTTGCTTTAAGAGGTATATAGTTTGTGATGATCTACCACCCTCCTTGTTAAGCAATTACCCCTGGATTTCCCAACTTATTTTGTCCTGGCATCTATTTCACAGGCAAAATATCATCTAGACTTAAAGACCATACATGAACTACAGAGAGATTAAAAAAAAATTACCAAATGAGAGTTCCAAGATGTGTCAATATAGAAAATCTTTTATAACATGAAACCTCAGATTACATAGGCTAGTACAGACTGCTAATCGCTCCCTTGTGCATTTATAGACCTACTAATTTGAGATTTTAATCCGTTAATGTAACCACAAAAGCTTTTTTTACTATGCTCAAAATATCTAAAAGTAGATTACACTGCCCTCTTCTGGAGTACGCTGAGAATGAAAGAATGCTTAAGACTTTTTTTATTCTAGAATAGCCAGTAAGTTTTAAAAAACTGAATCCCCTTTAATGCTAATTAATCCTCTGCTACACAATTCTCCATCCAACCCATATCTTCCTATTAGTTGTTGGCAAAATTCCGTGTATTGCTAGCATACAATATCAAGATCAGCTTTTCTTTTGAAGTCTTCTTCTACTAATAGCTGTTCTGAAGAGTGGGTCTCATCTCGGGACATGCGGTTTGGTTACATAAGGCCTGATTGACATGAGCTAAGGTGGGCAGAAGAAGTTCTAAAAATCTGACTATTTGAAAGAGAAGAATGTGGTTTTTCTAAAGTAGTGGGAGGCTATAATTACTTGTGCTGAGGGTAGAAGAAATCTAAGATCACATTGTCGAAGTTAAGAATCAATCCGATGGTATAAACGCCAGTTTCCTCATGTGACGCCATGCTGTGTGTGAAAATGACCCACAAGCATTCACCTTTCAAGATAGGACAGGAATGAGTGGCAGCCTGAGGGATGTTACCCAAACAGTACTATAATAATCAGCATTGCGTTCTTTGCTTAACTAAGACCACGTCTACACTACAAGATAAGGTCGAATCTATTATGGTCAATTTCTGGGCACTTGATTTTGAGAAGGTGCGTCACCATTAGGGAGCCTGCTGTTGACTCAAAGCGATGCACTGTAGGTAGCTTTGCCTTCTGGGATATTCTCCCAGGGCCTGCTGGGACCAAAACTGTGCAGCAGGTGGTTCTGGATTAATGTTGTCAGAGTCCCATAATGCACTTGTCTAGTCCCTCCCCACCTTGCAGGAGATCAAGGGGAAGCAGTGTGCTCACACCTTTTTGTACTCTGATTTCCCACGCAGATGCCATAGCAGCATAAGCATGGATCTTATGTTTGTCAGAGGCTGGAGATGGATGGCAGGAGACAAATCGCTTGATCATTGTCTTCGGTTCACCCCCTCAGCGACCTGGCGCTGGCCACTGTCGGCAGACGGGCTACTGGGCTAGATGGACCTTTGGTCTGACCCAGTACGGCCATTCTTATGTTCTTATGATCCTAGTTTGCAGCAAACCATACTGATGTTAATGTGTGCCATGGTGTGCCTAATGGCGCAGTAGTTCCAGAGTGTATGCATGTTGCTCTGCTAGGAAGAGGAGAACGATGAATCACAGCTCTGCATGGAGTTGCTGCTCATGCAAGCCCTGGTGCTGATGCAAGCGCAGCCCCCAGTCAACCCTATGGACACTGTGGAATGCTGGCCCTGGCATCATGAGACAAGCACAGACTGGTGGGTGACAAGCACAATGATCAGACATTGTGATCCAGAGATGGGATGATCAGCAGTGGCTGCAAAACTTTGGAATGTGCAAAGCCACTTTTTTTTGAACTTCACAAATGGCTTTCCCCTGCCTTGAGGCACCAGAACACCCAAATGAGACCTGCTCTGATCCTGGAGAGGCATGTGGCAATAGCCCTGTGGAAGCTTGCAATGCCAGACAGCTACCATTCAGTGGGGAATCAATTTGGAGAGGAGAAATCTAGAGTGGGGGCTGTTATCATACAAGCAGCCCAGGCTGCCAATATCATTCTGCCCTAGAGGATTGTGACTCTGGGAAACATGGAGACCACAGTGGATGGCTTTGTCGCGATGGGGTCCCCTAACTGCAGTGGCGCGATAGACGGAACACATCCTGACTAACTTTCCAAGGAGTACTGCAAGGGGTACTTCTCCATGGTGCTGCAGGCACTGGTGAATCACGAGGGCTGTTTCACCGACATCAACATAGGATGGTCGGGAAAGGTGCATGATGTGCACATCTTTAAGAACTCCTGTCTCTTCAGAAAGATGCATAGTGGAACTTTTTTCCCTGACAGGAAAATCAGAATCGGAGAGGTGGAAATGCCTATTGTGATCCTTGGCGACCCAGCCTACCCCTTGCTCCCGTGGCTTATGAAGCGGTATGCAGGCAGCCTGTACCCCAGCAGAGAGGAGTTCAACTACAGGCTGAACAAACGCAGAATGGTGGTTGGACATGCTTTCGGACATTTAAAGGGTAGATTTAGGAGTCTCCCAAGTCAATTGGACCTCAGTGAACACAACATTCCCTTTGTGGTGTCAGCCTGTTGTATGCTCCATAATCTTTGCAAGAGCAAGGAAGAAACTTATCTGGCAGGGTGAGGTGCTGACTTTGAGCAGCTGAACACCAAGGCAATAAGGAGAGCACAGCGGGGGCAACACAAATCAGAGAGGCCTTGAAATGTTATGCATGGCCAGTTTTGAGACTTCCGCATTGCTCTCAACAAGTTGCCTCTGCATTCCCTGTGCTAGCCTTTAGCCACTCCACTCCTGCAGTACAAGCAATAGTACTGGCCAGTTCTGAGGGCTGGCAGGGATGGAGGTGCCACACCAGCTAGGCAGCACTGGGAGCTGGCTGCCAAGCCCCACCCCTTCCAGGAGCAGAGAGCTGCCCTTCCCACATTGCCCAGGGCCCCAGCAATCCCGTCAGCTCCCCTGATTGAACCTGTCCTTTTAAAATCTCAGGCCAAATATTTTCAGCATTTCAGGAAATAACATCCTTGAAGTAATGATTTCTGCAGTATCTCCATTAACCATTTCAACCCAAATGCCAGAGCTCCCAGACTTAGCAAAGATTTGTTTTGGCCAAGGAAGATGCTGTTTTACTTAGGTGATTTGGTTCTGTCCAGTTAAATTTATCCAGCACAGTCAAAAATCGAGTGTAATGACAACTACTTATCAAACAGCAAACAGTGCTAGTGTGAGAGACTCTCCCATACAAAGCATGCTGCAGCAATGATAAAGATCAGCGCTGGGATCTAGATTTTTAAAAAAATCCAATAAAGAAACTCCTCTGAGGTAGGATATTTGAGATACATTTTAACTCCTTAATGACCCTTCTGTTAGTAGCTTCCTCCCCTACAATGAGCATAGTACAGATTATGTATTAAAGGACTATTATTGTGTTACTTTTCAACTCCTTAATGACCCTTCTGTTAGTAGCTTCCTCCCCTACAATAAGCATGGTACAGATTATGTGTTAAAGGACTATTATTGTGTTACTGTTCAACTCCTTAATGACCCTTCTGTTAGTAGCTTCCTCCCCTACAATGAGCATAGTACAGATTATGTTTTAAAGGACTATTATTGTGTTACTTTTCAAAGGCTATAATGAATATTTTCATGACAGAGGGAATTTAATGCACAGTATTTACTGAAAATGCCACAATGTCAGTGACAGTACAATATGAATGTTTTAATACTTTCTTAAATCTTACAAAGCTCTTGGTCTTTCTAGTATTTTTGGACAGGAAAATACTGGCTGGCTAATGGTGAGTTATGATAAAAATGTATATGGTTTAGATTTATTGTCTTCCAATTTCAGTAGATGACCCTTGTGCTCTTGTATTATGAGAAAAAGATAAATAGGAGCACATGAATTACCTTCTCTATGTCATTCATTATATTATATATTTGTGATAGTTTCCCCAGGGTACAAACTGAGATATTGCTGACCACTCTGACTTACCTACTTGGGCTCTCTCTCATGCTGTGACAAGCTGCAAATCTCTCCAGGTGCTGCACTTGCACAGACATCCACAGGCAGGAACATACCCAGTTGAGTTACCTGAATGCTTCCCCTACTCACTAGAGAACTAACAATAGAGATGCTCCAGCCAGTTTCCCCAGCCTAGATCCCTATGGCTGTACTGTGCTGTCTTGAACAGAATACTGATCAGTGTCATTTCATAATCCAGTCCACCACTACCCCTTAATGTGGAGTGGATATTCACCAGTTTTTGCTCCTGAACAGATTTTCCAAACACTTCAGCTCAAAACATGATGTTTTAGATAAAATAAAGAATAGGTGTATTAAGTACAGAAGACAGTATTTGAATTAAGCAGCATGGCCTTGATAGACAGTACAAACAAGTCACAGATCTTTGTCTTCCATACACAGGCTGGAAGTCTCCTTTAGCCCGAGACCACCTCCGTTCAGTCTTTGCCTTCCACATGTGTTTCCAGGCATTAAGTTGTGTGGGGGGGGGAGGGAGAGAAAACAAGAGATAATGTAACTTCCACTGCTTATAGCTGCTTATAGCTCACTGGAGAGATCTTTGCAGTGACTCGAGTCGAGCAGTCTCCACTGTTCACGTGCTATCTCTGAGAAGTCTCTGATGCATACGGTTCCTGGGATAGTCTTTGTGAGTTGAGTTCCCCTTACTAGACTATCATTAGGGTCTAGCTTTTACATTGTTGTATCTGAAAGGCTGGTTGTAGGTGCTCTCAACCTTACAACATATTTTGGTAACACACAATAGCAAAACTCCATAACTTCCCATACAATGATAGCACATACAATCCAACGGGCTTTTAAAGTTCAACAGATCAAGACTTTTAAAATTATACCCAAAAAGGCATACTTTGTACACAACATATCATATAACACCATGGTGAATATGGGGGGTCCTGGGTGTTTCCTTCAGTGCTTGCCTATTCACTGTTGTAATGCATCCTATGCAAGGGTAATTTCCAAAGTGCACTAACATGTTGCACATCGATCCATGCAGCACCATGCTAGTGGAAACTAAAGTGTTGAAACTGCTCTAAGCTATGTTTTAAAAAAGTCCCTCCCCTCTCTATCCTGACCAGTTCCCAATGTTATTGCATAGTTACATAGTTTCTTTCACATCTTCATGAGCAACTTTTGTCAAAGGCTTTCTGAAGGGCTGAAAAAGTGTGTGTGTGTGTGTGTGTGTGTAATATATATATATATATAATGTTTCTTTTTTGGTCCACCATTTTGTTGGGGTTCCCGAGCATTCTGGGAAATTAGAAATGCATGGTTTTCATTTACAGGGACCATGCGGCTTGTTCTGTTGTCTCACGTTCATCTGGATGTTTTACCATTCTATTCTAAATTATTCTTTCAACAAATTTACCCATTATTGAAAGAAGGCAGACTTGTCTGTAATTTCTAGCATCACCCCCACCATCTTTATGACTTTATCTATAACACCAGAGAACTGGAGAGTAATAGATTTTAATGGCTGTATATTAATGTTAGCAACTTGACATTTTATTTCTAAGTTCTTCAGAACTCATGGATACCATTGGTTCCTGATGACCTGTTGCTTTTCAACTGCTATTTGGTGCTCAGTCTCTGACAGACCTTCCACTTTTTAAAATAGGGGAAAGTGTTCTCCCAATGTTCTCTGGAGTAAAGGCAGATGCTGAGACATCATTTAACTTCTATGCCATGGCCTAATTCTCTTTCAGTGCTCCTTTACTCTCTGGTAGTCCAGTGGATCTACCAGTAATATTTTATGACTACTAGAGGAACAATGTGTGGTAACTGCCAGGCTTCACTATTCTTTCTTTGTCTGTCTTTCAATGATGGAAGGTGTGTGGGGGTTTTTGGTTGTTGTTTTGTTGTAGTTTTTGTTTTACTTGCTGGTGCTTTCCTATTACCCATGATCTTTCAAAAGTTAATCTGTGTTACGGACAAATAGTTATGGATTACATATTGTCTGGGACTGCTGCCTTCTGATTATTTTTTTTCAAGCATTTCTTTATTTTCTGTTTATCAATAGATGTTTTCACAGGTACCCCCTCAGTGATTGACTATACTTCTGCTTGCATATTATTTGACTGAACACCAATTTAAAGCAGGAGCTCAGTCTTAGGCATTTGTGAGTCATTATTTAACTCCTCATTTACCAAAGAATGTATGTTCTTTCCAGTACTGCCTTTATGACCATAAATGTGCATAAATTAAAGATGGGCTCAAAGTGCAAATTTCCAGATTCAGGTATAATCTGATTTACGGTACGCAAATCTGGTTTCATTTCTAGCAATTATAAAGAGGGTAATGAAAAGAGGCTGAAAGCAGCTGGATCTGGCTAGCTGAGAATTCCCCTGTCCAGGACAGTTCTCAGGTGTGGTGCTTAGTTGGTTCTTGTGACACCACCTTCCCAGTGACAGAAGAGGGAATGCTGGGTATTGGTAGGGACAAGACCAATGCCCTGCTGGGCCCACAATCCACAGCTGGCAAAAACAGTCCATTGGCATAGTTCTAGAATTACCGCCTTGCTCCTGTGCACCGTGTCTGTGGTTGGAGCCATCCTAAGAATCTGGGAGCCAGACCTAGCACCCTGTCCCTCTGTCATGCCAGAACGCCGCTCCTTGCATCGGAATATCTGACTCGTATAGTACTATCTGACTCGTATAGTACAGTAGTAGGCCAGAAAAGGAAAAAATACATGCGTTTTTTTAATTGACATGCTTTGACTAACAACTTCCAGTGCCAGTAGCTTAAGACTTACTAAGAGTTCTGTTTATAATAAAAAGTGCTGTAACAATAGGATGCCTGAATAGAAGCAGTTGTTGTGGGGGTTGATATTGAAAACAATGATTGGCATAACATTTCTTCTTTCTTCTGTTTTCAATGATGATAATCCTGGAATTGCAGGCAAACAACTTTTTTTTCCTTGGGGATATTTCTATTGCCCTTCCTGGGGTTGTCTTCCAGGCACTAGGATTTTGAGAGCAGTTTAAAGTAATCATCAGGGTTGTTGAAGATTGACATTTCTGAAATACTCATTGCTCTTATTGTTTTCAAATAGTTTAGATTTTACTCTGCCTTTGTAGTCAAAATAAATCAAGCTGCTCCATCTGCAAGTGTTGCTGAATGGAGTAAAGAGTAGAATTTCACAGAGAGAGCATGGCCACCTCACCCAGGCAGTGGGGTCTCTGAAGAAACAATTGTCCTCTACATAGGACACTTGTGTGATGAATCACAGCATAGCACACACCAGTTATGTGGTGTTGCAGCCTGCCCTGCCAGTTTGTGACACTCAATTAGGGACATAAACAACCATTAAAATAGTTAACCAGTCAAATGAATAAAATTATACCATTTAAACAGTTAACCATTGGCAGGCAGATCTTGCATGATGGCCCTACATGGCCAGGGCTGGGGCCCTTCCTGCCCCATTTTGCCACAGATGGGGTGCTGCCTGGCCACCTGGGTTGCTCTGATATGGACAGGTCCATGGTCCCACTGTCCCACCGGCTGCTGCCCAGGCTGCTCTGGCATGGCCAGGGCTGGGATCCCACTGGCCTGTTCTGGCAGGGTCCCAGTCCTGCCCAGCCACCAGGCGTAGCCTTTCTTGTCACCCTCACGTGGCCAGCTGGACTCAGCCAGCGCTGTTCCAGCCTGGCACAGCTGAACATCCAACCAGTTACCTGGTAAGAGTCCAGTAAGCCCAATGCTCACAGGTTGACCTTTTACATCCTTACACACAGTACTTTGCTGCTGTAGCTTCCAACCTGGGATGCTTACAGGCAGCCTTCCAGAATGCTGCTTACATCGAGTACTTTTGCATAGCCATAGCCCTAGCCCTGGTCCAACAGCCTGTCAGCAACACTAGTCACACTCTGCTCTCCAGCAGCCTTGGTTACTACCTTCATTATGACCCCAACACACTCCCAACTGTGAATTTTCCCAAAAACATGTGTTCTACACTTTCTAGCTCTCCTCGGAACAGCCCAGATATTATAGGTCCTTTGCCCCTGTAAGGGGTCAAAATGCAACAGTTTTGTGTTACTTTACCTGGAGTTACCCACACAGTTCAGTTGATCCACAACACTGGATTAATTTTGATTGAACAATAAAACAAGATTATCTAACTAGAAAGAGAGAGAGATTTTAAGTGATAGAAGTATAAAGCATTAAAGTCAGAAAAGTTACAAGAGAAATCGACCTATCAGATAGCAATGATTTTCAGGAACTCTGTGTTACTAATTTGAAATGGTCTGTCTAGAAGTCCAGCCCTACATTTGTTTAACTTTCTTTATTTGTTAAAGGACTTCCCACTCTTCAGACAGTTTATTAGCCAATTCCACATTCTGCAATGTAAGATCGGAAGAGATTATGGCTACCAGTGGGCCTGGAGCTAATGTTAGAACTACTCATAGCACTGACTTCTTTACTTTACTCCATTTGCTGTATTGTTGGGCTAATAATGCAATGTGAATAGACTGTCAATTGCAAAATATCAACATTGTGCTAAACATCTTACAAGCAGGGATAATTCAATAGATGACATTAAGAATGGAAGGGTATACCTATTCAATGTTTTCCAAAGTGATTAGTGATTGGGGGGAGGGGGTCATCTCTTGAAATACTTTCAAGGGGCTTGATTTTCAGAAAGTGCTTAGCACTCTCTGACTATCAAGCCCTCTTAAGGTACCTCTATTTAGGCACCTAAAATCTTGGCTCCTCTGTAAATAATATAGATAGATTGGCTAATATAATATTCAAGCAAGATAGAAATGATTAAATATTCTGGAAGAATCTAGTTATAAGGGTTTTCTCTTCTTTTCTGGTTGTAATTTACAAGTCTTATAGCTTTTTATTATATGATTTATGTGATCATCTTTTCTCTCAAGTTCACCAAGAGAGGTAATTACTACAGCTACTCAGAGAATTGTAGCAATTAAGCTAATTACTGCAAATCAAATGAAAGGGAAAAGACTATTTTCAGAGAAGGAGGAATAATGCATACGCACTTTAGGGCATTCTCTAATAATTGTTACCAAGGATAGAAACAGATGCAGATTATACATACATATATTGTACTGGTATCCCAAGTAAAAATGATTGCTTGATCTTGAGTGATTAGCCCATGGACTCATTTAAAAAAAAAAAAAACCTATTAGCTGAGACATAGTCAACTGAACTGAATGCAGCCGTAAGATTGAGGCATGCTACATCCAGGGGCTTCCTGAGCTCATGGTGCATTTCTGACGAATGGAGAGCCAAAATGGTATCTAATGTGGACCTGTTGCTTGATCAGCCTGTAGCTCTCACATTCACTGTGTGGTCCCGCGCCCTTATAAAGTGAGATCACTGTATTGTCTTTCCAGGCAGTTGGCAAGGTTCTAGTTTGTCCCACGGGATGAAAGCTGGCCAGAAGTGATTTGCTCTATTTGTTTGTTGCAATCCCCCAGCAGAGAAAAAGTAGCATTTGTCACTTAATATGAGTGTTTTGTCCACATCATCTATGTCATTGTTATTTGATTATACCTTAAAGCTGAGGTTTTCAAACTCTGGGTCACAGCTTGTAAGGGCAAGCCACTAGCCAGCCACAAGATGCTTTGTTTACCTGTGCCTCTGTAGGTACGGGTGATCACCGTTCTCGTTGGCCGCGGATTGCCATTCCCAGCCAAATGGGAGCTGCAATCACCTGTACCTGCACCTCTGCTGGTAAACAAAGCATCTCCCAGCCAGCTAGCAGCTTGCCCTTACAAGCTGTGACCCAGAGTTTGAAAATCCCTGCATTACAGGGTCACAGAAATGTAGGACTGGAAAGGACCTCAAGTCCCCTGTACTGATGCAGCAGCAAGTATATCTAGACCATCCCCCACATGTTTGTCTAACCTGTTCTTAAAATCAAATCTTCCAGTGATGAGGATTCTATAACCTCTGGAAAACTATTCCAGAGTTTAGCAATTCTTATATAAGAAACCATTTTCTACAATCTAACCTAACTCTCTATTGTCTCAGATGAAGCCCTTCTTGTCCTATTGTAACCCACACACCTAGGGTACGTCCAGACTGCATTGCTATTTCAGGGTACCGGAACTATCCCAAAATAGCACTGCCACATCTTTAAAAGCACCCGCTATTTCCCAAAATAGTGGGTGCACTATTCTGGCATCCCTGTAGCCCTCATTCTACGAGGGTTAAGGGATTTGTCAGAATAGTGCCTTATTTTGAAATTTGGTGCTGTCTACACAGCACCAAATTTCAAAATAAGATCTTTCAACTTAGACTTGGAATAAGCTGTGCAAATTGCATAGCTTATTCCGACAGAAGGCTGCTATCTAAACACACCCCTAGGCTATGTCTACACTCGCGGCTTCTTGCGCGAGAAATATGCAAATGAGGCTAAGCATGGAATTGCATACCTAATGAGCCGCCATTTTTGCAGAAGAGGCTCTTGCGCCAGAAGGAGCTGTCTACACTGCCCCTTCTTGCGCAAGAAAAACCCTCTTGTGCAATGCCGCTACGCTGATTATTTTCAAGAATAACAGCATTGCGCAAGAGGGGGTTTTTTTGCACAAGAAGGGGCACTGTAGACAGCTCCTTCTGGCACAAGAGCCTCTTCTGCAAAAATGGCGGTTCATTAGGTATGCAAATGAGGCTCAGCGATATTCCACGCTTAGCCTCATTTGCATTTTTCTCGTGCAAGAAGCCGCGAGTGTAGACATAGCCCTAGGGTGGTTCACTGTCCCATGTAGTGGCACTTAGACCACTTACAGTGAGAAATAAGAACAAGGGAACTCTGCAACCTAAGCTGATAGGCAGTTGGCTTTATAGCTCAAGCTGTAGAGTCTCCTACATTAAGTTCTAAAGGTCCCAGCTTCAAATCTGCCTGGTGGTGATTATCCTCATCAGAGGATATGGAGAATAATTGATCACCATCCTCATTGCTGCTATTAGCTTTAAATGTGTTTGAAGAGTGTTATACTATCAGGTCTCTCTTCAGTCATCATTTTTCAAGCATAAACATGTCAAGATTTTTTTTAGCCTTTCCTCATAGATCAGGCTTTCTAAACATTTTATCATTTTTTTTATTGATCACCTCTGGACTCTCTGCAATTTGTCCACATCTTTGCTAAAGTGCATTGCCCAGAACTGAATACAATAATCCAGCTGAGGCCTCACCAGTGCCAAGTGCAATGGGATAATTGCTCCTTAGTCTTACATATGTCACTCCTATTAATACAGCCCATTTTTTGGCAACTGCCACACATTGTTGGATCATATTCAATTTGTAATCTGCTATAATTCACTAACCTTTTTCTGCAGTACTATCACCCATTGTATAGTTTTGCATTAGATTTTTTCCCTTCTTAAGTGTACTGCTTTGTGCTGTTTTTATGAATTCATCTTAATGAATTCAGGTCAAAACTTCAAACTGTCAAATTTCATTTTAATCCTTTCCTCCAAAGTGCCTCTGACACCTTCCAGTTTTGTTTCTTCTCAGGTTTCATAAGGCTTACAAAGAATGCAATGGAGAGTATGCTTATCAGAAAAAGCAGCTTTTGTATAATGAAAAATTAAAGTACAAAATAAAATTTAGGAAGAAAAGTAAAAAAAATAAGGCACAGATCCACAAAGGGACTCAAGCATTGCAATGCTTAACTTTTTAGATGCCTAGAAAATCATTGGAACAACAATGGGATTCACAATATCCGTGTTAAGTACATAAGCTCCCTACTGAATGCATGCGGGGGGAGAGAGGTGCCTAAGAATAGGATTGATAAAAGCCAACATGCTAGAAGGTGAACTGCTGAAGCTAGCCACTAAGGGATGCTGAGAAGAGGAATGTATGTGTGAGGGGGAGTTAGGTGCCTAACTCTGCATTACAGGGTTGTGCCTGTCTGGAGTCAGGCAGTTTAGGTACCTACGCACTTTTCTCTCTTTCTTTCTCTTTTCAAAATTGAGCTTAGGCTGACATCTAACTCCATACAAAACAATTGGGAGGGGAGGCAGGGAGGAGGCAGCCCTCTTTCAAACCTTTAGCTCAGTGGTCAAAGCATTCACCCAGCATGCAGGGAAAAAAACAACTGTGTATTTCCCCCCAGCTGCTTCAGGAGAAGAGATCTGAACAAGGGTTCCCACATCTCAGGTGTGTGCCCTAACCACTCAACTAGAGAATGATTCTCAGTCATCTTCTCAGTTGTTCAATGGCCCAGTTAATAGAGCCACAGAATATTTTAGATCAAATGTCACTGGACTAAGAAGTGGGGAATTCCGGTTCAGATCCCTTCCTTTTTCTTCAGCCACATCCTTCCACATCTTGGGTGGGTGTCCTAACTACTGTGCTAAAAGTTATAAGGGCATTGTCCTCCTCCCTGCGGTTGTGTTGTATGGAGTTAGACATGCTCAGAGGCCATTTGTCAGAACAAGCCCTGCAGGGAAGATGCACGCTCCTGTGTCTCTCCTCCCCTAGTGTGTGGATGGGTTTGGAGTGAATGCCAGACATGGGGTAATACCAAGGTATGCATTTCCAGAGGCAGAGAGGCACCTAAGAAACTTCTATGGCAAACATTGAGGCACTGAGAGAATGTAGGGGCTCTACAGGGTTAGGCAGCAGCTAAATAGGAATATTGTGAATCTGAATGATGTTTAATTCTGGGGTGGAGGCACCTTCATTCATTTATGAATCTCCATGTGAGTAACTTCTGTCCATACTGCCACAAAAAGGAAACAAGAATTTATTTTTCTGAGAGCTCTTTTTCTTCTTGTTTTAATCCCATTACTTCATCCTTCTTCTCCTTTTTGTCTGTCCGCTTTGGAAGCGGGTGTGTGAACTGAACTTTGGAGGGAAGAAGGGTGAAGCAGATGACTGGTAAATTCATTGTCCCTTGATCAAATGATGAAGCAGGTTTAAATTCAAATTCAGGCAAGGGAGGTAAGGATACTAGAAATGCCTGCGAAGGAGTTACCAGACCCAGCTACTTGGGCAGAGAAATTAACTGTATGCAAAATTCTAACATGAAGGGCCTTAGCCAAGTTTTCCAACATTGAGGATACAAAGTGGATTATTTCGCATAGCAAGGGAAAAGGAACTTTTGATGCCAAGAAACTGTGACCAGATCACAAATTATGTTGCAACTGAGCAGAGTTTTTTTTAAAAGGCAGAAAGGGTACAAAGCTCTGTGTTGTACCCAGCTAATCGAGCAGATTGTGCCCAAAGAAAAGAGGCACAGTATGTTCTCAAGTGGTATTTCTGACTGATTTTATGATAGGATCATTTAATTACCTGCATGCAATGTGCCAGGAGCATTTTTTTTTTTTAGATCTTGACTAACATCAGATCTACAGTGAACTGCTGATCTTCAATAAGTCCCGAGTCCTTGAAAATGAAGCAAGAATGATAACACATTCAACACACTATGATGCCATGTGCATCTGAGAGGCTCCACTTATGACCTCTTTGAATGCTGCGTCCTATAGAATAGAAGGCAACTCAAAGGTTGCCATAGTTGCTGATGGTACTTGTTGTGTAGCTATGGAAGCCCACAGAAAAGAAGATCAAACTGAGTGTGTGTGGGAGGAATACTAGAACATACTAACCTAACAGAATCTGGTAGGAGAAAATGGGATTATGATTAAAAGGGTTTTGGGCTGAATGGGTTTTTTTTTTTCTAATGAGCCACCACTATTCCTTACTGTCAATGGTTTTGCTATAAATTTTTCTATCTGTCACCTCATTCTATGAAGATTGTTTAGCCCGCTCTATGCTTCCATGGACATTCTGAAAACACTGCTCCGGAGGAACTCAGCAGCCCTCTCCATATGGGTGCCTAGGACTCGGTTTCACAAACTTTTTCTAAATGCATTGCCCAATAACTATTTCAAGGGAGACAGTCACAGAAGCCAATTCAGACAACATTTTTATTGGCAGCATAACGGGAAAAGAAACAGAAGCATGATGTAAGGAGAAAAGTAAATATATATGGCCCTAATAGATAACTGCTAATTTTACTTGCAAACCATTGAAAGACCCACTGAATTATTTGTTTTTTTGATGGGGTTTCTTTTCCTTTTTCCTTTTTTCACCTCTGACCCTTTTCAGGATAAGCATAATGCATTACAGGCTTCTTGCAAGTACTGTTCTATTAGGGTATGTCTACATTGTATGCTTATTTCAAAATAAGCTATTCTGAAAAAGTTATTCCGAAATAGCTTATTTCAAAATAGAACATCTACACTGCAGGGAAGCCTCAAAATTAGTCTGAGGCAGACTCCCTAATGTAGACGTGCTACCTCAGTGTAGAGCCCCAGGAGGCACTGGGGAGGAATAACTTATAATGGCCCTGGTGAGGGGCTATTTTGAAATAGCAGCAGTGGAGCATCTACACACGCCTTATTTTGAAATAGCTGTTTCAGAACAGACATTATTCCTCATAGAATGAGGTTTACAGATTTCAGAATAAGCCATGATTCAAAATGATTTCACAATAATGGAATGGCTGTGTAGATGCTCACATTATTTCAAAATAACACTTATCTTGAAATAATGGTGCAGTGTAGACGCACCCTTAGGGTGCTAGTTATTTCAAAATAACATAGTGCGCATCTACACAGCAGGCAGTTATTTTGAAATAATGTTAAAGTACTGTCAAGCTGGAGGACTTCCTACTCCGACTCCTGTAACCCTCATTGTACGAGGAGTAAGGGAAGTTGGAGGAAGAATTCTCTACTTCGAAGTAAGTGCTGTGTAGACACTCCCAATTTTGGAATAAGCTACACAGTTGATGTAGCTTATACGAGTTAAGCCCTGCTGTGTAGACACAGAGAATAGTGTGTCTATGAATAAATGCCTATCCTGCTTATTATATTTGTAATGTGTTAGTAACTACTGACAATGGCCACATTATGCGAGATATAGTACATACGTGTAGTCAAAGGACAATCATTGCCCACTTACAATTGAAGGAGGCAGACAACAGGACATTTTATAGGCCTTTCATATGTGAAGAAAGCTCTGATTTTTATTTTTTTATTTGTTTTAATACTGCAATGTCTAGAATAGGGAAAATACTGTAGAGTCATCACTCACTGAGATATTTAGTCTCAGAGGGGTAGTCGTATTAGTCTGTAACTATAAAAAACAATAAGTAGTCCTGGAGCACCTTAGAGACTAACAAATATATATAGGATTATGAGCTTTTGTGGTCAAAAACCCCTTCTCAGATGAGCTTGAGTGGAGAAAAAGGTGGGAGGGGAGGACTATCAGAATAATAACAGAAAAAGAAGGGAGAGGAAAAATATTTACTTGTAAATAGAAGTGCAGGTGCTAATGATGCTAATTGAGTAGGTGGAAGTGTCCCATACTTAGCTTTGGATGTCAATGATGTATTAAATATGAGGAAGACTGGTTTTATAATGGGCCATCCAATTATTGTCTTTTTTAAGCCCGAGGGAGACAATGTCAAATTTGAAGGTCATATGCAAGCTCATCTGAAGAGGTGGGTTTCACCCATGAAAGCTCATAATTCATTCTCTCTCTCTCAAATATATATAACATATATATTATATTTGTTAGTCTCTAAGGTTCCACAGGACTACTTGTCATTTTTGAGGTATTTAGAGGTGTTAATTTTTGGACTTGCATCCCAGTGGGGAAAGTATTAGGTCCGTTTCTAAGGAAGATTGTGGTCTTCACTCAACGTAACTTTGTTTGGAAGCCGCAGCTACTACCTATTCTACTGGAAAAAGGATTGGTTGAAGACATAGGAAATAATCATGTTATCTCAGAAACAGTAGGCTGGGTGAGATGATTCAGTTGAAGATGCGGGGGGAGAGATAAACTAATGACAGTCTGAGGTACATACGTAAGTGTAGCAAATTGCTTAGTTCATAGTCAGCCAGTCATTGAAACAGACAAACCTGGTATGCTGGAAACACAAGTGTTCTAGCAACAAATTGGAGAGGCCCACTGGAAAAGTAACTTGCTGCTTTATTGAGATGCCAATTTCTGAAAGCCAGAAGATTCCTGTATTTCAGAGATTATAGATATTATTGTGAATGCCCAGCACTAATGGGCCCTTTAGAAATGTATGTAATTATTGTCATTATTACTCTCTTTCTATTGCTGCAAACTTGCAAATGTGCTGTTGGAAGAGCTAGTGTTAAACCAATAGTTAGCCTTGTATGTACATGTGAATGCTGACCCTGCTCCTCTAGCTTCTTCATAATCTAGTGTATAGAGACTGTTACCCTACCTGAAACACTGACTCTGTGGCACACTTCCATGTGTGGTTAAAGTATAGGCTCAGAAGAGGTACATAATGTCATTAAGTCCAACCTCACAGCCTTAACTAAAGGAGTAATCCAACTCCCATTGAAATAAATGGAAAGAATCGTGTAGAAGTAACTGGAATTGGGTCCGGGCCTAAATCCCAGAATAGGCAAATATTATTTAGCCATAGCACAGCGTGATCCAGCAATTCCATATCAGTGATGTCAACAGTGGATGTCCACCTGTACTGGGGTTGCTGACAAGTATTCTGAGACACCTAGCCTATCAGAAAAAGAACTACCAGGAAAGACCTGGCCTACAGGAAGGACCACCCCTATGGGGTGAAGCTGAGTTAGAGTGAATTAGGGTTAGTATGTGAGCCCGTTCCAACGAGCTCTGTTTGGAATGGAATGGTGATGGTGAAGGATAAACATGCAATAGCCTAGCACTCAAGCACAGTAATATTACTGTATATTTTAGAAATGTGCATCTGTCTCTCTGTCCATCTGTGAGTCTGCTTGTTCAATAACCCCTTCCTAAAGGGTAAGAGCTAAGACCACCAAATTTGGTATGAGCTTCTTCTTATCATAACTTAAAGCACGGTCAGAGTTTGGCTGTGCCAGGACAATGGGATGTGCCTGGAATTCAATCTTCACATAAAATTTAAAGGGAGAAGGCTGGCAGGAGGGACAGGTATACTGCAGGGGAAAGCAAGAGGCCAGAGATGGGAACCAAGACAGCTATAACCTCACTGGGGCAGCCAGGGGGCAGGGGTGGAGAAAAGGACAGCTATCTGCTATATATTTGAGAGTTTCTCTCTTTGTCTGTCGGTCCCCCAGCTGGGGTACATACACCCCTTCCCGCAGCTGTGCCCACTGCAGTGCAGCAGCTATGGACAGACACTTCTCACCTGGCCAAGCTGCTATAATGAGAGAGGGCTGGGGTTGTCCTCTCTCCTTGGGGCAGCCTGAGTACTGAACCCCTCATCCCTAGCCCCACCCAAGAGCAATAATTTCAATGAAGAAAAATTATACTTATTTGAGTTAAGGACCCGGGCAGTGCCAGGTAAATCTTTTAGTAACTATAATGGAAAAACACTACATAGCTGTATTTCCTAAGCTGTGGGGTATGGCTCCATGCAGTAGCCACAAAGGGCTCATGGGGAAGCTGTAAGTTCTTGGTAGGGGGAAATGTAATCAGTAAGCCCATTTTGGCCCCCCTCTCCCACTACCAAGTAGGAGATTATTAAACTAGATTAAAGTATCTCAGATGAGGAAAATTTCTTAAAATTGCCAGGTGATCCCACACTTACATCTGGCACTTGTCAGAGATTCAGTCAAACATTGTGCTATTATGCAGTGGGAAACAGGCCCATTCTTCTCACTAAAAACTTAGGCTGTGACTAAAAAAATGCCCCAAATTCATATTTACAAATTAGACAAGGTTATATACTTAAACTTTATATAGTGGAATAAAGTTGCAAAAGCATCCAAACTCTAGGGGTCCCTTTCAATTCTATTGTCCTGAGTTGGTTATAAAAAAAAGCCCTGTATTTGGCTGTAGGGAGCCACCAAACTTGAAAATATTTGCCAGGGATCTGCAGTACTGAAAAGGGAAACAACTGTGCACAGTTACAGTGTAACAAGTCTGTTAAAGCAAAAATGTGATTCAAACCAATAGGGAAAACACAGGCATCTCCTAGGCAAGGTAACACTGTTATGTTGCAGAAACAAGCATTGGAAAAGGAATAAACATTTGATTCCATAACCCTATTTCCCAATGCCCCAGACCACAAGAGGAGATTGTCACATTGTGGATGGTATTTGTCATAAATCTGTGTTGTTTACTTACACATGTTGATCAGCAATGATAAAATGATCAGATCACAGTCTTCATTTGGCTCCTCATTGAGGTATGAATATATCAGTGATGTTTCTAATTTGTTTCACATGTGTCATTCTACAATAAAGTGTATGCAATTGAATTATATATTTCATAGGCTGCCAACTTGCAGCCTTCATGCAGTCTTGGAAGGCTTACTCTGCAGGGACTTTTCACAACCAGCTTGATGCTCTTGGTTGATATTGTTTTGTTTTATGGCCATTTGCATATCTATTTGCACTGTACATTGATGATTATTCACTATTGTTTTCTATTTTGGTAGCAGTTAAGGCCTCTGCTGAGATGGGGTCCCATTGTGCAGTACAAACACATGGGATGAGAGAGTTCCTTCCTAGAAGAGCTTATAGTGAATAGATGCTTAACTCTCCATATTTATAAACTATAAAGCAGCTAAAGGATGGCAGGTCCTTTCTACGAAGTAATGGCCTTCCTTTGCAGAAATTGAGGAAGAATAAAACCTGTTGATGGAGCAGTAAGTTAGAAACACTCCTTGTAAGCCAGAATGTGCCCTATCTTTGGGGATCGGCAGGGGGGTAGTGCAGAGATGTATTATGTGGAATGTCTCAATCCCTGCTTGCATCATGGCAGAACCTGGAGATTCTATGTATCTGTACTGCAAATAAGTCCATTTTATCTGGTGCTTATACTATTGTCCATCCATGGCTCCAGAACTGTGTACCAATTTACCACCTTCCCACACACTCACACAAAGAGCTTTATTTCAGCCACATTGAGGGCATTCAGCAATGCTTTATATTTTCTATTGCCTGTTGATTTTTCACACATGGAGGAGTGTGTTTGAGCAAAGCTAAAGGGGCTGAATCTGGTCCATAGATTCATTAGTGCCCTAAAGCCTTTGCACCTATGAAGCTCATACCAAGGAGCAATGCAGGTATGTCAGGCCTCACAGCAAATATCCCCAGTACATGGCTTTTCTGCACCATGCTATGCACAACATGCCTAGGCATGAGTGGGCTGGAGCAAGGGTGGGCTTAAAAGTGCTGTGTTAGGTGTGGTTGGCACAGCTGCAGTTCCAGTGTTTCAACACCCCTGCAGTGATCTATAAGGGACAATCAAGCAATTTGCAATTTCGGACAGCACCAACAGCTGCTCTAGTCTGTGCTGAGGGCCAAATTAGCTATTCCCAACTTCTGAATATATAAGTAAAATGCCTCCCCACAATCTGCCCACTAGTGTACACATCAGGGATTGTGTTCTGAAGGCAATGGACTGCCACCACTGTAAAACTGGGGTTAGAGAGAGCAAAATCCAACTTAGAACAGAGTTGTGCTTTTTGCCCTAAGAGCCTTCCACATTTCCTTCTGGAGTTACAAAGCCCTTCCATTCTTTATCAGAACTACCTTGACGTTCAGGCACTATGCTCACTATGGGTATGTCTATGCTATGGGACAAGGTCGAATTAAGATACGCAATTTCAGCTACATTAATTGTGTAGCTGAACTTAAACAACAAATAGTCTGGTAGCACTTTATAGACTAACAAAACATGTAGATGGTATCATGAGCTTTCGTGGGCACATGAAGAAGTGGGTTGTGCCCACGAAAGCTCATGATACCATCTACATGTTTCATTAGTCTATAAAGTGCTACCAGACTATTTGTTGTTTTTTAAGTTTATCCTGTACAGACTAACTCAGCCACCCTCTGAACCTTGTGTAGCTGAAGTTGAAGTAGCTTAACTTGACTTTTGGTGCTGTCCACACTGTATCAGTTTTCAATGCTTTATAACTTTGACAAACCATAAACATTCCAGCTGAAATTTTCCATGCTTGCTCTCAGCCTCGGGCTGAACTTCTTTTCACAAGTTTTGAGCAAAACTCTGAGTACAACATTATTAGACAATAGGTAGTTTTGCCAGTGTTAAAGAAGTTATCAACCCTTTCCAGGTAAGCTGCTCATTTTGATGAAAATCAAGTAAGCACATTTCTCTCTCCATGGTTTTATAATTAATTGATCATTCTTCTTTCTTTCCCCTTAAATTTAACTGTCATTGAAATATAGGTAACTAGAATTTTAGGAGATGTGGAGGCTGTGATATGTTATGGTGCTGTTATTCTGGACTTTTTCAAGATAATGATCCATTCCTTTTATCCTGCTTTAAAAAAACTTTTCTATAAGGAAATAAACATTTTTTGGTATACAATTCTTTATAAGGACTTAGACTTTCAATAAAGCAATGTATAGGGTTTCTAACCCCTTAGCTCTTAGCAAAATGAAATTGGAAGTCTGAAGGCATGAAACATTTTATGTATCCTATCTATCTGAATTCTCATATGTGGATTCTCTTTAATACCCTGTCCAATCAGCTGGTAGATTAGCTTTGTACACTGTAAAATCAGTATACATGTCTTTGTGAAAATGTCATATGTTTATTTAAAACAGTGCCACGGCAGTTGAGTCCCCTTTAGGTGATGTGGTTCAGAGACCCAGCTTTTTAAGGCAACATTACAGCAATAGTTAAAATAATGTCATGGGTAGTAAAGTGTAAAATCCTACTTGCTCATAATCTGGTATCAGTGATGCCCGATAATGGATTGCTGATAAATAACATTACTATGAATATGAACAAAGAGCCATTTTGAAATTCCACCAGAGTGTAATAGGTGGTTTTCTGCTGCCAGGGAGAAAAATCAGTTACACTAGTGGAATGATCCTTTTTGATGCACCAAAAGTTCTGCCCTGTTATTGGCCTCTTGAACTTTAAAACAATACTGTGGATGTTAGAGGATGAATAACAATTCCATGCCCATGTAATGTTATGGAAATGAACTTTCCTTAGTCAGGTTTCCCTTAGAATGCCAGCAGGCGGTGCTCATGCACAGATTAGGCAACTTCCTTAGCCAATTTCACTTGGAAAATGCATTCTGTGACAAGCCATTTAAAATATGTGGATGTCTTTATCTCAGCACTTGAAGCTATTCTGGACCACATTACTGACTGGTATCACTCTAGTGATTTCCATGGAATTACTTGAGGATTAAATGTGAGCTAATGGATGCAGTACAACTGACCAGACTGAATGCAAAAAATGGCTATATGCAGTGCATTTAATTTTAGATTTTTTTGGTATGGTCTTTTATCTACTGTCTGAAAGATGTTCAGCCATATCTATAGGAGACAAGTGCTATTTAACTCTGTACAGTATCTAAAAAAATATTAATTCTGAATTGCTTATTCCAATCCCAGTGGATATATTGTGCGTAGTATGCCTGACAGTGTTCATCCCAAAGAGACAGCAGTGTTTCAGAACTGAATGCAAATGCTTCATTCTACTATTCTACTGATGCTTTATTCTTTGTCCTTCAGCTATTGAAGCATATCAGCATTGCACAAATATTGTAGAAATAACTGCCTACACTAATGTCCAAATGAATCTCTCTCTCTCTTGCTCACTCAGTTAAACTGAATATTAGAGCACAGCAGGAAAAGATGGTTTATCTTGGAATCTAGCTTTCACTTCAGTGCTCACGGCTGGATGCAGGTTTCATAAACATTTCAAATTTTTGCCTTGTGTTGTATGACATGGCAACATTTCAATCCGATATGGAGGCAACTTCTACCAGGTCCCACAAATACAGCCATTACTTTTCAGTCTTGCAAAAACAGTCAGAATACCAGGCATGGAATATATTTTATTTCTGCAAGCTGTCTTTATTTTTGATTGAGGCTTTGAGAGAAAAGTTAATTGCTTTCAGTTAAGGGAGACAACCTTTACAAAAGCTTGATAAGACCAAATTTTACCCTTTGAACTGTATTAATCCTACGACAGTCTGTGTGTCAAATCCTCCTAATTTAACTTATGCAAGGAGTCCTAAATAGATATATGAAAATACTTGGAGCAAAGTGAGTAGGATTGGTCTGGTGTTTGTTTGTGTGTGTGTGTGTGTGTGTGTGTGTGTGTATATGTTCTTGCCCACTCTCTCTGGTATATTACAGTTGTTATATATTAAGTGATATCTGTGTAATCATTTGCACTTATGCTGCACTTATAACACTCACCTGCATTCTGACCACTAATCTATCTTCCCGAGACTATGGGCTTGTCTGCATGGGGACATCCAGGAAAGTTAATACAGATTAGCTAAAAAAAAAAAAGTGAACTTGAATTAGATTAAACTGTATTAAATCCATGTGAAGATACTGTTCAGAATTAGTGCATTTAATTTGGTTTCATTTAATTCACTTTGTGAATTAAGCAAAAGCAAAATTCAGGCCACTAATTTTGAATAAGGGATATCACATGGGTATAATGTGGTTTTACAAGTCCACTTCACACCTTAATTTAATTTGGATTCATTTTCCTGAATTTCCCATGTAGAAAAGTCTTTTGAGAAGCTTCACTACTTGTAATTTAAAAAAAAAAAAAGCCCACCAAAAAAAATTCTCCCCTCCCAATACAGAATTATTCACCATTCCACTTCCCCACAAAATGTATCCTGATCTGGGGTGCATACTGGGCAATATTTAGTCTTTCTCCATTAACAGATTTTAAGATTCAATATTTCACAAGTTACCCATTGGAAAGGGGAGACTGTCATCTTCTGAATGGGACATGATCACTTGTGTCTAATCATGGAAGGTATGGGATGAGGCTTTAAATAATTATTTTCCTCTATATGAAAGCTGTACTAAAGCATTTATGAGTTGGCTTTGTTTTTTAATTTAGAATTTTTTATTTTACTTAGAATTGACTAGGTTCAAATTTTTTCCCACTGAACCCTGTACAATTGGTGATACAGAATTGTGTCCTGCAAGATGCTGAACAGTCCAGTCCTAATGTAAAGAAGTGCCATCACTTGTAAATAGACCAACGCATTGAAGCCAATCCTTTGATGTCATTGGTTGTAGCATGCATGTTGGCAGGGAGCAGAGTATCAGAGATTAAATTCACCATAGTGATACAAGGGCAGAATTTTGCACACTGTTTTGTCATTTGCATTTGTGTCTCTAGTAGCACTAAGCACATTGTCAGTACCGTAAAATATTCTAATGCACAGAACTTTACAAACGAACAGAGCTGGATATCTTTTTCTCTGTCCACTTTGGCACTGACCTGTATTGACATACATCAGCTTGTCATTAATATTGTTTCTTTTCCATCAACAGTCCCTCAGAGCCTATGGTTAGCTGTTTCATTATGAGAGTTTCAAGTAGAATGTCTGAAAGTAACTTTCTCCATAGCTATGAAAGCTCCATTAACTGAGACCTTATTAATATCACCATTTCACCAGGGAAATTCTCCTCACTTTTAAATGTTTTACCCATCCATCAACTTTGATATTGCTCTTAAATATTGGATTGGAATCAATGGCCTCATTTCCAAAGGAATATAATGGTGCCAATATGTGGACAATGTGCCTTGTAAAGCCCCTATTAAAAGGGTTTAGACCAGTGATTCTTAACCTCTTTGGCACTCTTACCCTTTCAGCTAAACCAATAAACCAAAATTACCCCTCCTCCTTTTTAAAATGGCAATAGACAAAAAGAAAATTGATTAATCATTTTTTTTGTAGTTTGTTTTCTCATACATTATATTGAATACCTATTGTATTTTAAATTTATTACTCCCTGAAATATGCCAAATTACCCTTCAAGGGGTAATTGCTCCCAAATTAAGAACCACTGGTTTAGACAGTAACCATAACCATAAAATGTCACTCCAGACTGAAACTTAGAATACAAAGAATGAAAGCACTTTAAAAACAATAGGATTTAGTGACTGAACATACATAGTGGCTGGTTTTATATGGACAGATGGAGCTTTTTTGGCCTTTCAACTCAATAATCCACGAACTAAGTAGTACTTAAATTATAGACTGCAATGGCATAAATCCACTGTAAATAGGAGCCTATAACTCATTACAGTACCTCAAATTAATGCACAGTAGACTTTTGGGTGTGAAGGCTTATTGGGTAAATAATAATGCTTGCTTCTAAACTGGTATGTGTATTTTAAAAATTAATGTGTAAAATTTCATTACAGGCTTTTAACCACCTAACACATGTACAATATTTTGCAGGTCCTAACACTACAAAAGCCTGAATATTGCATGCCATAATAGTGACTCAGAGCCAGCTTGAGAAAAGGGCCCTTCCCTTATTGCTGGTACAGGACTAAACCTTATTTCTGTACTTAAAGAAACCTGAGTTAATGGGGGGGATGCCCACTCCATGTGTAGAAGACCCTAGCTGCTTTTTTTCTTGTTTGCATCATACATAGAACCATGAAACTTAAACGCCAAAGTCTGTGACATGGAGAATGTTAGTGGGATGAGTCCCATCTTGCACTCGGGTCCATATGAGTAGGTCCACGCAGATCCCTGTTGATCTCATGGGGAGTCTGTGTCGTTCTATGGATTCACACACACAACCTTCATGGTCCTGATCCTGCTACTGATTCCACATTCTTGCCAGCAGGGACTTATCAGTCAACACTTCTATTTGTCTTTAGAATAAAAGTCATGGATTGAATGGGGACAGAAGTGAAACTGCATTTCTTCTCATGCAGCCAGAATGGAAAATTCACAACTTCTTGCTTGCATTTATTGCTAAAGCAAATTATGGAAAGCAAGTAATTTTTTTTCATTTATGTAAAACATGAATCATTCTTGCTTGTTGCCACCTACTTCAGCATTCATTTGTATGAGTCATATTGGTATGTGCCATCAGGTTGCAGCCTGTTCCCAGTATAGCACTGTCTTCCAAGAGGCCATCCCCGTTTGCAAAATTTAGTTGCACCCTCATTAGCCTTTTCTTTGTACTCCAAAACTATTTTTCTTTATTAGCTAAAACACTCAGATGCATCCCATAATAATCTTTCCCTCTTTCTGGGCGTTTATTGACAGCCAATGCCTTGGGTTACAAAATCGCATCTCTTAATCCGATTATCAAAAAATTGTTTACAAGGTCATCCAGGCACATCTGTTCTATGCTATTAGAATCAGATGCTGCACTTTAGAATTAATCTCGAGACCTCTCCCAAAAGATAGGAAGGATGACCTTTTTTTTAAGGTGCAGGATTGGGTCTTGGTACATAGGGGTGCTCTCCCCTCCTGTGACACAGACTACCAAGCAATGTTGGATAAATAAGTTAGGGTACATCTAGACTACAGGACAAAGTCGAATTAAGATACACAACTTCAGCTATGCTAATTGCGCAGCTGAAATCGAAGTAGCTTAACTCGGCTTTTGGAGCTGTTTACCCAGCAGGAAGTTGAAGGGAGAACACTCCTCCTTCGACTTCCCTTATTCCTTGTGAAAGCAGGGCTACCAGCATCGACTGGAGTGCCCCTCTCAGTTCGAATAAGCTGTCTTAACTAGACCCTCTCATTTGAACCCTAGAAGATTGACAATGGCAGCTTCGATCTTCCTCTGTAGTGTAGACGTACCCTTTGAGTCTGATCTGCCTCCCTTACTCATACTGAGCAGCCGCACCTAACTCTCCAGGTAGTCCCATTGTGTTTTCCATAATTAAGATCAAGCTTTTGCTCATGTGTTATTGTCTGACTAGGGATGTAATAGCCCACTCAGCCCTTTGGTCTACCTGGATCTTCTGTCTGGGTCTAATGTGAAAGCCTTGTTCTCCAATCATTCCCCACCACTAGCCATGGGGAGAGCCTTGCTGTGCCTCCTACTCACTGAACAGAGTAGCAGATCTGGTGGGAGAAGAGAAATAATTTGCACCTTTACAAGGAATGCTGCAATTTAACTTCTCTCCCACCCCACATGGAATGAAAGGAGAAGACAGGAAAGGAATTCATAGATTAAGAGAAGAACCATTAGAACATCTACTCTGACCTCCTATACAACACAGGCCACAGAATTTCACCAGTTACCTCCTGCACTGAGTCCAACCATTTGAGTTTATGCATACCTTGCAGGAAAACAACCTCACTTGGGGTACGTCTACACAGCAGGGCTAAAGTTGAATTAAGCTAAACAACTTCATCTACATCAATTGTGTAGCTTAAGTCGAAATAGCTTAATTCAGCTTTTGGTGCTGTCTACGCAGCAGGAAGTCAAAGGAAGAGCATTCTTCCTCCGACTTCCCTCTTACTCCTTGTAAAATGTGGGTTACAGGAGTTGGAGTAAGAAGTCCTTCCACTCAATATTATTTTGAAATAAAGACATGTAGTGTAGACGCACACTGTGTTATTTCGGGAATAATGTCAGTTATTGCGAAATAATGCTGCCGTGTAGACGTACTCTTGCTGTGAATATATCAAGAGCTGAAAGATTTCTAACATCCCTTGGGAGTTTGTTCCAATGCTTAATCACCCTCATTGATATTTTTGTTTTGGTTTGGTTTGTTTGAGGGTTTTTTGGGTGTGCCTTATTTCTACTTTGAATCTGCCTGACTTTAATTTCCACCCATTGATTCTCGTTACGCCTTTCTCCCTTAAATTAAAGAGCTGGGTAGTGCTTAGTATTTTCTTCCTATCAAGGTACTTTGAAAATGTGATCAGCTCACCTCTTAATTGTCTTTTTGATAACCTAAACATATTGAGCTCTTTAAGTCTCTCATTAGAAGGCATTTTCTTTGATTTTTTTGGAAGGGGAGTGGCTCTTTTATGGGCTTTAATTTTTCAATGCCCTTTTTCAAACATGGACAAACGAGGTGCAGTTTTCCAGTATCAGTCTGGCCAAGGCTGAATACAGAAGTAAAGTCACCTCCCTATTCCTAACCCCACTGTTTACACATCCAAAGATCACATTAGCCCTTTCTGATACAGCATCACACTGGGAATTTATGTTGAGCTGCTTGTCCTATATGACCCCTAAGTCCTTTTCCAGGGCTCAGTCCCCTATTCTGTAGGTAGGGCCCCCTTTCTTTGTCCTAGACATGACATTATATTTGGCTATGTGAAAATGCATTTTGTTTGCATGGGCCAAACCAATGTGTATGATTACTCTATCCCTCTTATTTAGCATGACACTTATCTTTGTGTAAGCCACAAATTTTACCTATAGCCATTTTATTTTATTCTTCCCAATCCAGTGATGAAAATCAGTTTGCAGTGCTGTCTGAGATGGTACATAAAGGTATTCAGAGTTGTGTCTAAAGGCAAAATCTTACCTTAAATTTGATTAAAATCAAATCGTTGTGTATACATTGAGTTAAATGGTGCTCAGATATTACAGTGATTAAATGGGTATTATCCCCTCTCCCACAAAAAACAAAAAGAAAAGCATGGGGCTAACTACTTATGCAATGAGGTGACACTCAGTGTGGATAGGAATAGCAGAATCTGTCTCTCTTTGCCTTAATTCTCCATCTGTAAAATGTGGAGGGTAAGAACAGTTCTTCCTTTTCTCATAGCAGTGTTACCGATAAAACCATTTGATGTCTGTAGCACTCAGGTGCTGTGGTTGCAAGGGCCATGGAAAAGTTTATACATAAATCAAAAATAAATTTAAAATGTCATTAGATCCCTGAGAATTATAGGTCAAATCTGTCTTTGGCTATCTGCCTACATCTCCTGTTAAAGTCAACAGGAATCATACATGCGACCAAGGAGAGAATTTACCCCTCAGCATTTATCTAACTTATCTTTGCTGCATCAAGAACTTGACGTCATTTGAGATTTACACCCACAATCAGCAGAAATGTGTGGGAATTGAACAGGAAAGGGCAGTAAAAGCACATTCTAAATATAGAGTCTTTGTTCTCTGTGTCTCTTCCCCTAAAAAAATCTGAGGTTCTCTTCACTGATATTTATTGTTCTTAAATGTGTGGTTTTAATGGAGATTGGCCTGAACCACAACCCCGGGATCCCCAAAAACCTTTGAACTCTGGGGAAATGAAGCATTGGATTGGAACCTGAATGTCACCATTCACTCCTATTTCTATAATAAGCTGAAACAAAGTGTGGATTCCACCTCTGTCCTGAAGCTTGGAAAAGTTCAGATTGGCATCTAAACATTGCAGCTCTGGCCCATCTATAGTTCAGTGATTAACTGCTCCTTCCTATCCTGGGCTATGCAATACCAAAACTGCAAATTTAATCTCACCCTTCCCTCGGGTGAAACTTGAAATTTGTAACTTTAAAATGGAAGATTTTAAAATACAATAGCTTTTCTGGAAGGAGAGGTAGGTGTCTAATATGTAATCTGCCCTGTTAAAATAGTACTACTATTCAGCTGGCACAGTGGTCTCTTCCCAAAATTGGTCCAATGCCATTCAATGGGGTGGGGGGGGGAGAGAGAGAGTGTGTGTGTGTGTGTACACAAAAGGGACAGCTATCCCTTGATAAATGTACACAAAGGAAAAGAATTTATAATTTTCCACAATGACGCCTAATCTTCCCCCTAGGAAGCTATGGCATTGTTAGTTTTTATGAAGCTTGAATGGATACGGGTTAAATTCCTCTTCTCTTTTTAAAGGTGACAGGAGGGGTTTTTTCTTTCCTTTGGTGGCTGAAGGAAGCTCCTGAGGGCTCAGTCCTATATCCACTAATAGGCAATACTTTGCAGCAGTGTGTCCTATGTTATTCCCACACTTGATAGGTTCTTGTGTTTCTCATCCTATCATTTAATGGGTAGATATGTCAAGTTACTGTTCTCTTATGTCTTTGCATTTTTTACCTAATCGCTTCTTTTTTATGAAGGATAACAAATGCTTCTCATGTGAGGTTTCTTTAATTCAGTAGCTAATATCTAGCGTCATAGAAAAAGAGAAAGTTTATGCATACTCTGGTTGCATGATTCAGTTCATCATGTAACTAAGGCAGTAATGAAATCAGAAATGTGGATAAGCTAATGTTGCATTGCTGACTTCAGGGCTTCATTGGCCATTGTTTGCAGTACAATATAGCCATGCATAAAGGTATCCCGTGTATAACAAAGTCAGTTACAAGAAGCCATAGCAGAAATATTAGAAAAGTTTGGGTGCAAGCCTATCCCCAATGAAGTCATTAGTTTTTCCATTGACTTCAGTGGGTCCAGAATTTTACCCTGCCACCCTGTGACTGTGACTCAAGCAGGCTTAGCTGCTTTAGACATCCCTGGCGATATCTGTCTGTGTCAGTCCCTCCAGCGTTCCAGCAACCACTGCCGACCTCTGGACACAGAGGGTTTTTAAAAAAACTCATTATAGCTCCCCACAGAACAGGACTCATAGGTGCTAAGCAGCACCAGACCCTGCCACAACCACAGATCCCAAACCTTCAGACACATTTCCACTGCTAATAGGATCAATAACCTCCCTCCCCACACACACACACAATACACACTTTAAGGTCCATGATAGGTGGAGCTCCATCCAGTGGTTCAAATCTATTGCAACAAGGGGGGTACCTCCATCCAGTGCACTGTGGGTGCATCTACACAGCACCCTTAGCTCGAAATAAGCTATGCCATCTGTGCTACACGAATTGCGTAGCTAATTTCAATGCTATTTCGGAATTGCTTATTTTGTAATTTGGCACTGTCTACACAGCACCAAATTTTAAAATAACTCACTATACTGAAATTCCCCTTAACGCTCGTGGAATGAGGGTTACCGGGATGTCGGAATAAGCTGCCCATTATTTTGAAATCTATTTCAAAATAATGGGCTGCTTCAATAGACATGGAATAGTTTTTGAGGATACTTCCGGTATTCTGAAATAGCTGCTCATTATAGACGTATCCTGAATGTCCCAAAAACAACTATGGGGATGAAACTAGACAATCATTATAGTCTCAAATTCACACAGAATAATGACAATAGACAAAACCACTATATCCCCCAAGGGTGAACACTTGTCACAAAACAATTACTCCATATCTGACATCTCTGTCCTTGCCCTCAAAGGAAATCTGCACAAAACCTTCAAAAGATGAGCCTGGGAGCTTAAATTCATAACTTTGCTTGACACTAAAAATCATGGTCTTAATAAAAACACCAGATATATGGTTTATTACAAGAATCTGTAACCATCTAATGCTCCCTTTTTTTGTTTTATGTCTGCAGACATATTAACTGGTCACTTCACTTTTGAATGGTCTCAGTTTTACAGTATGTGTTAATTTCTTATGCAAAACACTCCGTTCACAGTTTGTATTTAGCTATGGCTGTGAATATTTTTCCCAGACCCAAAGAACAGCTCTGTGTAGCTAGAAAACTTTTCTCTCTCTCCAAAAGAAGTTGGTCCAATAAAAGATATTACCTCACCCACTTTGTCTCTCTAATCTCCTGGAACAAATAGAGCCACAACACTGTAATAATATAGCCAGAGGTAAAGTCTTTGGCTATTTTGCATTTCAGGCATAGAATTGATTGTGTGCCCAGATTCTGCTACTCTTGTACAATTTTAGCAAGTTAAATAGAATAATCTCCTCTCTCTCTCTTTCATTTGCTGAATTTGTGGTAAAGATTGGAGGGTTAGATTGTAATTTGATCTGTGCAGGGGAGTAAGATGAAGGAAGATTTTCCTCCTGCCCTTCCACAACGGTGTAGGCAATTAAGACTTCAGCTCTGGAAAGACGATAGTAAGAGGATGATATGCACCTATTACTCCTCCCCCTTTCCTTCCCACCTCCTTATTTTGCAGGAACAGGCAGAACCTTGACTCTGTGCTTCTAACACACTGACCAGCCTGTGGGATCATTGTAAGTTGCAACTGGTATGGCCTGCAGCAAATGACTGTGTCCCTCCCGCAGGGAAGAGGGAGACAGCAAGAGTGGGAGAGAGACTGTGGTTCAGATGGGTGTGCCTGTGACTGTGGTTCAGTTGTGGTACTGTTTATGTTTTTGCCCTAGGTGCAGCCTAATGTCACTGAAACGCACTGTTTAATGAATGGGGCTCAGCATGGCATCTGACTGTTAATATAGAAGCAACTATATAGAGGCACCATGCAGAACTTTAATCAAAAGTGCCTGCCTGGTCACCAACACCCGCAAGTGGCCAGGCCTGCCAATAGGGGAGCAGGGAGAGGGGACAGAACAAAGGGGGCAATCACCCCGGGACTTGGTGATTCTAAAGGGCCCAGGACTCCCAGCCATCACCCTTCCATCTGAGGCCCCCGCTATGTTGTCCAGGAGCCCAGCAATCCTGTTGGCTCCTCTGCAAGTGGCTCATAAAATACAGCTTGCACTGACCATGTCAATTTGTTTGTCTGCTTTTTTCTCCTTGAATATCATTGGAGAATTGACCTTATCAGCTAACAGACACCACCACCACTCTTCCTGAGACCCCAAAAGAGCCTCTAGAGAGGCCTTTATTAGAGTAATTGTTGTGCTTAGTCAACAGTGAAATGTCACTAATAATCACATCCTATAAAAGCAATTGTCCAGCCTTCATCCTCTTGAGACTGGCTAATTGATAATCTTGTTCTGCAATGAACAAGTTTCAAGGCAAAATGTTACCACAGTTGGAATTCGGCTCACTTTTATAAAGTGCTGGGAAAAGAGCATCTCTTGTTCTGTTACCCTTGTTTTATCAATCCAAAGGTAGTGATGACCTCCCTTTATGAGGGCTGTAACAATTTCCTTCCATTCAGGTCAGAACTTTGCCTGTGTAAAGATTTCCTTTATGGAAAGGAAACTTATTTTTTCAGGTTTTCCAAGGGTGGAAGTGCATGTATTTGCATACATTAAATTACGCATAAGCAGGTGCATAGAACCATTAGTGTAAAAAAAACCTTTCCCTACCTGTTTAAGGCTGCACTTAGAAATAAGTCACTTGCACACTTAAATGCATATTTTTCATTCACAAGTGAATGGCCTCTTTGACACAAAGCTTTAGTGGGGTTTACCTTCAAATATGTACAGCAAGATGCTAATGATGAGTATTTACATGCAGAAATGTGGGTGTTTAGTTACAAACCACAAACAAAACTCTAAAATGAATAAAGGACAGAGTGGAGGAGAAAAAAGGGCAGGTAATGAAAGAGAACAATGTACTCCCATAATATTTATTATGGTGATACTGTATGCATATTTATTGAAATTTTATTAAAAATATCCAATTTTTAAAACTGCCTGTTTAGCAAACAATGCACTGATAAATAATGTTATATTCTATTTGCATAAGAATTATGTAGTAAAGACTAAAAATGGCATGCATTATCTAATATGTTTTCAGCCCTTTGTTAGTGATACTTTAACTGTTTAATTATTCCTAAATTTGTTGAGGAAATCTGATGGACTACATCACTATCTAACAGTCAGATATGCTTTAGAAATGTGTGTAGTAATCTCTGGTTTGTCTGAAATTCCAATGGGTTAAAGTGAGGGGAAAACCATTAATGAAGAGATTTCATTCAATAAAGTTAAGACTTGGGGAAGGGGGGAACTGTGGCCAGACTTTCTCCTTTTGAATAAAAAAAATTAAAAGCACATCAAGTAAAAAATGGCATCAGATCACCACATGGTTAGAGGCAGTAACTCTTTCTTCACCAAATTCTGTGTTCAGTTACTCCAGTATAAATCAATGGTATTACTCCATGTTTAAATTAGGGTATCTGAAGGCAGAATTTTCTGCAAAGTTGGCATATGTATTTTTCATTTCCTATTGTGACTTAACAGTGAATTGCTCTATTATGTTTTAGCAGGTTCATGCTATTAAGCTTTCTTTCATTTCAAACAAACAAGGCACTCTGTACCTGCACTCTCTAGTCTGATTTCATCAGAAGGTTTAAATTACAAATGCATCTACAGAAAATGTCTTGCACTAAGGGAATAAATTGTGGATTGAATTTGCTAACTACTTTTCATGTTCTGTTCCTTTATCATACTTTTGCTCTGTGCATGTGAGAAAAGTTTGCATCACCAGGTCCATTCTATTGCACCTCTCCCGGATAAAAAATGCCAAGAAAATATTAATCTAAACAGATTTCTCTGTCCAGACCTATGTAGTGCATAATCTGGAATGCATGCACAGCAGAAAAGAAAAAAAAAGTAACTTTCAAAATAATCAATTACTGAAGAAAACCTTTGAGAAATTCAAATCCCTAAGCGCCTGCTTATAAAATGGATTTAACTCCTCCCATACTTCAGTAACACATTTTTCAGGATACGATTTTTTTCTAATAGTTATTAAATATAATCTTACCTAGACCCACAGATGACTCTCCCTATGACTTTTTCCTCAGCATTTGTTTTAAATGTCATTAATGTTCATTAAAGTAGGTATTTTCCAGGAGTTCTAATGGAGCTAGATGCGTAATATCCATTGACTTTCCAAGTCTTAAATCTTAGAGTAAGGCCTATCATGAGATCAACAATGTGTGGATCGATCTCCCGGGTTGATTTAGCAGGTCTAATAAATGCCCACTAAATTGACTGCTAATTGTGCTCCCATAGACTGCGGTACTCCACTGGGGTTGAGAAGAGTAAGGGAAGTTGACAGGACAGTTTTTTTCTGTCAACCCATCACAGTGGGGATGCAACAGTAATTTGAACTAAGCTATTCAGGTAGTTGGAGTTGTTTGACATTGCCCCTTAGTGAAAGACCTGGCCTGAGATCTCAATACCCTTATTTCTGTTGACTACATCTCTCTCCATGATCATTTTCACTGAAGCCAATGAGGTTATGTGCAGAGTATAATGCTAATCAACCAGCATAAGAATCTCATAATCTATCCCTTTATTATGAACAGTTTTAATGATACATATGTAACTTCTAAGTAATTTTAGAGATGTTAGATTCTATTTCTTTCACTATATCTGTTATCCATTCTGTGTTAGAAGCTATACATTGGGTATGATTCGAATCTGCTAGTTTGTCTGCTATTCAGCGAGTATTTCACATTTGGGTTTTTTTTTGTGTGGAGGAATCCCTTTTACCTCAGAAATTTTCTGCAGAAATAATTTCTGAAGTTTGTCAGCCAATATTTCTTCTGGGTTGAAATTATGTGTAGTGGCTTTTGACCACTGACCTACAAGACTTTTTCAAGGATATAGCTTCTTTAAACATTTGCTGTTGAAATATACATTATTTTATAATAGATTCTGGATAAGATGGCTTATTTCTTGTCAGTGGACTGGGTAATTTCTCCTTGTACTCCTTATTGTACCTGAAAATCATAAAAGCAGAATGGTGATAACTACCATGTGGCCATAGATGTCAATTCCTTTTCTCACTGCATGGTGTTAGTCTGCTCAGCAGTGTTTGACATGGTAGTTTGAGGTACTAGAATTCTTTTTACTATTTGAAGTCCATTTGGGGGATGTCTGGTACAACGGAGGCCAAAATCCTGTTTAGTGTGATGTCATGATAATTGGTACATTTCATATTCTATATCTTATGCTATTCAACAGAGAAATACTGCAGAGCCTTTACATTATTTGCTTCAGTCAGAAGAAGACAAAATCTGTATGTTCATAACTATGCAACCAATACAGAGAGATACTTTATCTTTCCAGGTGAATGTCAGACTGTGGAGTGTACTGTTTATTGGCCACTCAGCAATGGATGTCCCAAAATTCTGAAGTTAAAGTCAAAGAAAACAAACACACTAATAATCGGCTCTAAGCAACTGCTGACTGATTCTACAGTCATGATGGTTCTATGCAACAATGTATTACTGACTCTAGCAAGTTTCAAAATATTGGTTGTTTTGCTATCCTTTGGCACAATGATGGATATGTATTTTAGGACTATTAGTAAAAACACTTTCTGTCCTCTTTGAAACATTGCCAGACCAGAGTTCAGCAAAACAGATTTGGTGCTATTGATAAATGCTTTTATATTCTCAAACCGAGTGGTGCAATGCTCTATTTTAAAGGCCTCCTATGTGTAGTACATCTAGTTTATATCATATTTAAAATGCGGCAATTTGCATTCTTACAGTAACTCCGCTGTCTATGTACATTACTTCTCTTTAAATAAAACACCTTTTCATTGGCTTCCTTTTAAATTTACATCTCAGTTCTAAGGCTCTTTTAGTCACATTTTAGCTCACATCAGACTTTCTGCCCTCTTGGAAGTACAGAGCTATTTCTCTTCCTTGGTGGGGATGGAAGGGAATGCACTAACTCCAATAAAGGTGAGATAAATAGCTGAATATTTAGGGCACAGAGAGAGGGAAAACAGGATATTCTGTAGAGACAACTGCTCAGGGAAGAGCCAAGGACTTCAAGTGCATATATTTTTCTAACTTTTTCAAGAGTCTCAAAGGATATGTTTATACTGCATTGCAAACCTGGATCTGTGGGATTTGGGTTTGCAGATTCAGGGATTTCAAACATGTGCTTGAGCATCTACACTGCATTGTAAATCTGGGCTTATGACTCTTGGACTCTCGTCTCAGAGCCATAATAACATGTTCATCATACATTACACAGATCTTCTGACTTGGGTCTACAGCTTGTGATAACACAGCAAAATGACTGAGTTTGAACCCAAGTCACCAGAGGGGATTTGGACGCTCACCCAACTCCATAGCCAGTCTTAGGACCCAGGTCCTGAGTGCTTGCTGACCTGAGTCAGACTCGTGTGTCTGTGTGTGTGAACTGAAGGGGGAATTCAGTTCAAATCTGAATCAGAGCCTAAGCTTAGTGCACAGTGTAGACATACTTTAAACGGCACACTTCCATAAGCAACCCTCAGATAACATTTGTGCCCTGCCCCCCGTTTCTTGGTTAAAATTTACCTCAGTAAGTTAAATTCCAACAGTTCTAAAAAGTAAAATATTAAACAAGTGTCTTTTTAAGGTTTAGCAGAGGTATTAAAGCAAGTACTCTGATGTGCAGTGAGTCTGAATAGAAAGATCTATTGAAGTAGTTTCTAACCGATTCCACTGAAACTAAAAACATAAGAACGGCCATACTGGGTCAGACCAAAGGTCCATCTAACCCAGTATCCTGTCTGCCAACAGTGGCCAATACCAGATGCTCCAGAAGGAGTGAAGACAACAGGTAATCATCACATGATCCCTCTCCTGTCATCCATTTCCAGACAAACAGAGGCTAAGGACACCATTCCTACCCATCCTGGCTAATAGCCATTGATGGACCTAACCTCCATGAACTTATCTAGCTCTTTTCTGAACCCTGTTAAAGTCCTAGTCTTCACAACATCTTCTGGCAAGGAGTTCCACAGGTTGACTCTGTGCTGAGTGAAGAAAAACTTCCTTTTGTTTGTATTAAACCTGCTACCTATTAATTTCATTTAGTGACCCCCTACTTCTTATATTATGGGAAGTAAATAACTTTTCCTTGTTCACTTTTTCCACGCCAGTCATGATTTTATAGACCTCTATCATATCCCCCCTTAGTCTCCTCTTTTCTAAGCTGAAAAGTCCTAGCCTTTTTAATCTCTTTCCATACTGGACCTGTTCCAAACCCCTAATCATTTTTGTTGCCCTTTTCTGAACCTTTTCCAATGCTAATATATCTTTTTTGAGATGAGGCGACCACATCTGTATGCAGTATTCAAGACTGTAAATATTCATTTAAAAAAAAAAGATAAAGCAGAGTTTCTGTAAGGCCTAAAATATCTAAGAAGGCTAATTATGGTCTTTGGAACAGTTTGACTGCAGAGCCTCGTACCATAAAAATAAAATTGTGCACCAACAGTGTGAATAATCAAATCACAGTTAAGTCTATTTTAAGTTGCTTGATTTTTATCCTGTTTTCCACCAGCCAATGTGCAATGCAAAGTACTTATTGCTGGCAAAGTACATAGGCAACCTTATCACCAGATACTGATTTTCCAAGGAAAAGAAGTCTCTTTATGCTATTTTATGAGCCTCCATTTAGACATTGGCAGGTCCCTGAAATTCATTTTTAAATACTGTTCAGATCCAAAAATATAAAGTAAATGACTGCTGCATGTGATAATTTAATCAGATATTTTTCACTTTTCAGTTGCCCTTTTTAAAAATAGTTTTGATATACTCCCAAGTGACATGCCTGGTGATTCTGTAATAATAAAGAAAAATTGGAGATTTTAGTTCAGGGTTGGGGAACCTTTTTTAGGTCAGAGGTCACTGACCCACAGAAAAATCAGTTAAGGCCACACTCAAGCGAGAAGCACAAAAAACAAACAAACCCACCCTCACTGATGTGGTCTCCAACTGCGAAGGAGAAAGACACTCCCCACATTCCCCTCACACACTAGAGCCTAAGCAGACCCAGGTTAGTAGATTTTGTGTGCTCCATCTCTGTGAGGGGCACCGGGGGAGGGCTGGAGCACCAGCACTGGCTTCCCAGTGCTGGGGGAGAGCCCTGAGCCTCAGGGGCCAGATCTAAGCAAGTCAGGGGCTGCATATGGCCCCCGGGACATAGGTTCCCCACCCCTGTTTCAGTTGATTTGTTACTTGCCAGATGTGATCTGTCCTGAAGACTTGTATTGACTGGGCACCAATTAAGGAAAGCATATGACTAAATTCATCTTTGTTCAACAAAGCAGTGAAGGCAAATGTGATTTAAGCATATGCTGAGGTTTTTTACTGTACTGGGATGGTATTACGCATGTACTTAAAACTAAACGAGGACCTTTATCTTTTAGATCTTATTCTGAAATGATCACATCATCCCATGTGCTGTGATTTCCTGTTCAAGCATGGGACTATCATAGAATTCTCTTGAACTTAAATGGAGGCAAATGGAATTTCACAGGATCCCCTTTGACTAGCAAAATGTAAGCAGTACTTTAGACAAGATAAACACTTCCTAGCTCCAAACTAGAAATTTAAGACTACAATTCCCATTTCACACCCTGTAATTTAGGTATTAATCTTTGATTCATCCTTGACATTCTGCTTACACCTACAGGAACTTGGGTGCTCAGTGTGTTTTAGAATTTAACAAAATTAGGTATACTGCACTTTGCCATGGAAGGGCTAGAAAAATTAAACACTTTTTCTCTATGCTAAAATACCAGACGCATATTTTGAAACTTTAGCAAAGACATATGAGAGAGAAGTGTGTACATCTGCATGTGGGAAGGGGGAGTTACATGTGAGTAGCATATGGGGTTTGTGTACAGTGGGGCTACGTCTACACTGGCATGAATTTCCGGAAATGCTTAAAACGGAACAGTTTTCCGTTATAAGTATTTCTGGAAAAAGAGCGTCTACATTGGCAGGATGCTTTTCGGAAAAGCCCTTTTTCGGAAAAGCATCCGTGGCCAATGTAGACGCTTTCGGAAAAAGCCCGATCGCCATTTTCGCAATCAGGGCTTTTTGCAGAAAAGACTACTGTGCTGTCTACACTGGCCCTTTTCCGAACAGTTTTCCGGAAAAAGGACTTTGCCCTTGGCCGGGAGCAGCATAGTTTTTCCAGAAAAGCAGTTGATTTCTTACAGTAGATCGTCAGTGCTTTTCCAGAAATTCAAGGGGCCAGTGTAGACAGCTTGCAGCTTATTCCGGAAAAGCGGCTGATTTTCCGGAATAAGTGGCCCAGTGTAGACACAGCCTGGAAGTGAATGGAGGGAGGAGTAGTCTTTTATCCACCATTTAAGGGTTTAAATCATTTTAAATCTAGGAAATTAAGCTTTTTAAAAATTTAAATGGATGATTTTGTCTTTATCTGTTCCTCCCAAGATCATCCAACTCCTATTTCCTGTACCTCTTCTCACTTAATTCCCTGCACCCATTTTTCAGTGCCTTCTCCAATACTTTACAACTCCTTGTAATTCCCCCAAATGTCCTGTAAGGTGTGAATTGGATTTCGGGTAACTGCAACTTTAAATTTCAAATGAGTCTGCCTACTTATGGGACAGCTGCTATTTTGTGACCTCTGGGCAAAGTAGCATGTTATAAAAGAGAGAAACACTGTGCTCTCTCATTGTCTGTTTTTTCTGGCCATTCTAAATGTCTTTGTGCTTGGATGTGTGTACATTTTTTCTTTTTTTCCAGGCAACCTTCTGCTATTTCCTCCCCTCAGCCCCATAAAATGAGAAGGAACAATGAAGATCTCTGAAAAATTATAGAAAATGACACCTTCATGCTTAAGGAATGTGTACAATTATTGAAAATTAGCAAGAACTTGCAACCTGTGTTCATAAGAGAGAACATTGTAAGGCAGCTGGTATGCTGCGATTGTTTACTACACTAATCATAATCATCTCACGGTTACTTTGTGTTCCGTTTGTAGCCAACTGTTTTTTCTCATCTCATCCTCGACTCTGATCCTGCATCACTAAAGTCAAAACTCTTCGGTGGCAGCATCTATCTTTACATTATGTCTTTGTACGGTGCATAGCACAATGGGCCCCAATCACTGATTGTGACTTTTTTTAAGCACTACAAGACAAATTCTAAAAGAGTAATAATAGTAGAACACAAATCATATATATAGTAGCCCAATGTCTGAGAGTCTGTAACGCTGAAATGCTGGCTGGTCCCTCTGGGCGGCCCGTGCTGCATGGGGAGTGCGGGGCCCAAACGGCCGCTTGCTCCTCCACAGCAGCCCGGCTGAGCAGCACAGAAGTCAGCCAAGCACCACGGCGGGAGGGGAAGAGGGGCCGGGGCAGTGACGTGCGGCGTGACAGCAGCTCCAGGCCCCACCCTCTGGCCATGAAAGTCACCGCCCTGCTCCCCTTTGCCTCCCACCGTGGCGCTCGGCTGACTTCTGCACCACTCAGCCAGGCTGCCACGGGGGAGCCCAAACGGCCACAGCGGGAGGCGAAGGGGGCGGGGCGGTGACATGCGGCATGACAGCGGCTCCTGGCCCCACCCCCTGGCCGTGAATGTCACCGCCCGGCCCCCCTTCGCCGCCCGCCGTGGCGCTTCGCTGACTTCTGTGCTACTCAACCAGGCCGCCGCGTGGGAGCAAGTGGCTCAAGCGACCTTTTGGGCTCCGCGCTACCCATGCAGCATGGGGAGTGCGGAGCCCAAACAGCCGTTTGGGCTCCGCAGTCCCCCGAGTGAAAGGGGGAGGAGAAGAGAAAGAGAGAGACAGAGAGAGAGGCAGGAGGCAGAGGAGAGCTAAGAGAGAGAGAGAGGAGGCGGGAGTAGGAGGAGGAGAGAGAGAGAGAGAGAGAGAGAGACGGACGGAGCGAGAGACCAGAGGCTCAGAAGAAAAGACCGACATGGAGGAGAGACCTGAAAATCCCGTCTTATTACGGGTTAATTGGCTAGTTATAAATAATAGTAGAATTTGGAGACAAACATTATTTCAAGCTTTGGGGGGGCACCCATTTCCTAAAATGAGTGCACCGAGTGACTTGTCCAGCGCTTAAAGGCAAAAGGCTATTTAGATAGGAAAGGTCTCCATCTGGAATATCACTAGCAGTGCTTCAGAGAATACTAGGGCAAGTGCTCGAGGGGTTAAGTGGCATTATCTATTTGGGTGGCATGCTTAATTGAAAACTGGGATAACAATAGAGGAACAGGAGCTTCAAGGGGTAGCCGAGTAGTCTGTTACAGAAAAAAACAACAAATGGTCTGGTTGCACTTTATAGACTAACGAAACATGTAGACAGTATCATGAGCTTTTTTTGTTAGTCTATAAAGTGCTACCAGACCAATAGAGGAACAGGCTAAACTTCTCTAAGGGTACGTCTACACTAGCCCCCTAGTTCGAACTAGGGAGGCTAATGAGGACGACCAAAATTGCAAACGAAGCACGGGATTTAAATATCCCACGCTTCATTAGCATGTTTCAAGGTGGTCGCCATTTTGGAAACTGACTAGCCCAGAATAACTGCCCACGTCTACACGCGGCCGTGAAACGGGAGTTCAAAGTAAACCCCTTAACTTGAATTAGCTGTTAAACCTCATTCCACGAGGAGTAACAGCTAATTCGAGTTAGGAGTTTACTTTGAACTCCCATTTCACTACCGCGTGTAGATGCGGGCAGTTATTCCGGGCCAGTCAGTTTCCAAAATGGGATTGCAATTTTGGTTACCCTCATTAGCCTCCCTAGTTTGAACTAGGGGGCTAGTGTAGATGTACCCTAAGAGATTTGGGAAAACTTGTAAAACATGGTTTGTACAGTTAGAACAATGTGCGTACTTCTGGAATCAAGCTGCTCCTTTGGGGCATAACACAGAAGCAGATGGGATACAATCCTCAAAAGAGAAAAAATGAGTCATTGCCAATGGGGCTCCAAATCGACTGAGATCTTTTTAACAGCATTACACTAATAAGGAAGACTTATTATTCATTCCAAATTTATCCAGAGCTAGTCAAGTGTCTCCATCCTTAAGAAAAAATGTGAAAGGGCTTTAGACCAAGAGGCACAATAAAGTTTTTTAGGATGCAAAAGCAAAACTCAGTGGTTCTAAAGTGATGGTGCACTTTGAGTTTTCCCTGCTTTTAGTATGCAGTGTCTCCACCCTAGAAGAGAGTGGTGTGGCTTCACAAGTATGTAACAATCGGAAGACAAGCTCTGTTCTCTTTGTCTCCTAAAGACTATTAAAGGCAGAGATACAAGACACTGAGACTTCTTCTGCACTTGGAAGGCTATGTCTTGGAAAGGTTTAGCAATGGAAGTACTGTGGATATGCAAAAGTTGCCAAAAGTGAAAACTGGTCATACCAGTTTTTCTGTCTCTGATTGCTGACATTTCATGGCCACATTGCTAGCACCCCTGTCGACAGATGGAGCAAAGCAATGTGGGTAAGCATCCCACAGTGCAATGTTGTGGGAAGGCAAAATTGATCCCTGCGCTTCTTGGGATTCCCTTGTAGTTCTGTGAGCTCTCCATGCTACGGAATGTCAACGCAGCACAGCAGTTTCTCCAGCTCTCCCTATGTAGCAGCAGTCTGCCTCTGTTATGTTCCTAGCAGGGCAGAACAGGATCATTCCAATTATTCGTTCTTTGTTTGTTCTCCAAACGGAGCAGCTCATTCAGCTGTTGGATACTTCCCAGAGCTTTGAAAGGGAGTGCATGCCTACACGGCAGCAGAGATCACAAAACACTGAGCAGAGCCATCAGGGAAGGCATTATGGGATACCAGTGGAAGCCAGTTCTCTAAACAAAACAATAGCAGAGTTCACACTGGGTCCTTGCCAACAATAAAGGGAGGAGGAAAGACAAAAAATCTCTCTTGGGGTGGACATTTTTTGTGGCCAAAACTGGGTGGTGTTCCAGATAAGTCTCATTGCGGTGTGTATGCTGTCACTGTTTTGTCACCAAAAGGCAGTTTTTGGCGATAAAATGTGCCAGTGTAGTCAAGGCCTAAGATTAAAGCACAGCCGTAGCAAATACTTTAACACAGCAGTGTGATAATGGCACCAATGCTGGGGGAGAGTTCTCCCAGAGCTCAAGGTAAACCGCCCCACGAGGGAGTTGCTAACAATGCTGGGAGCCTGTTTACACTGGTACTTTACAGCACTGTAACTTGCTGCACTCTGGGGGTTGTTTTTCCCCTGAGCAAGAAAGTTACAGGTAACTTACAGCACAGTACCTTGCCAGTATAGACAAGCTGTGAGTGACATCAATTTGAAAAACGCAGACCTACTGAAAAGAATGCTACTGAGACAGATTTGTCTCTGCTCATCACAGAGCAGGGAATCCGCCCACTTAGGTTTTTTTTTCCTCAGTTATGCAATTCCCTGCACTCGGGCTGTGGGAGTACGGTTTGCATAATGACAATAAGAGCATTTCTCAACAATAGCACAATATGCAAATTCCTTTACCATGCCTCAGGGCATTTATTATCTAACCAGAGATCAGGGATTTGAACAATGATTGTATGGCTATTTCTCTAGTGTACTGGCATTTTAAACATCCTTTCACTCTGGCTACAGCTCACTGGACTCTGCATCTATCTGACCCCATCAAAAATGGCTGTCTTAATTACTGATTCTGTGACACTGTCACCCTGCCCTAACCTCAGATATGGAATTTCTTTAATAAAGAAATAGCTCCAGGGAAAGAGAAAGAAAACATCTGCAGCAGGAAAGAGAAGTCTGGGGTTTGGAAGGTGAAAAGGCCATGTTCATCATGGATCTGTGAAGGTGAAGTCAGGCAGCAGACCAACAGAATATTGGGTGTGAGGATGGAAAGCACATTTCATTACTACCATAGTAATACTTTGTAGTAACAGAGGTGCTTCTTAAATTAAATCTGTAAGAGTGGTATCTTGGTCTATTGAGCTCCTTGGTTAATTCATTAATGAGAAGCAGCTCGATACATTTAGAATTTAAATAAATTGTACTGACAATTCATTTGCAAAGTGGAGGAACAAAGGTAAAAATTTAGAGGGAGAAAGATAAGGTTGGGAGAACAGAAATCTGAAGGGTCTAGAAAAGCATTTACTCAACTTTTACATGCTTCTCAGTGGCCACTAAACAGCCTTTCTGCCACTTCTACTTCAGAGTCTGTGGAGCTACATGGATTTAAACCAGCTGATGATCCCAATGATGAGCATTTTCAGTATCTTTATCTGCTCATCTCAAAAAAAGGGTTCTTTACAAGGCAGAATTAAATCAGCCTTTCAAGCTTTTCTTCATAAAACTTCCTCCCTCCCCCAAAAAATCTCAGATCTTTGTGGCTGTATTTTGATTTTTTTAAAGTGTTTGAATACAGTACTTTGAGACACATAAATGCCTTGTCCAGTAGCATCATGTCTTTTGATTTTTACGCTGCTCTTTAATTGATGTAGCCCAGCATTCTGTTTGCTTTATCCTTCAACCCTTCAAAAAAAAAATTCACAATAATCTGTCTTGGGAAGTTCTCTACTTCTCTTTTCTGTTTAAAACAATGAGGGGGCAACCTAGATTAATGAGTGGGCCACATGAGTGGCCTTCTTTCATCTTAGTGGGCCAGAAGATTGTTGTAACCAAGATGGTCTCCTGGGATACGGTAGTTTGTCTAACTGTGCATATGTACCTAGAATTTATATGCTGAGAGAATCATAGCAACACTTTGATTGGATGCACAGGGGCACATGGCTCGCATAATCAAAGTTGTGTGCAATCAACCACACCTTACTCCAGGCGCCCTTGCTTTAAGCATGTATCACTTTAGTAATACTGATGGGGGGGGGGGAACCCTATGTGGACAGAAACCAGTGGAATCTGGCAACCCATCACATGGGCAACAGTAAACAAAATGTCTCGCAAGCCACACGTAGGGCCACAGCTTGCCCACCCCTTGTTTAAAATGTACATTGTATTTGGGTCTGTTCACAGCCCCATGTCTGTGGTTTTACATTTGTTTCCATTAAAGTGCAATTTTTTCTCTTGGGTCCAGTCACCTTACAAAAAAATGATAGCCAAGTTTGTATTGATATAAATCTTTTCTATCCTACAGTACACTAGATAGTCTCATAGGATTAAAGCCTGGTCTCCTTGAAGATAGGGACAAAACTCTGATTTAGATATAGTACCAGATTTTGGCTCTCATAATCTGCTGCATGGTTAATAAGCCCCTTTCTCAAAGCCATCCTGTGTACTTCCCAGCTAGGAATCTTTCTAGTATGGGTCATTACTGGGCACAGCCACACACTGTTTTGAAGCCAAATGAGGTACAATATAATGCTCTTATGCTATACTATTGATTGAATAGTATTCAGTTAAGATGGGCTCCATTTCAGCTTTGCTATGAGCCCTAGTAAAGGCCACTCACAGTTACCCTTTAGGTTGGGGCTGGGACTGCAGAGAGATCTGTGCTGGCCCTATGCTTGGCACAAATAACTTTTCCTGCTTCGTTGTATCAGTTTCTCTAGCCTGTGATCTGGGAAGGCCCAGCAGACCCCACTCCCACCCCACAACTGAAGCACTACATCAATGGTGAGAAACCTGCAGCCAGCAGGGTAATGTGACTGTGGCCCACAAGACATTTTGTTGACATTTGCCATGTGCAGGCACTGATCTCAGTAGCCATGGTTCTCTGTTCCCAATCAATGGGAGTTGTGGGAAGCAGCACCTGAGGCGACGGGGCTGCAGGGAAATGCTGGCCCCCACTTCACACAGCTCCCATTGGCTGGGAATAGAGAACCATGGCAACTAGAAACTGCAAGGGGCAGTGCCTCCAGGTGCCCAATGTCATCAAAATGTCTTGCCGCCCATAATCAGGTTACCCTCATGGCTGCATGCGGCCCATGGGCTGCAGGTTTCCCAATACTGATGTGCCTCACCACTTGGTATGTCACTCTCTGCACTGCACCAGTTGCTACACCAGAGAGATCTGTCTGTTTTTCCTACCTCAATCTCCTTCACTGGGCACAGATGTGTTACTGGGACAGTCAGCAGGTACCGACAGCCATCCCCAATCTCTTCACACTTCTCCAATGATGAGGACACCTGGACAAGTTTTTTCCCTACACCAGTCTTCCCCAATCAAGACACCTTTTACTGCTGGACCACATAGATCACAGTCCTCATATGCCAGAGATTTGCCACCTTGGTATGGTCAACCTTGGATATGGCCACCTGTGCCCTTCTTGAGTCAATGGCCCTATTGGAATCCCTGGGCATCTTATAAAAGACATTACAACACTTCTTCTAACCCATGCCAGGAGGACATCAAGGCTATGTCTACACTGCAGCGCTATTTCAGGATACCTCCGGTATCCCAAAATAGCTATTCCGCATCTTCTGAGCGCTATTTCAAAATATAACAGGCTCACTATTCCGACATCGCTGTAAACCTCATTCAATGAGGAGTAAGGGACATTTCAAAATAGTGATTTATTTCAAAATAAGTGCTGTGTAAACAGTGCAAAATTTCAAAATAAGCTATTTCAAAATTAGCTCAAAATCAGCTACGCAATTGGCGTAGATCAAATTGTGTAGCTTATTTTGAGCTCTGGGTGCAGTGTAGATGCACCTCAGGTCTCCTCCCCCACTCTCACAGGCTTATCTGAGCTAAAAGAGGAGACAATGGTTCAATAGGCAGAGAAGGTTGCACTTGACACCTCTCCAACTAATAACAACTCATCTTAGTCACCAGATGAGGCATTATGCCTCTGACACCAACCATGGCCGATGATTTCACACAGTTCCAGGTTGATGAGTTAAAGATAATTCTTGAGGAGGTGCTGGAGAGCTAGCTTGAGCTAACTGACATTTTACAAACCTTTGCTTCTCCCAAGATCACATTGTCAATCAATGGGACTATCCTGGAACCCACCAAGACTCTATGGCAGACGCCAGCCATGATACCCCCAACCTGCAAAAGAGTGACCACAAATGCTATGTCCATACCAATGGTTCCAAATTCCTCACCCAGCACCCAACACACTAGTTGCTGAAGTAGCTAATCATAAAAACAAACAGCACCACTATTGGTCCTCTCCACCCAATAAGGGAAGTAAGAAAATGGACTTATTTGGATGCAGAGTTTACTTGTCCTCTACCTTACAGTTTAGAGTGGTAAACTCTGTGGCCCTCCTAGCTAAGTATGACCACTGGAACTATGGTGCAATTTATGACGACTTCCATAAGGATAAACAACAACAATTCATAGCTGTGATCTGTGAGGGGCAGAAGATATCTTGCATAGCTCTTCAATCTGCCCTTGATGCTGCTGACACGGCCTCCAGGTTCACTGCTACAGAGATGTCCTGAGTTGAACCTCATGGTTTGGCTCCTCTTCATTCTCACAGAAGGAACAAAACACTAGGAGATCTCCCTTTTCATGGCAAGAAACTGTCTATAGCAAAAACTAATGAGGTCCTGCACACCCATGAAACACTCATATGGCACATTGAGGTTCTTTGGCATCCTCACACTGGCCGTAAGGAGAAGACAGTACAGATATCAGCCTTACCAATACCCAAGATATCCTGCCTAGACACAACAACAGTGAAGACCATAGGACCAGCAGCAATACCAATGCCAGAGAAATAAACTTCAAAGTGCTCTTCTCCTCTCCCAAACAGTGTCTCATCCCCCTCCATCTAATAAGCAGATTTGAAGTGTTGGTCGAGGGTATTAGAAAACTCCCCATGCACACCAGTGCTCACTTCAACCATCTACTCTTTTGGACACAATCTGCTCCCATTCCTTCCCAACTGGGTAGTTATCACTAGGGACAGATTTGAGCTACACCATCCCGTTCCTATCCATACCTCCCACCAAGCCCCTGTTCCTCTTCAGAGACCCTTCTCATGACCTCTTGCTCCATCAAGAAGTACAACACCTTCAACTACTAGGAGCAATGGGGATGGGCCAGTTACATTACACCAACATAGTGATGTTCCACCTCAAAACATGGCATCTCAATGATTTTCTAATGAAGTACTAGACTGTTCTGAACAGGTCTAGAAAGTACCATTACACAGCAGGACTCATTCTGTTCATACTACCTGTTTTCATAAATGGACTTGATTCAACACATGGTGTTCTGCTAAGCACACCTTTCCTGCTTCTGCCCTCTCCCACTTACACTAAACTATCTTCTAGAACTTAAATTACAGTATATGGGTTTTCTTTTATCTCAATAAAAATACATCTAGCAGCAATGAAAACTGCATTTTTAGTTGCATTTACATCTGCCAGATATGTGGGAGAACTCAGAGCATTTATGGCTGAACTGCTGTATACCACCTTTTTAAAAAATAGTCACACTTAAAATACATCCTAAATTTCTCCCTAAGGTCATTTGTCCTTCTTCCTCAATGAACCAATTAATCTCCCATCATTCTTCCAAAACCACATGCAAATACCTATGAAATAGCCATGTCCACCCTTAATGTTTGCAGAGCATTATTCTTTTACTTCGACGGGGCTACGTCTAGACTGGCATGATTTTCCGGAAATGCTTTTAACGGAAAACTTTTCCGTTAAAAGCATTTTCGGAAAAGAGCGTCTAGATTGGCACGACGCTTTCCGCAAAAGCACTTTTTGCGGAAAAGCGCCCGTGGCCAATCTAGACGATCGCCATTTTCGCGATCGGGCTTTTTTGCGCAAAACAAATCTCAGCTGTCTACACTGGCCCTTTTGCGCAAAAGTTTTGCGCAAAAGGGACTTTAGCCCGAACGGGAGCAGCATAGTATTTCCGCAAAAAGCACTGATTTCTTACAGTAGGATGTCAGTGCTTTTGCGGAAATTCAAGCGGCCAGTGTAGACAGCTGGCAAGTTTTTCCGGAAAAGCGGCTGATTTTCTGGAAAAACTGGCCAGTCTAGACACAGCCGTAGGGTTTCTATTTTTAGAGGGTTTTTTTAGGGTTTTTATTTCAGTAGCTGAATGATCTAAGGGCAAGTCCATATCCACTTGAAGAACATCTAAATGGATTTCAGACTGCATCCACTTGTGCAACCAATTAAAGCACATACAACCCCTGACTTCAATCAAAGAATATTCTACTAGATCTGTGTCAACTTCTGCTTCATTTCTATGTAACATTCTACTCAGGCATCTGCAAGGCTGCCACCTGAGCTTTGGAGCACGCTTGCTGAACATTATGCTCTCGTACAAGAACTACTAATGGTCACTCAAGTAGGCTGAGCTGTGCTGTCAATGGCTTTCTCATCCAATCCCAAGTCCCTACTATCACAAGAAACAGTGCTCTCAAGTCTCCTGGAGTGGAGCACCCACTGCGATATCTCTTGAAGTAGGAGGACCGGTTACTCACCTAGTACAGTAACTGACATTCTTCAAGACTGACTGTCCCTCTGATTGCTCCACTACTAAGGCTGTTCCTATCAGCTCTTTTACCCTGCACAGCCCAAGCACCTGCACCTCCACCCACAGTGAAGGGACGGGTGGCATCTCCACAGGAGGGCCAACCCCTCTGCAGAGGCTGTCAGGGAAGGAGCTGTGGGGGGCAGAAGTAGGGCAGAGAGACAGCAGGAGTTGGTCTTGTCCCTGCACTCACAGGAAACAGAGCAACCTGGCCCCAGCCTGATCCACTCCCCTGGCTCCCAGCAATATCACTCGTGGGAGGGGGCTTGCAGGAATAGGTGGAATTGCCCCCTGCACTCACTGGAGGTGGGAAGTAAAGCAACACAGCTGGGATCCAGAGGAGTGGAGAAGGATCAGGCCAAGTTTCTCCACTTCCCGCCATGGTCAGTGACTGAGGGGCTGGACCCGACCCCCGCTAATCTCCCTGGCTGTGTTGCTTGGGGGAAGAGGCTGAGGAGAAAGGGTGGAATGGAGGCAGGGAGGAGTTGGGGGGGGGGATTGTCCTGTGCCCTGCACCCCCTAAGGATGGCCCTGCTGGGTGCAGCTCATGGGAGAGCAGGCTGTGGGATGGGGATAGTTACTAGAGCCAGTGCTGCCATATATACAGCACACAGCTGCCTAGGGCACCATGAAATTTGAGGTAATGTGATGCTCCAAATTCCATGGGGCCCTACACAGCTTGTAGTTTGCACATTGGTAGGGACAGCCCTGTCTACTACTCACCCTCCTCCTCTCTACTTAAGAGGTTGGAGTAGGCTCCATTGTACAGAAGGAACTGAAGAGTCCGGGCCATGCACGTGCTATTGAGACAATAGTGATGTGATGCATGAAGCAGGCACTGTGCATGTGTGTCACGTACAGACACTGTTGTAAAACTCTCCTAGTGGAGGTGCAGGGACACACCTTACCCTGGAGCGGAGCACCCACAGAGGTGCTCCTCTTAAAGAACGTCAGTTACTGCATCAGGTGAGTAACCTTCTCTTGCCAAAACTAGGACATTAGAATCTTTGAGCCATATCATGGTGGTATGTCAGCTTGCATGATGATCTAAGATAACGTGGGGGTGAGAGAACTTACACAAGAAAGTTTTAAAACAGATTCTTTCATGAAAATTTAAATATTTAGAGCCAGATCCTCAGCAGGGTAAACCAGTATAGTCAGGCATACATCAATATATTTCACTTCGGGAAGCTGCACTTCCCTTGCCAGAAATATTGGCAGAACATTCGCATTACATAATTAATACCTTCTTCTCATTGGCCTGTATTGGATGTCCCTAATTAAAAGAGGCAAAAATACTTACTTACTCTGTCTGCTATTAAGCTAGCTATCTCGTAGCTTCTTGCTTTGTGGAGTGGTGAGAGAGGCTGCTAGCTTGAGATTATACACGTCTTCCTGTTTAGAGAGCACACTGTTCTGGAAAAGAATTTAGAAATATAGGCGACAGTGGCATAACACTCAAAAATGAATAGGATGAACTCTGATGACTAGAATACTTCAGTTAAGATAACACCATACTGACAAAGAGCCCACTCCTGAAAATATCTATATAAGTTTTCATCATTGCAACAACATACCAAAGGCCATTTCTGCAAAAAATCTTATTCATAATAATGCTACAATAGCTCTTTAACCACTGTCATGTCATGTTTTTTAATCTACCCCCAACTGAAATTGGATGCCTGCTTTTTTGTGCATGTTACACAATTTCAAGAGGAGGAGTGGAGGAGGAATTATTTAATTATGTATTTAAATTAAATAATGATACATTGTACTGTATATTGCATGCAAGATAGAAACAATATACAAGACATATATGTTGCATGGTCAAGCACTAATTTTCATTATATTCTTTACACCAATGGCCTCATAACACTCAACAATATAACATAAATACTCCCCATCTCTCTCATCCTGGGAAAGGATATGAAATAGCCACTTAAATTTCACACTTCCATTTTCATACTTAAGCCATGAGTTCATCTGAATTTAGTTAAGTTCAGGGGCTGGAAAGAAAAAGGGTTTCAGGAAGCTGCAACCAAACAATTATACTGCATGGTAGCTTTTAAATATTGTTACTTCTTACCTGTCACGGCACACCGATCTGATTTCTGCACGAGAATACAGATTGAACCTCTCTAGTCCAGTACTCTCTGGTCCAGCAATATCCGGCATGGTCCGGCATGATTTTAATTATCTGGGTGTCCACTAATTGTGGGTGTGCCCAACTTTCCCACAGTCTGATCAAGTTTATTTACATCCACCAGTCCTGGTTCTTAGTGTTCTGTACTGTTATTTAGCTCTAATTTACCCCCCAAAGGTCTTCTAAGAACCCAATAAGCACTGGAAGTGTTGGTAATGCTAGACAATATTGAGCTCTGAGGGATTAGCAAATTCTCTGATTCAGCACCGGCCAGGTCCTGAGGATGCCAGACTAGAGAGGTTCAAACTGTATTTTAAATACTGTAATTTCTATCAACTTGATCTTTAGCATGTGATACCATTTCCACACAGAAATCACACTGGTTTTAATAGTGAGTCTTCTAAAATTGCAAGTAAGACCCTTCAGATGTATATGTATCTAACATTTGTTAATTTCCTCAATTGCTTTTTCAGGATCAATATTTCATTTTCTAATTGGTCATTTGATCTCTCTCTTTTGTGACGCTGCACCTGTGATGTATGTCCCTAAAGGAGCATTTTCAAAACATTGTAGGCGACATGGAGCAATTTTAGCATAAAAAGAAAAGTATAACTAGCAATGGCGGGGGAGCAAATTACATTTGTATATATAGTATTAAATGCTTCCATTAGTTGCCATAGGGATGGGCAGAATTTGTCTTAAATGACATCTTTTTCTGATGCTTTGAATGTGTTAAAAAGAAAACATTGTGGAGAATTTTTCTTGAAGACTTTTTTTTTTAAATGGAAAGGGAGCAAATATTAAAGTGATATTTCTCTAGCAGACAAGGGAGGCTATAAACAGCAGTTAACACCTTCACCTCTCCTTAGAGACATTGACCTGTACAATACACTCATCTTTGCAGCTGTAGGATTTGTAATCCCACAGCTGCTTTAAGCTTCATCTTTTCCAGTTGTGCAACATTCTCCATCAGGCCAGCTTCTTCCACTCCTCCCATTCCCAGCAGGACCTTGAAAACCAGCAGTGAATATAAGCAATGGTAACTTGTTCAATGACACTTATTGCAGGGAACATAAATAAAAACTGGTTAGACCTACTTTTTCTAGTCAATTTCATTTTTATACATGGTTAGTGGATATATCAGAAATTAACTTAAAACAAGTTCTGGTTTTACGTTCAATCCACTGATTTTTAATATATATATATATATATATAATTTCTAAAGCCCAGAGAAACAAGTGCAATACTGCAGCATGTGACCCAGGCTTAAAGCTATCAGATGCTAGGAGCATTGTTCATGTCAAGCAGAAGAGTGAGGAGGATGCTGGTTGCACTTTTTGCTAGCATCCTGTCCCTTGGAAAATTGGTGTATAGATCATTCAATAGAAGGGGCCACTTGATAGCTTTGGTCACCAAAAATATTAATGTTTCAATAGCGACTACTGTACAAACATACAAATGACTCCTGACATAGGGTTTGATCCTGAACCAATGTGTTTTCCCATTGACGTTTATAAGAGCAGGATTTGGCCCATCAAAAACACATATAGAACTGTAAACTTATTTGTGGGGTCTGATCCAGAAATCATCAGTTTCAATGGGAATCTTTTCATTGACTTCATAGGGCTATGAATCAAGTTTTGAAGACTAACAACTCCCCATCCAATCCAACATTTTAGGCTAACTAAATGTGATTCCATTTTTCTTTATTTTTCTCCCCCTCAAAAGATTAGAAATTTATTAAGATTATAAGCTTTGGGATCCTGAAGTCTCAGAAAAACTTGGATATTATTTAGATAATCCTGCTCATAGATTGTACAGTCTTTGCTGGTAAATATTTGTCCTGTCAAATAACACTTTACAGTCAACATATGCATTTTATTATGTAGAGTTCATAGGAATGCATATCAGTAATGCAATTTTTGTGTCTCCAGCAACTTTGTAAACTCAAGATGCAGAATACATGCTTTTTTTCTGACTGGTTTTAATTTAAACAAATCCAAGTCATGCAACATACTGTACTTGACAGTATTCTTTGGAAGCAATTTCTATTTAGCTGTATTGTCTAAAAGACTGAGCTAATATAAAGTTAAGGGATTTGGAAAAGAGAATCACGATTAGATCTTCCACAGTGAATCTTTAATTAGGCCTTGATCCTGCAAGTCTTTATACAATTTACAAGATGGTTGCATTTCAAAGTAAGAAAGAGTGATTTGAAAACCAAAAGTCCCAGAGGGGTAGCTGTGTTAGTCTGTATCAGCAAAAACAGCGAGGAGTCCTGTGGCACCTTAGAGACTAACAGATTTATTAGGGCATAGGCTTTCATGGCTAAAACCCACTTCATCAGATGAATTGGAGTGGAGTTGAGTGCATTAACCAGTTAAGATCCTCATTCAATCCTAAATTGATGGTATTGAATTTGCAAATGAATTCCAGTTCAGATGTCTTCCTTTGTAATTGGGTTTTGAAATTCTTTTGTGGAAGGATGGCTACTTTTAAATCCATTATGGAGTGTCAAGGGAGGTTAAAGTGTTCCCTTACAGGTTTCTGTGTATTACCATTCCTAATATCTGATTTGTGTCCATTTATTCTTTGGTGTAGTCCACAAATCAGACATCGGGAATGGGAACATACATAAACCTGTAGGGGAACACTTTAACACTTCTGGGACAGAGCGTCAATCTTGCTCTTTTTGGTTCTGGACGGAAGGCGGTTACAAAACCAAAGTGCAAACAGAGCGAGGCCCACCGATGTTATTGTTGGTTCAAAGCTTTGGCTTTATGCACATAATCTAGCTTCTGATGATTGTGCACCAGGATGGGGTACCAGTCCCCTTCTGCATAATTGTATGACTCTTTGAAAGTGGTCTTAATTGCCACACGTTTTGCCAAAAAATTCTTAATTTTGCTCTGCAGGTTTATAGAATCATAGAACACTAGAACTGGAAGGGACCTCAAGAGGTCATCGAGTCCAGTCTCCTGCCCTCATGGCAGGACCCAGTACTGTCTAGATCATCCCTGATAGATGTCTATCTAACCTGCTCTTAAATATCTCCAGAGATGGAGATTCCACAACCTTCCTAGGCAACTTATTCCAGTGTTTCACCACCCTGACAGTTAGGAAGTTTTTCCTAACATCGAACCTAAATCTCTCTTGCTGCAATTTAAGCCCATTGCTTCTTGTCCTATCCTCAGAGGCTAAGGAGAACAATTTTTCTCCCTCTTCCTTGTGACACCCTTTTAAATACCTGAAAACCGCTATCATGTCCCCTTTCAGTCTTCTCCTTTCCAAACTAAACAAGCCTAATTCTTTCAGTCTTCCTTCATAGGTCATGTTCTCTAGATCTTTAATCATTCTTGTTGCTCTTCTCTGGACCTTTTCCAATTTCTCCACATCTTTCTTGAAATGTGGTGCCCAGAAATTTGAATTTTCTAAAGTAAACAGTGCATTGGTATAATAACTGCTGAAGGACCATGCCTTTGGTATAGCACTGCTCCAATCATCAAGTGGGAAGGCATCCCTTTTGATGATGAAGGCTTGCATGGTATCAGGGTGGACCAAAATGGGAGTGGGGATAAATGAGAGTTTTAATTGTTGAGGGCCTGCTAGGCCACAGGAGACTGGATGAATCTAGAGTTTTTGTGGAGAAGGGCAGTGAGAAGGTGATCCACTCCCAGAATCCCAGAATGAACCATGGACAGTTGTTTGATAACTCCAGGAAATGTAGCTCATGAATGTTCTGTAGCCTTTATCTTGCATGGGTCCATTTCAGTCTCCACAAGGGATAAGATGATCACTGGGAATTCTATGGTGAACTAATCAAAGGTGCATTTTACTAGGTTAGCATACAGGCCATGTCAGCATAGCCTCTTGTGGATGGAACAGGTGTTTATGGTGTGGTGTTTTGGCAATGTCCAAAAAATAGCATCATCCAGGTAAGCTACCTCATATTGGTACAGAATGTCTGGGAGTTCATCATGAATAAAAGTTGAAATGTTATGGGTGTGTTTGTCAAACCAAAGGGCATAACAAGATAATCAAAGTCACAGTAATAAAGGCAGTTTTTATTTGTCCCCAGCCCTAACACATACTAGGTTGCATGCTCCCCTCATATGTGTAACTCTGTGTATAAGGTGAGCAGAAACCATGCAATCCATTAGCTCATGGATTAGTGGTAGCAGGTATTGGTTTCTAATAGGGATCTAACTTACTGCCTAATAGCTCATACATGGTTAGAGGCTGAGGGCATCCTTTTTCTTAAACAATGAAGAATGGCATCCAAGCGGACAAGGTGGTTTTGTGAATAAATACCTTAGCTGAAGCAAAGAGGAGTCCTGCGGCACCTTATAGACTAACAGATTTATTGGAGCATAAGCTTTCGTGGGCAAAGAACCACTTCATCAGATGCATGTCTGGTCTTTGCCCATGAAAGCTTATGCTCCAATAAATCTGTTAGTCTATAAGGTACCACAGGACTCCTCGTCGCTTTTGCAGATTCAGACTAACACGGCTACCCCTCTGATACTCGATACCTTAGCTGAGTTCTCCTGAAAATAAGCGTGGGGAGTGACTAGCTTGTCTGTGTTTGGACATGGCCTGAACAGAGTGTTTGGCCCAGGTTGTAGCTCAACTGGGTAAACCATAGTCCCTGTTGGGGCAGAAAGAAGGGTATGGTTGGGGGGAGGAGCGTTGAAGGCATCATTGTAATCCTGTATTTATATAGAAGTCGAGGAAAGGGATCAGTGGGAGGCTGTTCTGGCCAGCTATTCTGCTTTGCAACTACCAGAGAACTACACTGTGCAGTTCATTTTCTGGGTCAAGCAGTACTGCTGGAAGAATTCTGAAGAAAAAGTTGACTTTTAGTTCATGTCAGTTGATAAATTCTGGAGGGCCAGTAACAAGATACCCCGGAGTAGCAGGAATGGTGGGGCCACTGGCCCAGAGGATAAGAGAGACCCATTGATCATCTCTATTAGGTATGACCTGCAGGGAGATATGTAGTGCACCTAGGCACCAATAAAGTTGTCCACTGCAACTCAACTGGTATTGTGAGTGTGGTGCTAGCTGACTGGAACTAATGTGTTTTCCAGTCAGAACTTGAGTTTGGCATTCAGGAGACCACTGCCAGGACACTCAGGTTAGCGTCTTTCACTGAGCTGGTCTGACTTGTTTCCCAGGCTCCTTCAGCATGGGCTCCTTGTGGGGCAACTGGAGATAACATGGCCAAGCTCACCACAGTAGTAACACTGGTTAAGGTACCACTGGCAATCTGTCTCAGAGGTGAACTGCCAGTGGGCCAGGTCGAACCCTCATCAGCTCAACTGGTGGAGCAGAATCCAATAGCTGGGGCACTGTTGTGATGCCCCTCTTCTTTCTTCCCATCACCCACATAGATCATATGTTGAACCAGATAACAAGATCTATGAAGGTGTCAAGAACCTTTGGGGGGAGGGAGTTCAACTTGGGCCAGTTCATCCTTGATTCACCTCATTCCACAAACTCCAACAAAATAATTGGGTCACCTCATTCAATTCCACATTCAAAATGAGACAGCAGAAATGAGATGCACAGGAAGTATCTGTGCCCAACACTGTTGGAGTGTCTGCAAGCCAGCATCAGTGGAACAAATACAGACAGGTTTGTTACAGATGATTGATACCAACCTCTGGAATGTACCCACATAGGGGAGAAGGCCCATTCCAACTTCTCCCCTGTCAGCAGGCAAACTAGCAAGCCTACCTTTCCCTGACTGACTGGAGGAGTACATCTGAGGTCAAAGCAAGAACAAGAGGTTGTGCTGGTACATGCAGCCTTGTAATTAGGAGTAGCTCACATCAAAGTGCTTGGGCAGAGGAAGAGAAGGCCGCAGCTCAGGTGACAGCAAGCTCAAAGGGCCTGGTCACAGCACTCTCTCTTGGAGTAGATGGTCTTGCTCCTACAAGACCTGATTCTCAGTGGCCAGTTGTGTTCTGTTCCTGCAATGCTCTGTTGTCTGTGTGAAGGCAGTTCACCAGGTTATACAACACTTTGCTAGATGAGGTTGTGAAAACCAGGACTTTAACAGGGTTCAAAAAATAACTAGATTAAATTCATGGAGGTTGGGTCCATCAATGGCTATTAGCCAGCATGGTGTTCCTAGCCTCTGTTTGTCAGGGGCTGGGAATGGTTAACAGTTGAGGGATCACTTGATGATTACCTGTTCTGTTCACTCCCTCTGGGGCATCTGGCATTGGCCACTGTCAGAATACAGGATACTGAGTTGGATGGACTTTTAGTATGACTCAGTATAGCTGTTCTGAGGTACTTGTGCCCCTGGAAGTACAGGGAGCTCTCTCAGGTCCAGCTGCATCTGAGCCTACTTGAAGGTCCAATAATGCTACAAGGACCAGGGCATGGGTGGTCATGCCTCATGGTTAGAGCTGGGAATCTGCACTGGAGACAGAATAGTCAGAGGGCAAGCCAAGGGGCAAACCAGAGTCAAGGATTAAGTCAGGGGTCAAAGTCATAGTTAGTAGCCAGGAGTAGGCAAAGAAGCAGGGATCAGGAGCAAGGCAGGAAAGCAGGAACTGGGGCCAGTCAGGGATCTGGGATAAGGAGGGCAAGGAGCAGGCTGGGAGGCAGGAATAGGAGTCAGGCAAGGAGGCAGGGTTGACAGTGGCAGCCTGTCAGGTATTCTCTCAGATGCTCTGGACAGTATCCATTGTCTCATTCTGGCTTAAGTACTACATTCAAGCCAATCATTAGACATCCCCTACAGTCAGGAGCTTTGTAGGCAGAACTGGGAGTGGGGTTAGAGCTTCAGTAACCCCCTCCTCTCCTGTTTGAAATAGGCTGCTGGGTGATAGCTGTACTCTAAGGCCCACAGTCCCTCCCCTGCTGCTGCTACCTTGCCTAAAGCTAGGCTCTTAGAGTTCCTGTATTTTGTTCTACCCAGATTGCAATGTGTAAGCTACCAAGTGTGTTCATGTCACTGTACTTTGTGTCCAGATGCTCAGTTATTTCAAAATTGCTCATCCTGTTTACTACAGGCCACTTGCTAAGACCAGAGCTACGCACCGTCTGCTCACAGTGCAGCTTTCCATAGAAGTATGGCATTTGGTGCCATGTTTCTATTGTACTCCATTGTTTTCCCTTCACTGTGAAGATGAAGATTGTGATCATCACTAATAGCCTTGGTATATTTACTAATATCAAATTAGAGGCACCAGTGTATTGTATTTATTTCTTAAAACTATGTCTCAGCCTCCTCTACAGGTAGGAAGAGTCTGCAGATGAGACTGAGATCCAGTGATTCCCTCTCAGAATGGCATGGAGATGAGGATCTGGGGCTTCATAGATTGTCTCCAGCTCTCTGCTTTCCTGGGGAAACTTCTGAAATGGCTCTGCTGGAGAATGAGCTCCAAGAAGCTGGCAGGAGGACATAGGGCAAGGATTCATTCAGCTGCTGTAGGCTGCCCTATATGCTTGCAATGTATTGCTTGGGGGAGTGCGGTTCTTACGCGAACCCTGCTGTCTCCCGGTGGTGAGGTTTAAACACTCCTGGTCAATCCCTCCCCCCATCTAACACACATAAACACCCGAGTCTTCATCTGTGGGGGTGAAATAGGTACGCTTGTGGAGCTGTCTATATCCTCAGGCCTTCTCCTGCACATTTCTTCACGGGAGAGAATGATGATGGCGATGAAGAGACCACTGAATTAAAAATAACTTCTGCCAGCATAAGGACTGTATGATTTGGTTTATTAGCAATGTGTGCCTCATGAACTTCCCTGGAATCTCTCCACCCTAATGAGTTTATCACATATACATCTCTTCAGACTCAGTTCCCGAAAACAAAAAGTATTCTACATTGCCACTGTAGCCTGGACCCCTTTCATATACAGTATATCTACTCTCTCAGGACCTCTGGGGCTATTGAGACCTGTCCGCTGCTGTCACAGGCAATCCTGTCATATAATTCCATTCATTGTCCTTCAGTCTCCCTCTCAAGTATTTTAAGATCCTCTAAAATATTTTCAGGACTAAACTATAGGGACAAAGTCCTGACATCACTGAAGTGAATGGTAAAACTCCCATTGACCTCCATGGGGCCAGAACATCACCCAAGGTCTTTTTATAATTGGATATTTTCAGACTCTTGTCTTACGGTTGAGGTTTCAGAAGCATCTACAAATTTTGGAGGCCTCCAATTTTAGCTGCCCATCTTGCAATTCACAGTTGTCTTGAGCAGAACATCCTGACTGGAGACTTCCAATATTGAGAGGCATGTTTGAAAACATTGTCCGTAATATTTTATAGCATTGTAAAGTGCTGTGAGATACTTATTTGAACAGTTCTCTGCATTTCATTGCAACCTTTATTTATTGTAATTTCTCTCTTGTGCTAAGAGATCAGAAACAGAGAATATATCCCAGTTTTGTTACTAGTTCTTTCTTTTTAATCCCTCTAAGCACAAGGTTAATCATTATAACAAAAAACTATTCTTCATAGCTTAGTGGCTTAAACTTTTATATTTTTCCTTTATTCTGAATGTATCCCTCAGGAAACAACTCCCTCTAATAATCACCTTGCCTACACTTTCTTCAGTCACACATAACATTCTCTCTCCCACTTTCTTTTTGGGTTAATATTAGTGTTTGTCAGCAGCAGAATTTTTTTTCAGCCTGTGAGTCATTACAGTCGCAGTTATGCTCACAATAGAGAGTTCAGAGTATGTGGGGGGGGAAGCCCTGTTGCCTACATGTATGTGACTGCTAGAAAACCATAAGGCTACTCTTATCTTATAAATGCCAAGTACTCAATTATTTCATTTCCTTGCCTTTGGAAAAAAATCAAATGTGATGCAGTAGATTATTTGAACTTAACTTTTAGAAGCCTGAACTCAGATTTTTCAAAATATACACATTTTTATCAAATATTTCTCTAAGAGGTTTTTTTTTAAAGTCTGCCACAAATGAAGTGAGTTTGTTGGTTTTGCTAGTCCTGGGAATACATTTGTGAGCATTACAAAACCAGTGCACTGATTACACTTCATGCTTCGACATCTGTGCTCAGAAGAGGTCCAGTACTTCCATAATAAGTATTTTGCTTGTAGGGATTCAGATACATTGATAGAGCTGGATGGAGAAATTTGCCTGTTGCCTTCCTGCACTGTTACGGCTCTGTCATTTTAACTCAGGGATGCCCTCTAAAACTGCCACCCTTGACAATAAACCAGTTCTGGGTATGTCCCTCACTAACATTACAGCTGTGCAAATCTTTTGTTCTGAGTTTCCAGATCACATGAAATTACCTAGTTTGGGGTTCACACAAACTAGAACCAGTCCTTTTATAGTTAAACATTTTTCTGGGGCTGCAAAGCTTTCAGATGAGTTGGAGAGAATTTCCCCCCCTTTCAGTGCATGCTATGGTTTAGGGCACTAAAGCTGCCTAACAGGGCAAGTGAGGATTCTCCTGGAATGATGGGCGCCAAGATAGATAAATGTATTAACTATAGGTAGGAACCATTATCTTCCTTGCAGCTACCCACCTCCAACTTGAGCAGTTCTTTTTAGCAGTTGTCAAAATTTTTGCATTACGTACAGCTTAGTCAACTTCAAAACTCCAAGAGGGACTAAGGTATCATGCAAGGTGCTTGATGCCAATGCACTGGGCAACAGAGGTGATGATGAGTCAACTAACAATATTTCTTGTCACTCAATAAGGATAAGGACAATGAAGTTTGTGGAAGTCATGAGGAGGCAGAGGAAGACCTATTAAAGTCTGAGGAGGAGGTGTTAAAAATTACTCTTAAGCAGGAATGGGGCAGAGTTTGCCACTTTTTCCTTCTTATCTGTGCACATTGAGTCATGCTGCAGATGAGGAACCCAGGGATTGTCATGTCAGACCTGGCCCGTAATCCAGCTAGTACAAGATCTTGTCACCAACTGTGGCTGGTGGCAGATATTTGCGATGAATGCGTAAGAAACCATTAAATGGGAAATTATGCAATAACCTGCCCTTTAAGGAAGTTACTTTCTAACTCTCATGGGTTAGAAGTTAGCTTATGCCTTTCCATACAGAGTGAAAAGGAGTATTGTCACTTGAATCATCTCTGTTGACAAGTGCATTGGCATTCAGTTCCTTTCCTGAAAGCTTTGACCCTTATGGGATTTTAAAGTCTATTTGATATGCCTCCTGAAAATGTTATGTTATCCAGTATAACAATGGAGCTTCTCGTTATCGAAGTAATTTCAGAGGCCAACCTTCTTCCTTGAACAGAATTCCTGTGGATATACGAAGAGTGGACTTGACCATGTTTCCTGGCCTTCCTCCCACCTTAAAGTGCAGGAAGAGGCATGAAAATGTAGGGTCTACCAGTCACCCCTTTCTCCTTGCATAGATTAGACGCAACAGGAGGGTCCTAAGGCTTGTTAGGATTGGGGTCCTGGCTTAGGTTCTGGGGACAAAACCAGGTAAATCTCAACAGCACTGGCTTAATTTGAACCTCAAACTTTGTCAAGATTCCCCAATAAAATTAAACTGTATGAACTCAAATCAGACAAACATGTATTTTGCAACATCTCTACTAAATATGTAAGTCCATTTCAAAAACAGAGGTAGAATAATATTATCAAAAAGACATACAGTAGAAAAATATATTCAGTTTCCTATGAACATGGATTTGAATACTGTACTGAAGTGATCAGGAAAGGAAATAGTGTCATTTGATTTGATATTTTATTCAAGCTTTGACTGAGCAGCTTTGCTACAGTGCACTTCTATTTGGAGAAAAAATCAGAAACTGCATCAGACAACCACTCTGTATTTTGTTCTAGAAAATAACTAGCAATTATAATTACTCACAATGTTTTCTGGCTCAGAATAAAAATGGCATTGGACAAAACCATACTGAACATTCATCGTGATTAGAAAATACTCCACACCTTGAAGAGCAGTGAAGCCATAAGAATAATTTTAAATGCAAATTAAATTGAGGGGGTAGCAAGAAGAACAGATAAAAGACAGTAAAACAAAGCCTTTCAATTTCCTCAAATTAGCAGGCTAATGTAATATAAAAAGCAGTTCCACTCAGATCTGTACTAAGATGTTTCATTACTTCATAATATAAAACAGCAGATCCATCACCTTTCTCTACCCTGTACTCTTGATTTCGAGGTTGCAGTGACAATTTGAAGCTGTTCGCTCTGGCTCACAGACTGGTTATATTGCTTAGTCTTATTTCAAGCCAGTGGGATGGAAAGAGATCAGTAATATTGGTAAGTACCTATCTGCTAACCTGAGCTTTTATTTTTTAAATTATTTTATATAGTGCTTTTGCTCTTTAGCAGTGTGAATCTACTGGGAAAAGCTTCATGTATTTTGTACAAAGCTACATACTATATAGAATTATGATGATTCCTAAAGTATATTATATCAGATTTTTTGCACACATTCCACAGTGAGTTAATACAAGAAGTGGGAATATCACAGAGTATGAGGCTTCTGGATAACTTAAGAGTTTTTATGGTATCCTTGGAACATTTAATGCATTTAGTGCCTTTCTGAACTGTGCAAAACAGCCTTATCTAACACACAGCACTAGATAAAAATAGGAGCAATCTCTGAACAGTCTTAGTAGGACATTATTATTCATCTTACATTTGCTGTAAATTACTTCATTTATCAGTTGCTCTTGTGGTAAATAGTGAAATGGTGTCCAGATCAGTAAAAATAAAGTATTAGACAAAACAAAATGATTCAGTTAATCATTACAACCCAGTTCAAGTTTTCTGAGCTGTAAGGGAAAGTGATTAAGATAAGAGGAAAAACCAAATTAATAAAGGAACTTGATAGAGAATTTGGTTTGCTGTCCTTCTTTATTTTTTTTCCTTGAGAAAGTTTTTTATCAGGGGCTTATTCCTTCTGTGTGGAGGGCGTGGGGGAGTTGATAGTAGTGTCACCTTCTGTTGCTAAGTAACAACATCTCCTGGCCGTTTTTATCAGATAAAAGAAGTCCATTGACGTTATGTATTATTCATCAGAGTTCCAATCAAACAATCAAAATTGTTTGCTTACACTGGGGACATTTAGTAAGATCAAGGAAGCTCTCCCTGAAACTGGAGGCAGCTCTTGTTGTTTGCAGTAAGTATCCTTTGTTTTTCAGAGTGCTGCAAGGAAGTGATATGTTGAAAAATTTTAGAAGTTTTCTCATTAGTATAGGTTTGTAAATTGGAAAATGATTTCTCATGTTGTTACAAACAAGTAGATTTATGCTTTGGAATTCAAGACATTGCTTGAAGTGAGGATTATTCTTTTCCACTACCTTAAAATAAGTGCTCTGAAAGAGGAAGAACTATTGATCTCTTAAAAAAAAAAGAAGGCTATTGGTGATATGTATATAACTGTTTATAAATCTGTGCACACATGCTGGTAAAGATGCAAAGAAATGCTAGTGTATATATTTTCTGTAACTGCTGGACTTTAAATATACTAGGTATATAATTGCTATATATAATTGCTGTGTGAAGTGAAAGAAAATGCAGGAGTCAACAGGAAGGTAGGAAAGGTTCATGATAAATGACATGTCAGTGTGTGTTACACAAGAAACACCATATGTCAGAGGAGAGGTTAACTCATAGATTGCATACCATAAATGGTCTCAGAGGAGTAGCTGCGTTAGTCTATAACTTTAAAAACAACAAGCACTCCTGTGTAACCATAGAGGCTAGCAAATATATTAGGTCTTGAGCTTTCGTGGTTAAAACCCACTTCATCAGATGAGTTGGAGTGGAAATTACAGAATTACAGGGTATGTATAACAGCAAAAGCAGTTCCTTTTCAGTTGTAGGACTGGGTTCAAGAGAATACTGAAATGAAAGGGTCAGCCAAGAATCAATGCTAATATTGTGCTGGTCATACCTGTTATCAAACATGTTAAAAGCTGGTGGTGTGAAGTTGTGTTGCAAGTCAAAAAGAAAGAGGAGAATTGGTTTTCTTGCCTTTTGGTGGAGTGGTCTATTTCTGTTGTGTTTGATGAACTGTTTGTGTTTTTAAAATAAACATTATTGTCATTTATTTTACTGTAGTACTTAGAGGCCCTAATCAGGTTGGGATTTTGTGTTAGGCATTACATAGGCATAAAATAAAAGATGGCCACTGCCCCAAAGTTCTTACAATTTTAAGATAGAATGCATCAAGTGGGTAAAACAAGGGCTACGTCTAGACTGCATTGCTTTTTCCAGGATACCAGAGATATACAAGAGGTATCCCAGAAAAGCAACGCCACATCCGAGAAACATGTCCGCTTTTCCAAAAAAATTTCGAAAAAGCAGACGAGCTCTTTCGCCATCCCCATAAACCTCGTTCTATGAGGAATAAGGGATGTGTTGAAAGAGTAGTTTTTTTCAAAAATTTGGCACTGTGTAGATGCACCAAATTTCAGAAAAACCTCTTTTGACAGTAAAGCGGAAAAAGATGCATTTCTTTTTCCAATTGAACCTTGCAGTCTAGACATAGCCAAGAGTATGTTGTGGAGGGATGGAGGTTGTGGATGGGATATTAGTGATAATTGAAGGAATCTTGTTTGTGTTTGGTATTTCAACTTTCTTCATATATTCTTCAGTTGGGGATATGAAAAAATATTCTTTGAAACTAAAATCTGGTGTTTAAAAATATTCTATGAATGAGGGGTTTAAATGCTTTTCTCAAGATCCACTCTAATATGTCACATTGGGATGTTTTAAATACCGCATATGAAATTCTTTAATCAGAAAAAAATCTGATTTTTTTGGGGGTATGTTTGATCCTTAGTTGTTTTCTCCGCAGGAATTTGACTGATCACATCACTTTGAAAATAAAGAAGCATAAGCAACAAAAAGTTCCTCCAAGATGGACTATTTTTTGGATGTTGAGTCTGCTCACAGACTGATGTTATACAATCAAGGAGCTCAAGGTAATAAAATTTGAGAGAGAAAATAAGAAATACAATTGTGTCACTTATATGGGGTCAAATTATGGCTGGCTGCCCTTGTAGGTGTACTGTTTAAAGGTAAGAAAGCACAGGGGAGCTTCCCCAAAAAACAGCTGCACAAGAAGTCCAAGAAATAATAAGTGGGCTGATTTGCTTCTCCTGAATCTAAGAGTGAGCCATTAAAGCAGCTGTAACACAGCAGAAACCAAAGGGCAGATGTTTGACAATGAGAGATCTCTTCCCTTGGCACAACAGGTAGTGAAGGGAGAGTCGGGCCAAGATTTGGGCTACATCTCTTGTACTGGTGTACATTAAGTGCAGCTGCTGTATATGGTTCCTTGGACTCACAAATAATAGCCCCCTCCACTCATAGCTTAGGTGTTATAAGTGCTTTCACCCACTAAGTTCTTCTTCCTTTCCAGGGCTCCAAATGCTATCAGATTAATACTTTGGTCTATAATTTTATTTTGAAGGCACTGGCTGACTAGCACAAATTATATAGGAAAACTCCAAAGTGTTCCACTGCACAGCTTCCACACAATATTGATTAACATCCCTTACAAAATGTTGGCCCAATAGCACAGCAACAGTAGAGGAGATACAGTAGTTGGGCAACATTTTTCAAACAGTTGTTTTAGCTGAAAAATGTGCTTTTTCTTCAAAAGCAAAAACTTTTTTTTTTAATTTTCCACATTTTCTATAATACCATTGAAATTAAAAATTTGGGAGGGTGATTTTGGTTTTTCCCTTTTTTCCTCTTTCTTTCTTTGTCAGTGGCAAAATGGCAAAGGGGGAGGGAAGAAGGAGGAAATAAAGCAAGGAAATAAGTGATGTTCCTTTTTGAAACCTGGGCGGGGGGCGGAGACACCATTTCCCCCTCCATCTCTAATTTTTGGGAGTCTAATGAAGATACCGAAGAAAGCCATTTACTGAAAAAAAAAAAATCATGGGGAAAGGACAAAAACACTTTCTGCTATTAAAATATTATTCCTGAACTTAAAAGCAAAACAATCTAAAAAACCAGAACTTCTGTCATTCTATGCTGATCATCACATGCATCATCAGCAGGGTTCTGACCTTTAGATCCATCACACAGACCTCCATTACTTGAGCTAAGGAAGGAACGGGTAGCACCAGGTATCATCTTTCTGAACCAGTACTATTGAGTTTCACAGCTATATGCTGACAGTAGCAGTATTGTGAGACTAAGGAATCCTGGGTTCAATTCCAGGTTCTGCCAGGAGAGTGCTGGCATTTAGTGGTTATAGAATCACTATTCCATAGCCATATTCTCCCTCCTGGACTCATGTCCCTTTGTTCATTTTTTCTCTAATGCACCTCACTGGTACCTGCCCCCTTTTCTTCTCCAATTATAATCTACTTGCTCCCCTCTGCTCCTATCTCCACCCGGGCTCTAGTCCTTATTATCTGTCTGCCACCCCGTGCTCATCAGATCTCTTCTCCTCCGTTTTTGTATTCACCTCCCCCCACCCCCAACACCAACAACTTTTCCTCTATATTTATGTGAGGCTCCTTCTCCCCACCTGGGTCCCAGTAGGGTTAGAAGTGAAAGCACAGCAGTAATAGTCTCTCCGTTCTTAGTTTTGATGACTGGGATCTACAACAGTCCCTAGCAATAGCAGCCCTTGCTGCTCTGGGCTGGAACATGCTCCATTTCTCCTTGGGGATGGTACATACACATTCTGGTCAGCAGTAAGAGCTGTGAGGGATGGAGCATTCCAGGAATAGTCAGAGAATTTAGCCATCAGCCTTTAACAAGCTTCTGCCAAGCATGAGTGAACTGAGATTTTAAGAGGTTCTAAATTTTGCCAATCTGGGCATATTGTCACAAATGGCAGAGAACATTCCAAGCATTAGGCCACTCCTTGCAATATTTCAAGTTTGTCCATCACAGCATGAAGGCACTAGAGTTTCTCATTTTTTACAGTTGCATACTCTTGGTTTAAACATGGAGAAAGCAATGTATTTTTCTTTACATCATTCTTGTAAAGAGTGAAATCATTTTATCTGAAACTTTCCTAAAAAAAATCAGTCTGAAGCAGGCAAAACTACTATGAACATTTTAAGTTCAAGCAGTGAAAGTTTGGCAAAGTTATAAAGAACTGAAAACCGCATATTACAATGGAAAACATTAGACAACCTTAACTAAAGGTGTTCCTGCCAATTTCACATAGAATAATTGCATCATACATTTGTCTTGAATCATACAATCAAAGAGTGAATTTGTATTTTTTTTAAACTGCATTTTGGTCAAGTCAAAAAGAGATGTTCATATTCTGTCATTAAATACATAGTGATGATACATTTAAATATTACTTGTATTAATTTGTCTTATTAAAGTTATTACATTATAAATTGTAAATTGAACATACTACAGAATCAGGGCTTGTTACTCATATAGATTCTCACTCTTTCTTCCCATGTTAACCTCCCTTATTTCTGTAATTCTTAACATATTGTTTTTTAGAATCTGAATTTAAAAGAAAATTAAAATGAAAAGACAATAAATCAGTCACTTCACTCTTCATAACCCATATGTTCATGTAATCAGAAACCAACTGAATCCATACATTACATGTGGCCATTGAAAAATACTCCTAAACTTGTATCTTTAATTTTTAAGTATTTTTTAGAAATCCTTGTATCAAAACACAAAGACAGTCTATATTATGCACAGCTGTAGTGAACTCTCTACACAAAAGGAAAAAGTGTGAAGAGGAGAGAAACCAGTGGTGAAATATAGACGTTCCCAAGGAATAGCTTACTCAAATTTTGCCTTAAATCTGTTTTTCTCAAAATCTTAAGATGAATTCAACACAAAATATCATATCTTAGGGCTATTTCCAGATCACTGAAGACATGTAACTTTCTGCACAGTTAAAACTGCACAGGTTCAAGTTAAATCTGTTAGTACATTGAGAAAATATTAGAAAATAAACCAAACAACTCAAGCAATTTCCTCTGCCATGAGGAGATAGCATGGCACTATGCAAGTAATGATTGCTGAAGTCTTGTTAGAACAGAAATTAGAAAGGCAAGTATTTTGCTAATAAACATTCATCTTAAAAAGACTGTGATTAGAGATGATTAAAAATAGAAAAAGTGGTTTCAAAAACTTCACAATTGTCTGAATTTCAAATGGCTTGAAATAAATTGATGGCTTTGGTAGGTGGTGGGAATTGTTTGTGATGGTGTTCATTTTTTAATTCCTAAAACTTATTTAAAAAATTAGCAAAAATTTTATCAACCAAGTATTAAAATTTTGTGTTCATCAAACCCCAAGTTTTCAGTAAACAAAAAACAATAATTTTTTGATCATTTTTAATTATAATTTTGAAAAAAGTCAAAAAAGCGTACAGCGTTTTAATGGAAAATGAAAATTGCAACAAATCAACAACGTTTTGCAAAGCAAACAAAAAATTAAATGCTGTTTTTCAGTGTACTCAAATAGATTTGTAAAACAAATTTGACTGGCTCTAATTGTAATTTAACATACTGAATTTATTCTTTTAAGTGCCTATGAATATGCAACATCTAGTTTTAAATGGGCTTCTCTGCCCTTCCCAATGTTGCTATGCAGAATGCTTTGAAATCATGGAGGAAACAAGCCATATAATTTTTATTCCGTAAGTCCTGGATATGGGGGAATTTTTATTTAGAAAAATACTAGCATTTATTCATTAAAAATTTGCTCCCTGTGAATATTATCCAATATTTAATTAAATGCCATTTTCCCCATGAATGTTCCTCTCAGTAAATTTGTTGCACAGAAGATTTGGAAACATGGTAGATGCAAACCATTTAAAAATTTGAATAAATATTCAAGAAACATTTTTGCAGTATTTACCCAGCTGTAGTCAAAGTGAATATGTGCCAGACCGAAGTATTTAGAGCCAGCAAGACAAAAACTGAATTCCAAACAACTGAGCAGAAAAACCCACTCTTAATCTTTGTTTACCATAAATACAAACTCATCTTTGGACACGTCTTTCCACCTACATCCAACTCTCATTATGTTCACTGCAGCAAACAGATTCCTTTCTTTCAGCTCCGTAAGGATGGCATCAGCGGCAAATTATTTAATGAAGGGCCTGATTCTGGAAGATGCTGAATGTCCTCAACTTCCCTTGAAACCAAAGTTGCAGGTTCTGGTCACCAAGTTGAACCTTTCTTTAGTGTGTTGTTTCACGAGCAGAAACTATGCTTATTATAAAATAATTTTTTCAATGGTCTCTAACAATGTGATCCAACTCCCACTGAAATAAATGGGAATCATTCTATTTACTTTCCAAAGGTTGTGCTTTAATTTTCACTACAGTGTTTATTTTGCTTATAAAAATGTTTTCCTAACTGAAGCACTAATGATCCAGAATACAATATTTCTAGAACAGACAGTAATTTTCTTTCATCCTTATTACTGTTCATTACTGTTGATTGGTTGCTACCATTTATATTCCATGAGAAATGTTTACTTTATCATAATCTAAATGTTTGAAATTACTAAATATACTCCAGATCTTGACTTATGCTTTGAGCTTAAAAATAAAAAATGCTAGATTAAAAATTGTCATGAAATTTGGAAAGGAAAATATTTTTTTAAATAAATAGCTCAGCCTATGTCAGAAATAGGTGTTATTGCAGCGCTGTTAGGCCCTAAAATTCTGTAAAATGAACATGTGCTATAGCAGCTTTTGTTAAATTTAATTAATTTACTGTCATAGCTAAACCTGATAGTTATTGGAGAGTTGCTGATTGACAGACATTAAATAGAAATATAGCATTAACCCTTTAAGGAAATAATCTCAGCTACAGGACTGCAGAATTGTCCCTAAATCTCTAATGATCACATTCTCCACCCTACCAGCCATAGAAAAATGCACTTTTTTTATTAGTCAATTGTAGTATGGTAACACCTAAGGACAGTCAAGATAGAAAAGATGACGGGTAGAAAGTGTTCATTGCATTAGGTTTTGTCCTTACATGGAGCAAAAGTCATCTCAGACATGTGATGTTTAGAATCTCAATAGACAAGACAGGAAGTGTGAGAGAGAAAAGGTAATAATAATCCATGTTTTATGCTGAAGCACAGACAGATTATATGACTTACTTTGGTCATATAAGAAGTGTGTGGCAGCAGCAGGAATCGAACCTCGATTTCCAAAGTGTCAGTCCAGCATCTTAACAACAGGATTGGCATGGGCCCCTTATTTGCCTCAATTTAGATGGATGTGGAATTCAAGCTGTTGGTTTTAGCCTATATATCACTAAATTATTTGGAATCTGGTTACATGAGAATCACATCTCTCCCCATGATATCCTATCACATCTGAGATCAGCAAAAACACTCAAACTGGAGTTCCCTCAATATATACAAGAGTCAAGCTTATAAGCAACTTTCTAATTCCGTTTGCTAAGACTGTTCAGGAAGAAGTGGGCTGAGATAGATGAATTTCTGGGGAATCCTTGGTATATGTTATGATTTTTAAAATTGGGGATAGGTGATCAGAGCACTGGATGGGCATCTATAGTTGCATTACATAAAATTAAACTACATAAAAACATTACTAAGGTTGTAAAGCGCTTGAGTTAGCTTGCACAACATTAATTTGATTATCCTGTGCCCATGCATTATCATCGTCTTTATTTACATGATCATATGTGATTTTTCTTCCACACACAATCCCCTGCCTCGGCCACAAATAATACACAGGATGGACAGTGCTCAATTAATGAGCAGCTAGTCAATATTCTGTGTTCTCTTCATTGTTTAATATGTGGCCCTATGCCTTATTTACTGTATACTATTCAAACCCTGCTTTGACAACAGAATTATTAATATCCTTGTGGGCTTTTATATGGTACTCATTACAGGTTGACTCTCCCTAGTCCAACACCTTTGGGACCTGATTGGCAAATTCTCTGGTTCAGCACCAAACCACGAGAGGTCAATATTGTCTAGTAGCATTACCAACACTTCCACTGCTTACTGGGCTGTTAGAGGACATTTAAGGTTAAATTAGAGCTAAACAACAGCACAGAACACTGAGAGCCAGGACTGGTGCTATAGACAAACTTCATAGGACCGAGGGAAATGTGGCCATACCCATGAAAAATGGACATCCAGCTAATTGCAATTATGTCAGGTCATGGATGTAGTAGCTGAGTCCTTCAAAAATACTACTGAATTAATTTTCCCATTCCCCTGTTAGATGTATTATTATTCTCATTTTATAGATTGGAAACTAAGGTTCATAGAGTGCAATCAAAAGTCTTCACTAATTTTGGCAGCATAATTTGAAACAATTAGGACTTGATTTTTTTTTCACTGTGACTTAAACATTTTTATAATACATCTTATTATAAAATGATAAGACTTAGCATTTTATAATGTTCTGTATCTTCAAAGCACAACTCTCACTAACTTCAATTTCAATTCTGAGTGCTCAGGGCATCTATAAATCAGATCCTTGGTGTACCAAACTGAGGATCCTCAGAATAAGGAACAACCAATCAGTGACCACCTCTGGAAAAAATGGTGTTAAATGGATTACCCAGTGTCACACAGAAACTCTGTGGCAGAGGTAGGGACAGACCTCAGTTCTCTGGCACAACTTTCAATTGCCTTAAGCATGAGAGCATCCTTTCTCTTTACCACATATCTTCCAACTTTAACATCAAATGAAGCAGAGGTTCCACGGTGAAGGTTCCTCCTTCTTCACATAGCACTGCTCTACTCCCAGAGCAGATCTGTCCAAAGTTCACTGATATAGGGGGTCATAGGAAAAAATCGTATGTGATTATGTAATTAAAGATAGTATAATAATGAATATGCACACAAGGGTATCTCTTTGTTCCCATGAACCTGATAAACAATGGTTAAGAAAGAATAGTGAGAGTGCCACCTACAGAGACACCAGCACTGCAACCTGTATCAGCAGAGTTTTCTTTTGAGGACTCTGATTCAAACACTGACTAGGGCTATCCCAGATTAGCTATTTGTAGTGTTGTTCTTCCCCTGTTGATCACAGGATATTAGAGACACAAGGTGTCTCTTTCACCAGCAAAAGTTGATCTAATAAAAGATATTCTCACTCACCTCTTCTCCGTGATAGGATAGTGAGAGTCGAGGGCTGTGTCTAGACTGGCAAGTTTTTCCGCAAAATCAGCTGCTTTTCCGGAAAAACTGGCCAGCTGTCTACACTGGCCCGCTTGAATTTCCGCAAAAGCACTGACTTCCTACTGTAAGAAATCAGTGCTTTTTGCGGAAATACTATGCTGCTCCCATTCGGGCAAAAGTCCCAGTGTAGACAGCTGAGATTTGTTTTGCGCAAAAAGCCCCGATCGCGAAAATGGCGATCGGGGCTTTTTTGCGCAAAAGCGCGTCTAGATTGGCTACAGACGCTTTTCCGCAAAAAGTGCTTTTGCAGAAAAGCGTCCGTGCCAATCTAGATGCTCTTTTCCGAAAATGCTTTTAACAGAAAACTTTTCCGTTAAAAGCATTTCCGGGAAAATCATGCCAGTCTAGACGTAGCCAATAGGATCACAGTCTAAGGGCTTGTCTTTGCTATGTGGAAGTTTGACACTGCTAAAGACCCAATAAATCAAACTCAGAGGATGCCCCTGTCAACTCTGGTATTCCTGCTTCTCATGAGGAGTAAGGGAAGCCAATGGGAGTGTTTGTTCCTGCTGTGGAGATGGTGCAGAAATTTGAATTAAGGTACATCAACTCCAGCTATGAAATTAACATAGCTGGAGTTGCGTATCTTAATGCGCTCTTCCCCCATAGTGTAGACCTGGCCTTAGATAATATGATTGCAAGCACTGTTAGATGACACCACTAAACTATTCCAGAAATATTAAAGTTCTGTATCAACATTTATGAAGGTATTAGAGTTAAGAGCAGATTTCAAATACAAAGAGAAAGAAAACACTGTCTTGACTATATCCAAGTCTACAACCATAGAAAAGTATGCAACATGATTCAGCATATTCAAAGTGTTCACTGCCATGATGTAGTGTAATGGACAAGAGCAGTTTGAATTTTCAGGGGGTAAGTAAAGGAACTATCCTAAATTAATTTAACCCTACTAAAGTCAAAATGGCTGCCCACAGAGCTACTGCTACCCTGACATCTTTTAGGATTGCTGTCACAAAGATCATTCTTTAGAATGACAGATGGGTACAAGCTATGAAAGTTTGTATCTGGCTCTGATTTTCACAACTTCAGACTTGGGTTTTGATTTTAGCCAATTATATAGGTTTCCCTGAGCCACAAAAATGAGGTTCACACTTCCCAAAAATGTAGTAGTAGGTGAGTTTCAGATCTGAACTTCTGGTACAAGCTCATCTCTATTTTAAAATTCCTATGCATTCTGGTCCATAAAAGGAATGCCTGGAACAAGGAAGCTAACCAACACTATTTGTTAAAAGACATAAACTATCCTTATCCTACCTCATTGTTTTTGAAGGGATAAGAGGACACTTAAAATGTAACTGGAAAGTACACATACCAATGACTAATTCAGAATAAAATAATTTAGAGATGTGAACAACTTACTGCCGACAAGTAGCTCAGCTGTTTTCTCTGAGGAAAGATAGATCGATTGGAATGAACTGATACAGTAAATAACACATATAATAACCATGTAACACTGTAACACTATTCAGCTCTGCTGAATTCACTCACCTTTCATATTTTTCATCACTACTACTATTTATGTGAGAACATGTGTATAGTCTACTGTTCTGTTGATCTTTTATAAGTTAGCATTTATTATTATTTTATTTAACAGTACCACATAGAGATTCCAACTAAGATTGGAGTTCCAGTGTGCCAAACAGCTTGAGTCAGTCTGTGACAGGAAGAGCACACTATTTAAATAGACAAGACAGAAAAGGGTAGGAGACAGGAAGTAGTTTCTTTATTTTGCACCTGGAGAACTGGATCACAGATGCTTGCCTAAAGCCATGGAGACCATCAAATGCCTTTACCACAAAACCATTTTTGTCCCTAAAATATGGCTAAGAGAATTTATACTTTATAGATACCAAACAAAATGTTCAAAAGTGCCAGAACGACTTAGAGCCCAAAAGTTAGGCTTCTAAAACCCATATCCCCAAATGTATTTAAGCACCTAACTCCCTTTGATTGCTGTGGGAGTTAGATTCCTAAATACCTTTGAGGCTCAGGGCCTAAGTCACTTTGATAAATGAAACTGGGTCTTCTAGATCATTTAGGTGCTTTAAAAATACATGCTTGCCCACAAAAAGGAAAGTGTATGCATACATAGAGGTTGGGGAGTCCAACAGTTCAGTGGTGGCGGCGGCCTTTCTCTAATAATGAAGAGGGTCTGTGATATTCCTCAAATCTGACCTTGTAACCGGAACTTCCAAGGAGATTTGCACATCCCCAATTATGGCCAAAAGTTTTCGACTACTCCCGCAACCGGTGCTGGTGCCTGCTGTGGTTGGTCCTCATCCTCCTGCTTTTTCTCTCCCCTCTTGTAGGAAACGGGGTGCAAAGTTGCGATTTGTTTTGGGGTTGTTTTTTTTTAAACTGAGGACTGCGTGGAACGAGCTTACATATTAGAACGTGGCTAAAAGGGAACGTGGAAGCCCTGGCTGCAGCCGCCCTCAGGTCACCTGAGCGCCTGTCCTGTGTCCTCGCCGCCCCCGCAGCTGCACCAGCAGCCCCGGGCAGACACTTCCGTCACGCCCAGCTCGGAATCAGTCGGCTCCCTGCCGGTCCCCCAGGCCGTGCCACTCGCCAGCCAGTAGCTGCTGGCTGCTCCAGCGCTGGTGGGACGCTGCCCTGCCCGCAGCGGAGGGTGGAGCCGCGTGGCGCTTGCATGAGCCCCGCTGGGTGACCCTGGCCCTGCCCCGCGCAGCCTGCGCCGGGGCTTGGCAGGGCAGCGTCTCTGCTCCCGTCCGCAGATCCTGAACGGGTTTTCCCTCCCTCTCCCCCTTCCTCTCTTTCCCCTTCCTCTTCTCCCCCTCCCCCGCCTGTGTGCGCGCCTCCTCCTGCCCACCCCAACCCCTCTCTCCTTTCTCCCTCCTCAGCGCGCCGGGCCACCCTGCTCACCGTCCCCACATTAATGGCGGCATCGTCGGAGGAGGACATAGACCGGAGACCCATCCGGAGAGTCAGGTCCAAGAGTGACACCCCTTACCTCGCAGAGGCCAGGATCTCCTTCAATCTTGCGAGAGGTAAGAGCGACCCCCCCACACAGCCACACAGCCCTTCCCTGCCACCCCCTTCCCGCTCTCTGCCGCCTGCTGCTGCTCTCCGCCTCTTTGTGTCTGCTGGGTGCAGGGCGCTGCTGAAGGTAGGTGCAGCCCTGCCACGGTCACGCAAGCATGTCTCCCCTCCCCAGCAGGAAGACACCGGTGCCATACAAAATGAACCGGCGGGGGGAGGAGGAGGGGGTGCAGCATGCCTGGGCAGAAAAGGAGGACTAAGAGGTGGTGGTGGCAGCCTTCAGTTCCTGTCATGGACTACCCAAGCAGTGGAGTAATTTCACCTCCAAAGTTATTTTGAGGGGGAGTTGAAAGAGACCCACACAATATCACAGTCCCCCATTTTATATTTTTCCTCACCTCTCTCTCATCTTCCCCCATTGGTCTCTAGATACCTAACTCTCCCCAAACATTTCTTCCATCCATCCCCCTTCCAGCTTTCCAGAGCCTCCTCTTTTCATGTCTCTTTCTTCTGCCAGGCTCTTCCTTCTTTCTTTCCTTTCCCCCAAAGACCTTATTTCTCTGCTCTTTCCTCAAAGCCTTCTTTTTCCCCTCTATGCTCCTTATTTTCCCTCCAAATGTGTCACTTTGCCCATCAAACTACTTAGGCTCCCTACCCTCTGCCCCTAAGCTACTTGCTACCCCAGAAGCCCTCTGTCTGCTCTCTCTATCAAATAGCTCCACATCCCTCATTCTTCCTTTTCTTTCCCCAAACATTCCTTTTCCTATTCCTATGATCCTCCTTCCCCCAACTATCCTCCAACTCCCTTTGCCCCCAGTCTCACATTCCTCTTCTCTGTCCCCATTTTCCTTCTCACCTCCCTCTCCCTGCAAACTCTCATTCTCCTTTCCCTCTAAGCCCTTAATTCTCTGTCTAGCCTCTCCAATAATACACTCTCATTCCATTCCTACATCTCCCTCTCTGCCAACTCTTCATCAGTGGTGGGCAACCTGTGGCCTGTGGGCCACATGTCGCTTATCAGGGTAAGCTGCTGGCAGGCCGCCAGAGAGGTTGTTTACCTTGCATCCACAGATACAGCTGTTGTCAGCTCCCCTTGGCCATGGTTTGCTATTCCTAGCCAAAGGGGGCTGTGGGGGGTGGTGGCCAACAAGTCCCTTTGGCCCACACAACTTCCCACAGTTTCCACTGGCTGGGAATGGTGAACCACAGCCAACGGGAGCTGTGGGCAGCTGTACCTGCACTTACAAAGTAAACAACCTGTCTGATGGCCCACCAGCCGCTTATCTTAATGAACCACATGTGGCCCATGGGCCTCAGGTTGCCCACTATAGCTCTTCATTCTATTCTTCCTTTCCTCAGCTCTAAGTAATCAATTCCTTTCTCATAGACCATCATTCTTGTCCCTCCCTGTCAAACTACTTTTCTATCCTCCTTCTTACCAGTCTTCTCTTCTACCCAAATCCATTCACCTCTCCACTGAAATAATTCCCATTGTGCCACTAATAATTCCTTCAGTTTTTCTTCCTGTGCCCCAAGATTAGTCTGAAACTTACATCTCTATCCTTCCCACTCTCTGTCCCACAAAATCTCCTGCTTTCTCAAAATCACCCTGACATTTCCACTCTCTGCACCTCAGTGTGTCACGTCCTTCCTATTTGCTCTACCTCTTCCAAGTCTTTCTTATTCCTCCAGCTCCCTAAATTCACCCCTCTTCTTTCTGCTTCCATCCCTCATCTCCTCCTTTCCCCCATAGACACTGCCTCCAGAGCTGCCCACCAGCTCCCTTTTCACCTGTCATCTTTCTGTCACTCTGTCCTCTAAGTCCCTACAACATTATACCTCTTCCCTCCCAGGTCTGCTTTCACCTTACTCCTGCCTTCCTTAAGGCCTGTTCCTCTTCTTTCTCCACTGAACCATTCCCCCCCTCAAGGACTCCTGCCTCTGGTAATTCTCTCTTTACCTGCTCTCAAAAATGGGAGAAGGAGGAGACAGCTGCTCCTGGCTGGTAACTCAGTTTTTTTCCCTACCAGGCCAGCCTCCCCTGGCATAGAAGGGAGGAAACTGAAATAAGTTTAGTGAGGAATAACAGCTGCAGTCTCCTGACTGTCCCACCAGGGTACCAACTGACCCTACTGGCAGGGATCCTACAATGCAACTTACCCCTTCAGCTAAACCCCCTCAGTTCAGCAGCTCATTGCAGGCCCACAGAGGGGAAGAGAGTTTGATTGAGTACCCGTTTGCTATGGTGCAGTCTCTCTCCCATCCCGTTCAGCAGGTTGCAATTGGAGGTGACAAAGATGTTGTTTTCTCCTTCAGACTGAAAGCTGGGGGGGGGGGGAGGGGGGGCAGATTCATCCCCTTTGTCCTCACTATAATTACACCTTTGGTAAATGGTAATATGCAGGTTGTGTTTAACATTGACTGTGACTGGTTGATTACATTGTTCACTGTGCGATTATTCCTTTCTGGTCATGATTAGGGCTTTTTTTTTTAAATGATTGAATAAAGCTTCAGGTTGGCTGGATGACACTTCAGGGGAGGAATTGGAAAATTATGCCAGAAAGTGGCACTGATTTTAGGGAACTGAAAGTGAAAACAGAGAAGAGGTCTGGGGGCGGGATTGGTGGTGTGTAGGAAGTGACGAGGTGTAAACGAAAAGAGGCTGTGCATGGTTACTTGATTGCTGAAAGAAATTCCATGTTGGCTTTCACTGTCACACATGACATTATGCCTTTTCGTTGTATATGAAATGTCCTTTGAGGGGAGAGTACCTTAAGGTTACCTAGTACCTCGCATTTCTACACTGAGCTGGACTTGCTGTCTTTACTGCAATAAGTTCCAGAAGGTCAGGTGGAATGCCGCTCTTTAGATTCCTTTTTTTTTTTTTTTTCCCCCTGGAATTCCTATGAAAATTTGATAAGTACATTTAGTTCACCTTTTAAGTTATGTACTTAAAGCTCCACTTCTGGACTCTCAGAAATAGACTGCATTTAAAGGGAGTAATTCAAAGAAAGACCACTGGAATGGTTTGTGAAGAAACGGAATAAAACTGTGTAAACCAGTATGAGTGGATATTTTCATTAATCCATCTGGCATTAGGTAGTTTGAGTTTTAAAAAAATGAAATTGCTTAGCAACCAGTGTTTAAGTTTAGTGAAGTAACCCAGTGAAATGTGCCGGTGATATCAGTTCCATTGTTGAGCATTTGGTTTTATTTTTGTGACCGCTTTCCAAGAATGCATAAATGAAAGGCCCTTAATTTAAGAGGGACCCATATTCCAAAAAAGCCCGTTTTTATTTTTAAGATGGTTTAAACTGCTAGATCAGATGATGTGGTATGGTGTAGATTTAGATTTTAAAAACCTGTTGTTTATAAGAAATAGCGTGTTTGTATCATTTTATGTTCATGTAATTGTAGCAAAAATATTCTGAACTTGTCTACTGAATTTTAGGATTAGCAAACAAACCTTGTGCATATTTATTAAAAATTACTTTGAATATTCTATATTTTTAGGAAGTATTGATACAATAGGTATCCCAGATAAATTATTTTATGTGTAGCTGGCATGAAACAAAAGTATAATTAAGCAAGAACACTTAATTCATAGCCGGCCCCCAATTAATCTTTACTTTGTATACTTATTGCTTATTCATGTAAGAGCTTTGCTCTCTGGTATCAAATGGTATTCATTACAGAAAGTAGAAACACTTACTGTATGTTGGATAAAGCCTATTTGGAATCTGCCTGGAAATAGATTCCTCATTCTGGATCTCTCCTCTTTATGTGTCCATTGCTAATACTGTTTCTTGTGAAACTACTAGCTATCACTTTTCTCTTATTTAAAATTTAATTATTGCACTAGTCTAGAGCTGAGAGGTTTAGGGTCAGGGAAAGACTCCAGAGCACAAATGAATACAAGGAGCTGTTCATTCCTGGTGGTGCTGAATATGTGTATGCTACCAGTAAAAATGGACTCTGAAATGACTCATTGTTTAAAGTCTCTGTGTGTGCTTTGTATCTTTTGTGTTTTCCTCTATGTCTGTGTGTTTCTGTGCAAGTACATATATAACTCTGTCCATGTATGTGGGGAGGGGAAATGAGGTGGAAATGAGGAAGGAATGTCATATCCTCTACTCAGTGGTGCCGTCAGGACTAAACTGATACTTGGGCACAGGAAATACTCTCTTCCCTACATGCCTACAATTTACCTTCCATTTAATGCATTTCATGTATATACTCCTGCTGCTGAAACAGAGTCTATAGCGTTTTTCCTGCCAGCTGCTACAAGCGAGGCTGCATCCCCCTTTGATCCACTCATTGTCTTGTTCCAGGATACTCTCTGGGACAGGATGCAGCATACTGCTGTTTTGCTTTATTTGAACTTTAAATACATTATTATTATCTATATGCAGATGGAGCTAGTGTTACATGTCTCCATGATTAAAATTAATGGCAACTACTGGTTAACAGCAAACAGTCTTATTTTTCTACTTCAGCTGCAAGTTATAATTATACCATTACTGCTGTTATCTGTATTGTTGCCAGATTGCATACACACAACCAGCTATGTAATTTGAGTATAGCAATGAGTTGGTATGTTTCTCAAAAACAGTTTATAAACAATTAAGCAAGGCAAACTTTATCTGTCCCTCCAATCAGATTATATCCAGAGTTTATTTTTCACATTGCTTTGTTTAATTAGTTTTCAAATAAGTATTTGGTTTTTTATGTGTTTTCAAATACTGAACAATTATAGTATTATAAATATTCCCTACTCTGAATTTCCAAACACTGTTCAGTTAGAAGACTCCACCATATATCTTATTCAAGGTTTCTTGGTTTGATTAAAAAGAAACAAAGCTGTTTTCCAAACTGAGAGGACTATTTTCCCTACTGATATATACATGCCAGTCCTAGCAATCTTAGTTTCATGTTCATATCAAGAAGATAATATTTCTCAGAGGACTTCAATTGTCTCCTGTGCCACAATGGATGTAGCCACGGAACATTATAAAACTATTGATGGATACAAAATGCTTTTTTGCCTATCTGCTACTGTGTCAGTCCATGTGCAAATAAATGCTAAATCTGAAAACTAAAACTGACAAAACAAGGACCTCAGCTTCACATTACAAGAATGTGTTCTCATTTTATTTATTTTTTGCATATAAAGGGCTGACTTTTTAAAATGGCTAGTGATATGGGTGTATCAATTTCTGGGATACTGAAAATACAGTACCTTCAAGGAGTGAAGTTCTCAGCATCTGCCCTATGAAATTCAGGCCCTTTCAAGGTCTCCATTTAGGCATCCCATAATTAAGGGACAAAATCACTGCTCCTGAAAATTCATGCCTACATTTGTTAGGACTGGCTAAACACATGAAGTGTCTTTTCCCCTTATCTATGCCATCTCCACTTTTCACCCTACATGCTGACCTGTTCAGTTGTTAAGTATTTGATAAAAGACTATAACTTAAAAATGTCAAATGATGGAATCATATGAGAAGCAGAGAGTTTCAAGGCTGGAAGAATTATCATATCTGATTACTGAGAAGGGGACAGACCATTTAGTGACTTATACTTAATGATCTAAGGCAGAGAGTGTTATTTTTCTTGTCTGATAAGACATTTATTTTTTAGCCCTATGAAATCTTATTGCAAATCCAGTAAATTGGAGAGGTAGTAGATATGTGGCTGATAACTACTCAGGTAGTAGTTGATCTCTTTATTGGTACATTCAAGTGGACCTGCTTACGAACAATTGACCCATACCTGTCCATCTATAAGTAGCTAGATAAAGGTCAATAGCATCATATATGACATTTGCATGGATGAAATGGATATGTCAGCTACTGAAAGTTGTTGTTCACAGGCTGATTGACATTTAGAAGAAGTCATTATCATGTCAGGCTGCTATGGAGACTTTCTGAGCTTGTTCAAGGAAGTCATCCAATGTCATTTGTCACTCAAATTTGTTTGCCTGTCTGGGAGTAATGTCTTATCAGAGGGAAGGAACCATACTTTGAAAAAGGTGGCAGGGCAGTACACTTGCTTAGGTGAGTGAATGGTCACCAAAGAGAAACATTCCTTCCCAAAAGCCATGATTATCCTCTATAGTTGTGATTTACTGGAGGCCCATGGAATGTAATATAAACTGGATCAGCCCTGAAAGTCTGTCCAGATGAAAGTATACTTAAATTAGTCAGTAATCTCACACTGGGGGCAAAATCCTCAGTTGGTGTAAAGTAGCATAGCTCTATTGACTTCCATGGAACTACACCATTTACACCCACCAGGGCCGGATTAAGTCATGGGCTAGCCGGGCAGCTGCCCGGGGCGCCAATCTATGGGGGGTGCCTGGCTCCCGGATCGCGGGCTGCAGCAGCTCCCAGTGGCCACCCTGCAGCGGCTGCCTGGGGAGGGGGCCGTATTAACCCCTGCAGCGCCAGCCAGCAGCGCCCTTCCCCCCGCGGCCGTGGGACCCTGCACAGCCAGGCTCGGCCCGCCCTGGGCGGCCCCGGGCTGCGCGGCAGCGGCGCTAGCCAGGTTGGGCCAGGCTGGGCACATGCGTCCTGCTGCCACCAGCTCCACGCGCCTTCCCCCACATGCCGGTGTGGGGGCGGGGCTGTGCATGCGCCCTCCCCCCTCACGCCAGCACGGGGAAGGGGCCGCGCATGCACCCTCCCCCAACCCAGGGTGCAATTAAACTGTCTGCCTAGGGCGCAAGAATGGCTCGGTCCGGCCCTGACCCCCACTGCTATGACCTCAGAAGCAGAAACACACAGCTCTTCTCTCTGGCTACGTCTAGACTGCAGGCTTCTTTCAGAAGAAGCTTGTCCAGAAGAGATCTCCCAAAAAAACTTCTTCTGAAAGAGAGCGTCCACACTGCCAAAGTGCATCGAAAAAGCGATCTGCTTTTTCGAAAGATAGCGTCTACACTAAATGGACGCTATCTTGCATTTAAATTGTGATTACTATGGATGGAGTGGCCACCAGGGCACCTGTGCTTTTTCCTCTTTCCTCTTCTTTCAAAAGAACGCCCTCTTCCCTGTCCACACACGCCTTTTTCTGTAAGAGGTCTTTTGGAAAAAGGCTTCTTCCTCGTAGAAAGACGTTTACCAATGTCGGAAAAAACCTTCTGTTCTTTCAATTTTTTTTGAAGGAACATGTTTACAGTGTGGACGTAAGTGAAGTTTTTCAGAAAAATGGCTGTTTTTCCAAAAAAACTCTGTAGTGTAGACATAGCCTCTCTTTCATTGTGAAATATCTGGCTTTTTGCTTTATGTGGGGCCATATGTTCCCATAGAATGTGTGCAGGTGCATAAGAAAGCAGCAATTTACATTTGAAAATGCTATAGAATCCTTTTGCTGGGAGAAAGCCTAAGTCATCTTATAAATGATATTAAAAAATGCAATAAAATGGCACCCAAAATAGATAGTTTTGCAAAATACATATTACCAACTGCAAGAAAAACTGGGTGTCGTCTCTGCAGAAATATGTGGAGTCAGTAGGTGCTACTATTGAAACACTGTTTAACTCATACAGAAAACTCACACAGAAAAGTGCACATAAGTTAATGCTGCTTCAAGCAGCATTAATTTAGAATTTGCAGGGATGGGTGAGGGAGAGATAAAGATATGGTGGAGGATGACGAATGGCTAAAAGAGCCAGAAAATGCTTAAAAGAAGCTGTTTCTGTGGTGTACTGTTGGAGTTGGGAGATTAAGTGAAATATCAGTGAGGCTATGTCTACACTGCGGGGAAGGGGGTGGTTCAGAAAAAGATACGCAAATTGCGATTTGCAATTAGCGTACTTTTTCTGCTTGTTTTTTTGGAAGAGGCCTTTCCAACATTTGGCCAGTCTACATGGGGCCAAATGTGGGAAAAACCTCCTAAAATGAGGAATACAGGGATTCAGAAAGAACGCGTCCGCTTCTTCAGAAATTGTTACGAAAAAGTGGACATGTTCCCTGGATGCGGCAGAGTTTTTCCGGGATACCTCCCAGAATATCAAAAAACCCCTTCTTTGGAAATAACCCTTAAACCTCATTTTATAAGGAGAAAGGGTAATTTCGAAAGAAGGGTTTTCTTTCGAAATAACCATGTCTAGACTGCATTTCTTTTTTCAAAATAGGGTATTTCTAACTAGCGCCCGGATGCGATTATGCAAATGAAGCGTGGGAAATTCAAATCCACACTTCATTTGCAATTTCGTTCATCTGCATTTGCATTCCTCTCTCGAAAGAGGAATGCAGTGTAGACATACCCTCAGTGAGTGTCCTAACCTCGCTTAGTCATTCTCATTCTCTTTTTTTGACCCAAGAGCTATTCTTTGTCATTTTGAAGGTTACTTGGAAGGGCACTATGAATGATGTTTTTTCCAAGGCTAAGTTGATGTACTTTTTTTCCTTTTTCCATTGTCAGGACAGGCTTTTCCCATGCTAGCCCCCTTCACATTGAATTATATAGAAGTATAGGATATCATTGTCTGTAGGGGTCACGGAACAAGCTTTAGTAATTACTTTGAGGTACTTCTCATTTCATTCTGCAAAATAAATTGTAGTGTTTAAGGCTGGATGAAATTATTGGATTTTCCTGAGGAAATCTGCATCCCACTAATTTTTAATTTTTTCTAAAGTTCATCACTTGATTTGAAAACCTTGTCTGAAGTCTTAATTTTGAATTTACCCTTTGTCCACCCTTTAATATTGTGTTAGACCACTAGCCCAATTAATCAGCTCCTAACTATTTAAAATGTTATTACATGGCCTCTTTTGGGTTGTAGTAAAATGTATAATCTCCAAATATTATATAGGAATTTAAAGTACCCTGGATTCAGGGCCTTAGCAGATTAGAAATGAGAAAAGAAGTAACATAAAGGACCTATTTATGTTTTTAAAACTACTGTAACTGTAATCTTAGGGAGATTGGGGTTCATGAGAACAATGAAGTAGCTAAAATCATGCCCAAGCAAGGGCCTTATGAGGAGGTGGAGTACAACACGTATTCACTTTTGTTTCTTTGTGAAGCAATATCAGGCAAGAATTCCTACCTGAACAAATTCCACTTACTTTGCCACAGTATTCCAGGATTCCACCCTCTCCCCTGGCATTACTGCCATGGAAATCCTCATGAGCCTAAATGACAGAATTTGACAAAAATTACTTTAAGAGATATACTTGTTAAAGGGCTCATGTGAATGGCTTCTCCTTTGCTATCACAACTTGAATCAGCAAAATTTATGCCTGCATATTTGCATCTTCGGTTGATTTGCAAACCTACCTAATTTGGAGCGCAACTAAAGGTGCAAACTTACAAATTTTCATGCAGAATTCATGTTTTGTCTCTGCCTCACACCAGTAAACTGGAAGACTAGTTCCTGGTCTACTACATATATGAAGTCCTGAAAATATTGGTAGAAATAGCTTAAAGAAACATTAACTTTCACTACATTCCTATAGCGCTCCATCAGAGGGGTCATGTGAGCATGTCCAGTAGCACTGCCTCTGAGGGCATGAGTCATTCCATCCAAAGGTCACTGAGACTGCTGAGATGTCATTGTTGTAGAACAGGGGTGCTGGGAGTCATGAAGAATCATGACATGCACACACCTATGGATCAAGAGTCACAAATTTGATTTCCTACAGCCGTCTGGGCCATACGTGATTTTCAGAGTCCACTGCTGTTCCCATGCTTCCTGGAAGATGTTGCAGAATTTTTTTTGTTAAGAAACCAGGGTGCATGCCTGTAAATGCCCACTTTCTGTGCTTTTGGTACTAATGAGGTTTGCAATGATTATATGCATGATAAACAGCTCATTATGGTTAAAAGTTAAAATAGTTTTAACATGTTAATCTTTTCTAATTTAATGGCAAAAACAAACAAATTTAAATTTTATATTGTCTTGATAATGAATATTCATTGCAGAACACTTTTCGTGTATAAAATGGATAAATCTCAGCAAAGTGTCATTTGTGACATTTAAATTACATTAATTTGAAATAGATTTTACATCATGTCAAAAATCTTTAAAATTATATTGTCACCATTAACAAGAATGTTTTCTATATTCAGAATACTTTTAGGGTAAAATTCTGCCCTTAGCTATAATCATTTAATTCCATTGAAATCATTGGGATTGTGGTGAGATATCTGAGGGTAGAATTTGGTCCTTAGCGTATATCCTCATATAGATATACAGATTCCAAGGACCGAAGGGACCATTGTATCACACAGAGAACAGAACTTCCCCCAAATAATTCCTACAACAGGTCATTTAGAAAAACAACCAATCTTGATTTTAAAAATGGTGAGTGAGGGAAAATCCACCATGACACCAGGGTAAATTGTTCCAATAGTTGTTCCTTTCCATCAGCTAGATTTCATTCAAGTGCTGTTATTGGATACCTTAATAAACATAAATATTTGCACGTAGTGTATACATTGAAACTGACATTGTAATAATTCACATTACTTTAAATTACAATTTAATATGTATTAAATGAAATAAATCAGATGAAGATAGTTCCTGCACCAACGTTTTAATGACTAGTAAATGTAGCAAGAAAACAAGGAAGAGCACTTGAAAACTAAATTGACTTTGGCTATAACTTGTATTCCATATGCACTCCAAACTCATTAATTTCGCTTGGCTTATTGAGTACACAAGAAATGCAAGAGTGGGTCCTAGTTGTTCATATGTTGATCTATTATATAAATACAATAGATACCTGATATTGTCATTTTTACAGATGACACAAATATATCTCAGCCATTTCAGTTAAGGATGGAATTCTTATGCATAATTTATAATGCAATATGACTTTCTGAATGTAACTTGCAATAGTTGACCACAGGTATTTGATTAACTGATTTTAAATCAACTAATATAAGATACATTATTCAAATGATGTAAAACTTCATTGTGACTAAGTCTATATATACCTACTGGTAGAATGTTTGAAATAATTTCCCCCTTTGTTTTATAACAATAGACGTGATGTTTGCAACACAAATAGATTATAACAAGGTTAAAATTGTAAATAATGTTTATATTAATAGAGTCAGAAGAATGTTCATTTTCTCAGAAGGAAACTATGTTAATTATGTGGTGCTCAGTCCTGTGAGATAGTTGGTCCAATTAACTCACGCTGCTTTTGATGTGAATTAGGGAACTCAGTCCTCTACAACTTTGGGATGTTGCTGAGAAAATATTTCCAGTTCTGTTAAATAGCTAGGCTATGTTTTAAAATGGAAAGTATCTTTAAATGTTATTTGTTTTGTTAGTTTAAAATGCATCCCCTATTTGTCAGCTCTTCTATTGCATTTTGGCAATTCTTCTGTCTGGGTCTGCACGCCTTTTGTAAGTGTTTAAGTACGAATGTAAGAGGGAGGAGGGAGGCAGAGAGGCAGAGGGAAAAAATCAGTCAATCTGGCCTAAGTGCTAAAATAAGATTAGGGACAAGATTAAACCATCTAAAGTACCCTTAAATTCAGCCCCAAAAGTCTAAAGCTTATCCCATTATGCCAGAGTTTTGCAGTTCACACAGAATAGTCTATGGGGGTTTTGTCAACTCAGACTAAGATGTTTTAAAATCATGATGGAACAAGAAGTGAAAAATTGCATTGTACTGTTTCTTGAAAAAGAGAGTACTCTGATTCCATGCCATGATCTCCCGTCTAACAGCATATAGTAGTGCAGTTTTCATATATAATTGTCTTTCCTAATTTTCTTTCTAGAAATAGTCAGAAAATGCAGAGGTTTGACATGACTATGTGTCAGCTGGGGCATTAATTAATCCTCTGAGCCTCTGGTGGCCCTTCACACATGGCCTTCAGTCTCTGGGGGTATGTCTAGACTACATGCCTCTGTCACCAGAGGCATGTAAATTAGACTACCTGACATAGTCAATGAAGCCGGGATTTAAATATCCCCAGCTTCATTAAAATAAAAATGGCGGCCGCGCTGTGCCGGCTCAGCTGATCGTCGGCACAGCGCGGCAGTCAAGACGCGGATCGGTCAACAGGGAACGCCTTTGTCGACCGCTCCTTTATGCCTCGTGAAACGAGGTTAACAGGCGTGGTTGACAAAGGCGTTCCCTGTCAACCGATCCGCGTCTTGACTGCCGCGTTGTGCCGACGATCAGCTGAGCCAGCACAGCGCGGCGGCCATTTTTATTTTAATGAAGCCGGGGATATTTAAATCCCGGCTTCATTGACTATGTCGGGTAGTCTAATTTACATGCCTCTGGTGACAGAAGCATGTAGTCTAGACATACCCTGGCACCATACAGCACATGAGCCCACAGAACATATTTTATAGACCCTTTGTAACTTGTTTCCCTCAATAATATTGACCAGTACTGTTGACATCTCTTGTGTAAGTGATGTGGTCAGCTTACAAATCCTCTATTTTCACCTTTTTTCCATTACCCAATTGTGCTGCCATTTCTGCAGAGTTTTCAATAACATAGTCTGAAGTATCGTAATGTTCAAGACTCTTGAGGCCTGACTTCCTCTGCTTTGTTCCTGACCACTCCACCATTTCAACAAGCTCCAGATATCACATGTTGCTGTGTTACTGCAGTGTCAGTTCTGATGGGAGCATGCTGCTTGCGCATTTGTAAACAGTGCATGGTGTATGCTGCCTCTTTTTGTTTTAACTTATCAGATACATATTCAGCTTGTGCTCATCTGATGGGAACATATGGCCCCAAATGATTATCCTGTATTTTAAGGCCCCATAATAAAGAGCCATATAATCTACAAGATTCTTTCATGAACCCAGTTAAGTGAATAATTCCACCGAGTGATTGCTTCTACTGTTTGCATTCTGACTGATCTCTGCTTCCACATTATTAAAGATGGTTTAGTGGAAATGCTGGGGTGTAAAAAAGAATAGACTGAGTTTAACTAGTACTGAACAGTGCATCACTTACATTTAAAACAGTTTGGCATGTTCATCCAATCATGAACAATTTTCATTTGGTCTTATCACCAAGCTTGTTCATCAGGGTATTCCATAAGGTTTGTGCTAGTGCAGTCTGAAAGAAGCCTCTATAGGCAATGCTGTGAATAATTTTCAAATAATGTAACAGCTTGTTTCAGAAGCACTGCATTATATATAGTTGTATGACACAGTGTGGCACATTATTTATAGCTGTTTCAATCAATCAGTTTGATTTACTGTGTACAGAACATCGTAATAGCTTGGACCACTTTAAAATCATTACAATTACTAAACCAACATAGAATTAAAACACTAAAGCAAACAAGTGTTCAGATTTGCTTTACTCTGAGCCTAAGGCGCAAAGTAACAAATATTTCTGCCAATCGAATGATGGGTTATGTAGTACTGAGAAAGCATCATGAACAAACTAAACTGTGAATGTTGCTTTTAAAAAGTGCCTGTGTGACTGCTGGATATAAGGGCCCGATCCTGGAAACATTTACTCATGGAAGTAGTCCCTACTCATGTGAACAATCTCATTGACATCAGTGAGGTCACTTGCATAAGACGACTTGTGCGAGTAAAGATGTACAGATTTGGAATCTTAGGCATGTTTGTTAAAATATCTTATAAACATTAGAGATTAATTCTTGAAGACACCTCAACATTCATTTCCTCTGCTGTAATACTTCTTTATCGTAATATTAGACTCTCAGGGCCTGAGTCAAAGGCCATGATGATCAACAGGAGTCTTGCCATTGACTTCTGTTAGCTTTGGATTAGGCCTTAGAGTAAATCCCCCAGGTATTAACAGAAGTCTAAGAGTTACCCATATAAATCCCCCATGCATTGATAATAGGGAATAGTCTCATTAATAGCAAGGAGTGCTTTATATTAAAAATTGTTACTGCTTTAAAGTAGTAATTCTATACAAGTTACTGTATAATGATCTGGTACCTCATATAGTATCTTTTCAAGGAACTGTTTTATATTGTTTCATGGGCACAATCTACAGAAAGCAGCGATATTGAGTTATTGTGGTATATACTATCTAGGATATAGGTGCAGGACATAGGATATGGGTGCAGCATCTGGTGTTCAAGAGATGCTACATTGGAATAAATATTTGGACTCTAAATGTAATTACAGTTATGGCATGTAGCTGTTACTTTACATTCTAAATAAGACATATGGTCTGGGGAAAAGAGGAGGACCCAAGATTAAAGCAACCTAAGATACCAAAACAGCATGGATTATTGTGAAAGAACTGATTCGTCAGTTACGGTTGCCCTAGACATCAGTAACTTGCTCTCAGCAGGCTACTCACCTAAGTGGTGCTATATATATAGATATGTGTCATTGACTTTAGGAGCATGCAGGGACCATCTGTTACCAGTGTGGGTTTAAAGGGCTCAGCATGGACTGGAAATAAGCTCATAATAGATACACCTGTTGAAGCGGTGTTACATGGCTCTCCCACCATAATTTCCCCAGATTTTGTTTCTATACATTGATTTACTTAACCATGCTTACTGTCATTTATGACTAACTGGGTTGTGAATTGGTGCCATGGCATTTTACAGAGCACCTCACTACATGTTACTTTCATAAGTATGTCCTCCTTGTGCACTACTCACCCCACCTAGGAAAGGATATCCTCATACAGTGCATTGTGTGAAGAATAAATTGAGACACTTAATAAAGACAATAGCAAGAGGTAGAAAGATTAACAATAGATGATGGGAGAAGGACATGTACTTCAGGAAGTAAATCCATTATCTTTTTTAGCAAAGAAAAGTGTTTAATATAATGTAATTGATATATTGTGACAGAAAGTTACATAGAAACATAGATATGCATTCTTTTCTCCTCTCCTCACTGATGGCTTAGACTTACGAAGCAAAATCATTTGCATTTAATAAATGTGCTAATGCCCTTAATGTATACCTATCTTCTGTGTCTAAGCCACCTGTGACACAAGACAAATTGAAAACAAATATTTCATCACCTTTAAGGCTTTGTGTTGAACTGAAGCCACAGTCTTAAAGTAGATTAACCATGAAAGTGTCAGCTGGGTCTCAAATGAGATGTTTCCTTCAGCATAAATGAATATTCATGTTTCAGCTTAGTTCGTGTTTCCTTTCTAGCAAAGGGCCACCACTGCACAAAAGGGAGGCTGCATTACCACTCACCTGTCCATAGCACCCTTAACTAATGTAGCACTCTATAAACACAGGGCCAGACCCTGAAGGGATCATGTTGGCTCCAACCATGTACTTGAAAATATGTATGTGAAGAAAGTCCTTTTGCATGCATACTCCTCCCACAAGGAAAGGGACCTCAGGTGCTAGACTAGAACAGAAACTTTAAAAACCCATTGTTAGATAACTCCTCTTTTTAGGGCGTTCCTGGACAAAGACTTTATTTGGGGTGGGGGAAGCCCAGGCAAGGAGAGGCATATGACTATGGCAATTCCTTTGAGTCTGTGCACTGGCCTGTTCCTATGGGAGGATATTCACTTCCACAAAGGAACGACTGGAGAAAACTCCATGAAGGGGACCACGTCGGGATTTTTCTTTACTCCCTCTCATGATGTGTTTTTTGTTGTTAGTTAGTTTCCTGGAGTGGGTGATCAGTTCTGATCCAGTTTTTAGGCAAGAATCTCAGTCAAGTTAATGGGCTATTTCCTGAGTGAAGACAGAGCTACGACTTCTAGATTTGACCCAAAGATTATCTATCTCAGAGGCTGTCGATACCAGCCAATAGTCAAACCCTGTAATATACAAACTTGCAGGGCATTGCCCATATTAAACTCTATGGGTACATCTAGACTGCACTCTAAAATCATAATAAGACACGCAATTTGCTCTATGCAAATTGCGTATCTTATTTCAATTTTATTTCAAAATAGGCTATTTTGAAATTTGGCGCGTCTACACGGCACCAAATTTCAAAATAAAGTGCTATTTTGAGATATCCGTTATTCCTCGTGGAACAAGGTTTACAGGGATGCCAAAATAGCGCGTCCGTTATTTCAAAAATTATTTCAAAATAGCATATGCATTCCTGGATGCAGAGTAACTATTTTGGGATACCTCCAGTATCCCGAAATAGCCTTGAAGTCTAGACATAGCCTATAAGATACATTTCTTTCTCCCAGAAAGAACATTGACAGATTGAGGAAAGATATTTGTTTGCACAGGAGTCAAACAGGTTTTTTTCTGCTTGCTGAATTTTAGAGGACTTTATTTTTTATTTCATGTCTCTTAAAACTGCACATAAAGCAGTAGCCAAATCCTTGCTATCAGGCTACACACACACTGTTTTATCTAAGTCATAACTTTTTGATGGAACTTTTGTACCTTCTCGGTACAGCTATATAGATATTTATGTACACCCATATCAGCATTTATTATTGTCTATCAGCTAAAATCAGCCTGCTCTTGGGTACTAAGTACTTTTCTCCTAGTTGAGTTGTCTGTGCTCCTTTCCGATCCTCCAGTAACCCCTGTCTTTTTTTCAGTTCATTCCCGGTTCTTAACCTTCCACACTTAAAAGTCCATATCACATTGATCATTCTTTTAAAAGAGGGCAAGATGCTGTTTCTAATGGAGACTTGCAATATCAAGCTATCTAGAAAAGTGACTCTAAAGCAATATAAGATTTTCTTTCTACCCAGTGGACTGTGCAAACTGAATCCTCAATATTTCCAGCCCACATGGGCCCAAATCTGAGGAATAAAGCTTGAGTTGCATATTCAGAAACTCTGCATTATTTTCCTTTAATTTGTCAATGGAGTGGCATGATTGGCCCTGGGAAAAGTATGATGTCAGGGCTGTTCCCCACTCTAGCACTCCGAGTGCAGAAGGTGAGGGCCCGCAAGAGAGCTTCAAAACCATATCTCTACACTGGTTACAAAAACTGGTTACAAAAACTTCCTCCCAGAATCATAATCCAAGATTTTGGGGAATCACTACCACTCTCAAGTGCTTTTTATCCCTAAAAAACAGGGGTGAACACCAAGGGTACCTCAAGCTTTTTTTGGCCCCAAAAGAGCTTGAAAAAAGAAAAGAGAAAAACAAGCTGTGGTCTCTGGTGGCTGACCCCTCAGTCAGAGGCGTGCAGATACACACAGACAGACCTTCCAGGACACAAAAATTAAATCATCACCTTAAAAAAAAGTGATTTGTATTACAAAAGATATACTTAATAAAGTATACTTCTTTGCTAGAGGTTACAGAGCACTAAGGAAAACAAATAAAAAAACACAGAGAAAAGTCTCTGGGCACAATGCAAGGTAGTCAATAGGGAGGGGAGACATAGATTCACACAGAGCAGTTCAAACCAAACCACAAAATAAAGAAAATTACCCTGAATATGACTGGATTCACTTTTCCCTTTTACTTACTTCTAATTTTCTCTTTGTTCAGTCCTCTCCCATACCCTGAATTCTTTGGAGACATGGTAGTCCTGCCTGGGTTTAAATAATCCTGTGTCTCTCAACTCCTGGTTTATCTCTCCCACACAAAGAAAGCAGGCAAGGATCCTATATCCAATTCAAATTTCAACCCTCTATCTCAATTGGTTCTCCCGTCTGTCTGGCCTACACTATTGCTAGCTACCTGAGCTTAACCCTTTACTCACCAAGTGCTGGCCAGCACTCCTCCTGTCCAGTACAGATGATCTGCTAATTATCATGAGTACAGCTGGTCAGAGTTTTAATAAAATGTCAAAACTATTTTAAAAATGGCAAAGTGTTTCTTTTTTCACCGTAAGAGAAGTTCTGATAATGAGATAAGGATATGATAAGTTTTAATTTAACACAATGTTAGTACTAAATTTAGTATAATCTGAAAACAGAAAAAAATTCAGAATTGATTTGTCTGAGTAATTTTCATTGTATGACATTGCATTTAAACTAGACAAATGTCAAAAGGCCACTTGATATTACATAAGTAATTCACATCCTTTGAAAAAATATCGTCTCAAGCTCTACTTGAAAACTACATCAGAAATAATCTCCTATAAACCTTCAAAGGGATGGAGGGAAAGTAAGGTTTACTGATATCAAATGAACCTATACGCATATATTTAATTAATTTCTCTCTAGGAAAGAACCGCTGCAACATATTTTAAATCCCCTTAGAGGAAGATAGTGAAATGTATTTTGCAGCAACTTTCATATGATGATTATGCTGGTCAATATTGCTGTAAAGATAACATCATTCCAATACATCACCATTAAGGGATAAATATATATTCTATTACAGAGTCATAGCTAGCCAGGGAAAAGTTATAAATGCTGAACCATAAAAACTACTATGCTGATTTCCCAGACATTTCTACCTTTGTCTCACTACTGTAACTTCTAAGCACCAAGCATTCCCCTGTCCTTAGGCCCTGATTGCCCTAGGGTTGAGGGAGCAGCAGGACCTCCGCAGGCTGGATCCAACCCATGGAGGCCCTTTTGCCCACCACTGATGTAACATATGGTTGAAAACTAAATCTAGTGGAAAAATCGGAAAACAATTTAATGAACATTTTTAAACATTCATTTTGCAGGGTTTGAAGTAGACCCATTTTTGCAGGGTGTGGGGGGGGCAGTTAAATTTTTCATGACACTTAATATTTTATTAAAATTCCTAAAACCAGATTAGAGATTCCTTTGTGATTGCCTGATGGTGGGCTGCTCTAGGAGAGGTTCTTGCTTCAATTTGTATTCCATACCCCCCTTCTGGTCTGCTTATGGGTTGTTCCATGGTTCTCAGCCTCTGAGAAGTTGCATGTGCGGGGCGGGGAGGAGGGGGCTGCCCTCCTCCTCCACCACACAACCCTCTCCTGATCTGGCTATACCCCAGTGTACACTGACAAACCTTGTCACGGCAGCCTGTGGCTGATTTGTGCAATATCTGCAATGGGAGAGATTTTCCTTAGCTAATGAGGGGTTTTATGGCCTCTATTCACTATTATGCCTGCATACATTCAGCATAGCAGGAGGGGGAAACCTCCACTGTTTCTCTTCATGTGCATGCTAATAAATGAATGGATTAGTAGAAATTGGTGGGTTACATTAAAATAAAACACTTTAAAATTCCCTTATTACATAAGAATTACCCTCTTGGATTGGACAAGCAGTCCATCTAGTTCAGTATCTTGTTTCTGATGGTGACTAGAACCAGGTACTTCAGAGAATGGCATAAGACACACATCAGGAAGCAGATGTAATTATTTGGTAATATTAATCTCAAGCACATGTGATCTATATTTAGCATTTTCTTTGAAGTTTGGAGGCATAAAATGTCATATTTAAGGCTATATATTTGTCATGGAAGTCCTGGATACTGTCACTTTGTGAGCTGGGATGTGGGGTGGGGGATTTCTTCACATATTCAAGATTTCTGAAATGCTGGGACTTTTTGCATGTGGGCAGATGGATGTGACTGTAACAGGTGATCCAGTTTCATTGAAGAACTGAAGTGCTGCCTAGTTTAAAATCCACAATGCCTTGAAATCTGCAAGAGATAAGGAACTCTCCTAGTCAGGGTGACTGATTTGTCACCGTGTGATGGATTCTGCCGTTTCCCTCATTGTATGGAATTAGGAAAATAGCATAGCTTACATTCATGGTTTAGAGCTTAATTAAAAGCCCTTTCAAGTCAATAGAAAAGCATCCAGGACCTAATGCCGCATGATACTTCAGCAGATGCCTACCTTTAAGCATGTGAGTAGTCCCATTGATTTCAGTGAGGCTACTCACATGGTTAAAGCTAAATTCTCAGTCAAGTATTTTGCTGACTGGGACCCCCCTTTGTTAAGGTGATCAGATTAGGGCTGTAATAGTGTCGTCGATTAACTGATTAACCCATAAGCAAAAGCTTATAGGTTAATGCTATAGACTACAATCACCAGTAAATTTTTTTAGCAGGCTGGCCAGCAAACCAGCTCAGTTCTGGCTTGCAACAGGTCTGGGACCAAACCCCGCTGCAGCTCTGCATTTAAAGTGTATTATATTAGGAGCCAGGTGGGCAGGCAGCCCGGCTCAGTTCCAGTTCACATTTTGGGTGTGTCTAGACTGGCAAGATTTTGCGCAAAAGCGGCCGCTTTTGCGCAAAAACTTGCCAGCTGTCTACACTGGCCGCTTGAATTTGCACAAGAGCCCTGACTTTGTAATGTACAAAATCAGTGCTTCTTGCGCAAATACTATGATGCTCCCGCTCAGGGATAAGCCCTCTTGCGCAAGAATACTTGCACAAGAGGGCCAGTGTAGACAGGCACCTTAATTTTTGCGCAAGAAAGCCCGATGGCTAAAATGGCCATCGGAGCTTTCCTGTGCAAAATCGCGTCTATACTGGCCACGGATGCTTTTGCACAAAAGCACTTTTTGCACAAAAGCATCCGTGCCAATCTAGACGCTCTTTTGCAGAAATACTTTTAACGGAAAAACTTTTCCGTTAAAAGTATTTCCGCAAAATCATGCCAGTCTAGACGCAGCCATTGGGTCTGGAAGCTCAGACCGCGCCCCCCTGGACAGGGGCTGCTGCCATCCCTCTGTATCAGAGGCAGCAGTGTGGTGCGACAGTCAGCCAGTCTGTGAGGGGAGCTAGTTTTTTAAACTGGCTCCCCTTGCGAACCAGCTCCCCGCCTGGCACCGCATGCAGCTGCCTCTGATACAGAATAGTCGAGTAACTGATAAGAATTCATGAGGTTACTCAACTATTCAATTAACTGATATTGCGCATCCCTAGATCAGATGTCCCATTTTAAAGGGACAGTCCCATATGTAAGCCTTCCTGCAGGTGTCCCTAGGAAGGCCAATTTTCCCATATTTTCTGTCTCTCCTCTCCCATCAGTACTGATGGGTCCTACTGCTGGTCGGATCCTGGCTCACCAGTTGCTTACCCACCAGCAGTGAGTATGTGTGTGGAGAGAAAGGGGGGAATCTAGTGACTGATGATGTGGATGGGAATGAAAGGTTGGTGGTAGGGCAAAGCTGCCATGTGCCTGGGTCCCCACTCCCCCATTGGTCCATGAGTGCACTTCCTGGTGTGTGCCAGCTCTTGGCCACCTTACCCCCATTTCCAGACAGCACAGGGACTCAGTCAACTTGATGTTTGTACTTCATCGTTCTGATTAATTGCCATTGAACTTGCTTCAGTGTGAGTAATTTTACCAGATGTACTGTATTCAGCATAGGGAAATATGGTCACCCTACCCATTGATTTCAATGGGTTTTGGATCAGGATCTATTCTGCATTGAGCTGCTGCTCTTGCAAAAGCGGAGGTAGGAAAGCAAAACTGGAAAAGGCAGCAATGCCTTTCTCCAACCCACTTCTTGAATGATTACAGTTATGGCTCTGAACCGTCAGACACTGAGACTGTGATTTTAAATGGATTTGAAGCCAGACTCTGTTTTTCCCCCTAAGACGTTGCAGTGGGAAGCCTATAGCCTTGACTATAAGAAAAATAATTTGTTTTTTATTAATCTTCTTCACTGTTCAAGTAATGCTTTCAAACACTGCAAGCGCCAAACGTTATGTACTTCCAAAATTATTTTTCCTTATGAATTTGGAGGTCAGAATTTCAACAGTTTTTACTTTAAAGTAATAATGATTAAGAGGGAATGCATTATGTGGCAGCTAAGAGCCTGCTATAGTAGCAAAAATATTAACGTCCAAGAAATGCCAAACCCCACTAGTCATTACCACTTAATACACTCTGAAAAAAATAAAAACAGGAAGATAAGGTCCAGATTTTTCTATCCTTACTTATATTGAGCAACACTTTTCTCCATATGCGGTTCCACTGAAGTCAGTGAGGCTAATCACAGGGTAAGGTATTATTCCACACTAGTAAGGGTGGCAGAATCGAAACCTAAGTAATTACAGCACTTTCTATCTGCTGCCTCAAACTGTGTGTGCTGCTGTCCTGCCACTGTAGTTTTGATACGAGTGATCATCTTCACACGGTTAAAGCTTCAGTGCAAGATCTAGAGCAGGGGTGGGCAATCATTTTTAATGGGGGGGGGGCAATCCAAGATTTTGGCAAGTGGGCAAGGGCCACATTTCTACCGAGGAGGTGTGGGGTCTGGGATAGAGGTTGGGTACAGAAGGTAGCTTGGGATAGGGGAATGGGGTTTAGGAGGAGGTGTGGGGTCTGAGAGGGAGTTTAGGTGAAGGAGAGGATTGTGATTTGGGGCAGAGGCTTGGGATGCAGAGTCCAGAAGGGTGCAGGAGGGGATTCTGGACTGGGGGAGAATCCTAGCAAACGGGGCAGGGGCAGGTGCCCCCAGGCACCATGCTAGGGGGGCGCCGGGTTGGGGTGGGAACGAAGCGCACACTGCTCTGGCCCATGTGATGCTTTTGAACAGAGACCCGGGAGTTGGCTAAGTGCTCCCGGCTCTCTACACACCGCAAGCTGAGGCAGCGGCCACTTTAAAGATTAGATTTCCTTACCCAGCCGTCCCTTCCTCTGGTGCCTGGCTCTGAGGGGGAGGATTTGATGGGGGTGCTCCTGGTGCTGGGGGCCTGGTTCAGGGAAGGGTGAGTGCATTGGGATGGGGCGTTGGGGGCCAGGCTCAGGGGAGGCTTGAGTGCTTTGGGATGGGGGCACTGAGGGGCCCTGGCTCTGGGGAAGGGTGAGTACATTGGGATGGGGGCCTGGCTCAGGGGAGGGGTGAGTGCATTGGCACTGGGGCTGGCTCAGGGAAGGGTGAGTGCTTTGGGATGGGGGCTCTGTGGGATGCCAGGCTCAGGGGAGGGTGAGTGCTTTGGGATGGGGGCACTGGGGGCCCTGGCTCTGGGGAAGGGTGAGTGCATTGGGATGGGGGCCTGGCTCAGGGGTGGGGTGAGTGCATTGGCATTGGGGGCCTGGCTCAGGGGAGGGTGAGTGCTTTGGGATGCGGGGCTCTGGGGCCTGGCTCAGGCGGAGGGGTGAGTGCATTGGGATGAGGGGATGAGGGACTGGCTCAGGGGAGGGGTGAGTGCATTGGGATGAGGGGATGAGGACTGGCTCAGGGGAGGGGTGAGTGCATTGGGATGAGGGGATGCTGGGGAGGGGCTGGCTCTGGGGGATAGGTGGGTGCCTTGGGGTTACTTATAATTTTTTTAAAATAACATATTTTATAACAAAAGGAAAAACTTAAAAAAATAATAGTCTGGTTACATTTTAAAGACTAACAAACATATAGATCAGGCATGTCAAACTTGAAGCCCACTGAGGGCCACACAAATAAAAACTGATAGCTTTCAGGGACACCAAAGAAAATGTACTTCTATTGGAAAGTTGTGATTATGTTGTAGGTATATTTTATAATATTTTTTCAGGCTTTGTTTTAATATAATACAATAATTTGATGTGTAAAATTGTTATTTACTCATAACATAATTTTTAATTTAAATATAAATTTAAGGTTCTTTTAAATGTTTTATATGATACATAACTTGTTTTGCTGAAATAAAAACAAGTATAGACCATGGTCAATCAAATAGAACAGGCTTCTGTGAAAATTTCAGATACTTTGTAAGTTTGAGATTTTGCATAAACATAATTATTCGTGCAATTGCAAAAAATTGACACATATTTGATATAAAATAAATATCCATTTTGTGATTTTATTTGGAAATCATATATATAGTAGCCCAGTGTCTGAGAGTCTATAATGCCAAAATGCTGGCTGTTCCCTCTGGGGGGGCGCTGTTGCCTGAAATGCTGGCTGTTCCCTCTGGGCGGCCCGTACTGCATGGGGAGTGCGGGGCCCAAACGGCCGCTTGCTCCCCCGCGGCGGCACGGCTGAGTGGTGCAGAAGTCAGCCGAGTGCCACAGTGGGAGGGGAAGAGGGGCGGGGCGGTGACGTGCGGTGTGACAGCGGCTCCAGGCCCCGTCCCCTGGCTGTGAACATCATTGTCCCGCCCCCCCTTTGCCTCCCGCCATGGCACTCAGCTGACTTCTGCGCCGCTCAGCCAGGCCGCCGCGTGGGAGAAAGCGGCGCAAGCGACCGTTTGGGCTCCACGCCCCCCATACAGCACGGGGAGTGCAGAGCCCAAATGGCCATTTGGGCTCCACGGTCCCCCAAGAGGCAGGAGGGGGAGGAGAAGTGAAAGAGAGACAGAGAGAGAGGCAGGAGGCGGAGGAGAGCTGAGAGAGAGAGAGAGGGGGGGAGGAAGTAGGAGGAGGAGAGAGATAGAGAGACACGGAGCGAGAGACTGGAGGCTCAGGAGAGAAGACCGACATGGAGGAGAGACCTGAAAATCCCGTGTTATGATGGGCTAATTGGCTATAAATAAATAAAAACCAAAACATTAACAAAATATCCCCCTCCACTCCCTCAGAGCCAGGCACTCCCATATCCCGGTTCTAACCCAATTCCCCACTACTTCCCCAGAGCACACCCCCTCGCTCTAAGCCAATGCCTCCTCCCTCCCCCAGACCCGGGCACTCCCAGCCTCTTCCCCCCATACCTAATGCTTGGGTCCCAGAGCCAGTGTCACCGCCACCACACATTTCTTCCTCAGGCGCTGGGGAGGCGTGAGCACAGCAGCCAGCTGTGAGCAGGCACTTGATACCTGTGCAGAGCAGCCTGGCCAGCCATCATCTGCACTCGGCCACGTGCTCCGAGTAGTCAGTGGGCCGCACTTTATTCTTTTATAGAATGTAGTGGCAGGCCACAAAAAATTTCAATTGGGCCACATGCAGTCCGCAAGAAGCCTGTTTGACATACCTGATATAGATGGTATCATGAGCTTTTGTGGTCATAACCCACTTCCACCCACGAAAGCTCATGATACCATCTACATAAGGGGTGGGCAATAATTTTTGCCCGGGGGGCCACTTCAAAATTTTTTGAAGTAGCCCTGGGTCACCACGGAAGGGGCGGGGACTAAACAGGAAGGGGTGGGGCTACCCAGACCATGATTGGTCTCGGGTGGGGGAGCCCCTTTGCCCCCTCCTTCCCACTAGGCACCCATGTCTCTCGTAGGGCAGGAGGAGGCTTCGGGTGCTCCCCCACCCCCAGGCCAATCAGGGCTTGAGGGCAGGGGAGCACGGGAAGCCTCCTCCTGCCTTGCGAGGAGTACGTGGTGCTTGGAAGCACCGTGTGCTGCTCGCAGGGTGGGGGCAGAGCAGAGAAAGCTTCACATGCTCCCTCGCCCCCAAGCTCTAATTGCCCTGGGAGCGGGAGAGGAGCAGGGCCTCTTGGACCAGATCTGACCCACGGAAGCCCTTTTGCCTACCTCTGATCTACATGTTTTGGTAGTCTTTAAAGTACTACTAGACCGTTTTGTTGTTTTTTTAAGTTTTTCCTGTTACAGACTAACTCAACTACCACTCTGAAGCTTATAAAAAAAAGTTCTATACTATACCATTCCTTTTTGCCTCCCTGTTTCTTTTCTCCTTTGGCGAGTTGGGCAGGCAGGAGTTTTGGTAAAAATGTATCAGACGTGCACATAGTGCCCGCTCTACCTCAGCTGGTGCTGGATAATCAGAGCCTCAATTCTAAAGGAGTTGGCATTACTGAAGTGATAGATCACCCACATTTTGTTACAGATTTTCCATCTCCCAGTCATAGCAGAGACTTGGGATTAACGTGACTTTCTCAACTAAAAGTCTTGTAAATGTTCAGATGTTGTGATTGTGAACACCTGGAGAGGCAGTCTGCTCAAGGCAAAGTTGGCCTTGAAACTTGATATCTATGGCTTCAGTTGAATGGCTTGTGTGAAATTTGGAAGAGCAGCTCAGAGAGACCTCTCTCCTTTACTTAAGGATAGAATCTCATGGCAGCCTGAAGGAAAAAGGCCTTATGGCAGACAGAAAGCCACGCTTGTAGGGTATCCTCATCCTTAAGATACTTACTGCTTCAAGCGCCTTCAAGAAAGTGAGGGTGATTCTTGTGTTGTGTGTTAGTTTTATTTAAAAGTTTTTCGAAGTGTTATTTTAACAGGTAAGTTAATCTCTTACATTCATAACTCTCATGTAGTTTTTCGCTGTGTGATAATGTAAAAAACAATTAGGTTAACTAGGTAAGTAAATGGGCAGTTAGAAAGCATTACAGATTGCTTACAATAAATTTATTAGGTATCTTGTTAGTCTTTAAAGTGCTGCATAACTTTTTTCCTTTTTGTTTTACCAAGATCAGACTAACACGGCTACCTCTCTATTACAATAAATTTGATGTGCTCAAAATCTTTTTTACTTTTTATTCATTAAAGCAATGAGTTACTCATTTGCTATAACAGTGGTTTTAAATGCTTGAATGAAATATAGTGATGAAATTCATATTTAGGTTGTATAACATTAATTTCTCTCATGTTTTATAAAACTTACATATTTAAGAAGTTGACATTTTTATGTAAAAGACATGAACCTAATGAGAATGGGATATGAACAAATTAAAGAGAAAAAAATATTTAACAGAATGTAAACCACAAAACTACATCATGTATATGTCTGTAGTTAGTAAAATAGGATATTTATTGTTTAATGAATTACTTAAGAGGTGGTTTATTTACAGTGGTGTAGTGAGGAGGGCGCGGGGGGAGGGGAGGAGAAGTGGCCCCTGGGTGCCACACTAGTGAGGTGCCAGTATAGTTCCCCAACACTCCCCCGTCATCCCTCTGCTCACCTGCTCCTCCTCTGCCCGTCACCACCGGCTGGAGCTACCTCCTCCCTGCCTCTCTGGCCCCATCCTGACCCCCTCCACCTCTGCCAGAGGGTTAGTGCATGTGGGACCCAGCCCCAAATTGGAGGGGGTCAGGTAAGACGCGGTACAAGCTCCCCACACTCCTCCCAGGGTCAGGCTCAGCTGTGCACCAGGTTCGGGGCCCCACCATTTGGAGGGGGGGGCGCCAATTTTGTCTTCGCCCCCAGGCGCATAACACCCTCACTATGCCTCTGCTGCGGGAGGGGCTTTAGGAGGAGGTGCAGGGTCTGGGAGGCAGTTGTGACCTAGGGGAAGAAGGTACAGAGGGTTTGGGTGGCCTGGGCCAGGTAGTTGGGGGGGAGAGGGGATGGGTGCCAGAGGCAGGCTCTGGCTGGGAGGTGCTTACCTAGATGGCCCCCAGCCAGCAGCCCTGCAGGAACCTGAATGCTGTAGTCACAAGCTGCTCCAAGTGGCTCTGCTCTGGGGAGGGGGAGAGAGCAGCAGGGAGGGAGGAAGCTTCATTGGCTTCCCCTGCCACCAGCAAAATTTCTCAGCTTCTATTGGCTAGAAACTTGCCAATGGGAGCTGAGAGATTTTGCTGGCGGGTGGGAAGAGCACAAAGCCTCCTTCTCACTCCCAGCATAGATCAGCCACATTGAAAGCGGCAGCAGCTGCCAAGCCCCCCGATCCAGGCCGGATCTGGGGGATTGGCAGGCCGGATCTGGCCTGCTAGCTGTTTCTTGCCCACCCCTGATATGGAGGATGAAAAGGCATTCGCTCCCATTATTCTTGCCAGCAGATTTGTAACTAATAGGGTTGCCCGGTGTCTGGTTTTGAACTGGACAGTCCAGTATTTTAGCTTTCTGTTTGGGAAACAAATTGAGAAAATATAAATGAGAAAATATAAATGTGTGGTATTTTCTAAATACGATGTAATGTAGATTGTGATGTAATGTCAAGTGTATCCGGTATTTTTGTTGAAACCATCTGGCAACCCTAGTAACTAACCATCCATTTGCATATACCCATAACCCTGTGCAGAGCTTAGTGCATTGTAGTGCCTCTGAAAAACAGATGATAAGGAATTTTTACAACGCTGTTGAATATAGACCAGTTATCAAATGAACATGACAAGAATAGTGATCACCAAAATTCGTTTACCTCTAAATTTAGGTAGAAAAAGATCTAGGGGCTACAGTGAATCACAAATGTTTAAGAAGAATTCAGACAAACACTACTGAGTGGTGATCTAGTTATACTTGGTCCTGCCTCAGCACAGGCTGCTCTCAAGGCTACCTCTCAAGGTCCTTTCCATAATGTGGGCCAAATGTTGAGTGTGTATGCCCAACTTAAACACACAAATATCTCATTGTAAGCACATACATTCAGTCTAGCACATGCATTGAGGTATCCAGGCATCTACCAGGAGTGTGATCAAATGTGCATTTTTGTGTCTGTACTTGTGAAGATTTGGCCCTTTTTAAGCTGGTTCTGTTCCTGTGGTGAAAATTCACTTTTCTGATTCTAAGGGTATCTCTACACTAGCCCCCTAGTTCGAACTAGGGAGGCTAATGTAGGCATTCGAAGTTACAAATTAAGGCCGGGATTTAAATATCCCGCGCTTGATTTGCATCTTCCCGGCTGGTCGCCATTTTTGAAATTTACAAGTCCGGACTAACTGCCTGCGTCTACACATGGCAGGGACCCGTTAGTTCAAATTAAAGCCCTAGTTCGAACTACCTGTTAAACCTCATTCCAGGAGGAATAACAGGTAGTTCGAACTAGGGCTTTAATTTGAACTACCGGGTCCCTGCCGCGTGACGCCGGGCAGTTAGTCCGACTTGTAAATTTCAAAAATGGCGACCAGCGAAGATGCAAATCAGCGGATATTTAAATCCCGCCTTGATTTAACATTAGCCTCCCTAGTTCGAACTAGGGGGCTAGTGTAGACATACCCTCAATGTGTTTGTTAATCTGACCAATAAATCTGATTATGCTTCGAGACTGAAACATTTTTTCTGTGAAAACCCCATCATGTATCCATTATCAGAATATAGTTTATGCTGATGGGGCAAATGCATATTTTAATTATTAGAAAGAATGTTGCTAAGTATATTCAACAGAGGTGAGAAAGTGACCACATTGTCTAAGCACAGTATCAGTTAAGCATAACTAAAGACAACATGAAGACTGCAGTTGGGATCTGTACAGAGGCCACTATTTCCCAAACGGCTTATTGGATTTCTTCCCCCAGGACTGCAGCCTTTGTTTCAAAAGGATTATTTAATCTTCCTGTTGATGTTGCAGATTTTTTGTTTTGGAAATAGTGTTGTTCAAAGAAGGTACTGAGATAGTTAAAGATATGTCATACAATCAGCTAGTGTTTCACAGGCCTTGGGCAACTTCTCCATTGCTCAAAACAACATGCTTTTCAGTTTGCTGTGATTTGTTTCAGTGCAGGGCTTTTCCTTTTCCCTATGTAGATTATTTGAATTGCAAAGTTCTTGGAAGCTTCTCTTACCTCCAGTGTGCCATCCTTTTCATGGTAAACACCATAATGAGATTCTGGGCCATGCTACATCTCCATTAATAGGAATGAGATGCCTGCCACAGAATTAACTCTGTAACACAGAATTAATAATAAATATGTGTATTTTTTACTTTCATGAAAGCACTGTATTCATAGGATTAAAAATAATGATTTTTTTTTATTTCTGGAAAAGAAATATTTCTGTGAAGGAAAGTTAATTTACACCCAGTATTTTTAAATCTGGAAAATTACATGTATCTTTTTTAGCCTGATTAAACCTTCCTGAAATATTGCAACAGTTGGAGTTTGCCTTATTTGTTCCACAGCTAAATGGAGGGTGGGGAAAAAAATTCCCCAGCCAGCATGAGACTTGAATTCATGCAATGAGTCCTGAAATATAAACCTTTTAAATGACAATTATAGCTGAAAATGAAAGCTATTTGTATTTCAGGATACACTATTCAAATTGAAGCTCATATTGGTTAGATAAGGCAAGCATTCTTTAGTGGAACTTTTCAGAATGATTGGGAAATTTTAAATAAGGAACTATGGAGTTTGGGTTTAAAAAAATGTTTCAAAACCTAAATCCTTGAGGGACTGTGGTTTTGAACTAAGTCATAAAACCATGACAAATCTTCTACATATGAGTGGAACTGTACTCTTATTTCACAAGTTATAAATGGAGTTACAATGTGAAGCTGGCTATAATATATCTCTCTATAGTACAAGAGACTAGATTTGGACCAAGGGTCACATTGGTGGTAACACAGAGTAATTCAATTGACTTTATTTGATTTTAATATAGATTACACTAGTGTAATTGAGGTCACAATCTGGGCCAGAATGTAGCTGTAGTGGTATTCTTCCATAAGATATAGACAATCGTTTTACACAAAGAATTAAACCATATCATACTGGGAATCTGTTTCTTTTTGTCTGCCTGGATAAAACCAAAATTTGTCTGATTTAGATATCTTACCAATTTTATCCTTCAGAAATACTGCTGCTGAAATACTGTTGATTTCAATGGTATTATGCCTATTTTATACCAGTGAGATTAAAATCAGACACAAATGTTCAAAACAATCCTTCAGGTAACTCCATTGATGTCCTAGGAGGTGCAATTTGAAAAGAACCATCTAAATTATGCAAGCATGATACACAAATAGACGTGAAATAAAAATACTTGTCTGACGGTTATCTGCATCATTCTATATACATTAATACAACATTCCATTAAAAACTTACCAAGTGTTTCTAGACAGTGTTAAATCACAGAGCAGTATTATATAACATGAGCTACTAACTATAGTTTGAGCTCCATAAGAGAATATAAACATGAGCTCTATAGGTTATCATGGGGTATCACATGTCCATGTCATATATCCAGGAGTGTCAATAAAATTAATTGCAAATACTTGTCAATATATAATTTCTTCTGAGCAGGTTTTCCACATATACCTAAATAGTCTTCATCTGTTACTCCATGCAGGATGCTAAGCCTGCTCTAAGGCCCAGAATCAGCACAGTGTTTATAGAAATATTTTTATACATTTTGGCAACTCTGGAAATCAACAGTGAAGGAATCCAGACTGTTCTTTCCCCCACTGTCATATAATTATGTTTATCTTACTATTGCCTCATCTGTTTTACACCATCCACCCAACTTCAAGCAGATGCTTTACTCCCATTGACTTCTATGCGATTTAAGCACGTATTTAAGCTTAAGTGTTAGATTGTGACCTTGCTATTTGCCCTCGGTGAAGGGCAATATATAGTTGTGCTGCTCAGAAGCAGAGCTGTATCTCCTTCTCTGATATCCCTTGAACTAAGCTGCACCAGCCTTTTTCATGGCATAGTTTATCTCCCCCTCCCTGTCAGCTCATGTTGGATGACTGATGTGCCGGGAAGAGCGGGAGATACTCCTTGCTCCTCTCCATTCACTTCCCATCTACCTGCTCAGGAGGATAGAGGAATAGCACCAGGGAAGCCAATGTGACCTTTTATTCCTCTGCATGGGTGTGTAGGTCATCTCATGGTTGAGCTGTACATGCTTTGCTGAACAGAGAGACTTATTACAGTATGTCTGTACAAGCTCTAGTGGCAGAATGATATGGGTTGGGATGTGATTTTTTTTTCCCCAGACACATTTGTAGCAGAAAAAGCTCTTGTGTAATCATGGTCATACTCATTGCAAGGTGCCTTATGTCAGCAGAGGTTAATGTGGTTCCAGAGCTGGATTAAGATGTGCAGATATGAACTTTTATACTGCATCCTCACTAGGAGGGTTTTGCAGCTTCAGCTTTGTCACCACATGTAAAGTGGCGAAACTTTTAGGGTATAGACAAGCCGGGAAGGATGTATGTATGTGCTTTGCTGAATCAAGACCCGAAGACTGAGTTTTTGCTGGAAACTCAACTTTTAATTAACTAATTAAGTAGAACATTTTACAGAATGTCTATGGAAAAATTGCTAAAGAATGGAGCCCAGTTAACCACCCTGCATGTGCCACACTCTAAATATACTTTGAAAGCAACAACAAAAATGTATATTTTTAAAAATGTTGGAAATTCTAAAAATCAAGAGTTAAGGAATCCAGTCATTTCACTGCTCCATGGTTATATAAACATTCTTTCCTCATTATCGCCCCATCTGTTCTCCAGTCCTAACAACCCAACCTTATATTGCTCTCTGTGTGTGACTTGTAAAGGTAACATGCTGTTGGATGTATCCTTTTGTTTTTCTGTATTGTTTATTATTGGTGGGATTTTCAAAAGCAGTCAGCATTGACACATTGTACAAAACTTGCATTAAGATCACTAAGAGCAGCTGAGCCTCTGCTAGATGGTTTTGAAAATCCCAAACTAAATGTGCAGTAAAGATGCTGAAAAGCCTGTAGTCCCAGAGTACATTGTGATGTCAGAATTATATGGGTTTTTTTTCACAATGTGATGTGTTTGGTGAAGTAGAAAAATAGCTTTTATGAATATAAATGAAATAATTGACCGAATGGTGCTGTCAAACATTCTGATGTGCTGTTTAGAATAAGATTAATTGGGATTAGAAGAAAATCTGCTTTTATATTCCCAAATTAGTGTAAATTAGGACATTTATTCCCAGTATTTGTGTTTGACGTTTGATACAGTAACAGACTCGCACCCTCCTACTTTGCACCCTAATTCATCAAGGTACTTTAGCAAGTGCATAATTTTAGGCCTGTGAATAATTGCACTGAACTCAGGGTAGATATATACTCTCACCAGCAACTTCAGTTTGGCTGCTCCAAACTTATCTTAGGCTACATCTACACTACACGCTAGAGGTATGATTCAAAGCTGGTGTAGGTATCTCATACTAGCTCTCATTCAGCTAGCACTGTAAAGCCTGGTCTACATTATGCTTCCCCTCCCCCCGTTGATCTAAGATATGCAGCTTCAGCTACATGATTACCTGAAGTCGACGGGAGAGTGCTCAGAGGTTGATATATCGTGTCTAAGCAGACATGATAAAGTGACCAGTGGTAGATCAATCGCTGCAGCTTCGATCCACTATGTAGTGGAGACAAGCCCGAAGAAGAATAGTATAGCTGCAGTACTATGAGCAGTGATAGTGATGGCACATTCCAAGTACATACCCATGGGGTCAGATGAGTTTGTATTTGGGGTGACTAGTCAGTGCTGTTGCTGCCTGTTACCATGGGTACGCTACTACTTTTAGCAGTTAGCTCACATATGTCTATGTGAGCTGGGAATCACAACCCTTCCTTGCAGCACAGATGTAGCCTGAAGTCCAGTTTTACTGAAGGTTACAACATGCACTGTAAAATATACAATAGTGAGAAATGTCTGGTATTGCTGAGATATTAATCTGGGGAAATTGTGCAATTGTCTGGAAAGATTTCAGAACACTGTGTCAAGGTGAAATCTGTAAACTCCTTAGATCTAGAAAAATGTCTTTTTATCTGACTAGAAAGCTGTGAGCACAAAATTCACGTTCAAATAATAAAGTTAGCAGACTATATTATGGGTCACCACTGTAGTAAAGATTGTCAAACAGTTTATTATAAACCTCTGTTTTCAATTATATAACACTTTCTCTGTAAACTTGTCTTTTGAATCTTAGCCTTTTTCCTAAAACTGGTTTTTTTTAATAATTGGAGCCAATTTTCAGGCATTTTCCAGTTGTAGGAGGGTCCATTTGCAACCCCAATTTCTTATTCTGTTCACCAGGATTTGTAAATGCAAAGAAATAAACTATGGTAGAACTTAAATACCTGTAACATGGGATTACTATGTCTTCATTGACCTGTTTGAGGACATGCTACAGTTAAGAAATTAATTTTTGAGTTGAACAGAAGGAGCAATCTGGTGTGTTTGTGTGGTGAACTTTTCTCCAGTGCTGAGGCCCCACAAAAATCTATGTGCTATTTTATCCTCTTCCTGCTTAGAATGAGAAAGAAAGGAGAAGAAATAGCAATTTTACTCACTGCAGGCTATTTTTAATTTCTCCTCTTGAGCATATTTCTCCCTTCTTATCTACATGAGCAAATACCACCAAGACTTGCCAACATCTGAAAATTATGAAAAGGGACAATTGCGACAGAAAACTAGGAAAAGTCGTCCAGATTTTTAGTTAGTCTTATAAATACCTGAGTACATTTACTGACCAATTACTTGTGTGTGTAAGTAGGTCTGCTGAAAAATATATGTATTCCACTGTGCAAACCTAACCTTGAAAATGTACCCTGCACTTTTCTACTCTAGGGAAATATATTGGACTGTGGGAGATTTTTGAAAGGACCAAGTATAAATATTTTTGCTAATTATGGATGATTGGCAGGTATGTGTCTCTCAAACCCCTTTTTCCTTCTGACCAGATGCTGATGAAGGAAGGGTATCCCAGTCAGTGTTCTAATGATCAATATTAAAGCTTCAGTAGTTTTTTAAAAATCACTGAGGGTATGTCCACACTATAGTGCTATTTCGAATTAACTTAATTCGAAATAACACATCTGTACACAAAAACTATTTCGAAATAGCATTTTGCTATTTCAAAATAGCACGTCCACACTGAGTGGACCCTGAACCGAAGTTAAGGCTGGCCGGAACCAGTAGCAGGGCATCAGGTTAGGACTTAGTGTGTGGGGCTGCCTGAGGCTAACTGAGCTCCGTGCTTAACGGGACCCTACCCCCACCCCGGACAGACAGTTCTCAGGGTTCCCCGCTTGTCTACCTCGATGAGGGACAGCAAAGCAGTCCTGTCTTGGAGTGCCCTGAGTGCCCACACTCGGGACACCACAGCACTCGGCCACACGGAGTCAGAGCTGCCCCTGGGCATGCCGGTGTGTCTCGTGGGGTCGTTGCCATCAGCCCGGCTGCACTTGCTGCAGGCTGCCATCCGGGGGGGTCCATCGGGGGGCTGTCAGGATCCAGGAGGACCTGAGGGAGAGCGTCCACCCTGAGGAGCCCTCAGAGCCTCCCCGGTCCTCCACACGGGGACTCGTGCCCCATTCCTCCCTCACGTTCTTCCACTTACCCCTCCCTAGCCCCCCCTCCTGATGTCAAATAAAAGACACGTATGTTCAAAAATAGAAACTGGGTTTATTGAACAAAACTGGGGATGAACCTCTGGGGAGACTGGGAAAAGGAGGTGGGAGAGGGGAAGAGAGAGGGTGGAAGAGGGGAGGGGAAAACCTGGGAGGAGGGAGCTCAAAGGGGGAAGCAAGGGGAAGAAGGGGGAGGAGAAGTTCAGGGCTCAGAGTTGGGGGTCTCGCTGGACCAACTTGACTTTCATGCTAACCTGCTCCTGGGTTCGCATGTAGCCTTTGGTGGCCAGGCTGGCAGCTATCCTGCCATAGATGGCCGTATTCCTCCGTCTAGTGCGGAGATTATGGACGTTGGGGGCATCCCCCCCAAACCTGAATAAGGCCCATGATCTCCACCCTGGACCAGGGGCCCCGGTGGCCAATGCTGGCTCTGGGCTGGCAGGCTTGGAGCTAGCACAGGCACTGTGGCCAGGGTCTACCCCTTTAATGGCTCCGGGGCTGGGGGAGAGGAGAGTAAGTTTTCCTGGTTGTTCCCAGAATGGCCACCAGGGCTCCCTGGGAAGGGCTGGAGGCCCCCTATTTCAAATTAAGTGCCTACACAGCACTTAATTCAAAATACCTATTTCAAATTTGGTGTTACTCCTCGTAGAATGAGGTTTACCAAATTCGAAATAAGGGCTCCACTATTTTGAATTTATTTCAAAATAGCGGTTTGCCTCTGTAGACTCTATTAAAGTTAATTCGAAATAACTGCTGTTATTTCGAATTAACTTTGTAGTATAGACATACCCTGACAGAGTTAAGTTATCCACTAAAATGAATGGCAATTATTTTTTACCCAGAGGAAAGCCAAAATGCATAACACCCTCATTGTAAATAGTGCCAGCTTATCATGAAGTACTTCACAAAATATGTATAATAGTTTACTCAGATAGTTTGCAGTGCCAAGCTAATGACTGAAAGCAGAGGAAAAACAGGTGAATATTCAGTTTTCATTTAAATAGTTACTGTATGTTTTTAATATTGAAATTTAAGTCTCGCAGCTAAACAGAGAGACTTGAAAGTTATACCACTGGTTTTGTTGGTCCATTTGGGACTGCCCAACAAAGGGCTATTATTTTGGGGCAGATTAGAGCCACTATTGTCTATCGAATGGAGGTGTTGCAGGTGCAGCCTATGGAGACTCTACTTGTTTGTAAAGTGTGTTGCTTGTCAACTACAGGCTGATGCACAGAGAATAATGGTTTTCTACCAGTGCTGTGTATAATGAAGTTATTCCTTTAGCATAAGTGATAGAAATCTGTGGTTTGACACTTAAGTTGTCATAACTACAGTACAGATCCAAATAGCCACCTTCCCACATCAAGATGAGTACTGGTACCTGGGGTTTACATGGACCACACGTCCATATTAAATATAACAGAAGCTCAGTTTACATTTTATAATTCCATAAGGCACACCCGACCACTACACAGCTATCCAGTTTTCTCCCTAATTGCAAGTATGTATGTCTGGAAAACAAGACTGCTACTAAGAAATTGGTATCAGAAGACTAATATTCCATATTTTGAGTTTAACAGCCCATTTTAGGCTCATCCGTAAGAAGCATCTGGCAGCGCTTGAAGCTCAGAAGTTATCAGTTCTATTTAGAAAATACCTCTTTAAAAGATAGTAGGGTTTCAATAACAGTACACAGAATGAGGGAGTAGTGATGCAGGCATGCCTGCTGGCAGAAAAAGAGGATTAGCTGTAAGAACTTCTGGACTCAGTTTTGGTCTTTTCTGGTTTGATGTGAGGATTTGGGTAAGTCATCTGAGTCTCCTGGCCCTGGTGTAACAGCAGTATGACTTTGTCAGCGTCATTGTAGTTACTCTTGATAGATGCAGCTGTGGACCTGAATCTGTGTCTGAATGTATCCAGGGGCAAATAATACTTATCCATAGATTTGGGCCAGGTTCATACTTGCTGTATTCATGAACATCAGCCCAGGGCTACAAACATGTCTGAATATGAACTTTGACATTCCTACATTTATACAGCTCTCCTAAAGCCAAGAACAGGGCTCAGCTACATTGCCCAGTGGCCTGCTCCATCCAACTAGCCATTTCACCAATTTTCAGAGTTCACCAGCGGGCCACTTCCCCTTGCAGCAGAGTTTCCAAGTGTCTATCAGTGTCTACTATCCCTCCTCCTCATCCTGCTAGAGGCTTCTGAGAATCAGATTGCAGTGAATCCACAATCTCAATGCAGCAGATGCAGGAAAACCCTCCCACTTCCTTTGTTAACTACTTCCCTTAATGAATTAAGACAAAAGGAGTCCCCCTAATTCTTACTCCTTGATCTAAATAAGAAAGTGGACCCCATAGTCACTGGACAACATTCCCATATAACCCTACAATGCTAGCAATCTTGGGGCATCTGTCAGTCCCTGTTCAATGAAGAGGCTTCTTGATAGCAAGAGTGGCTGTGTCTCTGGTGCAGAGTGGCTGCGGAAGGCCTAGCAGATTGAGGACAATCCCAAAGATCCCGCAGGGAGGACACCTTGAATGTAGGAAGAGGCCACCCGTGTGTCAGGGTGGAACTGAAGGGGCTGGGACATCAAACTGCCTTTCCCCTGAAGACATCAAAGGTTAGGAGGGGATGGGGCTAGCTATGATTAGCTGGTTGGAGGAGAAAGGGTTGAAATGTTCTCCATGGAAACTCATGTTCATCTAATTTAATCTTCTAAACTGAACATGAAGGGGGTGGTTTGCTGTCAACCCCTTCAAATCAAGCTGTAAGGATCGGTTCATAAACCTCCCACGCTCGCTCTGCTCAGAGATCTCACAATAGCAATGTGAACCTTTATCCAGTGTGTGTGAAGTGCTTCAAGTTCATCAAATGAAAGGTGCTGCAGACATGCAAAAGATTATTTTATTACATTTTTATGAGAAATTAAAAAAAATTCTTACATTTCCCATGCAGTGGAACATTCTAAGTAGAGTGCTCAGAAATTAGGCATGATGACCCAGAAGCCAAGAAATCATAGGGCTGCTCCTGGCTGCACCTCAGATAATTTTGTGTGATTTAAAATGAAAGAAAATGCATGTCAAGTGGAGCTAGTGAGTCAGAATGTGGGTGACTCATTTCTGTGAGAGGTGTTAAATGACAGGTCCATGCAGCTATAGTTCTGCAAATCTCTAAGTGACAAGGAGAGCTGAAATATTATCAATATGATGAAGTGAAATTTAAAACGTACATTAGCTATGTGAGGAACAATGAGTGAAACATTCACTGATTGTCCAGTTCCACTTCTAGCCTTGCAGTGCTACACTGGACTCTTGTTATATCCTCCTGTTGATTTTGCTTTGATCTAGTAGTATTTTACATAGTGCATTGGATTTCTGAAATTTGTAAATTCTAGGGTTTTTTTAAAAAAAGAAATGGCTTAACTCTAAACACAGAGCCAGACAATGAAATGCACTACCCTTATTGTGAGAGATATAATCTAGATAATGAATTGGCTTGTGTGAGTATGTATATATATAACGGAATAAGACCTGTTCAGCTGCATGCCATGGACTCTGTATAGGAGATTCTCCTTTTTCTCAGATACTGGGTATTTGTGCTTTTGGAACAGGAGGGTCTGAGTATTATCACTGTGATCACCATGTTCCAAAAACTTATAATTACAAAGGTGAAGTCTAAAGGGCCTATAGTTTTGTAACAAGATTTTTTTTCCCCTGCAGCCAGGGGGAAAATATATTAAAGAGGGAATGAAAGGGAAAGGAAACTCTTCTGATTCAGTTTTTTTTATAAACAACATCAGAAAGCAATCTGGATGAGATCACAAGGATAAGGCCATGGAAAGCTGTGAGCCAGTGACCCAGGCAGAAGGAAAAGAAAAGGAAATCACCTACTTACCCAAGATTTTTGTGGTTGCTTCCAATCTAACATAATAATCCAATCAAATCATCTTTCCTGTTTTCTACAGGAAAATTTGATTTGGTCTCACCTGACAAGCTGTTGCACAATGTGAAGGTGTCTAATTCAGGTCTCCAAAATGATACCTTGGCTCTGCATTGTGTGACATGCTGCAAGGGAAGTGCACTCGGCTCCCTGCAACAAATTCATAAAATGGGGAAGCCTCACAAAGGACTTCAAACAGCAATCCAAGCATTGTAACATATTTAACAAATGTTAATTCAAACAGCAGAAAAGTATATAGGAGAGGTTCCATTCAGGCTGGGAAACTGAGTATTTAGATCCAGGATGCAATTTAAAGGAGGGCAGATTTCCCTGGCTTTTCTATCTTCTAGTTACTGGCCATCTAGTGATCCATTCAAACTAATCCAAGAGCAATTGGGGGTAGTCAAATTTCCAATGGCTGGACTGTAAGTTACTCCTGTAAATTTTGTCCATGCACCTGGGGTACGTCTACACTGCATGCTTATTAAGGAATAAGCTATTCCAGAAGATATATTCCGAAATAGCCTATTTTGAAAGAGAGTGTCCGTACTAATGGGAAGTCTCAAAATTAGTCCGAGGCAGGCTTCCCTAATGTGGACACGCTATCTCAATTTAGAGCCCCAGGAAGCACTGGGGAGAAATTACTTAGAATGGTCCTGGTGAGGAGCTATTTCAAAATAGCAGCACTGGAGCATCCACACTGCAGCTATTTTGAAATAGCAAATAGGTATTTCGAAAGAGGAGTTATTCCTTGTGGAATGAGGTTTACAGAAGTCAGAATAAGCTGCCCATTATTTTGATATTGTTTTGAAATAACGGAATTGCTGTATAGACGCTCTCATTGTTATTTCAGAATAACACTAGTTATTCTAAAATAATGGTGCAGTGTAGCTGCACCACTGATGTGTGTGCCTGTTTCACACAGGTTTTAATGCTTTCATTTATGTATTTGAAATTACCCATGCTCTTTATACCAGCTCTGTGATTTTTCTAAGACTCCTGTCACCATGGAGTGCTTATTTGTGTACCCACGTGTACATGACTAGTGCACATAAAAATTTTGGAGGCAGTTTAGGCACCAGTCTTTGAGCAAATGTGATTCAATGCAACTGCCAGTGACTAGGTGGGTAGTGACTAGGTGGTATTCATGCTTCAGTTGTGTGAATAATGAAACAGTAAGGGTACGTCTACACTGCAGTGCTATTTTGGGATACTTCCGGTATCCCAAAATAGCTATTCCATGTCTTTTAAACAAGCCCGTTATTTCAAAATAGCTTTCAAAATAATGGGCTCGCTATTCCAACGTCCCTGTAAATTGCGTAGTTCAAATTGCGTTGCTTATTTCGAGCTATGAGTGCAGTGTAGATGCACCCTGAAAGTGTGGCAATAATACAGCCACAACACATTCACTGTGGGTTTACTTAAATACTTAGGGCTATATCCTGGGAGCTACAAATCACTTATGGAAGTCAATGAGAGGTGCAAGTGCTCAGTACCTTTAAAGATGTGGCCCACAAAATTTTACCAAAAGAGCGTCTTCTAGAATCTAGAAGGCAAAAGGATGCAAGATTTGTCATCCCAGAAAAGATCTTTGATCCATGTAATGCAGCATCATTCTTTTTGCACAAGCTAACAGAGGGATTTAAAAAAACAACAATGCCACTATCTAACTGAGTGAAAGTATAGATGGGAGGAAAAAAATCTTTCCTGAGCCTGCAATCTATTGGCCTCAACCTTAACACATGCAATTTGATTCTTTTTATGACTTCGGTTGCATAACACCTCTTCTTTGCAAATAAATTTAATACCAACATAAGTTCTTGTTAAACTCTTCTGCGTGCTCCCTCAATCCACACACAAACTAGTTATAGCTATCCAGCTGGAATTTTTATGACACCACAAGCCAACAAAGCATATATGAAGAGTTAGTGTTTTCCCCATGATGCATAGCCTCAATAAGTGCTTCTCTGAAGAAGTCAGCAATCAAAGCATTTCAGAAACTTTCAGCCTTGACTGTTCCTACTCATTTGCTATTCTTAGCAAGTACTATCTTGCAGTCAAGGATATAGGCGAACTTCTCACTTACAGACAATTTTTAAAGATTTCTTTGTTTTATTTTTAGAGATGAATTTTTTGGTTATTATCACATACCCTCTCTTCTGGAGAGAAGTGTGATTGTTAAATATTGCAAAAAAAAAAAAAAAACCCTCTATGGTATTTAAGTGCTTTGCTGACAGATTGTATTTCATGAATGCATTAGTCTTGAATGTGAACTTTTCCTATTGTTCTTACACTGTACACAGGGCAATGATGTTAGTACAATAGAATTTCACTTAGGCTGTGTCTACACTACAAAGAAAAGTCAGAAAAAGCTACGCAAATTGCATATCTTTTTCCACTTTTCTTCTGAAATAGGCTTTTCCAATATTTGGCCCATCTGCATGAGAAAACCCTCTTTTGGAACACACCTTATTCCTCATAGAACAAGGTTTACAGGGATGCTGAAAAAATGTGTCCACTTTTTGGAAATTTTTTTTGGAAAAGCAGATGAGTTCCTTGGATATGTCAGAGCTTTTCCGGGATACCGTCTCTGGAGATATTTAAGAGTTGATTAGATATGCCTCTATCAGGGATGGTCTAGATGGTACTGAGTCCTGCCATGAGGGCAGGGAACTGGAATCGATGACCTCTCGAGGTCCCTTCCTGTTCTAGTGTTCTATGATTCTATACTCTGTGATTCTCCACTTTTCTCTTCCCCCTGCTGCGCTCCTTCTGATTCGACTGCAGCCTGACATAGGACCTGCCTGCCTACAAGATGCAGGTAGGAGGCAGCCCCACTGAGCAGGTGCTGGCATGGGTTGATGGCCCAACAGTCCCTCCATACACCTGGTAATCAGACTTTTGGTGTCTGGTCAATACATCTGATCAGACACTGCCAGGTTCCCTTTATGACCAGACTTTCCAGTCAAAAACTGAGTACCTGTGAAACCTAATGGCTGCTGGCTCCCCCTGCATGGTATCTGAAGTAGGGCAAAGGGGGCGTATAGCACTTATCTTGGGTATACTGCTGGTACGTGCCAGGCTGTGTACAAGACATAAAGATCAAGACAATTCTTCCCCCGAATATCTTGTGATTTAAATGGCAGCCTAAAAGAAGATAGGAGACCCAGAGAAAAAAAAATAACGTACATTGTTTATTGTTCATATTTTATTTACTGCTAGCAGCAGAAGTGAATTTTGCACTCTCAGGAAGAGGTAAAGGATGCAGAAGGAGAGGAAATTTCAGCAAAAATCATCTTGTGGGGGTTTTCACATGCTGTTCCTGGGGTTTTACCTCTCACAGAATAAATGGTACTTCCAGATGCTGTGTAGCGGAGGAAATCTGCTACAGATTAGGGTTATGTACACAAAGTCGCTTTTCCCCTTTTCTATGATGGTCCCTGGTTACCTTCAGCTCCCAGACATTGTGATTTCATTGGCTGCAGACATTCTCCTCACTGTAGTGGGATTTGTCAGTGCAAAAGGGCAGGACCAGTGAAAAAGTGAGTGTTTCTGAACTGGATTTTCTGTGCAGTTTGTAAGGAGGAGACTAGGCTGATGTCTTTCTCCTAGCCCTCCCCTCAACACTGTAAACATTTTTTGCAGCATCTGAGGCAGGAGGAGAGGGTTCTGAAGAAGCAGCTGACCCAACTCTTTTGTGCACCAAATGTTAGAGCACCCATTAGACCCTAGAAGTCTGATTCTCCCACCTGAACTGGCTCCGTTGCACTACTTGAGTAGCACAGGAGAAGTGGACTCTGGCCATAGCTGTTCATTTGAGGATTCTGTAGCCCTAGTGCCTGAGCCAACAGTACAGATGTTCTGAACAGGATCTACTTGTGCTGCTGAATCATATACTAAGAGCTGGCTCTTGTACTACTTGCTTCCAGCCCCATATGTAGCAGATGAGGAGGGAGTGATAGCTCAGTGGTCTGAGCATTGGCCTGCTAAACCCAGGGTTGTGAGCTCAGTCCTTGAGGGGGACATTTTAGGGATTTGATGCAAATCTGTCAGGGATGGTACTTGATCCTGCTTTAAAGGCAGGGGACTGGACTCGATGACCTTTCAATGTCCCTTCCAGATCTATGAGATAGGTATATCTCCATATGCCCAAGAGTAATCAAAAGAAGGAAGTGTACTGCACAGGTCTATATTTTGTAAATAAAAATGAGTAGTCATTCTGACTAGTCAGACCTAGAAAATGAAATCCTGTATTCACCCAGAGTACAGGGATACCACATGATGTGGCAATGTCACCCTTTGCAAATGTGCCTCAGTACTGACCAGGAGTGACTACCTCTAGGGGCAAGAGGGAGGTTTACCTGTAGTACCCATTCAACTCTTAGCATCTCTGTTGAGGCTGCCAACAAGAATGTGCATGGGATGGATATGCAGCATTTGCTGTGCTAGCAAATAGCCTGAGACCACTAACTCCTTTCATGTGCTGATGAAAAGCCACTAGGAGGTATGACTTTTAGTCTCTGCTGTTAAACTGGAATGGATCTGAACTGGAGACCTTCAGGTGAAAGACTCTATATACTATTTCCAGTCCTCTGAACATCTTCTGTTTCCATGGCCATTCACTCAGGGTACGTCTACACTGTGGGGGTTTTCCGGGATGTCAAAGATATCCCGGAAAAGCTCCGCCATGTCCATGGAATGCATTTGCTCTTCCACTTTTTTTGCAGAAGAGAAAACACGCTCTTCTGGGGAGCCCTATCTAGCTCTACAAGGAATAAGGGCTCCTCCGAAAGAGGAGGCTTTTCCACCATTTGGCCCCATCTAGACGGGACCAAATGGTGGAAAAGCCTCTTCTGGAAAAGCAATCGGAAAAAGCTACAGTGTAGATCTGGCCTCAGTGAGAAGCACCCCCAAAACAATCTTGATGGATTGTTACTGAAAGAGTTCTCTTTAAATGTATGAAGTGCTACTTTGTTCTGTGCTGTAGATTATTCTGCATGTGGTGCATGTGTATTATGAGCTGGTGTCTGCATACACAGCCTTCTTGAAAATGATGTCTACCAGAGTTACTTAATGATCCAACAGACACACATCTGCTGAACTTAAATATCTGTGCCTTTGTTTCATTGACAGCAAACATAGCTACAACAAAATATGGAATAATTCATCTCCTACTGTTTGCATTTCCCAGTCATGTTGGCATGTTATTTTTAGATGCCTGATAATGACTGCATTATAGGTATTCTGAATACACCAACCCCTACTGACTTACCTGCATTTCAGTTCTTCATAAACCTCAATTGTTATTTCATGCAAAATTATTCTCCAATTAAGCTTCACAGTGGTGGCGCCAATGCATGCTATGCTGAGAATGAATGTCACTTTCAATTAAGCACCAGAAGCTCACCAGGGTTTTAAGCAAATTGAAGAAATAGCTGTTTGCAGCCCAGGGCTTGCTGCATTTGACCCTTCATTGCCAGTTATTGTTTGTTAACTAAGGCTGTGTCTACACTACAAATACAACTTTAGTAGCAAATCAAGCTATAACATCTCTCAACAGATTACAGAAAGGGTTCCAATTTGTATGGTAGAGTGGAACTTATCTATGTTTCGTTATCTGGAGCTATTCTGTGAAGATATTGCCTGACACACCCTGTGGAATCAAAAGAAAATCAAAGGAAGTCCTGAAGCAAATTGTGTGTGTGCAAATTGAAATATCCTTTTATAAGAAATTATAGTGAATGTATTAAATCTTATGTTAAATGAAGTAAAGTTTACACTGGGAAGGCAGATCATTCAACTGCAGACACTGTTCAACTTGTTGAAGAGGTACTCCTGGGGGAATTCTGCACCACTGCACACATGCATAATTAATGTGCCATGCATATTTTTAATTTTTTGTGCAGGAAAATGTTTGTCCGAATTTTGCTGCGGTTCCCCCTTGTGCCCACCAGAGGGTGCTGTGGCACTAGCCCACAGCAGTTCTCCCAGTCAGCTAGGGAAGAGAAGGAGCCTGCCTTCTTCAAGTGCCTGATGGGTCAGGTTAAGAGAGAGAAGCTAAGTGGAGACAGAGTATGGGGCTGCTGAGAGGGTCAGACAGGGGCTCATAAGGGCTATGTGGGAGGACAGACTGAGGTAGGGGCTGACTAGTAGAGAAGATGTAGGATCATGGGGGGAGGGAGGTGTAGAGCCACATGGCAGGGGGGAGAAAGGTTCAGGACCACTTGGGCATAGGGAGTACAGAGCAACAGGACAAAGGGGAATGGCTGAGTGGGGGGCACAAAGGCATACGGGACAGGGGAATGGGTGTCTGAGTGGGGGTGCAGGGTCACATGGGGACAGGAGCAGATGTACCTGACTAAATGGGAGAGGCAGAGGACAGCCAGGGTCTGCTTGGGGGAAGCTCCCTAACAATCCCTCCCTGCCTCTCCACCCCCCACCCCCAACCCTGTTCCACACTTTTTTCACCCATTCCCAACAACCATCCAAGTTCACAACCAGGCTCCTTCCCAGCAATTACTTCCCTGTCCTTCAGCTACTCCATTAACTTTGACTCCCCCAAGCCTTTGCACTGTTTCTGAGGGATGTGGGAAATGTGGTTCTGTATTACAAATTACACGAATTGTTATTCAGAGCTCTGCATTAATGTGCCTAGTAAGGCATCTATTGTAAAAAAAAAAAAAAAAAAAAATCTGAATCTCTTTTGTTGTCTGTATTGTTATAGACATACTTACTGATGGGTATTTTGAAATAAATGACCAAAATAATTGAAACTGTTGTGTTTATATTGTATTTTAGTAAATGCAATATGCATAATTTTGCAAAATTTGAAAGTATTGCACATAATATTTCGTTGCAGAATTTTTAATTTTTGGGGGCACAAAATTTCCCCAGGAGCAAACAGAAAAGATAGGAAAGAGAAAGCAATTAATCAAGTGGCATTTGCAGACCATACATTTTATCTAAGGCTTATAGACTGAAATGTGATTAAGCACAGTGGATTTTCTTTAGACATCAAAAAATATGTGAAGGAATGACAAGTGGAGCAGAGGAGAATAGTTCTTAAAGCCAATAATGGTTTGGCTGTGCCGAATGTTTAGCTCTCTGCTCTGTATACCACCAGTTGTTCTGTTAAATCTGTGCAAACCTGTGTCCCTACTGCTTTCTAAACATCTGAAACCCATTATCTGTAAGGCTGCTAAAATACAAAGGTAAACATTTTAGAGCCACATTTATTAAAAAAATAATTACTGTGTTACACACAAAATACATGTACATGGGCCCAGAGTGATCAATGTAAGCACAGAACATTCATTGCTGCCAGTGGGTGATTTGCCATTTGCTTTTTTCACAAAAGCTGTGTACTGCCAGCCCAGGAAAATGAAATCCTCTTTACTCGCAGAGCACTGTACAGCATTGGTAACAGCAGTGCAGACTTTCCCAAACCTGTCTCTCCCCTGACACAGGAGACGAGTAATTGAGATGAATGCTTTTTGTTTAAAATCATAGAATCATAGGGCTGGAAGAGACCTCAGGAGGTCATCGAGTCCAGCCCCCCTGGCCAAAGTAGGACCAACCCCAACTAAATCATCCCAGCCAAGGCTTTGTCAAACCGAGATTTAAAACCCTCTAGGGATGGAGATTCCACCATCTCCCTTGGTAACCCATTCCAGTGCTTCACCACCCTCCTAGTGAAATAGTTTTTCCTAATGTACAACCTAGACCTCCCCCACTGTAACTTGAGACCATTGTTCCTTGGTCTGCCATCCGTCACTACAGAGAACAGCCTCTCTCCATCCTCTTTGGAACCTCCCTTCAGGAAGTTGAAGGCTGCTATCAAATCCATTCACTTTCTTGGCTACAAGGACACTCTTGACTCATACCCAGCTTCTCATCCACTGTAATCCCCAGGTCCTTTTCTGCCGAACTGCTACTTAGCCATTCGCTCCCCAGACTGTAACAATGCTAGGGATTCTTCTGTCCCAAGTGCAGGACTCTACACTTGTCCCTGTTGAATCTCATCAGATTTCTTTTGGCCCAATCCTCTAATCTGTCCAGATCACTCCGGAACCTATGTATCTACCTCTCCCCCATCTTAGTATTATCCACAAATTTGCTGAGGGTGCAATCCCTCCCCTCATCCAGGTCATTAATAAAGATGTTGAACAGAACCAGCCCTAGAACCGATCCTTGGGGCACTCCGCTAGAAACCGACCGCAAACCTGACATCGAGCCGTTGATCACTACCCGTTGGGCCCAACAATCTAGCCAGCTTTAAAGTCCATTTATCCAATCCATACTTCCTTAACTTGCTAGCAAGAATATTGTGGGAGACCGTATCAAAAGCTTTGCTAAAGTCAAGGTATATCACATCCACCAACATTCCCATATCCACAAGAGCCAGTTACCTCATCATAGAAGCTAATCAGATTGGTCAGGCTTGCAGCCCCTCACCTAGATTTAGTGGCCTCACTGTTTTATTCCACTGTACTTTTAAATTCATATTTCCCATTTGTTAATTTCAAAATCGTGTGGAAATATTATAAATACTCCTCCCCTGGTAGTCATTTTGTGTCTTCCTTATTTTAACAATCTGTTAAGCAGACAAATTCACCATAGGTGGAAAGCAGGTGCTGTTTGATTGATGTTAAGCTGCTGTTACTCCACTATGCCATTAGCAAATTTAAACATTCAGGAGTCGATTGCAGCTTTAGCGTGTCCTGAAGTAAAGGCAGCATGTGACCATGCTGCCCTAAGAGAAGAGCACACAAAGGAGCACACTGTTCCTTCCTGTTCCCCATTCACTCAAAGATAGGAATAAGTTACTTTATCACATTAAATGGAGTGATTGATTCCCCAGAGCTAGCTACTCTGGCCAGCTTCCAGGGGTGTGAAGCCATGGCTCCTCGCACTGCCATCCTCTGCCCACACTCTTCCCATCCATTTGCTCTGGCCAGTCGGAGGCAAAGTAGGGGGCACATAGAGAAACTAAGGCTTCTTCCACTCCTTGCCCCTCCCTTCCTATTTGCTTACAGTGGCAGTACCAGGTGCATGGTTCCTCATGCCATGGTAGGAGTCACATTCTGAGCAGGGATGGGGATAATGGGTGCTTACTCCTTAACCTTTACTTCCCAATTAAGGGCTGTGACAATTTAGTCCTCAAAGAAAACTAGGTCTCTGGTAGGGCAAGGTGCTGCATGCCTCCTGAGATGTGGTGAGCACACTCAACTTTTACTGACTTCAGGGGGAATAGAAGCCCCCAACACTACCCAGGAGTTGAGAAGCAGATCAGGCCTTTGCCACGCAGAAAATGACAGAGATTCACTTGAGTATGCATTCACACTTGCGCTATTACAGTTCTGTAATACAGTTCTGTATCGCAAAAGATTATTTTCTTTAACATTTGCCTGACACAGTTAAGGGTTCACATTGAGGGTTCCTTTCCCACCAGCCCTAATTCATATGCTGCAGGTCACAATCTGAAAAGCATTCATATGCCTTTGCATAAATATTGATAGTACTTTTGTCTTGCAGAACAAACTGAAAACATTTCTTAACTTGTGTGATGTTTATATATTTCAAATAGAGGCTGGATGACAAATCCATACTTTGCCGTGCACATAACTGTTTTCTAAAAGGAAATATTTTCTTTTTTTTTTCCTATTTAACTTTGTAGCCTGAAACCAAACATGCACATTCTATCTTCTTACAGTTCTTCACATTTAAATGGAATGTAGACTGGGCAAGTTTGGTCCATCAACTATATCTTTAAAATTCCCAGTAAAAGAAAGATTAAAATCTGAGATCTAATTGCTAGTCTGATGAAAATTAGCAATCTTTGCAATAACATAACACCGCGTGCAATTAATCATATAGAAGGAGTTTGCATCTGTCAGCATGTATTTTCATATATAGTATGGTTCAGAATCTCCAAATTAGATGCTGTATTTTATCAGTGACTTCTGGAAATTAATTGAAATATATATATGTAGTGCTTAGGTGACTGGCTCCCTAAACAAATTAAATTCAAAGTCCCTTAAATATCATCTAGACTTTTCCTCTTTTTTTTTTTCTTCTTTTTCATGGGATAATTTCTCTGTTTCCAGTCTTCACATGCAAAATTAACATGGTAATCACATTTCTGATTCTGGTGAACAGAAGACCCCAGAGGACATCAGGCTGCAGCTCAAAGATCATATAATGTCTTACACTAATAGCTGCCAGACTGCTATTTTTTAATTCTAGCAAAATTTCACTGCAACTGGCCCATTTTGAGGTAGCACTGAAAATGAATGAATTGACTCTCATAACCTACAGAGATCTGATATTGGATTTTCTCTGTGTCATGGAGAAACTTTTGTACTGCCTCAGCTGTGCCACACTGGGGGCTTGATAAAGGATTTCAATTTCAAACATCAGCTACATATATCCAACATGAGCAAATATGAATTTTCATGAATATTATTTGTGAAGGTGTCATAGAAGATGTACTGTCTAGGGAGAGCATCAGAACATTGTCAGTAGAGATTTCTCCCATTAGAATCAGAGACCATGTTAAGGTACTTTCAGGGGAAAATGTAGGACACACTTTTTTGGTTTGGCATTAGTTTGTTTGTTTGTTTGTGTTTGTTTCATTGTGGCAAGTACTGTGTTGGTTTTTCATTTGTATTTTACAATACAGCAATTGGATGCCAGGATAAAAGACCATGTGCACATTAATTAAAAATAAATAAAAAGCAATCAAAGTGTGGCCTAGGTTTAATGAGCTCAGAAGTAACACGTTCTTCTGAATCAGAAGTTAGGTATAACACGCCTTTGCAGATTCATGATTACCATCCCACTCTCCTAAAGTATAACATCGGGTGATTAAGTGAAGAAAAGATTATAAGGTTTTTGAGCAGTGAGTCAAATATAAAGATAAGAAAAATCTAGGGTATCAATTTTAAACATATAAAGAGGAATGCTGGAGGGAGGCACTGAAGCAAAATCTGCGCAATAAGAGATCGTGTCTAGGTATTTCAGTGCAAGCCCTGCTTTGCTGGATGATTTGCAAAGCTATAGGAAACTGCTAAATGTCTTCTGCAGTTCATTCTTCTGGGGTATCCATAAAAGGCTAGACATGCACGTTAGCCATCCTAGGACTCACGTTGCAGATTGCCAGATTTATGATTGTATTTTTAAAAAAAGTCATCAAAGCCTTTTGACATTGGAGATTACCTAGTGTGAGTGGCTAGATAAAGATGAGCACTTGAATGAAATTTACTGATAACCTTGAGAGACAACTAGATAAACCTTGAGTAGTATAGAAAGCTAGTAAAGAAGAGGAACACAATAACAACATTGTGGTGATACAGAGAAAAGTTGAAACTAAACCAGAGCCCCAAACCAAATTCCTCTGAACTTTAGTGGGGAGATTTCAAACTTGGACCAGCTGTGAGTTTCACAGCTGGTCCCGAACTCTGAAATAAACCAAACCAAAACTCTGAGTCTGACTCCCCTGCAAAGTGTTGATCTAAATCCAGATCCAAACTTTGCAGTTTGAGCTCACCTCGTGACAAGATGAAGAAATTCTTGGATCCAAAGCTGCTTAGATTCCAAGAGCAGACGGTACCACTGTAATCATGTAGTCTGACCTCATGTATAACAAAGGTCATAGAACTACCTCAGAATAGAGGGTTTGGGGTTTTTTTTTTAGAAAAATAGTCAGTGATGGAGAACCCACCACAACACTTGGTAAACTGTTTCAATGGTTAATTATTCTCACTATTAAATCTACATTTTATTTTCAGGCTGAACATGCTTTGACTTCCAGCCATGTTCACTGAGAACTGTATACTCTGGAAGAGTAATGATGTTTTTGCCTCTTCATAATTTCTCTCCCCATTTGGAAAGGTAAAACAAGCTTAAAATGACATTTCTGGCATGTTCAAGAATCAAGTTAAGATTTTCCATGTTATCACAGTGTAACCCACACACCTAGTGTGGTTACTGAGTACTGCAAGTGGCACCTAGACCACTGCAACAGTTAAGATCAGGAAACCTCTACAGCATGGGCTGGGAGCCAGCTGGCTTTTAGCTCAGAGGGTAGAGGCTCCTAGAGTGAGGTCCCAGGTTCAAATCTGCCTTGGTGGTGGTTACAACAGCACAAGAAAAGTTCCAGATGTGTGCACTACCAAGAGGAATAAAGACTATCTGAGGTGCAAAGCAATGTCTGATGCTGCATAGTTCTTAATACTCTGCATGGCACTTTCAATGTATGTATCATTCACCTGTGATTCTTCCTTAAAAAGAAAAAAAACCTGCTAAAATAGCTTACTGTACTTACTGAATGTAAGTCATTTGCAAAATTCCTCAACTTCTCATTAAATACAGGATATGGTGTAGTGGTTACAATTACCCAGGCTACGTCTGGACTTCATGCTTCTTTTGGAAGAAGCTTTTCTGGAAGAGAGCTTCCGAAAAAACTTCTTCCAAAAGAGAGTGTCCACACTATCAAAGCGCTTGGAAAAAGCGATCTGCCATGCACACTGAATGGACGCTATCTCGCAATTAAGCTGTGATTACAGTGGACGAAGGGGCCACCAGGGCACCTTTGCTTTTTCCTCTTTCCTCTTCTTTCGAAAGAACTCCCTCTTCCCCATCCACACACGCCTTTTCCCGAAAGAGCTCTTTTGGAAAAAGGCTTCTTCCTCCTGGAAAGAGGTTTACCAATGTCAGAAAAACCTGTTCTTTCAATTTTTTTTTTTTTTTTTTGAAAGAACACGATTGCAGTATGGACATAAGTGAAGTTTTTCTGGAAAAACAGTTGTTTTTCTGAAAAAACTCCTATAGTAGACATAGCCCCAGACTTCCTGAAACCACAAGGTTTGAATCTCAGCAATGTTGACCCAGTACTTTATCCAGAGAAAGATAAATTGAGATCTGTGTACTTTAGTTTGTGCAAGTCTAGCAGATAAGATCTTTAAAATAAAGAGCCTGTCTAGAACTGGGGAAATGCCACTTTAAAAAATATTTGAAGTAATAAAAAAAGTTACAAACTCACTGTGATGTTTTACATTCATTTTTTCATTTCATTTTTTCATGAATGTTCATATATGTGAATATTTGTATAATTTATCTAACTGGAATTTCCCCAATAGTATTTTAAACACAGTAACAATTGCTAAAACAAACACTCTCTAAGATTTCCCTACTACTTTTTATGAAAGGATTATCATCTAGTCAAAGAACATGACCAAAGTACACTAGAAACACTTAGAGGAAATGTAAATACTTCAAATGCAGACTATATACTAAATGGTACTTGCCTTTGAACAATTTTGAATAACACACTAGGAAAAATCAGTCTGTTTACAAACAGAAATTTTTCAAAATACTTGCAGCAAATAGTTCCGCACTGTTCTATTTCTGAGATGTTTAAATGTGTATTAAAATATGTCATAGTATTTTTCGAAAGTGTAATGTTTTATAGAGACATGAATAACCAGTTTTTCAGTTCAGTGTTCAAACTGAAAAATCAGGAGGAAAAAATAATTTTGGAGTTGACCTAAAATTACAATGTTTTGAGTTTTTCAGCATTCTAAAAAGGTTTTTTTTAAAAGCCCATAGAAAAACTGGAGTAAAACTCGAAATGAAACTCATTTTGAATTGAACAGTCAAAAGCTTTCTTTTGATAATGTCCAAATGAAATATTTAGACTTTTCAGAGTTGTTCTGTTCTAACAACATTGGACAAATTCTACACAAGTTTGACAAATGCTTCAGTCAACCCAAATCTCTAATTTTTCCTCGGAAATGTTTTGTCGAACAAATACTGTGGTTCATCACGGTCTTTTACAGAAATTCACTCCCCATTTACCATTTTTATACTGTGAGGTAGCTGATTGTTATGGTCTAACTCCACTTAAGTGTTATGTTCTGTTTAGGTTCTTAATCCATAACCATCACCACTATCTACCTGAGTTCAATCCAGTGATACACTGAGCAATATGTGCAGTTTATTTCCAATATTAAGTGACAGTTTTATGTTTCTTCAGTGTCTTGAAATAAATACACTTTCTAGCACAAGTGATTAAGCTGAATGAAGCTCACATGATGCTTAATGGTCACATTCTTTGGCACTTCCATGGTGTTTTCTCTCACTGTCTTTTATGAATCTCTGAGTGCCGCCCTCTAGCAGCTTCTATTGTATTACAGCTACTATATTTCATTGATTTGATAAAGTACAGTCTACAAATACATCACAAGCCTGGCAAACAAAAATTCTTGAGAGAGAAAATCATTCTTGAGAGAAACAATCCATTTCACACATAAAAAATGGGAAGTGATTGTCTAGGAAAGAGTACTACAGTAAGGGATCTAGGGGTCATAGTGGACCACAAGCTAAATATGTGTCAACAGTGTGACACTGTTGCAAAAAAAGCAAATAGTATTCTGGGATGCATTAACAGGATTGTTGTGAGCAAGACATGAGAAGTCATTCTTCTGCTCTACTCTGCACCGATTAGGCCTCAGTTGGACTGGGCACCACATTTCAAGAGAGATGTAGAGAAATTGGAGAAGGTCCAGAGAAGAGCAACAAAAATGATTAAAAGTCTAGAGAACATGACCTATGAGGCAAGGCTGAAGAAACTGGGCTTGTTTAGTTTGGAAAAGAGAAGACTGAGAGGGGACATGATAGTGGTTTTCAGGTATCTAAAAGGGTGTCACAGGGAGGAGTGGGGGGAAATTGTTGTCCTTGGCCTCTGATGGTAGAACAAGAAGCAATGGGCTTAAACTGCAGCAAGGGAGGTTTAGGTTAGACATTTAGAAAAACTTCCTAACTGTCAGGGTGGTTAACACTGGAATAAGTTGCCATGTCTCCTAGGCAGTCTTTTCTTTTCCAGACTAAACAAACCCAATTCTTCCAATCTTCCCTTGTAGGCCATGTTTTCTAGGCGTTTAATCATTTTTGTTGCTTTTCTCTGGAGTTCTTTCAATTTGTCCACATCTTTCTTGAAATGTGACGCTCAGAACTGGACACAATGTTCCAGTTGAGGCCTAACCAGCATGGAGTAGAGCAGAAGAATTATTTCTTGTATCTTGCTTACAGCATTCCTGCTAATGCAAAAAAGCTAACATCATTTTGGGATGTAACAGTATTAGACTATGGACTCATATTTAACTTGTGGTCCACTATGACCCCCAGATCCCTTTCTACAGTACTCCTTCCTAAGTAATTATTTCCCATTTTGTTTGCACACAACTGATTGTTCCTTCCTAAGTGAAGTACTTTGCATTTCTCCTTATTTAATTTCACCCTATTTGCTTCAGACTATTTCTTTAGTCTATCCAGATCATTTTGAATTATAATCCTCTGCTCCAAAGCTCTTGCTCTTGGTGTCATCTGCAAACTTTGTAAGTGTGCTCTCTATGTCATTATCTCAATAATTGATGAGGATATTAAACAGAATTCTGGACCCAGAATTAATCCCTGAGGAACCCTGCTCATTATGCATGACCATCTCATTAGCAAACTAGGGAAATACAACCTAGATGGGGCTACTATAGGATTGGTGCATAACTGGTTGGATAACCATTCATAACTACTCTCTTGGGAATGGTTATCCAAGCAGTTGTTACGAATGCTTATTTAACTGACCTGGCCCCCAATTGAAAAGGAGGGGAAAAAACCCTCACAGATATGGCTCTTAGCTGAGAAGCGGGGAAAAATACACCTCACCCACCTCAAGCTCCAGCCTCAGGGGAAGTAAGGGGGAATCACCAAGGCTCAGAGCTTGCCCCCTGGGTGGATTAACTCTTCCTGGGGACCAGGCCTTATAGATTTTGTGGGCTCCCCTAGGCTCTGGGGTTCAGTGTGCAGGAGTGGGCTGCCAGGGAGTGGTCTGGGGTTGAAGGTGCAGGAGTAGACTGGGGTGCAGAGTCTGGGCAGGAGAGTAGGAGCAAGAGCAGTGTGGGATGCAGGTTCTGGATAGGAGGAAGGTTGCAAGAGCAGCATGGGGTGTAGGGACTGGGAGGGAATGCAGAAGCAGGATGGAGACAGGGGGTCTGGGTGGGAGCGGGAGGGCAGGAGGAGGCAGGGGATGTGGTTGCCTACCTAGCATAGTTCCAGAGAAGGGGGGCACAAAGGCACGCACCATTATGGGGGGATGGAGCAACCCCCAAGCTGAGCAGGCCAAATCAAGGCAAGCCACAGGCTATATCTGACTCATGGGCCATAGATTTTCCCACCCCTGCTCTAGATAGTTTGAGCTTGTTTTGTACATTGGCCTTTCTAATTTTGCCCCTACATACTTGTGTTGTTTGTTTATATCCATCCTCTGTAATTTGATCAAGTTTCCACTTTTTGTAGGATTTTTTTTTTAATTTTTAGATCATGAAAGATCTCCTGGTTAAGCCAGGATGGTCTCTTGCCATACTTCCTATCTTTCCTATGCAGCAGAATAATTTGCTCTTGTGTCCTTAATGATGTCTCTTTGAGAAACTGCCACCTGTTGTCAGTTGTTTTTCCTCTTAGTCTTGCTTCCCATGGGACCTTACCTACCAACTCCCTGAGTTTGCTAAAGTCTGCCTTCTTGAAATCCATTGTCTTTATTTTGCTATTCTCCCTCCTACCATTCCATAAAATCATGAAGTCTATCATTTCATGAGCACTTTCATCCAGGCTGCCTTCTACTTTCAAATTCTGAACTAGTTCCTTCCTTTTTGTCAAAATTAAATCTAGAACAGCTTCCCCCCAGTAGCTTTCTCTACCTCTGAAATAAAAAATTGTCTCCAACACATTCCAGGAACTTGTTGGATAATCCTTACCCTGTTGTGTTACTTGCCACAACGGATGTCTGGGTAGTTGAAGTCCCCCATCACACCAAGTCCTGTGCTGTGGATGATTATATTGTTTATAAAAAGCTTTATCCATCTCTTCTTCCTGGTTAGGTGGTCTGAAGTAGACCCCTCCTATGACATCATCCTTAGGGGTTTTTATTTACCCCTTTTATCCTTACCCAGAGACTCTCAACAAGTCTGTGTCCTATGTCCATCTCAACCTCAGTCCAAGTACATACATTTTTAATATATAAGGCAATGCCTCCTCCCTTTTTTCTCTGCCTATCCTTCCTGAGCAAGTTGTACCCTTCTAATCCAATATTCCAATCATGCATATTATCCCACCAAGTCTCTGTAATGCCAACTAGGTCAATTGTGTTTATTTACTAGTATTATGAGTTCTTCCTGCTTATTCCCTTAGTTGTCATACTTCTCACATTAGTATACAGACATTTAAGATTTCCCTTCCCCCCAGCTCTGTCTTGTCTCTCTCTTATTCCTACCATTACAGCCAATGCTTCCCTCCTCCAATTACTGAGCCTTCTGTTGGGTCTCCATGTTTTTGACTTATCTGTGGGCTTTGGTCACTTGCCCCAGATGAACCATTAAAGTCCTCCTTGCTAGGTTAGCCAGTCTGTATCCTCCCACGCCAGCCTGGTTTTCTGTGAGTGGGAAATTCAGGGAACAGTCTCTGCAAAACCATACCAGGATTTGGGTAGAGACATCCACGATCTGGTTGCCTGTCTGGATACAGGTGCAGGTGGAGGGGACAGGAGCAGCGTTGGCACATTAGGATTCACTTACAAATTCCCCTGTTTGCTTCGCCTCTGGCTTCTCTCTTCAGGTTTCTGCTGCACATTTGTATTACACTCTGGCTCCCATTGTGCAGCCATCTGCTCACGCCATGTAAGTCAAGATCAGGCACTAAGCTATGACACTGCAATCTTTATTTTAAGTACATCTCCCCTATTGTAGCTTTCATCTCATAGTGGAACCTACTTCTTTGCATTCCAACTAATCTCTCGCTGTATTGGTCTGTTTAAACTTCACAGGGCAAAGTGCTCCTCAACACTTTGCCCAGTCTGGCAAGTTCCTTATGGTAAGTTCCTGTGAATTGAGGGTGCCCTCAACCACCTTGAAACCAATCACATTTTGTAGGAACATGCAAACACTCACTAACTGGATAGTGCTAATATTTGTGCACGAAAACATGTAGGTTTGCAAAATTAAGATCTCAGTGGACAAACCATCAATAGAGCTGAAATACTGGTATGTATCTTCCATGTGGCTATGAAGAACTCTCTGAGAGTTGTGCATAATTCAAGAGAGTTCAGAAACAGCATAGACACCTGCAATGCTTTACTTCCCTATGGTGTAAGTAACAATCATGTGAGCCAGCTATCAATGTGATATATTTGGCATCTTACATATTGCCAACATGTTTCTTTCTAAAAGCGAGTCTTGCAATTTCATGCCAAATTTTAATATATCCCTCTACTACACAAGAGAAATACTGATTAAACCCATCTGTATTTGACAAGATGCCACTCTGCATATATAATTTGGCTCTTGGAAAACTTATGACTTATGTAATTTATAATGAAAGAGATTAAAATTGTTTTAATTTAAAAAAAAAAAAGGCAGAAAACAGGAACCAAATGCTCAGTTTTCAGATTTTTCATTCAGATTTGGTTTTTGAGTGTGTTTTTTTTAAATCAAGCTCTGGATGTTTTGTTTTTTCCCAACTGAATGTTTCTTATTCTTATTGCCTAGCACTCCCCTGCATTGTATCTGTACTGGGAGTCTGTTCTCTTTGTTTTACATAATACAGTGAGAATGGTATTGATGCCGGAGCTACAGTGCTGAATGTGTTAGAATTGGTCTGCAATGATGGCTGGGCTGCGTGGGAAGGCACAGAAAACCCCCCTCTGTCTGGTCACAGTGCATCTGCTCACAGAGTAGCCATAATTAGGCATCAGGTGTTGGGCTTAGAGCCAGCTAGTGCTGCTCGCCCCAGAGATGGAATGTCTGGGCTGGGAGGCTCCCTGTGCTCCAGCAGCACTGCTCTTTAGGGACCATTGGCGACACCTGTTTATTTCTGCGGTTCAGTGCTCCCCACTCCTATGTGTGGCTGTAGTCTCTGCAGCTTGGGAGTCTCTCTTCTCCAGCTCAGCCCCCACAGAGGTATAATTGTGTGGTAAGCCTTCAGAGAATACTGTAAAGCTATTGCATAAAGTGTAATTGAAGTCTTTTGACAGGATGCTGCCTGATTGTTCTGTTGCTGAAGGTTGCCTTCATTTGCTCCTATTATTGAGTCAGTTACTCATGTTTTTCTTGTTTTAAAGTACTTTTAAAAAAAAAGCTGCTTTGCTCTGTGGAAACATTAGGTGTCTGTTCACCATCCTACTTTTTAGGGCATGGTATTGTAAGGAGCTGAGCACCCTCCCTGCACACTGATGTCGCCCAGCTTTGTTGCAGGTGGTGCTGTGCATTTCCAAGTGTCAACCCTCTGTGTATTTTATGTGGTCTAAGAATGCATATGAAACCAGATTAGGCAAGTAATAATCACCCACAAAAAACACGCAGAGGCTGAATCCTGGAAAACTAGCTGTTGTGAGTAATCCAAGTTCATGTAGGCAAAATGCAGAGTGGCAGGACTTGAGGGGTTTTTTGTTGTTGTTGTTGTTGTTTTTGGTGTCTTTCAAAGGGTATTAGGCTTGAATTTTGTTTCTTTTTTGCCCCAGTCATCCAATCTGTTATGCAGTCTTGCATCCTCCTCTTCCACATCCTGTAAAATAACGTGCCCTCGGTAAGAACATGAAGGTAAATATGTATTCATGTGGCACAAGGACTTCTAGATACATTCTTACATAGTATTTTTCACCCGGAGATTTCTGTGGTTTACAAAGGAAGTCAGCATCATTCTCCCAATTTTTTTTTACAAATGTAGAAACTGAAGCTGAAGGCAGTGAAAGTGGCTTGGTAGGTGACTTTAAGCAAGCCAAACGCAGTGTCGGGAGTAGATCCCAGCTCTCTCCAGTCCCAATCCAGTGATCTATCTATGAAGGCCACATTGCCTCCCTTTTAACTCACACATTTCCCCATACGGGCTGTGTCTACATTGGCACCCCTTTCCGTAAAAGGGATGCTAATGAGACTGATTTAAATATCCCCGCGGCATTTCATGAACATAACTGCCGCTTTTTTCCGGCTCGGGGTTTTGCCGGAGAAAAGTGCCAGTCTAGACGCGATCTTGCGGAAAATAAACCCTTTTCCGGAAGATCCCTTATTCCTACTTGAAAGTAGGAATCCCTTATTGAAAGTAGGAATAAGGGATCTTCCGGAAAAGGGTTTATTTTCCGCAAGATCGCGTCTAGACTGGCGCTTTTCTCCAGCAAAACCCCGAGCCGGAAAAAGCGGCAGTATGTTCATAGAAATGCCGCTGGGGATATTTAAATCCCCCGCGGATTTGCAATTCCGAAGTGTCTCATTAGCATCCCTTTTACGGAAAGGGGTGCCAATGTAGACACAGCCACCATGTTTTCCATGAGCTTAGAGAAATTTGGGTTGCTTTGCCAAAATGCAGACTTGGCAATTCTCTATTATGTTAATCATAAAAGAAATAAACAGTGAAATGTCAGAAAGGAAATAGTTACTTGATAGGTTTATACGTTTAAATGTCAGTGTTGGACAAAGAATGACTGAATTTATCATAAGGTAATATATTTACCACAGACTGTTTGTTTTAAAAATCAAAGTAACAGCTTGAAATTATCTACTTTGTGCTAAGACACTTATGTGAGTTCCATAGTATTCTGGTTAGGTCATTTTGATGTTTTTAAAATGGAATTATTGTAGATCTTTTAGTTCAAGATTTCATCAGTATGTCAATTAAGCTTTCTTGTCAGTTAATGTTTATACAAACGTGAAGTTTTTGCAACTGTCAGTACCATTCAATCAGAGTAATTCTAAAATTATGATGTTTAGGAATTTATATAATTGTTTAAATTGTGATTCAAAATGCTTTCCCAGGAAAAAAATCTATAATCTCTAGCCAAATCTTTTTCTCACACATACAAATGACTTCATGTGATGTATGCAGTTAAATACTTCCAAAATGACTTCTACTTTTTTTTAAATTTCCTGCTGATACTGTCTGATAATTTTAACTCTCATTTTAATATAAATTGCACAGTTATTTCCAGCAATGTTAACTCAGCAGTAAATTTTCTTATCATAAAATCCATTAACAATAATTCCAGAAACTTTCTGTTCCTGGATAGCAGTAATGTGGCTTATCATTACCTTTGGTCAAGGTACATGGTTGTCAGGCATGTAATAGCATTTTTAATAAGCAGTTGCTTTTGCTGCATGTAAACAAGGTTTCTGTATTAAAATGAATTAATCACTAAAATATTACTATCTTCAGCCTCAGCGTTCCTAGCAACCCTTTAACTTTAAAACTGAAGCTGAAACTTATTTCCAAAGCACGTGTACACATTAAAGTAATTTTATTATAGTCCTTTAATTTAGGAATACAGTTTCAAAGGATTATGTTTTGGCTTGGCTACAAGTCTTCTGCATGGGTCAAAATGTAGCTGTGTGCTGCCTCAAGCAGATCAGGAAATGGACAGTGTTTCAGAGAGTTTTCCCACTGCAATGGGGGAGACACCTTGCACTAGTCCCATATCTGACATAGTGTCTGTCCCCTGGATTGGTGGTGGCAGGTCAGTGGAGGAGTCTTAACTCCACCCATTCCCTGCACATTTATATAGGAGGGGAGGTAGGAGCTCTGTGAAGGCTGCCCTGAATGAGGATTGCTTTTGAGTCCTCTTCCTAGCCTCCGCAGCAGTAGAAGACAGATCATGAACTGGCCCTAAGAATTTAAATTAGAATAACCCAGTCACTGCTTGGATTAAAAAAAAAATCTACAAAAACTGTCTCTTTTACTTTGCAAGTGAAGAGCACAGATTCCAGCTCAGGTTAGCCATTTGCAATATTGGTTTTACCTACCTGTGATATTTAGGTAGAAGATAGCTGAAGGTGAAACTTCAGCTAACAGCTGCCTGTCTGTCTTTACTTTCTTCTTGGTGATGCAACAGACTCCTTCCTTTTTTAGTCTTAAAAGACAGAAATATATTAATAATTCTGGCCATGGAATCTATGAATGCAAAGCAGTGGGTTGTGCCCACAAAAGCTCATGATACCATCTACTTTTTTTGTTAGTCTCTAAGGTGCTGCCAGACTACCCCTCTGAAACTTTTGCTCAATTGTGGTAATTTTTGGTATTTTCTAGTGTTCAGCTTCTCCAGTCAGGCCAGTAGTTGTTATATTAGCACACATGATATATCATTTGCTTAGCTATATTTAATAAATTATTTAATAATAACATCTAAGCAAATCAATTTCCATGCATAAAACTACATATTTATCCTAAACTTGGGTGCTCAAAGGTACATACACATACAATTTGAACATAGACATTTAGAGCCTACTTTGAACATTCAAATGTATAGTCTGTTGCTACATTTTCACAGTGAGTGTCCCCAGAGGAAAGAGCTTGGTAGTCAGAAGAAGAGTGCTGATGCTGTAGTTCAAAAAATATTGCCATCAGCTCTGAAACAGCTGTTACTATCTTGAATCAACCTAAAATACCATGCCAACCTCTTGCATTGTGTTTTGTTGCTATTTTTTATTCTATAGATATATAAAGACTAGGGTTTTCAAACATGGGTGCCTCAAACTGATTGCATCTTTATTTTTAGACACTGAGATTTGAAAGCTTTAAATTTGTAAATAAATTTGTAAATATGAGTTAGATGTGTATAGGGATTTTTTAATTTTTATGCATCAAGTATTGCTAGCATATCCCATATATTAGGCAGTGTTGATTCCCCAGAATAGTATTAATTTACGCACACATACTGACTTATATTGATGAAAAATAAAGCTTAGTTAATAAAGTAATTAATGGTTGTTGCTCAGATAACATGGGCATAGGGAAGTGATCATTCTTCTTTTTTCATCTTTTTGTGAAAGTAAAATCAGAATTTGTATCTAAGCTGAATATTATAAAATGGCATTGTCATTTTAATGAAGAGACAAATTCCGAACATGTGCTCTATGAAGTCAGTGAGCAAGCTTAAGCATTTTGGTAAGGGATTTGAAAGGAGACAGTGAAATTGCATGGAATCTTGGACTTAGGTGCAGCATAGACAAAGATGTGCAACCAGTTGTGAAAGGACACTACGCGAGCATTGAGGTGCATGTTGACAATGCAAAGGTTGTAAGGGTGTCATAAGGAGGAGGGAGAAAACTTGTTCATCTTGGCCTCTGAGGATAGAACAAGAAGCAATGGGCTTAAACTGCAGCAAGGGAGGTTTAGGTTGGACATTAGGAAAAAGTTCCTAACTGTCAGGGTAGTCAAACACTGGAATAAATTGCCTAGGGAGAATAAATTGCCTCTGGAGATATTTAAGAGTAGGTTAGATAAATGTCTATCAGGGATGGTCTAGACAGTATTTGGTCCTGCCATGAGGGCAGGGGACTGGACTCGATGACCTCTCGAGGTCCCTTCCAGTCCTAGTATTCTATGATTCTATCTATTTTTTAATATTGATATAATTTGAAATTATCTGAGATTGTGAGTTTTTGAAAAGGTTACAGATTTTTGTTTTCTGGTACAATAACAATAAAAGTGTGACCCAGTCTCTCTTCCAATTTATATATTTACCCAGAAGACTACAATGGGCCCAAAGCAGCTATTCAAGTCTTTTTATAAATATTATGCAATTTATACACACCAATATAATGTGCTAGTCATTATACAAGTTGCAAGCATGCCTGAAAATATGTTTGATGGCTGCAATAAAATTGCTCTTGAAGCTTACAATAAATGTCTCTTTAAAGGTGATTTTCACAATAAAATGGAAGTGCTGAAATATTCCAAGGCAAGTCATTCTCATGGAGTTTTGGCTGAAACTGTGAGGTTTCCAACCAAATTCTTCTGATTCAAGGACCTTAACTACACTACACTAAGAAATTTTGTTTTAAAATTCTCCTTCAGTTTCAGCTTCACTAGTGCAGTGGTTTTCAAACTAGGAGTTGCGACCCAGTACCAGGTTGCATAATGCCAGACACTGGGTCTCATTGCTCAAGGTAACTTGTAACTATAAGGGATGCTCAGGCAGGCCTCCTGCCTGTCCTGGTGCTGCGAACCATGCTGCATCCTGGAAGCGGCCAGCAGCAGGTCTGGCTCCTAGGCAGGGGAGCCATTGGGCTCTGTGCTCTGCTCCCACCCCAAGCACTGACTCCACACTCCCATTAGCCAATTTCCAGCCAATAGAAGCTGGGGCCGGGGGAGTCTGTGCCTATGGGTGAGAGCAGTGTGCAGAGCTACTACAGATTGACCCTCCCTGGTCTGGCACCTTCAGGACCGGAGTGGTCCCGAACAAGGGAATCTGCCGGACCAGGGGAGGTCAGGCACCCGGCCTCTCCCTAGGCTCCCTCCTGGATGCTGCCCCAGGAGAACCCGGAGGCCTGACCGTCTCCGGCTCACCAACCTGAGTCTGCTGCCTCCAGCCTGCTTCCAGGGTTCCGGGCAGCAGCTGCTGCTTCCAGGGTTCCCCATGGGGGAGAGGACAGGGGAGCCCTGGAAGCAGCTGCTGCCATGCGGGGCTGGGGTTGGGGAACCCTCGGAGCAGCAGCCGCTGAAGGAGACTAGAGTTGGGGAACCCTGGAAGCAGCTGAGTGGCAGCTGTTCCCAGGACTCTCTACCCCCATGTTATTGCCCCTCCATCCCAGCCGTTCCCAAACTGTGCGGCTGGCACTCTGCTCTAGCAACATCGGTGATCCTGCCAGACCACAGATGTTGTTGGATTAGGGAGTCCCGGATGAGAGAGGTTCAACATGTATTGTGTGCCTTTTCCTAAGTGCCAGACCTGCTTCTGGGGCATACCATGGTCCTCAGTGCCAGGAGAGGCAGGAAGGTTGCCTTAACACCCCTACTGCACCGCTGGAGGTAAGCCCAACCATGAACACCAACTCCCTGCCCCAGCCCTGAACCCCCTTCCCCCAATCCAGAGCCCCTCCTGCACCTCAAGCCCCTCATTTCTGACACACACCCCCCCAGCTTGCACTCTAGTCAAAAGATTCTGGTATCACAAGAAGCAGTTTTCTTCAACTGGGTCATGAGAAAAAAAGTTTGAAAGCTACTGCACTAGTGGTAGTGTTGAGAGTGCTAAGCTGAGACAGTGGTTGGATTTTTTTTTTTTTCTGAAATATCCTATGTGCAGACAGCCAAGAAGTTCAGATCATTTGAGTTGAGATGTAGAGAAGAATGAAGACTTTTAGTGCTTCCAACCTTCCAAGTGAACCTGCAAACCTCTAGTGTTTGCCTATGAGCAGTGTAGGTAATGCAAGCCAATACATTGATTCATGTGCACATAAAAAGAAAAGAGAAGTTTTGCACTACTCTAATCTCCTCCCTGGAAGCTTTCAAACCGCCGCAGAGAAGACACTTAATTAAAATAATCTGCCAGCTGTTACTTTTTTTCTTGGTTAAAAATGGCTACATTTAAAACATAACGAAATTCAGTTTCAAGTGTGAGTAAGTGTAGGCCTGCTTAATTCTGGTTGTCAGTGTTTAGTATGTCATATACCAGTGAGTGGGCATTATTTAATTTCTCTTTAGTGGGCCAATATCATCTATCATTTACTTCCAAAGCAGTGATGTGCTGCCAGTATTTGAACAGGGGATTCCCACAAAAATGTTTCCTTAGGCTTTTATTAAACTCCAGGTACTCACAAAGAGGAGGATGAAGAATCGATTAATTTATTTTCCCATTTAAACAAAAATCCTTTCTCCTAACCATCAGCCAAAGGTGGAGACCATGACACAGTGCAAACAAACATTTTAAATATATGTACTAGAAATGTTTATTCTGCAGTTCTGAAAACTTGTGATGAAAAAATTAAACAGTATAAGGAAAGTTCCGTTTGTGAAATTAGAATGTCCCAGGCCATTAAAAACATTTTGTCTATATGTTATAATGCATGTGCATACACACAACTGAATACACTTTAGGATATTTTGTACAAATAAGTGTTTCCTTTTTTTTTTCCTTTTAAATGCAGACATTTTTAAGAGCTCCAGTGATTATTTAGCAATATCCAGAAAGAGGTCAAACTCCTTACCAGAAGCAGGGAAGCCATCTAAACTCTTGTTTCAGTTTGGAAAAATTTTGGGCAACCAGTTCCCTGGGGACCTCTCAGCACGTTACTGTGCTAAAGGACATCTGACAAATGCCCAGATTGCTTGGTACACATGTATTAAAATCTTCTGGCTCTGGCCAAATAATTAATCAAAAGTGTTACATCTCTCCTGCTCTGAGCCTATGTCACACAATAGTTTAGTGTCTTGAGGGCTCTGATACTTGCGTCTTTTTCTGGTTGTTGGGCTTAGTGTGGAAGTGACTGGCTGGTGTTGAGTGGCTTTTGCGATAGAGGAGGTAAAATCAGATGATCTTGGTTTCTTCTGGCTTGGAACTCTGATTCTATGACAATTTAGCCTCACTTCTAAGCTAATGTATCCATATTTACACCCTTTCACTCCTGCCCTTCCCTCAACTTTGCATATTATCACCTCTCCATTCCCTGTTTTAGAAAGAGCTGCTGTGTCATATAGGGCAATACTTGGCTTCTGTAGAAGGAGAAAAACATGGCAGTGCTGGTATAGTAGTCTCAGCAAAGTAAGGACTCATCCCCGTAGTAAATGGGTCTCTCAACCCATTTGCTGCCTCATTGTTTCCTAACAATTAAAACATGGTTTGATCTTGCAATGCAAATGGATAGGATCAAGACATGGTTTTGGTTGGGACCCCTGAACTGTGTTATAGCCCAAGGCAAAGCTGGGCTGTGTGGGTAGAGTGATAAGGTTAAACTATGTTTCTGCCTTTCCTATGCTGCAAGACCAATCTATTTTTTTTTTCAGTCATCTTAGGAAACAACCATGTTATAACCAGGTCAGTTGATCAGGTTGTTTTTTTACAATGTGGATGGGCCCCAAAAAGTGCAACAAATGAGATTCTGGAGGATACAGAGCTGGGTTACAAAGGGATTTGACAAAACTGCATGGCTGGCATATGAAATTCACCGTTGATAAATGTAAAGTAATGCACATAGGAAAACATAACCCCAACTATACCTACAAACTGTTGGGGGCCTAAATTAGTTGTTACCACAAAGGAAAAAGGTCTTAGAGTCATTATAGTTAGTTCTTTGGAAACATCTGCTCAATGTGCAGCGGCAGTCAAAAAGGCTAACAGAATGTTAGGCGCCATTAGGAAAGTAACAAAAAAGATTGAAAATATGATGATGCCAATGTATAAAACAGTGATAAGTCTACACTTTGAATACTGCCTGCAGTTCTGATGACACCATCTCAAAACAGATATATTAGAATCAGAAAATGTACAGAGAAGGGCAAAAAAATGAGTAGTAGTAGGGAACAGCTTTCTCATGAAGAGAGATGAAAAAGACTGTTGAGCTTGGAAAATAAACCTCTAAAGGGGGGGGGGGCAGGGATATGGATCTATAAAATCATGAATGGTGTGGAGAAAGTGTTATTTAGCCCTTCGTTTAACACGAACCACAGTCACCCAATGCAATTAAATAGGTGGCACATTTATAACACAACGTACAGTCAGCCCATGGAACTCGTTGCCAGAAGAGGTGAAGACAAAATATAATTGAGTTCAAAAAATTAGATGGGTTCATGGAAGTGAGGTCCATCAATGGCTAAGAGAGGGATGTGACTCCATTTTCTGGGTGTCTCTAAGCTTCCGATTGCCCAATGCTTGGACTGGATGTATCACTCAATAGTTGCTTGCTCTGTTCTCTTCCTTCACTCTGAAGCATTTGGCATTGGCCATTGTGAGATGATAGGACACTGGGTTAAAAAGACCATTAAACCAGGAGCAAGGAACTGCCGACCCACAGGCTGCATGCAGTTTGTCAGGGTTAGCCACTGGTGGGCTGCCAGAGTGTTGGTTTACCTGAGCGTCGGCAGGCAGGGAACCCCGCAGTTTCCAGTGTCTGCAGTTTGCCACTCCCAGCCAAGGGAAGCTGTGGGAAGCAGTGGTCCAGACCGCACCTCTTCCAGCAGTTCTCATTGCTGGGAAACTGGCCACCAGGAGCTACAAGCAGTCATGCCTGCGAAAGCTCAGCTAAAGAAACTGTCTGATGGCCTGACAGCAGCCAACCCTGATGAACCGCATATGGTCAGTGCTCTAAAGGTTCTCCACCTGAGGTTAGACAAAATATACCCATACTATGGTCTTCTTATGTACTATGACAGAGCCATCAAAATCCTAGTAACTTCCTGTTCATAGGCTGTTTTGAATCTTCTAGCAGTGGTACCACTCACAGGCATAAGTGTAAGTTTCATAGGTCTATGGTCAGGGGATGATAGAAATCTACATGTTAGGTAGAAACCCAAAGCTGAAAGTTTATGTTTTTTTCATCACTTCCTTTTTTTTCTAATTGGTGCACAGGTTGAATCTCTCTAGGACATGCACCTTCGGGACCTGATTGGTCCCAAACCAGAGAATTTGCCAAACCCCGGGAGGTAATATTGTCTAACAGCATGACCACTGCTTACTGGCTGTAGGGGTAAATTAGAGCTAAATAACAGCACAGAACACTAAGAGCCAGAACTGGTGCTATAAACAAACGTTATGGGACTGTGGGGAAATGTGGCCACAGCCATGAGAGAAGGCCATATGGCTAATTTGAAATCATGCTGCACCATGGATGTTCCTGGGTTAGAGAGGTTCCACCTGTATGTCCAGTGTTTTATTATATCTTTTACCTTAGGAATCACTCTTAAGCTTCTTCTCTCTACCAAATCGGCTTTGAAGTGACACTGACAACAATGGACTCTTACTCATTTTACTTCATTATCTCATTAAGAGGTTTTAAACACTTTTTTCTGTTGTAGCTTTGGATTCCTATGTAAACATTTTAATCTCAGTGTGGAGATTTTTTTTATTTCATCATGGGTGAAAGCCGTTTGACCAAAATGCTTTACAGACATTACATCTCTTATTCCTTTTCTCCCTGCAAAGAAGGTAAATAGAATGATCCTTATGCTGCAGGGAGAAGTGCTGCAACACATAAAAATTGGTGTAATGCCCACACGTGCATAGAGTAAGCAACAGAGCTGAGATCAGAGAACCCACATGTCAGTCAGTTATCTGACTGAATGACTGGGTTCCACCCCCTCGTCTTATAAACAAGCCACCATTAACCTAAGTTTTCCTATTAAAAACACTTCTACTTCTCGTTCATCTTGTTCTTTATTACTTTACAAACATATTTGTTTCTAAATACATTGGTCATGCTAATATAATTTGCTCATTTTATTTTATTTTTTTCATTCCAGGTTGTCATTTTCATTTCATGTGTCATTTGCTTTGAAATCTTCCTTCACAATGTAGTTTATTTTACTAATAAATGGAATTAGTTTATACACCTGGTTTCACCACCACATGTGCATATTTGGCAAAGTAGAAATAACTGACTCGTGAAATGCCACAACACCCGTTCTGTTCCGTGATTTCCTTTCCTTGCTGTGGATGGCATTTTTAATTCCAGAGTTAAGATCTATTTTTTTTTCCTCATCATTTTTAAAAATCTTTTTTAGCTCAATTAATTTGGTTTTGTACCCTGGCATTTCCCAGTGAGCTCTCCTCAAATTCTAATCTCAGCTAAGTCTCCCTAGTATTTATTGAAATCCATGCCTCTGAAGTCCCAAGGATTGAATTGGAGTAAATGACAGAAAAACATAGCCTACTATCACTATATACTCTATTGAAATATAATGCTAACAGTGGGTACCAATGTGAACAATGGAGGTCTTCAGAGATAAATACTAAGATGGATGTTATTGGATACATTCAAATTATGTTTAGCTTAGTAAAGATCAGCAAAGGGTGGGAAAAACCCCTTCAAAGGGTCATAAGAATGGCCATACCGGATTAGACCAAAGGGCCATCTATCCCAGTGTCCTGTCTTTTGACAGTGGACAATTCCAGGAGTCCCAGAGTGAACAAACAGAACAGGCAATCATCAAGTAATCCATCCCCTGCCACTCACTCCCAGCCTCCAGCAAACAGAGGCTATAGACACCCTGCCTATCTTGGCTTCTAGCCATTGATTGACCTATTCTCCATGAACTTAATTTAGTTCTTTTTTGAATTCTGGTATAACTGTTTATAGTCTTGGACTTCACAGCATCCTCTGGCAAAGAGTTCCACAGGTTAACTATGTTTATCTAGGAATAAATACTTCCTTTTGTTTGTTTTAAACCTGCTGCCTATTAATTTCATGTGGTGACTCCTAGTTCTTATGAGAAGGAGTAAATATTACTTCCTTATTTACTTTCTGCACACCAGCCATTATTTTATAGACCTCAATCATATCCTGCCTTAGTCGTCTCTTTTTTCCAAACTAAGAGGTCCCAGTCTTATTAATCTCTCCTCATATGAAAGCTTTTCTAGACCCCTAATCACTTTTGTTGCCCTTTTCTGTACCTTTCCCAATTCCAATATATATATTACAAAGTTAGGTGAATTCTCAGCACATTGGTAAATGAAATTCATTGCTGGCAAATGCAAGGTGATGTACCTGAAAATATTTGAGCTACTCCTGGATTTGAGCTGCTGGATTCAAAATTAACTGTATCAACTAAAGCAAAAAAGACCTGGGTGTCATAGTGGAGAGCTGAATGAAAATTTCTGTTTTGCAGTTGCAATGAAATGAGTAAAGAAAACTTTGGGAAGCAGAAAGACTGGGATAGAAAAATAATACTGAAAATATAATGGCATTATATAAATTGACAGTGCATACTAACTTGAAATACAGTGTTCAGTCCTGGATGCCCCATTAAAAAAAAAAAAAAAGGTTGATATCAGATGATCCAGAGATGAGTGAAGAAGTGAATCAAGACGCATTTTATGAGAAAATACTGAAAATATTAAGATTAGAACTCTCTTTAGTTTAGACAGGAAATGAGTAAATGAACAAATGGAAGAGCATGTTATAGCGATATATCAAGTACTGAAAGGTATAAAAGTAAATTGAGTATATTGGTTTATGCATAAAACAAGAGTGACACATCCAGTGAAACTGATGAAAGGAAACCGGTTTGAAACTAATAAAAGGAAATGTTTTCACACAGTAACTCATAAAGCTGTGCAACTCACTGCCACAAGATATTGAGTCCTAGATCTTAGCAGGATCTGAAAAGAAGTAAACATTGATAAGGTATTTAAAAGATCCATAGCTTAAGTCAAAGATTACAAAAATTGACACAGGCCATAAACTCTCCTGTTTCATTACTTAGAATCTGTGTAGGGCTTTGAAACAAGCCACAAAACCACTTTATTTGCAAAGTATCTGGAATTGTTTAATTTTTATGGAATTTCAGGGCATTTAAGGAGGACCAAAGCAGGTTCTCTGCAAATCCCAAACTTTTGTTAATTCCCTCATCTTGTGTTAAATTGAACGTCTTCTAGAATTTGTAGAGAGTTTGTAGGATGATGTGTCTACCATCCCTGAAGCCCAAATGAATGATCTGCATCCAAAAAATTTTAAAAGGAAAAATCTCTAAATAAGACCTGGGGCTGAAAGTCCTGCTAACATCTGTGCATTCTGGTGAATTTTAGGGTTTTGTTTCTTATATTAACATCAATTATAAGTGCCTCATCACTGATTTTTTTTGTCATGCTTTTGTTACTGATCTTTTGTTTGCCCCATGTAACAGTACTATAAAATAGCTCCAAGCCCCAGAAGTGTATATCTGAATTTGGAATACCCCGAAGACTGATTGGGGTTTGATTCATTATAACTTTTTGTTACAAGACTGTAATTTTTCCAGACAAAGTTGATTGTTACTCATTGCAACTTGAGTGAGTGAAAGGTTTGATCTTCTTTAACGACTTTGTTAATGTCCTAGAACAGGAAATAATTCAAAGTAATTAGATGATGGTACTAAATTGGGATGAATTGCAAAAACAAGGGCAGAGAATAATACAGAGGAATTTGAAGCAATTAGGATAGGCAAAAAATAGTAGATTTGTTCTAGTGTGCCAGGTTTGGTTGACAATTAGGTTCTCAGTGCAAAAATATTTGACCAAATTGATTTACTTTGGGAATATTTTAATATTGTTTCGTTTTTTTTTCGTTTTTTTTTTTTAATAAATTGGATGTCAGACATTTTATAGTAGGTGTAGTGTTTGTGTGTGTGTATACATGCACATACATATCTGTCATCAGTTGCTTATACAGGACAGTTAACAAAATTGCTAGCCTTTCTGTATTAATATCCTAAACCATTGTAGTAATGTATCATCATTCATCTAAATGTCTCTAAGGACTGTTAAAATAAATGAGCCTTGCAGTGTATTTAGTGGTGGTATTATACCCACTGAGAAGCATAAAATGAGGTACTAAGAGGTAAAGTGATTATCTAGGTCACACAGTATATCAGTAGGAACAGAACCCTTTAGTTTAACTTCTTGGTAAGGTATATTTCAGTGAATCTAATCCACCAAATAAAGCTACAAATGGAAATCCAACCCTAGACTTAAGAGATGTTAGTGAGAATTAATTACAGTAAAGAAAGACCATAAAGGGATTTTTCATTCATGTGAAATAAATCCTTCATGCAGTGGCTGATCCAGCCTGATATGTTTAGCAGAGTGTCTGCTGAACAAGCACACTCACTGTTAAGGCATTTCCAAAGCCATTTAATTTTGTCACTGAGTCTATGCAATAGAAGGCCAAAAGACAATTATCTGCTCTTTCTTGAAAAGACTGCCTCTCCAACAATGGACACCTTCCTGCAGCATGTCCAAGCATAATGAGGCTTCTGTCCATAATGGTGCAAAATAAAAAAGAACCAAAAGTGAGGGTTTGTTAGCTTGAGAGGCTTGCAGAGGAGAATGATGTCTCTGGGATGCTTTTTAGATCATCACATGTAATAGTAATAATAATAATTAGTGTTACAGAATGCTTTTTGTCTTCATAGTCCATTACAAAGAGTTAATGTCTTGTTTTAGTTTGGCAGTCGTTGTTTTGCCTCTTTAAAAGGAGGAAACTTAACTTTTACATATGACGGTTGGCGTAATGAGAGCTAGAATTATCCGTACAAAGAAACAGCTTTGATCTTTGGCTAATTAACTCAAACTGCCCAATGATGACAGTGCACTGAGTGGGTGTGCAGTACAGCTGCAGTTCTGTGACAGTGACGCTACATGTGCTGGCAAGGTAGCAAAGAGATGTATTTGCAGAAAATTAAGCTGTTTTGGAGAAGGAGGATTTAAGATTCTGCCTTTTCCTTTGAGGGTCTAAGTAGAAATTATTGGCCTCTTTTGTAATGTAATCATATTTAAAATAGATAGTTCAGGCTTATTGTACAACCTATGTATCAGACTGTGTGTGTTTTATAGACAACACACAGAACCCTTCAGAGCTATTGGGATTGGTCCTGGCTCCCATCTGGTGGTTCTTTTCACTTTGCAGGATCAGGGCCATACTGAATAAGAGCAAGTAGACATGTATATGTGTACCTATCTATACGAAGAGCGAGCAAGCTGCATAACTTTTATGTGCATATGGGTCCTATGTTCCCCTTTTGAAAAAATTCTGGAGTTGCATAGAGAGAGGCAATCTTTCCATAGTGGATTATATCTTGTGGTTTGTCTTATTTTGTTTTTAACACAACAGCATATACAGTTGAATAGTAAATTATATTTGTGATGTGGAATTCCAGAGCGTATGTGAAAAGCATACAGAAAAGAGATCCTTCTCTACTGAATTCTAGGAGCAGATCTCCACCAGCTGGTTTAAACAGGCATAGCTCTATTGACTTACATAGTGCTATACCAGTTTACACCAGCTGAGGATCTGGCCCCTACAGGCTTTTGTCAAATCATATTGGTTTTTTTAAGTCTTTCCCATAAGAGAATATTACGGAAGGAATGAATAACTGTGTAAATAAGCAGTTATTATTTCTACTAGGAAACACTCCTTCCCCACCCCCATTTTCTCAAGGATTAATGGTTTTCTACCGGATCCTGAACACTCAAGTTGACTACTGATTGACTGGAGAGCTTGAATTCTGCTGGCCCAGCATAGACAAGAGAAGACTGTAACAGTGTGTTTATTTCTGTACGTCTTAGGCTCCTAACGTAAATGCAAATTTGATTGACTTGACCTAATTTGGTGGAAGTCTGCCTGAGGATCTGAGCTGGTCTGGTGCAAAAATGAGGCTTGATTCAGTGCAGCTCACTGATGGAGCCCACGTTGCCAGGGAGGAGAGCGTAAAAGGCCTGCAGCATAAGAAAATATGCAGTTATCTAACAGAGCAAAATTGATTTTTTTTGTCATGAATATTTAATACATAATAGAAGGCCGCTCTATTTTCTACAAAGAGAATCTAGTTCCCAAGTGGATAAACTGCAAGCCTCAGCCATTTATCCCAATAAGGAATCAGATGTATGGATTACTAGTGAAGCAAATGGAGCAATCTCCAGTACTAATTATAATTAATAATAATTTGCATATCAATGGCATTTTTCATATGAGAGAACCAAACAGGTTTGCAAACATCTAATGAATTAATCTACTGAACATCCACGAAAAATGGAAAATCGGTATTAGCCCTGTTATACCGATGAGGAAATGAAGGCTCAGGTATAGTAGTGACTACCCATTAAGTGTAACAGCAGTTTTTATTTGATTACACTCATAACAATGCCTTCTCCCTTTCCCCAACTCACTGTTTCCTCAATTGAGTTAAACCCAATTACTTTATTTCTCTCTTGATAAATAGCCAAAATTCTGCTTCTTTCCCCTCTTAATATTACAATAGTATAAAACTCCAATAGTCCGGCATCCAGTTGTCAGGCACTCCTGATAGTCTGGCATTAACTGGAACCCAGAACTGCTCAGATCAGCCACTCTCATGGCCGGGCCGCTGTGAGCCGCATGTGCACTCATGGCATGTGCCATTCCGTTCACAGTCCCCAGCGCGCACAGCATCCAGCCTGCACGTGCTAGCAGCCGGCCACTGAGCACAGGCAGCTGCTTCGGGACCTGGACATAAGGTTGGGGGAGAGGGGGGAATGGGTGACAGCAGGGAGGGGAGGTGTTTGGCTCTGGGGGAGGGGAAGGGGATTGGGTTGAATCCAGAGTCCCAGACAGCTCATTGAAAAGCTGGCCGCTCAGTGCACGTGCCCCAGCGCCTGGAGGGAGATGCGCGGCTGTATCAGTAGCTCTGGGACCCAAGCATAAGGTGAGAGGGAGGAGGGGGATGGGTTGGGAGTATGCCCCCTTATAGTACCTCCTGGTAATCCGGCATATCCGATAATCTGGCACCACCTAGGTCCCAAAGGTGCCGGATTATCGGAAGTCTACTGTACTTGTTTCTGAAACCAGTTTACAAAATTCTAACTTTTCCGTCTTCCATTGTCACTAGCACTGCACCACATTCAGTTTAGCTTTTTGCTTCATCTCTGAGCAGCTCCCAATCTTGTTGTTATGGTTCTCTGTTTATTTACCCCAAGGATCTCTGTTAGTCTGGGACCATTCACCAACACTAAACTTGAAATCCAAAAAACAAACAAAACAAAAAACCCCATTTCCTCCATTTCTCTAGTACCTCTGCTGATTTCCAATGAGGTTTTTAACTATACCTGATAAAGTTTTCCACTCTCCGTGACCACCTGGACTCAGTGGTCTGGCCTTGGTGTCTTTTTTTATTCTCAGTCAGAACATGTTCGACTTAGCGGTCACTTGTTCTAGTTTTTTCTGATTTCCTTCAGCATCTCTGTTCTCCTGGTAACTGTATGGCTGTTTCTGCCATCTGTCCCCTTTTCCACTGTGAAACAGTGAGGCAAATAACCTATTTGCAATTTTTTGACAGCATCTGCCAATATTTCCTCTAATCTTTTCCATCCTTGTGTGGATTTTTTTTCCATCCATATGCAGAATAAATTTTATGTGCACTGAGGCATGTGTGAACGTGTACCACTAATGGAAACAAACAACCTCGCTCCGGGCACTCTGCTTATCAGCTGGGCGGCATTTGAATCTCTCCTGAGTGGCCGCACAAGTGCACAGCTTTAGAGGGAACACTGACATGTGCCACTTCGGTCAATAAATATCCTAGCTGAACCATAAAGGTTCTGAAGTCCTAAAATCTTAGATTCCTAAAGAAAAGGCATATATATTCATAGGCATCAATACTGTTCAATGTAATTCATTCTGCATGGCAATAAATCTCTCTCAGAACAATGTTGAGTTTCAGACTTCATCACTTACAATGATTTTTCTTTATCTTATGTTTGCATTTGATTGAAGATCCTCTGGAGAGTAGGGACGAATATTGCCAGATGTTTGCAAAGAAAATGTGGCTGTGTTCAGTTAGTAAGTTTTAGGACAAGAGTCTAGTTGCTTTGAAAAGACAAGCTCATGATTTTTGTACATCTCATTAAGTTTGATGTGCTAAATGTGGTACAAAAGGTGTTTTGTGCAACTTGCTCATTTCCTGTGTTTTAGCCTGATTTGACCTTGCAGCAGCAACGCATGTCCCCATGACCGCAAGGCTTAGTTATTGTTATTCTTTCACTTGCTCTCTCTATATAGGACTTTCTTAGGGGCTCTCTGTCAATTGAAGGTTGTTTGGAATGTAGCTTCTTATTTACTCACTGGTTGGAGTCACACACTAGGTGGCAGTAGAAGGAGTGATCTGAGTTTATTCTGGCACTGTTGCTTTTCAGGTTAGGTCCTAGCGCTATTTAAGATGTCCTCCTCCGACTACCATATCTTTTCATCTGCACAGACCCATCACATGCTTTTTAGAGATTGCATCACTGTCAGCAAACATGCAGGCTGAAGAGAAGTCCTCTGCAGTGTGTTTCAGAAACATAATAAAGGTGTGTTGCTTACAGAGTCATGGGCAATGCACTGGTGCACAGAGTTTCTGTGTGGCTCAAAACTAGCATAAGCGCTAAGCTCTTGTGCTTGGGACAGATCTGAGTGCAATAGCCGGGCAAGGTCTCAGAGAAAGAAATGAATAACCGAGTAGTTAGGAGCTACATTATGGAGGATTTATTATACTTAAAATATTGTACTCATTTGTGTGCTAACCCAGTTAATGGAACCAGTCTGCTGTTCCTACATATCTATTCTAGGGATGAAAGCTTATAAGGATACCTGATTTTTATTCATGTGCAATCCTGGGTCAATCATTTAATCCCCCAATTTAAACAGAGATGATAATACATGCATTATAAGGTTATTGTGCTAGTGTTGCAATTGACACTGATGTTTGTCAACTGCTTTGAGACGTTCAATTGGAACTCATAGTATTTGTGACCACACTTAGGCCACACATTTTATCCTTTGGAAGTATAGTGAATATGCTGGAATTTTATTTTAGAAAATCAATCGAATTGCTGCACATCTAAGAGTTGGGTCTGAACTGTGAATTTGGAAAATAAAGCAGAGAGAAAAGTTGCCCCAGAACAGTGTCTTTCAATGACTTTCATTTGTGGACTCCTAAAAAATTTTAAATGGATGTGCAGACACCTTTACCATGGACCACAAGTTGAAAACTGCTACCCTAGGAAGTACATTTGAAATGGTGAATGCTTCTAATCAATTGTATCCACATAAAATCAATCTCTAAGGCTGGAGACAAAGTTAGGACATTGCTTTTCATTTTGTAGTATTCCTTATGGCAAGTCAAGAAAACCACTAGATTTGTCTCAGATTATTATTTTATTGCTAGCTATTCAAATGTTCATTAATAACTGGAAGTTCTTGCCATGAAGAAATATTTTAATTTTGGAAAATGTCACAGGAGTAAAATTTCAAGTTATTCTTTTATAGGAGTTAGTTTGCAACATGGCAGTTAACAAATGGCTCCCCCGATCATGGAAGTTAAACCCATTCATTAAAATATCTCTGGAGCCACTTCATATTTTAGGAGATTCAACTTCTCTAGTCAAATAGTTAGTGATCTTTTAAAATAACTTGTTCTATGTAACAAGGCCAGATTCACCACTGTGGTGCCTCCTGCTGGTCACTCAGGAATTAGCATCATTCAGTGCCGGAGCACCCTCTTCTGGCTAGTATCTCCTCTGCTGTTACCTGTTATTGGCTCCACCTGGGAGCTTGCCTGGCCAGAACTTCCCCAGCATGGCCTGCCTTTCCCCAGCCCTGCTCTAAGTCAGGAAGCCTCTAGCTTCCCTGGCAGCTAGGTCCCTCCTGCTCTACCGCTGGAGCAAGAGTGAATCAGAGACTTTCCTACCCTCCAGGAGCCTTTATTTATACTACCATCACCTGGGCCCTTTGGCTAATATCTGCTGGCACATTAAGGGTGACTACCTCAGACTAATTTCAAGGCTTCCCTGTGGTGGGAACATGCTATTTCAAAATAGTTATTTGGGGAGTTATTTCAAAATAATTTCCTAGTGCACACATGACCTAAGGTGCCTCAGGATCCCTGTTGTTTTTGCAGATACAGACTAACATGGCTACTGCTCTGAGACTTTTGAAAGGGGAAGTTGTACGTTACTTTTTGTCGTTATTGTGACACTGTAGATACTAGAGCGATGGTTTCTATATGAATTATGAACCTACAATAAAGTTAATAGTTGTTATCTGGTTTTAATGGAACCTGAAAGAACATTAATGGTAAACTGTTGTATTTTTAAAGTAAATTTCTTACTACTGAATGATGCAAGCTTGATAGCTCTGGGTATATAGGCTCTTTATCAATAGATTAGCTATAATAAAACAGACAGCAGCAGTGAATGCATGCCTGAAGTGCCATACTGATATGTTTCAGTCCTAGCCTGGAGGACCCACCTTTTAGGGTGAGAGTTATTTCACCATCTACAACACACATAAAATCCTTGTCTATGCTTGTCCTGTTTGCCGAAGATTTCTCAATGTTGGCTGCTGCCAGTTTTGTTTATCTAGTAGTGAGAGAGGTGGGAGTAAAATTGTTGATGATTGGACACCAGGATGGTTTGGTGGGGGAGCCATTTTTCTTGGATGGCTTTATCTTCAGTCTGTAGTTGAACCAATTTGAAAAGGGACTAATTTCATCACATTACTTGCTGAATTTAAGCTCAATTCCAAGTTTACTATTTTAGTTACACAAAATAAGAAAATATCTTACAGGTTGGGAGCCTTTTTTGGGGTGGAGGCCCACCTACCCACAGAAAAATCAGTCAGGGGCCTCATACAAGTGAGAAGCAGAAAAAGACCCCTCACTGTGGCCCCCAACTGAGAGAGAGAAAGACGCTCCCCACATTCCCCTTGCACAGAGCCTAGGGGGGCCCAGCCTAGTAGATTGTGTGTGCTCCAGCCCCCAAGGGGGCAACAGGGGGACTGAAGCACCAGCACAGGTTCCCCAATGCTGAGGGAGGGGACCCCGAGCCTCAGGAGCCAGACCCAGGCAAGCCAAGGGCCACATCCGGCCTCCAGGCCTGAGGTTCCGCACCCCTGATTTATTGCATATCAGTAGTGTGAGCCAGAAGCCAAGGAAGGAAAAGTTCAAGCTCCACTGAAGGCAGTATTTCCAAAGATTAAGTACACCTGGACAGTAGAGTGGATAGAAGTTCAAAGCACCATCGTTGCAGATATTAATAAAAGAGGTTAGAGACATTGGTGGACCAATGTAGTGGATAACCTTGTAAAGTGTAGATGATCAGGGTGGGTGGCCTAAGTGATCTTTTCTGGCTTTACTGTCTGTGGGCCCAATCTTTTCCAAGGGTTCACCTGTAACATGGATCTGCAGGAACCTGTATACTCTGAAAAGAGCTGTGGCCCAACTAGGCTCCATGCTTGAAGAGACTTCGTCCAACCATGAAAAGATCACCTATGTTTCAGGGGAGGCCAGATAAGGTTTATGGTTGCCTAATATAAGGTATATCTACACTGCAATCAAAGGTGTGGCTGCGGCATATGTAGACATACCAATTAGCTTCAATCTAGCTAACTCGAATAATGGTAGCAATGAAGATGCAGCAGCACAGGACAGCCACTTCAGTCCATATACACAGCATTGTAAACAGGATTGTACAGACAGTGCTGCTGTAGCTTCACTGCAATTATTATTCAACCCAGTTGGGTTAACACTAGGTCAAGTATGTCTTCACCAGCTGCAGTCACACACTTGGATTGCAGCATAGACATACCCAAAGTGGCCGGATTCTGTCCTAGCTGGACTCTGAGAAATTATATGAGGAGGCGCTGCTTCCTCACTCCACAGTAGCATCAGTTTGCCCATAAGGTGTTTATTTCACAGGACTAAAGGCATCTGAATATTGTGCTTACTAGACAAATCAGAGAAAGAATAATAGACAGGTAAGGTGTCAACAAAATATAAGTGTGTTATCTCATTTTCTGGAGGCACACAAAAAGGAACATCACCACTAAGGGTTTCTTGGGTTGTGTGCGTTTGGGGAAGGCAGGTTTTTTTGTTTGTTTTTCATAGAAAACGTAAGAGATCAATTTGTATTAAAATGGCACCTTTTCAAAAGTCTTGTAGCTAATTTTTAGGAACCCAGTGGCTTTCAGATATGAGCACCTTTATAAATAAAAATGCATTATTAATTCAATATATTAACAGTGTATGATAGCCACATTTTAATAGCAAATCTTTTCCTTAAATCTTTATAGGTAAATTCTTTTTCTTCCAGCAAGTTGTTGCTTGGGGAGAGGATTGAATTTACTTGTTTGTTTTTAAATCTGAGAAGATAAAGAAATACTTTCATGAACCTGGATATGTTGTGGCACTGAGAAATGAAATCAAATAGTGTCATATAGAACTAATAGGAGATTCATTAATACTGCCTACCAGAAATCCTAAAAATGCTACTATTTTTTCACTTATCCTAATTGCTATTTTTTATCTATATGTATCACCACAGAGCTTTAGAGTCAGACGGAGTGCAAATATATTGTCTCTTTGATAGATTGCAGGAAGCTGTCAATCATAACTATATCTGAAGACCTCAAAATTCTACAGTAACACATTTATTTTTTCTAGCAGACAATTGTATCATATTTGTATGTTAAGTCCGCTGTTTGGACTGAGGAAAAGTTAAGCCCACTGTCTAGGGAGAACAGTAACACCACTACTGATCCGCAAGAGTTTTCTTCACAGCATTTATTATAATTGCAGTAAAAAAGAACAATTGCAATACAGTTGCCTGCTTTGACTTCCATCTGTGAAACATGAAATACTATGTGATGGGATAACATCATCAATATGAAATAAAAGACCAAATCATTATTTCTACCTGTCCAAACAGCATGGTAATGGAAACACAAACAAAAAATAGTCTGGATTTGAAATGTGTGTTTCTAACATTAGGCACCTAAATCAATATTTAATGGGCTGTTTTCCAGAGGTGCTGAACAGAGATTTGCAGCAAGTGTCTAACTGCTGTATAGACATACTCTGTTACCAGGAGCCCAGTTCCTCCAGAGGGGAAAAGAAAATTTAAACTAATACGTTGAAAAATTAAGGGGACACCAATAACCCTTAAGGTACTCAAATGCTTTTGTATTAATGCAATTACTAAAAACCAGTGACCTAACAAGTGAAGGCAAATTATCATCTCTAACAACTCCCAACTCTCAGTTCTTTCCACACAACAATAACACACTCACAGAATCCTCATTTCTACTCCCTTTCACACCCTGCATATAACAAAGCACACTCCTAGTTCATCAGCATCTCAATCACATGGATAGATTTAGAGTTCAGGGAAAAGAAAGTATCTTCCTAAAAGGCTTACTTTTATTTTAGCCTTGCCTAGTTTGTTGTATCCACCTAAACACTTCTGAGGTTAGAGTTAAGATTGGGTGAACAGCCCGTGAGGGTGGATGTTCTGCTGTTAGGGTGGTAAGGGGCATGTGGTTTCCAGTGGTGTTAGCTATTAGTGTTGTCATTACTGGTGATTTCTTGGATTACTGGTGATTGTACTGACAGGAAATGCATTGCATTACATAGCCCCAAGGGAGATTTGGCAATTGGCAGCAGTCACAGCTGGGGTTGCCTTTGCAGTGGACACTAAACCCAGGCCAGAAAGGAGACTGATTGTAGTTTGTGGAACAGAGACACACTGCTTAAGTGATTGTTTTATTTTTATGCTGTTACTTTGTATTTCTTATAAATTTTTGTACATAAAAATATGACAATAAATTAAAAAGCCACATTTAACTAATTTCAGGACTGGGAGATGTGACTTGTAATATATTCAAGCCAAATCCTCCAGCCCTTATACTTGTCCAAATCCCATAGATGGTGATGTGAGTTTTGAGTGGGCACTGTAGTCATTGCAGTATCTGGTCCTGAAACTGCAAATTTAAGAGAAGGGAAGATTGGTCTACTTCCTTCCCTGGCCTTGTCTCCAAGAGAAAATTACGCAGTTAGCTAATATGGATCATTATCATTTATTTACTAGTTGTACTGTGGTAGTGCCTATGAGTCCCAGCGCTGGACAAGGAAATCAGTGTGCCAAGTACTGTACAAATACAGAACAAAAAGTCTCTGCCTCAGAGAGTTTAGAGTTAACTGAATTAGTTAAAACAACTGAATTAGTTAAAACAATGCACGTGTCATAAGAACGGCCGTGCTGGGTCAGACCAAAGGTCCATCTAGCCCAGTATTCTGTCTTGAAGTGGCCAGTGCCAGCTGCCCCAGAGGAAGGTAACACAACAGGTAATCTTTCAGTGATCCATTCTCTGCCCAAAGTGAGCTCACTCCTAGCTTTTGACAAACAGGGGCTAGGGACAAAATCCCTGCCCATCCTGGCCAATAGCCATTGATGGACCTATTCTTCATGAATTCATCTAGTTATTTTTTTAACCCTGTTAAAGTCTTGGCCTTCACAACATCCTCTGACAAGGAGTTCCACATTCTGTGTTGTGTGAAGCAATACTTGCTTTTTATCTGTTTTAAACCTATTGCCTATTTATTTCATATGGTGACCCTTAGTTTTTGTGTTATGAGGAGTAAATAGCACTTCCTCATTTACTATCTCTATACCACTCGTGGTTTTATAGACCTCAATCATATCCCCCTTTTAGTTGTCTTTTTTCCAAGCTCAAAAGTCCCAGTCTTATTCATTTCTCTGCATATGGAAGTTGTTCCATATCCCTAATAATTTTTGTTGCCCTTTTCTGAACCTTTTCCAGTTCCAATATACCTCTTTTGAGATTAGTGACCACATCTGCACACAGTATTCAAGATCTGGGTGTACCATGGGTTTATAAAGAGGTGATATGATTATCTCTTATTATCTCTCCCTTTCTTAATTATTTCCAATATTGTGTTCACTTTTTTAATCTGCTAACTCCAAATTGTGTGGAACTTTTCAGAGAACTTTCCACAATGACTCTAGGATATCTTTCTTAAGAGGTAACAGCTAATTTAGACCCCATCATTTTATATGTATATTGGGATTATGTTTTATAATATGCATTACTTTGCATTTATCAACATTATATTTTATCTGCCATTTTGTTGCCCAGTCACTGAGTTTTGAGAGATCCTTTTGTAGCACCTCAGTTTCTCTGGGACTTAACTATCTTGAGTAGTTTTGTATTGTCTTCAAACTTTGCAGCCTCACTGTTTTTCCAGATCATTTATGAATTTCTTGAATAGGCTATGTCTACACTACAGATCTTTTTTTCGGAAAAACAGCCGTTTTTCGGAAAAAACTTCACTTGCGTCCACACTGCAATCGTGTTCTTTTGAAAAAAAAAAATCAAAAGAACAGAGGGGGTTTTCCGACATTGTTAAACCTCTTTCTACGAGGAAGAAGCCTTTTTCCGAAAGAGCTCTTTCAGAAAAAGGCATATGTGGACAGTAAAACTAGCCAACGCTGTGTCTCCTCAAACATTTCAGCTTTGCACTGATGTTTCATTCTGAAAAATACTCCGCTTTATCTCTCTCGGTTTTAGGGTTTCATTCCAGAAATGAAGGAACTCTCTTTAAACCATTGTTCTGTTATCCTACGGAGATCCGTGTTGGGCACATGAAGCAGCTCAGGACTTAAACTGACTCTGTGTCACTTAAAACCATGATTTTTCCTCTTATACATCACGTGGAATCACTTGTACCTTTCCTGTGTACCCACAGGATGAGAGAATGCTTACTAACTGATCTGATGATTATAGTAAAAATGCACAAAAATGAACTCCTGCAGCAAGAGCTAAGACTGCAAACCTTTCCTTCTGTACAGCATCCAGTATAAACCAGAGAATCCTGAGACCAGAGCCTTCACTGGCATAAATCAGTAGATTTAGACAGGTGAAAACTGATGGATGATTAGATGCCTCAAGACTGGAAAGGCCTAACACAGAGTGAAACTTTGCTTCTAGGTCATTGATTTAAATCCAGTTCAGGATGGAATTGACTGAAAGTTGTTCCTGTTTGATTACTATGCTAGAGTTAGGTTTTCTTATTCCAGCTCCCTGTGGACAGATCTACATACTCCTACTATACTAATATCCCCGTATGTCACAAAGCACCAGCAGTTGGCACCATTGTTGGCATTCTCAGCAGAAAGACCAAGACCTAAATGAACATGTAAACCAAACAACCTTTTGCCTCTAGAATGGGTTCTGTAGCTCAGAGGTTCTCAACCAGGGAACTGGGACCACTTTAGGGGGATCGCCAAAATAAAACAAAGAGCAAAGATGGCATTAGATTGGCAGAAGCCCAGAGTAGAAAGCTGGAGCCCGAGCCCCATCAAGTGAGGCTGAAGCAGAAGCCTGAACAAATTAACTTTGTGAGACTCTTTGTGGCTTGGGGCACCAGGCAGTTGTCCTGCTTGCGACTCCTTAACGCTGGCTGCTGGCCTTGCATTTTAGTCTACTGTATATGTAGGAAAATAGTTGCTGCTGTTCTAGCATGAGAGGGGAGGAGTTCCGAAAGGAAAAGGATGAGAACCCCTGGTGTCAAAGGTTTGGGCTGCTGCAGTGGATGCTGTGACTACTTTGAGTGTAGAGTATTTCAGTCTCCAGAGCTGTTAATCTGGAACCTTTCAGAACCAAAAATATCCCCCATGCATTAATATGACAATGTGAAGAAATGTATAGATATTAAAACATGCTTTCCTGAAAATTTACCCCTCTGAGAATTATATTAACTTAAATGTAAAGCTAAACAAAAAAGCTGTACGGGGAAAAACAATTGCTCTAAAACATGCCAACCCTCATTGTATGCAGTTACAGCAAAGTGAGCTACAGGATATTCTCTACTTTTGTTGTTTCATTGCCTTGTTTTGTTGGGTACAGAAAATGCTGCAAAATTATCTGATGGTATGAGTTAATTTAATTGCACTCACAATATTTTGTGTTCTGGATAGTTTTTCAGGTGCTATTGCCACCATATGCTATCAAATCTAGAGTATGTCCTTTGCCAATGTATTAACAGCTGAGCTTGGTAATATTAGCTGAAGTTTGCACATTTGAAAAGAAATTCGGAAAAGAGTGCCTATTTGAGACAGCATTAAGGCACATGTGTAGAGTTCAGGATGTGCCTGACTCCTATCCTAAAAAGGGGATGGCTTTAAGCACATAATTTCCTGAATGGGGGCCTTTATGAGGAAGGCATTTTTCTTTGTTTTAGGAGAAAAAGGATCTTTTTTTAATGGTACAACTTTTCCCAGAATGGAATGTTGGTGTCTTCTGAGCGATTGAAACATAAGTATGGTGTATCCAACATCTGTTTCTTCAGAATTGCTCATGTTAGATAAACCCTGCAATGCAACTGATTATCTGTCAGCATTAAGTTGGAATATTGTTTCATTTCTTGCATTACTGTAGAGACTGGTTGAATATGAAACCATGTTGAAACTCTAAATCCAATTATGAGTTAATCCTATTTTAAGTAGATGGATTAAAGAGTTTCCTGACTCTACAATTTAATATTAATGATTTTATCAGATCCATTTTTGGTATTTAAAATGAAATAGGAACAGGATCCCAGAAAGACTATCTATGAAAAGGACAGGGCATTTACTTTAGAACTTCTGTGAGAGCTATTTCTATCAACTCATTTGTATTTTGGTTTGATGGGTCAAATGTTTTCCTTCCTATCCATTTTAAATGAAACACCTCCCCACCCCTTGCTCCTTCTGAATGAGGTTTGTGTATATGACAGTGAGAAGATGTATGTGACCATGATGAGGAGCTAAAATAATCCTAGCAACAGCATGTGACCCAAAGCAAGATTGTCTTTTATAAGACAATCCCCAAACTGGCCTCCACCTGCCAATCTGCCTGCTTCTAGGAGTAACAGAGAGCTAGCCGTGTTAGTCTGATCTTGGTAAAACAAAAAAAGCAGTCATGTAGCACTTTAAAGACTAACAAGATGGTTTATTAGGTGATGAGTTTTCGTGAGCCAGACCCACTTCTTCAGATCATATTCTGAAAGTGAATAGGCATGACCATTATATAACAGAGGGATACAATGAAAAAAGTAAACAAATTACAAACTAATGAATCAGCTACCTAGAACAGACGGTGGGGGCGAGGGGACAAGGAAGAGACAAGGAAGGATGAAATTAGCCACTTAATTGACTCTTACAATAAGCAATCTGGAGTTACTACGAATATCAAAAGGTGGGGAGGCTGTCTTCGTAATGGGTAAGGTAATTATCATCTCTATTAAGGCCCATTCGCAACCTGTCAAATTTTAACATAAATAAAAGTTCTGAAGTCTCCCTCTGTAATCTGGTGTTAAAGTCTCTTTGTAGTAAGATGCATGTTGTCGGGTCTTTAAGGGAACCAGCAGTTTGATTAAAATGCTGTCTGACAGGTTTCTGTGTGTGAAGAGTTCTGATATCTGATCTGTGAGCATTGATTCTCTGGCAAAGTGACTGACCAGTCTGTCCTATATACATCGCAGAGGGACATTGCTGGCACATGATGGCATATATTACATTGCTGGATGTACACGAATATGAGCCTTTGATCGTATAACTGACATGGTTGCCTCTACTGAAACACTTTTGGTTAGCTTTCCACAAAACAGACCTCAGGCATTTTATTTGATCATGCCCCTTTGATTCTTAGATGGCTCCAGAACTTTGAGAGAGCCCCAAAAAGTGGAATTTGTTAACAAAGTTTGTGGAAGAAAACTTGACTTTTAGATGAATCCAAAGATAGTACAAAGACTGTTAGCTGTTCCACACATGTTACAGAAACAGAACCAATTTAAATGTATATGCAGAAGATAGGGGGTGGCTTTTTTCTTTAAAGAGAGGAAGAATGTTTGTTTGAAAATGAATATCAAGGACAAGCACGCTTATAGGTACCTGAGTGGCATGCTGCCCCACTAAAATAATGCTAGTTCACCTACTGAAATCCAAAGAAAAACTAACAAAAAATAGCACCATCAATTTTTGAAAGAGGGACTGTGCGCATAAAGGGGGCAAGGATCCCTGGGAAAAAAATTAATAAAAGAGAAAGGAGAGAAAAAAATCAATATTTTCACTGTGCAAACAAAAAGAAGGAAACAAAACAAACTGAATGAAGCAAATGACTCATTGAGGGAATGCTGGCAACAATTCTATTCTGAATCTCAGAATCATTAATAGGTCTAGCAGGTCTGAAACAATGCATGCATATACTGTAATTAACAGTGCTAGAGAAATAACAAAATCCAATACACCCTCCACTCACCTCAAACCTGCCAAAACCAAAAAACACCCCTTAGAAAATGGACTCCCAGCTGTGTTCTACAAAATAATCACAGAAAATTGGCCTCCATGCTGTCAGATATGCCATGAATCAAGGTCACCTATGGTGTCATTGCCTATGAAAAATGCTGTAATAACATCCAACCTTTAAAAAGCAGGAGATGCTAAACAAAGGACAAATGAGAAGCTTTTTAGCTGTGATTTTAAGATTCTAATCAAGGCCAATAGTGTGCAGGAGTGAAGTCCTGGGGGATTCTGGAAGCACCTTGTTAACATGTTGCCCAGAAACTTAAAGGAAAATAGAAGTGCTTTGATGAGGTTTATTCTCCTGTCTGGAGACCGCTAAATTATTCCAGAGAGAGATGACACCCCTGAAATTCCTAGAAATACTTCTGAAGAACAACATTTGCCTTTTGCAAAGGACCAACATGTTCCAAAAGGCAGGTGTGTTCAAAATATTCCCAGACAAGAAGACCTCCAGACTCCTCCAACATCTTGACTATGATATGCGAATGGCATTTATTATAATATTATTACATAGTATGTGCATTACAGTGAGGCCTTTGGGCTGACCCCAGATCACCATCCCATAAGGCTAGCTCTTTACAAACTCATAATAGGAGACCACTCCTTACCTGCTTCCCCTCCAATAGTTTACAATCTGTGAGGTCCTTATTTTGTTTACCAAATGGGTAAACAAAACACCATCCTGGGGTTTTGATTGTGAGAACGTTCGTTTGTTTGAACAAGGAACAAATTGATAATTTTTCTAAATTCTTGCTCCTTGCTTCTGGTGGTACCTGTGCTGACAGGGTTTATTTTGGATAAAGAGGGAAATGTTTGTGGGAGACCCTTATCAAAATATTGCTAGCCTATCACTGTCCAAGTTCTCAGAAGGAAACCACACTATAAGTAAAATCAGTTTATATGAAGGAAAGCTTCCCCTCCCCCCTTTTTAAGAAGGTAATTGCAAAATATTAACTAGATTATCACTGGCATAACACTTGTATTGCTTTGAATTTGTCTACTTTTGCTAAGCAGGTCATACCTTCATTTATCTTGCTGTATGATACCACCCAGACAGAATTTGATCTGGAAAAAGAATTATATAATGTAATTAAATAATGTATATTTTCCCACCTCTGTAACAGTTATTGTTCAGCAATAACCATTTATGCAGAATAGGAACAAGCTAATCTTCCCGTCAGCACCAGAAGATTGCATGTGCTAGCTATAGAATCCCTGGTACAATGCTAAACCAAAAGCATATCTACAGAAAATGTCTACAGGGATGAAACGATATAAACTCAGCATGTATCACAGCATGTTTTTGCAAGATTGACAACATTGACAAATAACGGAAGGGAGACCAGCCAGGTAGAAACGTCATTTCTGAATGCCCCAGCAAAGCAAGCCTCTCTGGAGGCCTGTGTCCATAATGCTAAGTAAGATGTTTGTTAGATATACCCATATTTGCAACCTTGAACTTGGTTTGCAAGGTTGTAAATTCCCAGTGCAATACAAATTGCCAAGCAAAGGAAATGAACTTACCCACGCAGCAGCTGGGAAGATTGAAGCTGCTGCTGTCAGTCTTCCAGGGTTCAAATTAGCGAGTCTAGTGAAGACACACTAATTCGAACTGAGAGAGGTACTCTGGTTGATTCCAGTAGTCCTGTTTCCACAAGGAGTTAGGGAAGTCGAAGAGAGAGCGTTCTCCCTTCGGCTTTCTGCAGTGTGGACAGTGCCAAAAGTCAAGTTAAGGTACTTCGACTTCAGCTATGCAATTAACGTAGCTAAAGTTGTATACCTTAATTTGACTTTATCCCGTAGTGTAGACATACCCTAAAGGCCCAAAATCTAAAAGGAAACAAAAAGAACCAAAGATAGAACACAAAAATCGTAAGTTTTTAAAGAATCTTCTTAATAGCAGAGGTCTGACCCATACTTTTTGAACATTTGGGGTTTGCAGTACAGGAAGTTACTCCTGATTCGTGCCAGGTAACCCAGCATAGAATCAAGCCCTCTAGCCCAAGCTAGTGTTAGGCTGCAGTTAGGCTGGTGTAAATCCAAAGTAGTAGTAATAGTAATTTGTATTTCAGTAGCACCTAGGAGCTCCAATAATGGAGCAGGCCTCTGCTATTTGGCACTGTACAAATACACTAAAAGACAATTCCTGCTTAGAAGAGCTTACAATCTGAGTAATTCCATTGACCTATGAGTGTCTTTGAGTTTCTCTGGCTTTACACTGATGTAACTGAGAATAGAATTTGGTCTTCTAACTAAAACACTGGACTTGAAAAACATTATTTTCAAAAGCAGAAATAGAATACAGGTCAAACCTCTCTAGACTGGCACTCTCTGGTCCAGCAATATGTGTGGTCTGACATGATTTTAGTTAGCTGGGTGTCCACTTATCATGAATTTTTTCCACGGTCCCATAAAGTTTGTTTACAGCCACCAGTCCTGGCTCTCAGTGTTCTGTGCTGTTATTTAGATCTAATTTACCCCTAAATATATTATAAGAGCCCAGGAATCAAAGGAAACGTTGGTAGTGCTGCTCGACAATATTGATTTCCCACCGCTGGCAAATTCTCTCACTCGGCACTGGTCAGGTCCCAAGGGTGCTGGACTAGAGAGGTTCAACCTGTACTGATTTTGTACAGTGCTTAGAACAAGGGGCTCCTGGTCTGGGTCTGGGTCTCTTAGGTGGTACAGTAACACACCTCATAAACATTAATGAAAGGAATAAAGAACATTGTATGTAAAACAAGGAATCAATGACCCAAAGGCTTGAAAAAATTACCAGAAAGATGGCTGCAACAAATACATCACACAACATTTTTTCAGTGTAGGAATCTTCAATATGAAGCCCTCTTTGTTGAAACAAAATGTTACTTTCCCACTTCTTGAAATTAAATGTCCCTCTGCTTCTAGGACAACCTCTTTCTCCATTTTATTACCTAGCAACTGGTCTTGAATTAAATCAGCCTTCTCATCAACGTACAGGCAGGAAAATTATCCATGAGGTGGTAAGACTAGATGGTGTGATTTGTATGCAAGCTTTAGGAAAGTACTATCACTTTTTTTTCCTCCAGTTTGCTGAAGCCTGTGGAGCTGCATCAGACATTGAGAACAAAACCACTAATATCAGTATTGAGCCATCTTGTGTGGGGTGCTTGTAAGCACTGCTGTTTGTAATCTGGATCTTTAAAACAAGTAGATTAAAAAACAAGAAGGAAAGGGTTTATTCCTTTGCCTCATGGCTGGTCAGAATGTGGCAAAGGAGTGACACAGTTTTAGTTACATATTGTTTTGCTCTTAAGTCAATGTGATCTATGTTGCAATTTCAACGGAAAAGCTTTTAAAGTAATTAAGTAAACAGATTGGTTTTGGAACATTAAACAATTGTTTCAAAGAATTCACCATTTAGTTTCATCCCAAATAATTTTCGCAAATGTCCACAGAACTCTCCTAAAGTGCTTTTAGCATTCAGCATAACCAGCCCTTCAGATGCCTGAGGAGGAGAATATGAAATGCTCAACTGACCCATTGTTTTTCCCTAAATAAATGAACAGTTTTAAGATCACTCATGTTTGCTGCAAGGAGGGAGGAAGATCGTAGCATGTATTGTGTAAATATGTTAGCACAAGGTGCGGGTTTTTTCTAACAGTCTGAGGATGCCAAGGTTCATAACCCACAGCAACAAAGGTGGGGTGGGGTATAGATCGCTCAGTGGCTTGAGCATTGGCCTCTGAAAGCCAGGGTTGTGAGTTCAATCTTTGAGGGGGCCATTTAGTGATCTGGGGCAAATCTGTCAGGGATGGTATATGGTTGTGCTATGAGGGCAGGAGACTGGACTCAATGACTCTTCAAGGTCCCTTGCAGTTCTATGAGATAGGTATATCTCCATATATTAAGAAGGTAAAAGACATTTTTAGTGTGGCTATGAACACCGCAAGGTGCACTCTTCAGTTGACATGTATTGCACCAAAATTTGATCAAACTTACTGAGCCAGCAGATGCTACGCAACCCTACAGGCTCCTGGATATATAAAGTGATGGCTTTCCAAGACTAAACAGACCATAACAGTTAAATCTGTGCATAAGTGTGTATGTGGCAGAGAGATGTGCCTTACTAGTCAGTTTCATTAATAAGATATCGGTATGCCCATTTTGCAGTAACAATCTATTTTACCTGTGTTTATAAGCCATTAGTAGATAGGAAATTATTTCTTAATACATAGATTAAGCCTGGAATGGTCCTAGAGAAGAAAGTAAATGATGATCTGGAAATGTAAATTAACATTTTTGCCCACTATACATCATATTTATTTAGGCTGTGCATACAGGCAAACCTAGAACAGCATTCCACAACTGATTATTTAATCTTTTGTATCTAGGGTAGGGGGAGTTTGTGGAGAACCCCAGTGATCAGTGCATGGGATCCTATTCAGGACATTCTTTCAGACGTTTTAAAACAAAAAAATTATGGTTCCATGACATCATCTTCATTAGGCCACTGTTTACTCTTTTAGGTAACTACTTTGGCACTGATCCAGAATGTTAATTGTTCATGTCACTATGACACAGTACTAAATTCAGTATTGAAAGCACAATGTAGAGTGGTAATGATGACACATAGTAAGTCTCTTCTCACCCCTTGCCCTTCATCAACACATTTATCATGTCACTAATGACTGTGTAAAATGATCATCTTATCTGAGGAGGAGAAGAATGCTGCTGCTGTAGGATGTGAACTTTGTTTATTTATGACCTGCTAAAGAGGAAGGGCCATATCAGCATAGCTCCATTAGCCTTAAGCTACCCAAGATGAAAATCAGGTCCAAAGGATCCCACCAGCAAGATGAGATTTCTTTCCAAAAGATACTTATCCCTTGTTTTTAAAATACATTATTTTTGAATATTTTAAAACTACAAATGTAGAGAATAAAATAAATATTGGCCATCATTGCAGATTCCCCCTTAACAACAACAAAGGACTAATAAGTGGTTAAAATGGGCCCACATATCAAGCCCAGGAAACAGTAATGAACAGAATGAAAACATGATAAAACAGTATGCACTAAAGCAGTGTTTCTGAAAAGATACCGCGGAAATGCTATGAGAAACAGTTTAACTGGCGGCCCCGGTTTGTTTATGTACCAGCACCGCGGCCACGGAGCCTCACGGCTCCCATTGGCTCCGTTTCGTCCTTGGCGGCCAAGGGGAGCTGCGGGAAGCAGTGGCCTGGCCCACACCGCTTCCCGCTGCTCCCCTTGGCTGCAAAGGACACAACAGAGCCAATGGGAGTTGCAAGGCTCTATGGCCGTAACGCCGGTACATAAACAAACCGGGGCGGCCAGTTAAAGTGTTTCTCACAGCGTTTCCACAGTACACTTTCAGAACACTGCACTAGAGGATGGTTACTAAAGAGAAGTAAGGAGTTGCTGTTGTTCCTAGGGTACTTTAAGTAACTTCTTTTCTAGTGGCAGATGCTGTTGCATAACTCTGATGGCTTTGTTTTGCATTTCCTATTTGTGCAGATAAGTACACGCCCATTCATCAATTTGGGTTGAATTTCTTAACAGAACAAGCTCTGCATACTGCATCAAATTTACTGGTATAGTTTAGGTCTCTTCCTACTGAAACTGAAGTCAGCTAAGTCTGATCATGTTAGTTTAGGAAATTGTTCTTATGACTGCATTTCAGAAGTGTGAACCCAGAGATAAATGATCTGAAGAACTCTTTATCACGACTAATGGCACTTAACAATTGAATTTGTGAGAGAGGCAGTTTTTGCTCCTCGTCAAACATTTTCCTGGTGTGAAAGCTTGTTACTTTCAGCATTTTTTTTTAATAGCTCCAGTAGATTTGCTCAAGGCATTGTATTAACTTGGATTCAAGAATTTGATTGACACCCTAGTGAAATAAGCTCAACAAATGATGAGTTTGAGACATAGATGGCTAAAATAGACCTTCTTTGTGAAGTACACAAACAAGCATTCTGCTACTCTAATGAAGCAATCACCAAAAGAAATAGATGTATCCCATAGGTAGAATTGTGTAAGAAAATATGATGGTGCTTTGGTAATGGAAAAGGTGCTTTTGTTCACTGTGCCTATAGCTTTCAAAGGCTTTTTTTTTTAAAAAAAGATCAATAGGAGTAGTCCAGTAGCACAGAGCTGTACTGAGAATGGAAATACCCCCAACCTGGTTCATGGCTGACCCAGCAGCATCGGGGAGCTAGTGTTTTTAGAAAATGGAAGGATGACAAGGAGCAGCAACCTTCTCACCTGGTATAAATAAATCCAGTTGCACTGAAGGCAACAGGGCTGAACCACTTTAGACCTGGTGAGGATCAGGCCCAAGCGTTCCAAAAGTCATGAAGTTCCTTCATTATTATGTAGGCTTTGCTACAAAGTACATTTCCCAATATGTTCAAAACTCTGATTTCTACCTTCCCATCAACCCAAGTCCTCTTCAGTACTCTTACTCCTGTTCGGTGGTTGAAAAAGTAGGTGTCCCTTCAGGAAGGGTTTATTTCCCCTATGCCACTTTTGACCAAGCTTTTGCTAACTCACTTGGAGCTCTGTGCAAGACAATCATTCATTTGCATTTATGTTCAGTTGAATAGTTGAGGTGTTCCCTGGGCAGTTAGTAATCAGCCTTTTTTTTTCTTGCATGTATCTTTTCCAAGTAGGGATGAATAGGCAGTGCATAAAATTCACTTGCCTCTGTCTCTCTGCTTCCACTGTACATCCCAGGACATCTAAATCCCAATCCATAATGTTTTGAAATTTTTTCCTCTTTTTTTTTTTTTCTCCCCATAAATGGGGAAACCGCAACATTAAAAACAATTTCAGCCTGATTTTTAGTTGTGCAAGTACAACCGTGTACCTACTTTGTGCATACTGCTGCATAACAGTTACAGAGATCACAGCCCATCTGAGTGTGCACAGCCTCTAGTGCAAACACACACTTTCATACACATAATAGTGGTTTTGAAAAATCAGGCATGTTTTTCCACAATGGCAATGAAACAGTCACATCTCGAGTCAGTCCTGCTGATGTGGTTTAAAAGAGCTGATATTGGAGGTGCCAGAAAAATCTGAATAGAAACTTGAAATACAAGTTCAGTTGCAAGTAGCATTTAAACAGTATGAACCTTCTTGACAAGTATAATTATCCAGTACGTTACTGTGCAAAGTCTTATTTCCATTCCTTCCTCTAGCAAACAAGGCAGGCTATGAGTCTTGCTATGGGAAAGAAGGAGTAGTTCATTATCACCCTTTCATCTATCAAGTGTTCCAGCAGTACTTGCATATTTCTCTCCTTGAAGTTCCTCGCAAGAATTATGTACAGTATATTCTCGAATCCAGAGGTTCAGTGGCTTTCAGAGGGAGATTTTCAAAGATACGCATGGGAGGTGTAGAAGTGCAACTTCCACTGACTCTCAGTGAGAGCTGGGCACCTCTCTGCCCTTTATGACTTTGTAAATCTTCCTGGCAGCCTTCAGAGACCAAATCAGAACTTCTTTATCCTGACATTATTTGTGATTATTTATTGGAACTTGCATCAGAAACATCCTGTAACCTTAGTGTTGGTGGACTGAATAGATTCTCAACCTGCAACAGGTATAAAAATGTCAAAGATGAAGCTGCCCAGTTGGTTTTAAAAATTAAAACATTTATTTAAATAATTGTCATAGAAAATATGGTAAGACTTTGTGATTGTGCTATGTTATTAGTCATTCATATTTTATTTTGTTAATCATCCACTGAAGTTTCGAGGCTGATGTTTCTTTCAAAACAGCTTCAAGGGAGGCGTATATGTTGATCACAGTAGTTTGAGTCAAATCAATTTTAAACATCATACAAATTAGTAAGCAAGAAACCTTCATTTAAATAATTGATTTTAATCTTGTTTTGTATATGCACTTTAGTTATTCCCCTAAAAAAATTTAATTCTCATTGGTTGGTGTAACAATTAAAATGTGTTGGCTTGCAACTACATATAGCTTTCAAACTAAATTTTGTACTTCCTTTTGCTAACCAGGATGAACTACAGCTATAGATATTTATCTAAGCAATGCTAAGCTTAGCACACCCAGGGCAGAGGGGCTCAGGCTGTGGTTTCCTTCCTGGGGTCATGTAGTAATTTTTGTTCTCAGAAGGAGGTCAGGGTACCAGGAAGTTTGAGAAGCCCTGGCAAAAACATATGTATTCAGAGCCTTAATTCCTACAGTTTTTTTAATTAGAAAATGGTGAATGACACATTTCCTGTTTATTAGATGAAAATAATTTAGTTATGATTTGATATAGTTTCTGGATGAAAATTGAAATTCATTAAAAATGCAAAAAAGTGGCCTTTTTAAAATTGTTGATTAGTTACATACAATTATTTTAAATTCCAGGATACTTGGGGAAGAAGGAGGGGGAGGATGCTTATCAAAACATGCAATGTATTTGAAAATAACAGAATCATTAAACAAAGGAAGCATGAACTGTAGTTAGTGAGTTGATGGATTGTTTCTGGTTGCTATGATCATGAGACATCTATCTTCATCTTTGAGTGCCTAAATAACTTTGAAAACCTGTTCCTATGTTCAGCAAGTGTTTAGAAATAGTAGATCTCATCTTCCCCCACTCATAATTAGAAATGTACACCTCTCCACTGCAATCCAAGATTAATTCATTCAATGTTAAGAAACCAATTAGGAATTGAAAAAGCAGGAAATTATGTATTTCTTTTCCAATCTTTGAATAAAAATAACGGGGGGAAGATGAGCTAGTGTTTTTGGAAAATGGAAAGATGACAAGGAGCAGCAACCTTCTCACCTGGCAAGTGCTGGAAACAATATACTGAACAAGATGGCCTTCAGTCTGATCCAGTCTGTGTTCCTATAAACAGTAGATTTCTTTGTCCCCGGCGTGTGCATGTGCACTCCACATGCATGTGTACCCACACACTTTTCATTTCAAGGTTAATAATAGTTAGAAATTCTTTCAACTGAAGCCTGAACTTATTGGCCAGTATTTTTAACAGCACAGTATTAACAACTCTGTATTAATGTTTCCACTTTTTCTTCATGTCTGTGCTATCCTAAACCATTAGGATTTGGGAGCATATAAACTTCAGTGTTGATTTAAAAAAGTAACATTTGATTATTTCACCCCATAGTTGTAACATAAAATATGAAATTTTTCACAGTTTTACTAAAAATAAGTAGTGGGTGATAATCTCTCAAGCTTCATTCACAATCCAAACCTCCATCCTCTTGTGATGTACAATAGGTTTTTGTTTGTTTGTTTGTTTTTGGCAAACCTTCATAATGAGCTCGTCCTTTTTTTTTTTTTTTTTTTTTTTTTTCAAGTTTTGATCATTGGTGAAATCAGGTTATATGCAGAGAACAGAGAGGTTCTGTTGGTTTGTCCTGGATTCTTGATTATAGTAACCATAGTCTCCCAATAGACTGTAAATCACTGGTTATATGTAATAAGGCTATATCTGATTTTTATATACCGATGAGTCTGCCATTTGGGGTTCTGACCCATATGCATCTTGATTGCATATGGCACCTGTGGTTCCAGTCATGCAATTAATGATAGCATAATTGCCTCACTTAATGAAGGGAGGTTGCCAGTCAGTCTCAATAAAATAATCATTATTTATCTTTATTATCATTATTGTTTATCAATATTATTGAGTAAAACAAATTAAAATTGTGGCAAACCAACCAGATTTGGCCCAGTCATCTCCTCAGGCTTAAATGACAATTTCACATGCAGGTATCTCAGGTAACAATTGGCCCAAGACAACCAGATGTTTAGCTAGTGGAAATCAGCATGGACTTCAGTGTTCCTCCACTGATTTACACCATCTGAGTATCTCAACATTGTTTCTATACTTCAACAACTACTGCACATATAATTTCTCCTAGATCTCCAGGTAATAAGTCAGTTGCTCAGAGCGGGGTAGCACAAATATTAATGTGCTGCTGTCCGACTGTAAAGAGTGTACAATCAACAATATGGATAAATATCATGTTTGGTGGTAATATTTAAATGACCTCCTCACCAGCACCTTAATATAAACCCTGATGGTAGCTATGTTTAACTATTCTAGCAACTGTGCCCAGAAGGATTCATAATGTGAGTAAAGGACATTTGAAATACAAAAGCACTGCACATCTATTTTCCTGAATAAAATTCTAGAAAGGGGAATATTGCAGAGGAGCAAACTCAACATTGACTTCAAATAAATGTTTGTAATTCATTCAAAGCTGTGCTGTAGCATTTTAGCATGTTTTTATCTCTTCAGCTGTTCTATGTAGTATTAAATTCTACTAATGCTTTCAACTTTCTGCTTCATTGTACTGCTATTCTATGAGCACAGACCTCTGCTGGAGATTTAATAAGACTGTGGAGAAATCCCAGGTGTGCATCTCATCTGCTCTGGAATTACTCCATAGTGAGGGTATTTAGCTGTGGTGTGCATAGACAAGGGAATCAACAGGATGAGGCATTGCTAACATAGTGGATCAGGACTACAAACACAGGTCAAATGTTCTGTGATTATTTCCTTCTCAACTGTGACTAGTGCAGTGTATAGCTTGATGAAAAGGGTTTTCAGAGGCTGCAGTAGTACAATATGCCAGATGAAATATCTGATTTTTGTTTCATTCCTTTTCTCGTTGCATAAGTATGTAAGCAGATCTGTGTTTACTGCACTGAAAAAGATGAGAATAATCCAGCTGTCTATATCTAAAACAATGTGGATGAACTTTGAGGTTAATGATTCCATTTATGTTTATCAAGGATAGCAGGTATTCTTATTGGGTGGGTGGTGCAAATGGGGTAGGGGAGGAGCCAGGAAACCCATGGCATCTTGCTTCTGATATCTATATGGATGTATGCATTGACTTGAGCGTTCTGCCCCTTTCCAGGGATAGCATGACATGACATTGTTGCTTTTGTGATCTCCAAAAGACTAAAGCAGCATTGAGCATTTAAACCACATTTTAAGACTATGTTGATGTCAAATCAAGAGTCAGAGAGACAATTTTGATAGCATCATAATTAATTTGGATCATTAAGACTTTGATTTTTCAGTATTCTTCAAATCCTTAACCTGAAATACAAATATTTTCCTATAAAAATGGTAAAATGTCTGAGATCAGGGGGAGTAATTTATGAGGATAACTGAATCTCACCTCAGCCATACAGGTGGGAAGCTGGTACAGACTTAACTCTGCAGTGAAGAATTAAACTCAAACTCTTACTCATGTGTAATCCCCAACCTGTGCTCTGCCAATACACACAAACTGTCTCACCCAAGTTCTTTGGCGCTAGTTAGAACATGTACTAGCACATAGGTGCCACTTTTTAGTCTGGCTGGTAATACATCCCCATTTTTGGAAGGATGCCAGATAAGGGCACTGCAGAAGTTGCACAATGGGTCCAGTTCATTTCTGGCATAACTCTAGTTTGTGGAGATCCACCAGAGATGAATTCTCACTGTCTCCATGTAAAATAAAAGTACTGATTATTGGACAGTGGCTGACACAGCCTGCACTCCTAGTTTATTTCAATGCGCTTTTTCCTACTGACTTCAAGTAAAGATACGATGGCAAGTACTAATGAGGCAGCTTCCTGTCTAATCCTGTTGTCCATGTACAGTAGACTTCCGATAATCCGGAACCTATGGGACCTAGGTGGTGCCGGATTATCAGATATGCCGGACTATCAGGAGGTACTATAAACTGGTTATATATATACTGTATACATTATATACTGTATATAAAGTGTTCTTAACCCTTTTTATTGTACATACTGTATACAGTATACTGTAATGTTTTAGTTTTTAAGACTTTTTACCCTTTGCTCAGTTCAGCTGCTGCCACTGTTACCTTGTGACTCATTTTTTGCCGAAGCTCACTCACTAGGCTCTTGCCATTTTGATGCCGGACTATCAGGAGTGCCGGACTATTGGATGCCGGACTATTGGAGTTTTACTGTAAATAATTGGATAGCTATCTTTTAGAAGGAAAATGAAAAACAAAAAGGGAAATAAGAGGGAAGGAGCAAATTAGCTGGCTGAATGATAATAATTTAGTCCAAATTACAGCTCTTCAGGATCCAATCTCACAGTTTCAAGGGATACCAAACAAATAATGATGATACATTAGATTAGATGTCTCAGAGTTGGGGGGTCATTAAGTATAGCTAGAAAAACAATTTGCTATATTACACTAATAAATAGACCTGATCCTATAATAGGTCTGTGTGGGTGCAAGTCTCTGCCTGTACAGAGCTCCTAGCTAGATCATGGTCTTAGTAACTAACAATATTAAAATGTGTATTGAAATGAAAACTAACTAGTGTCACAGGTCCATTCAGTTGGAATTGTTCATTTCCTATACAGGAATTTCTCCTATTGACTATAAGATCTAATAAGGAGCAATATTACCCCATTCATTCTTGTATAATTATAATGTTATTGTATAATATGTTGTTAAATTCTACTATGCAAGAAGGAAGGAATTTTAGCAAATGATATCCCAGAAAAACCTAATCTTGTTTCCTTCACATTAACACTCTGTACTGAAAACATTGTTCATCTCAGAGCTGCCTCTAGTTTGTCTATGACTTTCTGGTAGTGGTGTGTTTTATAGTGAATGCGATGGTCCTGATGCAGTCTCAAAGCAGTCCTACAGGAAGGAATCATCACTCCTCTGCTTTGTGCAGGTGGTGCATTTACAGACCAAATCACATTGGCCTATTTTGCTCCCAACTGTCAACGCTGGTCTTCTTTTGGATTACTGCTTTCCAGATTTTGCCCTATGTGTGTTGGGTTATTTTCACCAAGGTGTACTACATTAGCTTGCATTTTTTTTTCAGCATGAATTACATTGAGTCATTTCCTGCCCTTATTTCTAACTGTTGTGGGTAACTTTGCAGTATTTCTTTGTCTTCACTGATATTTGCAACAGTTTCCAGTTTAGTGCCATCTGCAAATTTAATTAATGTGCTGTTTGCTCCACCTTCCAGGCCATTAACAAAGATGATAATATTTCCTGTGATTTCAGAGAGATCATATGAAGCAGAGATGGGAAAAGACCTTCTAAGTTATCTTCTCCATTCCCCTTTCAATGCAGGTGCGTTCCATTCATTATATCATTTATATTGCCTGCAGCATGCGACACCTAATTTAAGTCAAAATCTTGTACTGTGTGGCTTGTCCATCCAATCAGCTTTCATTTGTGGTAGGCTGTAACTCATTGTGGAACTCAGGAAAGAGAGACATGATTCCATTATATTGACTAAACAGTGTGAACTTCAATGCTGTGACACAATCTTCCTTGTTATTTTTTAAAAAGCAGAAATGTACTGACATGTTGTAACATAGAAAAAAAAATAGACTCCAAAGTGTGTCTAGCTCTGGACACAAATGTCCAGATACCATGGTCTTGGTTGCAAGGGGGAATTTGATATAGGATTGTGTATGTTTGTATGTTTTTCAGTTTCAAATGAAGGCTTAATCATTCTTCTAGGCATTTTACAGTCTTGAAACAACAACAAAATCATTTACCAATATCTACAGTATAACTGAGATGAAGTCACACCTTATGAAGTCTTGCCCACTGCTTTAACATCCCAACAAGCCTTGTCCAGCATGTAATCTTCAACTCGTGTCCCTTCCTCATACACCCGGGGGGGGGGAGGGAGTATGGGTTTTTGCAGGGGCCTGAAAGCTTAGCAGAGTTGGGCTCTGGTGGGCCAAGGACTAGAGCAAAATATGAGCTTTTTGCAATGATGCTGGAAAAAATTGTATCGTGGGAATGCTGAGGACCACTGTACCAAACTGTAAACCCTGTAGATGATGGAAACCACTTCAAGCCAGGGGGTGCGCCCTCACTTCCTCCCCTCCCCCTCCCCTTAGTTCCAACACCTGTGGCTCAAACCAGAGATTTTAGGAGGACTATGGCTTGCTAGACCCTTTTCAAAGAGGATGGGCCTGGCCTGGATGGCTGATCAGAGAACAACCAAGGATCCAGCCTCTAAGAGGGAAGGCAAACTGTTAGAGCTAGGAGCTTGTCTATGAGGGCTGAAGGCTAGGCCTGGCTGGACTGTGGGTGCTTTTTGTTTTGTATGTCTGTCTGACTTTGAACTAACAAGCTCTGTTATCCCAAAAGGGGTTGAGTGTTTTAAAGTAGCTTGGCTGGAAAGCCAAGTTGCCTGTGTAGCTGGAGTAGGCCAAACTGTTGGGCAGAAACTGATGCCTGGTCCCTGCAGATATTGCACCTGCCACAAGACGACACCAAGGGACAAAGAGAAAATATCTCAGAGCTCCTCACCTGAGCCCAGCTCTATCACTGCAACCTGAGGAAAGAAGCATTCTCTCAGGCTTCCTGGTTCCAAAACATTTTATAGCATTAATGGTTAAAACTGATACTTTGGATTCCACCTGGACACTAACAAGCAGCTAGTACAATCTGTGAAGCATCGTGGTTTTGTGATCTTGCTGTGATGCTTCATTTAATAAATTGTTAGCCACATTCAGAACTAGCTGCCTTTCTGAGCCTTCTCTTTGTGTAGCTCCATGTCAAATACATTGCAATAGTCTAGTCTCAGTGTTACAAAGTCTGACTTTCACGTCTAGACTCTCTGTTCTAATTCAGCTCAGGTCGGTAGCCATTATTGTTTGGTGGTTGATCAATGGGCCCCATTTTTTAGATTAAAAGGTCTCATTCAAAAAGACCAGCATCTTCTTCCCCATAACCAACATTTTAATTATCACTCTTTTGTTGGAAGTTTCAATAGCGAAGTCAGGGACCAAATGGATGTGGGGACTGAACTTGACTCTGCGTTTTACTGGGCGTTCCAGCAAGCAAGCAAAGGGCGATTGATTGATAAATAGCACCCAGGAGCCTTTACTTACTGTTTCCAACCACAACAAGGAGCAAAAGTATTGAAATATTCTGAGAAGAATGTCTCTTGTTTTATTTTATACCCAACTAAAACTAGGAAAACCAGTAATCGAGCTCACATGATCTCTCACACAAACATGAATCGCCTTCTTGCACATTTTCCAATCTGTTTTCTTGCCCTCAGAAAGAGGAATAGACTGAAATAAACTCCTAAATTCTTATCAAGGCTGGACAGCTAAATCTTTGAAATTTAGCTTAGTCATTGCCCCCAGTAGACTGTGTCCAAGTTAGCATGCTTCATGACCTAATCATATAAAACTATCCTATGAAAACTGGCAATTTTTGAAAGTTTAGATCAAATAACTAATGCTGTTTTGAGCAAATTGTATTTCTCTCCATTTACTTTCCATTTGGCTTATGTTGTGAAAGCTTTTGAAGTCATCTAACAGCTACGAATGCAAGGAGATTGCATATCTGGTTGTTAATAGGTTTGTCACTCAAAAACCTAGGAAGAGCGAATTTAACAGCAATGTCAGCATTTAGGTAGGGCTGGAAAATAAAAGTGCAAAGCCCTCAGGCTATGACTGTGGAAAAGCTGTGCATTTAGAAAGACTGTCAGTGTCATACAGCAGTTCTCAAACTTCATTGCACTTTGATCCTCTTCTGACAACAAAAATTACTATACCACTCCAGGAGGGGGAAGCAAATCCTGAGCCTGCCTGAACCCAGTTACCCTAGGTGGGGGAAGAACAGGAAGCCAAACCTCAATCACCACTGCCCAAGCAGGGGAAGTGGTGTGGGTGCAAAACTGTGAAGCCCAAGGGCTTCAGCCATAGGCAAGAAGGCTATAACCTGAGCCTTACTGCCCAGGGCTGAAGCCCTGGGTCTTTGACTTCAGTCGCAAGCGGTGGGCTGGAGCTTCGCCCCCAGGCCCCAGCAAGTCTTAGGCAACCCAAGTGACCTCACTAAAACAGGGTCACATCCCACTTTGGGGTCCCGACCCACAGTTTGAGAACTGCTGGTGCAGTATGTCAGAAGCTGGCTTACATGTTTGTTGGCGTCAGCTGCGTGTTTTGTGCTGTTTCTACAAACCAGATCCATATGAAGGCATATCGCTGCGAAACCAGCTGATTTTTTTTTTGTAACTCACCTGACAACTTAAAACAATGGTGAGACATTTTTTCCGTTGACGGGGAACTAACAAATGGGGATTGGGCGAGGGCGGGGGGAGATATTTAAAGATTCTTCCTTATTCCTAATAGATTCTGGATCCCTATCTAATCTAGTGCTGCCTTCTGGAGGGAGTGAACAGTAGCCTCTGGACACCACAGTAGTCAAGGAGAGAGGACAACTGACTCCCCTCCCTTCCTCCTTCCCATCCTGGGATCTCCAAAGTCTGGCACATTCTCCTCATCACAAGTCTGAGTCTTTGCTTTGCTCCTCCGAGTTGTCAAGCTACTACCACCCTGTTTCTGCAGTATCAGGGTCAAGAAAGGCTCTTCCGCTCCTCTGAGCTCTGTAAGGGCTAGGTATTAAATGCCATTGCATTACACTGGTGCAGCTGGCCGCCACCTGAAGATTCTGGGCATGGTGGCAAGTCAGCCAGTTGCCTCTTGATGCCTCAGAGGGGTCACAGGCCACTGCCACCACCTTCTCAGAGAAGAGCTCTAGATAGGAAGGGGACTGGTGCAGTCATGCAGCCGGAAGTGGTGGGGAGGCAAGGAAAAATCCCAGACTTAGCTCTTTTTAGAATGTTGTGAATGCCTGCCTAATATCTGCTTCCATGACACAATCGGAAATCAGGTAAGTTGTAAAATGCTCGGTAAGTAGTCAGGTCTGTCAGGAGAAGATAGCACAGCATTATATACCTACCCTCACCAGCTTTGCCTGGTCTTAGATTGCATTACTAAAGTAATGCTAATAGATGTTTTTAGACTTCTAACCCGTAGGTGCTGACACCAACACAATACATACTGGAGTGCCAGTTTTGTACTTACAAAACAAAAAATCTAAATGAACAATCTGCATATAAACTGCTTTAAATGTAATATTTTCACAGCAAATGGTGTTTCCGGTAATTGTGTTACTTTTTGTGGACCTTAGCTATAAAATACCCACCTAAGAGCATTTTCTCTTCTGTTCCTCGCATTGATTCCTATTTTTCAGCATGGAGTCTAATTGGTACAGTACTCTCACGGTGCACTTCATCTTCCTCAATACACCCACTCTTTGTCATTCGTATGGCTAGAATTATTCCATGCGGTAGCTCATTACCAAATATGGTGTCAAATGTAAGACTCTGAAGAAATAAAAATAGCACATGCAATGGGCCTGCACTGAACCCTGACAAGCAAATTTCGTGATTTATTTTTCTCCCCGCACAGCATCTTCAAAATGTTTCTGTAAAAATGTAAAGGCTCATTAGGGTTAATAAACACTGTGGAATTTTCTTCTGCAGTAATAAAAGTGAACAGTTTGATCTGAAGTCTTCCAGATTTTGTGTGAATGTAGTGTGCACACAAGCTAACGGGATTGTTAGCACTGGAGATTAAAGTCCTCTCTCTCCATAAAACAATAGTGCATGCATCCTCACTCTGTCCAGGTGATGTGTATGAGAGGGATCCTCTCGAAGATGGAGAAGATCATGTTTTCTCCTTGTTTGCCCTATTCTTAACCTCCTTTCTGAGCCTGCCTTTACAGATGCTGGTTAACTGCCTGTTATGATGTTGTTTTTGTTTCTGACCCATAGCAGGAGGTCTGAGTTTCTGGCTCACACACAGTAGGTGGATAAGTGGTTCATCTGCCAGCATGTACGCAGTGTTTGTAAATGATCTGTGGCCCATATTATAAATATTAGATGGGGGTAAGGTAAGGAGTGTCTAGTTTATAGACGAACGATGGGGAGGGAGACGAGCAGAGTTAAAGCTGATGATGGAACCTCTTCTAGTGTCTAGACATTGTTGGAAGGGTGGGATTGTTACATTCCATAAACATTGTTTTGATGAGGAATGTGTTCCAAACACTGACTTTCCTCATCAAATCTTTTATCTGGGAATTTCATCTATTTGTAAGTAGGGGGAGGGGAAAAACTACTCACAACTAAGGTGACCATCCACCCCGTTTTTACTGGGATAGTCCCATATTTAAGGCTTGTTCCCGGCATCCTGACTCCTTTAAAAAACAGGCACATTGTCACATATTTCTCCTGCAGCAAGGGGTGGGGAAGAGCTGCCAGCACTTAGAGCTTCAGCCACTGAAGTCCCAGGACCAGCGGCTCCTCTCCCCTCCCCACCCTGCATGCTGCGGGACTGAACTTCATCCCTGCAGTGGGGCAGGGTGGGCGGGGAGCCGTCAGCACTCGGAGCTTCAGCCACTGGAGCCCCAAGCACCGGCAACTCCCTTCCCTCCTCCCCTGCGGGGTCTGGAGCCTTGAGTGCCAGCAGCCCCCTCCCTTGGCGTCCCGTATTTGGTTACCCTACTCATAACTTGTTGAATGGATTTTGTGTGCTGACTTAAGACTGGGGTTTCAGGCAGGTACACTGGAAGTGCCCAGGTACACTGGAAGTTGTGCCAGAAAAATCTGTACCTTCCATAAAGAGTCCAGTGGTAGTGTTGGGATGTTACAGGGGATCACAAGTAACTGGTTTGAGCAGAGCCATATTTCAAACACCACTCAAATTACAAGTGCAGCCATCATCAACTGAAGAGGCTTGTTTTACTATTTCCCACTTCAGGATACAATGGTAAGAACAGAGATTCTAAAACAGGCACCTCATGCCAGAAATGGATTTCCCAAGTAAATATTTGTATTTTTAATTAAACATTTTCTATTTGTTTTAACCATGTTTTAAAACAAAGTGAATCTTAGATCATTCTCTTTATATATGAACAGGCTGGGGTCTGGTCCCAAAGCCATAAAGTCTGACAATCGTGCCACCTTGCCTCCTTAAATATAGTTGGAGTTCCTTGCTGAGGTCCAGTGATGCGAGCTGCCATCTCATCCCTAATAGCTTTCACATGGTAGTGCATTCCAAACCTCCCTCCCATCACAGGTGGCGAGTCGTATGGGCACAGGGCCCTGCTCCACCAAAGTCTGAGGCCAAGTCTCTCCCCCAGCCCTACCTGCCACCCCCGGTGATTTTAAAATGGCCAGGACTCAGGAGCCGTGTACAGAGCCACCCTCCCCCCTCTTCCCAGGCTGCAGGGATGCAAGTGCCGGTAGCCATGTGGAGTAAGCAACTGGAAGCTGCTGTAGCCCTGCTGCTGGTGGCAGCAAGGGCCCCCGGACATTTAAAATCACCCAAGAGGCAGGCGGGGCTGGCAGATGTACATGGAGGGGAGCACATGGGGTGGCAGGTGGGCAGCAGCATGTGGATACCCTCACCTCTCCATAAGCTGCTGCCAGAGAGGAGAGCTCCAGGTAAAGTGCAGCATCCCCACACCGCCTCGCACACCCCACTCCCTCCCAGAGCTACACCCTTCCCCCCCTCCCCCTTATACCTCCCAACTCCACATCCCCTCCAGCCCCCAAATTCCTTCCCAGAGCTTGTACCTTCTCCTGCACCCCAATCCCCTACCCCAGTCAAGAGCCTGCACCCAAAGTCCCTCCCAGAGCCCACACTACTCCCCTCCCTCTCAGAGCCTTAGGCAGATGGGGGCAGCGGGAGTTAGGCTATGGACATTCTGGGCACCACCAACATTTCTGCAAATCTGATACCCCTATTTCCCACACTACATTTCCTTCCCCCCAACTTTCCTCACACTAACCCAGAGAGAGTCAAGATGTTGTTATGATAATAATGAAGGGGAGAAGGGAATGCTTTCTAATTGCTTACAATAGAAATGGGTTCAGCTTTAATGGCAAAATCACCAGCACTTTTCATTTCTAGGTCTCAGTGCTCTTCATGAAACATTAGTCCTGTTTTACCAGAGAAACAGAGACAATGGTTTTTTCCTAAGGCCACACAGCAAGTCAGTGGCAAAGAAAACACAATCAGGGCCCCTGACTGTCTTGGCTAGCTATTGGCCCACACTGTAGTGTCATGATAACACAGCATTTGTAGGCTGGGTGAGAGAGAAAGCTATTGTCACTTTAGTTAATGGTAAAAGTGAGTTGCAGCCCACAAAAGGTTATGCCCTAATAAATGTGTTAGTCTTAAAGGTGCAGCAGAACTCCCCAAAGTCCTTTAAATCACCATTTTTAAAGGTGAAGTCAAACAGCTACACAGTGGTTGCCAATCACTAATCCTACATTCTCATGGGCAATGCCCCTCACAGGTGGTTGTTGTATGCTGGACTTTTGCAACGGGAACTTGACTGGCTGAGTCGATTCAAGTCCCTGAATTTTGGGGGGCTGGGAACAAAGAGAACATTTCAGCAAGTTTAGATAATTAATGAAAACATGCTTCTGCTTAGTCTAGAAGCAGATGTGGGGAGCCTCAAAAATCCTTCCATTAAAAATAATCACACGGGAATAACAATCTTTTACAGCCATGGTGTCCAATCAGCCACTGTAGTGGCTACTGCTATAGTGAACGAGCCACACTCTACCAGCCAAATGCCTACATGTGGCTGGTTAGTGGTTAGTGTGTTGGACACAATGGTTTTACAGGGATGTGCTAAGGTTTTAATCATAAATGTCTTCATCTTCAGCAAAGCTATGATGGCCCAGCAAAGCTTCTTGATGTGCTGAGGGATCAAATTCCTTTGGCCCTGTCTGCATCAAGCTGCCCTTACTAAACAGACAATAGCAAAGATTAAAAGAAGGAAGTCCAGTGGTTTTGTAAAGGCTGCAAACCTTCAAGCTTCAACACACAAGCCAAATTTTTATTCAGAGGGTCCGAACTACACTTTCCCTGGCTGCAGGATGTCCCATAACTGCCTACTGCACCCCCTCAGCTCTGCTCCAGCTTATAGCGTGGATCCCAGGTGGGTGCTCCTTTTTCTCCCTCTATCCCCTATTTCTGAGCGTGCCTTCCACTATCCCCTTTGACTTCTCCTTCTCTCTAGATCCACGCAGCCACACCATGTCTGAATTTTGCTACTCCTTTCTGCACAGCATTGCTCTCATCTGGTCTTTCTTTTTTTGCCCACACAGCTGAAACTCTGGTTCAGACACTCATTATCTCATCTCTTAACAGCTGACCTAGACTGAGGCTATCTATCTGTTAAAAAGCAAATGAACAACCTGTTAAGACAATTTACGTGGCTCATTGCCTTGATCATGTCTCTCATGGGCATGCCCCTTTGCCCCCTTTGTAGCTTGTTCTTCTCAAACAATTTGTCTTCATTTTTAAGGCCCTTACTGCCTTACACCCATCCTCTGATATGGTACTGCACCTTCAGCTACACTTCACTTCTGTAAATAATGCGGCCTGTATTACCCATTAGTTCAATTTTTTTTATCAAACTCTTTTGTGCTTTCTTTTCTGATGCCCTTATTCACTGGAGGAGCTCCTGGTAGAGATTTGCAAGGCTGCTACATTATCTTCCTCCAAAACTCTCTTTAAAAATCACCTTTGCGGTGATGCCCACAAAACACTTGATAACCGTTAGGCAATTGGTTTACAATGGCCTCTCAACACTGTTCATAAAGATCTCACTATTCCCATATCCTTTCCTGTGTCTTCTATGCCCATCTGTTGTTCATCATTTACACAAGACTGGGCCCAGAAAACTGTTTCCTGTACATGACTACAGTGACCAACATGATGAGATCCAAATCCTGGAGGCACAAATGCAATACAAACAAGAAGTAACAATGAGAAATGTGCACTTGCCTGGGAAGCAGATGTTAGTGACCAGAATTGGAGACAGGTTAGATGGGCCACTTATCTGGTCCAATATGGCAATTGCTATGTACTGGGGGGTTGGACGGCCTCTCCATTCTACTGAGTAGATAAAACAGATTATCTTCTCTCTTTTTTAAATTCCCTGCCTCCATTTTCTTCTCTTCCCCATCTTGCCCCCCCCCCGCCCCCCGCCCCCTTCTCCATCTGGGAGTGGGAGGAGAGAGTCTTATTTTTAAGATGGTTTGCTAAGTCTCTCTGATGTAATCTTCACATTGCCTTTCCCTTGCTTTTATCAAACTAGTCCTCTTGCTGCTGATTCATTAGCCTGTCTTCCCAGCTCGGAGGTCCAATTTGGATCCTAGTGAATGACCAGCCTTATCAATAATGCAGATTAGAAGCAGCATTGTCAAGTTTATGCTATTCCCCATCACTAGACTCTATGCCTCACACCAGAACAGGGCAGATAATAAAAAATAATCTTGTCATCCTTTGCTGACATGGCCTTTAAGACTTGTGTGCTAGGGCTTAAAAGCTTTATATGAGAATTTTATGCTGGATAATCTCTTCCAGATTCCCAAACTGCTGATAAATTTATTTGCTTAGGCTGTTAATCCATGCAATTTTCATGTTTTAAATAACACTAGAGGACTCTTTCTTTTGGAGTCTTTCTCTGTTGAAAAAATCCTCTTATCTGAAAACTTAGTTTTGAAATAGAATACAAGTACAGGGCTTTGAAGTTTTAAAATTACATCCTATCTTGCATCAAAATATTTTTTTTTCTGGCTTCCTTCTCTCTCTGTGTCACTTTCCACCAAACCTGTATTAACAAGTTCCTGTTAATTTTATCAACTTTTCAAGAAGTTATCAACTTTATCAACTTATCAACTTTTATCAACTTTATCACTCTTCCTGCACCAACTCCCCAGATTTTGGTTATCAAGCAAGCCAACCAACTTGTTGGGCTAGGTTGGGAGGCGGTGACGGCACACTCCCAAAAGGGGCGGGGCCTTAGCAGAAAGGGCAGGGCCAGGGCAGCTAGACCTAAGTACTGCATAGACCATACACCATGCTCCCCACCCCTTCAGCACCATCTGAAGCACACCAGCCAGGGTCCGGTGATGATTTCAAGGGGCTGAATCTTCAGCCCCTCCCACAATAGCAGCAGCGGCGCCTTCAGCGCCTTTGACTTGCCAGGCTGTTGTCCCTCTTGCTCCTCCTGTCAGCAACTCTGCAGGTAATCCCCTAATTTCAGCAAAAGCAAAAGGGCACCACAATGAATGGCCACACACAATGTTCAGCTCCAGGATTCTGCATTGTGATCCAGAGGACTGTTCAGCTGCCTCACTCCAATGAGGCTTGACACATGCTCTGTAATTTTCTTGAGCAAAATAAGATGCAGGATAAGAACAGAAGGGCCATACTGGGTCAGACCAAAGGTCCATCTAGCCCAGTATCCTGTCTACCGACAGTGGCCAATGCCAGATGCCCCAGAGGGAGTGAACAGAACAGGTAATCATCATGTGATCTCTCTCCTGTCAGCCATTTCCAGCCTCTGACAAACTGAAGTTAGGGACACCATTCCTACATTCTGGCTAATAGCCACTGATGGATCTAATTTCCATGAATTTATCTAGCTCTTTTTTGAACTCTGTTAAAGTTCAGGTCTTCACATCATCCTCTGGCCCAGAGTTCCACAGGTTGACTGTGCGTTACGTGAAGAAAAACGTCCTTTTGTTTGTTTTAAACATGCTGCCTATTAATTTCATTTGGTGATCCCTAGTTCTTATGTTATGGGAACAAGTAAATAACTTTTCCTTATTCACATTTTCCACCCCAGTAATGATTTTATAGGCCTCTCTTATATCCTCCTTTAGTCTCCTCTTTTTCTAAGATGAAAAGTACAAATCTTTTTAATCTCTCTTCATATGGGACCCATTCCAAACCCCTAATCATTTTTGTTGCCCTTTTCTGAACCTTTTCCAGTGCCATTGTATCTTTTTTTTTTAAATGAGGCAACCACATCTGTATGGAGTATTCAAGATGTGGGCGTACCACAGTTTTATACAGAGGCAATAAGATATTCTCTGTCTTATTTTCTATATCTTTTTAAATGATTCCTAACATTCTGTTTGCTTTTTTGACTGTTGCTGCACTTTGAGTGGATGTTTTCAGAGAACCATTCACAGACACTCCAAGATCTCTCTCTTAAGTGGTTGCAGCTAAATTAGCCCCATCATTTTGTAGATATAGTTTTTATTTTTTCCAATGTGCATTACTTCACATGTACCAACATTAAATTTCATTTGCCATTTTGTTGCCCAGTCACTTAGTTTGCTGAGATCTTTTTGAAGTTATTCACACTCTGCTTTGGTCTTAACTCTCTTGAGCAGTTTAGTATCATGTTCAAATTTTGCCACCTCACTGTTTACCCCTTTCTTCAGAACATTTATAAATGAAGTTGAATAGGATTGGTCCCAGTACAGACCCTTGGGAGACGCCACTAGTTACCTCTCTCCACTCTGAAAACTTACCATTTATTCCTATCCTTTGTTTCCTGTTTTTTAACCAGTTATCAATCCATGAAAGGACCTTCCCTCTTATCCCATGACAACTTACTTGACTTAAGAGCCTTTGGTGAGGCACCTTTCTGGAAATCCAAGTGTACTATATCCACTGGATTCCCCTGGTCCACATGTTCGTTGACCCTTTCAAAGCACTCTAGTAAGGCATGATTTCCCTTTACAGAAACCATGTTGACTTTCCCCCAACAAATTATGTCCATCTATATGTCTGATAATTTTATTCTTTACTATAGTTTCAACTAATTTGCCCAGTACTGACGTTAGACTTATTGAGATGTATTTGCCAGGACCATCTCTAGAGCCCTTTCTAAATATTTGTGTCACATTAGCTTTCTTCCAATCATTTGGTATGGAAGCTGATTTAAAGGATAGGTTACAAACCCCAGTGAATAGTTGCGCAGTTTCACATGCAAGTCCTTTCAGAAGTCTTGGGCGAATGCCATCTGGTCCAGGTGACTTATTACTGTTAAGCTTATCTGTTTGTTCCAAAACCTCCTCTATTGACACCTCAATCTGGGACAATTCCTCAGATTTGTCACCTAAAAAGAATGTCTCAGGCTTGGGAATCTCCCTAACATCCTCAGCCATGAAGACCAAAGCAAAGAATTCATTTAGTTTCCCCACAATGGCTTTATCGTCTTTGAGTGCTCCTTTAGCATCTTGATCATCAAGGGGCTCCACTGGTTGTTAGCAGCCTTTCTGCTTCTAATGTACTTAAAAAACATTTTGCCGTTACTTTTTGAGTGTTTGGCTAGCTGTTCTTCAAACTCCTTTTTGGCTTTTCTTATTATACTTAATTTGACAGTTTATGCTCCTTTCTATTTTCCTCCCTAGGATTTGACTTCCACTTTTTAAAAGATGTCTTTTTATCACTCACTGCTTCTTTTACTTGGTCGTTAAGCCACAGTGGCATTTTTTTTGGTTCTCTTACTGTGGTTTTTAAATTGGGGTATACATTTAAGTTGGGTCTCTATTATGGTGCTTTGAAAAGTTTCCATGCAGCTTGGAAGGATTTTACTCTTGTCACTGTACCTTTTAATTTCTGTTTAACCAGCCTCGTCATTTTGGTGTAGTTCCCCTTTCTGAAATTCAGTGCCACAGTGTTGGGTTGCTGAGGTGTTTTTCCCACCACAGGGATGTTAAATTTTATTACATAATGGGTACTATTTCCAAGCGGTCTAGTTATATTTATCTCTTGGACCAGTGCCTGCACTCCACTTAGGACTAAATCAAGAATAGCTTCTCCCCTTGTGGGTTCCAGAACCAACTGCTCCAAGAAGCAGTCATTTAAGGTATCAAGAAATTGTATATCTGCATCCCATCCTGAGGTGATGTATACCCGGTCAATATGGGGATAGTTGAAATCCCCGACAATTATTGCGTTTTTTATTTTTATAGTCTCTCTAATCTCCCTTAGCATTTCATAATCACTATCACTATCCTGGTCAAGTTGTCAATAATAGATCTGTACTATCCCTATCTTGTCATTAGAGCACGGAATTACTATCCATAGAGATTCTATGGAACATTTTGGTTCACTTAAAATTTTTACTTCATTTGATTCTGCACTTCATTTGATTTTCTTTCACATATAGTGCCATTCCCGCACCTGCACTACCTGTTCTGTCCTTCTAATATATTTAGTACCCTGGTAGGACTCTGTCCCATTGATTGTCCTCATTCCACCAAGTTTCTGTGATGCTTATTGTATCAATATCCTCCTTCAATACAAGGCACTCTAGTTCACCCATCTTATTGTTTAGACTTCTAGCGTTTGTGTATAAGCACTTTAAAAATGCGTCGCTCTTTATCTGTCTGCCATTTCCAGATGTGTTAGACTCTTTTTCATTTGATTGTTCTCATCTGATCTTACCCATACTTGATCATCTTCCATCATCTCCTCCTTCCTAGAACATAGAGCAGAGGTCACCAACTCATCGATCGTGGCACCCCTAAGAATTGATCGCCATGGCCAGTTGGCCAGGCAGCTGCCCATCTTTGATTCAGCCCAGCTGGAGCACAGCGTAGCCACAATTAGCTGGCCGTGAAAGCACACGTGCACATGCATGTGTCCCCAGTTCTTACTTCCTGCTCCAGGATGGGGTGGGGACGAGCCTGCTCTGCAGAGCCGGGACTGGGTGGCTGGCACACGTGGTGCACTGGGGCCTGGGCTATGCCATGCTGTTCCCTGGGGGCTGTGTGCAGGGTCAGGGAGCCCCTTTCCCAGTGTCCCGCTGCACCTGGCTGGACTGGAGCCAGCCCTGGGCTCTGCCTGCCCCAGCCCCAGAGCCACTGCCTGCAGACAAGGGCTGGGCCAGGCAGAGAAGAAACTCTATTCCCCCCTCTCCCGCTGTCTCTCTGTTCCCAGGAGGTTGCAAGTCCCAGCACTGCTGTCCTGCCGGCGAGTGTGCTGTGGGCACAGGGCTGTTGGAGAAGGAGAGGGGGTGAAGGAGGATTCAGGGGCAGGATGGGAAGGGGCAGGGATTGCACTGAGAGGCATGGGGCGATGCAGAGGATCAGGCTGGGGGGATCATGGGACTGAGGGAAGCGAGGTTGGAGCAGAGGGAAGATGTGAGGGGGGATACAATTTTACTTTGCAGAAGCTGCACTTCTTTGCCTCTCTTCCCAACTAGCTGTTTGGCTGCATTCTCACCCTCTCACCTTTTCTGTGCTACTGCCCCAATCCCCTCCCACCCCCAAACTCCCTCTCATACCCCCACCCCACACCCTCTCCTGTCACCAAACTCCCTTTCGGACCCTGCTCTCGTCACTCCATCCTGCACCCACCTCCCACCCAGACCCTGCACCCCCATCCCTATCCCACTCAATGGTAGTGTTGTCCCCCTCATTTTTGTTCCCACCCCAAGAGCCAAGGGGGTCCACAAAATCCACTAACTCCGGAACCCCTGATGAGTAAATCTGGTTTATGGGAAACCCTGGACCTCAGTCCTCCCTGTCCCTTCCCCTCACCTCGTGGGAGCTGGAGTGCCAGAAGAGTGGGGTGTCTCAGTTGGGGGGCCACATGAGTGGGGATTGGGGGTTTGGGGAGGAGCTTTCTTGCTTCTCACTTGTGTGGTCCCCAACTGATTTTTTTCTGTGGGTCAGTGGCCCTCGGTCCAAAAAAGATTCCCCACCCCTGCCATAAATAAAGAAAACATTGAAACCTTTTGTGTTAGACATAATGTTTTACTTTATTTAAAATGAAGTTTCATAAACTAACATGAAAAAGTAAAAATGCTTAATCTGTTTAATCATTTAAACTAAACCGTTCTCCCCAGCTGCAGCACTAGCAAAATGGCTCAGGCATAATTATGTAATTAACCGTTAGTTTCCATTAGCAACCGGTAGTCCATGGAAAGGTTTAGAGAGGGCGGGGCCTCAAGCAAGGGGTGGGGTCTCGGAAAAGGGATGGGGTAGATCCTGGCTTGCCCTGACATTTAAAAAGTGATCTTGGGTGTAAAAGGATTGGAGACCACTGGCATAGTGACTCACTATTAATAGACCCTCCCCTCAGAGATGTGTCTGTCCAATCCATGTGCTCCTCCACACCCGTCGGCTTTCCCCCAGCCCTTAGTTTAAAAATTGCTCACAATCTTTTTAAATGGTAAGTGCCAGCAATCTGGCCATAATGTTAAAGTGGCACCACTGATAATGCTAGACACACAGTCCTGCAGCATTTGCTCAAGCAAAACCCTCTCCCTTTTTTTCCAGTGGGAGTCTTGTTTGAGAAGAGCATCAGGCACTCCCTTGATGTAAATCTTTATATGCCATTTTCAACACCGGAGTGATTTTCGCTGAACAAACTAGGGATTCAAACAAAATGCAAAATATTGAATAGTAGTGCTTTTCACTCTAAAGACTCCCAGCACAGTTAAACTGTAACGGCTTCTGTGGAGAACCGGAGGAGGGTGCAGGCACATGTTACAGGGCATGACAGTAGAGAACGGGATGTGTTACCTCAGATTCTTCTGCCCTTTCTGTTACATAAAGAACCACAGCTTTCTTATTATTCATACAGAGTAGAGAGGATCTTGGTTTTCCATCTCTTCTCTCTCTAAAAGACTCTCACTTCTTCTTCCAAAAGATTCTTCTTCTCTTGAGTTTTGCACCTGTGTAATTCCACTGACTTCAGGGGAGTCAGTCCTCATTAACACCAATGTAAGGGAGAAGAGAATAAATCCCCTAGTAAACTGCATGAAATGGAACAAAGATTTGAGTTCATTCTACTTGGATATGAACGTGTGACAATAGGGAGATGGGATGGGTTCTTGAGTGGACTAGGGAATAGGGCATTCCCCTGGGGAGCACATGGTGGTGGACTTGAGTTGCCCCCCACTCCACCCACCAATGCAGAGGCCTGGCAGGCAACACCAGTAGCCCAAGGGATGGAGCTGGCTCCTGATTAGGAAGGAAGGATAAGGGATGCCCTGAAGGTAGGGAGGTGCAGTAGGTTCTTGAGTGTACGAGGGGGATAGTGCATTTGCCTGGAGAGTGCAGGGGGCTTGAGTCCTGCCCACCCTCGGAGCTGGCTCCTGCACTAAGAAGGCAGGATAAGGGACCCGCTGAAGGCAGGGATGTGGGGTGGGTTCTGGAGTGGCTTAGCAGATAGGGCATTCACCTATCAAGATACTCTATTCCTGCCCATTCTGGATTTTCTGAATATTTAATAATGATAATAAAGCTTTTTATTTCAGTTTAATTTTAAATGGAATATAAAATAGAGCCACTGCTTTGTATTGTGGAACAAAAAATATCTAATAGGCATAGTCATAGTTGCTAGATCCCAAGTTGGGTCCCACCCCCCATAAAAATTACATGTCCTTGTTCTCAGATAACTATGAGCCTTCCAGCATGAGGGTTTATATCAGTACTGAAATCACAACTCTGATGTTGGCGACCTATCAACAAATAAACCCAGATTGCTGAGTTAAAATATAATGTACTGTGATATCTCTATTTAATAAGCTATCTTTATTTATTTTTTTATTGGAAGTAATGGAGAGGGAGACATTCTAGCTTAACTAACCAAGACACATTTTGGATGCGTTTTATAAGTGTTCTCATACACGGACCGACAATTCACATAAAGTCATCCTAATCTCAGGTTACAAGCAATACTTCCAAGAGGCTTCTCCTAAATTAAAGCTGCTTTTACACTTAAACAAAGTGAACCTTTTAATATGCATATTCTGTATCATAGGGAGAAAAAGGTAGTTACATACCAAAACAACAATACATTTTAAAAGGGAATTATGTGCTACATGTTTCTCTGTTAAGTTTTTTGAATTGCTCTGAGTGCCGATAGTCATCTTCTAACAATGCAATGACAGAACTCATGTTAAATGTCAGATGGATCCAAATGAGTGCACCGGATATGAAGCCCCTTGAACTAAGGATGATAAATAGCAAGTAATTTACTAGTCGAGTAGTTGATGGAATTTCCATCAACTACTCAACTAGTCGATAGGCACCCCCCACATTCCTCCACTGGGGCTCTTGTACATTTCAAAGGAGGAATGCAGAACTCTGTGTGCAGCCCGGGGCCAGTGGGAAGTCCCACTAACTCTGGGCTGCATGCGGCGTGCCACCTTTGAAATGTACAAGAGTCCCCAGTGAGGGCTCTTGTGCATTTCAAAGTAGAAGCGCCCTCATGGAGCCTGGGGCCAGCGGGGGACTCAGAGTCCCCCACTGACCAGGGCTCCATGCGGCGCTGCTGCTTTGAAATGCCACATGGCGCCTGGGATCAGCTGGGGGCTCCCCAGCTGACCCCAGGTTCCGTGCGCATTTCCCCGCTTTTTGCTTATCGGATAGTCGACTAGTCCTTAACATCCTTACCTTGAACTTTGAGTACACCCATAACTAGATCAAAGCTTCCTGGCTGTGGCTTGTTAAGTTAGACCTCACATTAATTTTGAAAATACAGAGTGACTTTTGATATTGAGATTCTTGTGCCAGACTTAGGGACTTTTATTTTTACTGTCTGATCTACCACCTTGTGATGCACTGGGAGAGCCAAGTTTCAGCTTTGACTTAATTCCAACACTATTTACTTTACAGGCAGCAGAGTAATGCAAAAAACAAAATGCTATCTCATGGTGGGTTTTTTCTTTCACACACTGCTGATGCTCAGAATCAACAAAAAGTTTTGAAATTATAATAGCTTTATAAATTATAGCATTGTGTCTTGCTTGCATAAACAAAGCATGCTGCTGATGTGATTGTTCTCTAAGTGCAAGGCTTTGTCTTCTTAAACTGAAGGACTAAATCCTGCTCCCATTAACTTAGCAGCAAAATTTCCATTGACTGCAGCACAAGCAGGTTTCAATCTGTCTCAGCTGAAACTGAAAACTATGCAAAATTTGAACTGGGACAGAAACATAAACCCTTGTGTGATGGGGAAGCTGCCCCTCGCTGGCAAAAAAAAAAAAAAAAAAAAAGCAGCCCTCAGGAGCCAATCAGAGAAGGGCTGAAGGGAGTGGCCAAGTGGAGCCAATATGAAAAGGGAGGTGTTGGGCAGAGGAGGGCAGTTCTGTGTTGGAAACTCAGGGAGGAAGGACTGTGTCTCTGGAGGGCTGAGAACTGCCCGAATTCTGGACACAGCAGTGCTGCCAGCAGGGGCAAAGCAAGCAAGAGAAAGCTCCAGGCGGGCTGCTGGAGTTTGCAGACTGAGGCCCTGGCACACGGGCACAGAGAGTGCAGGCGCTACCTGGGAGGTGACCCCAGAGTAATTAACTGTAGGTGGCCATGAAAGGAAGTGCCTGGGCAGTAGACTGCAGGCCCCCAGAAGTGGGGATCACACTGGGTGGCACACTTAGAGGGCTGTGTTGCTGAAGAGGACACCACGGACAAAACAGGAGTGACGGCAGCGAGGAACCACCTGAAGAGGGTGCGCTACCATGCAGAGCTAATTCCCAGAATGACTGGCAGAAGGCTCCAGAGTGGTGAGCAAACCCTGTTATACCTTGCAATCATACCCTGGCCATTTTGATTCACCATAAATGTGAAAAACAATCTAATGTGTTTTTCATAGGCATGATCTCCTAGTTCATCCTTTTGACTGAAAGTAGCTTCTCTTCCTTTCTTATCCATCCTATCCATTCCTCTCCACCCTATTCACAACATTCATTGAATGTTTTTCATCCAGAGATGGGTAAATTGGCTCAGATGGGTAAATCTTTCTTTTACATCTTTTTTTCCCCGAAGTCTTGAACAGAATCTTCCCTATGGGTCAATTCCCCATCAGGTCCCCTATTTCTTTGCCTTCTTAATGGCAATGTTTTTGGCTCAGCTAGTAGTAGGAAATACTGTAAATCTCATGAGAGCCTTTTTTGCACTCAAGGTTTGATTACTATAGCATACAAACTTTTGGGTTCCGATTCCACCTGAACCTTTTGGAGTTCATGACTCCTCGGCTGTGTCTACACTGGCACCCTTTTTCGGAAAAGGGATACTAATGAGACACAGCGCAATTGCAAATCCGCGGGGGATTTAAATATCCCCTGCGGCATTTGCATTTACATGGCTGCCGCTTTTTTCCGGCTCGGGGTTTTGCGGAGAAAGCGCCAGTCTAGACGCGATCTTGCGGAAAATAAACCCTTTTCCACAAGATCTCTTATTCCTACTTATTGAAAGTAGTACTTATTGAAGTAGTACTTCAATAAGTAGTACTTATTGAAAGTAGGAATAAGAGATCTTGCGGAAAAGGGTTTATTTTCCGCAAGATCGCGTCTAGACTGGCGCTTTCTCGGCAAAACCCCGAGCCGGGCGCAGCCATGTAATGCAAATGCCGCGGGGATATTTAAATCCCCCGCGGATTTGCAATTGCGCTGTGTCTCATTAGCATCCCTTTTCCGAAAAAGGGTGCCAGTGTAGACACAGCCCTCTACTTTAAAGAGCATTCAAGGTTGAAGATTAATGTTAGGGGTTGCATTTCCCAGACCTAGCTTCAGTCTGAAATGCAGTAACTGTGTGCACTTTTTTTTCCATGAATGACGACTGATTTGGAGCATGTCAAACAAATTAGTTATTGTCAAGTGTAGTTGGCATACCTACTCTGTATCATTACCCATACTTTAGAAGTCATTGTCTAATGAGCTATAAATAGCCAAGTAAAGACAGTTTTGTCAGATTGAACATGGGTGCAGAAGCCTCCTGAATTTTTGAGATTCTTTCCTGCCAGGAAAATGAACAGACTTTACAAACAAGATACTGTGTTAAAAAAATATCCCCTGCTCAATCCACTTACCACATAATGAGAGAGTCATCCGATACAAATACAATATTGTACATCTGCTACTCCACATATACTTGTGATTTAGTTGAGCAGTAGTCCCAATATATTTTAATCTCAACCAGAATAAATGCAGTAAACCACAATTATTCCACAGCATATAGGTGGAGCTACACATGTCCCTTTGCTGCTGATGGCCATGCAACCAAATCACCCCATGTTTCGGGTGGCTGTGAGGGAAGCACATACTTCAAAGAAGATCTTCGCTAGAAATCTCTAGCTGGTTTAAGGTCACATTGTATTGTTCAAAGGAGAATGCAACCTACTGTCTCCATTCATGCTTTTTAGTTTTAGTATGTATATTAGGACAAATGCTAATGGCATGGTTTGTAAGAAGGTAAACAAAATTAATAGATTGAAAGGACTAAGCTTTTAGCTATAAAAAATGGACACACATGTTGTTCTATGCACAGAAAACTCTATTCAGCTCTTGCATCAGCACTGACATTCCTATGAATGCTATTATCCAAAGGTTAATGACTTGTTATCCAAAGGTTGCAAATAGACAGCTCTTCTACATGGCTGAGTTGCCTCTTAAGCCAACAATCGAGGATAAAGGGCAGTTCAACACGTTCCATAGTTCCATCTTTCTGACTTTTGCTTATTTTATACTGTAAGATTTTGTTCTAATGCTTTACTTCATGTATTATTTTCTGTTCAGCACTGTAAGGAAATATTTGCCCTGGGCAATAAAAGTATCTGTTTATAAAAGGACCATATAATTTCTTCACATTCGAGAGAGTGCCATACCCATAGTTACCACATGCTCTGGGAGCATAGTCCAATGGCTAGAACAGAGCCTTGGAATCTGGATTCCTCAGTGGTAAGCTGGCTGTTAAGTGCCTTTGGTAAATCATTTAACCTCTTTGTACCTCAGTTTCTCCATTTGTTAAACTTTTTTTTTTTTTTAGCCTCTCAATACCCCAAGGAGATAGGTAAGGTTTTTTTAAAAAATGTTTGCAAAGCACTTTGAGATCTTAAGAAAGAAGAATGGATTGTTTTGCATATCTAGGACTGCAATAGGTTAAATTGTCATCTTTCACAAAAGAATGTAAAATTCTTTCTCTCCTTGTTCAAAGGTTATCTGCTTGTTTGTTTAATGTAGGTCAGCCTTCATAGCTTTCCAGGGTGATAATAATAATATTGTCCATTGCATTCAACTGCAGTTTCCTTCCCTGGTAAATTGTCAACCCATTACCTTATACCTTAGATAGTACAACCTTTATAGTGCATAGATTTAAATCAGGTTGGAATAAGTATTAGATTTTTTTTTCTCCTTTTTCATCTACCAAATAATGGTGTCAACAGTAATTGTCCCCCAGAGCCAGACTTGGAAAACATCACTGAGTACATAGGGCTTGTCATCCAGTATCAGCCTGAATTTAAGGCTGGATCAGAGACTCCTCTTCGCATGGTTGCATAAATCTTTTATTCCCCCAATAAGGAATCCCAGTTGGCAAGCCATTGCAATATTTGCTTTGTGCTGAGTGTATCCCATCCTACTGAGAAGAGACAGAGAACTAAGAAATCCCCATGGTGATATTTTCCATCAGTTAAATAATATTAATGGTGACTGCACATTAACACATCTCACCACACTGAACAGTTTTCTATTTTAATTTTTGAACTTTACCTCCCTCTTGTGGATGTCCTAAATATTGCACCATGTGTGAGTGAACTCCTGGGCATTTCTAGCGTCTCCATTAGAATGCCTGGTCTAAACACAGTTTTTTGCTCAACTATAAGGCTACGTCTACATTGGCATGATCTTGCGCAAATACTCTTTAACGCAAGAGTTCTTGTGTTAAAGTATTTGCGCAGGAGAGCATCTACACTGGCATGTGCCTTTGCGCAAGAGATGTGCTTTTGCGCAAGAGCATCCGTGCCAGTGTAGACGCTCTCTTGCGCAAGAAAGCTCTGATGGCCATTTTAACCATTGGGCTTTCTTGTGCAAGAAATTCATGTTGCCTGTCTACACCGGCCTCTTGTGCAAGAACAGTTGCGCAAGAGGGCTTATTCCTGAGCAGGAGCATCATAGTTCTTGCGCAAGAAGCACTGATTTCACACATTAGAACGTCAGTGTTCTTGCACAAGAACTCCCCGCCAGTGTAGACAGGCAGCGTGTTTTTGCGCAAAAGCGGCCGCTTTGGCGCAAGATCGCGCCAATGTAGACACAGCCAAACTATGTGAGTTTGGAAGATTTTTTTTTTAATTTTGTTTATTTTCTTAAGTGAATAATTACATGGACAAAACTCCTGATTTGGGCAGTTATATGGATATACTGGTGTAGCTTATTTCTTTTCCATACAGGAGTGGCTATACCAGTATAAAGCACTTTATACTAAAAACAGCTGTGCCTACACTAGTGGTCTATACTGTACAGTTAAAGCTGTACCTCTTTTACATGTAGCTGAGCCTACATTGGCACATGAAAACTGGGTTGTTAGGCCTCTACTACATAACTTATGAAAGTGGGATTGAATGGAATCATCTTAAAGGACAATGACCATCCTTTCTCCTGCACAAAAATGAATATTAGATTTCTCAAAATGAGGTCCAAACTTGATCACATTAAAGTCAACATCAATACTCCCACATGACCTAATAATGTAGTATCAAACCCTAATAGAGGCAGGACTGTAATTTTTTAAAAGTCAGCCAAAAATATTCAATTGTTCCCAAGAAAGAGGTTTGCTTTGTCTTAAAAAGATCCCTGGGATTTTTTTTTTTAATCTGAAAAACTCTAACATCTTGTGCTTTGGAATTCTGGCAGGGGATGGATGGTCTTTGTGTCAGGAATGTGCCTTTTGCCACCTCTGTGAACATTCATCCAAATTTACTGACTGTGAAATCTCAAGGCAGGTTTTGTATAGGCCAATTTTTACTTTTTGTTTGGAAGCCAAGCATTGGATACAGCCTGTCTTTAGAAAAATATGGCCACAATCCTGCAATCTCAACCAATGTAAGGTGACCGTTCTGTCCATTTGAAAGCCCGCTCGAAGTCAAAGGGGCTCCACACATTTGGATGGAAACTAGAATTTAATCAAAATGCACAAAACATCATTTAAAAAGTTTTCTGTTATTTTAATACATCTTCCTCAAATGTTTTGTGTACATAAGCTTTTTCCCTTATCAAACATGTTTCACATTTAAAACTAACTGATATATTAAAGGAAATATTATCTGTATGTAGTTAACTGAGTTGATTACTTCTGGTAACCATGTCCTTCAGGATTTTAGAACTAGTGGATTGTATCTTCTCACATGTTTTATTCATAGATTAGAAGAAAGAAAACAAGCTTTCCTGCATTTTTGATCTCCCAATAAGGTTTTAATCTTTGAATGAATTAGTCATTGAACAGAGGCTTCAGGGGGTAGCCGAGTTAGTCTGTTCAATGATAAACTTAAAAAACAACAAATGGTCTGGTAGCACTTTATAGACTAACAAAACATGGAGATGGTATCATGAGCTTAAAGCTCATAAAGCTCATGATACCATCTACGTGTTTTGTTAGTCTATATAGTACTACCAGACCATTTGTTGTTTTTTAAGTTTATCATTGAACAAAGTTAGTTGAATAAACTGAAATAGAAGAAAATATTCTCTCTGCACCTGCAGAAGAGCCTACTGCTATCAAAATCTGTTTTAGCATTTCAACAAACTCTGGCTCCAGAGGCTTAGCCAGTTCAGTGGTTTGATTAGTTATAAAATTTTGGCAGCAGACATGAACTATTTGAACATTTTAAATTAATTTAATAAATTATACTAAGTTTGGGCTTAGGGTTGCCAGGTGTCCGGTTTTGTACCGGACAGTACAATTTTTGGGCCCTCTGTCTGGTAAAAAAATCGAGAAAATACCGGACATGTGCAATGTCCGGTATTTTCTGGTTTTCCGAGTGGGCGCCCAGAAGTCTGGCGGGGGGAGTGGCTCGGAGGTGGGGCGCAATCGGCGCTGGGAGCCCTGGTTGCGTGTGAGGAGGAGGGGCAGCCTGGTCCGTTCTCCTGCGTGCTGGTCAAGCACGTAGTGGAGCCGCAGCTGGACTGACTCGCGCTTCGCCTGGACCGTGTGGGGGATGGGAGCACCCTGGGATCTGCACTGCCCGGGTCAGTCCCGCTCCCCACCAGCTGATACGCACCTCCCCCCCTACTCCCTCCTGGCTGGCCGGTTGGTTCTCCCCCACTTCTCCTCCTGATCTTCCCCGGCCAGCCCCGCTGCACCCACCGCCAGCCCTGCTTCTGGCGGCCAGTTCTCCCCTCCTCTCCCAATCTCCCCTGGCCAGCCCCGCTGTACCCAACCCCGGCCCCCGCCGCCAGCTCTACCTCCTGCCGGCCGGTTCCTCCTCCCAATCTTCCTCGGCCAGCCCCGCTGCACCCCCCGCCAATGCTGCTTCCGGCAGCCAGTTCTCCCCTCCTCCTCCTGAGCTACCCCAGCCAGCCCCGCTCTGCCCAACCCCCGACCCCCACCGACCAGCTCTGCTTCCCATCGGCTGCCCCCGCCGATCTCCTGGCTAGCCCCAACCCCTCCCAACCAGCTCTGCTTCCGCCCCTTCCTCCCAGCCAGCCCTGCTCCCTCCTGGACGGTCCCTCCCCCCCACCCTCCCCACATGAAGTGTGTCTGGTATTTTGGGGCCTGTAATGGGGCATCTTCTACACACTGGCTCATAAGAGGTTAATAGAGCCCTTGAGAGATTATGTGGGAGGCAGCGAATCAGAGAAGGGCCCTGAGGAGCAGTCAGTCAGGGCCAGGCTGGCCCATATAAGAAGGGTTGCAGATCAGAGCAGGTTCGGTCACTTGCTGGCACTCAAGAAGGGAGGAGGACTTGATTTCCTGCAGGCAGAGAGCAGCAAGCACCCTGGGCACAGCAGTGCTGTAGCTAGAGACCCAGGAAGCTAAAGGCAGCTCCTGGCAGGTTGCAGGGGTGTGCAAGCTGAGGGCCTGGAAGCAAGAGTGAAGAAGGTGCTGGAGCTCTGGGGAAGTGGCCCAGGGAGATCTACAGAGCAGTTGGAGGGGACGCACCATGTGGTAACCATTTATATGGTCCTTAGGTTGAGACCAGTGTTCCCTGTAAGCTGTGCACTTGTGCAGCCATCCAGGAGAGAGAATCCGATGCCACCCAGCTGATTAGCAGAACTCCCACAGCTAGACATTCTGTTTCCACTGGTGGTACACGTTCACACGTGCCTCAGCACACATTAAACATTTATTCCACACATGAAAAGAAAAAATTGGCTGGGACCCAAAATAATGAGAAGGCCCAGCCCTTCCTGCCACCTGCACTTGCCACTGAGGAAATGGCTGGACTGGGGGACTGCATTGCTGTCCCCCAGAGCCAGGGCCAGATAATGAAAGGGGCTTTAGGGGCTGCAGCCCAGAAGCCTGGGCTAAGGGAGCTTGCTTAGCCCATGACCGTGATCTGCAGCCACTGAAGCCCCTGGTGCAGAATTCCTGGTAGGCTAGGCCTGGCAGGGCAGGGGGGAGACGGGTCTGCACTCTACTGTTCCCTGTCCCCAGCCCTGGGCTGGAGCCGCGTCACTGTGAGCAGATGGAAGCGCTCTGTCCCTGCGCTTGCCTGCAGGGTTTTCCCCAACCTCTCCCCTTGGCTGGGGGTGAGGGTGTGGGGTCTGGACGGGAGGTGGGGTACAGCAGTGGGCTGGGGTAGCTGGAGTTTGGGATGGAGGTAGTGTGTGGGAGGGTGCTGGGGCTGGAGAGGCTGGGCGGGAGGTAAGGTGTGGGAATGGGCTGGGGTGGGATGCAGAGTCTGGGAGGGAGGGAGACTATGGGAAGGGTGATTGGTGAAAGGAAGTACAGGGGGGCCACTAGCTACATGACCCCGCCCCATCATGGGGAAGGGCTGGGGCAATCCCCCCTCCCCCCACAACATTTGAGGCACCCCTCTTTTGCCCTCCCATGCATCACCATGGGGGCAGGGGATTGGGGCACTTACCTGGCAATGCTCTCATTTGGCTGAGGGGGAACAAGTGGTTCCGTGCCACCCTGCGCTTGCAAGCACAGGCCTCTGCTGCTCCCATTGGTTGTGATACCCCGTGCTGTGTCCCCTCCAACTCCTCTGTAGATGTCCCTAAGCCATTTCCCCCCAGCACCTTCTTTGCTCTTGCCTGCATGGCCTCAGCCTGCAGGGAAGCTCCTGCATCCTACCTCCCACCCAGCCCCTGCACTTCCAACCTTAGACTGCACCTGCACCCTACCTCCTGCCCAGCCCCCTCAACTCTCTCCCTTCCAGACTCCACCCAAATGTTTCCTCTAATCTTTTTCATCGATGTGCAGGTTTTTTCCATCCACGGGTGGAAATAATATTTTTATGTGCACTGAGGCATGTGTGAGTGTGCACCACCAGTAGAAACAAAAAACCTGGCTGTGGGTGCTCTGATAATCAGCTGGGTGGCATTTGAATCTCTCCTGAGTGGCTGCACAAGCACACAATTTACAGGGAACACTGCCCTATATCCCCAGCCCACTCCTGTACCCTACCTCCCACCCAGACCCTGCATCCCCACCTCAGCCTGCTTCTACACCCAACCTCCTGTCCAGCAACCCCCTCCCACACACTGAACCCCTCATTTTTGGCCCCATCTTGGAGTTGAGGGGGAACCCACACAATCTACTAGCTCTGGGCCCCCAGAAGAGTTAATTTGGCCCTGCACGGAGCTGGGCAACACAGAGTGTGACACATCTTTAGGGCTGTGTCATGAAGAGGCTGCCATGGTCCTGGGAGTGATGTACGTCCTTGGAGAAAAAGTGCAAGTTACCACCAGAAGAGGGTGAACTGGGACACACAGCTGCAGTCATCAGTCACATCCCATCACAGGGCCTTTGCACAGGTAGTCTTAATTTCAAAAGTAATTTTAAATAGTGTTTTTTCTTAAAATATTGTATTTAAATTGAATGTATCCACCTTGATTCAGAGCATGAATGATATGCAATAAACAAGGTTGAGGGTCACATATAGAATAATGAGGATAAAATAAAATCATCAAGGCTGTTGCCCACTCTGCAACTCCGAGTGCAGAAGGTGGGGGCCAACAAGAGACCTTAACAATATCTTGCCTTTATAGGCTTTTGCTTAAAAACTCCCCAAGGTCACAGATTCCCTGGCCTTGGGAGGTAGCTGCTACCAACAAGTGAAACAACTCCTTTCTTCTTGAACCCAGGAAGAAAGCACTTGGAACTTCTTCCATAGGGATACCCCCAAGCTCTTTTACCACAAGAGAGCCTGAAAAAGAAAAGAAAAGAAAACCAACTGCAATCTCTGATAGCTGATAGTGTTATGCATGCACACACAGTCCTATGACCTTTCAGGGCACAAGAATCAAATTGTCACCTTCAAAAAGGTGATTTTATTAAGAAAGCAAATAACACAGGAGTTATGAAATGGGTTTATAATGTACAAAATGTTAGTTACAGATTAAATATAATTTGCTCACACAGAGCCTGATTTCCATGGAATTACCTAATTTGCAGCTTAAAGTAAATTTGCAGAAATGTAAAGGTACAAATAGCCATATTCTTACTTGAGAAGCTGGTTTAGAGCTAATGTGAGTAAAATTTACTCTAGGGTTCTATTAAAGAACAGAAAATTATGCCTCTTCGTATAGTGGGGTACTTTGATCTGTAATTTTGGAACTACACACAAGTTAAAAGTAAGGGTTTTTTTCCATAAGAAAACTTGAGAATGCAGGAAGCGATCGATTTAACTTCTTGTGACTGTAATGATCCAGAAAATAAGAATTAAATCTAAATCAATCCATTTCATGGGTCCTGATCTTGCACAACTCAGTTGAATGGGAGTTTTGACATTGATTTCAATTGGTTGCAGGATCCAACCCAATATAGCAGTAATGAATTGCAGTGTAAGGGGATTTTAACATTGTGAAGAACTCATCATTTTACCGTAGTGTCAATTTAAGCAATGTAGTCAAGGTTGATTAAAACTTTCCATTATAAGTATTTTTCTCCAGAAGTTTGTAATTCAGCCATGAAAATTCCAATCTGACTCATTTTACAGATCACAGCCATAACACATTCTGAATATTTGTATTTCAGAAATTCAGTGTAAAATCTCTGTGTGATCATAAAACTTATAGCCATTTTTAAATGTAAATACTAATGTTTCAAGCTGTGTGTAACATATTGCATTTAGGTACATCTCCTTGTACTATTCTATTTACTTATCCATTTAGTTTCTTTCTTTGGCACCTGTCACAGTAGTGTGTCTGTTCTGTATGTACGATTGTTTCCTGTTCTCAGTCCCCTGCAGCGTTACAGAGGTCTGCTGTGGGCACTAAACTTCAGGCAGATCTGGCCTTGTTTTAGTGGAGTCAATTGCATTTCTTTAGAACAAAATAATCCAGTTCAGATTTTACCTACACAAAATCTACACTCGAGTAAGATGGTGGTATTTTTCCCCCAATTTGACGAACCACATGAATGAAAGGGAGGAAAAGCTAAATTGGCTTTCCTGATTTGGTTATGTGATCATAAAACCTGGAAGCAGCCATTTTATTTAATTTGTTCAGCTATATCTTATGTGTAACAAAACATGTAACCAAGTTTTCAGAATGAAAATAGTGTCACTAATATAGTAGGCTCTACCCTTAAAATTCTTAAAACTCCTTCACTGTCATTTACAAAAGGTATGTTCTAAAATGAGCTTTCGGGGGTCCCATCATGGTTTAATTATCTTGAAACAATACTTTTGCTACTAACAACAGAATAGAACTATCATTAATTGCAATTAAACTTGCAGCTCCTGACTATTAGAGCATGTGTTGTCATAATAAGTATGGTCTCCCTTGTTTGCTTGTGCTGAGTTGCAGAATCTATAATTATATGCAGAATCATCAATTTGAGGCTTGTTTATATAATTATATTAATTGAACATGGAAATGACTTAGAAATACCAGATTTTAAAGCACCATGTTTAGATCAAATAATTAGTTGATTAGAGGGATGATTATTAGTTAAGAAAAGGCTTCACAATTTGATAGTAATTAAATATAAACAGAGGCCCATATATTCCATTTTGAGTTCAAGAATGGATTAACTTGTTTGCAAGTACTGAGAACCCAGATTTTCAAAAGCAGATAGGTGCCTAGTGGGATTTTCAAAAGCATGCAACCAGGTTATTCAAATTAGTCATTTCTTCAGGTGGCATAAATGAGCTTTTATGTGCTATGAGGTTTTTAAAAATAAATTTTATAATGAAATGAATCTGGGAAACATCCAATGCAAAATACACTCCAATATGTAAAATCTCTATCAAAAGGTTTGGTAAGGGAAGTTTTGAAGCAATAGATGAGAAGCAGATGCAGGAGGAAACTGAAGTTTTTTGGTACACCAAAAATGAACGGATTCACTGAAGTTCTAGGTTTACAGAAGACCATCTTGGAGATGGGCCCAAAACACAACCATGGACCTGAATTTCCATTTCTGCTGTTTTTCATTCAAGAACTGATTCACTGAACATGGGGAGGCTGAGATTTGGAAGCAGATTTTTGAATTCAGATCTGAGTGTTTGCACTCCTTAAGGGGCTTCCCTACACTTCAATAAAAAAAAACCCCAGGCCACCAAGTCTCAGAGTCCAGGTCAACTGACTCAGGCTCACTGGGCTCAGACTGTAGAGCTACAAATTGCAGTGCAGACATTCAGGGTCAGGCTGGAGCCCAGAATATAAAACCCTCTAAAGGGGAAGATCTCCGTGTCCAGGCTTCAGCCAAAGCCTGAAAGATTACACTGCAATTTTCATTCTCTTGATCTCGAGTCCTACAAGCCCACATCAGCTGACCCAGACCAGCCACAGCAGGTCTTTTACAGAGAGAGAGAGAGAAGGCTGATTCTGATTTCTCTCAGTGTTTCTCAAGAGCAGGGGTGGGCAAGACAGCCTCCACAGGCCCTGTGGCCACCCCCAGGCCAATCAAAACCAAGGGACGGGGGAGTGCATGAAGTCTGTCAGCTGGTGGTAAGCACCGCGCACCCCTGGCAGGATGGGGGCAGGGAATGAGAGACTTCACACTCACCCCATCCCCAGGCCCTGATTAGCCTGAGGGTAGGGGGAGCACATGAAGTCTCCTCCCCCTAGGCATCATGCACCCCTGGCAAACTGCCAGCTCTGCAAAATAGCTGGTGGTTCTCTTTAGCCACTGTGGGGGGCAAAGACTTCACGCATTCCTCCACCCCCAGGCCAGTCAGGGTCTGTGGGCAGGGGAGCATGGGAAGCCTTCTGGCCCCGCTGCTTTTTCTTGAGGCCCCTTCCCTTCTGGGGTGGCCCGTGACCACTTCAGAAATTGGTGAAGTGCCCCCCCCTCTACAGAAATTATTGACCATCCCTGCTCAAGAGTAACGGCAATGGAGCAGAGCGAGCATGTGAGTGAGATCATGCTAGCAACTACAGCTAGAACAGACTGCCCTGAGAGCTAATTCCCTATTTCCCCCAATATTGAAAGAAGTGATCAGAGAGTTCAACTCTTGGCGCTACCACTGACTTTTCATGTGTCCTAGGGCAAGTTACCTCAACTCTTTTTGCTCCTGTCTGGAATGGGTGTAATTATAATACTTTCCTCCCACCTATGTTATAAAGCTTTAACACTAAGACCGAATGGTTTCAACAAACTAGCTTTCTAAGCAGGGGGTGCAGGGAGGGTGGCTGCCAAGGCATACGGCTACCAGACTATTTGTTGTTTTTTCATTTTACCTGTACAGACTAACTTTGCTACCCCCTAAAGCTTCTGTATCAAGGAGCTTCAGGGGATAGCCGAGTTAGTCTGTTACAGAAAAAAACAACAAATAGTCTGGTAGCACTTTATAGACTAACAAAACATGTAGATGGTATCATGAGCTTTCGTGGGCACAGCCCACTTCTTCAGATGACCAGAGTTATGAGTAGGGGATATGAAAACTCAAAATAAATAGGAGAGGGGAAGGAGAGGGGGAGAAAAAGGAAGGGGTGTGTGAGACAGGCCATCATTAGGTATCTGGAGAATGGGTACTTAAACCTAAGCAGATCAAAGTAAATAGGTAGATGCTAAGACAGGAATGGCTGGGTCAGGATTCTTGTATGGAATCTTCCCCCCTGCCCCCAAAGTGGGATTCTCACACCTTTCCCAGATCTATCCTCCTCTCGCTGCTGGGTTTTTGTTTGTTTGTTTGTTTGTTTGATGTTTTTTAAATCTTTTGCTGTTTTCCGGGAAGCAGCAGAAAAAGAGGATGCTCTCAGCATCACGAACAGCCGGGGGACTGGGAACTGATAGTAAAGAATGTGGAGTATTTCCATGCTGAAGAGCTGCTGGCTAGAGTACGATGGGGGCACTGTCTCTGCTGAGCTGTGGAGATGGGCTCCTGTGGCTCTCCGAACAGACCACACTGAGGTTATTGGTGGGGCACTGGTATGACTCCAGGAAAAAAATGGGCTCTGTGTTTCACATTTGCCTATGGTTTGGCTGTTCTAGGTGTCCCATCAACAGAAAATGGTCAGCCCCCAGCAGTCATAAGAAAGAGCACCTAGAATATTTTCTGCAAAATATTGGGAGGGAGTTTCTGGTTTTTATGTGAACCTTTTCCCAATTGTATTTGCTTGCATTCTGTCTCCTGTAAGCCAAATTCAGATTGGATACAAGTGGGAGCAGACCTGTAGATGCCAGTGGACATTGTATCTGCTTACTCTAGGTTTAAAGTTAACCCTTTTGGTTTTGCATTCAAATGAACATGAAACCACTGAATTTTGGCAGGTTAATGTGATCTCTCCGCTGTAAACCAACAAACGGATTTGCTTGCACTGTGACCCTGAGCTCCATTTTGCAGTGGTGATGACACCTTAACCCAAGATACATATTGCCTAATCCTAGGTATATTAAGGGTTTGCCTACATCTGAGGTGGAAAGTGTAGCTTCAAGCTTGAGAAGGCATATCACACTAGCTCTGATAAAGCTAGATCACTAAAAACAGAAGAGCAGCAAGAGCTGTTAGCCAAGTACAATTCTGACTGCTGCTAGGCTTTCCCGTTGAGCTGCAACTATACTTCTGTTTCTAGAGTGTTAACTGCACTAGCTTTGATTGAGCTGTTTCCTGAAGCTGGAAATCACACCCTCCAGCTCTCCTGCAGACATATCCTGAAATATTCCTACAGCTCTGCTAGCTTCCCTTAGGTTAGATAGTGCTGACATCTGCTGGCAAGAGACAATGGGAACTCTGAAATTACATTCAAGTAAACACTGCTTTGACAGTTGGCACAATCTTTCCATTTTTTATATTGCTTAAATGATATTTTCCAGTAAGTACAACATACAGGAAAAATAAACAACCAAGGGAAAAGAAAAAGAAAAATGAGGGCTCCTGGTTGCAACCATAGCATATAGATTAAATAAATAAAAAATATTAAAAAAATGGGTATCAGCTGCCAAAATATCCTGTAAAGCCAAGTGTTTAGTAGGATTTGAAAAAGGATTAGATGTTTATATGGCTAATGAGACCATCCCAGTTACATTAGTTAGGGGGTTGTTTGTTTAGAAGAGATGTTAACCCTCTTGCTGCAGAGTATTAGCCATCCACTAACTGGTAAGGATTAAAAAGCAGCTTCCTCTATGTGCAGAAGATTCCATAATGCCCTTTCAGCATTTGGAACTGGTGCCTGTCAGAGACAGAATCGTGTGTTACTGTCTGATCTGGTGTAGCAATTCCTTTGTTCCTTGCTATTGTTCCCCTCTTCTCCCTCCCCTCCCCATGAAACAATGCCATAAGCCGGATTGTAGTCGGAAAGATCAAATGCATCAACCAATGGCTTCATACCTACTGCTCTGTACCCCAGCTTAAAGACACAGGCATGCCAAAATGGGCACAGGTCATGCATAGATGTGGGACAAAGGGGCAAGCAGGAAAGGATAAATGTGTTGTGTCCTAGGACAGTGATGGGCAACTTGTGGCCTATCAGGGTTTTATTTGTGGTCCATGAAACATTTTGTTTACTGTTGCCCATGTGCAGAGTTGCCAGATTCCACTGGTTTCCGCCGCATCTTTTTTTTTTCTTATGCATATTGTTAAAGTGACATGCATGTAAAGCAAGGGCATGTGAAGTGAGGTGCATGCTGATTGCACACCACACTGACAGCGAGAGCTGTGCACTCCCTCCCTCTGCATCCAATCAAAGTGCTGCTACGGTTCAGTCAGCACACCCTGCAAATTCTAGGTATGCAAATTTGGTTAGCAGAACTGCCCTATCCCAGGAGACCATCTTGATTACAACAATCTTGTGGCCCATTGAGATAGAGGGCCTCTCATGCAGCCCACTCGCTAGCCTAGGTTGTCTATCTCTTTCCTAGGATACCTCCTATAGATTTCTGACGAGGTCTTTCAAGCAACCAAAGTGACCGTCCCAGTCAATAGAGCTGAGCATTTACAATAAGGGTGGGGTATGGTGAGACAGAACTCTGGGAGTGTAATCAGGTCTGTGGGGATATCCATGCAGTACAGATATTAGCAATAAAATTCAGGGTTGTGTACCTAAGTATTAAGTTTCAGTGCTTTTAATATAAGAAGCTTCCTAGGGACATGGGAATCTTGGACACCGTAGCAGAAAAGGGTACAATTCAGCACACACAAAATCCGAGAAATGTAGGGCTGGAAGGGGCCTTGAGAGGTCACGTAGTCCACCCCTTACACAGAGAGAGAACAAAGTAAACCTAGACCATCACTGATCGCTGTTTGTCTAACCAGTTCTTATAAATCTGCAGTGGCAGGGAGTCCTAAGGTAACTTGCTCCAGTGCTTAACTATCCAAATCACTCTCGCTGAAGAAAGGCACAGCAGAAGTTAGAAAAAAAGAAAACAAAGTTGACAATAAAATATAAAATGGGGGGAAACAGAGTTTAAAAAGAGAGAGAAAATCCATAGAACCAGAAATGAGTCTCTCTCTCCTAAACAGGAAAGGCAGCTTTCAGAAAAGCCATTTTATGCTTTGGCAAGTAACTCAGAGGGATAGTGACTGACTGAATCACATAATCAAAAGTAAGATTTTTTTTTTTTAAATTGAAAAAACAAAATCAGAAGAAGAAAAATGAAGGCATCATATTTCTTTAAGCGATAGCAGCTTTCCAAAGTCATTCACAAACTAAAATAATATATATGCAAATAAAATTATTAAAAATTAATTATTCCATTGTTTTCAAATTACATCTATTTTTATAAATGTTCCTGGGGAGAATGCCAACCACCTTCCTTTAGTTCAAAATGTTCAATTGACACATCATCTTTCCTTTCTGTCTGCTTTTTTTGTCCTTTTTTTTTTTTTCCTTCTTCACTGAGGCTACATCTAGACTATAGGTTTCTTGCGCAAACAGCTCTTTTTGGAAGAGATCTTCTGAAAAAACTTCTTGTGTCTACACTGCAAAAGCGCATTGAATGCTATCTCGCATGTAAGCTGTGATTGCTATGGACAGAATGGCAACCAGGGCACCTGTGTTTTTTCCTCTTCCCTCTTCTTCAAAAAAACTCCTCTTCCCCGTCCACACACATCTTTTTGCAAAAGAGCTCTTTCACAAAAAGGCATTCTTCCTCGTAGAATGAGGATGACCAATACCACAAAAACCCCTCTGTTCTTTCAATTTACTTGCAAAAGAATGCAATTGCAGGGTGTAGCGTATATATACCCTGAATGGGAGTCCTGGACCTTGTAGCTGGGTTTTATTCATGAGTTCAGAGGACTCCAAGAATTGAACATTCATGAGTCAGATTCTCAAAAGCCATCTGATTTGCTTAAAAATTGAGCTTTTCTTAAATGCAAAGGACCTCTAATTTATCAATTTGTCTTCAAATATGAGACAGTTAGGGTTCATATTCTCATGCTTTTCTGTGTAATCATGAGGGCTAGGAGCTTTCAGTATTTTGTTTTAATGAAAGCTGAGATCCCACATAGTCACGTGACTCCAGGAGCTGGAATTTTAAGAAAAAAACAAATAGTGTGAGACTCATGATCAATAAGTGAGACCTAGCAACACTGTGATTCTTTAGCTGCTGTCTTCTCCACAACAACCAGCCTTCTGCAAAGAGTCCCAGGCAGGGGCATATGTATATAGAGCTCAGTGCAGAAAGAGGGCTCCAAGCCCTTATAAAGGTCACATCTGTTGACTGCCTCTACCTAAAATTTTAGCCCAGAATTGCAAACAGCCACACCTAATAATTTTTCCCTTTAGAGAAAAAATCCCAAGATCTGTGCAATAAAAGAGAAGCTTGAAGTTGAAGTCAAAATATCTTTTTCACTGTTTTAAATAAAGACCTTTAATTCTAATCTGTACTGTTTAAAAGGGAAACCTAGAGTTATGTTATTAAATATAGGATTTGCTTGCTTGAAACAAGTGATTTCAGATTTTGAAATCTAAGAGTGTGTCTACACAGCAACAGACACTGCAGTAAGTCTCAGAGCCTGAATCAAATGACTCTGGCTCACGCTATGGGACTGAAAGTAACACTGTAAACCAGAGGTTCTCAAATTATGGGTTGGGACCCCAAAGTGGGCCGTGAACCTGTTTTAATGCACTTGCCAGGGCTGACGACAGGTTTCCTGGAGTCAGGTTACAGCCTCTTATCTAAGGTGACTAGGCTCGGCCGCCCCTCCCCCTGGGTCATGTAATAATGTTTGTTGTCAGATGGGGGTCACAGTGCAATGAAGTTTGAGTATCCTACTGTAGGCATTTTAGGCTGGAGCCTGGGCTCTGCAACTCAAATTGGGGGGAGGGTCGTAGAGCCCAGAGTCCAGCCCAAGCAGCATTCTCTATAGTGCTTTTTAGTCTGGTAGCATAAGCCTTTCAAACCCAAGTCAGTTGACTTAGATTCTGAGACTCACTGCTGCTAGGTGTTTTTGTTCTGTAGTGTGAAAGTATTTTCCTGCCCCCCTCCCATTTCTTTGCTGACTACCTAACTATCTGTAATGTACTTATCCTCACAATACCCCGGCTAAATAGGGAAGTTTGTTCCCCATCTGAACAAATGAGGATAATGGAAGTTACTTGTGCCGAGTCATACAGATACTCTGTGGCCCAGCAGAGAAATGAACTCCTCTCTTGTGATTCTGATGCTAACACGCTAATCGCTGGACCATCCTTCCTCTCTGGTGGCAAGTCTCAATTTTATCTTTTATGATCTCTCCTCAGAGATGTTCACCTCTAGATGAACCATGAAATACATCACTGTGACATTAGCCAGAGGAAAAAATGCTTCATGCAGACCTAGGTCTTTTAGTGCTGGAGCTCCCCCAAGGGAAAGCATTTTTAGTGTAATATCCATTATCATTGTCCTCAACAGAGGATAATTTATAAACTCTCTGTGAACCTGCCGGAGTTTTAAAGGGAAAAACTGTTTCTTAAATGATGGAGTTTGCAGTACTTTTACATCTGCTAGAGGGCAACATCTGTTAATTATTTTTTCTATGTGACTAAAACTCAAATGTCTGCCAGTCACTTGCATAGGGATTCTTCAGCATGTTTTCTGTGTTTGCGGCAGGGATTTTTTTTTTTTAAACCCATGTGTCCAAAGCATCAAGAAAGAAGACCCTGGACAGGGCTAGCCTGCGCCTACAGGGAATGATAGGCATTAGTTTGCAGATTCAAAAGCACTGGCTTCAGTGCTGCAAGCACTTAACATAAGTGCTTAACTCTACATACACAAGCAGTCTGGTGATATCAAAGGGACTACATAGGGAAGCAGGCCCACAGAGAGAAATTTGGCACCTAGTACATCACTATGTTCCCTGGGACCCACTCCTTCCCATTTCACTTTATTTACATGGATGTTGAATTCAAGGACCCATTACCATTGTCTCCCCTTCATCCTCTCATCTCCCCTTCACCTGACCCTTCCAGGAGCATGGAGTGCCCCTCCACCTTGCTCAGAGGTCAGCAATTCTATCAGCACCCCTCCTCCATGTGTGAATAAAATATTATGCAGACGTGTAACTATTACAGGTTGGAGCTCTCTGGTCCGGCACCCTCGGGACCTGACAGGTCCCAAACGAGGGAGTTTGCCAGACCAGAGGAGAGCCCCTGCTATCAGCTCCCCAGCCCATCTTCCCTCCTTGCTGCCAGCCCCAGCTGCCTCCCATCCCTCTTCCCTCCCCTCCCCCCCGCCGCCTGCCAGGCTGCTGTGCTGTGTCAGCCCCAGTAGCCCAGACTGCCCCACCCCCAGCCTCGCTACCAAGGCTGCCGTGTCCCTGGCCCCGCTACCACGGCTGCCATGACTGCCACATCCCTGGCCCTGCTACTGGGGCTGCCGCGGCCCCTGCTGCACAACCGGGGTTCCAGCGCTAGTCCCAGCCTCAGCCCCGCTGGGCTCTGAGCCACCAGCCTTCTTGCCACTGGAGCTCGCGGCCAGAATTCCCGGGTTCAGGACCACCTGTGGTCCTGCTGGACCATGGATGTTGTTGGATAAGGGAGTCCCGGTTTGGGGAGGTCCAACCTTTAGTAGGTATGGGGCTAAATTGATTTTAGATTTCCTGATCTCTTTCCAGTTAGCCTCTCTTCCGTCCACTTACCCCACCACAAAACGAATGCTTTTCCTTTGAGTGCTTGCTCGTGTCCATTCCACCTTGGGTGTGTGTGCGCTCACCATATGATCTGGTGCTGGAAGGTTTCCCTTGGCAGTATCCATAGGGGAGCAGCTCTGGCAACTCCTACCCCACCCTAGGTTTCTTCTTGCTGCCAGCAATGATGCTGGAATGTTTTGCGACCCTGTGCTAATGTTGTTAGGCTGAACGACACTAACAATCTTTTTTCCTGTAAAAAGGTTATAGTTTATAGTTATTTGTCATCCCTTAGTTTTAGTATGCTTAGAGTTAGTATGGTTTAGCAGTTGGTAAGAAATGGAACTTGGAAAGGGGCATGCCCTGGTCCTCAGGCTTTAAATCATATGACTGCTGCAGGCATCCCATACTCATCACTGATCCTCATACCAGTTGCCTGCGTTGTCTGGGAGGAGGACACATTAGCGACAGGTGTCATATTTGTAAACTATTCAGGACCCTCACCACTTTGCCCAACAGACAGGGACAGAATATTTTGCAGCCCAACTGGACTCCCCTTAGCTCTTTGATGTTTATGTTCAACAAGGTACCTTCTGGGGACCATCTCTTTTGGTTCTGGAGACCTCCCAGGTGTGCCCTTCCACAACCAAGGTCTGAGGCATCTGACACCAATTCAGCAGAGGAAGCGGAACTGTTGAATGGGACTCTATCCAGGACTTTTTTGTCTCTTGTCCCTCATTGCTACACTGTCTATGTACATTGGACAAACGTCTCAGACACTTCGCCAAAGAATCAATGCACACAAAACAGATATCAGACAGTGTCACAAAGAAAAAACAGTTTCTTGCCATTTCAGCCAGAAAGGGCATTGTCTCAACGACTTGACTACCTGCATCCTGCTTCAAAGACATTTTAACACAAGACTTCAAAGAGAAACCTCTGAACTGTCATTCATGCTTAAATTTGACACTTTACGACTGGGTCTCAACAAAGATGCTAATTACCTTACCCATTACAAAGATAGCTTCCCCAGTTATCACCTCTAATATCATTAGCTCACAGACATTAACCTCTTCCCCCTCATCCCCCCTCTGTTCTGAAATTTATTTGTCCTTTTTATATGTGTTCACTTTTTTTTGATTGTATCCCTTTGGTATATATGGTCATGCCAATTTTCTTCCACAATTTGATCTGAGGAAGTGGGTCTGGCCTACGAAAGCTCATCACCTAATAAACCATCTTGTTAGTCTTTAAAGTGCTACATAGTCCTGTCTTTTGTCTTTCAACCAGTTAGACACCCCGCTTATACTAATTTCACCTGGACCACATTTGCCCTAGTTTGCTTGTGAGTCTGTATGTAGGATTACAATATAAGGTGTCACAAGATTACTCGTTGACTTAGGATGGTCAGGTTTTATTGTTCATGTGATATTTAATCTTTTGTGAGAGTCAATAATACTGGTAGCATATTTATTTCAGCACATGCTCAAACTCCTAGTATACCCACAGGAAACGTATATCTTAATTGTATTTACATCATCCTGGCAAGAGAGAAAGAAATTCAGCATAGAAATAATTCAGTTTCCTTTATTAAAAACCATTTATCATCATCACAGTTTCCATAAAAATAGGTTTTGCTTGTTTGTTTTAATGAATATCCAAAGAGTACCATAGAGATTGTTAGTGTAAAATCTTGAATTTTACAAGAGGTCAAGTCTGCAAAGATCAGGGCTGGAGGGAGTACAATGAAAGGAAGAGTTAATATTAGACCATTATATCTAACAAAGGATTTCATTTTAAACAGTCAGAATCAAAATGTAGGTCCAGGTATTATTAATTAATGGGCCTATTTTTAATGATGTCTTATGGTTTGTAAGAGCAAAAAAAATTAACTTTTTAAATTTTCTAAAATACTTCTCCTAAGCTTACACATTTGGACCCAAGATTCAATGTGGAGAAAATTCCATGAAGTTGCTGATAAATCCCTAAAATTAAGTGGTTATGCTGAAAGTCACATTACATACTTACATTTGGCACAGCTCAATAGGAAAAAGGAGCTAACGACTATCTCTCTACCATCTACTAATGTTAGCTGATCAGTGGTGCTATAATTAATAGCAAAGTAGCCAGGAATCTGTGGTTATCCCCATGGTCAAAAAAAGCAACTGTAATTTGTTTTATCGTGACTTTCCTGGCGAGTTATAACTCTACAAAAGGCATAGAAAGCACACACACATGCCACACAGGAATGTCCCATCAAAATGAAATAAGTGAGAGCTGCTGCACAAGCAATCTTGAGCTTTTAATACATTTTTCCTGATTACCTCCACTGAAACAATTGGTTTACGCTCTTGTATCTTTTTTGCTGCTGAGTAGATCTTATCCCAGAAAACTAAAGTCCTTGTAATCTTTCACAATCCATTTGTACTAAATACTCCATTTGTACAATTGGATCAATTAAGAAGGAAAAAACAAAAAAAATCTGTGGCTATGCATCAGCAAGGTAGCGTGTTAGTCTGTTTCAACCGAAATAAAGAGAAAACCAGTAACACTTTAAAGACCAACAAATGTATTAAGGTGTTAGGGCATAAGCTTTCGTGAGCTACAAATCACTTCTACAGATTCCTAATAAATGCGTTGCTGTGTTGTGATTCCTGACTAGATGTGAAGGAAAGTAAGAAGAATAACAGCCATCTTCACTTCCTTCTGCACAGAACAAAAGAAACAGATTTCCAGCTAGATTCTCTAGTGTGGAAGTCAGCATGGGGCTGTTACTCTGGTACAAAACTGTTCAAGTTTCAGAGGGTCTAGCCTCTCTAGAGGATTCCTGAGTGTAGGGAGACCCTTGATAGCACAACGCTGCCATAGCTGCGACTATTCCATGGATCCTCCAATCTACCAGTTCAGGGTGTGGCTGAGCCAATACACCCAACTGATTTCCCCCTATCTACTCTCCTATCCATAGCCCCTGGCTATTGGAAAGCTTTTTGTGACATGGCTATAACTTGCAGAACCTATGATTAAAATTATATTTATCTTGCTCTTTGGTGGCCTCATCCAAGTTCTGACTATTGATTAATATTACCATAAGAGCTGACATACCAGATCAGACCAGTAGTTAAACTTGTCCCCTATCTCCAAAAAAGGCCAACAAATCCTAAGACATTTTGAGATGTTTCTAAAATTGTTAGTTTATTTTTTTCCTATTTACCTGAAATATGATAAGTAATTGTTTTAAAAACAACTTTCTAAAATTTCTAAAAATAGCTTTTCTGTAAAATATATGTGGCTTGCACAATACAAATATTGAGATGAGTTGACGTACCTCTTGGAAGACTTGTGGGTACCCCCATGGGTACACATACTCCTGATTGAGGACGACTGATCTGGGGGAACCCAGAACTTCTAGAGCCAGGGAGCTGGATCCAGAAGACTGCCTCTGAGTCACACTCCAAGGCATTGCCCTTCACCAAGAATTCTGAAACCTTTTGTTTTCCGTTCCCAGTGAGAACCAACACACGTTTTGAAATATGGACGTTCTCCACAAAACAGCATCACTTGACTGCACATTACAGTGTGTTGGAAAGCAAGGTTATGTACTCCAGAGAGAGAGAGAAAACCAATTTTGATAGCTCTAGGCTCATTTTGAGTAGCTTCTATTCCTCAACCATGAGGGTTGCAGATGAGTCTTAATATACAGAAAATGAAAATGTACAAAACCCTTCAGAATGAAAGGTGCTATATAGTTAATTTTTATTTGGGGGCTAATTTCATATATAAATAATAGCACACATTTATAGTATCCAACCTAAATCTTTCAGGTTAGATCCTGCTGCTTTACACTTGCTAAGAACTGAAACTACATAAATGGTCCCTGTTACCTAGCTGGGAAAGGATTTTACCAAGCACAGGGGTGTAGAAGTCAGCCACTGGGCTGCCTCTCAAGGAAACCTTTGGGAGCCCTCACATAAGGGATGGAGCCTGGGGCAGGAGTAACATGTCAGAGTGAGAGCATAGCACATTGCTCTGCAGCAATTCCAGGGGTCTAGGGAGGCTGATGTAACTCAGTTCCCCTAGGGCTATTTAAGTTATGCCATGGGACTCGCTAGCCCCCGCCGCAGCCCTGGATTGGGAGGGTGCCAAGGTTGCAAAAACCCATTTTTACCCCTCCCCACATTTCCCTTGGCTACAAATCCAGCACAAAATCTAACCATTAGTCTTTTGGGATGTGTTTTTTGCTTTAATCTTCTGTGGCTTTATTTGTATCTCAATGAAAAGAGAGAAATGTTCTGGTCTTATAGAATTATTTAAATTCCAAGTAATACTATGTTATGCTAACTTTATTGTACACTCGGTCAGAGTTATTGGAAGCCATTGTGATTGCTGCATCTCTTCTGGTGTTAAGAAATCTAGCCCTGTGATTTATCAGCAACAAAGTGGTGTCTGTTCTCTTTTGTGGCAAGAATATGAATTTAGAAATGTATGAATTCTGAATTGATGTTGGCAGTGGAAGAAGAGAGATCCTTATGCTGGCATGCTTGGCATCTGCCTTTCAATGAGAGTATTTGTATTATGTATAAGAAGTGGGATTTAAGTGGCTACAATTGATAGCAGGCAGATCAAAGTAAATTATAAGCAAAATAAAATAATACATGGAAGCATTTGTAACAAGTTCCCTAATACACTAAGGGAACTGGTTACAAATCATAATTACTCACCCTCGTTCTTATTTCAGGTAAAGTTTCTCTCAGGCCAGAGATGTCTTTTCTGACCTGAGTTCAGCACTTCTCCTCCTTCCTAAGTGGAGCACTTTGCATTTGTCCTTATTAAATATCATCCTATTTGCCTCAGACCATTTCTCTAGTTTATCCAGATCATTTTGATCTGGACAAAGTGCTTGCAACCCCTCACAGCTTGGTATCATCTGAAAACTTAATAAGCATCCTCTCTATGACAATATCTAAATCGTTGATGAAGATATTGAACAGAACCAGTCCCAAAACAGACCCCTGTGGAACCCCATTTGTTGTGCCCTTCCAGCAGGATTGTGAACCATTAATAACTACTCTGGGTATGTCTGCACTACAAAGTTAATTTGAAATAACAGCCATTATTTCGAATTAATTTTAATAGCATTTACACATACAAACTGCTATTTCGAAATAAATTCGAAATAGTGGAGCCCTTATTTCGAATTTCGTAAACCTCATTCTACAAGGAATAACACAATTCAAAATAGCCAATTCAAAATAAGTGCTGTGTAGACACTTATTTCAAATTAGGGGGCCTCTAGCCCTTCCCAGTTTCCCCTGGTGGCCACTCTGGGCACAACCAGGAAAACTCTTCTCCTCCCCCCCAGCCCGGGGCCCTTAAAGGGGTAGACTCTGGCCACTGGGCACGTGCAAGAGCCAGGCCTGCCAGCAGCCGCAGACCCTCAGCCAGTGGCCACACAATGTCAGCCAGTGGCAGCCAGCCGTCCCCCGCCCAGTCTCCCAGTACCCAGGGGCCAGCCAGGGGCCGTAGACGGCGTGTGCCCTCATGGACTAGTGCAGAGATCATGGACCTCATTGAGGTTTGGGGGGAGACCCCCAACTTCCATGATCTCCGCACTAGGCGGAGGAATATGGCCGTCTATGGCCGCATAGCGGCCACCAAGGGCCATAGGCGCACCCAGGAGCAGGTGCGCCTGAAAGTCAAGGAGCTGCAGCAGGCGTACGCCAAGGCCACCAAGGGCGGCGCCGTAGCAGGGGCTGCCACCTGCTCCTACTTCCCCGCCCTCGACCGACTCCTGGGGGGGCGGGGCGGTCCCCGCCAGCCCAGGAGGCAGCGAGCCGGGAGCTCAGGGCCCTGACCCGGGCGCACCAGAGGGGCCACCACCAGCTGTCCCGGCACCGGAGTCGGCAGGGTCGTCTAGGGAGGCCATACCAGGTAAGTGCCAGCACTGTCCCCTACCCAGGGGGGAGGAGGAGAGGGAGATGAGGGACCGCGTGCATGGGCCATGCCTTCCACAGATCACGCAGCCACCTGTGCATGTGCGAGCACGTGCCATGTCACCCTTGGGCAGGTGGCTCCAGCTGCGTGATACCCAGGGGCTGTGGCCCAATAGGCACATGCGTGTGTGAAGAGACCTGACACGCTCCCGACCCCGGGGTGGAACCCAGCAGGATGCTCTCCCTTCTATGCCCCCTCTACACAGAGGCAGGGGACATTTCCTCCTCCCCCCCCCCCCCGCCCCGGCCGCACTATACACAGCACAGGGGCATGGGTGCGGTCTTGGGGCAGCTCCCAGTCCTGGAGAGAGCCAGACATCCTGACCCTGGCCTCTGTGCAAGCACATTGGCTCGGACGGTGCAGGGCACGGTCGCCCTCATGTCATGGGGGGGGCTGGGCATCATCCACTGTGTCCCCAGGGAGAACTGACCACTTCTCTTCTTTCTCTACAGCTGCATCAGCTGCTCGTGCAGGGTGCACCAGCCTGCCCGGGACATGCTTCTGCACCCGCAGCCTCAGCAGGACCACCACCACATGGCAGGGGTACCGGGACCAGCACCTGGGGGCCCTGTGAGCCCTGCACCGCACCATCCAGGCCTGGATGCTGGAGGACCTGCAGCTCCGCTGGGAGCAGCTTGCTGAGGACCAAGCCATGAATGCAAACCTGCAGGCCCTGCTGCAGAGCATGCTGCCCCGTGCCGGTCCTGCGCCTGCTGCCCCCCCAGCTACTGTTCCTCCTCCCACTCCTGCCCCTCCACCTTTTCCTTCTCAACCTCCACACTCATCCTCCTCAATCTCCACACCCCGCACCTCAACCTCCGCACCCTCCTCCCCATCCCTCCGGGGATGCCGAGGCCCCCGCACCTGCCGGGCTGGGAGACATGAGGCCCAACGAGACCCTCCACCCCTGAGCTTCCCCTCCCCCTTCTTCCTCTTGCTTCCGCCTTCCAGCTCCCTCCTCCCAGGTTTCCCCCTCCCCTCTCCCACCTCCTTTCCCCAGTCTCCCCAGAGTTTCATTCTCCCTCCCCAGTTGTGTTAAATAAAGAGAGTTTCTATTTTTGAAAATACGTGTATTGTATTTGACATCAGGAAGGGGGGGCTAGGGAAGGGTAAGTGGAAGGATGAGAGGGAGGAATGGGCCACAAGCCCCCAGTGGGGCAGACCGGGGAGACTGTTAGCGCTCCTCAGGGTGGAAGCTCTCCCACAGGGCCCCCTGGATCCTGACAGCCCCTCGATGGTGGTCCCGGATGGCAGCCTGCAGACAGGCTGCCGGCAGCGTGTCCATGAGATGCAGCAGAGTCCCCGGGGGCAGGTCTGGTTCCATGTTGCAGAGTGCTGTGGTGTCCCGAGTAAGGGCAAGCAGAGCACTCCGAGACACAAATGCTTTGCTGTCCCTCAGCAAGGTAGACCAGCAAGCAGAGAAACCTGAGAACTGTCTGTCCGGGATGGGGGGGTCGGGTCCCTTTAAGCACAGACCTTGGATAGCCTGAGGCAGCAGCCACACACTAAGTCCGACCCTGATGCCCTGCTGGCACTGGTTCCGGCCAGCCTTACCTTCGATTCAGGGTCCACTCAATGTGGACGTGCTATTTTGAATTAGAAAAACGCTATTTGAAATTAGTTTTTGTGTCTAGATGCGTTATTTCAAATTAGCTTATTTCGAATTAACTAATTCGAAATAAGTTAATTTGAAATAGCGCTGTAGTGTAGACATACCCTCTGAGAACAGTTATCCAGCCAGTTATGCACCCACTTTATAGTAGACCCATCTAGGTTGTATTTGCCTAGTTTGATAAAAAGGTCATGTAAGAGTGTCAAATGCCTTACTAAAGTCTAGATATACAACATCCACTGCTTCTCCCTTATCCACAAGGCTTGATTTCCTAGCAAAGAAAGCTATCAGAGGGGTTTGACGTGATTTGTTCTTTACAAATCCATTCTGGCTGTTACCTATCACCTTATTATCTCCAGATATTTGCAGATGAATTCCTTAATTACTTGCTCCAATGTCTTCCCTAGCACAGAAGTTTAACTGACTGGTCTGTAGTTTCCTGAGTTGTTCTTATTTCCCTTTTGGGCACTATATTTGCCCTTTTCCAGTCTTGTGGAATCTCTCCCAGCTTCCTGGGGTTTTCAAAGAGGATAGCTAAAGGCTCAGATTCCTCCTCTATCAGCTCCTTGAATATTCTAGGATGCATTCCATCAGGCCCTGATAAATTGAAGACATAACTTTTCTAAGTCATTTTTAACTTTGTTTTTATTAACTTCTAAACCTACCCCATTTCCACCACTAGCATTCACTATGTTAGGCATCCCTTCATCACCAAACTTCTTTATGAAAACTAAAACAAAAAAGTCATTAAGCACTTCTGCCATTTCCAAGTTTCCTGTTATTGTTTCTCCCTCTTCACGGAGCAATGGGCCTACCCTGTCTTGGTCTTCCTCTTTCTTCTAATAGAATGTCTTCTTGTTTCCCTTTATGTCTCGAGCTAGATTTAGCTCATTTTGTGTCTTTGCCTTTCTAATCTTGCCCCAGCATACCGGTGGTATGTGCTCATATTCAACCTTTGTAATTTGACCTAGTTTCCACTTTTTATACAATTCCTTTGTACAATTCCTGGTTGATCCAAGGTGGTCTCCTGCCATACTTTCTATCTTTCCTATGCAGCATAATAGTTTGCTTTTGGGCCCTTAATAGTGTCCCTTTGAGAAACTGCCAACTCTCTTGAGTTGTTTTTCCTCTTAGTCTTGTGTCCCATGGGACCTTACCTACCAGCTCTCTGAATTTACTAAAATCTGCCTTCCTGAAATCCATGGTCTCTATTTTGCTGTTCTCCCTTTTACCATTCCTTAGAATTATGAATTCTATGATTTCATGATCACTGTCACCCAAGCTGCCTTCCACTTTCAAATTTTCAACCAGTTCCTTCCGGTTTGTTAAATCAAATCTAGAACAGCTTCCACCCTAGTATCTTTCTCTACCTTCTGAAATAAAAAATTGTCTTTCAATGCAGTCCAAGAATTTATTGGATAATCTGTGCCATGCTGTGTTAGTTTCCCAACAGATGTCTGGATAGTTGAAATCCCCCATCACTACCAAATCCTGCGCTTTGGATGGTTTTGTTAGTTATTTTTAAAAAAAGTCTCATCCACCTCTTCTGCTTGGGTAGGTGGTCTGTAGTAGACCCGCCCCCCCAGCATGACATCACCCTTGGTTTTTTACCCCTTTTAACGAACCCAGAGACTCTCAACAAAAGTTTGTTTCCTATGTCCATCTCCACCTCAGTTCAATTGTATACATTTTTAATAAACAAGGCAACACCTCCTCCCTTTTTCCCTGACTATCCTTCCTGAGCAAGCTGTACCATTCTATACCAATATTCCAATCGTGTATTATCCCACCAAGTCTCTGTGATACCAACTATGTCATAGTTGTGTTTATTTATTAGCACTTCAAGTTCTTCCTGATTATTCCCCGTATTTCTTGCATTAGTATATAGGCATCTAAGAGTGCGTCTACACTGCACCGTTTATCCGGAATAACGGCCATTATTCTGGAAAAATACTAGCAATTGCGTTATTTTGAAAGAATCGAAATAACAGAGGGCTTTTTCTGATGCTGGTAAACCTCATTCCACAAGTAATAAGGCCTCTTCAGAAAATTCTTTCCAAAGAGGGTGTGTGTGGACGCTCCACTGCTGCTATGTCAAAATAGCCCCTCACCTGGGCCATTCTAAAGTTATTCCTCCCCAGTGCCTCCTGGGGTTCTAAACTGAGATAGCATATCCACATTAGAGGAGCCTGCCTTGTACTAATTTTGAGGCTTCCCCTAGTGTGTATGCTGTATTTTGAAATAAGCTTTTCCAGAAGATCTCTTCCGGAATAGCTTATTCCCGAAAGAAGCTTGCAGTGTAGACGTACCCTTAGATACGGATTTGATTTTGCCACCCAGTTCTGCCTTGTCTCTCCTTTATCTCTGCTATTATGACCCTTGCTCCCTCCTATTTCTGAGCCATGTCCCAGGTCACCATGTTTTTCACTTACCTGTGGGCTTTGGTCATCTGCCCCCATCGAACCCAGTTTAAAGCCCTGCTCACTAGGTTAGTTAGTCTGCGTCCAAATACTCTTCCCCTTCCTTAAAGTCCTTTTTGGAATAGCATCCCATGGTCAAGGAAGCCAAGCCCTCCTGGCAACATCATCTTCGCAGACAGGCAGTCGCCTCCAGGATGAACCTGTCTCTGCCTGGGCTCCTACCTTTGACAGGAAGGACTGAAGAGAACACCACCTCTGCTCCAACCTCCTTCACCCATACTCCAAGAGCTCTGTAGTCACTTTTGATCTGCCCAAAGTCACACTTTGAAGTATCATTAGTGCCCACATGGATGAGTAGTAAGGGGTAGTGGTCAGAGGGCCGGATAATCCTTGGCAATGCCTCTATAACATCTCAGATACAGGCCTCTAGCAGGCAGCATACCTCCCAAGATGAAATGTCTGGGCAACAGATGGGTGCCTCAGAAGAGAAGAAAGTGTTCTGATTTCTGGAATTCCAAGAAAGGAAAGGGACTGCGGTATTGCTGAGCAGATTTATGGACAAAATATTGAGGTCTGTGCACCAGATAGATGAGCAGACTTCAACATGTTCCAATTCTTTATTTATTTTTTTTGCTCGACAAATTTTCCCCGGCGGTTGCCCGAGGCTGCCAATTGGTTAGGACCGCCCCATGTTATCCTATTCATGAGATATCATCAATGTGATCGGTAGAGGCCTGCTGATGGTAAAGCAATAAAGGCTTCAAAAGAGTTGCAAAGGAAGATTGAGGATTGTGTGCTGTACAAATGTATAAAGCAGATTAGGGTGAGTGGATTGCTTTAGACGATGTTTGACAATGGTACCTGTAGCTTAAAACAGTGTTTCTGAACCTTTGTTTATAAAGTACCTCTTTTAAAAAAAAAAAAGTATCCCCCCAGTACCTACAGTTTTCAGACACACAAAATGTTTCTACTGTTGCAACACATTTGTTTAAACAACTTAATCATAGCCAGGTGGGCGATGAAATTTTTGGGTATAAAAAGTACAAAAATAATAATATGCTGTAAAACTTAAAACAAAAATTCAGTTCTCAAAATTTCTGTTGTGTTGACGTACTCCCCAGACTAATCTCAAGTACCCCTAAGGGTACTCGTACCACTGGTTGAGAAACTCTGGCTTAAAAGACTAAAGATGCTTTCTCAAGAGGCTATGGACCAAAAGGTTTGATTCTGAATGCCAGAGCAGAACAAAAAGGCAGATTGGCTACTGTATGTTCAAAGTGGTTTCCAAGAATTGTACTGACTCCAGAGAAGTCCCTTTAAAATTAATAAATTCAGGAGAGGCTCTGGGAGACTGACCTCTCTTGTAAAGAATTTTATCATCGCAGCACAGGTTGCTCCAACTGTATTACATTATGCTAGAATGACCTCTTTGGATGAGTCAAGGTTTTGTAGTTACGAGGGAAAGGCTTGCATGTGTTCTTACAATTGTTACTTTTAAGGCATGTGAGTAAGTTTGCTCTTAAATTCTGTGGGCAAGCTTGAATAATGCATTCTGTGCTCTCTCAAACATTACAGTAGAATGCGAAGGTGTAGAGAGCTGTGTAAACCTCAATATTCAGATTTAGATTTGGATCTGGGTACTGAGTACCCAGAAATTCAAAGGCATCTGGAGTTGTCATTCAAGCCCTCTCTAGCCTGAAATGCCAAAACAAACCTCCACCAGTCTGCAATTATGTTCATTTGCTGGGACTGGGAACTCACCTCACATACAGAATTACAAAATAAGTAGGCTTGGCAGAATTCAATTTTTATGTTTTTTTTTATAATTCTGACAGATCTCTGTGTTTAAATATGTTTTCAAATTTTATCTGTCATGGGGTTGGTGTGCCTGGCCCCCTCAGAAGCAGGATGCTAGGCCTTTAAGGCTCCTCCAAGAGTGTTCCACCCCATGTGTCTGTCTCCATGGCTCCAGGCCTATGGCTACACCCTGTCCCCACTGAGCCAATCTGGCCTAGTGGCCATCATCAATAAAACACCCCCTTCTTGGAGGGTAGTGAGGCCCAGCAGCCCAAGTCCATTTCACCCCCTTCCCCAAGGGCAATAAGGCCTAATGGCCAGAGTCAGTAGCAATGCCCCCTACTCTCAGGACAGTCAGGCCTAATGGACAGCATCAGTATTAATCCAGCTGTAGCACACCCCCCTTGGGGGTTAATAGGAATGGGGTAGGCAGTCCCAGGCCCTCCTTCTCCACCAGGTTCCAGCCCAGGGCCCTGTCAGTGGTGGGTGTGTTCCACCATTAGCTCAGCAAGGAATCCGCCCAACACCCACTGAGGTCCCAGGAGTTTTACCTCCCTACCCTGGGCTACTTTCTACCCTATTCACAACCATCAGCTTCTTCTCCAGTTTATTCCAGGCTGAGGACTTTCCTGGCCATTCCCCGCTGACTTGCCTTTGCAGTTCAGTCCCTCCATGGCTCTTCCTGCAGCGCTCTGGCAGCAGCTCCTTCCTCTGCATCATTCAGCCCTGACTGAGCTGCTCCACTGGCCTTTTAAACCTGTCCTCCAGCAGGCGCATGCCCAGCAAGGCTGTGGAGGTGGAGCTTTCTCTGCCAGGTAACCCTGGTTAACTCTTTCAGGCCCAGTGCAGGGTTGGTACAGCCTATCACAATCTATTTTGAATCTTCACAGGTATACCTTTTTTTTTTTTTCAGTTTTTATCAATTAAAGTTGTCTTACTTGTGGGAAAGTGTGGATGGGAGGTCAGAGAATTATTCAATGACAGGAAATGTTGAGATTCAAAAAGTTCAAGCTTTATAACAAAACACAAATTGTCAACATGAGATACCAAATTATGCAATGTAAATATCCATAAATCAAACACGAATGAATTGTGACGTGGCTTTTTTATCTTGTCTCTCTGTAAATTTCAATTATTATCAATGTAAATATGTTTTTCATTGGTTTGGTACATACAGGGAAATTGATGTGTACCCACATTTACCCAGGACTGAGGATTGACTTCTCCAGGCCCAGGAGAGGGGAGCTCTGGGCCCTTGGAAGGGGCATGGCCTCTGGTGGAAGGTGCCATTGGGGGTGTGCCACCCAGGGCTCCGGTGGCGATTTAAAGGGCCTGAGGTAGTGGCGGCAGAGGCCGAGAGCCCCGAGCCCTTTTAAATCACTAGGCCATGGGGTAGCTTCGCTTCCCCCCCACTTCCCCATCAGCAGCCCTGCATTTACCAATTAAAAATCAACCCCCTCAAGCCTAAATATAAACTTAACAAAATGGTACCTATAATATAGTTACTAATGCATCAGCAATGATGGGTAGCTGCAAAAATACCTGGCAATAAATGGGGTGGCAAAGAGCTCATCCCCCTGTCACTGTTTTCGTTTTATTACTGTAATCTGTTTCACAGGCTTCCTGGGTGTTCTCTGCTTATTTGCTGTTGTCAGATTGTAGCTTTTTTGTTTTCACCCTTATTCTCCTATGACCATGTTTCACTAAGGGTTTCATTGTATACATCAATGCATGTGGACTACATAGCATGTTGCGGGGAGTGGGGGGAGTTAACACTGCCCCATGTTTCCCGTCACAAAAATTACATTGTGATTGGTCATAAATAGCTCAGGGAGAAGGACATGTAGGAAGGTTCATTTGATGGGCATAGTACAAAGGATTAAGCCTCAGGTTTCTTCTGCCTGTGTTACATTTAATACAGTGGAAATCATTTGTAATGGACACTTCACTATGTTGTCATAGATGGTATGTGCATGATCATGAAAGCAATCTGAAATGCTCATGAGCTGATAAATCGTTCAGTGTAAGTGACAGTCTAGAGCCCACTGCATTAAATTCAAACCAGCTGAGCAGGATGGACTGACATTTTGGCTTGTTCAAGACATCCACCCACATGTCTTTCCCCAGTTGAATACTGACTGACAATTAGGAATGGGACCATGGAATTAAATCTTGATTTAAGACCAAACCTCCACAAATTGTGGCAGTCAGCATTCCAGTTTAGGACTATTACTTGTGACATACACAAAAGTGAGGCAATAATAGGCAAGTTAAAAGCACTGCAACATTTGAACAAACTTTTATTGACTAAACTATTCCAACGACAGGGCACTTCTGGGAGCTGGCTTTCCATATTGACTCTTTCACAGATGTCACATGCACCAGTCATTCTTCTCCTGTTAATGATTGCTATATTTTGGTACTGGGGGGAAAAAAAGTTGGCATTCGAGGCTTTCCCCCCCAAGCAATACTGAGATCCTTGCAAAAATATTTCTGGCCAGCAATTTTCATGTCACTGGATAGGTTGCCATGATAGTAGAACACAAGAGTTGAGCTGTTTGAATAAGGCTTCCTTTCACCTCATCTTTTTCTATTGGTCCTTTTCGCTGTACCTGCATAACCCCCATTCTCTTATGATATTCACTGTGAAAAAGCTTACACCCCTAGCGCCCACAACTCTGCCTCTAAGAACTCAATTCAGGAAACAGTCTTTATTCGGGACAGCGTGTAAGCACATGCTTAAGCTGAGGCGCACCATTAAGCAGATGATTGCAGTTCAGCATGTGTTTATGTGCTGTCCTGAATAGAGACAGATTTAAAAACATGTTGATGTGTTTTTTGAGTTGATCAAAGTCCTCTCTGAAGTTTACTAAGCCTTCTACTAGAAGCTCATTCTCTTTATATGAGGCCGTACTCTGCCTTGACAGGCGCTTCATCCATTCCCTGGTTTTGCCTGGAGCAGGATTTGGCCTATTGGCATAAATGGAGTTACATAAGGAATGGCTTTGATCCATTGTGCTATATTGCAATGTTCTTCTCCTGATTCCTGTATCTAGAACTTCTGAAATGCAACATTAAAACTCCTACTTAACATTGTCACCGCCTTCTAATTTAACTCTGAGCTGTTTCAGCTCATCCTCAGCTCTATTTTAAACATCCTTAATTGAAAATACAATCGATTTTTTCAGAACATACACATTTTAATTCCTTTTTACTGCCTCTTCTTGTGTTTTCTTCCCCACCCCCCTTCCTTTCATCTCCCCAGCAGTTCATTTCCATCAGCAGTCTCACACAGAGTAGCCGTTGTTTAGTACAAAACTGTTTTATGGGTTAAATCATGTTTCTGCTAGCAATAGAGAGCTGGAATTCAACTCTCTCTTCCCCTTTCCTGTTATCTTTAAAACAAACAGTGAAAAAGCCTTTCAGTGTAGATGGTGATGAAGTATTTTAAAAGGATTGGAGATGTCTTTCTGTTTTGGTCCCTTTTCAGAAGCCACTGAGGCTAAAGTGTTACCTACGCTTTCAGTGACCGTAGGACTTAAGATCCATTTCATATCAGATGCTGGCTTAGTCATGGTAGACAATCCATACACTCTCTGCTTTAGCTGTCTTTGACAGTTCACACTGACTTCATAAGAAGCCAAGCCGTGCATACCATAGTCCTTTGCACAGTCCCAGACTTAATGAGACTACCTACTGGAGTAAAGCAATAAGGATTTGACCCAGGATTTTTTTTTAACCTATGGTATCACAGGACTTCCACAAGAGAAGAGACAAACAAGCTGGTCTATGTTTAGATTCGCTGTTAGTATTATATGGATTTTTCTCTAACTTCCTCTCCTTACAAAGGGCTTTTCTTAAGCAGCTCAGAGATTGTACTTCGGGATACAGAAGCTTACTCGCTAAAGATACCAGGCTAAAGCAGTGGGCCCATAAAGGGACAAATCTGGTTCTCAGTAACTAGATAAAATAACCAGTCTTGACACTGGAGGCCTCCATGGAAATAAGAGAATAAATCTGTTTTTAAGCTTCACTGCCATTGTTCTAACCCCCCATGCTGACTAGCCAGTTGGCAACGTATCCATGTAATGGGAATCAAGTAGCTCTACCTCCACATAGCCCCATGTCACATCCAAGATGCTTATTCACCAGACAGCTGCTAAAAGTCTTCCCTTTCCCCATCAGACAGCAGAATCACTCCGGTTCTGATGCATGTGCGTCCCTCCAACCCCATGGGGAAGGATGAATAACTTGTCCTAAAATGGATAATCCTGTGCTTTTAAAGTCTGATGAGGTATTTGTAGTGGATTGTACAGTCCTTGATATATGCTTACACGTGTATTTTGCGTGTTATTGTACAGATACACCTGCACAAGTCCTGGGCAAAATCTGTCCCTGGTATAAGCAAGTTAATTGACTGCAGGTCACGTGGTTGTGTGTCCATTCCTTCAGTGAATGACTGAAACTTTTAAAACTGGAGAGTAATGCACAAAAGAATAATATCCTTCCTGTCTGGATTTTTGTATATTATGTAAAATGAGAAATATTTATTATATCATGTGTATTACAGTAGTGCCCAGGACCCAGCTATGAATGGGGCCCATTGTGCTAAGCACCGTAAAAAACAGAGTAAGAGAGATTCCCTGCCTTGAAGAACTTTATTTCTAAAGTTATATATCAGTGATCACCAACCAAAAGATCAGGATCTACTGGTAGATCTTGGAGACTCTGACGGGTGATCCTGACTGGTTTGGCTGGGAGGCTATCAAGTGCCGGCACTTCAGCTGCCCCTCCCTACACTGCCTTGCTGCTCCTGCCCAGAGGCTCAGAGCTGCCCCCTAAGAACCTCCTGTTTGTTGTGTGGGGTGAGGGAGACAGAGGCAGGAGGGTGCTGATGTCACTCTGTCCTCCTCTCCTGTACCCCATCTTCACAGAGTTAGGAGAGTGGGGCCTTGGTGAAGGGGTGGGGCAGGGGCAGGGCCTCAAACAAGGGGTGGGTCAGGGCAGGGGTATTTGGGTTTGAGGTAGCTCCTGGATTGATTTCAATTCAAAAAGTGATCTTGTGCTTAAAGAGGTTGGAGACCACTGTTATATATATTGCTAGAACAGAAATGAACTTTTAAAGTGTGCTCATTCTATAAGAAGAGTTAATAATGATCCCAAGAGTTGGATCTAGAACTTTTGAGTGTTCATTACTATTTGTTGACTATTTGTCTTTGGGTACGTCTATACTGCAACACTATTCCGAAATAACTTAGCCCGCATCTGCACAGCAGGCAGATATTTCAAAATAGTGTCAAAATACTGTCAAGCTAAAAGACTTCTTACTCCGACTCTTGTAACCCTCATTGTACGAGGAATAAAGGAAGTCGGAGGAAGAGTGTTCTGTTTCAAAATAAGTGCTGTGTAGGCACTCCCTATTTCGATAAGCTATTTCGAAATAAGATACGCAATTGACGTAGCTCAATTTGCATAGCTTATTTCGAGATAAGCCCTGCAGTGTAGACACACTCTTTGTGACTTTATCAAGATCATTAACCATTTCTCCTCAGTTTGTTCATCTGTGAAGTGGGAATAATAAAGCCTATGTGTCTCAACAGAGTATTGCAAGGATTAATGAGTTACAGTGTGTTAAGCGCTTTGAAAATGAAAAGGACTGTATTAATGTGAAGCTTTGTTTGGCTGTTGATAGGCCTGAAGAGTGCAATGATTCATCTTTGTGCTGTGAATTTTTTAAAAAAATGCAATGACATATTAAGCTATTTATATGCTGAGGCCTAAGCTTTTTATTTTTATTTTTTAAAGTACATGTATGTTGTACTTGCAGAACATACTATTACATTGCCCTCGTGGGTTAGTTATATATGGAATTGCAGAAAAAACAAACTGCACACTTAATTACCCATTTTGTGTGTCAGGTTAGGCACACATTTTTGAAATTGTAGCCTTCTTATTAAACAACCTCCAGAGGTTCTTCATTGCTTTGTGAAATTGAATCCAATTCAATCGTGCTGTAACTCCATTTGTGTAATTAGAGTTTCTCCAGGAATTCATTTGTCCTATTATTTCTAGGGTAGTTGGAAGTAGACCTTGTCAGATTAAATGATACCCCCTCCTTTTCTTCACACATTTATTGGAAAAAGATAGAGTAACATTTTGATTGGACTATTTTACTGAGGTATAGCATTAAAAAAGACTTTAGTGAGGTTAAGGAAAAATATGAATGTGTATGGTGAATTTGGTTAGAAATTGTAACTGACACTGGTGTTCTTGTCTACTTTCCACATTGATCAGACTTAGCATCTTCCATGTGTATAATGGAGTGGGTTTTACTTTGTATGTCTGTCTCTGTGCTGCAGGAAGAACAGACACTTGGTCAGGACACAATATGCTAAATTCAGTAAAGCTGAAGGAAGGAAAGCTGCCTAAAATGTCCAATTCCTCTATGTGTCATGCTGTGTTGCCAACTCTCACAATCTTACTGTGGTTCCCACAATATTTTGCATTTTTCTTAAAGCCCCTACTCCTGGAATTAGGTGGTTACATAAGAATCTCATCTTTGTGTGGTCACACAGTGTGTTAAAATACATTTCTGGTCCTCATGATTGAAAATTGAAGTTAGAAAATATGACTCAAGTGAACCTTAAAGTCTCAAAAATGAGAAGGCAAATAAAATAGCCTTCACATCTATTATGTTTTTTTAAAATGTCATGAAACCAATCTAATGATTTTTGAACATTTGAGTTTGTCAAAGCTTATGACAGAAAATGTATAATCATTCCCTAGCAGAGGAGTATCTCCCCTGCATTCCCAAAGCAGAGTAGCAACTTAAAAATGCATGGAATTGAAAATAGGTTTGAGATGAGAACTTCTGAATTGTGACTAGCTACTTCCCTATCTAATAGGGCACTACATAATATGCTTGTTTCAGATGAAATTGAATGGTTGATATTGTGTCAGACCTTCTAAACTGTGCACAAAAAAGACTTTTTTATTGGACCACCTTCTGTTGGTGAGAGAAACAAGCTTCTGAACTACATAGGCCTCTCCCCCAGTCTGGGAAAGGTACTTACGTGTTTCCCAACTAAATACAAGGTTGAACACATAGGCTAGGCCAGGGCTACTCAACACGCGGCATGTGGGCTGCATGTAGCCCGCAGCCCTTTTGTTTGTTGGTGCGGTTTCGGTTTACACGGGACTCAACATGCAACCCGCGGGTGGGATCCTTTGAACATGGCCTCCACAGGGAACATGCTCCACAACGCATAGAATCATAGAACACTAGAACTAGAAGGCACCTTGAGAGGTCATCAAGTCCAGTTCCCTGCCCTCACGGCAGGACCCAGTACCGTCTAGATCATCCCTGATAGATGTCTATCTAACCTGCTCTTAAATATCTCCAGAGATGAAGATTTCACAACCTCCCTAGGCAACTTATTCCACCCTGACAGTTAGGAAGTTTTCCTAATGTCCAACCTAAACCTCCCTTTCTGCAGTTTAAGCCCCTTGCTTCTTGTCCTATCCTCAGAAGCTAAGGAGAACAATTTTTTTCCCTCCTCCATGTGACACCCTTTTAGATACGTGAAAACCGCTATCATGTCCACTCTCAGACTTCTCCTTTCCAAACTAAACAAGACCAATTCTTTCAGTCTTCCTTCATAGGTCATGTTCTCTAGACCTTTCATCATTCTTGCTGCTCTTCTCTGGATCTTCTCCAATTTCTCCACATCTTTCTTGAAATGTGGTGCCCACAATCGGACACAATACTCCAGTTGAGGCCTAATCAGCACAGACTAGAGCAGAAAAATGACTTCTCACGTCTTGCTCACAACACTCCTATTAATGCATCCCAGAATCATGATTGCTTTTTTTGCAAAAGCATCACACTGTTGACTCATAAGCTACATCTATACTGCAGCCTTCTTCCGTAAAAGCTTATGCAAATGAAGCGCGGAGTAGAATATGGCCACACTTCATTTGCATAATTAATTAGCAGTCCGTTTTGCGGAAGAGGCTTTTGCGCAAAAAGGAACTGTGTAGACGGCTCCTTTTTGCGCAAAAGCCTCTTGAGCAAAAACGACTAATTAATTATGGAAAGGAAGCACGACGATATTCTACTCCATGCTTCATTTGCATAAGCTTTTGCAGAAGAAGGCTGCAGTATAGACATAGCCATATTTAGCTTGTGGTCCACTATGACCCCTAGATCCCTTTCTGCAGTAATCCTTCCTAGACAGTTGCTTCCCATTCTGTATGTGTAAGACTGATTGATTGTTCCTTCCCAAGTGAAACATTTTGCATTTGTCCTTATTAAACTTCATCCTATTTACCTCAGACCATTTCTCCAGTTTGTCCAGATGAGCAGGGTGAGCAATGAAAAACACAAGCGGACAGGCTGACTGGAACAGACAGATACAGGGTGTCAGTGTTTCTAGCCCCCAAGGAGGAGGTGCCGGGAGTGCCGGGGCATTGTGGGAAGTGCTTTGTGTTCATGCCCATCAGTGTGAAAGAAGATATTTGCATGTATATGCAACCTCACTTAATTTGCGGCCCTCGGCATGTGCTGTGAGTATCATTGTGGCCCCCAGGGCTTCCAAGGTTGAGTAGCCCTGGGCTAGGCTGTCAGTAGTAGCCTATGGGCCAAATGCAGCCTGACAGACACTTTTGAACACTTATTGTTGTTATTGTTGTTTTGTAGTATTTTCTCTGAAGTCTGGACCTTGACAAAAAGTAGTTATCCCTGTTCTAAGGAACCACTGATTTAGCTGTGACCCTGTGAGTGTAATTACATTGTGCAGTAAGGCAAAATACAAGGCTTCAGTATACGGCAGAGCTGAGCAAAAATTTTTGGATGAATAGTTTATTCATCAAAAAATGCAGTTTCAGCTTGACCAACACTTTGTGAATTCATGTTGAGTTCACTGAATAGTCTCAACCAAACTAAAAGCATTGAAACCTTGTGGTACAGTGATGTCAAAATACCTAATGTTTCATTTTGACAAAAGCAAAGGAGAAGTAGATTTACAAAACAGGAGGAGATAGTGCAGTTGCTGTGCCTCTTGTAGGTTTTGGCCCGGGGTGAGGGTGCTCACTTGAAGTGTAGAAAACTCACGTTCAGTTCCCCCCTGCTCACACACATGGAGAAGTGATTTGAACTAGCATCCACAGCATTTCAGGGATTTGCCCTAACCACTGAACTATGGGAGACTCTGGCAAGGCTCTGTTTCCATCTCTGCTTTTGAAGCTATTCTAGTTTTTTAAAATAAGTATATAGTCATTGGAACAGGGACTCATGTAGGTCTTCCAGATGCATATACTAATTAGAGCAGAATCAGAGGGGCAGCCACGTTAGTCTGAATCTGCAAAATCATGTGCCACAATGCCCCTGTGCTATATACATTGGCCAAACTGGACAGTCCCTATGTAAAAGAATAAACGGACACAAATCAGATATCAGGAATGGTAATGTACAAAAACCTGTAGGAGAACACTTCAATATCCCTGGACACATAGTAGCAGATTTAAAGGTAGCCATCCTGCAACAAAAAAACGTCAAGACCAGACTTCAAAGAGAAACTGCAGAGCTACAATTCATCTGCAAATTTGACACTATCAGTCTAGGATTAAACAAAGACTGTGAATGGCTAGCCAACTACAAAAGCAGTTTCTCCTCCCTTGGTGTTCACACCTCCACATCAGCTGCTAGAAGGGGGCCACATCCTCCCTGACTGAATTGACCTCGTTATCTCTAACCTTACTCTTGATTGGAACTCTTTTCTTATGCCTGTATATGTATACCTGCCTCTGGAATTCCACTACCTGCATCTGACGAAGTGGGTCTTTGCCCACGAAAGCTTATGCTCTAATACATCTGTTAGTCTACGAGGTGCCACAGGACTCCTCGTCGCTGTAATTAGAGCAGTGTTTCTCAAAGTGGTCAGTGAACCCACTCTGAGAGAGCTGCTAACGGGCCGCTCCAGTTTGTTTGCTTACCAGCACCTCAGCCACAGATCCTCACGGCTCCCATTGACTGTGGTTCACCATTTGCAGCCAAGGGGAGCTGCGGGAAGCAGCGGCCTGGCTCACAGTGCTTCTTGCGGCTCCCCTTGTCTGCAAACAGTGAACAACCAATGGGAGCCACGAGGCTCTGTGGCTGCGGAGTCGATAAATAAATAAACCGGAGCAGCCCATTTAGCAGCTTTCTCGGAGTAGGTCCGCTGACCACTTTGAAAAAAACTGAACTAGTGTAATTCTTCCTGTCTTTCTTGGGCCTGGTGACTACTCATTGTCATTCAGAGTGGCAAGTCGTAGTCCTTTAGGATGACAATGAATGGTCATTGGGCCAGGGTTGAACACAAAATACCTGGTTCCCCAATGCCTTGTAACTTTTGTTGTCATTTATCCATGCACTATGCGGGAGTAATATCTATATATTGAGAGACTGCACTACCATAATTGTATGAAATGAATTGAAAAGTAATTTTTTAGAGTGCAAATATTGCAAATATAAAGGGAGTGTTGTACACTTTGTATTCTGTGTTGTATTGAAATCAATATATTTTAAAATGTAGAAAACATCCAAAATATTTAAAATAAATGATATTTCATTATCATTTAACATTGTGAATTACCACTAATCATTTTTAATCACACAATTAATTGTGATTATTTTAATCACTTGACAGCCCTACTATTGCTATATCCTATCATGCCCCCCCATGCTTTATGAAAATTGGCTTATGAATATTAATATGAATATGTATATATCATTCTTATATGTGAAGATAAAATAGGAAGTTTGAATCCATTTTTAATTCTAAATGTGTTAATGAGTGCCATTAGTGATTTTTTTAGGAACTTAATGGCTCAGTACTCAAACCAGTGAATCTTGAATGGTTTTATTTTTCCTGTAAACCTAAACTGTGTGGTTTGTCCCAGGAAGACATGTGACTATGCCACCTGTTACTGGAATCCATTTTTCCATGGGGATGGGGATATTGAAAAAAGGGTTCCCACCCACATTTTTAAGGAATAGAGCAGTCTTGTCTTCAGCAGGCTTTTGAAATTGCCTCCCCATCCAAAGCAGATATATATGAAGCAACTTGGAATCAAAAGAACTCTAATGAAAGGGTGAAGGCAAAGCTGCTGGTCAGAAAAAATCAACTCTTCCCTAAGATAGGAACAACTGTTTAGGGTAAGAATTTGCATGTAATAAATTTTAGGGTATTAGAATTAGATGGCAATCTCTTGTTTATTTTTTGCTTGGTAACATACTTTGATCTGTTTTCACTTGCAATCACTTAAGTCCTACTTTTTATACTTAATAAAAACACTTGTTTATTATCAAGCTGAGTGTAAATAAATGTTACCTGTGGGGGAGCAACCACTGTGTATAGCTCTCCTTCATTGATAAAGGAGGCAAACATCTTGATGAACTTTGTCTGTGTAAAACTTTTAGACAGGGTAAGACAGATTTATTTGGGGGTTTGGTCCCTTTAGGGGGTTGATTTCCTGGGTTTTCTCAAAAGCCTTATAACTTGAGTCTTCCTAGAGCTGAGCTGGTTCGGTGTCTGTGTTGCTCTGCTCGGGGGGTAATAACTCAAACTTTGAGCCTTGGCCAAGGAGAGACTAGAATTTCTGACCCAGCAGGACAGGGTAATGGGAAGCCCCAGAGGGCAGAAAAGAGAGCATCAGTGGCTTGATCAGCACCCTGGGTGACAACCCCAAGTGGCTTTCTGTGGTCCAACCTATCACATATACATCTTACAAAAACAAAAGGAAAAACTATGTAGCACTTTAAAGACTAACAAGATGGTTTAATAGGTGATGAGCTTTTGTGGATCTGGCCCACAAAAGCTCATCACCTATTCAACCATCTTGTTAGTCTTTAAAGTGCTACATAGTCTGATCTTGCAAAAACAAAAGGAAAAACTAACACAGCTACCTCTCTATTACTATATCCATCTTAGGGTTTCATACTGCCACCTATCACCACAGGCTAGGAGTAGGTTTTGTTGTTAGTTCTCTACTCCCCTCCCCTCTTTCTTGCTTGGTAGGGAGTTATTGGTTGAAAGAAGGTGGAAGTGGCATGTGCGTCATTCTCAAGGTGGGGAAAGGCTTTTTCAAACAGGGAAGTGTTGTAGCATTTCTTAAAGAGAATCAGACTCTAGAATAAATTCACCTGATGGTCTGTGGAAGTGTGTTGAATAGCAGCTCCCTTGACTGACTAAGCTGAGAATGAACCAAACAGCAATGTGAGTGATGAAGTTATACATGCACCTTATTGCCAATAGCTCAACTTTTGTTTGTTGTGTTTTCTTATTCTGATTTTCGGTCGTTCATTAAGTTCTTAGCAGGAGATGAAGGAGCACGATAGCTCATAAATCTTTCAGAATGGTGCAATTTAAGGAAACATTAGGAGGAGAGTGTGCTCCATCTGTATCTAGTAAGAAGAGAGTGTTCCAGGTGAGGGGAGAGAGCCTGGAGAGGAACTTAAATTTACCTATAGATTTACTACTACCAGGGGAGCCAACAACCTCTCCAGGCCCCTGGGCAAGGAGGGGTAGGGTGGCTCTGCATTCCTCGAAGGGGTGGAGCCTTGGACAGAAAGAGCGAGGTGGGGCCAGCCAGCCAGCCCTTGAGGTTGCCCAGAAGGCAGTGCGCTTGTCCCAGCCCTCAGTGATGCCAGGAGTGCACCCACAGTGATTTAAAGGGCCCAGGGCTCCGGGCACCAGTGCTGCTGTAGTAGCAGTGGCAACGGCTGGGAGCCCCGGGCCATTTATAATCACCAGGCCCCAGGGAAGTTGCCCCTTTTGCCCTCCCTTTCAGCCGGCCTGCCTACTACAACAGGCCTCTTATCCGTGACTGGGGCACTACTCCAGTACAAATAACAATAATAATAATAATTAATAAAGGCGCTAATAAATAGGAACTAGGGCCTTGAATACAAAACTCAAGAGCTTTTTATTATATACAATTGTCATTTAATAGTACAAATGTGGTGTGGAAACTGAGGGGGACCCCATAAAAGGATCTGGAGAAAGAAAGTGACAAATTCAATTAAGTGGGGCAGTCTGTGAATCAGTACAATGTAATCCATTAGTCAGATTGCATAGATGAAAGTCAGTCAACAAAGTATATCCGGGAACATATGAAATAGTACAAGGGAAAGCATTTGGAAATAAAGAGGCAGCAATCAATCAGTTGAAAGAAGAGAGGGCATCAAACCGTCAGATGGGGCAAGCTCCGAAGTAGTTGAGGCATATTGGTGCCATTGGTGGAATGGTGGCAGTGACGGTATTCTCTTTCACACCAGGCCTGTTGGTGGGAGGACAGCACCTTGAGTTGGGTCAGAACTGAAATACTGGCTCAAATCCACCACTCCTCCTGCCAAACTGTGAAGAAGTTCGAATCCAAATCTGTATCTTTGCTCCAGGCCTGTCACTGTAAAAAGGATAAAGCCAAACACGGAATGTCCATGTTTCTGTAGAAAGGCCAAATGTTTCTGTGATGTATTTGTGTTTATAACAGGGGTGGGCAAAAGGGCCTCCGTGGGCCAGATGCGGCCCACAAAGCGGGTGGATCCAACCCACGGAGGCCCTGCTGCTCCCCCGCCCCCAGGCCAATTACGGCCTGGGGCCGGGGGAATGCCCAGAGCCACCTGCCGCCCTGCCAGGAGCACGTGGCACTTTGAAGTGACGTGCTCTACTTGCAGGGCAGGGGGGAGAGCGGAGAAGGCTTCGGGCACTCCCCCACCCCCAGGCCAATCAGGGCCTGGGGCCGGGGGAGCTGCGTGAAACTTCCTGTGAGCAGCCCATGGCACTTCAAATTGATTGGTCTGGGGGTGGGGGAGCATGCCAACCCTCCAGAGCATGGGTGCGTAGTGGGAAGGGGGGGCAAAGGGGCTCTCCCACCCCCTTCCCATTTAGGCTCCACCCCTTCCTGTTTAGGCCCCACCCCTTCCAGGTGGCCTTGGGCTACTTCAAAATTTTTGAAGTGGACACCAGGCAAAAATTATTGCCCACCCCTGGTTTATAAGCTGCTCCGTGTGGCTATGGTCTACGTGACATTTTCCATTGTATTAACATCAGGGATGAGGAACCTTTTTTGGGTCAGGGGCCACTGACCCACAGAAAAATCAGTCACGGGCTGCACACAAGTGAGAAACAAAAACAAAACAAAACAAAAAAACCCTCACCAGCATGGGCTCCCCAATGCTAGGAGGAGCCTAGAGCCTCAGGGGCCAGATCCAGGCAAGCTGGGCCTTAGGTTCTCTACCCCTGTATTATATAGTAGAGAAGGGCCACAAATCCACACACTCTGAGGCTACGTCTACACTGCAGGCTTTTTGCGCAAGAGCAGCTGTTCTTGCACAAAAACTTGCCGGGTGTCTACACTGCACATGCGTTCTTGCGCAAGTAAATTTACAGAACAGCGTTGGAAAACAGGGCTTCTTCTGGAAGAGTTATTCCTCTCCCCACGAGGAATAAGCCCTCTTGCGCAAGAGCTCTTCCACAAGAAGGCAGTGTAGACAGGCAACATGAATTTCTTGCGCAAGAAACCCCCTATGGCTAAAGGCCATCGGAGCTTTCTTGCGCAAGAGAGCATCCACACTGCCATGGACGCTCTTGCGCAAAAGCACACGGCAGTGTGGACATGCCCTTGTGGAAGACTTTTTGCACAAGAACTCTTGCGCAAAACAGTTCTTGCGCAAGAAGCCTGCAGTGTAGACGTAGCCTGACTGTCATGACTAAGCCCTGTTTGTATGAATGCTAGCATCAACCCCTTTGGATTGAAACAGCTCCAACTCTGGAGAAGGTCTAAACTGGCTCCAGATCCATACCCGAACTTTACAGCTAGGAACTCTTTCTAGACTAGAATCATTGGAACTCTTTCCCCTGCTTCCCCCTTCCCCCATACACAGACTTGAAAGTTACATTTTGAAAATGTCTTCTGATCCCTGGAGCCCTTCCTCCTAAAGAGCTGTTGGTTACTCCTTCAGAAGTCCATGTACTACTGACTCCCTTCTGACTCACAGAGGGGTGTTGAACTAAGGGGGAGCCCTCCTAGATGTCCTGGGTAACAGCAAACACACACAAACTTGCTTGCTTAGAGATATAGGCTCCTGATCAGAGAGCACATGGATTTCTATGTCATCTGCTCTTGTTTGTTTCTCTTCATGGGTGTGATTTCCAAATCAAAACGCTGAATAGCCTTAGCACAGTTTGAATTATATAATTGTGCAGCCCCAGAGTCACATGACTTGCTGTCTGAGTAATTCCCTGCAGAAGGAGACAAGCTGCATGTTAAAAAACTCGACAAATAGTGTTTAAAACAAAAAGTATACAGTACAGGTTTTCCATAGCACTTCATCTGAAATCATCTACTGCTGCAACAGCCCCAGTGGATTTCTGGGTCAAAGCTTAGATGGGGAGAGGACGAATGGGGGTAGGAGGACACTAGCTGGACCTGTGTGTTCTTTTCTGTTCCCTTTGATACAACCTCTGCCTTCAAAACTGGTTGCCTCCGATGTTGAACAAAATGAGTGGTTCACTGGAAACCTCAACAAGGAGCTAGGAATCGTTGCCTTGTGGAGGTAAGAAGCAATCACATTCTTAATAGTCCCTGATCTAAAACCATGAGTACTTTTCTGTGACTACCTAAGACAGAAGGCAGAGAGAGAAAACAGCTGGTACCTCTGTAAACTGGCAGGGGTCTGCTGAAGATCTATTTATAGGTAACATGTAAGGGGGAGGAGGAAGAGGTGCAAACTGAATGTAACCTTTTATTAGCACATAAATGCCTTGGTGCCGGTTTCAGGACTGTTAATTGGATTGATTGTTCTGAACTCTCTATCTCCCTTTCACATGTGAGCTGGCCAGTGAATTGTAACTTGTTTTCGACTGGCTGAATCAGAAGGCGCAGGGGCTGTCTGGCACTGCAAGGCTGCATGGAGGTGAGCCGGGAGGGGGGGGTGTATTTTCAGACCACAACACTTAAGCAGATTGTTGCTCAGTTTCAGAAAGCACAGCTGTTGCAGAGAGAGAAAGGCAGGAAGTGTGAAAGCAGCTTTGTGATCTCTACAGGTAGGCAAGAGCATAAACCATGTTTGTTCCTGAATATTCTTCTTTCTCAAAGAACTGGTAATCTAGATCTATATGTATTGTTTAGGTTCGCCAAGACCTTTTGTCTGTTTGTATTTGTTAGACATAGTTGATGCAAGCAGCTGCATGTGTATGTCCAAAAGCCAGTGTGTGTGAATGAGTGATCACTAGTTGTTCTGAGAAAAAGTGCGCCTGGGATTTGCAGACCAGGGGGATTCACTAGCAAATCCTACTGCAATAAGGACATGTGATAACTGCAGGACCACAGCACATGATTGTTGAGCAACCCAAAAAAGTTAATTTAGGAGACCTAAAAAGGAGTTTCCTCCTTAAGCAGCCTCTGTTGCAAACAAGGTAGAGAGCTAGAAAAAGCCAGGCAAGGAAATTTGATCTCTGCAGATTCCCTCTTTGATCCAGTTGCTGACATGTGAAAAGAATAATGGAATTGTTCCACCATCTGGTAGCTATTACAAGAAACCCCTACACACAAAGTTGCAACGTGGGCAAGCCCCAAACCAGGAGTTTGGGGAGAGAGCTTGCCAGGGGAAAAGGCAATGAATTCACTTTTAAATAGTTTATTTTCAAGGTTATGTGTGGCTATTCTTTATTATACAGGTATGTTGAAACATGATATACAAACTTTCAGATTGAAAGAAGGGGTTAGATGGAAATAAGATTTGAGATTGGAAAGAAAAAATGTAAGCACAAACATTGGTCAGGAGGTAAGGAGGGTGATATGTCTATAAACATGATTTTTTTTTTTTTTTTTTTTTTTTTTTTAGAGGACGTAAAATAACATGTTGCTTTTCTGTAGTCCTATTCCTCCTAAGATTGCAAACAATTTAGCTTCCTAATGTGCTGGTGAGGTATGCATTAGTATTTCTGGGGCGGGGGGTGTTTCAGGTGGAAACACTGAGGCACAGAGCTTGTGGATTCATTTATGATACAAGTCTAACCATCCCAGTATATTGTCGGGGGTATTTTGTTGGCATTTTTTGTAGGACATGTTTATAGCTCTATGTGACAGCCTAAGCCAGGATATAATGATTCAGACAGTAGCATAATGCTATATTAGTATTCCTGCATTCACACTATGGACAGAATAAAGGGTTAGAACAAAAATATCCTTGCCAGAAATACAGTGAAATAGTAAAATGTGGATTGTAGACAGGCCCTGAATAATTTGACCAAGATCAAGCTAGTTTGCAATGCAGCTTGGAACAGCCTTCTGCCTTAACTACTCAACTGTTTCAGTTAGATAAAATAGCTCTTTTTCCCCCATTTAGCATAACCTGAGCATATGTTAACTTGGGTAATTACATTCTGCTTACATAAAATTTGTAATGTAGCTTCAGCTGGCTATAGTGTTATGTTGTAGATTTGCTGTGCTAGAGAAGGCAGCATTTCAGCAGTAGGGGATGCAGTCTCTGAACTATATATCTATATCTATATATTAGTAGTTTATAAATGATTCTCTCTCGCTCTCTTAAAAAAAAGTTTTTCCTGCCGGACAGAATATTCCTGCCAGGCGACAGAATAACATCATCAGTGTCAACAGGCTCTCTCAGCAAAGCGAAAGCATCCAGAGAGAGGGGGGTAGGTGAGCTTAGTGAGCAGAGGGCACAGCCCCCTCGTATGTATAAATCAGCATTTTGGATCTCTACATAAAAAGTACTGCATGAATATTAGCTTATTTTAATAGTGATATAGATTCGCAGGTTGGCAAGCATTTGCTTTATTTACTGAATTTCTGTCTTCTAAATCGGCCATCAGAGGGGACATTTATGGTAAAAAGGTTGTAGTTAAAAATTTAAAATATGGACACATGCTATTTGATTTGTTGTTCCCATTGTACAGGAGCTGCATATTTCACACAACAGATGTGATTACAGTGTATCAGCTTCATCCCTCCTTGTTCATGTTGAACAGTATCTTATTTTAAACCCAAAGATTCCCAGAGCCAGGTGAGACATACATAGGACTAGAAACCATGGTCCTTTGGCTCCAAAGGCTGCTACTACTTGAGCTAAAGAAGTTTTATAACATTGATAGCGGTAGCTGCAGCCACTAGAGAGCATCATCACTCACTATTTTATACATACAAAGCCTGTGAATTATATCACCTTGCAATATAAACTCCGAAGGCAGATAGTTTGGCCAGACTGATCCCTCATAAAAGAGCACTGATTTTGAGGAACTTCAGGGGGTAGCCGAGTTAGTCTGTTACAGGAAAAAAGAACAGCAAGCAAATGGTCTGGTAGCACTTTATAGACTAACAAAACATGTAGATGGTATCATGAGCTTTCGTGGGCACAGCCCACTTCTTCAGATGACCGGAGTTATGATTAGAGGATAAGGAAACTCGAAATAAATAGGAGAAGGGAAGGGGAGCACAGGAAGGATCAGTTTGGTCAAATATGATCACAGTGATAGCTGGTACTGCTAGATATAGATATCTAATGGTATGTTAATAAAATATTGGCTGAAGGACAACACAACAAAAAATAATCCAGCAGTTTCTATAAAGAATGCTTACCTCCCCCAAAAAATAGAAATTAGAGGCTTTGTTAAGTTAGGTGTTTCTGTCTGTTGCCATGCAGTAGACTCATTGATGATTGTGAGAGCTATGTACCCATTCAGAACATGCCCATTCATTTTTATGAGTGGTGGTCTGACAATAAATTAAGCCATCAGTCTCTCTGTGAGAACCATCATGCTCTGTTGGATAAACATGTGCATATTAAAGGAGACTTGATCTGATACACAATGGTGAGACTGACTGATCTGGTACAGTCTTTCATGCATTCATAAGACAAATAATATTTGCTCCATGAGAATAATTATGGCCAAATAAGGGTGATTATCAACAGACTAAAACTTATCTGACTTGGCTTTGACCTATAGTAATAGATGGTAATAGGTATGAATCAAGTACATATTGCCAGGGATGAAAGTAACTTACAATTGCTCACAGGTACTGTCCTATTGCAACCTGGGGCCCTGCAAACTCTTTAAATAGCTCCCTGCTGGCTTTTCCTGCAGCTCAGTCAGCTCTTGCTGGAACTGTGCACCTGGGCACGCTCACTTACTTTTACCTCTGCATATTGCCCAAACTTTCTAATTGCTAGTTATCAGATAATCCATAAAAAAGACTGAAACAGCCTTTCTCGCTCACCTTTGATTTCATCAAGGACTTATGAAAACATATTCCTCTACTAAGTATGTTAATGCTAAAGAAATTTCAGAGGACAGCTTGTAAATTGTATCAGTAATTTGAAAATCCAGAAGCTGAAACTAAGGATGGAAAGCGAGACGGATTTTCCAACCTTGCCTGTGAGTTTGGCTGGCTTGCTTGTACTCTTGCTCCTGCATCAATCACTTAGATTTGGCCCAAATTTTTTGCAATAAAGTGATGCAAAATCTGATCAGTAAACCCTGAAAACATCTGAAACTTGCCTGGATACTAGTTTTCTTACAAGCTCATGCCACATCTCATATTTCTTAAATTATTCACAAAATGTGAGACCCTATCATTTCTTCTGCTTTTTTTTTTTTTTTTTTTTTTAAAGTTTCACTGTATAATTTTATTTCATACATTGTATTGTTTCTAAAGGGAAAACTATTTCTAAGTACACTCTGGGGCTTTTAAAATTTCTTCTGTTCAACATGAAGGGAGTAATGTTTTAAGAGACCCTCAGTTTTATATAATAGATTTCATCCTGCAGAGCAGGAAATTTCTATCAGGACAGATACATTTTAAACAGTCAGGATCTGTGCTATGTGAAAATGAATGTTCTTGTTTTGAAATTGATTCTCATCTTGTTTCTATGATTACTAGGAGAGTAATATAAACTAAAAACAAACAAACAAACTATGCAGCCTCCCACGACTCAGATTGTAACAAAGCAAAATGGAACAGGACTCTCAAAGGTTTCAAGTTTTTTCTAAATATAGAACCTGCATTCTTCAAGGTGTTTCCACTTTGAGCAAAACAGTATCTGCCATAATTATTTTCCTGCATATCTGAACTCACTTTTGAGAAACCCAGGACCAGTTATGGTTTTACAAAGTCATGCAAAACTGCAGTCATAACACAAAAATATGTGAAAGTCAACAACAGTTTCAAAGTTTTGAGATTTTCGCTCTTCTAAGATCGTGGTCCAAGATCTGAGACTCATCTACATAAACCTACCTGGATAGGAACTAACTCAAATGTTGCATTAATTTCTTGAAACAAAACTGCTGAGTTTTGCCAACGTCTCCATAGCCACGTATTCCTACTGAAGGAAACATGCCATCAAAAATACATTTCTTTACGTGGCATGTAATAGTGATGTGCCTTGTTTCCCCTTTCTTCTTTCTTGCCCATAATGGCAGGAGTTCAAATTTGAGTGTCTGTGTTTAATGCAATTCCAAAATATACTTAAGCTCACAACTTTTGTTTTTCAACAGAATGATTTGTATCCACTTACTTTCTAAGGTGCCTTGCATTACAGTTGTAAGTCCCTGATTTCCTACTGAGAAAGTGGGAGTCGCATAGATATCCTATACCTGTTAGCATCATTGTTGTAGGACTTGGGGCAAATTAATTTCTGGTGTGGATCTATTATTGGGGTCAAGAGAATTACACCAGGGGTTAATTTGTCCCCCTTTTTCACCTTTTGCATTAATGAAGTGCAAAGAATTAAAACTTTACTGATTTGCGGAACAGTTCCTGGTAATCAAAAATATCTGCAGGTTAATCAGGCTGCAATGTTTAACATTAAATCTTGCTTATTATAAATGGCTGGTATGTCATGGTAATGAGATTTCCTCCAGTTTTACAGACTGAATCTTGCTGATGCATGCAGCCAGGACTTGTGGGGGTGTATTTTATTCACTCCTTCCTTACTAACCTGTTTTTAAGTCGTTAAGGTGAAAATAGTGGACTCTTACTGACCTTTTGACACTTGATAAACACCCTTTGAATAAGTGAATGAGAAGACAAGGAGGGATTTCCTCCTACAGTACAGTCAGTGGTTGAGTACTTAATTACGGAAAACGAGAGTGGCAGAATTCTGACAAAACTCCTACATTTTCACCAAATGTCCCAAGACGTGTGAGGTAATCTCTTTTGTTGCACCAAGTTCTGTTGTTGAGAAACTAACTTTTGAGTTCACACAAAGTTACAGTGTGGCTTTGTCTACACTTGTAAGTAAAGTGCAGCTGCAGAGAGCGCGGTCATGGCACCAGCACTGTAGGTAAACCACCTCCACAAGGAGAGTAACTAGCAGTGCTGGTAGCTTGTTTACACTGGTGCTTTATAGCGCTGTAATTTTCTATGCTAAAGGTGTGGAATTTCTGAGCAAGAAAGTTACAATGCAGTGAAAAGGCAGTATAGATAAGCCTAAAGTTGCACAAGAGGAGGAGAAGCTTCAGAGGGGTAGCCAAGTTAGTCTGTAACAGGAAAAACTTAAAAAACAACAAATGGTCTAGTAGCACTTTAAAGACTAACAAAAAATGTAGATGGTATCATGAGCTTTCATGGGCACAACCCACTTCAGATGAGAGGAGAGAGAGCTCTCTAGGTACCTGGGAGCAGCCCTCACCTGTCTCCCGTGGCCCACTGCAGACAAAGGACAGCTCCAGCACCCCCCAGGTTCCAGTACATGGCTGCCAGCTCTCAGCCCTACATGGCTAACTAGACAAGCCAGGGATGCTAACAGCTGTCTACTGGAGTGGAACTCATTTCATACAGGAGACACAACAGCTGTCCAAAAGTAACAATTTTGGATCATTACTATTCTTGATTGTACTTGAACTGCTGCTCTCGAGGTGAAAAAGCACTGTATGTATTCAGAAGGACTCTTCTATATGACTGGCTTTATATGGCAGATTTCAAATTCACACCCTTGCTTGTATGTGGATATTGGGATGTATAATGTCCATTAGACAGAAGCTTGATAAATATGAAATAAACATCAGGTTTGTCTTAAGGTAATAGAAGCAAACAAAATTCTTTAGTTTTACTTTTCAAGCCAAAATCCTTTGTTGTTGTTGGAAATTAAATGCTTTAATTTGTATTTGGGAAGCTATGTGATCTGTAGGTCATACTTAGCTACTTTCCAAATAAGAAAAACATTCTGAACGGGTTGAGTAATAAAAGACTGCATTGTATTGAGCTGAATTGCCTAGGTGTAGGAGAGTTGGGGGGGGGCAATAGGATAAAGGTCTTTGTGTGGACAGAAATATCATTTAGATGCCTTTGTACTTCCAGTAAATCCAATTGCTGTCTTTAAGTCCTGGAGACTTCTCCCTCACTTTAGACTGGTTATGGCCAGTTCTGTATTGGATCTTTCCTGCTTAAAGACAGCTTTTCCAAAAAGGAAAATATGTGTTAATAGAATCATTGCATTGCACATCGTCCTTTTGCTTCTCACATTGCTCCCTGTGTCCAGAATCATGTTCCATTGAAATAAATGCATCATTTTGATAACACCATTTCAATTTAAGATTTAAAAAAAAAAAAAGTAGGATGAAATAATTTGTTCTGTTTTAGGCCTGAAAATGGCTAGTGATTTTGAGTGATCACTAGCCAATCAGTCTTTCTTTGACCCCTCAGCCTCCAGCACCTGGGATTGTGGGTTTGAGTCCCACCCTCTCCCTGAGAGCAGCCAGGCAGCCACCACTAGCTTCCCCAGTGCTGCAGTTGATATCAGCTGACGGTAGGGGGGATGAGGCATCTGCTGAAGTAATCAGGACCTGGTGGCATTCCATTAGGAATGCAAAATTCTTTTTGAAGACTTACATAGTCTGTTCAAGGGTAACTTTGAGCATGTCAAAAATCTCAGAACTTAAATGTGAGAGTGGAATAAGAAACCTTGTTCAAATCAAGCTAAAAGTGAATGCAACAAAATGTTAAGTTCCCATTCTAAGCCAGCGTGTGACACACTTTCCTTTTTTTAAAAACTTATTTATAACCCAGGAGTGTCTCAGTAAACAAAAGGCATGTGTCTGTGCTTCTCACCATCTCTTTTATGTTGTGTGGGTGTCCCTGTTTATTTAAGAACGCAGGAATTGTGCCCTTGCTGTGCTCACAGCATCTGTGTGTGATAACTGCTAACTCACTGGAGAAGACACCTAATTACAGTTAATGTTGAGGAGTAATAGAAGTAGCTCGGGAGAATAGAAGATTTAGTTCTGCACTGAGCTTGGCATTTATGGATAGCAAGTGTCTAGTGAGAGTGGGGGTTTTTCCCCACTTTTGGGCTGGGGTGCTGTAAGCTTCCACATGTGCTTGCTTTCTTCTTGTTCACCCAAGCCAGGAATTAGAAGACTTGGGGAGCTCTCTCCTCCAGAAGGTAATAATAGCATGCCCTTAGGAAGTCCAGTTGGAGGCTATGGGGCAGAAAGGATCAATCCTTCTGCTTTCACCCAGCCTTTCCTAATATACTGCAAGCCCTTCTATAGATTGTTTTAAGATGCTTGTGTAACACACACACCTAGTGTGGTTCACTGTCCCACGTAGTAGCACTTAGACCACTTACAGCAAGAGATAAGAACGAGTGAGCTCTGCAGCCTAAGCTGAGAGCCAGCTGGCTTTATAGCTCAAGCTGTAGAGGCTCCTACACTAAGTTCCAGAGATCCCAGCTTCAAATCTGCTCGGTGGTGGTTACCCTCACCTTTTCTATGAGAATGAGAAATGACTTCTCTGAGTTTGCAACTACCCATAGAAGGGAGCACAAATGATATGTTCCCAGCATCTAAGGGTAGAAGGTGGCATCTCTATGGCACACCTTAGACCCTGACCGCCTCAAGAAGGAGAGTCATCCCCAAATGCAAACTTACTTGTAGAGTCCTGCACAGATAAAAAAGTGTGGATCTGCATCCACCAGGTTCAACGCGTCCTCTGATCTGCAAGGCATGATCCAGATTTTATTTGCATCTACACAGCAAACCATCCGGAGAAGTGGGGGAAGGAAGCACAGACGAGTGAGGAGTGGGCAGGGTCGAGCAGTAAAAAGACAGGCAGCACAAAAGCAGGACTGGGAGTAAGGGGCAGCAGGGGCCCGAGGCTAGGGCTCCACAGGTCAGTGCTTCCTAGACAGGGTGGAGGGGGACTAGGCAGGGAGATTTAGGACGGAGCTTGTTGCATCTTTTCCCTGCCAGCAGTGCAGAGGCCTGCTCTGGCAACCACCTCCATCAGCTGCCAAGCAGACGGTGGAGGGAGAGCCCTGCGTGGGTGTCCACTCCCCTATCCACGGATATCCACATCCATGGATGTAGATACCTGCAGATATGCATGGCTTTACTTACTTGCAATCCTGCATGTTTATCAAACGCAATACAATTTCTGATAACAGTTGTCTTCATGGCTGTGAAGGAGTTCTGGTAACAAAAGCCTTTGAATCTTGCAGTGCAGCCCCTGGCTGCCAAGAGAAGAGGAAACAAAGAATTGGCTCCAAAGCCTTTTGAAACCAAAGGAAGTATTGGTGTTGGCTTAAGTGCGACTCTAACAGTCTGAGCCCATTTCTTGAATATGAATGTACATTCTAGCAATGTGTAATTAAATCTATACTCTAGTGTACCAGTGAGATCGTAATTAACCAAAAAAGCTTGAAGAACCAAAATTTGTCACACTTATGGCTCTTATAATCAGTCATCACCAGTTTAATATTATCACTTTGTACACAAACATACTGTACTTTGTAGATATAAACTTTACCACGATTAAGTGGCTGCAGCAAATCATAGGCACTACATTCATTTTTAAAAACAAAACTTCATCAGTGCTTAGCCAGCTTCTTTCCTCTGTTCACCCACATTGTCTTTTGTTTTGGAGAGGTTTGTTAATGCCATTAAGACGGGGTGAGGAACCTCCTGTTTACCAGAGCAACTGCAGGCACAGCCACTCATGGCTGTGGTTTGTTGTTCCCAGCCAATGAGAGCTATGGGAAGTTGGGGGCCTGGCCCATGTGGCCTCCTGGAGCTCTCGTCAGCCAGGAACAGTGAACCATGGCCACTGGGAACTGTAAGACTATAGGCCTGCAGATGCTGCGATAAACACCCCCAAAGGGACTGCCCTGCATAAAAGCATTAAAAACGGAGGCTTTTATGTGATGTGTTCAGATATTCTGGTAATTGGGGCCACCTCAGGGATCTATACTGGAAGAAAAGAACAGATTTTTATTTTTAAAAATGAGGATAGAGCCAAAATTTGCTCTCATGGTAAATAATTCCATTGATTTCAGCACGGATGTCCTGTGAATTTACACCTAAAGTGGTAAACGCAGATTTTGGCCTCCCCTACCCAGAAAAGTCATAGTAAATAGGAACACTTCCTCCCCTCCCAAAAAATACCCCAAAATAGATCACTAATGAAGTGTTCACAGAACTCCCAAATTAAACATTTGAAATCAAAATCTACAATCAGCCATAACTAGGAGCACCATGCTATTTATGGCCACCCCAAAATACATTTAAAAATAGGAGTGCAACTGCTTTGAGTTTTGCTTTGCTTTGCTTTGGGGTTTTGCTTTGGTTTTTGTTTGTTTGTTTGTTTGTTTGTTTGTTTGTTTTAAAGAACAAGGAAATGTGGTTTTCTTTCTCTTTTAAAGATCTGCTCACTTGGAGGCATCATTTATATTCTAGATGGGGAAGGGATACATTTTCAGTCTGCTGAGGTCGTTTCCTTTGTATTAGCACAACTTGCATCCCAGGGGAAGCTGCCCTTCTGAAAATGTGCCACGTATAGTGCATATACCTATCCCAAGGGACTTGGAGCTAGCCAGAGGCTTAGTAACGGTGAGCTGTAGAAGTGATCATGAGAATGACATAGAATTGCACTGCATACACTGCCTTTGTTTCAGCTTGCCTGTTGCAGGAGGCAGTGCTTGTTTGGATTTTTAAAGTCTTCCGTCATATGATACTTTTTCCATATTAAATATAGTGGAAAGTCCTTGCCATGCATGGCTATGTTTACAGCAGTTGGTAATTGCACCTACCTTGAAAGCTGCAAGTGTTTGTTGTTAACACAAATGGAAAAATTATTGATTTTTTTTTTCTTTTTTCTTTTTTTTTTTTTTTTCAAATAAAAACATCTCTCTTTTTTTTGGTGTGCTTTCATATCTGGATTGCTAACTTTGAGTTACCCTGAATAATAGAGTCAGTCTAGTACTCAGTCCTGGCAGAAGAAAGAGGTACTAAGACATTTCAGACCGAAAATGCTAGGCAATCACTATATTCATTTTCAGATGAAATACACTGAGGGTACGTCTAGACTACATGCCTCCGTCGACGGAGGCATGTAGATTAGACAGATCGGCATAGGGAAATGAAGCGCGATTTAAATAATCGTGGCTTCATTTAAATTAAATGGCTGCCCGCTCTGCGATCAGCTGTTTGTCGGCAGAGATCGGGGCAGTCTGGGCGCACCGCGATCGACAAGGAAGCCTTTGTCGATCGGCGCGGGTAAAACTGATTTCACGAGGCATACCTGCGCCGGTCGACAAAGGCTTCCTTTCATGGCGGCGTCAGACTGCCCGATCTGCCGACAAACAGCTGATCGGCAGAGCGGGCAACCATTTAATTAAATGAAGCCACGATTATTTAAATCGCGGCTTCATTTCCCTATGCCGATCTGTCTAATCTACATGCCTCCGTCGATGGAGGCATGTAGTCTAGACGTACCCTGAGATTCCTACAAAGCTGTGAAAAACTTAGTTCTGTGCAAGAACACAGGAATGCATATGTCACAGGAATCGTCTTCTTCTAAAGACCTTTCATATGTACTATGAATTGTTTGACAAGGTATAGGTCAGATTTATAAAATATATACAAAATATAGGAATCCACCTTTGCCATGTTGTCTCTGTAGTGTTTGCATACCTAGCCTGCCCCAGCTGCATGCAATGTCCTTATTTTTAAATGGTTGAAAGATTATCCCTCTCCCTAACACAGCTGCATAGGGGACTGGGATAGAAAGGTTTCCCCTACTCCACTGTATGTGGTCTCTTTAGGGCTACCCAGATCTTGGTCATGTGTGGAAAACCAGCCACTGCTTCCCATAACAGGAGAGTGGACTCTGAGTAAGCAATAATGGCACTTTTTCCAGTTAGGGTTCCCAGGCGTCCGGTATTGAACTGGACAGTCCAGTATTTTCGCTTCCTGTCCGGTAAAAAAAATTCAGAAAATACCGAACACCTAAAATGTTCAATACAGTAAAACTCCAATAGTCCGGCATCCCTGATAGTCCGGCATCAAAATGGCAAGAGCCTAGTGAGTGAGCTTCGTCAAAAAATGAGTCACAAGGTAACAGCGGCAGCAGCTGAACTGAGCAAAAAGGGTAAAAAAGGCTTAAAAAAACTAAAACATTACTGTATACAGTATGTACAATAAAAAGGGTTAAGAACACTTTATATACAGTATATAATGTATACAGAATATATATAACCTGCTTATAGTACCTCCTGATAGTCCGGCATATCTGATAATCCGGCACCACCTAAATCCCTTAGGTTCCGGATTATCGGAAGTCTACTGTACTTTCTGTGTTTTTTTTTCCCCAGACAGGAGGTGAAAATCCCAGGTTGTCTGGCTCAATACGGAGGCCGCCTGGCAACCCTAGTGCTTACCGGGCTCCTCAGGGGAGCTGTCTGGCCCAGCGCAGGGTGTCAAGATGGTGGTCTCCCACCTGCAGCCTGTTAGGGCCAAAAAGCCTCCCCACGCAGTTTTTAAAAGGGCCACGGTGTGGGTTTTTTTGTTTTGTTTTGGGGGTTTTTTTTGCTTAACAACGCTCGGGGGGCTTTTTTTTTTCCTCAACATACTTTTTCCTGGCGTGTTTTTTGTTGTTTGGTATTTTTTTCTGAAACCATCTGGCAACCCTATTTCCAGCTGATCTAGCTGGACACACAGAAAGAAATAAGATGCATCCTTTCAGAGCTGCAGCACTACCACATGCACTCCCTGTGCAAGAGGAGTGCCCCATCACAATCTCATTTAGGCATGGAGTGGTGCACTTATTCCCTGCCTCTTAGTTCAGGTTGTGGCTCGGTGCCACCATGTAACTCATGCAATGTAATAATTATAAAACCACTTCAGAAGGAAGGATTGGGTTATGGTTAAAGGCACTGGACAAGGATTTCAGGAGATCTGAGTTCAGTTCCAAGTCCTGCTACAGGCTTCCTGTGTGATTTTTGTGCGAGTCATCTAATCTTTCCATACCTCAATTCATCATCATCATCATCATCAACAACCATGGGCTCAGCGCCCGTTGGTGTCCGATGCCTCCCTTGCTATTTCCTTCCATCTTTCCCTGTCCAGTGTGGAGTGGCTTAGTTTCTGTAGACTAGCTCCGCACCAGTCTACTATATCAACTACCCATTCTCTGTGGGGTGTGCCTCTCCTATTCAGACCATCCATTATGCTGAATTACCAAGGTCTTAACTTTTCGCTCGTCGTCCATTCAGCAAATATGCCCGAATAGCTGTAACTTTCATTGTATAACCTTCTGCAGTAGGTTCTCTTTCCCTATCTGTAAAATGGGGATGATAATGCTTTACTTTCCTTTTTATCTATTCAGATTACAAGGGTCTTTGGTGCAGGGACTGTCCCTTACTGTATGTCAAATGGGGTGCTTAAGGCAAAATACACCTTCTCCTATGTACTCCACTGTCTACATATGCAGGTGTGCAGTTCAGTTTGTAGTTACAAATACTATACCTGCTCCAATTCAGAGTATTTTAAAAGATTATCATAGCATCACTGACGTATTGCAATCTCACCCTAGTAGGTATGTGCTGCTTAAGAATCCAGATCCTGCCATCTTAACCCACATGAACAGGGCCTCATTCTATGAGTTGATTTCACAGGGAGTTCTCCTATTCACCACTATGACTAAGGCTGTACACCTGTGATGGAGGTTATGGAAGTCACAGATCCTGTAACTTTCCTCTACCTCTGTGACTTCTGTAAGGGCCAGTGGTAACTGATCCCAAGACCGCATAAGCAGCTAGCTCTGGGGACAGCCCCACCATTCGCTGCTGGAGTGTGGTGGGCACAGCTTGAGCAGCAGCCAGAGGGTAGCTCAGGGGCAGCCAGAGCAGCCATGGCTTGGTGGCTCCGGGGGACTGCCCAAGCAGCAGCCAGCGCAGCTGGCTCCAGAGGCGGCCAGAGCAGCCGCTTTGGGTGCAGGAGCACCAGCCACGGCTCGCTGTTCCTGAGCATTCCAGGACCACGTGAGTCCCCTTGGATCCCCTGAGCAGCAGCCAATGGGGCTAGCCATGGAGGCCCTCCCACAGCAGTGGCCCCCAGAGGTCTCCCAGCCCTGATCTACACTAGGGAATTTGAAATAACCCCCCTTATTTCGAAAGAATAAGCGGAGCATCCACAGTACCCCTCTCGTTATTTCGAGCTAAGGGGCTGGTTATTTCGAAATCTGCACTCCTGCTTTCCTTGGGGAATAAACTTATTTTGAAATAGTTATTTCGGGAGTTATTTCAAATTTAGTTATTTTGAAATAATTTCCCAGTGTAAACGTGCCCCCAGAGTGGTGGCGCTCTGGGGGCCCCCAGCTAAGATTTAGTTGGGTGTTTATAATAAAGGTTATTGACAGGTCACAGGACATTAATTTTTTGTTTATTGCCGGTGACATGTCCATGACTTTTACTAAAAATACCCCGGACTAAATCATAGCTTTAACCATGACCAAAGATAGCAAAATATATCTGAAAATGAATATCCTTAGTACATGAAAATCTTTCCTTTCTATTGGCACATTCTGCTGCCCTTACTTTTTACTATGTACTAGCTTCCTCACATGAGCAGTCCCATTGAAGCCCACAAGACTATACACACAAGGAGGGTATTGTAAGGACAGAGGAATCAGCCATGTATATGTGAGAGAAATCCGTGGGCAAAATTCATTACTTTGCATATGGAGGCACCTGCACTGATTTCAGTGGTGATCAGAACGTATGGGGGCCATATTACAAGGAGACAGATAGATGGTGGAGTTGCGCTTGCTTACACTGGCAATGAATTTAATCTTCTGCCTTTTCATCTAAAGCAACAACCATCATTTACCTGTAAAACAAATAATATTGATGTTCCTGAGAGACATTTTATTTTCATTGTTAAAACTGGAGACCTTTTTTTTTTTTCTCAATCTGCTTGTCAAATAGCTCCGAAACAAATGACAATGGGAATCCTGCCTACACAGCCATAAATGACATTTTGAATCACATCTTGTTTCCATTTGCAAAGAATGAAATTATTTTCAGATTTTGATACAATGTATCATTGGGAGCGGGTGAGAGAATGAGTATTACCGTACATAGGCTCAGTGAGAGCTTTTTCAGCCGCTTGTGAATGATCTTCACTTATTAAAATCCTGTGTGGTTAACTGGTATGTCAAAATGAAAACAAATAGTAGGCCATATCCAGAAGGACTGGCAGCCTCGCTGGGCCCCGGGTGAGATGGAGATGGGAGGGTCTGCTTTGTGCCCCCAGAAAGGGCAAGGTCTAGGACGAAAGAGCAGGGCTGGGGCTAGGCAGCCCTCAGCACCACACGGAGACTGCCATGCCTCCCCCACGCTGCCCCCAGCGCTGCCCAGAGTGTACCATGCTGCACTGCGTCAGTGATTTAAAAGGCCCAGGGCTTGGGTCACTGCTGCAGTAGAGCAGTGGCTAGGAGCTCCGGGCCTTTATGTATCGCTAGGCCCAGGACAGTTGCCTCCTTCCCCCCCAGAGTTGGCAGGCCTGGCCATATCTGCAAAGTGAGCACACAGCCTGAGTTAAGTGCACTGAGCACCCAGGAGAATTAATTCAGAAGGGATGAGGCTGAGGGGACAGGGCCTTCATCCCCCAGCATGTAGGGCCATAACTGTCATTGGGCTGGACAGGGGATCTAACTGCAGGGGATCTGGCAAAGCATGGGTGACCAGGGTGGAAAAATAAAAATGGAGACGTTAAGTGGTAGCTGTGAGGTTTACTTAGGGGATGGGCATGTCCCCTCTTAGATGCAAGGTCTGTGGCAGCCGGGACCCTCTGTTCTGAGTGCTCTGCTTCAATCTGGAATCCTCTCATTTATAAATCAACTAGAAGATTTACCTGGTGTTGTTCAGGTCCTTAACTCAATGTTTGATTTTTCGAAATTAAAATGAAACTGTACATGCTCTGGGACGGGGCTAGGGATGAGGGGTTCAGTATGCAGGCTGCCCCAGGGAGAGAGGACTACAGCAGCCCTCTCTCCCCGCAGCAGCTTGGGGACAGATGAGAAATGCCTCTCCAGGGCTGCTGCAGCTCCAGCAGACACAGCTGGGGAAGGGGTGCATGCCCCCCAGTCCGGGGCAGGACTAAGTTTGTCTGCTCCCTGCATTCCCCAGCCTGAGCGAGGAATCCAGCAAACTGTGCACTTGCCCTTGCTCCCTGATGAAGGGAAATAGTCAGCAATGTTCCTGTAAGAATTGGAGGCCACCCACTGCCCTCCCTAAAGGGCGCATGGGGGGTGGGAGGCTCAAGGCGTGGGGCAGTCCCAGATGGGAGTGTGTGTGTCCCCAGACTGCTTGGTGATTCTGTTTCTTTTCTGTACAGTTTAATGAGAAGCAATCCTATTTCAGGCACGTGAGGAGATCTTGAACAAATGGACAGACACGCAGATAGACATGCTCACAGACCAACAAACTCTCTCAAATATATATTGTAGATGAAAGAAGGTCCTGAGGAAAAGGATGGCCATTCTGCTGCTGGTGAGAGTGTCATTCATCTTCCCCTGCTGGTGGTTCTGCCTAATGACTGCAGCCCCCAGCTCCCCTTAGCTTTCATTGAGGCTGTGTCTGCACCGCAGAGTTTTTCAGGGATACAGATGTGCTTTTTCGGCATCCCTGTAAACCTCCTTTCATGAGGAAGAAGGGATGTTCCGAAAAAGGGGGGGTTTCCGGCATTTGGCCCAGTGTAGGTGGGTCAAATGTTGGAAAAGCCTCTTATGAAAAATTTGCATAGCTTTTTCCGGAAGAACAGTGCAGTGTAGACAGAGCTTGACAGTTAGGCATGAAATCCCAGTCCCACTAGAGGCAATGGGAGTTTTGCCATTGACATTGAGGCCAAGATTTCACCTTAGGTGTCTAACTTCCTTAGGAATTTTTGCCTGCTCTATCCTACTGCTCCCCCACTCTGCAGGCTTTGGCCATGTGGACCTGCACTGTGCTTGGACACATGGCCTGTGTCCCAATGCACCCTTACCTCCTCCATGGTTCAGCGGAGAGACCTATGTAAGGGCTGGACAACACGCAAAAGGCTTCCTAACTGGCTCCCACACACAACAGAAATGTAATATTTTCACTGCATTTGGGAGCCTTACCTTCTCCTACAAAGACCACCCGGCCGGGATGTGCTTATCTACCATTAATGTTCTGTTTATATAATGTCCTGTTACAGTACATATTTTTCCCAATTACAAGTAACCTATAGATCCTGTGTATCCTCAAATTTTTACTCAGTAATCTCAGATGGCATTTTGTAATTGTTAATAATTTGTTCCTTTTGAAGATCTAAAAAAGAAATTCCATTGTCTCTGTTTTATATGATTGGATTATAGATCAATGTCTATTGTATTAATCCCAACATAGTTTGTTGTATGATATATTGGTCCCTGACATTCCAGCCTTAGAATAATTTTAACAGCTAACATGAGTGATTAGAGGCATTCCTAATGTAATTTATACTTCGATTAAATCTAACTTTCCCTAATTTGGGGTCTCATAAATTTCACTGAATAGGCTGTGTGATGTTTTCTTTGAAAATTGCAGTTGGGCAACTAGCTTCACCCACCCTTCTCTCACTTTGAGCAATGCAGACTAAATAGTGTACAAAGTTAAACCTCTCTGGTCCGGCAACATCCATGGTCCAGCGTGATTTTAGTTAGCTGGATGTCTACTTATGCATGTAGCCAAGTTTCCTGCAGTCCCATAAAGTTTGTTTACAGCCACCAGTCCTGGTTCTCAGTGTTCTGTGCTGTTATTTACCTCTAATTTACCCCTAAATGTCTGCTAAGAGCCCAGTAAGCAGTGGAAGTGTTGGTAATGCTGCTAGACAATATTGACCTTCCATGGTTTGGCACAGTCAGGTCCCGAGGATGCCGGATTAGAGAGGTTCAACCTGTAGTGATGCTTGCATGTATTTGCATCCAACTGATCATGTTACAAGTGTTTAATTCCATGCACAGTTATCTGCACACTGTTGCACATGCAATTCTTAGCATTATTAGGATGAGGCGCAGACAAAGAGCCAGCATGTAAAAGGACACTATACCTTCAGAACCAGAATAAGGGCCTCCGGGACCCATTGAAAACTGGAGCTAAGCTTAGGGGGCCATTCTCAGTATTGTACTTGACCTCTGTAGGGCTTGGAACTTTACCTAGCTTGTAAAGTAAGAGCGTTATCAGAGGGAGATCAACCCAGGGCAGGATCTGGTATAGGAAAGCCTGGAGGAGTTGCAATAAGGCAGTGGCTATCACCCTTTCCAGACCACCTTTCAAGAGTCTGATTTGTCTTGCGTATCCCCAAGTTTCACCTCTCTTAAAAATGACTTGCTTACAAAATCAGACCTAAAAATACAAAAGTGTCACAGCACGCTATTACTGAAAAATTACTGACTTTCACATTTTTACCATATAATCTAATATATAAAGGAGAATGTTTGTAAGTTTGTTTACTAATAACTTGGACACTGTAAGAGCTACCACAACCAAACTTTGCATGGGATAACCTTTCCTCCAGGAGATGGTTTTAAGGGACTGTAGGAGGGAAGAGATGAGAGACCGATGCCTCTTCCTGGGGCTGCATGGAGCTTGGCAGTGCGGGGAGAAGTGGCTTCCCAGGGGAAGCGGCAGGGCCAGTCACTCACTAAGGCCGGCGGAGGGACAAGGAAGTGGAGGGCGGGCTTGGGTGCCGGCGGCAGGCGCGCGGCTCCCTTCCCCCTCCTTCCCCTCAGGCTCTTCACCTCAGTTATATCAACTGTCAACTTATATTTCAACAATATATACTGACAAAGCACAAGGACAGTCACTTAAAGTAGTTGGAATTGATTTGGAGACATCTTGCTTTTCATATGGACAACTCTATGTTGTGTGTTCAAGAGTTGGAAGTGGAAAACATTTGTACATATTTGTTAAGAATAATGAAACAAAAAATATAGTTTACAATAAAGTTTTTGAAGATAACGTAAAATTGGTAGTTTCATATTTTTTATATATATATATTTTAATCCCTATAGAACTCAGTGCAACTTTTCTACCATTCAAAAAACAATAATAGACTACTGTTTTTCCTAAATTTTGTTCCTCCACTTTCCTGAGCAACGCCGGGTAACTTCCGCTAGTTATAAATTATTTGGAATATAAACACTGTACTTAATTTCAGTGTGCTGTATAGTATATACACTATACTACTACTACCACTGATTTGTCATGGTAGGTATGGCATTTTTGTTTGTACTGAGTTAGTTAGTGCTTTTTATCAGTGGTGGAAAATAACTAAGTAGAAATACTTTGTTACACTACTCAAGTACATTTCTATTGTATTTATACTTTACTCAAGTAATTTATTTTTGTGGTACTTCGACTTTTACTCAATTACTTTTTTTTTTTTTAAAGAAAATATTGTACTTTTTACTCCACTACCATTTCTGGAAGCACTTAGTTAGTCACTACTTTCAGAACCCCACTGACAGTTGCTCAAGTCAACATTCTGATTTGCTAAAGCATAGCCGCATGCGCAAAGCATCCAATTGTCAGGCGATAATGATTTTTTTAAAATAACCAACCCACGAGCACAATGACCCTGCCAATGAATTAACACCTTTTGATTCAAAAACAGTATCTATGCAGGAGTGGGGAGCCCTGAGCCTCATGGGCCAGATTCGGCGTGTTGAGGAGAAGCACGGTGCTGCAGTGCTGGAAACTGCTTGTGGGCGGGTTTCCCCATTGTTTCCATTGGCCAGATTTTGGCTAATGAGAGCAGTGGGGAGTGGCAGGGAGTGCATAGCTAGATAAGTGGCCCCCCCACTCCCTTCATGGCCAGCCCCTGCACCCCCTTCCTCTCCTACAACCCCCCTCCCACCCAACTCTCCCAGCCCCGGTCTGCTCCTGCATCGCTCACCCCATCCCTATCCCACTTCCTGGCAACCCCCTCCTGCACACTGAACCCCTCATTTTGGCCTCACCCCAGAGTCTGGGGGCTTACAAAATCTGTTAACGCTGGGACCACAAAAGAGTTAATCTGGTCTGTGGGTAGGGTTGCCAGATGATTGAAACAAAAATACCGAACACTCCCTCCCAAAAAAACCGGGGAAAAATTCTGTCGAAGGGGGGAAAAAAGGGGCGGGGGGTGACCAAAGTTGTTGAGCCAAAAAAAAAAAAGGACTTCAAGGACTTAGTAAGCCAAAAAATTTTTAAAATAAAACAGCATTAAAACAGCATGTCCCCTTTAAGAGTGAGTGCAGTGATAGGAATAGGAGAGAGGTTGAGCACTAAGACCCAGGGGAAAGCATTGCTTCCCCTAGGTCTTTTGGCCGGCAGCCATTTTGTGCCGGCAGCCTTGGGGAATCAGGTAAGCATGGGGGCTGGGGTCGGGGGGTTGGGGGTGTTGGGAGCCAGGGGGCAGGCCGGGCGCTGAGTGTTTGTAGGGTTGCCAGGTGCCGAGCATTTTCACCTCCTGGCCGGAAAAAAAATCAGAAAATACTGGACATTTTAGGTGTCCGGTATTCTCTGAATTTTTTTTTACTGGACAGGAGCCAAAAATACCGGACTGTCTGGGTGAATACCGGACACCTGGCAACCCTATCTGTGGGAAGCCCTGAAGGTTGGTCCTCCCTACCTCCTAACCCCTTCCTCTCCTGCTGAGGGGCGGGAGGCACCAGGGAAGTGAGGTATCTCAGTTCGGAGCCATATCAGTGAGGGTTTTTTGTTTTTGGAGGGGGGGGGGTTGCCTCTCTCTTGTGTCGGCCCCGAATGATTTTTCTTTAGATCAATGGCCCCCAACCCAAATAATGGTGCCCTATGATAATTCAGGTGGTTAACCGTAGATTTCCATAGGATGGCTACTTTTTACTTCTGGATACTTGAGTACAACTAAGATGTGACACTTTTGTACTTTTACTCAAGTAGTTTTCCAGAAAGATACTTTGACTTAATTACATTTTTTTCAAAGTCGCAGTACTTTTACTCAAGTAACTTTTCTGGGTACTTTTTCCACCACTGCTTTTTATGTAGCCTGATATAAAACTAGGCAAATATCTAGATGAGTTGTTTTACTCCCAGAAGATCTGTGGGTATCCCCAAGGGTAAATGTACCCCTTGTTGAGAACCACAGTAATAAGGGAACCCATTTGGAGGTATGTAATGTGCCTGGTTTTATTTTTGTTTCTTGTGGGGAATAAAGTGGCCTTGTATGCGTTGAGTCATTGTAATTCTTAAGCCCCAGACTCTGAAATCTAGATGACCCTACCTCTCTCTCACACAAACTAAAAATGTTTGCCCATAGGATTTGGCAGGGCCGAAAGTGAAAAAATTCAATTATTTCAAGAAAGGTTGCTTGTTTGCTGTTCTGTGGGCGTAACCTGGAAATACTATGAATCTTCTAAGAGAGCCTTTTCTCTGAAGATTTCAAGTCGGATTTGTCTATCAAGTAGGTTTGAATAAAGCTCAAATTAAACATCCAAACTTTTGGTTGCTTATCTGAATTTCATAAACTTCTGACCTATATCCTGACCTATATTCACCCCTTACTTAGTTTTCAGTGTAACTCATGCATCTGATGAAGTGAGTTACAATTCATGGAAGTTTATACCATAATACAGTTTTTAGTCTTTATGGTGCCACCGGACTCCTTGTTTTTGCTGAAACAGTTTAACATGGCTACCTCTGAAACTTTAATTTTAAGTACACCTCCAAATGCCCCCATATGCACTATGTTGATGCTAACTTAGATGGTTATTGAGCATGAAAATGGCATGGGGGGGAGGAGGTCTTCTCTGTTGTTACTATTTGTATGTCAGGATTCCCTAGAAGCCGCGCTTAATTTCAGTGCCCCATTGTACTAGGGATATGAAGGTGCTTTTAAGCCAGCTCCCAGCATGCACCGGCTCCTGCCTACCACCCCGCTCCCAGAGAGCCAGTATGTCCGCTCCTAGCACTCACCAGTTGCTGCCCCATGCTGCTGGCTGTGATACAGAGGTGGCAGCAGCATGGGCCAGCAGCTGGCTCCCCAGGAGCAGGGTGGGAAACTGCATATAACCGCGAATGGTATGAAGCCTGGGCTTATTGGTTTACCATTTAAACAGTTACACTCCTACATCCCTGCCAAGAAATTCTTACTGTCTAAATAGACAGGTCAGAGAAAGGAAGTGTTGTTATCCTTATGTTACGGTTGGGAATGTAGGCAGAGAAAGCCCATTGAAGAATCAGTCATTGAGCTCTGCTCTTGTGAATCTCAGTTCAGTGCCTTAAACAAAAACCATCCCTCCTCCCTATTCTTGTGGTCTGAATCAAACAATCTCTCTCTCTCTCTAGTCTAATATTTATGTTTTTAACAGTTGCAAAATTGCACATTATAGCAGCTAAAGAGCACTTATTTGCCATCCCCATAGAAGTCAGCTTCACACTCCAATGGAATTTTCCAGTTGATATGGCACAACCAACATAATGAATGCTGGGGCATCATATGGAAGAAGGAGCAGCTAGCAACAAGGGTAGGGATGGAGGTTGTAGGACTTAAGAATAAAAAAATCCTATAAGTTTGAAACTAATAATAGACCTGATCAAGTGGGGAATTAAAGGAGCTCAGGACCTGGCAGCCTCAAGGCCAGTGTGCCGAATGCCCCTCTTAGTCATAGCTGTGCAGCACACAGCTATCACAGAGAGGATTTTATAAAATGAATTTCAGGAATGGAAATGTTCTATACAAATGGTCCTACTTTCATGCCTGCTCCAGTTTGAATGATGCTCTTTACAAAGACAAGTGGCCACTTTTATACCTGTTTACACCGCCGATCTGCATCCCACCTTCTATTTTTGTATATTAAATGTTTAATATCAAATGTAAACCGCCTGGAATGACACCAACATTGATGAAAATGGAAAGCAGGGTAAACTATGAATGAATTTCAGAACTCACTGACTAAGAGCTAAGTCCTAGAGTATCTGCTTTCGACAAAACTCCCCTGAAACCAGTGGGAGTGCTGCTTGAATTAGGATTTCAGTGTCAGGCCCTAGAAAGCTTTTTCGTGTGGGAGGAAAGAGGAAAAGAGAGGAAGCTGCAAGCAAATAGGACAGTTAGTGAAGGAACAACTCCGGGAGATAGTGTTGTGAAATGTCATTTGCTCAGTGTTATAATTAAAGGGAATCTTAAAGAAATGAAAACTGCAGCACAGAAAAAAAAATCCTAGATTTATAATGCTCCAGATGTTTTGCTCAGAATAAGCTTCATTGACCTGGAATATTAAAGCATGCCAGAATGCTCACTGGAGCATAGTTAATGCCTCTGGTAGGGTTTGTTTCAGGATGTTTGGTTTGAATTTCAATGTATTTTGCATTGTGAGCACAATAATCTGCAAAGAACATTTAAAGTTTAAAGCTATTTTGGATTTTAAACCTACATATGCTGAGTCTTGCATAGTGATTTTCCTTTTGATTTAAAAAACGAGTCATTCAAAAATATGTGTAACCTTTGTTTCCTGAAATGTTCTTGTAGGATTTGCTTTATCAAAAATCCTTGTGAGGACAAATGTGTTTAAGGAATCTTTTAATTTTTAGGTAGTGTATCTAGACCATTTTCCTCATGATTAAAAGTTGTTGATAAAATCTGTGTTATCCGGCATGCTTGGGGATTAGGTAGGGTTACCAGGTGGCTTCAAAAAAATACCGGACACACTTGATCTCAGATGGGTGGGGGGTCTGGCCTGGAGGGGCCGGGGATTGGGGCAGCGGGGCTGGCTGGGGGATATGAGGGGAGACCGGCCAGCGGGAAGCAGGGCTGGCCAGGAGAGGGGAGCGGAGTTGGCCGGGGAGATTGGGAGGAGGAGGGGGAGAACCGGCTGGTGGGAAGCAGGGCTGGTCGGGGGAGCGGGGCTGGCTAGGGGAGAGCGGGGGGGGAGACCGGCTGGTGGGAAGCAGGGCTGGCCGGGAGGAGGTCGGGGGGGGAAAGAATCAGCCAGCGGGAAGCGGGACTGACTCGGGCGCATGCAAATCCTGGGGCGCTGCCCGTCCCGCGCACGGTCCCGGAGACGCATGAGCGAGTCCGGCCCCGGGGATTCCATCCCACCCCGGCTCCGCCCCCGCCGCCCCCCCTCGCGTAGTTGCATATTGCCTGGCTGGTAGACACTCTCATGCAGCATGAGCATGTCTACCAGCCAGGCAGTACGCAACTACATACTGATACTCATAATAATAAATAATAATAATAATAAAACTTACCTAATTAGAAAATATCGGACATTTTATATGTCCGGTATTTTTTCAATTTGTTTCCCAGACAGAACCCTCAAATACTGGACTGTCCAGTTCAAAACCGTACACCTGGCAACCCTAGGATTAGGGCGTTCCGGTTATCTAAAAATTCCGGTTATCTGAGGGTCCCATCAACCTAGGAAAAACCAATGGACAATAATAGTAGAACTGAAGTTTTTAATATTGGTAGTTTTGTAGTGTGAGGCAGCTGGTCTCACATTTCTATTTTGAGTTAAAGATGATTAGTACTTCTTAAATAAAAAATTGTTAAGCTAATCATGGTAAACCAAGCCAGGCCTGTGCGCCTGAAGATGTGACAGTATTGTGGCTGGGAGCAATGCCGGTTAACAAAGTTTTCTGGTTGTGTGCCAGATAACAAAGGTTTCACTTTACTTCCCTCAGATTTGATCCAAAGGTAGCCTCAATCACTTTCACTCAATCAACATAAAAGTGCCCCAAACATAGAGCATCATTTTTTTTTTTTAAATATCTGAAGTAGTGGCACCCTGGACTTCACAGCATCACTCACACGGAAGGAAGATGTAAACTTGAATTGTGAAGTAACAGAGTACGCTCTTTCTCACAGCATGTGAGCTCTGCCCATGTATACTTCACTCATTGTTCCCAAGATGTAAAAGGACAAGAAAGACTCTTGCTTTGTTCCTCTGATCCTAGACTCCCCAGACATGTATCTGCATATTGAAGGGCAAAGCAACAGACAGAACCCTCCCCCACTGATGTATTTAAAATATTGCTCCAGCATCAACTTCATAAATATGTAGTTCTAATTGAGCAGTTACAGTAAGTCCCCCAGTAGGAGGTAGTCTTTTAAAAAAATATGGGCCATATTCTCTCCTGCAAGGTATGTTTGGTGTAGGAGAGAGGGAACTAGTTACTGATCCCTAATTCTCAAGCTGCTCCAACCCTGGTCTGATATAAGTTAAAGCAGCCTTTGGACTGCTCTAATCTGTAACAACTGGCTGGGGTCCTAAGAGAACCCAAGCCAGGTGAGAATTTCTATTGAAGAGCTCAATTGTGTTATGCACCTTTTAAATCCCCTCCTTCCTACACCACTGCACCTTTAGCAGAAGTGGAGGGCTGGCTTGGGTGGGCTTCTGAAGACTTGCCCATTGAGTGGGTACAGTGCTGCCATCTCCTTCCCTTGATGCAAGCAACATTAAGGTTATGACTGCTTGCCTGTTCCTTCCCTTGGTGGCAGCATCAGGTTTCATTAACTAACCTCTGCTCTGCTCCTCGCCAGGGCACTTGGTGAGAACTGGCAAGGTTCTCTGGCAACTGTTATTTATTGTTTATTATCTGTGTTGGCAGTAGTGCCCTGATGTGCTGGATACTTTCCAAACACAGAGGTAAGCACAGTTCAAATATGCACAGGAAGGATGGACATGTAATTCAGGCACTGGACTAGAAATCCTGAGAGCTGATTCAAATTTTAGCTCTGTCAGAGGCCTCCTGTTTAAGTCACTTAATCTCTCTCTGCCACCGTTCCCATCTATCAGTGGCGACAACAGTACTTTTCTCCTGCTCTCTCTGTCTTGTGTGTTTTAAATTATAAGCTTTTCAGGGCTCTCTCTCACTGTGTTTGAATAGCAGGACCCCAAGTTCAGTTGGGGCCACTCAGCATTGCTGTGATCCAAATAATTATTGATGGTTATAAGAGGACTTTGCCTCAAAGAGTTTATGATGGAAGTAAGACTGAGACCACCAAACTCATGTAGGCTGCTGAAAGTTATCTGGCAGCATTAGCTCTCACTCAGGACTGACCTAAAAACAGGACTATGTAGCACTTTAAAGACTAACAAGATGGTTTATTAGGTGATGAGCTTTCGTGGGCCAGACCCACTACCTAATAAACCATCTTGTTAGTCTTTAAAGTGCTACATAGTCCTGTTTTTTGTTTCAGCTAGACCAGACTAACACGGCTACATTTCTATCACTATTCTCAGGACTGACCTGTCTTCAGTCTATGGATTTAGGGACAAGTCTCTCTGTATCCATCAGCCAGCTATCCTCTACCTCTTATTGCTGACTTCAGTCATGCCGTAGCACCACACCAACAATGCACAATAGCTGCAGTGTCTTTTCCTGCCCTTGTTCCTATTTTATCACCCTCTTCCTTTCTAGCCCTCCTAGGGTGGAGGGGCAAGAACAGTGGAACAATCTTTTTCCTCTGACAGGTCTTGCCACTTCCATATTGATACCTGATTGGCTAAGCCAGCATCAGCTGTCACCAGTTGGCCACTCCCAGATTGGATGTTTTAAATGGTGACAGCTGGAGATTCCCAACTGACACCTCTAAGCACTTTACTAGCCCAGTTGCTACCCTGGAGCAGCAGAAATAGTCCTGCCTGCCTTGCACATAACTCCCCCACCCCACCCCACCTTTCCTTCCCACTCTCCTCCTCAGCCCCTCTGAAGGCTGGCACTGAATTAGGTACCTGTGCTGTTGTCAAGTGGGTGATGCCTTCGCTGGACATCCCTCACTCTGGGTCAGCCCCATCTCTGGTGTTATCCCTCTGCCCCAGACGCCTCTTTCCCGTTGACCCAGCAAGAAGTGGTGTAGAGGTCACTTCACAGGGAAAGGAGTCACCCTGGGAAAGCTGGCATGATGAAGGACTCCAAGATAGAGCAGCACAAGCCAGTGAAATTCAGGATATCCCTCAGAACCTAGGACCATTGAGAGGTATGGCCACGTGGGAGGGGAATCTTAGTAGTGACCTGAATGCTTGGGGCTTGGTTATAGCTTTTAGAACACAGGGCTGCTGGGGGAGAGAGGTGGAGATGCAGCTCTCAAGCAGGGAGTGCTCTTGCTATGACTTTGGAAAGGAATAGTTTGCACTCCAGTCCCACGGCTGCAGCCCTATTGATCCTGAGCAGGGCAGGACCACAGCTACACCCTACTCAGACAAATCTGTTCTGGGGAGGGAACTTTACATTCAGGGAGCACAGGTATCCATGTTATGGCTGCACTGCCTCAGGAGTGCCAACAGGGAAGAGGCTTCCTGCCCCTTCTCTCATGGGAGTGCATCCATGTCATGCTATGGAAGTAATAATTTTGTCCCTAGCTGCCTTTAGTTGTTGGTACAGAGTGGTGGATCAAGGTGTTATTCAGAGGCTGCTATACCTGTGAGGAGTAATCAATAATATTGCCTTTATTTTGCCTATGAAGAAAGAACAAAAACAGCCTTTTCCGCACAAAAGAAGTGTTTACCAGAGAGCAAACAATTGGAAGCACTGAAGGCTACATTCTTCCTCCCCCCTGATATTTGGACAAAACTCCCATTGAACGCAGTCCTGAGACAATGAAAGTAGTTCTATGTATTGATGCAAAGACTCGACTGGTTCCCCCTTCCCCCCTTGTACTGTCAATTTCATAGCCCAGGACCTATCTTGCAGAGCTACTGAAACACACCCCTGCCCCCCAGATTGTCATTGGAAATTGGGAGTGTTCTGCATTTTGCAGGCTGCACTTGGTACATTGTAAGATCAGGTCCTTGGGTCCTGAAGCTTGAATGTTTTCAGCTCAGGGGATTATTACGCTAGGGAAAACTTGAAAGAAAAGATCATTAGGACATAAAAGTCCATCCCTATGCTTATGTACAGAGAATTGCACAACATTGCCTGATCCCTCAGCTGAGGCCTCTTGGCACTGTGGTAATACAAACAGAGTAATTAAAAAAAAAAAAAAAGCAGCGTGTACTGCCAGGATTTTTCTGCACTCCCTCTCCTCTGGTTGAAAATGGGTTTTACTGCGGGCTTTCTTCTGAAAGCGTATGTCCCAATTTCTTCTGCTTTTTGGCCTTTCAGTGAAATTGTAAACCTCTGCTTGTGTATTACATAGTCTGTAGTTGCACAAAGAAACATAATCTCACAAATGGATTGTGATGATTTCACTGTGATGTCATAGGTGGAGCAACTAGGATGATGAGGGAGGAAATTCCTAATTTAAAACATCAGTAGATACAATTAACAAGTAAGAGCAACTATTACTTTATTCTCCTTACTACCCTACTTATTAATAATTTGAACATGCTTCATGTGAGGATTGCAAAGATCTTTAAAACATAAGGTAGTAAATTATTAAAACTATGAATGAACAAGTTGACTATATTTAGGTATACTTGCTATGTTTTAAAATTTCCTTCCTGTATTAAAAGATCTAAAACTGCAATTCTCTAAAAGCGAGCTCTAGATCTCTAGACTTTATAACCATCCAAGGGACAGATGTTAAAATGCTTAGCAAATTTTATTTTAAAGTACGTACCAGGATTTCAGCAGGAACTGATTATGCAGCTGTTTCTTTAGACCCATTAGCTTACTCCAGTTTCTTTTGTTGATTGCTATTCAGGGCTTTTAAAAGGCAAACAATACTTGCTATTCCCTTTGTCAGTGAGCTCGATTGATGGCACGTGTATTGTCTGTTAGTATTATTGAGACTAGCGGCAGCCTAGCTTTGCTAAACTCCTGGACAGTAAGGGAATGAGGACATGAGGCTGACGCATAGTGAGGCTTTTCATGTGTGCCTTGTGCGCCCAATCCACAGTGAAAGCCTGAGCAGCCACTAAGGAGCTGAGAGTCTGACACTGAAAAATGAGTGGGCTGCAATGAAAAGAGGGGGATGGGCAGAGGAGAGGAAGAATCCTTTTCTGTTTTCACGTGGTGAATGTGAAAGGCTCCTCATGCAGATTTCAGTGCTGTTCAGAGCCTGTCTGTGCAGAAGAAGAGCAAGATCCAGAAAGACATTAATTATACTGTCAAAAGCTTCTTGTAATTTCAGTGCTTTTCACTAACTAACCTGAAGCTATCTGTAAGAGCTGCATGCTGTCCGAGGATTCTGTTTTGTCCTTTTAAAACCAATAGAATTTTACTCATTAAATTGAGAGATTGACAGTGTGTGCCATAGACAGGCACAATGTGGGCAGATACTGTGAATGCTTCCATCTGCAACTCCTCCTATGTACTATGCTATTTTGTCTTTATCTTTAGCAGCCCTAAATCCCAAATTGTCCATGCCTAATTATAAGGTGCTTGTTGCTTATAAGGAAACCTCTGGAGTTTGAGAGAATCAGCCAGTTTAATTAGACTCTGAATAGTCTGAACATATATTCACAGCTTTCCAGGTGCTCTCCTTCTTCTCCTTCCCTTTTTCTGCTGTTTTTCTCTCTGGGATATTATTTCCTTTCTCTTCAAAGTTCCTCTTTCTGGCCCCAATACAGTATACCATATACCTCATCTTCACTTCTTTTTGCTCTCCCAAAGTTTTATCTCTGTCTCTCTCTTCCAACAGATCCCATTCCTTAGGTGCTCTTCTATCATGTTTCTCTTGGGCCTTGCATTATAAATGAATGACTTATTTATTTTCAAGTACTCTGTTTTATGATGTCCCTCTGGTGCAGGGTTCATCATCTAGCTTGGAGCCTGGAAATGTTCTCAAACCTGCTAGTTATGGCAGAGATTGGTAGACAACTTCTGACTCGGGGCTACGTCTACACTGGCATGATTTTGCGCAAGTACTCTTCTGTGGAAGAGTTCTTGTGCAAAAACTCTCCCAGAAGAGAGCGTCTACACTGGCATGTGCCTTTGCGCAAGAGCATCCTTGCCAGTGTAGACGCTGTCTTGCACAAGAAAGCTCTGATGGCCATTTTAACCATAGGGCTTTCTTGCGCAAGAAATTCATGTTGCCTGTCTACACTGGCCTCTTGCGCAAGAACAGTTGCACAAGAGGGCTTCTTCCTGAGTGGGAGCATCATAGTTCTTGCGCAAGAGCCCTGATTTCATACATTAGCATGTCAGTGTTCTTGTGCAAGAACTCGCGGCCAGTGTAGACAGGCAGCAAGTTTTGGCGCAAAAGCAGCTGCTTTTGCGCAAGATCGCACCAATGTAGACACAGCCAAGAAGTATTTCAGGACAGGCAGAGGAGTGAGGCCAGATAGAAAGCAGGTGAAAAAATGTACTCTATACTACATGAGACCAGCTCTGTCGGGATATGCTCTGAAATAGGAGAGACGAGTAGCCATGTTGTATCTTTCATAATTAGGGAAAAATCTGTGAATGAATTTTGAAGAGAGAATTTTATGACCAGTAACATTTGCAATGCCTAGTCTTGTGGAAAGAATTCCCTGATGTGGATTTTCTATCTCCTGTTTTCCATGCTTAGCCTAAATCCATAGTGACAGCAAAAATACATGTGACTATGTAAAACTGAGCCAGCTCAAATGACTTTGTTCTGGGGGTAAATCGAGAAAATATATTTTCTAAATTCCCCACTGCTTGTCTTGAGAGAACCATTTAAGTGAATGTGTTTAATGCACTGTAATATTCTTGATCTTCAGGTAAAATGTTTAAACTATTAGCAATTGACTTCTTATGAGACACTTATAAAAACACAAAGTCTAGCCAAACTTGTTCACTATGGCCTTGCGATCTCACTAGCCAGTGGGGAGCTTTTCAGATCATATTTATCCATGTATTTGTTTTGTATTAATTCTTTTTTTAGTCTGTTTAGCAGGCATAAATCTTATTCTTGTTTACTTTAGATGTATGACTTTGAGATTTCAGGAGGCTGATCCTCCTATGCTTTGGCTGCAAAAGTGGCAATAAATCTATTGGTTATGAATAGGCAACTATTAGAATACCTATATTTTTTTCAGGCAACCCTGTTAGCTGATATTGCCAGAAATAAATTTGATTATCCACGTAGACAGTTTTGAGGTCAGATTCTGCTTTCAGCTACCCATTTGCAACCTGACTGCCTTGAGTAGAATTGTACAGATATGAGTGAAAGAAGAAGTTTGGCCTATTTTCTTAAATCCTCTCCCAAAGGAGGTGGTAGAAGACCCATGATTCAGATCTTTTTAAAAAAAAAAATAGGCCAGGCAAAACACTAGGCAATATACAGAGTAATTGTGCAATGTAAGGGAGTAGAAATGGATATCTTGATAGATCTTGCCATTTATAACTTCTAAAATCTTTTAAAATCTTTAAAAGTGACTAGTGATTTCGCGGGTCCCTCCATTTTAAGTGTCCAGCTTGAGACTTCTTAAAGAGGGCTGACTTTCAGAAAGTGCTGAGCATCCGCCCCCCCCCCCTTGTGAATGTCAGCCCCTTCAAGGGTCCCAAGTTGAGCACCCAAAAAGTGAGGCAGCAGAAATCACTAATTACATTTGAAAATCTTGGCCTATGTTTCTATATATCTCCTTTTTAAAGCATTTGAAAATCCTGAAAGAATAATGGAATTATTTTAGAGAATGACTAGGGGGGCTGCTCAAACTAGGGATGTGAAGGACTGTTTGACTAGCTGACTATCCAATAAGCAAATGCTTATCGGTACTTCGGTGGGGAGGGAGGGGTATTTGGAAGCGGCAGTGCTGCATGGAGCCCAGGATCAGCTGGGGACTCCAGCTGACTCTGGGCTCCTCGCAGCATTTCAAAGTGGTAGTACCGCTTGAAGCCTGGGATCAGCTGGGGAGTCCTCAGCTGACCCCAGGCTCAGTGTGGTATTGCCGCTTTGAAATGCCTCCACGGTGTTTCAAAGCGACAGCGCCGCACGGAACCTGGTGTTGGTGGGGGAGTCCCCAGCTGGCCCCGGGCTTCCTCGCTTTCAGCTTTGAAGTGTAGCAACAGCCCTACGGCTGTTGCTACGCTTCAAAGGCAGAGGCGCCCTATCGACTAATTGAATCGTCGATGCAAAAATGCATCATCTATTTGATTAGTCAATTACCCAATTCTTAACATCCTTAGATCAAACTCAGCCACCACTGAATCTCAGTGGTCCTGCCTAAGTGAAGCTTTCACCCTTCCCTTCATAAATATTATGGAGAGTAGAGCATGCGACTGTATGCATAGGATGTTGTCATCTGTTAGGTCCAGCTTCCAATACAAATATCACCAGCAGGCTTTTAAATAGCCAAAGCACACTCCATGATCAGTCTACACCAGCTCAGCCTGTTGTTGAACAACTCCTTGTTGCTATCAAAGCGTCCAGTGTATGGCTTCATGAGCTATGGCATTAAGGAATAGGTGGAGTCTTCCAAGATTACAGTGGGTATTTTGATTTCCCCTAGAGTGATCTTCTGGTCTGGGAAGAAAGTCCCTGTTTGCAACTTCCTGAATACTCCAGTGTTCAGAAAGATGCATGTGTCGTGCACCTTTTCCAGACCAGACTGCATTAATGTCTGTGAAATGCCCAGAGTGATCCATAAGCACCTGGAGAAGCATAGAGAAAAGGTCCTTCTGATTAATATACTCAGAGGGATGGTGGTCTGGTGCCAGAATTGGAATGTGCACGCAGTCGATCACCTCTCCATAGTTAAGGAAGCCCATCTGTGCAAAGCTATCCACAATGTTGCACACATTGCCCAAAGTCATGGTTTTTCAGAGCAGGATGTCGTTGATGGGCACTGCACGAGTCCATCGATCGACTTTCCCACTCCAAATGGATTGGCGACTGATCGGTAGCTGTCTGGAATAGCCAGTTTCCACAGTGCAATCACCACACGCTTCTTCACTTGCAAGGCAGCTCTCATTCTCGTGTCCTTGCACTACAGGGTGGTGGTGAGCTCGTCACACAGTCCTGTGAAAGTGGCTTTCCTCATCGAAAAGTTCTGCAGTCACTGCTCGTCATCTTAGACTTGCATGAGGATGAGATCCCATCACTCAGGGCTTGTTACACAAGCCCAAATGCAGCATTCCACCGCGGCCAGCACCTTCGTGAATGCCACAAGAGTTGTATCAGTACATTGTGTCATAGATACTGTGTGTGCCAAGATCAGTATCTGACTCTTCATCATCACGTTTCAGCTTAAAGAATAACTCAGCTGCCATTCATGATGTGTTAGGGTGGTACTCATCTCCCGCGAGCACTCCATCTTGCCGAGTGTGTGTGTGTGCCTGCACTGCCTTGGGATTCAGCCTTTTTGGCTACTCAGCCCTCTGGCCAAGTCACTCAAAACCCTTCCAGGGTACACACCTAACAGAGGCCTATCCCTGTACCCTCTGCTAGTGTCCTCCTTGTGTCTGTTTGTTTCCCTACTTGGATAGAGTGGTGCCTCCAGGTTTCCCCTCCTGAAGCTAGAGTCCTCACCCTTACCACAGGCCTCTATCACAGTTCATCATGCTGTATCCAGCTCTCCACTTGGGGCTCTCTGTGGTGCTGCTGCTTCCTCAAACAGACAGTTACCCCCTTCCCCGGTCTTCACTCCTTCAGGGCTCCAGAGACTCTGGGCTGACTCTGGCCTTGCAACTTCTTCTTACAGACGTTCCTTGCCCCCGATTGGCTGATTTCTCTGCAGCCACTCTAGCCTCCTTGGAGGACTTCTCTATGGCCCTTTTCTTTCCTCGGCCTGGTCGGGCCTGTCACAGAGACCTATCAGAATTTTCTTCAACAGTTCTGGATCCATTCCCTCACGACGAGGAGGCAGAGTACAAAGCATAAAAGCCATTGAAAGATGGTGCTAAATGTGGACAGAAGTACAGGGGTGGCTGGGATGCAAAGCAATGCACCACAGGGCATTGAGACAGGACTTAAAATGCCCCACAATCCTCTCCCCCTGCGTTCCCACAAGTCTCAGAAACAGAAGAAGAAAAGATGCTCTCCACTCTACTCCAAATGCCACTGCAAGCGCTGCAAGTGTGATTGCTGTTCTATGCTGGCACTTGACGATGTGGACACACAACAGAGGTTTCACAGCTGTGCTCTGTGAGCAGCACTGTAACTGACAGCACTTTACATCTGCCAGTGTAGACAAAGCCTTGGAGTGAGATCCTGGGCTCACTGAAGTGCATGGGAATTTTTTGGTTGACTTCAATAGGGCCAGAATTTCACTTTAATATTTTCTATATTATACCTTCCCACTTAGAATATCACCTAGCTGTAATACAGGGCTGGGCAAAATATGGCCCTCCAAGCCACTGGATCTGGCCCACAGATCACCCTGCCAGGACCCTCAAGCATGCAGCTGCTGTGGTTTAAAGTGCAGTCCATGCAGCTGTGTGCTCTGCAGGAAGGGGGAGGCATCATGTGAACTCCCGGTCCCCAGCCAATTCCTCAGTTCCTATAGGCTGGAAACACCCAGCCAATAGGAATTGACCCCAGCCAATCTCTCAGTTCCTATTGGCTGGAAACAGCCGGGAATAGGAGCTGAGAGATTGGCCTGGAGATGGGGCCAGCACAAGCCTCTTTCTCTTCTCGGAGCTGAGAGCCACGTAGCGGTAACAAGCCTGCAGTTTAAAGTGATCTGGGGCTGCAGCAGGCAGGGAGCCCAGCTGCCTTGGGGGTGCTTCAGGGCTGCTGGCTTAGGTAAGCGCCTCCCAATCAGAGCCTGCTTCTGGCACCCCTGCCCCTCCCTCCTCCAGGTCACCATCCAAACCCTCTGCACCCTCCTGCCCCAGGTCACAACTCCCTCCCAGGCCCTGTACCGCCTCCTACACTCCTCCCCCAGGCTAGAATCCTCTCTTGCACCCAAACACCCTCCCAGACCCTGCACCTGGTCATCACCCAAACCCTCTACAGTCTGCACCCCCTTTTCCCCATGTCATAATTCCCTTCCGGACTTTGCACCTCCTCCTAGAGCCCCTTCCCCAGGCCAGAATCCTCTCCTGCACCCATACTCCCTTTCTGACCCTACATCCCAATCCCCTGACCCAGGTCACAACCCCCTCCTTCACCCACACTCCCTCTCAGACCTCACACTGTCTCCTGCACCCCAGTCTCTTACGCTCTGTGCCCTTCTACACCCAACCTTCACCCTAGACCCTGAATCTTCTCCACAGAAAAGTGCAGCCCTTGACCACTTTCCAAAATCTTGGAGTGGCCCCCCCCCCACCAAAAGTGATTGCCCACCCCTGCTCTAATATTAGTTCTCCCCTCTTATAGTTCCGCTTTCAGATTGGTTCATTATGTGTGTTCACTTAGGCTATGTCTACAGTACAAGCTGAGGTGTGATGCATTGTAATATGGTAGCCCCAGTAATGGCAGCGGAAACCCAACTGAGCTAGGCCAAGTACAGACATATTTGAAATTGGTGGGCATATACTCTGGCATGGCTCAGCCATGCATCTGCTGCCATTGTCTTTGCTACCTAGTGCAGCTACACGTCTTATTTATACTCATGCTAACTTGGTGAGAACAAGTGCAAGTATGTGGACACAAGCAGAGGATTCACACCCCTAGCTCCTAGTGTAGACATAGCCTTTATAACCATGCCCAAATTTCATTCACCTATTGCATATGTAGGTTTGGCATTGTGTGTGTTACTCAAGCATTCAGATGGCAGCTCAGCAGTCTTTCCCCTCCTGCTTGTGGATGATAGATAGGATGACACACACATCCTTTTTTCCCCATCAGTATGTTTTACCACCAGCCATTAGTCACAGTGCAGCAAACAGGTGTTCCCAAGCTGTCCTCTTTGTGGGTCACCTTTTCAAGTTAAGCTTTGGGCACCATATGGTGTTCTGTCAAAATAGAGCAGAGCTTCTCCTAAGTGGTGGAGTGACTGTGTAACATGCAGCACACACCTGGGACATTGTGGGCCCAGCAAGAAGAACAAGAAGTTCCACGTGACTATTAATCAGAGTTTAAAAACATGGGGGAAGCAAAGAAAGGAAGTTTCCATTCCCTTCTCCTGGTGCAGTGGTTCTCAGACTGGGAGTCTGGATCCCTGAGGGGGTCACAACTTACAAGGTAATTGCATGGGAGTTGGGAATTGTTGGCCTCCACCCTAAATCCTGCTTTGCCTCCAGCATTTATAGTGGTGATAAATTATATTTAAAAAGTGTGGGCTTTTAATTTATAAGGGGGGGAAGGCTCGTACTCAGAAGTTTGCTATGTGAAAGGGGTCACCAGTACAAACATTTGAGAACTGCGGTCTTTGTGTGTTTCTATAACACTTGTGATCACCTGACTTGGGCTCTGTGTGGAGTATCTGTGATTGCCATGGGAAGATTTGGTTGTGGGTACAGCAACCAAAGGTGGCCCTCCATTTTAGGATGTGGGCTTCTGTACTGCAGGGAGTCTCAGGCAGTGGTTGCTGGTGGGCTGGAGTATATGTAAATTGGAAAAAAAAAATGTAAGTGTTAACCACAAAGACTCCCTGTCTAAAGAACTTGTTATTTATTATTGTATTGCAATAGTGCTTAGGCGTTCCAGACATAGATCCAGATCCCAGTGTGCTAGGCACTGTACACACCATAACTTCAGCAGCCCCTTAAGTTTTCTGTGTTTGTCACCTTATGGTGCCCTAGCAGGGTCCTCTGGTTTGCAAGGCTTTTACGTAGAAGGTGGTGATGTTTTCTAGGCTTTTAAGTAGAGGGTGCTGTTGAATGGGATGATATGTTAACAATTGGTCAGTTATCTGCTGTCATTGGGCCAGTTATATTTCCTCCATTTGGAGATTGTTGGTTTTAGATATTTAAATAGTACAATAAAATAAGTGAATATAGTCTACCCCAAAGTACCTTGTAGCACACGTACCCAGAGTCATCACACACAGCCCTCAGTATTTGAGTATATGCTTATGTTTACTGGGCTGAGCTGTTTGTGATGCAATAAATGCCTGTAAAACATGCCACAGGATCAGATTCTGGCTCAGCTTGGCACTTTCTTGTCACCCCCACCGCTAACAGTGGTTTCTGCCCTGGGGGAGGAGGGTAGCATTGGAATTAATTGCAGCTGTAAAACTGAAGTCAATTCCTCTCTCCTGCTGATGCCATGACAAGGTTTAGCAGAGCAGAGCGATAGCAATAGTGCACTGTTAGCACAAACAGCGACTCCATGGGAGCTCCAGGGCTGGAACACCTACTGGGAAAAAATTGGTGAGCACCCACTGGCAGCTCCCCCTTCCTCCAGTGCCTCCCCACCCCCCAATCGATGGCCCCCAGGAATCAGCTCTTTCCCTTCACTCCCTGTGCCTCTTGGCTGCTGCGATCAGCTGTTTCACAGCATTTGAGAGGCTGGGGGGGGGGGGCCGGGCAGAGGGAGGAGAGAGGAGTGAGGATGCCTCGCACTCAGGGGAGAGGGCAGAACTACGTGGGAAGAGGCAGGGTGAGGGTGGAGTGAGGTTGGGGTGGGCCCTGGAGCAAAGCTGAGGGTTAAGCTCCCCCCTGACACTTTTGAAAGTCAGTGTCTGTCTATGTTAGTGAGTTTTCTCTGAAACAGTCTGTTGTAGTGCTTTCTCCAAGCTCCCAATTATTTGCAACTGGCACAGGTCAAAATCTTTTGAAAGAACTGGGGAAGCAATCTGCTGAAATTTCAAATTGCATCAAAAAAAAGGGAGAAAAGTTTTGATTAAATATTGGAGAGGGTGTTCCTCTTTTTTAGACCTGCCCTAATTCTCACTATACTTTATATTTGTGTCCTGCCCCTAATGGGAATCCGGTGCAACATTTATATATACAGTGATTCCTCATTTAATTCTATAGATATGTTTCAGAAAATGATGGTGTTAAGTGAAAACGTGTTATGCAGGGTCAATTTTCCCATTGAAAATAATGGAAAAGGTGGGGGTTGCGTTTCAAGCAGTGGTGTCTGTTGGGACCGGGACATAAGGTTGGGGGAGAAAGGGGACTGCGTTACAGCAGGGAGGGGAGGTGTTTGGCTCTGGGGAAGTGAAAGGGAGGAGAGGGGAAGGGGATTGGGTTGGGAGTATGCCCCTGTGACGGGTCTGCCAGGACCCGCACTGCGTCCAGCGAGGGGGGGTCGCTGGGGAACGGCGCGGCGAGCAGCGAACCCTCCGCCGCATTGCAGGGAGGCGGGGGAAGCCCCGCACAGCCACTGGCAACGGGCCAGCTGGGGAAATCGCGTTATTCCGGGGACGGTCATGTAATTCAAAAAACGTTCCCTAAAAAAAAATCGTGCTATTGCGAAAACGTGTTAAGCGGGCACGTGTTAAATGAGGAATTGCTGTACTGTTCTCATAGGCAACTAGCTGCACTATACTATACAGGTCATAGTACAGAGAGAAGAAGAAACACAAAAGGGAAAGTGAGACAGTATTTGGCAAACACAGAGACACCAAATATAGATCAAAAGTTAGATATTAAAACAAATAGGCTAAGGAACGATACAATAAATTGTTAGTTTGGTCCTGCTTTGGGAAAGGGGCTGGAATCGATGTCCTCCTGAGGTCTCTTCCAGCCTTGGGACTCTATGATTCTATGAAATAAGGAAGTAATATAACACTGCAGGATCACTAACATTTCAGCATGCAGCTACTGAGATGGCCGCAGCCTGCAATCTAAAATCTATGGGGTTTCAGAGCCTTAACCCCAGTATACATCATTTGTGTTAATCTATGGGTGGAAAGAAGAGCTTGTGGGACGCTTCCTTGCAATACCCAACACCCCCTCTTCTGCATAAAGAGCAGGAGAGAACATGGCCAAAGTGTACTGTGCTCTGGCTGGTTTCAAGCCTCTGGGCTGCTCTGAGTTTTATATCAGGTGCTTGCCCCATGGGATTTTGGGGAAGGCTGGCAGAACACCCTTTTTTAATTTCCCTCCAGTTGAACTGAGTACTTGTCTGGGACACCTGCAAATCCAAGCTTTGATGTTTTTAGCTGACTGGATTCATGGCTTCTCTCTGCCTTTCCAGGGATAATTTTGTGGGGAAAAACCTAAACAGTGTCATAAAAAGGAAGTTCCCAGCCAGGTATTCTTGAGATGGAAATGTGTTCCAGGTGAAAGATGGGCCACAGCCTCCCAGTTTGGATCTGAATGTGAATCTCCTTCTGAGTTGCCATCAGGTTTCAGAGTATTCAGATCTGGGTTTCTGGTTTGGAGCTGCCTTTATTCCACATTGGTGGGGGAGGTGATATTTGTATTATAACTAGCCTAGGGCTCCAGCTGAGACTCCAACCCCATTGATCTAGACAGAGAGATTGTAAAGGACAGTTCTTGCCCTGAGGAGTTTACAGCCTACACAGGCAAAGGGGAAACGGAATCCCAGAGAGGTAAAAGCAGTTGACCAAGGTCACACAGGAAGCCAGTTGCAGTGGTTGGAACAGAACACAAGTTTCCTAATTTCCAGTCTAAAGCCCAGTCCAACAGATCACACAGTCTTGTATCATCTTTTTAGATGCTACAGTGCAGTAAAGGAGTATTTGGGTTTGCAGATCCATACTGAGTCAGTGAATGGAAATGGTGGCTACGACTTTTCTGGCTTTTGTTAAAAACAAGACGAAGCAAGTTATTTGCTGTAGGAATGCTGCAGTATGCTCATCTGCCATTATTGGTGCGAGCAATGATTAGCAGTGGCAGCTTTTACTGTAATTGCACAGATCATAATTAAAACATATTTTTGTCTTACGAGCTGTGGCAAATTCAGAATTTCTATAAGGCAGCTCTGGGGAATGAAAACAATTTTCATGTTTATAGGGAAGTGCGCGTTACAAAAGAAGTCTTGGCAGATGATGTCAGGACTTGTTTGCATCTAAAGCACATGACTCCTGCTGGAGACAGGGTGCCAAACTTTCTCATGGGTAATTTTTGGGTTCAGATCTGAATGGATTCAGTGTTGCCCATTGGACATGCTCGTTCCCACAATGCAGCAGCACAGCCGAGGTTCCACTGTCCAGTGGGGCAGACCCATGGGGGTGTATGCTGTGGGGCAGCACCCTGAGGTGGTGCTGCCCATGGCAACATGAAGGGTTAGGGAGGTATGGTGATGAGGTAAATCAGTGGAGAGGTAGGCATGATCATGGGTGTAACTAGATACAGTAGTCAGCAGCCCTGGCTAATAGAGGGTTTGGTAGCAAGTACAGCTACCTGTCCATTTATATGGCTCCCATCTATGCATTTTCTGAACACTTCTTAAACATCCATGATTTTTTTTCTTATAACACTTGTGTGAACTAGAAGAATATTATCTCTGTTCTGTAGCCACAGAACTGAGACACAGAGCAATCCTAAGACACTTGTCTAAGAAGCTTGTGTCAGATTCAGGATTTGAATTAAATTCTCTCAAGCCCTAGCCCAGTGCCTTAACCACAAGGCCATTTGTCCCAATCTAGCAGCAGGTAGGGGCGACAGGTATAATAGGTGGGGGAAGACATTGCCTTCCCAAACCGCCAGCCTGGCCCCACCCAGACTCTGCCCTGTAGACAGACTCAGGGCAGAGTATTGCTGCCCCCTGAGCACCTGCCCTTCCCATGCTCTGGGGCAAGGGAGGCTGGGACTGTGTGCTGCCCAACCTCCCCATTGTCCTCTGGACATAGCGGAGGTACCTTGGCTCTGTGGAGGTGGGGCCTAGGCAGAAAGGGTGGGGGTGAGATGGGGCTGGGGGCAGGGCTGCCGGCTTGCCTCCTTCAGTCCTATCTTCACCCACCATCCAGGCAGCAAGTATTCTAGTACTGTGCACATTCTGTCTGCCTCAGAGATCCACCATGCCAGGCCTGTTTATTCAAGCCTTGCACAGCACTCCAGGGTTTGATCACCAACGCATAGATAAATTGAATAAGAAGTTAACCCAGACCAGAGGACTAGATCTGAAACTCTTCTCCCCCCCCCCCCCCCCCACACACACACACACACATACATTATGGGAAAGCAGACGTCTGGAGTTACTTTGCCTCTCTTGACCTACTTCTCCACCATGACAATGTAAAACTCCAACTGTTCGCAGCCCTGAATTTTGGGAAGTTCATGATGTAGCATGTAGCTACCACTAATGTTTACAGAACTACTTTTTGAATTGTAACCACGTTTTACCAAATTTGAGGAGTTAGTGAAATGGTGGTAGAGAAATCCTAGAGGACCTGAGCTCCTGTTTTGGCCAAAGAATGATGAAGCAACTAATTTTCAGCTGTTTTCTTTCGGAATTTGGAATTTAACATACACTTTTGCTCAGTGATTGAGTCTGTCGCAGTTTAAAAGAATACTTTAAAAAGTGCATTCATCCTTATAGATGTGATGCACATATTTTATCAGGTCTATCTGTCTGAATGCTGTTGAGACTCTAATTTTGTATTTCTTGTGTCTCCAAAACTCCTACTAAAATCAATGGGAAATTCTGGATGAGTAGCTAATGCAGGATCAGACCCTGTATGATGCTAGTGATGTAGCTAACCTGAAGTGACTGACTCAATTTGACACACCCACAGGGTGATGTGCAGTCTGTGTTGCATGGCTGAGTAAATGATATGATTCTACTGGGAGCATTTTTCAACCCAGGTTGCAGTGAGCTCTAACAGTATCTAATCTGAATATGAACTGTGTCAAGAAACACAAAACATTGCAATATTTACTGTAAAAGACATCTCAAGGCTCAATTCACACGTGTGTGTGTGTGTGTCTGTGTTTAGAAGATTCATGGAGGAGGGACAAAAAATATTAATTAAAAACTTAGTCAAGCAAAGCTCCCCCCTTGGTTTCTGTGATGGTTGTGGGCAAGGATGGAGTGAAAAATAAGGCTTCAGGACAGCCTTGGTTGGCCTATGAAGTGTATTAAAATATACCATGTGACAATGGCGAAGCCTTGCCGAATGAATCACAGTCTTCTATCACTGAACAGGGAAATGTTATTAAAAATAAAGGTATCAGTGCTCCCTTTAAAACTAGTCTGTCTCTCAGCTACATTGTAGTGCTTCAGCCTAAAATCCACCCAACCGCCTTCCAGCTATGGATTTAAAAGAACAGCGCTCACACGTCTTGAGATTGTTCTCATCTTTGCCTTCCCCTGTTCTCCTATACTACTTTCCCCAGGCCCTGTAGGATCCAAGTCTCCCTCATTGCTCCCTCCCAGCCCCCGTACATCTCTGTTTAGAGTTTCCGGTCCTTCCCTGGAGCACTGTTTCAGAAGAGTGTCAGACAGTTTGAAGCTGCTTGGTATCATTACAGAACGCTGAATGTGGGCAATGTAGTCTTTTCCTATGGGGCAGGCAGTCAGCAAAGGAGCTGACAGATTGTAGGACATTAGCTATTCCCCTATAAGCTAAAAGCTTTGCAAGGACCTTTTGAAAACTCACTGCCCTACTACATGCAGCCAAAGATGATAGTGCAGCTCTTTAGAGCAGCTGCCTCTTAGGAAAGGGGGTGAAGAGACAAAGAGCGGGTATTCATGCTGAGATTAGCAGTCCGAACAGACTCACAGTGTCTGCACTCCTCCTTGGTGAGCCATGGTCAGGTTTGGTCTAGGAAGAGCAATTCCATTCCAGAGAAGCCTGCGTTGATGTTACCAGTCACTGCCAGCTAGTATCAATGGCTGTCATTGTGAGCCACCAAACAGATGCCTCTTCAGTATTTAAGAGCCAAACAGAAGATGGAAAAGCCAAAGTGAAAGGAATTTTTTTTTTAAAAAGAGACCAGGAAAATTGGCTGTGATTCACACACATAGTTCAGTGATCTTTAGTTCTCAAGGGAGTCTGCAGTGGGGGAGCTAGCCTATGGCAATATGCTGGCTGATTTTCCTTTGTGTGTAAAATACTAATTATAGTGGAATAGGCCGTGCTGCCTGAAAGCATGGCACTACTTTTGTGTTCAGTGGGCTAGAGAATTGCAGCTTGTTCTGCAGAAGGAACACAGCGTTGACTGTCCCTGCGTGTGCTGTACCACAGATTTCCAACAGCACGGATACTCTGTATGGTAATTCTCACATTTGTTCGCCAGAGGGACAGGGTGAAGGAAAGGGAGGAGGAGTGGGGGGCAGGGAGGAGGAGGCTGTGCACTCCTGGGAAGCATGCAGAAAGCAAGGTAGCTGAAAATAATTAAGCTCTGATTTGCTGATGAAGCTGTTTAGAATCCCTGGCTGAGAAGTATCGCAGGTAGGGACTGAGGAGCGACATGCTGAGAGCATCCTCCCGCCAAGATCATTTGGATTGATTAAGGCTGCTGGGTCACAGAGGCCACCAAGGCTCAGGAAGTGCTGCTCCCTGTCCTCCCCGCCCGTCCCCCCCTTCTCCTTAATCCGTGTGCGCGCGTGTGTGTGTGTGTCTGTGTGGAGGATAAATGCTAAAGCGAGAGTGAATGGATGGTGGATTCCACACACGTCGGGCAGCCTAGGATACTTGCTTTTTCGTCTTCTGCTGGCTACGAGGAGGGCTCCGTTCCAGACATGAGTGGGGAGAAACCTAAAAAAAAAGCTTTCTATCTAGTGAGGATGAAGCCACTGAAGGAACCGGCTACCAACAACAATAATGTGTCTTTTGTGATACACTGTCACATAGGCAAGGAGATCAAACATATATGCAGCAACTGCAGTCGCGGGGAGGAAGCCCGTGACGGTGAGTGCTGCGATTTTGTGTGTGAGAGAAAGACAGACAGAAAAGTATGTTTGCTTGCAGGGTATGTGTGCACTGCTGTCAGATGCTTGCTGCTTAGCTTGCTACTTAATGGACTGCAGGAAAATAGAACAGGGGGCACAGAATGAATGTATTGAGCAAGTATTCAGCATAGTGACCAGAGAGAAGCTAGGAGGACCATTATCTTAATAACCTCATGGTGACAGCTAATGGGGGAAACTCTTTAGTTGCCATAGATATTAGTGCATATATTGCTTGGTTACACCATCACTGCTCTGAATATATATTAGACCGGTGTTTCTGCCTTGGTATATCAACTTTTTCTTCAGAGTGCAGCAGTAGAGTTTGCCTGACTTTAATTATCGGTATTTGGAAGAGTGTGTTACGTGGATTCAATCTTGTGTGATATTTCGCCATGCTGTCAGCATCAAATCACTGGGGGGTGTTTGTGGTTATATTGGAAATAACAGTGTCCTTTGGCAGACAACTGCTACCACATCTTCCCCCACTCCTTTTTTGGGTCTGAGCAGAACTTCAAAAGGTATTCCAGGAGAGTGACAGTAAAATCACAGGTGTTTGTGCTGGTGAGTATATGTGTTTCATGTGCTGTTAAAGCAAGGTACAAAGAGAGCGATGAGAAATTGTTTGGATATTGCTAGAGTCAGCAATTAGGAGGAGGGAACTAAAAGAGGTTATAAAACCATCCATGCAGAACCATCCTCATAGATGGAACCCCATGTCCTTGTTTGATATGAGTTTGTTTTGTTGTGTTGCTTTATATTTTATTTTGGATTTGAAGGTTCTTGATCTTGAGTTGGAGCTAGTTAAAACTGATACAGTAGGCAGAGCTCATTTTCTGAAGGTCAGGGAAAGGTTTTTGATTGTAACTGTGACTATGAAAATATAATAAGTCTCTGGGCTGTTCGCTGTTTGAGGTGCTTGCCACTTTATTTCACAGCTTTTGATATTGAGACTGTTTCTGGAATACACAACAGCCTGCTTAGTTTGCTCTCAGCAGAGGAGCAAAATATTATTTGGGATCTGTTAGTCCTTTGTCAGCCACAGGTTTGCAGCTTAATGAAGTAACTATGATTTTGCTAATGTCTCTTTTCTAGCAGGACTCCAATTTTGTAATTATGGTTGTCTTTGATTGAATTGCAAGTGAGGCTGAATGGAATGTCTTTCAGTGTAGAATATGGAGATAACCTTGGAATCCTGGAAATACACATTGGGTTAAACTCCCTTATTGGTTACAGTGGTGCAACAATGGAGAGAAGAAATCAGGCAATGCTATATACATTTTTTAAAAGTGCTTTTTTTCTCCTCACCTATGTATTGCTGGTGACAGCAAGCCCCATAGATATTAAATTGAGAGGTTTACCAAGCTGTTGCAAGTACTTTATAATATTGGCATGATTCTTTTATCCCTAAAAACAGACTAAGCCACTTATTAAAAATATGCATTGCCAGTTTAATTGACTTGATCTCTAAATAGATTGCACCAACATCCTTTTTCAGTGTCCACAGGCTTTCATGTATGAATGCAAGCATGTTAAGAAAAGATTATAGCAGCTCTTTTTTTTAACAAACATGTGTGTGCTTATGTGTGTAACCTCGGTTGCACATACCCTTTAGCAGATTTTCAGATGCACAATACTGTAATCTAGCTTCCTTTTTATGTTAATCTGTCCCATTTCTGATTTTCAGTGGGATGTAGACTGATAGCAATAGTCCACTTGTTATGAGATAACCCAGTAATCCCAAAAATACACCGCACAAGAAAGACAGGCTTCTAGGTCTTTAGGACATCTAAAAATTCTGATTTTTATCTCCTGGTACAATTATATATTATTTAATTCTTCCTTTATTTATATAGTCTTTGACTATATCATTTAAAATTTATTAGAGTTTGATTTACAACAATTAACTTGTTTCTTGCTACAGGTGCTACCCTCAGTTTCTTGTGGAATGCTAGGAAGTAATTAAATTGTATTTCCAGCTCTGTTGGCTGAGCTTAATGCAGAAGTGAGAAGTCAGTGAAGGAACTTGAGCACATAGATGGTCATGGTCAGACCCATGAGAGAGGAATTCATTTTCACTGCTGCATTTTGGACAAACTGATGAAGTGGAAAGAAAGCAGTTCAAAGAGTTGAAGTAATTAAGGTTGAAGGTGAAGAGAGGTTTTAGCAGTAGCATGGAGAGTAGAGGATGTAGTGTGAGAATTAAAGAGATCTGAAAAAGAGAGGAACGTAAAACCTTCAGGCTGCCCGTCTGGCTGATGGAGAGGATGGTGATGGAATTGGAAGGAGCACCGAACTCTTTGTGAGGAAAAAGGAGTTCTGTTTTCTAGGATTGCCAGGTGTCCGGTTTTCACCTGGACAGTCCGGAAATTGTGTCTTCTGTCCGGTTAAAAAAACCCAGAAAATACCGGATATGTGCAATGTCCGGTATTTCGGCTTTTCCGGCTGGGCATCAGACGGAAGCCTGGCGGGGGTGGGGAAAGTGGCTGGGGAAGCGGGGCCGCGATCACATTTTGGTACTGGGAGCCCTCTGCTGGTTGGTTGCGTCTCATTGCGTCTGGCGTGGGAGTGACACCTTGGGGAGGAGGAGGAGCCCTGTCCTGAGTTCCCCGGGGTTGCCCCCAGCCCTGCCATTGGATTGCCCTGGGGTCTACCTCTCTGCTTCGGGTAGCAGGCAGCTGCTTTGCAGAGCAGGCTCTGTTACCTCCCCTGTCGTTCCCAGCTTGGTGGCCCTTGGTAGTAGCCACACAGGGCCTGACCCCCACTCTGAACAGTGTAAGCGGGCCATGGGGAGTGGAGCTGGGCTGGACTCGGGCACTTTGTAACCCAGGCTCCCTTCTGTGGGCAAGGAGCACTGGTAAGAGCCAAGCTATGCAGAGCTCTTCTTCAGGTCTGAGAGCAGGGCTCGGTTTAGTGTTGCACCAGCAGCTCTTCAGCAAAGGTGCTAGGGTGCAGTGTAGAAAGCATTTTTAGTGTCATGGATAATCTATGGACCAATGAACGGAATAGTTTGAGTGTTGAGTCAGTAAGAAGTGAAATTTGTGGGTTTTTTTTAAATATACCTTTTACTTGTCTGGAAGCCAAAGATGAGTTTTTGAAAAATAAAAAAATTATAAAAACCACACAATTTAATGTAAAATATATGATGTAGACTTTTGAGATTGTTGTTGTTAAAGTTCCCATTGGGTGGTAAGCATGGTGTTAGGTCTTTTTGCTCAACAAATTTTTGTTTTTGTTTTTTTTGTTTTGTTTTGTTTTGTTTTTTTTGCTCGACAAATTTTTTGCACCTGTGTTTGGTATTTTTTTTAAACCATCTAGCAACCCTAGTTTTCTCCTTCTGAAGTGTCAGTTGGCATCTGGACATCCAGGATGGAATATCATAGAGGCAGCCAAAAATGCCAGACTGAACGGACAGGAAGAGGTCATGGAGGGATAAGTCATTATCTTAAAGGTGAGAACTGAACCCAAGAGAGAGGATGAAGTCACCTAGGAACAGGAAAGATGAAAGGAGTGGGGACAGAACCCTGAAGAATGCAGGAGGGAGCTGAAGAAGAGTAGGAGGCAGGAGAACCAGGAAAGAAGAGTCTCTCAAAAGCGCCAGGAACAGGGCAGAGGTGGAGAGATGGTATTTTGAATATGGCAGAAAGATCAAAGAGAATGAGAATATGCCCAGTGTTTAAACAGAAGGACACTAGATAAGAGAAGATTCCCAGAGGGGCGGAGAAGGTGTGAAATTGGTTACAGCAGATCCAAGTGCTCTGGCAGTGCAAGGTGATAAGCATGTCCTGGGACATGCTGATTACCTTCAAATCACATTGATTTCAGTAGCAGTTGAGAGGGATTTGGCCAGACTGAGTAGACTGCATGCTTAAGGATCTCAGAAGCAGTGAAGTGGTAGTTGAAGAGGCAAATCTGTAGAAATGAGACTTTTGGTTGGTTTTTATTTGGGCAAAAAAGTGTGTTCTCACCACAGGTGAACTAAAGCACAGTAAAATCCTAATGAAGATTTTTGTTTTCACACATGTTAGCAATAAGAAGTAAACCCCGAGCTCCCTCAAGAGGTATATCTACGTTGTAGTCCCAGGGCACAATTGCAGCTCAAGCAGACATACTATCTTTCAAACCTATCACAGGGACCACCACAGTGTATCACTCCAGAATTCTGGGCAATTATTCACACTGCTAACTCACGCTGGCCTGCATGCTACCCTGCTTCACTGCTTTCGGGACTTCATCTAGCTTATACTAAAGCTAGATCAGGAATGTGTACTTGATTTGCAGTCACACCCGGTGGCTGCACTCTAAATATACCACAGCCTTTACCTCCACCTGCTCACATGTGAGAGAGCTCTGAACAGTCTTGTCTTTATGCGGGTCTGTGTTGGTGCTAGTTACCATGTTAGCTAATGTGCAGTGAAAACACTTCCTTTTTCCTAGTGTGGAGGCATTCTACATGAAAGAATTATCCATGGGCCCAGGTTGTGTACTTTATACTCTACACTGCTCTAGGAGTTTTGCAGGGTTATACTACACCCAACGGAGTTATGGGAGTTCCCACAAGCACAGAGTACTACCAACATCTCTCTGGGTCCCTTCTGCACAGCTAGTTGATTCTTCTGGGCAGAATGTAGAGCATAGATTGGATCCCAACCCTTCATCGAGGGTACGTCTAAACTACACTGTATTTTTGAAAGTGGAGCTTTCAAAAGTGAAAGTAGTCTGGACGTGGGTTTTTTGGGGGAAAAAACCCCTTTTTCGAAAAAAACATGTAAACCTCATTTTTTTTAAGGAAGAGTGGGTTTTTTTTTTTTTTTTTTCCAAAAAAACTTCATCCAGTCAGAGCTTTCGAAAGTGAGATCGGAAGAAGATATGCAAATTCCCGTGGAATTTGCGTATCCTCTTTCAAAAATACAGCATAGTTTAGACATAGCCTGAGTGTCTTGCACACCAGGGAGTAACAAAGAGAGCTGTCCTTGTGCTGATGGGAGCACAGGGATTGCTCTTGGGCCTGGCTCCGGTATAGGGGCAAAGGATCAGGCAGGAATTTGAGTGACATACCTGTTTCAGGATTGCAAATTCAAAGGGCTGCAGTAGCAAGCTGATTGACATTTTCCTTAAACATTGGAAACTGAAACAATTTCAACTGGCAACTCTGCAGTTAAGGAACAAAAGGCGGGGGGGGGGGGGGAGAGAGAAGGTGATCACATCTTCAACCTTTAGGTGCCAGAATAAGGCCAAACAAACTTCCTTACCAAAACTTAATTTCTCTCTTTGAGGCAAGTAGTTAACTACATTTGTACAGCTCAATAATGAATCATTCATATTGCACTAAATTACTTCTGGCAGAAATCTCTAGCCCCAAATTAAATAGCAGCACACTATCAAAGTTCTCTGCAAGCCTTGGCTAATCATGAGAGGTTCACTGGCCAGGCTGTACAGAACATCACTCAAGCAAGCACTGGGCTTATAACAGAGAATCCCAGCAGTGATTTAGACAGAAGGCCTCGAAGAACTACCACAATGGACTGGGGGCTTCGAGGGGAACACAGATGGCAAGCGGGGAACTCTACTGGGGAAATTAGATAACAGAGTGAAAGAGTTGCTACTTCCCAAAGCAAGGCCCAAAAGTGAGGGTTCCAGTTCTTTGTCCCTCACCCCCATGAGTCTGAGTAGTTCTCCTCCAGCTTACCGCTAATGGTCATTGGTGAAAAAGGAAAAGTGCAGCAAGTTTCCCTGTGAACCGTATAGAACAGTCTTTTTGTATAACCGTTTGTAGTTTCAAAACAGCGAGGGGAGGAAGAGAATAGAATACCTTGGGGTTATTGCCCAAAATTGTGAGGGGGAGGGAAAAAGAAATGAGGGTGGAAAAGGCAAAAATTGGCAGGCTTGGTACTTTTTAAAATAATGTTTTGTGTTCATGACATTTTGATCACCCCGTCACATTCTCTTTAGATACTTTTGATGCAGAGGTGTACTGTAGAGACTGTTGTTGGGGGAAAGACCCATCAGTCTGCCATCACCTTCCAGTTTCAGGGCCTTTTAAGGAGCAGCCAACTGGCCTGCTCCAATCTTGCTCCTCTGTGGACTTCGCTGTGTTCTAAGCTGTGACTTAGATACCATCTTCTGAGGTGACGTGACCTCCTGCTCTCCCGTGCTGAGGATCAAATTGGAAAATATTGTTATTTAAGCCTGTGAAAGAAAGAGGCCCATGCAACTCTGAATGTAATTAAAACTTCGGTGGTGGTCCAAAAAGCAAACAAAATGTTAGGAAGTATAAAGAATGGGATACAGATAATGCTGAAATCACTGAAATATCAGTCTATAACTCAGGGGTGGAGAAATTTTGGGGGTTGGGGGCCACTGACTCACATAAAAATCAGTAGGGGCCACACACAAAAAACCCTCACTGACATGGTGCCTGACTGAGAAGCAGAAAGACACTCCTCACATTCCCCTCACACACCAGAGCCTAGGGGGGCCCAGGCTAGTAGATTTTGTGTGCTCCAGCCCCATGGTGCGGCAGCAGGGGAAGGGGGGGGCTGGAGCACCAGCACAGGCTCCCTAGTGCGGGGAGAGCCATGAGCCTCAGGGGCTGATCCAGGCAAGCCGGGGATCACATCCGGCCACCGGACCTGAGGTTCTCCACCCCTGCTATAACTCATTAGTTGTCATCCTCCTTGAATGCTTTGTTGAGTTCTGGTTATTCTGTCTGGGTATAGTTACTTCGAAATAGCTTATTTCGAAATAACATGTCTACACACAAAATGCATTTCAAAATAGCTTTTTGCTATTTTGAAATAGCGCGTCCACACTGAGTGGACGCTGAATTGCATTTAAGGCCGGCTGGAACCAGGTCTGGCAGGGCATCAGGTCAGGAGTTACTTTGTGTGGCCTGTGCTTAAAGGGACACCCCTCCCTCCCCCCTCGCCCCCCGGACAGCCGGTTCTCAGGTTTCCCTGCTTGCTTGCCTACCTCGATGAGGGGGACAGCAAAGCATCTTGTCTCTGCGTGCTCTGGTTGCCCTCACTCGGGACACCACAGCACTCTGCAACATGGAGCCAGAGCTGCCCCTGGGCACTCTGGTGCTTCTCTTGGACACATTGCTGTGAGCCTGGCTGCACTTTCTGCAGGCTGCCATCCGGGAGGTCCATCGGGGGGGCTGTCAGTATCCAGGAGGCCCTGTGGGAGAGCTTCTGCCCTGAGGAGCACTAAGAACCTCCCTGGTCTGCCCCATTGGGGGCTTGTGCCTCATTCCTCCCTCACATCCTTCCACTTACCCCTCCCTAACCCCCCCCCCCTTCCTGATGTAAAATAAAATACATGTATTTTCATGAACACAAACTCTCTTTATTTAACAAAACTGGGGTGGGGGGAATGAAACTCTGGTGAGACTGGGGAAAGGAGGCAAAAGGAGAGGGGAAGAGAGAGGGTGGGAGAGGGGAGGAGGAAACCTGGGAGGAGGGAGCTGGAAGGGGGAAGCAAGGGGAAGAAGCGGGAGGGGAATCTCAGGGCTCAGGTTTGGGGGGTCTCGCCAGACCAACTTGATTTTCATGCGAACCTGCTCCTGGGTTCACATGTGGCCTTTGGTGGCCAGGCTGGCAGCTATCCTGCCATAGATGGCCGCGTTCCTCCGTCTAGTGAGGAGATCATGGACGTTGGGGGCATCCCCCTCAAACCGGAATAAGGTCCATGATCTCCACCCTGGACCAGGAAGGCGCCTGCCTTCTCTGGGCCCTGGCAGGCGCCTGGGAGCTGGCAGACTGCTCCTGGGGAGCGGTGGAGGGCTGGCTGCCAGTGGCTTGCTGGCTCATGTTTTGGGGCCACTAGGTCAGGGGCAGTGACTGCTGGCTCTGGGCTGGCAGGCTTGGAGCTGGCACAGGCACTGTGGCCAGAGTCAACCCCTTTAAGAGCTCCGGGGCGGGGGCGAAGAGAGGATTGTTCTTGGTTGAGGCCAGATTGGCCACCAGGGCACCCTGGGAAGGCTGGAGGCCTCCTATTTTGAAATAAGTGTCTCCACAGCACTTATTTCGAAATAGCAATTTCAAAATTGGAGTTATTCCTCGTGGAATGAGGTTTACCAATTTCGAAATAAGCCCTCCACTATTTCAATTTAATTTCGAAATAACGGAATGGCTGTGTAGACGCTAGGATAGTTATTTTGAAATAACTTTGCTGTGTAGACATACCCTCCCAAAATAGAGCAGAGAGAGGGGGAGTTCAGAGCAATATGTCCTAACTAAATGGAAGGTTTTAGGAAGGAACTTCCCCCTGGGGACATGTTATTTCATAATTATCCACTAGAGATTATTGCACGTTCTTCCAAAGCATCTGAAGCTGGTCACTATGAGCGAGAGATACCAAATGGACTGTTGGGCTGAACAATGACGACTGGGCTTATTCTTATATATGTTTCATACCTGCATCCCCTTATTTTTATTATTTGATCCATGTTTACATCTCAGCCACACTGGTTGTGTTTATGATCAGTAGTTAGTTCTCATATCTCCTTTTTGCATTTTCAAGTAGTGTACCTTTACCTATTTGCCCCTTCTTGCAGAGTTCTCTGTAGTTAGATGTTTTGCATGGCTGACTGTTTCTTATGCAAAATGCTTCAGAATTACTAATGGAAAATGTGATCTGTGGGAGAAGCACACCTTAAATCAGGTATTATTAGTATTTATTACTAATAATACCTTGGCACAAATCTGAGTAAGGAGCAAAACACAGAGGAGATATTGGGAACGGAGAAAAGAGATCAGAAGAATAAATCCAATCCAGTTTGGTTCCATTTTTTTCCTCTCTCCTTTTGCCTTTTTCATTCACATTTTATTTTTTTTAACCTCATGCATTATTTGCTTCTTTTTATTTCTTGTTCAGGCAAAATTATATGCTTTTTTTTGTCTAGAATCAGAAATAGTAAAGTAAAATCATCAGGGTACAGCTGTTATGAGTTCCTGCTTGACTGGCAAAACTTTGGAAATCCCTATAATTTTAAATATACGGTTGGATGTTTAAAACTGTTGAGTTTGCTATTTGATCAGAGAAGGGGGCAAATATCCTGCACCACCTTAATGTTTATATAATAATATTTTACTTCTTGCAGATTCAGTGCCTTTTAATAGATGTATACCTATTATTTGTTACATCAGCATGTCTTATTTGTAGTCAGACAGCATAGAAGAATATGACTTCATGCTGTGGCCTTCTTATCCACCCCACTTATTAATCAAAGCTTAATTTCAGGAGCATGGTATAAATGTACATAGTGATACCTTGCTAAGGCTCTGTCAGGTTTGCCATGAGTAATTGGATGAAGCTAAGCAAAACAAGACTTAGCTTCTTGTCTGTGAAATCTACTAGACGAGGTCTTGCAAAATTCACTGAACACCTGCTAACTGGATTAACTAGGGAGATACTGATATGAAAGATGAGGGCAGGGGGCTAACAAGCAAGGGTTAAAGGCAGCACTGTAGTGTGATGTGTAAGAAGCCCAGTCTTCATGCCAGCACTAAAAGCTTGGAAATGGGAGGTGTGGCAGGTTCCCCCTGTTGGTGCCAGCTGGAACTGAGGCACTACTGACCCAGCCTGACCCACCAGCCTGGCCTCCCTCTTACACTGTGCTGCTGTGACAAGCTGCCAAGCCCTCCAGGCTTCAGGAAGTGGAGATCAGTTCAGCCTAGGAAAGCTCAGCTAAAGAGCTGCCCAGTTTCTCAAGTGCCTGCACCCCTTTTAGGGTAAACCCAAAATTATACCATCTTGCACTGCACAGAGAACTGTATGGCGTAAGCTCATGAAATTCACCCCTTCCCTCAATGTGGAGAGAAAAACATACATCTGTCTACCCCAAGTTATGATTTCCACACACATGAGTTCTTGACTAAACAAAACCAAGTTTAACTAAAACTGATTTTAAGGAGTAACAAACCGATCAGAGCAAAACACATTCTAAGTTCAATATACTAAAGATATTGGATACAATTACCAAATTCTCACCCTAATGATTGATTTAGGCAGTTTGCAGAGATCCTTGATGGCAAGCTATATTTGCTTGCAGGCGCAGCTTAAAACTCCAGGTATTCCTGTCACAGGCTAGAAATCCCTCTAGCGTAGGTCCAGCTTTCCCCCCACAATTCAGCCCTAGTTTCTCAGGTGTTTTTAGCAGTCTTCTTGGGGAGGGGAGGAGTCAGTGAAGGAGAGCCACAATGATGTCACTTCCTTGCCTTCAATAGCTTTTGCATATGGCAGGAACCTTTTGTCTCCCACTTCAGTTCTCATGCCTTTAAGTGGAAAAAACACTTGTACTCTATGATGGAGTCCAATACCAGATGACTTGGATACATGCCCCTGTAGTGTTACAGCAGCCATAACTCAGAGGCTGTTTATAATGTCCTCAGGGAGGTTCCCACCCCTCTAGGGATGTGAAGAGGTAACCAGTTACCCGGTAAGCATCATCCTTTCCGGTGATGCTTACTGGGTAATGGTTAACCTGCTTCTGCCCAGCCAGCAGCCCCACATGGGGCAAAGAGCCAGGATCACCATGTGGGACCGGCAAAGGCAGGAGCCCCTCGGGCTGAAGGTTGTTCCAGCTGGGCTGGAACAGTCCGCCACCCATGACTCCACTTAATCGGTTAACCCTTTAAACCTAACATTTAACCGGTTAACTGATTAAATGGGGTTTTACATCCCAAACCCCCACCACTGCAGGAGATTAATATCTTCTAAAACCCAATGTTCTCCCTAATGGTCCTTCCCAGACAGCCATCTAGACTGATTGCCTTCTGTCTAGTGGGTGTGCCCCATGTGTAAACACATGTGTAACAGATGCATAAATATTCCTAGCTTCAGATACCAAAATGATATATGCGTACAAGTAAGGTAATCATATTCAGTAAATCATAACCTTTTCTGTGACATCTCATGTGCCTTGTCTTGCATAAAATATCCCTGCACACCTTTGATATAATATAACTATGAAGAACATGGGGTGTAATGCCATAGATGGGGTGTTTGTGATTTTTTTTTTTTTTTTTTTTTTTAAACCGGGGTCTGAGTGGTCAGGGATGGAGGGTGAGATGAAAATGGAATATATTTGGGGGATCCATCTTTTGTATCAGTCTGTAGCTAATAGGACTGCTGCCGGGAAAAAGGAGACTCTTTCACTCTCTCAGCAGCCAAAAACTCTGAAAAAGGATAAGAAAGAGATGGGACTCTATGACTACCATCCTTTCACAGCCTCTTGGCCTTAGTAAGGACAGGGAGAAGGGAAGAAAAAAAGCCTTTGGTCCTTTGTCTTATCCCCTTCCCCCATCTCTGTTTCTGACTCCACTTTACGGAAGGGGAGATGTGGCTGGCAGAGTCTTTGTGTTTGTAAAGCACCTAGCCTAATGTATGTGCTAGCACAATAGAAAGAATGCCCTTCCCCCCTTGGCATTGCATTTTACTTAAACTTTGCATACAACGAGGTATGGAATTCTGACTAAACCAAGAATACCTTTTCCTCTCCAAATCCCGTTTTAATTGCTTAACCAGTTAAACATAATGCTTAACCCATTAACCGTTTAAAGGGGGGCAAGTGGGGAGACGCACACCCCCAGCACTGCAGGCAGGGGCCACCACAAACACACCAGGGGTTTCTCTGGCCTAGATGGAGCAGCCCCTGTCCACGGTGGGCCCCGTGGGGTTGGAGCAGCCCCCTGCCCGCAGCGAGTGGGGAGCTGCTCCAGCCCCTACTCATTAACCGGAACCTGTAAGCATCCTCCATCAAGGTTAACCAGTTAATCTTTCATATCCCTACTACAAATTGCCTGCAATGTCTTATTGCCTAGGTTTTTAGTAGTAGGATTCTGAGGAAATGTTAGGCCTGATAGTGGCTTTTTGAAAAGTCCAAAATGAGGTAGATTCCTCCTCCCTCCCCCTCCAGGTGTGCTCCTTTCTTTGCAGTCTCTAGCTGAGATTGCAGGAACATTGAGGCAACATATAATATCAGCTCAGAAGCAAATTTTATTTTTCAAATTAATACATTACATAGAAGTTGGGTGCATTTTCAGTACTCCTATGACTTAAAAAGAGCTTTAAGACCAAATCCTGGCCTATCTTGCATGGGTGTATTGGGGGGGAAGAAGGTGCAAGGAGCCATGTCCAGTTTGCCAATCCAGGGCAATGTTCTGATCCAGTTCAGGGATATAGCCTTATCCCCAGTCCCTAAGCACGCATGCAACTGTGTGCAATGTGCACATTAGCTTGGACATTTTGGGGCAGCAGTAAATAACACTTCTCCTAGCCCTGCCTGCACTGAGCTGTCCTGCCCTTTAGTAGAGTAATGATTATAGTGTCATAGTTCAGCACATGCACTCCATTTCCACCACCCCCATCCCAGCAGAGAGCCATGCCTGACATTTGTAAGGCCATTAGTCTAACAGATTTATGCACTATGGGTACAGGGCATAAATATTACACTGGGTGCAACTCTTGAATATGTCTTGGGAGATTGTGGCAGCTAAGAACGATCTCCGTTTCACCTAATATCACAAAAGAAATTGTGTTGTCTGTTTGAAGAACAGACATAAATGTATTTTATAATTACTCAGTTTAGAAAGTCTAAAAACGCAAATGTGCGGTAATTGCACAACTCAGCTTTTTGAATGCAAATGTGCTGTACTTGAGAACCAGGAATTTTGAAGATGGACTTGCTTGGGTCCTGCAAAGGTCTGTTAAAGTCAATATTATGTTGCAAGGTGTTATGCACAAAGGGGTGTATAGGTAGGTTGTGACTTGGAGAGACTGCTGTCTGGTGAGTAAAAAATCTACAGATTAAAATGTTGCTAAGTAGACCTTGATGCTTTAGAGATTTTGCAGACAAAATTTACATATTACAGAGTCCCTAAACACATATTGACAAGATAAATTGGCTCTGGAAATGCCATTGTGTTCTATTATGTCCATAGCCCATGTATTAGAAAGCTTTGTTGGAGCACTTATGGGCTGTAATGTCTGTGATCCCTGTCATAAGCAGGCCCTAGGAACTCATTAAATGTGTCTCCTACACAACTATTAAAGGCACAACTGCCATGAAACTTGCCAGATTAGGAGAGAGATCCGATATAAGACAAGCAATGTTTGTACCGTAAATCTTTTTTCTGTAGAAAGATGGCTTACTCTATCAGCTGAAATTAAACCAATGTAAGGGGGATTTATGTCATGTTTACAAACTTATCATTTCTTGGTTTTCTGATGCTATTTTGCTAGTCCATTTAAAAAGGCAAAGGTTACTAAAAAGTAGAACAAGGATGGATGTTGTGAGAGTTTGCTGTATTTAAACAGACAGGTGTGCATGTTGGTGGCATGGAGAGAATAGGGCTCGCAAGTAAAAATAATCTCAATTCCTTTCCTCAAGCGTACTCATGCAGCAGCAGGACAGGATACTCTCCTTATCCTAGTGCACTTACTTTCCTGAGCTAGAGATTTGGGAGAAGAAGGGATCTGCTGCTCTCATCAGTATTTACCATCCCCAAAGGGACTTGGTCTGATGGCTTGTGGATGTGAGGGCTAAGAGCCTGACCCAGCATATATATTGATCAATGCCAGGTACTAGAGAGGGACTCATGAAGCTCTTTTGTATAGCCTAATTTTTAGGCACACTCCAGAATGTGTTTTTGTTTTCCCTTTTCAAGACCTGGCCCCTCTAAACATTCCTGCCTTTTACCAGCAAGATGGCTCAGGGTTTCTTTGCTCCTCTCTTTCCTGTGTACTTTTATAGCTTGATTCCTGAAATATGTACAGTAATTCTAAAGTGCAAAAGCATGAGTGGCTTTTTATGCTTTTATACTGGCCACGATGAGCTATGTTAAATATAACCACAACTTTTTCTTTCTTATGCCATGTGTACACATCATAACATAACCACATAATATATATGTCCCTAGCCGCTATAGAAAGAATGGAGAACCTGTAATTCCTAACTTCTTCTTCTCCCTTTCCCACAATTGGTGTGGGTTGCCAAAGTGGCAAGTTCTGTTTGCAGCAAGGCCTTACAATAGCTCATGCATTCAACCCCTTATCTCAGGGGTGGGTAACTTAAGGCCCAGGGTCCAGATTCGGCCCCCGGCTTGCCAGGATCTGGTCCCTGAGGCTGTGGGCTCCCACCCCCAGCATTGGGGAGCCCGCTCTGGTACTTCAGTGCACCCCTCCCCCCACTGCCCCTGCACAGGGTTGGAGCACACAATCTACTAGCCTCCCAGGCTCTGGTGTGCAAAGGCAATGTGGGAGGAGTCTTTCTCCTCAGTCGGGGGCCACATCAGTGAGGGTTGTTTTTGTTTTTTTTTTTGTTGTTTTGTTTCTCACTTGTGTGTGGCTCCTGACTGATTTTACTGTGGGTCAGGGCCCCACCCCTTCTTTATCTGATACTGCACACTGCTGCTAAAAAGTCATTGTCCCCTCCTTTGCTTTTCTTCTCCACAGTCTGCCATGGACAGTAGGTCCATATGTAATGGAAATAAGACATGCAAGTCCATATTGTGGGTGGGAGGTAGGTAATTATGTTAGAAATCAGCTGACTTGAGCTGGGAGAGCTACTCTTGGCTTTCAGTTGACAAACAAGGGCTGCAGTTCTTTATCTACTGTCAGGGCTCATTAGTTTCACCATTTTGTGCTGTTGTTGCATTTGCAGAGTTTTGTAGTCTTCATTTGTGTATGTTTGTCATAGAAATTGGCCTACCGCATCCATGTCAAACATCTGAATCTGGAAACAGGTGTGCTTTTTTGAATTGGCCCTTTCTTTTTACAAAGGGCCAATCTGAAATCACTAGTTCTAAGCATCCTCACAAATTTTGGGAAGTCTGAAATCTGGATCCACATGTTGCAGATTGGGCGGATCATTGTTGCAAATATAAACATTCCTCTTGCCTTTTGTTTTAAAAGATTTTTTTTTTGTAATAATTCCTTTTTGCCAGTTCCAATTGAGTTGAATGCTTTCATGAATGCAAAAATTTTGCATAGCCAACATTTCAAGATTCTGCTGAAAAAAATATGAAAGGTGTAGAATATTGAAAAAATATTTTATAATAAAATTCAGCATGAAATCAAGTGCATATATCTCCTCTCCAAGTTGCACGGAGATGTACAATGTCTAATTACCCTTACTCCTTAGATTGGAAGGAGTTTTTGCTGTTGGTAATGCTAGCTATGTATTTCTGTGTAAAAGGATAATTTTTGAAGCCTCTATGGTAAGGCCTTCAGAAAGTTAGAATTCACCATTTCTAGGGTACATGAAGATTCTTTCGTACAAGCCTGCTATGACTTGGTGCCCAATGCACAGCAATTAAATGGGTAATAGGAAGTTACTTTTGTTGTGTTGTAAGAATTGTTTGATTGTCTTTATTTTTTTTCCTCCTTAGTATTGAAATAAAATCTACTGCAAACACCTACTATTGTGACACTCATGTTATACAATGCAATTATTGTCAATTTCACGGACAAGTGGCTTTGTATAGGTAAGGCCCAATGTGGGAATGCTGCCTGAATGCTTTATTTGCATTATCGGCTCAGATCAGGCCCTTGGTTTCTTCCTCAAGCAGCTGTGGAGGGTTGCTATTACTGTAAACATTTAAGAATGCATTAGATTAAGAAGGACCAACCTATAGTACTTCTCTGCTGATTGATTTATTCTGGATGTGAATACTAATGCTGAGGAAAGGTATCAATATATCAGTGCTGGGCACTGAAGTCCTTTCTCCACGGGATAGGCTGCAGCAGTGCAAGCTTCCTGTTTTGCTCTCCCAGCAGGCTGCAGCCTGACCTGGAGAGGGCCACACACAGGGGGGAGAGAACAATTCCCTCCCTCACACTCATTCCATGCCTGGTGCTTAGATATGTCAGATCAGCTGCAGACACAGGAAGAGGACAGGAGGTCAGGTTCTGCCCTCATTTACAAGTCAATTGGATTGCCTAGAGCAAAGAGAAGGCAAAATTCAACCACAAGTCCTGACTGCCAGCCCAACTAATCTAATCCCTAGATGAACGGGATGAAATCCTGTCTCTACTGAAGTCAATGGGAACATTGCCAGTGACCTCCGTGGCATTAGGATTTCACCAGCTACATTGCACTTGCTGTATAAAACTGTTTGATAGGAGTATTATGGTACCTTTTAAACCTAGATTTCTAGGTTCTCTGTAATGTCTTTTCTAGCTCTCACCTAAACTCCTTCAAACTTGTTAGACTATTTTTGATTGATCGATTCAGAATTCTTCATGAACTTGAGGGGTATAATCATAGATCCTATCTATGACTTTAATGCTCACTAATTGTATGCAGTAATTTATTTGGCTGGCTGACTTTTTTTATAAGAGAGGAAGAGGATATTTCTCTATTACCCACAATAGCTTTCATTAATCAAAAGCAGATGCTCTCATATAAATCTAGCGAGCAAGGAGGAAACATACACCAGACTTCAATAACCCCCTGAGAGATCCTAGAATTCAATTCCAACCCCTCCCCACGAAAATACTGAAGGCTTTGGCCAAAAAATAAGGAACTTTTATCAATTGCAAAAGGAGAGGTGGGTATTCTGCACCTTTCCCATCACTCTGGAAATTAAAATCACTTACTAAGGTGAATTATCCAACTTCCATGATAATCAAGGGAAGGACTTCCTATTGACAGTAATGAGCATTAGACCAGACCATAAGTACCTAACTTTAGGCATCTTAACATAAAAGACTTCATCATTCCTTCTAACTCCCTGCACTGAGACGGATAGATACAAGCTGGCTCCTCTCAATTAGAGTCCGCTGAAACAGATTTTTATTGTGCGGGTTTTGTTTTGTTTTTTACTTGCATTCAGGCTTCATTATAATTGTACCATTTGGTCTAATTACTCTTTTTCCTCTTGGCCAGCTTCCTATCAACTTCTTTAAAGAACAGAAATAGCCATTTATTTTTCCCAAGAGCAGCAAAATACAGATTAAAATTGAATAGTTTGGGCAGCTTAGCACTTGAACTAGTTACTTTGCCTTTTCCCCAGGCTATTGTGGGGATGGAAGCCCCAGTGATGCAACTACATTAAAAAAGTCTATTTGCAGAATTGTTTCTTATAATCAAAAGTACCTGTTTTTTTTAAGGGGTGGTGATGTGGCATTGTCTGTAAACTGCAGCTTTTGGGTGACTTTACAGTCCCGTCTGGTTTAGGAATAATCTAAGTATTTGTGATTCAGAAATCTACTTTGTATAAAACTATTAAGAACATAAGAAGAACATAACAATGGCCTTACTAGGTCAGACCAAAGGTCCATGTAGCCCAGTATCCTGTCTTCCGACAGTGGCCAATACCAGATGCCCCAGAGGGAGGGAACAACAGGTAATCCTCACGTGATCCCTCCCCTGTCACCCATTTCCAGACAGAGGCTAGGGACACCATTCCTACCCATCCTAGCTAATAGCCACTGATGGACCTAACCTCCATGAACCTATCTAGCTCTTTTTTGAACCCTGTTAAAGTCCAAGTCTTCACCACATTCTCTGGCAAGATGGTGGCACATTCCACAAGTTGACTGTGTGCTGAGTGAAGAAAAACTTCCTTTTGTTTGTTTTAAACCAGCTGCCTATTAATTTCCTTTGGGGACCCCTAGTTCTTGTATTGTGGGAATAAATAAATTACTTTTCCTTATTCACTTTTTCCACACCAGTCATGATTTTATAGACCTCTCTCATATCCTCCCTTAGTCTCCTCTTTTTCTAAGCTGAAAAGTCCCAGACTTTTTAATCTTTTTTCATATGGGACCCGTTCCAAACCCCTAATAATTTTTGTTGCCCTTTTCTGAATCTTTTCCAATGACAATATACCTTTTTTGAGTTGGGGTGACCACATCTGCACTCAGTATTCAAGATGTGGGCATACCATGGTTTTATATAGAGGCAATAAGATATTCTCTGTCTTATTCTCTATCCCTTTTTAATGATTCCTAACATTCTATTTGCTTTTTTGACTGCCGCTGCACACTGAGTGAATGTTTTCAGAGAACTATCCACAATGACTCCAAGATCTCTCTCTTGAGTAGTTGTAGCTAAATTAGTCCCCATCATATTGTATGTAAAATTGGGATTATTTTTTCCAATGTGCATTACTTTACATTTATCAGCATTAAATTTCATTTGCCATTTTATTGCCCAGTCATTTAGTTTGGTGAGATCTCTTTAAAGCTCTTCACAGTCTGCTTTGGTCTTAACTATCTTGAGCAATTTGGTATCATCTGTAAATTTTGCCACCTCACTGTTTACTTCTTTCTTTTGTTCATTTATAAATAAATTGAATGGGATTGGTCTCAGGACAGACTGTTGGAGGACCCCATAAGTTACTCTCTCTACTCTGAAAACTTACCATTTATTCTTACCCTTTGTTTCCTGTCTTTTAACTAGTTATCAGTTCATGAGAGGACCTTCCCCTCTTATCCCATGAAAATTTACTTTACTTAAGAGCCTTTGGTGAGGGACCTTGTCAAAGGCTTTCTGGAAATCTAAGTATACTATATCCACTGGATCCCCCTTGTCCACATGTTTGTTGACCCCCCCCCTCCAAGAATTCTAGTAGATTAGTAAGGAATTATTTCCCTTCTAGAAACCATCTTGATTTTTCCCCCAGCAAATTATGTACATCTATGCATCTGACAATTTTATTCTTGATTATAGTTTCAACTAATTTCCTTGGTACTAACATTAGACTTACTGGTCTGTAATTGCCAGGATCATCTCTAAAGCCCTTTTTAAATTATTGGTGTCACGTTAGCTATCTTCCAGTCATAAGATACGGAAGCTGATTTAAAGCCTAGGTTAGAAACCTCCAGTGAATAGTTGTGCAGTTTCACATGTGAGTTGTTTCAGAACTCTTGGGCGAATGCCATCTGGTCCCGGTGACTTGTTACTGTTAAGTTTACCATTTTTTTCCTAACCTCCTCTAATGGCACCTCAATCTGGGACAATTCCTCAGATTTGTCACCTAAAAAGAAAGCTCAGATTAGGGAATTTCTTCACTATCCTCAGTCATGAAGACTGAAGCAAAGAATTCATTTAGCTTATTGGGCATTATCAGGGCTTGACAAACGGCGGCAAAACCTACTCGCCAGCCCCGCACTGCGCATGTGCAAGACCTTCATTGTGCATGTGCGCGCCACCGGTGAACAGGGCGACTGGCTGAAATCTACTCGCCATGGGCGAGTAGATTCAGTGATTTGTCAAGCCCTTGGCATTATCATCAGCATATTATAGGATAATCATAGTTATGGGATCTGTAAAAGGGGTCAGATATAAGAAGTAACACTCAGTTGTAATATGTATCAGAGCATCTCAAGATAGGCAACATTCGGAGCTACTTGTAATTCATTACAGGCCAAATCTCTCTCACTCTATAAGAAGTTTTATTGTTTGCAATTAAACTATTTATGGAATAAGGTGCTAGCCAATGCCAGAATGTGGCCTGTCTGTATCTTTATGATAAATGGTGAAGTTGTAATCAAGTATATACAATTATTGGGTCACATATTTTTGATCAAAGGTATCGTTCTCAGTAGACCAATCATTGCAAAGCATTTGAGATTTGCCTAAGGGAGCTATGGTTATCTGTTTTTTCTTCCTTGGGCATCAGAAGGTACTTCAACAGTGACTAATGAGTTTCAACTCCAGTTTTGATCAGGCAGAGCATGACTCAAATGCAAGTGGAGCTTGTCTCTCTCTGGTCTTACCAGCTTCACAGTTTTGAGAGATACTATCCTGAGACTGATAGCTGTGGGGCTAAATTCCACCCTCATTTACACAAATCCAGTTACCATTTACATCAATAAGAATTGCAATTGTGTGGGAACATGATCTCAAAATACATTGAAATCTTTTGCTTGTGACCTCTTGTGATGGGGTGGACTTAGCCCTGACACCCTCTACAGGAGGCCAGAGGCCTTGCCACACTCCATCCCAGTGAGAGGAGCAGAAGAGAGGTCCTCCTGGCAGGATAGAATGGCTGTCTCCGCAGCATCCAATTAGGGCCCAGGAGACCAGTATAAAAGAAGCTTCTGGTCTAGATCCTGGCGGTTCCTCTCAGGAACTGACTGTATACTACTGACTGGAAGAACAGCAGCACTATGGACAGCTCCGAATGTAAGCTGAACTTTAGACCTGGGTGAGGCCATGGTCCAAGGGCTGAAAACTGGCCACAAGCTGAAAACAACTGGTAGCACAGTGGACAGGGCTAGTGAGAGAGGCCAAAAGAACTGTGTATAGATCGCTTGCCTTCAGTCTTAGCAGGCAGCTCCTGAAGTGTCAGAAGATGTGTAGGGGAATGCTGCTGCACATAGCTAAGAGGATGGAGTGGAAAGGAAAGCAGGGGAAAGTGCTGTGACATACAGGGTAAGGTATACTGAGTGTGCTAAGTAGGGTTGGGGGATATATTTATAGTAGTGTGTTTGCACTTTAATGCTGTGCCACTTATAGGTTGCACATTGTTGCCTGATCTTAGTTTATTATGGATTTCCAGTTACCATCTTCAGGGTTGACAGGTCTTTTCTCCCTGGAACAGGCCAGGTATGTAATTATTCTATGGTTGGGAACCCTGATGTGTACAGTTACAACACTCACAGTCTAGGAACTCTTGTATATTTACAAATTTAATACATTTAGCACAATCATAAACACCCTACCTTCATAAGATGGATAGCAGGCCTGTACATGGGGGAGCGGGGAGAAGGGTGCGAATGCCCCCCATGGTTCCCCAAGTAAGTGTGCTCCAGCCGGCCGGGGGAAAGCAAGAGTGGTGCGCTGCCTGAAGTCTCCTTCCCCCATGCTCCAGCTGGCTGGAGGCAGTGCTGGGCCTCACTCCTGGAGGACGGAAATCAGCTGGCCGAAGTATGGAGAGGGAAAGCTCGGGCAGCATGCCACTCCAGCCTTTCCCTGGCCAGTGGTTTGTACAGAGCTTTTCCCTATGGGACTGTGCAACTTAGGGAGAATTTAGGGTTACTAAGCATGCTCAGTAGCTCTGCTGAAGCCCTTGCCCTTCCTATGTATATAAGTTTCGGCTGACTACATTTTACAGGGAGTTAAAAAGGGAGAAAGGGGATTAAACAAAGGAGGGGATAAAAAATTGACTGGGCAGGGGGGTGAAGCAGCTGCAGGCAGGCTTACAGTCAGTGCTGGAAGCAAAATCAGGGCTGGTGGGGGGAGAAGCAGCAGTTAAACATCGCTGCTGGAGCGACACAGAGGGCAAAGCCCCAGCACAGGCAGGGCAGAAGGAGTAAAAACAGAGGGAATGAGGCACCATTCTTTGGGGGGGTGGGGAGAAAGGTTGGGTGTGGCAGAGGGGTTTTTATATTCTCTCAAACCTGCTTTTATTTATTTACTCCAACCAGACACACAGAGCATGCTCAGTAGCTCTACTGAAGCCACTGCCCTTTGTCCTGCCCACACTATGTATAGATTTCTGTACTACATTTTACAGGGGTTAAAAAGGGAGAAAGGGGGCAAAACGGAGGAAGAGAGTGGCCAAGGTCTGAGAAAAGGAAGAAATGTATTGGCCTGGGGAATCCAAGCCACTTTAGCATGAGGCGGAAGAGGGATGGAGGGGAAAAATCAGGAAGGGGGAGGTAGATGCTGGAGTTTAGCTTGGGGGGGAGACACTGCCAGCCCCTGTGTGAGGGTTCCCCCCACCCCACAGAGAGGAGCAGTGGGGGTAACAGTTACTCCAGTGGCATGAGCCACCTGCTGAGTGTGCAAAGGCAGAGGTGGGGGACAGAGAGAAGGTTTTATTATCCCTCTCTGGGCACTGGACAGGAGCACAGGGCAGCTTCCCGGCTGTGTTCTTAAAGGTACAGCTGTCCTAATTCATTGGCTCTCGCTGCTCAACCCCTGCAGCCCCTCTCTATCTGTACTATATGGACAGGAGACAGAAGGCTGTAAAACATCCGACATGCAGAGTTTGAGGGAGTGTGTAGCAGATTTTGAGTATTTAAAATACTCTTATTAGTTCCCCTCTCCCCCCCAGTCCCTAGTCCTGAGTACCTAGGACAGACAAGGTAACAAGCTTCGTGGATGGGGCAGGAGTGGGGAAGTGGTTGACATGACATATCTTGACTTTAGCAAAGTTTCTTATACTAACGTAACCTAGATGGAGCTACAATAAGGTGAGTGCCAAACTGTTTGGAAAATAGTGTCCAGGGTCTAGTGATCAGTAGTTTACAGTCCTGCTGGAAGGGCATAAGGAGTGGTGCCCTGCAAGGATCATTTCTAGATACGTTTCTGTTCAAAATCCTTATCAATGCTTTAGATAATGGCTTTGAGACAAGGGGGAAAATGAGTGGTCACAGTCCCCCAAAACTTGTTGGCAGAAGCAAAGTGATGCAGCCAGGGAGCAAAGAGAGCAGGGGCTGCCTTGCTGTGCTTCCCTGCTGCTGCTGCTATGGTCAGGCATGAGGCAGGGCAAAGGCAGAACAGGAGAGGGGAGGAGCAGGTGCAGGAGTTGCCCAGCCCTCTGGGTACCCTCTGACCAGTCACCTCTGCTTAAAGCGTGTACTTATAAAGGCTGTGAATAATAACACATTGGGAGGGGGTTGCAAGTGCTTTGGACCACAAGCTAAATATGAGTCAACGGCGTAAAACTCCTGCAAAAAAAGCAAATATCAGTGTTATAAGGAAGATGAAAGAAGTAATTCTTGTACTCTACTCTGTGCTGATTAAGCCTGGACTGGAGTACTGTGAAAGAAGACTGAACCATGGAAGCAATCACTGGGTCTATAGGAATTTGCTAGATCTGGTATTAGTGTTACAATAGCAGTTTCCTACACTTTACGTGTATGTATCTGCTACCTGTAGGACTGTGCAACATTTGGTAGCAATGTCTTATAATAGCAGTTTCTTACAAGCAAATGTGTTAGTAACTGCTACCAGTAGCATAGTCCTGCAGAGAGCAGTTCTGTACAAAAAACTGTATATAACTGCTACTTCAGGATTGTGCTAATTCTGGTAGCAATATCTTATAGGAGCATTTCCTTACAATCCTACATATCAGTAGCTACTACAGGTATCACAGTCCCACAGAGAGCAGCTCTGTACAAACCACCGTCAGGAGCATGCTTACTTGGGACACCATGGGGGGGTGCATTTGCACCCTTGCAGTCCTCATTTACCACACACACACACACACACACACACTCTCTCTCTCTCTCGGTCTCGGTCTCGGTCTCGGTCTCGGTCTCGGTCTCGGTCGGATAGGGAATGAACATCTATCTATATTTCCATACCATATACTCACACCGTTCTTCCGATAAATGCCTGACGTGTTAGTCGTCATCATCATCATTTTGATCACCATCACCTTCCCCACTGTGACTAGTGGCCATCATTCTGGCATCTCCAAAGGACTGCATCTCCTTCACCTACCGCCCCTATATTGGAATGCTACATTTATAATATAGATGGTATCATGAGCTTTCATGGGCACAACCCACTTCTTCATATGAGCTGGATCTGATGAAGTGGGTTTTGCCCATGAACGCTCATGATACTATCTATATTTTGTTGTTAGTCTCTAAGGTGCTACAGAACAGCTTGTTGTTTTTTTTCAAGTTACAGACTAACACATCTACTCCTCTAAGACTTTTCATAGAATCACAGAATACTAGAACTGGAAGGAACCTCGAGAGGTCTTAGAGTCTGGTTCCTTGCCCTCACAGCAGGGCCAAGAACTGTCTAGATCATTCCTGTTAGATATCTATCTAACCGGCTCTTAAATATCACCAGTGATGGAGATTCAACAACCACCCTAGGCAATTTATTTCACTGTTCAACCACCCTGACAGTTTCCTAATATCCAACCTAAACCTCCCTTGTTGCAATTTAAGCCCATTGCTCCTTGTCCTATCCTCAGAGGCCAAAGAGAACAATTTTTTTCCCTCCTCCTTGCAACACCCTTTTAGATATTTGAAAACCGCTGTCGTGTCCCCTCTCGGTCTTCTCTTTTTGAAACTAAACAAGCCCAATTCTTTTAGTCTTCCCTCAGAGCTCATGTTTTCTAGACCTTTAATCATTTTTGTTGCTCTTTTCTGGACCTTCTCCAATTTCTCCACCTCTTTCTCGAAATGTGGTGCCCAGAAATGGACACAATATTCTAGTAGAGGTCTAATCAGCGCAGAGTAGAGTAGAAGAATGACTTCTTGTCTTGCTCACAACTCTTCTGTTAATGCATCCCAGAATCATGTTTGCTTTTTTTGCAACGGTGTCACACTGTTGACTCATGTTTAACTTGTGGTCCACTATGACCCCTAAATCCGTTTCAGCAGTGCTCCTTCCTAGACAGTCGCTTCCCATTCTGTACATGTGAAATGGATTGTTCCTTCCTAAGTGCAGTACTTTGCATTTGTCCTTATTAAACCTCATCCTGTTTACCTCAGACCATTTCTTTTGTTTGTCCAGATCATTTTGAATTTTGACCCTATTCTCCAAAGCATTTGCAACCCCTCCCAGCTTGGTATCATCTGCAAACTTAATAATCGTACTCTCTATGACATCATTTAAATCATTGATGAAGATATTGAACAGAACCAGTCCCAAAACAGACCTTTGCAGAACCTCACTTGTTATGCCCTTTCAGCATGATTGTGAACTGTTAATAACTACTCTCTGAGAATGAAAGTTTCAGAGGGGTAGCCGAGCTAGTCTGTAACAGGAAAAACTTAAAAAACAACAAATACTCTGGGAGCACTTTAAAGACTAACAAAACATGTAGATGGTATCATGAGCTTTCATGGACACAGCCCACTTCTTCAGATAACCGGAGTGTTCTAAACGTGCCCCTGCATACCTATGTTATTTGCTTATATTCATCCTTTGTAATTTGACCTAGTTTCCACTTCTTTTTTATTTTTAGATCATATAAGATCTCCCGGTTGATCCAAGGTGGTCTCCTGCCATACTTTCTATCTTTCCTATGCAATGGAATAGTTTGCTTTTGGGCCCTTAATAATGTCCCTTTAAAAAACTGCAACCCTCTTCAGTTGTTTTTCCTCTTAGTCTTGCTTCCCATGGGACCTTACCTACCAGTTCTCTGAATTTACTAAAATCTGCCTTCCTGAAATCCATTGTCTCTATTTTGCTGTTCTCCCTTTTACCATTTCTTATAATCCTGAACTCTATGAGTTCATGGTCACTTTCACCCGTTCTGCCTTCCACTTTCAAATTTTCAACCAGTTCCTCCCTATTTGTTAAAATCAAATCAAGAACAGCTTCCCCCCTAGTAGCTTTCTCAACCTTCTGAAATAAACAAAATGTCTCTAATGCAGTCCAAGAACTTAGTGGATAATCTGTGCCCTGCTTTGTTAGTTTCCCAACAGATGTCTGGATAGTTTATAATATGTTATCCTCATGTTGTTATGTCTGATGCATATTTAGTAGGGGATGTTTCCTTTTCTCCTTGTTTGTATTTCCTCACCTTACTAATAATGAAGTGTCTTTTTCCTATAGGTCAGTATATCATTGATCTCAATGTATCATATATGTCAATTCATGTGCCTTTGTGGTTGCCTATAACATTTGTTATTTCTGTCCTATCCAGTTATTCATTCTGGTCTTAGCCAGTTATTTTGGACTTTTCTAAGTAATGATGGACCATCCCCCGCCCAGTCAGAAGCTCAGGGCTCCGTGCATTGAGCTGACTAACTGGGCAGGGCTGATTATTCACCTGTGAAGCTGTGCTGCCGTGCAACTTAGAGAGAACACTGGTCCTGAATATATGAGCATTGACTTTGCTATTGGGGTGAAAGGTCTCAGGCATGTGCATGGGCATAAAGAGAGCTTTGAGTAATGGACTGCACCTGAGAAATACCAGGAGGCATCATTCCTCACAGACTTCCTCCATTCCTCCTAGCTGCCACAGCAGTGTCAGTAATTTGTGATGCCTCAATTCCTCCTGCAGGACCAGCCAGCTCCATTGGCCAGCATGTGTGGTGGCAGAGCCATGGTTCCACTCACCAGCTCTTGCCACTTGCTTACTGGGAACCGCATCTTTCATAAGGCACCTGAACTTCCATCTAGGACCTGGATCTAAGATCTGGGAGTCCAGATGCTGGCACATAAAGGGTGGGGGCAATAATCTTTACTCCCCTGCTCTTCTTGGGTTTTAGGATTAATCAAGTCCCAGAGTAGTCCCATTGATAGCTCCTGGCTTACTCGTCTGAGCAAGGTTTTTATGAATGAGCCCTGAAAAAGATGAGCAAAGGTAAAGGAGATCCACAGTGATTTAGGAGCCTAACTTGCAATGACTTTTGAAAATGAGGCTTAAGCTCCTAACTCATTTTAGGTGCTTTTTTACCTCTTGAAAATTATCAAATACTTGGTCTAACCTAAATAGTAGATTTTTGTGACTAATAGTAAAATCTGTATATGATAAATAATTCATAAGAGAAGAACATGAATAGTGAAATTTGCATTGTGGCTAAAGCATAACTCAGATTAGTCAAATTATAATAGCCTTTGTTTTATATTGTAACTCCAGATTTGGTTAGTCATTCTACATTAATTTTAAAAAAACTTAGAAATTAGAAGGATTTTTTATATTTAAAAAAAAACTATTGCAGCATAGTGTCAATTAAAGAAGTTGTCAGACATGTTGCAATCAGCAATTAGTTATTACCAATTTAATCCCAAAATATGGGGGAGATATGCACAGCTCAGTCTTGAAATGTGTACTGTTCAATTATATACTTTAATCAAGAGGAAAATGTATACACATCACATTGATTAAACCTGCAGATGACATCCAACTTAGAAAGGGATTCTAAACCATATAGGAGAAATCAGAATTGCAGAGTGATCTGACAGGTGTATCGAGATGGGTAAATATAAACGAGATGAGATTCTGTTTGCAGATAAAATGAAAAGTAATACACCTAGAGAGAAATAATCATCATCAGAGAAACGGTCTAGTGCTACTTAGAATGCAGAGAAATAAAGCTGTGGACTTTATAGGGGATCATAAACTGGATATGAACTCATGGTTTGATGCCATTGCAAAAATGGCATCCTAAAGCAAATGAGGTAATAATCCTATCTTGATAAAACAGCTCTTGGAATACTGCATGAAGTGTTGAGCCTTTCATTGTAAAACAGACACTAAAAAACTAAGGAAAGTTCAAATAGGCATTTAAAATAACAAAGGGGCAAGAAGTGGGAGGACCAATAGCACTTAATTCCTGAAACAAAAGCAATTACAAGGAGATAACACTACAAAATATCACATGTTAATAGGAAAGTAGGAAGGGAACAGCATTCTGGCAAGAGAATATGGAAAAATGAGATAATCCGAAATTAGATTTAAAATGGTCAGATTCAGATAAAGAGAACAAAAGAAAATTTCAACAGTTATGGCAGTTACTGTTTGTTTATAATGTTGGATGATGCACTGAAGACTGAAAAGGAGTGTACTTCCACAATAACGTACCTCAGTTTTGTGGTGTATGAATAATTAAGAACTGTCTGTGTGTAGTACAAGTTCTGGAACATTCTGGATCCACAGTTCAAAAGAAATCGTGACAGTTAGACACAATTGCAGCTAAAGTTGGTTAGAGACTGAACCTAATAATGAAGTGAGGTTAGATGTAGTTTGTAAACAAATTGACAGCTTGATTATTTTGTTGTTACTGTTCTCATCTACTTAAGGTCCTGTAGTTTAAAGTCATGATCTGAAGAAGAGCTCTTTGGAACTTAAAAGCTTGTCTGTTTTGGTCTAATAAAAGATATTACCTCACCCACCTTGTCGCTCTCATATCCTGGAACCAACATAGCTATAACAACATTGCAAAGTGCATAAATCAAGCTAGAGCAGTACTTTCCAACCTTTTAAGGCACATTTTAAATTTAAGAGCAACCCAGGATCTACCCCACCCCTTCCACAAAGCTCATCCCTGCTCACTCCATTCCCCACCCTCCATTACTCACTCTCGCCCACTGTCTCTCATTTTGACTGGGCTGAGGCATGGGATTGGTATTCAGGAGGGGGTAAGGGCTCTGGGCTGGGGCCAAAGGGTATAGAGTGTGTGAAATGACTTTGGGCTGAGATTGGAGCTGGGGCTTGGGGTACAGGAGGGGGTAAGAGGTGCAAGTTCTGGGAGGGAGTTTGGGTGTGGGAAGGGGCGCTAGTCTGGAGCAGGGGGTTGTGGTGCAGGCTTTGGGAAGGAGTTCCAGTGCAAGAGGGAGTTCAGGGCTGGGGCAGAAAATTAGGGTGCAAGAGCACATATGAGGTGTAGGCTTTGGTCTGTAATGCACTTAAAATAGTTGGCGAAGGCAGGCTGCCTGCCCACCCTGGCCCCATGCCACTACCAGAAGTGGCAGGTTGTCCCTGCCAAAGGCTCCCATTAGCTGCAGTTCACAACCAGTGGAAGCTGTGGAGTTGGTGGTGGAGGGTAAGGCCAATGTACAGAACTGCCTGCCCACCCCGCAGGGGCTGCAGAGACATGCCAGCCTCTTCCAGAAACAGTGTAGGACCAAAGCAGGCAGGCAGGCAGCCTGCCTTAGCCCCACTGTGCCGCCAGACTTTCCCCTCAGGTGTGGAAAAAATTAGAGGGAACACTGGCCATGACCCAAACTATCCTGAGGTTGCCTTCAAAATCATGAGACAAAGCATAACAACTTAAGAACAGCCACACTGGGTCAGACCAACGATCCATTTAGCCCAGTATCCTGTCTTCCAACAGTGGCCAATACCAGATCCCCCAGAGAGGGGGAACACAACAGGTAATCCTCACGTGATCCCTCTCCTGTCACCTGTTTCCAGACAGAGTCTAGGGACACCATTCCTACCCATCCTGGCTAATAGCCATTGATGGACCTAACCTCCATGAATCTATCTAGCTCTTTTTTGAACCCTGTTAAAGTCCTAGTCTTCATCACATCTTCTGGCAAGGAGTTCCACTGGTTGACTGTGCGCTGAGTGAAGAAAAACTTCCTTTTGTTTGTGTTAAACCTGCTGCCTATTAATTTCATTTGGGGTATGTCTAGACTACAGGGTTTTTCCAAAAAAAGTGGCCTTTTTTCAAAAAAATTTCCCCCGAGTCTAGACTGCCGCCGCGTTCTTTCAAAGTTAAATCAAAAGAACGTGGCAGTTTTTTTGACCACGGTAAACCTCATTTTACGAGGAAGAACGCCTTTTTTCGAAAGTGCTCTTTTGAAAAAAGGCGTTCTTGAATGCAAACAGGGCTTTTTTGAAAGAGAGCATCCAGACTGCCTGAGTGCTCTCTTTCGAAAAAGCGGCTCACTTTTCTGAAATAAGTGGTTGCAGTCTGGACGCTTTCTTTTGAAAGAGGCTCTTCCAAAACAGGCTTTTTGGAAAAAAATCTTTTGAAAGAGGCTTGTAGTCTAGACGTAGCGTTGGTGACCCCTATTTCTTATGTTGTTTGAACAAGTAAATAACTTTTCCTTATTCACTTTTTGCACCCCAGTAATGATTTTATAGGCCTCTCTCATATTCTCCTTTAGTCTCCTCTTTTCTAAGATGAAAAGTTCAAGTCTTTTTAATCTCTCTTCATATGGGACCTGTTCCAAAACCCTAATCATTTTTGTTGCCCTTTTCTGAACCTTTTCCAATGCCAATATATCTTTTTTGAGATGAGGCATCCACATCTGTATGCAGTATTCAAAACATGGGTATACCATGGTTTTATATAGCGGCAATAAGATATTCTGTCTTATTCTCCATTCCTTTTTAATGATTCCTAACATTCTATTTGCTTTTTTGACTGCCGCTGCACACTGAGTGAATGTTTTCAGAGAACTATCCGCAAGGACTCCAAGATCTCTCTCTTGAATAGTTGTAGCCAAATTAGTCCCCATCAAATTGTATGTATAGCTGGGATCAGTGCTTTTTTTGGTTTAAAAAAAAAAAAAAAGGTGCCGGTACTCCAGGGGAAAAGTTGTTGAGCTAAAAAAAACCAGTGGTTGGGATTATTTTTTCCAATGTGCATTTCTTTACATATATCAACATTAAATTTCATTTGCCATTTTGTTACCCAGTCATTTAGTTTGGTGAGATCTTTTTGAAGCTCTTCACAGTCTGCTGTGGTCTTAACTATCTTGAGCAGTTTGGTGTCATCTGCAAATTTTGCCACCTCACTGTATACCCCTTTCTCTATATCATTTATAAATAAGTTGAATACTATTGGTCCTAGGACAGACTGTTGGAGGACCCCACTAGTTACTCTCTCCACTCTGAAAACTTACCATTTATTCTTACCCTTTGTTTCCTGTCTTTTAACTAGTTATCAATCCATGAGAGGACCTTCCCTCTTATCCCATGACAATTTACTTTAAGAGCCTTTGGCGAGGGACCTTGTGAAAGGTTTTCTGGAAATCTAAGTATACTATCAGGGGTGGCCTGTGACTATAGGCGGACTCGGCCGCCACCTAGGGCGCCGCCTTCAACAGGGCGCCCTATGATGACGTCACAGGGCGCCCGGGATGCCCAATGATGACGTCAGTCCATTGACAGCCCTGCAGGCGGGGGCTCCGATCACGTGGTCCGCCTGGGGCGCCAGCAGCCGCAGCCCACTTCGGGCTGCTCCGGTATACTATATCCATTGGATCCCTCTTGTCCACATGTTTGTTGACCTCAAAGAACTCTAGTAGATTAGTAAGGCATGATTTTCCTTTACAGAAACCATCTTGACTTTTCCCCCAACAAATGATGTTCATCTATGTATGTGACAATTTTATTCTTTACTATAGTTTCAACTAATTTGCCCCGTACTGACATTAGACTTACTAGTCGGTAATTGCCAGGATCACCTCTAGCGTCCTTTTTAAAATATTGGCATGACGTTAGCTATCTTCCAGTCATCAGGTACAGAAGCTGATTTAAAGGATAGGTTACAAATCACAGTTAATAGTTCTGCAATTTCACATTTGAGTTCTTTCAGAACTCTTGGGTGAATGCCATCTGGTCCCAGTGACTTGTTATTGTTAAGTTTATCAATTTGCTCCTGTAATGACACCTCCATCTGGGACAATTCCTCACCTTAAAAGAATGGCTCAGGTTTTGGAACCTTGCCAATATCCTCAGCCATGAAGACTGAAGCAAATAATGCATTTAGCTTCTCCGTAATGACTTTATCATCTTTGAGTGCTCCTTTAGCATCTCGATCGTCCAAGGGCTCCACTGGCTATTTAGCAGGCTTCCTGCTTCTGATGTACTTAAAAACATTTTGCTATTACTTTTTGAATTTTTGGCTAGCTGCTCTTCAAACTCCTTTTTGGCTTTTCTTATTATATTTTTACACTTAATTTGACAAAGTTTATGCTCCTTTCTGTTTTCCTCACTAGGATTTGACTTCCTCTTTTTCTAAGATGTCTTTTTATCTGTCACTGCTTCTTTTACTTGGTTGTTAAGCCACAGTGACACTTTTTTGGTTCTCTTACTGTGTTTTTTAATTTGGGGTGTACATTTAAGTAGGGCCTCTTATGGTGTCTTTGAAAAGTTTCCATGCAGCTTGCAGAGATTTTACTTTTGTCACTGTACCTTTTAATTTCTTTTTTACTAAATTCCTCATTTTGGTGTAGTTCCCCTTTCTGAAATTCAGTGCCACAGTGTTGGGCTGCTAAGGTGTTTTTCCTACCACAGGAATGTTAATTTTTATTACATTATGGGTACTATTTCTAAGCGGTCCAATTATATTTACGTGCCACTTAGGACTAAATCAAGAATAGCCTCTCCCCTTGTGGGTTCCAGAATCAGGTGCTCCAAGAAGCAATCATTTAAGGTTTCAAGAAATTTTATCTCTGCATCCCATCCTGAAGTGATGTGTACCCAGTCAATATGGGGATAGTTGAAATCCCCCATTATTATTGAGTTTTTTATTTTGATAGATTCTCTAATCTCCCTTAGTATTTCATAGTCACTATCACTTTCCTGATCAGGTGATCGATAATATATCCCTTCAGCTATATTCTTATTGAAGCATGGAACTACTATCCATAGAGATTCTATGGAACATTTTGGCTCATTTAAGATTTTTACTTCATTTGATCCTACATTTTCTTTCACATATAGTGCCACTCCCCCACCAGCACAACCTGTTCTGTCCTTCGATACATTAGTGGTGCTTTTGATTAGTTTTTGAGTCCTTGGAGGTGCATTATAGTCATGTCTTCAAATTTTTCTCTAGAAACTCTTTAATAGAACCTGAGATTCTCACCTAGTCCCTTCTTCTGGTGTTTTAAGAAGAACAGCAAGTTTTGCTAGATTTGTGATAAAATCCTGAGTTAGCAACACTGCCCTATAACTAGACACCTGTGAAACACTGTTCTGTTTAGTTTTGTGATTTCTCTTGCAAGGCCTTAGCGACGGGGAGGAGGAGGAAAATGGTTGTTAAATGGGTCATCCTGCCCTAGTTGCAACTCGTCTTGAAACGGTGCAGTGTCTTTCTGTTTGTTCAGGAAGAGCCCATGTGTCAAGCTCATACGTACTTCGGTTCACTTGGTGTCCCATTCACAACAATCTTGTGCACTTTACATTCTTGGGAAAAGAAGGTAACAGCCCTTCTGTGTGCAGAATATTTATCATGATGATGATAGTGATGATTATAAACAACATCTGGATTTGTTGTGCCGGTTCAAGGGTGACATGGTAATACTGTGGTGAAAGACACACCCACCTCCCCCTGCCTCCCCCAAATACACAGCATTTTAGCAGTGTCAGTGTAGCAAACTGGTAAGCACTGACCCGCTTTTCTCTCCCAAAGACAACGAGTTTGCAAGCCTGGGTTTGTTTACTGTCTCGAAAGCACTGCCTTTGGGAACAGGAAGAGTGTGAAAATCGCCTACAAAGCCTGCTGCCATTAGTGTATGTCAAAGCCCACAGCCAGTCAATCATTAGACCTCCAAAAGGCAGCGGGAATATGGCTAACTGAAGCAAAAGAGGTGAAGGAAAATGGGAGTGAAGTGTGACTTTTACTTCCTTATCTTTACTCTTATGCTCTTGGGAAGACTGTGGTGTATCTGTGCTAAAACAGTCGTTGCTCTGCAGCAGGGGTTCTCAAACGTCATTGCACCACAGCCTTTAGTTCTTCACAACTAAGATTACTGCACAACCCCAGTGGGGGCAGAGGGCGAATCCCAATGTGCCTGAGCTCTGCTGCTCCATATGGGCAGGGAAGCCAAAGCCCAAGGGCTTCAGACTCAGGCAGGGTCCTGCCACCCAGGGCTGGAGACCTTTGGCTTTGGCCCTGGCCCTGGTTGGTGGGGCTTTGGCTTCTGCCTCAGGCTCCAGCAGGTCTGACACCAGCCCTAACAACCCCATTGAAACGGGGTCATGACCCACTTTGGGGTCCCGACCCACAGTTTTGAGAACCACTGCTCTACCATGATTGTGATGTGTGAGTTAGTGGTGCATTTGCAAATGTATTTCATGAACCGTGTAGTATGCTTTTTTTTAAAAAAAGAGAGACATTCTGTTACTTGCATTCGTTCAGGCCTGTGTGTGTTTGGAAAGGATGCAGGAGAAGAGTTCCTGGCTGATGGGATGCACAGCAGGACTCCTGGAACACAGTTCTGCATGAGACAAGACACTGAAATTCAATGAAAGCAAGTCAAAATATGGAAATGGTTTTGACACCATCAGTGACCATTGCTAACTCTGTAGGGACCCAATGCTTTACTTGCATAACTTCCCATTGACTTCAGTGAGAGATTTGCCTGAATATGGCCCTAAAAGAGAAAGTGTTCTTAAGGGGAGGAAAGACCATTCTGTAACTTACAAAGAGTGTGTATCATGAAAAGAAGAGATCTGTCGATACCAATTCAAGCCAGACTAGCCCTAGCCTTAGTTATACCTAAATTAGAGCAGCCTTATAGAGAGGGAGTACTGCAATTCTGTGCAATTTTAGTAATCAAGAGTGATTTGTAGCAGTAATTGTGGCTCATTGGGGAACATAGGAGAGTGAGAGAAGGTGGGTTGGAGGGATTTATTTTCAGTTTCTGATGGATTAGGTCACAGAGACAGTCACCTGATGGGCTGATAATACCCCTAAGCATGCCTGCCTGCCCTCTGGGACACCCTGCCACTCTGTCGTGCTGAGCCAGAACACCCCACAACAAAGGCACAGAGTGGGGGTAACAGCTCCCCAGCAGTGTACCAGAGAAACACTGAGAACAGCTCAGCTCTGGGAGGGCTCAGTTGCAGGGAATTGACAGCACCCAGAAGCATAGCCACTGTGGGACCAAAACCCCCAAATATATCCATCTTACTCTGTATAAAAGTTTTACACATTGAGAAGGCTCATAAAATTTGCTTCCTTTATCGGTGAGAGTTGTGCAGATCTGTTAGTTGTGCAGGATTTGATAACAACAGTGCTTTTATTATGTGTAAAAAGTAGGATCTGAGTGATTGCAAATTATGACAGATCAAAATAAGTTTACTAAGCTAAAATAAAATAAGTTACTAAGCTAATAAAATAATGTGCTCCCATTGGCTTCCCTTACTCCTTGCAGAAGGAGTACCAGACGTCGGCGGGGGCAGCCCTGAGAGTTCAACTTAGGGATCTATACTAGATCCACTAAATCAAATTGTAGAAGATCAACCTCCTGAGCATTGATCTTCTCTTAAGTATAGACGTGCCCTCAGAGAAGTTGTTATAAATAATAGTTTCTCACTCTAGTTTCCATTTCAGGTGAAGTCTTTTCAAGCTAGATCTGTTGAACTCAAGTCAGAAAGAACAGTTCATCTCCTGTCATAAGAGTTGTTTTGTTTCCAGGGTTGCTTTCATGTTCCCTCTCAGGGTGTGTAGCCAGCTGAAGATAATCATTGTTTGCTTCCCGTTCCTTAACTGGAATTTTCCCAGGGCAGGAACTCTTTGTCTACTACCCCCCACTTCTGTGGAAAAATACCAAATACAAGATGGATTCCAGCATCAGGTGGTATGGTTATATGTCTTTGTGGGACCAACCACAGCTTAGGCTTACAGTTAAAACAAGACTATTCACAGATCCTTGTCTTGAGCAGCAGGCCATTAAGTTCCTTAAGCACCATTAATGGCTTTCACTAGAAGATCTAGATTAATAAACAGATTTGCACTTTATATTTATAACCTCACATACAAAAAGATAGGTACACACAATTAGAATAGACATATGTAGGGGATTATAAGATCTTGAATGAAAGGTTACTTGCCCTTTTTTGCATAAAGCATATTTGAGTTATGCTTATTTATATTCAAAAACATATTTACATAAAATATTTACATAAAATATAGTTCACTTGCAATTCTGTTTATCACACAGCTTTGTGTTTCATTGTGACATCAAGCTGAGAAGGAAGCCTCACTGCATCACTTCCAGTTGGTTCAGTAGAATGCTTTTATACTCTGCACAATTTCCAGTCAAGTGTCACGGTGGTGTCAAGAGACCTGCCCACCTCGTTAGTAGAAGCTCTTAAAAGCCACAGCAGTGAAAAACATTGAGTCATTCAGGCCATGGTTGGTTAGATGTAGCTTAGCCCTAAGCACTTAAAAAAAGGGGGTGCCTTTCACTCATGATTTCCTGAATGCAGAGTGAAAACCATTTTGTTCCTCAAAGCAGAGCAACTTCCAGAGAAGTCAAAGGGTATAAGGAGTTTTCTGGTTACTTCCTCTTACTGATTTTTCTCAGCACAATCATGCAATTTCTAGCCTTCATTCAGCAATCCCCAGTCTTTGTATTTGACCCCCCTCATCACATTGTCCGTTTCTCGGCAGTCATTCTTGTGTGCCATCATGTGAAGAGCTACAAGAGACTGAAATGCTTTAACCAGGCTACCTTTCTTTTTCTGCTTTTGTGGCAAAGCAAATGTTCTCATAGGCATCCCCACCTCCCCTAAAGATTACTTTGCTCCTCCAGCCTTCACTTTTCTGTTTTTCTGCTTCCTCAGCAAAGTGCAGTGAAACACTCTCCTAATTCAAATTTTTTCCCACTTTGGCTTTTTGTTGTTATAGCTCAGTGGTGTAACGAGGAACATATTTTAACAGATGTGCTGCATTTTACACTATATGAGATTCTTTTTAAAGGAATCACTCTTTTTTTTCCCCCCACAATAAATGGATTAAACTTGTGTGCTTCAGTGGAAAAAGCAAAAATGTAGAAATGCAGACTCGAGTGCTGGAGATTAGAAAATGTCAAGAGTTTGAAGTTTTCTGAAACTTTCAAACTATTTTGGGAGAGTTTGAAAGCGAGTTGAAGTTTGTGAGCTATTGTTTCCTGTAATTCAAATGCCTGTGTTTTCCCTTCCCCCCCCAAAAGAGATTCATTTAATCAGGGTAGAAAAACAAGCTGTCTTCTAGCTAAAAGGAAACTCTTTCTGAATCTTTCAAAAAGAAAAACAGCTCCCCATCTACCATGTCCTTCAAAATGACCCCTCTTGGTGGGCAGTCTGTGTATATAAGCATATCTCTATATATAGTTAGTACCACCTATACTTAAGGTTGCTCTATGCTTTCATTACAGGATTTCTTATTTTGCTTATAACTTTACCAGTATTAACCATTTGAACTGACATTTTCCGTGATGGCTGTTTGCTTTGGGTGAAATCTTCCCTGTTTCTTCCCTCCACGCCCATCTCCCCCACCCCAATATCCCATCCTTTGAAAAGTTTAATCAAGAACCATTCAACCATTTCAATACTGATAGAATATTTGAATTGTTAGAGTATTATTAGAATTTGACAGCTAAAAATCTACAGAGATTCTGTCAGCACTGAATGTGCTCCATCCCCTCGCAGTTTCTCCATGCTGACTGGACTGTGAATGAGTGTGGTCCAGGCCCAAGGTGCAGGGGTTGGGAAGGTCTTTCCCTATAATTGCTGCTCCCAGATGCAGAGGATTGTGTTGGCACCATACACAGGAATGGACGGGAGCCTTTCTCTTCTGTCTTCTCAATGGCTTCCTGTTCCCATTCCTCACCGATACCCCAGCAGCATGAAGGAGAAAACAGGCTTACTTGTATGAAGAAGGGGACAAGAACTGAACTGGAGGATATGGAGGGGGAAAGAGGATCAGCAGTGTCAGAAATGGATTTGCGGGGAGAGAGAGCCAAGGGAGAAATGGGGAGGGTTGAGGGTTATTGAGGTGAGGGAAAACTTAGCTTGGATGTGGAGCAGGGTGGATGGGAGGAGACTGTCACTGGATGAGCAAACAGACTGGGATTGGGATCTGTTGAGATGGGGTCAGGCCTGCTGACAGGGAGGAGGGGCAAAAAAGGCAGTTTTCCCAGGGCCTGGCGATGCCACAGTGCATTCTGGGTGACGTGGAGGGCTGGCTATCCCCACCCCGCCCCTTCTGCCTGGGGACTTGCCCCTTCTGGATGTGCAGAGCTGGTCCCTCCCTCATCTTGCCTGAGACCTGTGGAAGCTGTTGGCTCCCTAGAGGCGTAAAGACAAATTGAACTGAGCTGCTCTAGACTGTAGTTAAGGGACATTGATACTTGGCTACAGATCCCAGAAATTATGGGAACTAAAGGAATTGTAAAGCCATCTTCTCCTCCGTTCATCCTGCGCTAAACAGCGGTCACCTGGAGAATCTGGCTTGGCTCTTAGTTTGGTATTGAATAATTCTACTCGTTCTGTCTTTTTAAAGCTACACATGAAAATTGTTAGGCAGAGAGACCTAAATCTGTGTCTTTTGGCTGCATTTTATAGAGCATAAATGGAGGACAAGATCAAGCTCTGCTCTCCCACTAAGGCACTCTAAAACTTGGGGGGGAACATAGTGGGATGCAGAGGAGCAAAATGGTAGGAGAGTGGGAAACATTTACATCACCTTTTATATTTGGAAAGCACATTCTGTTTGTAGTTTATTCTGCTAGGTTTATTTTATTTAAAAGGGAATCTGAGTCAAATGCCTCTGAACTTTGGAGAGGTTTAGAGCTGATCTGTGTGGTTCACATCCATCTCTAATTTTAGTGAAATACTGATAATTTTATCACAAATAAATTCATTTTAAAAAATACCGGCATAAAGTTTTGCTTATAAAAATGGGGTGATGCTTAAAAATAACTGTGCATGAAAAATGTCCCGAAAAATTTGCAAATACAATTAATAGTCTTGCACCAAAAACAGTATAATACTGCGCACACAGTTGACTCTTTCGTATCCCGTGTTTTCTGGGTGCAATTTAAATATCTGGATACTTAAGTTTTGATCAACATAAAGATTACTTGTTGCAAAAATTCAACTTTGGGAAATGTTCATTAGCAATACTTTAATGCAACAAACTTAATGCAAATTGTGACCAAGATAGGAAAATCACTCCAAACCTTCTGTGTTATAGGAAAGAAGTTTCAGAACATACTTGTAATTCCCTGTGATGCCAACTGTTAAATTTGAACTCTATCAGATTTCCAGTGTTTTTTACAAAGGCGCTTTACTGCGCTGCAACTTTTTGGCTCGGGTGTGAAAAATCACTCCCCAAGCACAGCATGTTGGAGAGCTTTAAAGAGCCAGTATAAACTGTGTTCCCAGCACAGTTAGCTACTCACCTTGTGGAGGTGGTTTACCTAGTGCGCTAGGAGAGTGCTCTCCCAGTGCTCCTGCTATGGCCACACTACTGCACTAAAGGCCTGCCGTGGCTTTACTTTTTATAGGGTGTACAGAAAGCTTTTGTTGAAAGAATGGCCTGGGAGGGGAGAAAAATGAAATGGTAACTGAGGTGGCAATGGCCCCTGTGGGATTTTTAGTCCTGACTACTTATCAAATAAGCTTTCATGTAAAATTATGGTAAAGAGCTGCGATGTTTCCATTAAAACCAGCAATGTGTTGTTCCTTTGCTCCTATCTTTCTTTCTGTCGCTGATCAACATCAAAACTGTGAATGGAAACACCACTACAACCCAATGCTTTTGTAGTCTTCCTGCAGAAAAATCTCTCTCAAGCTCCTTCACCAGCACTGGCTAGCTGCCAGCCTACCCAACACCGAGCCATCTACTAAGGCTAGGTCTACACTAAAGGAGAAGGTCAAATTAACATATGCAACTCCAGCTATGTTAATTATGTAGCTGGAGTCAACATATCTTGATTTGAGTTTCCCTGCCATCCCCACAGCAAGAAGCCAAGGGGAGCAAACATTTCTGTCAGCTTCCCTTACTCCTCACAGGAGTATCTGCTACTGACAGGGACATGCCCTGAGTTCAGTTTAGCAGGTCTTTATCAGACCTGCTGAATGGAACTCCAGAAAATTGATCACGGCAGCATCGATCTTCCACTTAGTGAAGAAATGGCCTCAGATGAATCTGTTTATATTATTAATACTGATCTTTGGAACAGGACATGGATTCCATTTAAAGGGTTAAAGGAGAAAAAAAAAACCCTTTATCACATTGTTTGCTATCCATAACCATGAAAATACTTTCCATCTGTGTGATTCTACACAATGTTGTTAACATTTCCTCTTTCTTTTTCTTCTCTTCCTCTTGGGGAAAAAAAGCTGACGAAGTGGAAAGACTGGCTTCAATGCGTTCAGACTCTCTAGTACCAGGAACCCACACTCCTCCAATCAGGAGAAGAAGTAAGTTTGCCAATATAGGAAGGATTTTCAAGCCATGGAAATGGAGGAAGAAGAAGAGTGAAAAGTTCAAACACACTTCTGCAGGTAATAAATATGGATTGGTTGACTATTTTTAAATTGTTTGTTCAAATGGACTGAAAACAGTACAGAATTATTAATAAGTAATGTAGGCATAAATTGTGATCAATTTAAAAATATTATAACTTTGCTGGAAATGTCCTCCATATGCTAAAAGATGTATCACTTTGTTGCTGGTCTTTTTTAAGAAAATATTTTTGTGTGATACATTAAAAAATAAGGGAACAGTTTTGAAGTCAAAAATATGCCAGAGCTGTGTATGGAACTTCTGATATTAGCAAAGCTCAGGAGAAAGTAAACCAAATGAAGTCATGCTGGCTTCTTTTCAATGAGAAACATAGTGGGAGGGAAGTCAATGTAACTGGTGAAATCAAGAGAGAAAAGCATTGGAGAATGAAGTTACTTTCAAATGTTGTAAAAGTGTTTACACATAACGTAAACGCTAAGGTGCCACTGGACTCATTGTTTTTACAGATAATGAAGAATTAAAATAATAAGCAGGAAAAAGCAGTTGATGATTTCCTTTTATATAACTGATATAATTTCTTCATTGTGCTGGACTGGAATGACCAGTGTCCCTTCTTTTAAGAGAAGTAAGGCTCTCCTTTTTCCATGCTGTTCTCAGGTCTCTTCTGTTGGACATTCTTTAAAGAAGGATATTAAAAACCACAAAAGCGTGTTTTTGTGTCCGTGATGGGGCTGAGCCAGTACCCCAGATCCAAATGTTAATTAACTTTGGGGAAGTGTAGATCTGGATGTGAACTAAGACCCTTCTGCGTTGTGTATCTGTGAACCCACACTGCCCTTACAATGAGAGATAAAATGTTAATGGGTGTTGTTCTGTGCAAGTCTTGAATTTGGGATTGCTGTGGCAAAATGAGAATTTTCACCTCATACCTCTTTATGAAGATAGAACCAGATTAGTATGGACCTCGCAGCTTGGCTTCTGACCCGTCTACAACTAGGCGGGGTAAAATCTCATTTAACCTGGTTAAACATTAATGGTTAACCAAATAAAGGGGGTGAGAGCGGGAAGGGGGTGGGACTGGGGCTGCAGCAGCCCCCCCACCACAGGCAGGGGCTGCTTCAGCCCAGCCGGAGCGGTCCCTGCCTTCAGCCCACCCACCGCAAGAGCTGCTTCAGCCCAGCCATGTCCGCAGTAGGCCCGGGCACGTCGCACACAGAGTGTGCTCTGGTCATCCAGAGGAACCCCTGAGTGTGGGATGCCTGGGCCCCCTGCAGGGCTGAAACAGCCCCCTGCCCGCAGCAAGCAGGGAGTTGCTCCAGGCCCCACTGGCTAATGGTTAACTGGAACTGGCTAACCGGTTAACTTTTCACATCCCTATCTACAACATGATGAAAGATGGTAGTGTAGACAGGACTAACTGTGCCTGATCCTGCAGGCCCTTGTGTGAGTGGTCCTAACTAAGCAACAGGCAGCTTTTAATTAAGTAGGAATTTTCACATGAATATGAAGTAAGGGTTAGCAGGATAAAACCACTCTTCAACTACATGGTTTTACAAATTCTGCTGGGTCTGACAGAGACAATGAATTGGAATAAGTGGCTGTATTGCTCTGAATGACTATATCTTTTGTTTTTTTGGGCTTGATAGTTGTCAAAGTGACATGATTTCACAAAACAAGTGGCCTGTACTTCATGTTCTATCAGTCATCACAGTAGATCTCTGTAGCACTATTTTGCATTGCTGTTTTGAAACCCAATTACTAAAGCATTTTTGTAACCACACCGACAATACAAACGCTGTAAAAAATTATATATTTCCCTCTCTTTTTCTGTAGAATAAAGGAAAGCCATCGCAAATAAAATCTCTATTGATGCTAAGAAAGACTGATACCTTGAATCTCACTAGGGTGATCCCTTTAATTTTTATAGTAAATCAAAAGACAAACACGTGTAATAGCATAACTAGAGCCAGTGAGCAACTCCCTATTATAAGTTATCAATTTCTGGTACATTGATAAATGGGATTTTAAAAGGTGGGGAGCATTAATCTCCTAGGGGAAATTTCACAAAATCACTAATTATAAAAAAACAAACAGAAAGATACCTTGCTATGCCTCTTCTAGGTACAGCAATAGATTCAAATGTTTTCAGGGTTCAAGTTGGTGATTGATTGTAATGGACGAAATTATTTAATCCCCTTTCCTCAGTCCTAGCTTCCACTGAGGTGAAAGGATGTTTGTTTGTTTTTGTGATCCATGCTATAAAAGTATGGCTGTCTCAGTGGTTTATGAATTTGAATACGATGGTTTCTGAATCTGCTACTGCCTCTATGCTAATGGACCTGGTCCTTTTTGCTCAAGCAGTAGACTCAGTAGAGGCTCATGTCTTTTTACCTAGACGTCTAGGTTTCTTTCCTTTTAGGTGATGGTTCCAAGGGCATTATTACACTTCCTATAGTTTAAAATGCATGTCAAAGAGCACATTTTAAATGTATTCATTATTGTACGTGTAAATATCATATTGTTCCAAAAAGGTTCTTTTGATCCAAACTCTGCATCCAGATCAGGAGTTCAGATGACGTACAAATTAGCACATGACACAAACATTGGGGGAGCAATAAATAATGAAGATGGGTCCTACCCTCTTCTCATTGCCCACCCACCTGATGTAAGGGCCCACCCCCCGATCCATTCTGGCTACGCCAACAGTGTGTATCTCAAGTTTTTAAATGAACAGCACCAAGGGGATTTTCAAAACAACACACAGCAAGTTGTGGATAAAAGTATAGTTCTTCACAGAGCAAGCATTTTTCAACAGCTGGGATAAAACTCTTTATAGTAGAAACATCTACTGGAATTTCCTAGACAGACCTGTTACCAGACTGGAGCATAAATATTTATAGCAGAGACATACTAGAAAGTTATCAAATGAAATTAGACTTGGCCACACTTTGACTACAGCAGAAATAAAAGTTTAAAAAATAAAATTGTTTAAACGATTTATTTAAAGCTTCATCTTCTCCCGAAAGCATTATAAACCTAATTACCATGAGGGGCTGAAGGCCTTTGGTAGTAGTCAGTTGGATGCAGTGGGCAGTCGTAGCTGAGAGAGGAGCATAATAACATTCTAAAAGGCAAGATTGTAATATTTGATGGGTCTGTTTCTTTTAACTTATAAGGAGCAATCTACCTGATGGCTAAGGTTAAAATTTTTGTCACAGGTATTTTTATTAAAAGTCACAGGTCAAGGATAATAAACAAAAGTTCATGGAAGCCTGTGACTTTTACTTAAAATATACTATGGGAGGATTAAGTGTCCAAGCCCTGCTGGGGGATGGCCACAGGCCTCTGCTCCAGTCCCAGGGACTGTCAGCCCACAGGAGCTACTGCTTCTGCTCCAGCCCCCAGGTGGATGACCCATCCCCAACACTGCTCCTACACCAGTCCTGCTGCCAGTCCTGAGCCAAGTTTGACAGGTGCTTTAGCTCCACTGCTACAGCAGGCGGAAGCTGAAGAAGGCATGGAATCTGTGACCTCCATGACAGAATCAGATCTCTACTAGTGGAAAAAGAAACCAATAATGTGTCTTCTCCACACTAACAAAGTTCCTCTGCTGAATTATACTTTCGGTCTTAATTTGGCCCCTTTGTGTGGATGCATTATGATACAGTCTTTAATTAAATGATCACCTGCTATTTTTTCCATTTGCTGGACCTTGCCATTTAGTTTTGGAGACCAGAAAAAAATGTGTTCTATAAAATATGATTCAAGTCAGTTTGATTATTTATGTCTCCCAAAATCCAGTTGGCTAAGTATGTATTTAATTTAACAATATGTAATTAATTTAAATGTAGAGGCTTTAATTGGATAACAAGAATAATTTAGGAAACTAATAAAGTCAGCACAGTGAGAGGGATCATTGTTTGTAAACTACATCAAACTAATTTTGTCCCAACAGTTGGTTATTTCTAACCAGAGCCCTCTGCAGCTGGCCAATCTTTTGACTTTACATCTCTGTATCTTCAAGACTTTAATTAGTAACTAGACAGTGTTAGCACAGTTCTTACAGATCCTCACCCCACAGTGCCATTTTTTTAAAAATGATAAATTTAGTCTTTGGGAATGGCTACCGTTCAAAGTATCTGTGAGGAAGTTGTTGCTTATTCCTAAAGTTCCTCCTTTACATTTGCAGATTCAGTTTTGACAATATTTTTCACTAAGATCACCACATTAATAAAGATAAGTCCTAGTTTTAATCAACTATATGATTCCATTTTTTCCCTGAAATTTCCTCTAACAGGACAACATGTCTCTTCATAATTTCTCCATGTACCTCAAACACATGTGACACTTAGGCTTATATTTTAATTATAATATTGTTTTCCTTCCTTCCTTCCCTCCCTGTGGTTTCAAATCAGTATTCTTTGGCATAAAACCATAGTTATATTGTGAGTTTCTTACTCTGCACTCTTTCTCATCTAATTATTTTTGCCTAAATCTAATCAAATTAAATGTAATTCTTAATTGGCATTTCAGAAGTTACTTTGCTGAAGTTTCCTCTGCAGTGTAGGCTGAATGTATGTGATGAAAAAAGTCTGCACTGCAGTGTTCGAGGAGCCTGTTTTCACTCTTGATTTAAATTGTTTTAAAAATCTGTACAAAACATTCTGCTAACACGTGTGAAGATGGGTGATAGGTAGCTGATACCAGCCCTGATTCTGCAGTCAGAACAGTATGGCGTGTTAGTCACTCGTGCAGAACTGAAATGTGGACAGAGAAACCCAAGATCTTTTGCATTCTTTCCAGGACTGTAGAAAGCAAAGGCATTGGATGAAAGGACCCAGATTTTCAAAAGTGGCCTTTAATGTTGGGTGTCTCCGCCTTTTGGTGCTTGGTGACAGAACTGATTTTCAGAGATGTTGAGCACTCACACAGTTTCATCTGATGGAACTAGCAGTCGCAAACACGCCGCACCTTTTGAAAATTAGACCATACTGTGGGGTTTTTTTTAGAATCCCACTCTTGAAAATGTTACCCATTGTTTTTATGTGAATGAACAGGGACAGACTGTGCATCTCTCACATGTTTACTCCTGTTGGACCCCCTGGTACAAAGGAGACTTTAAAATCAATGATAATTGTCAACTCAGCAAACAGACTAGCATCTAAAATGTACTGCAATACATTTTTCTGCTTGGCAAAGATGGGTACAAGATGATTTTCTGGGATTTTTTCCATCTCTCATTTCTGTGTTTCTAGAGTTCTGTTTTATGCATCATTTTTAAATTTGGCATTTTAAATGGACTAAAAATCATAAGTACTAAATCATGTACAGAAGATGCAGCTATGACTTTCACACTGAGGACAATTGTAGCATTGGTCTATTTTTATCAATGAATTGCTAAAGGGGAATTTCTGAATAGGATGGATGTTTATTCCGCTCTATAGCCCCATCTTTGTGCCTTCTTGAAATCTGCTGCATAATATATTTCCTGGCTTTCAGAAACAGGCTTTTCCTAGCTGTAGTCAAAAGGCTTTTTGAGACTGTACTAACCCCCTTGCAAGCACTACACATTGCTTTAATGGGACATTTGTGAAAAGGGCCCTTAAATGTGTCCCGTCTTACAAGAAAGGAATGTTTAATGAGTCCATTTGGTTTTTATGCTAATTACACTTGCAGCTGCTGTGAAGATTATATGGTGAAGCCTCTCCAAAGAGTAATGCTGCAGTATAACTCTGCATTAATGTATTCCTGCAAAAAATAATGTAATACAATTAATCTATTAGAGAGAGGATTTACAATACATGTTTCGAGACTTGAAAAAGACTTGCTGTGAAATGCACTATTAATATCTTAATCCTCTTCTTTTTATGGGGGCTAGGGAGTGTCATTAGTCAGATGTCAAGAAATGTTTTGCCAACAAAATTAGTAACATTGAAATCTCCAATTTTTGGGAGAGAGAACAAGATTGTCTGTCTGAAAAAGCTGATCCTCTTGTGTGATCTCTGTGTTCTATAGCATCAGCTGCTATCACAGTGATACATGAATGGACAACCACCCTCAAAACAGACTGGTTCTTGAAGACAAGCCCTTTTACAATGTTTTTGTTTATTGACAGAATACAGAGTTTTATTTTTATTGTAGATCACATCTGACATATGGAAACTAATGACCATGGTTCGTAAGCCACTGGTCTCCATATGTGCACTTAGTCCTTTTTCTGTCCTTGAATAGAGGTGGAGGAAAATAACAAGATCATTCTAAAGTCAAGTGGAGTCTTAGGTGCATCTTTCTGTAACAGGAACAGAAGAACACAGTATAATTCCAAACCACAGGTGTCTAGAGTGTTCCCCAAATGCCAGACACAGGGCTAGAAACCTGGCCTTTGGCCACATTTTCCCTTTACCTGAAGGATGAGGACAATGTTTATCAGCAGCAGGGTTTTACTTTTGGTGACCTCATGCAGTGAGCAATTTCTAATAGTCACAGCTTTGTGAGTTTATTCCTAACAAATATCTGTCCCTTGGGATGCAGGTAAACTTGAATCCTTCGTATTCCAGAGTTTGGGCTCTTTTTTTGGCTGTAGGAAACAATGTATCGTCAGTGTAATTCCATTGACTTTCTTGGCGTTGCACTAGAGATGAACTTGGCCTGTAAATTCTGGAGCAATGAAGGATATAAATATTACAGCACCATTTGAAAGGAATAGTAGCTTAACTTCTATGAAGGAAAACGGTTAGATGTTTTCAAATATTGATGTTGAAGTTCTATTTCTTTTGGGGATCCTACTCTCAATAAACATTTCCAACAGTAGGATAAATGAAGCAGGAATCCCTCAGGCTGCAGTGATAGTACATTGATTGAGTACTATTGTATCAGTGACCTGCTGCATGTCTGACCCATATTTTACTTCTGCTGCTTGTCATAGAACTGTGAGCACATAATTCAGTGACTCAAGTCTCATAGGTTGTTTTAATTCCTATCGTGGCTGCTTGATACTTGTCTCTCTTGAATAACAGTGAAAGTGCCAAATGAATAAAAGATTGTGAATGTGAATTGGAATCCTACTGTAAATGTGACCTGTAAATATGAATAACCCAGACAAAGAAATAACTCCATTGGTTTAGTGTAGGTCTGCTAAGTGCAGGATTGCAAACCTATGTGGATGGATGGATGAATTGTGTAATACATTATTGCCAGAAAGGGAATTAATTTGTAAAGAAGGATTTAAAATGAAAGAAAATCAAAAGATGAATAAGAATCAGCCATGGCCTGACATATAGAAACTAATGACCATGCTTCGTAAGCCACTGGTCTTATAGTGACCATATAGTAATGCATAGAGGTGGGAAGTTGTCTCTCTTGTTAGGGATCTTAATCTGAGAGGTGCAGAATATGACCATATCCTATATCTGCTGTAATTGGAAATTAGAGATGGACTCTAAAGGCCAAATTCAGGGGAAGTTGTACCTTGTTAGTTCAGGACTCAATCTGGAAAGTAAACAGAGGTGCAGTGTGATCAGAGCAGAAAACGAAAACACAAGCGTACTGGGTTGTCTTCCGAGCTGTGCTGCTGATCTGAGTCCCAATCCTGCTCCCACTGAAGTCAATGGATGATGATTGGGGTATTGTGGGGCTAAATTTGTGTTTCACTTACTCTGGCAATTTTATCATAAAATATTTGGTATTTTTCCGTAAAGCTTCAGTTTATGGAATCCAGTGACTAGGTGAGAATCTCAGTTAAAAGAAAAACCCTTTGTGACTTCAGGTTAAAATAGCTTGAGAATGTGAAGCAAGTTCACCTTAAGGCTTAGGAATAAGAAGTCAGATTTTAAAAGGACCCAATCTAAAACCAATTAATGATCATATTGGGGCCATAATATGGTTGATTTGTATGCACTGACACAATTAACCTTTTTGCTAAATGTATCTGACTAGCCTAGTGTTTACAGGGTATACTTTAAAAAGGAGCAACTGCAAAATAGATCAGACACAGCTGAGCGTTATTAACTACTACTGCATTTCTTCCCAGAGAGGCAGGTACTTCGTACCTGGTTGGAATGTGGCATTGCACACTTAGGCTCTCATCCTACAATTGGATGCACGCATGCAGCTTTGATTGCAGGACTAGGGTCTGAGTTTGTCTTTGAGTTTTAATTTGGCAAGTGACGTATCTCTTCACCTTTTTCAGAGTTCTGCATAGCGCTCTAAAATCAATAACACATTTAATCAGTAACCGATCTGTTTACTGCAGTCGGCAGCCTCAATTCAGCTTTTTGCTCACATGAAATTGTAATCACTTTTTTTTTTTTTTTTCAGTTTAACCAATGGTGCCATTCACCAGATTTTTTTTTAAAAAAGTTACTACAGCATTCATATTTACCAGTGGCTCCTGCGTGAATCTGAAGACACAAATGTGTACCTTCTCCCTGCATTTTTAGAACACTCTGTCTCAAAATGCTCCTCATTAATTCTTCAATTAAAAATAGCACAGGAGCTGACAGCTGGATGTGCATAGATAAGGCATGCTCTGAATAAGGGCCAAACAGAGCCAAGAAATACTGCTGCTGCTTCCTGGTGTCTCGTAGAAAATCCCCCACAGGGAGCCTGATTGTGCTCCCACTAAGGAGCTGTGGCCAGTAGAAGGCAGAGAACAGAGGAATAGCTTCTCTAGGTGGCATCAACCCTCTGCTCACCTCTAGAAATGTTCGGAGAGATGCTACCTTTGAACTTCTAATCTCCTATGATCATGAAAACTGCTTCTCTCTCGTCTTCTGGAAAGGAGGCTAGGATGGACTCAGCTGGAGATGGGAAAGTGTAAACAAGAACACAACTCCTAAGGTACCCATATTGCTGGAAGAGAGAACTATGGGGTAGGAAAGCATGAAGAGGCAGGAGGAAGCCCTTAGGTGTCCCAGCCTGCTGCACTCATGGCGTCAAGATCCGTCAGGATCAGCCATGACAAAGGTATAGAAAATAATACATGAGCTGGAGAAGGTCAGTTTAGAGCTCCTATTTACCCTCATAATGCAAGAACAAATGAACAGCCAGTGCAATGAAAAAGCAACATATTTAAAGGCATTAGAGGAAAAGCTGAATTAATCTACTGAACTCACTGGCACATTATATGCTAGAAACAAAGGAAAAAGTTTAGTAGGTTTCAACAAAAATTGGCCTCACCTCACCTGTTACATGGCGGTAAAAGGGCCTCCTGCAAGAGCAGTCCTAGGGTTTGCTGTGCCCTGAAGAGTTCAGGAACTCTGCTCCTGCTGTGCCTTGGGGAGCACAGTGGGAAAATGGGAGCTGGGGAAGAGGCAGAGCCATGGTACCCATCACCAGCAGTACAAACCCCACCCCTATTGCATTGATTAGTAACTTTTCCAGGTTGTTTATTAACACCCAAGATATTCTTTGGCCAGCATAGCGAGAATGGATGCAGTAGGCCGCACAGCTCCAGTGTTCGTAGAGAAGCCATGGCAGAAACTGTGCTTCAAGCAGGTGCAGTCTTGCTGGCACTCGGCATTGCCTTCTACGCATGGCTGTGGTGTAAGTGCCATGGTCTGTTGCTTAGTGGATATCTAGAACAGTGGTTTTCAAACTATGGGTTGCGACCCAGGACTGGGCCTTGGAATGTCAGGCACTGGATCTCCTTGCTGCAGGGGGAAGAGTGGGAGTGCTAAGGCAGGCTTCCTGCTGTCCTGGCACCGCAGACTGCCCTAGAAGTGGCCAGCAGCGATCTCCGCTCCTAAGTGGCGGGAGGGGGAAGAGTGCATGGGGCTCCATGCACTGCCCCTGCCCCACGCACCGGCTCCACACTCCCATTGGTTGGAAACTGCTGCTGGCTGCTTCTGGGACGCAGCATGGTCTGTAGCGCCAGGAAAGGCAGAAAGCCTGCCTTAACACCACTGCTGCATCGTTGACTGGGAGCCGCTCGAGGTAAACCCCAGCCCCCACACACACACCCCAAAGTTGTCATCCTCAGTTCCACCCCAGAGACCACATGTTAGTCAAGTTATAGTGGGTTGTGGGCATCAACAATTTTCTTCACCTGGGTCATGAGAAAAAAAGTTGGAAAACCGCTGGTCTAGAAGCATGAGAAATACTATTACATCTTTACTCTTCTCCAAAGCCTACTGAAGTCAGCGAAACGTCATTGCTATCAGTGGGCTTTGGATCAGGTCCGAACTGCCTGGGGTCAAGACAGAACTTTCTTTGTAAGCACATTATTAAAATTATCTATTGCAGGACTTTTGTGCCTTTCTCTGAAACATTACAGTACTAGTCATTGTCAGAGACCGGATACCGGACGCTGCTCTGACCCAGTCTGGTGATGTTTGTGAAGTACTTCCCCACAGATTTCAGGGAACACTCTTAGAGCTAGAGAGCCACATACGCGACCCTTCCTTGCCTGTGAAAACCCCAGGCTCCCTTTGGGGTGCTCTGTGAGAAAGAGCTCATAGAATTTCCTCTTATCTTTGGCCTTCCTGGTAGTTTTTATGAAGGAGCCAAGTCTTTAGTTGGGGGAAACGGCACCAGGTTAGCAAAAGTCTGGGAAAAGTATTCTAGACTTTCTATTTCCCTCCCTCCAATTAACTGAAAAAATATCCAAAGTTAGCTCAGCGCTAAAGATTTACACTAATAAATATCATTATGGATATTGTAGTATTTGATTCCAGAAAACCAAAAACTTCAGTAATGAGCCATTAGCTCATTGAATCTTTGCTCACTCAACCCATAAAATCAACAATATTGAAAATTTCACACAGGTGGCTTAATCAGCTGGGGATCAAAACATGAAAAGAGAAAAGGCGGTTACAGCAGATACACAAATAAACCTGTTCATGAGTCAGTTGATCCCCTTTCGCCTCTCGCAGAGAATACCCTTTTAATGTTTTCTTTGACAATTATCTGATGATTGAAGATTTTGTAAATGAGGATTATTTTTACAAGGGGTTATATCTAGTGTTGCACCTGTTTAATCTCAGAGCCTTTGCTACAGCTGGTGTGAAAGTAATTAAGTACGGATGAGCTCCTGAACCCTTAACTCAGGAATGGAGTTTATTGTATAGTCCCTTTCATTCAGATGGTCTGTCTCTTCTGAGAATATAGGTGGAAGCCTGCAAACCTTAAATGTTGTTAGACTGCCAGGACAGGATAGTTCATCTTGGTCGAGCAACACAAAATTAAAATTATGAATTATATTAGTGCCTTGTGGTCCTAATCAGGACCAACACCTTGTTGTACTATACAAGCATATAGAAAGGCATATATCCTGTTCCAAGAAGTAGGCCCAGCCTTTGGGGAAAGCGAGCGAAGCGGTTGCCTTGCGCCCACGCATTCAGGGCCCCATGCTGCCCAGCTCCCAGCCCCTCCCACCCAGCTGCTCACTCGCGGCCATGCGGCTCAGCCGTGTTGCCTTGGGCCCCACAAACTCTTCGGCCGGGCCTGCCAAGAAGCCATAAATAGATAGTGTATTTATGTGTATACATATGCATGTATATATAAAGTATCTTTCATTAGATGTATTCATATCCTCACAGAAGATCATTGTACTTTCCCACTTTTGAGCAAAAATGAAGATGATTACAGACAACCGTCCCAATCCATAGATCTCCTGTTAGAGTTTACAAATAGGATATATTCAGTCACTGACAGACAAGATGTTCACCTTCACTATCTTTTATTTATATGTGTAATTGACAACCTGAAATGTTTTTAGTAGTTATTTCATTTAGGAATGAGTAATTGTCTCTAAATATAATTTTTAAAATGTAGTTCTAAAAGTGTTGTGCTTAAATGAAAGGCTTGTGAAGCTCAGATAGTTCTGGCATCAATAATGTGCAAGCCAAACTCCTGTAACCTAAAATCGATAGTCAGGTACTTACTAGACACTACGGAGACTTCTCTGTTGTTCAAAATTGACTGTTGGTCAAAATCCATCATATATTAGTTGGACTTATTGGTCCAAATTCTGGTCTCAGTTTAAAGAGCATAAAGCTGGATGAATTCCAATGATGATGTTGGAGTTACTCTAGATTTACACCCATGCTGAGGAGCATGTGGTTTAGACAGAGACATCTCTTAGGGGGCAATCTATTAATGGAGATTCTCTATGTCCTGGTAAGAAGGGGAGGATAGAAAATGATAAAATGCAGGTAGGATCTGATAAACGGTCAAATGAAAGTGTCCCATTCAATTTACAGTACATTTGGTAATGGCAGATGGCTAAAAAGCGATGAGTTTTTAAAGTGCTTGTATGCCGATGCTAGAATTCTAATAATAAGGTGGGTGAACTAGAGTGCATTGTATTAAATGAGAATATTATAGGCATCACAGAAACTTGGTGGAATGAAGATAATCAGTGGGACACAGTCATACCAGAGTACAAAATATACCAGAAGGGCAGAACAAGTAGTACTGGTGGGGGAGTGGCACTGTATATGAAAGAAAGTGTAGAATCAAATGAAGTAAAAATCTTAAATGAACCAAACTGTACCATAGAACAGGAGTGGAGAACCTCAGGCCCAGGAGTCAGATGTCGTCCGCTGGCTTGTCTGGATCTGGCCCCCGAGGCTCAGGACTTCCCTCAGCATTAGGTGGCCTGCACTGGAGCTCCAGCCTTTCCACTGCCCCACCGTGGGGCTTGAGCACACAAAATTTATTAGGCTGGGTGCCCCTCAGCTCTGATGTGAAAGGGGATTGTGGGGAGTGTCTTTCTCCTTCTCAGTCAGGGGCCACATCAGCGAGGGTGGGTTTTTTGGTGGACTCTGACTGATTTTTCTGTGGGTCAGTGGCCCCCAACCCAAAAAAAGGTTCCCCACCCTGCCATAGACTCTCTATAGATAGTAAATCCATGTTGTAATAATAAAAACGTAACAGTAGGAATATATTACCATCCATCTGACCAGCATAGTCCTAATGACTGTGAAATTCTCAGTGAGATTAGAGAGGCTATTAAAATTAAAAACTCACTAATAGCAAGAATTTTCAGCTATCCCCATATTGACTGGTACGTGTCACCTCAGGACAGGATGTAGAGATAGTTTCTTAACCCCTTAAATGACTGCTTCTTGGAGCAGATAGTCCTGAAACCCACAAGAGAAGAGGCAATTCTTGATTTAGTCCTAAGTGGAGCACAAGATCTGGTCCTAGAGGTAAATGTATCTGAACCGCTTGATAATAGTGACCATATTTTGGTCCTGCCATGAGGGCAGGGGACTGGACTCGATGACCTCTCGAGGTCCCTTCCAGTCCTATGATTCTATGATATTATATTTAAAGTTAACATTCCTGGCGTGAGGAAAACACCACAGCAGCCCAACACAGTAGCCATTCATCTCAGAAAGGGAGACTACACAAAAGTAAGTAGGTTAGTTATATAGAAATTAAAAGGTACAGAGCTAAAAGTGAAATCTCTGCAAGCTTTTTATAGACACTATAATAGAGGCTCAACTTAAATGTGTACCCCAAATTATAAAACATAATAAGAAAACCAAAAAAAGTGCCACCATGGCTAAACAACAAAGTAAAAGAAATTGTGAGAGATAAAAAGTCATAGTTTTAATATGTTGCCCTTTTAAATCCTAGTGAGAAAATTAGAAAGGAGCATAAATTCCGTCAAATGACGTAAAAATATAATTGGGAAGGCTGAAAAAAGAATTTGAAGAACAGTCACCCAAAGACTCAAAAAGGAATAGCAAAATATTTTTAAGTACATCAGAAGCAAGAAGCCTGCAAATCGACGAGTGGTGGCACTGGAACCCTGAGATGCTAAAGGAGCATTCGAGAACGTTAAGATCATTGCAGAGAAACTAAATGAATTCTTTGCAATGGTTTTCATGGTTGAGGATGTGAGCAGAGGTGACTATTCAGTGAAGACTCGGGGGCCACTGGACAAGTAAGCTGCCCCCCTCCAGCCCAGAGAAGGGCTGGGGAAAAACCCCAAACCCCAGGTCTCTGCTCTGCCCCATCTCTGCCCCTATCCCGCCTCTTCCCCCCCCCCAAGGTAGTAAAGGGGTCAGCACAGTCAGCAAGGGTCCCCCTTCTTTTCTCCCCCCACCCCGCACTCACTGGCAGCAGCAGGGGAAACAGAGCAAAGTGGCCCCAATTGCTTTGCTCCCTGGGCTGTGTTGCTTTGCTTCCCGCCAGAATGTGCGGGGGCAGTCCGTCCCCTGGAGCCGCATGGCCAGGAGAGCAAAGCAACAGGGGCCACCTTGCTCTGCCACTGACGGTGAGTATAAGGGGGTGGACCCCTCCTTCAAGCACCAGGGCCCACCCTCAATTTGTCTCCCTGCTGGCTAATGGCTGGCTCCTCCAGCACATGACTTTGGGGGCCCGTGATCCCTCATGCCCCCATGCATTGCCCCTGGATGCGAGGGAGATTCCCAGACCTGAGCCATTCTTTATAAAGGTGAGAAATCTAAGGAACCGTAACAGATTGAGGTGTGATCAGAGGAGTTCTTGGAACAAATTGATAAAATAAACAGCAACAAGTCACCAGACAAGATGGTATTCACCCAAGAGTTCTGAAGGAACTCAAATGTGAAATTGCAGAATGGGCAAGACTTGAGGCAGAAGGGGCAGGCCTGGGAGCTAGCCTCCCCGTCAGCCCTTCAGTACAGCTGGGGCTCCTGCAATGATTTAAAAGGCCTGCTGCTGTTGCTACTGTACTGTTGCCCTTTTAAATTGTCAGGCCCCAAGACATCTGCCCCTTCCTCTCCTCCACCCCAGTAATGGGTCTGATTATGCCTCACCAATCTAGTAGAATTGTTTGAGGGGGTCAATAAGCATGTGGTCAAGGGGGTCCAGTGGATAAAAGATTTCCAGAAAGCCTTTGACAAGGTCCCTCACCAAAGGCTCTTAAGCAAAGTTAGCTGTCATGGGATAAGAGGGAAGGTCATTTTGTGGATTGATAAGTGATTAAAAGATAGGACACAAAAGGTAGGAATAAATGGTCGGTGTTCAGAATGGAGAGAGGTAAATTGTGGTGTCACCCAGGCATCTATACTGGGACTAGTCCTATTCAACATATTCATAAATGATTTGGAGAAAGGTGTAAAATAAGATATATTGGAATTTGAAAAGGAACAGAAAAGGGCAGCAAATTTATTAGGGTTATGGAACAACTTTTGTATGAGGAGATTAATCATAGAATCATAGAATACTAGGACTGGAAGGGACCTCGAGAGGTCATCAATTCCAGTCCCCTGCCGTCATGTCAGGATCAAATACTGTCTAGACCATCCCTGATAGACATTTATCTAACCTACTCTTATATATTTTCAGAGATGGAGATTCCACAACCTCCCTGGGCAATTTATTCCAGTGTTTGACTACCCTGACAGTTAGGAACTTTTTCCTAATGTCCAACCTAAAATAAGACAGAGACATTTCATCTTGGAAAAGAGATGACTAAGGAGGGATATGATTGAGGTCTATAAAAGCATGGCTGGTGTGGAGAAAGTAAATAAGTGCTTTTTTTACTCATAACACAACTAAGGGTCACCAAATGAAATTAATAGGTTTAAAACAAAGTATTTCTTCACACATTACACAGTAAACCTGTGGAACTCCTTGCCAGAGGATGTTATGAAGGCCAAAACTATAACAAGGTTCAAAAAAGAGTGTACTAACGTCATGGACGATAGGTCCATCAATGGCTATTAGCTGGGATGGCCAAGGATGGTGTCCCTAGCTTATTTTTGCCAGAAGCTGGGAATAGGTGGCAGGGGAGGGTTCACTTGATGATTACCTGTTCTGTTCACTCCCTCTGGGGTACCTGGCATTGGCCACTGTTGGACGACAGGATACTGGGCTAAGTGGACCTTTAGTCTGACCCACTGTGGCTGTCATGCAACGGATACCAAAATATTGGACCACAATCTGTGCCTCCTCCGTGTTACCACAGCTGAGACTTGAAGTGGCACTCTTGTGGTCTATATGCAAAAGCAGTATCAACTGAGCCCAAAAGGGACCTTCACCCTTTCTCTGCCAAACCTGGAGCATACTCCTGGGGAAGTTTGCACCCATGTCACCTGTAGATTTCTTGGCTGCCCCTCAGAAAAATTACCTCTGAGAGGAAGCAAAGGGAAGCTGCAAGAGCAGTCACTTACCACTCCCTGGCAGCCTGAAGCAGTTTGGGGAGAGACTGAGCATATGGGGGGAGACATCAGTCACCGCCAGACGTGGGGATGGGCATGCAGACATCCAACCAAGTGAAGAAATGAGAGACTGTTCCTCTGGCACGCCAGTATGGAGGGGCAGAGCTTTGAGGTGTTTGGACATAGGGGTGAGGCAGGCTCTGTCCCCTTGGGCAGAGCATAATATAGCAGCCTCCTGTGCAGTTGCTCCCATTGATGTTAGTGAATTGTTAGCGAATTGTCACCTTGCAGAACGCTGAGTTGCACAAATACCAAACTTCTGAAAACCCGGAAATTCATATTTAAGATTTGCCCATGCCGCCATCACTCTGCCCTCTTTCAGCAGATCCTCAATATGTGTTATCACATGTGCCTTTATTCCGCCAACCCCAAAGCTGCTGAAATGTACAATATCTCTCGCACACACGCGCACACACACACGCGCACACACAGAGGATTCCACCTCTAGCACTCAGAAAAAGGAAAAAAAAAAAGAAAACCCCCAGCTCTGGGTAAACACGATTCCCTTGCCCCTTTTTTACTGCAGTCCCCCTGCCACTCATGCCCATGTCCCCTTTCCTGTTGTCCAGCCCCTCCACTTGCCCTTGGCCCCATGTCCCTTCACCTGAGACCCCAGCATCTCTCCCCTCCTGTTACCACCCAACTCCAATCCTCACCAGAACTCCTCTCTCCATGCTACAGCCCAAAACCCCTCTCCCTCTTCACCCCCCTGATGACTTCTCCCCTCCCAGGAAGCATTCACAGATCTATTTTTTCTCCAAAGGGTTGGGGGTTGCCAGGTGGGTCGGTGAGCATGGCAGAGCTCTGGGGGTGCAGGAAAGCTGGGGGGGATTGAAGTGCATTGGCAACATTGGGCATCCCATATCTCGCTTACCTGTACCACCAACCACTTTTGCCTTCCCTTTCATGCATTCCCAATTATGCCCCTCTCCCCTTAGTCTCCCATTTCTCCACTCCTCAGTTATCCCATCCTTTCAGGAGGCATTCACTTGTGTAATTTCCACTCATGACTCTCAAATTTTAGCAATCTCCAGCATTTTAATCCAAAACCTTTTTTGTGTCTCAGGAGGAGGTTGTGATTAACTTATCCTTCAATATGTTAACTGAAGGGTGAATTCATAGCCATCAAGAGGTTTGTGATTCATCCAGTCATTAATACCTCTTAGTTTAACAGTACAAAATGAAGAAAATAATGGGGACAGGCCTGTACCTCAGGAACCTCTCAATCAAACAACTTCAAATTTAAAATGCTAATTCCACCCCATGTCCCACCGAGGCGCACCAAATTTTGAAGCAATTCCATTAACCCTTTGGATCTTAGAGCATTTACAAAAGTCAAGCTTTTAAAGGGCATAAAATGGCAAGAAAGGAAACTTTCCACCTTTTTTCTATATTGGTGCTTGTATACTATAAAAAATGTGTATTTTCTTAAATACTGTTCTCAGTTTGCATCCCTGAAACAGTTAGTGGATTTCTGCATTACCATGGATTAAATCAGATGGAAACCATTTTGACCTGAATCACTTCCTATCTCTAGTGCTGGGCAAAAAAGCCTACCTAGAAACTATTTTTTAAGTGTAGGTTGAAATTTTCTAGTCCGGAACCATTGGCACCTGACCAGTGCAGAACCAAAGAATTTGCTGAACCATGGGAGGTCAATATTGTCTAGCAGTATCAATAACACTTCTACTGCTTACTGGGCTCTCAGAAGACTTTTAAGGATAAATTAGAGCTAAATAACAGCGCAGAACACTGAGAGCAGGACTGGTGGCTGTAACCAAACTTTATGGGACTGCGGAAAACTTGGTCACACCCATGATAAGTGGACATCCAGCTAACTAAAATCGTGCCGGACCATGGATGTTGTCAGAGTTCCAGGCTAGAGAGCTTCAACCTTTAGCTATAACCTGGGGCTTACATCTCCAGAAACCCTGTCTCAAATGAGTCCACATTTGGATCCCTAACCCTACCCCGCTCCTATTTGAGGCTCACCAAATTTCAAAGAAATCCAGCTAATCTTGTTAATTTTAGAGCACTTAGATCAACCTTTTATCAGATGTTGTGATGGAAGCTTAACAATTGTGTTCCTGCCGCACCACTCTAAGATAATGTGTTCTTTTTCTGTACTAGTTGAAAATTTGCCTCTGATGCCATACCAGATGCATGGATGGCTTTGGAGGATTGTATTGTTGAATAAAACTCCTTATTATCTCTTGAGCTAAATAATTGTTAGGGCAAAAGTGGCACTGAAATGCATGTTGTGGATTATTCAATATGTGTACTTGGTCTGAAACTCTCCACAGAAAGGGTTAAACAAACAAATGGCTGGTTATTGTGAGTCATGACTGCACTTGGAAGCTAAGGGAATTGTATGGGTTAAGTACCCTTTTGTCTGGATGGCAACTCAAGCCCGCTCCAATGAACGCTAAATGTAGCATGTAATTGAACCTGTCTAAGGATGCGTTTGTGCTACAGAGCAGTAAAACAAAAGGAGGGGTCATGCTCATGTTGCCCAATACCACCTTAGAACTGAATACAGTGAGCTCAATCTGGTCATGTCATATATGAGCTATAGAGTTTCTCAAGTGAGGGAAAGGCAGGAACAGTGTGATAAAGGCAGGAAACAAAGTCCAAGGGTCAGAGAGGAAGTTACCTTCTGGCTACAAGATTGAACGCAATGGAGGTTCCACATATAACATTGCCTCACTGTTGGTTTACAAGCTGCAAAATCTGTTACTCCTAAACACAGGAGCAAAACGTCAGTTCTTCTAGGGATCATCTAGATTTCCATTTCTGAAAAGGCCAGAATTCCAACAGCTAGGTGAAAAGATTAGAACAACATAATACTTACAATGAATACTGCAACACGCACACGAGGAGTAGGCAAATGTCATCATAAAAAACCTATTGCCCTTTCCTAGGCATAAAGTAGAATGTTGCTTTTGCATGTGAGGATTATGTAACAATACCAGGACTAAGCAACTTGGCATAAGTGAAGAATGTGACTCTGTACTGTTTAGTTAAAAGTGCCCACTTGGTTTCATCCACAAAGTCTCAGTGCTTCTAGGCAACTGTAGGGAATAGAGGATTCTCTTGATTTTTTTTTCACCTCAGTCACTATGTTCATTATGTCCACTCCTTCTTTCAAAGTAGTGGATGTTAATTCTCTTTTGAGTGAACCTGCTCTGTTAAACTTCTAAGTCATGAACTATTTGGTCTCTTTCTCAGTGGACAGGTACTAAAATGCTATGGAGTTCTGTCAATTTCTTGCTGAAAGAATAGAGAAGGAAACACTTTAGGAGAGAATAGAAAGGTTTCTTTCTGTGATCCTGTATAGATATGTTTTCGTCTTCCTAAAACTCTGCCTGAGGTGAGTAATCTGCTGTGTTTGCTATATGAGTTCACATGATTCTGAAAATAATACTATATACAGGTTGAACCTCTCCATTCCGGCAATATCCGTGGTCCAGCATGATTTTAGTTAGCAGGATGTCCACTTATCATGGGTTTGGCCAAGTTTCCCATGGTCCTATAAAGTTTGTTTACAGTCTTAGCTCTTAATGTTTTGTGCTGTTGTTTAGCTCTAATTTACCTCTAAATGTCTTGTAAGAGACCAGTAAGCAATGGCAGTGTTGGTAATGCCGCTAGACAATATTGACCTCCCCGGGTCTGGCAAATTCTCTGGTTCAGCACTGGTCAGGTCCCAAGGGTGCTGAAATAGAAAGGCTCAACCTGTATTTATACATTTTGTGTATTACTGTGATGCAGTTGCTGATTCAGCACTGCAATTTAGCAGCTGTTTAAGACTGTTCTTATTCAGGGCAAGAGTTAAACATGTGATTAAATTCTATAACTTCCTTGGGATTTATTCACATACTTGAGAGCTTTCCTGAACAGGGGTGCATTCTTGAATCAGGACTCAGGATGCAAATGCTTCCTCTGTTTAAATCAGTGGCAAAATCCTATTGACTTCACTGGCATCAGAGATGGCCTGGTATGAAAAGTGAATAAAGTCAGACAGCTTTATTTTTCAAAATCTCAGTAATACCAAATAATTCAAAAAACATTTAAAGTGATACTCTCAGGTTAAAGTCGTGTACTTAAAAAGAGGTTATTGTGTTCTCAATATCATTTTAGAATACTAAAAAAGACAAAGACAAATCAATTTTCTTTTTGTCTCCATTTATGCTGCTTGTTTAGTTTGCTAAACTTTACGCTGCTTAGATAAAGGAAACACACTAGTCAGGTTTAGTCTCACTTAGTTGGTTTCATTTTTTGGTTCTCCAGCACTAGCAAAAAAGTTCTCAAACTTTTTCAGTGTGGACCACATCTTAGCAGAGAGAATGCTTCATGCACCAATTTCCCTTTCATTCACAATCACATAAGCAAAAGGAAAAACTATGTAGCACTTTAAAGACTAACAAGATGGTTTAATAGGTGATGAGCTTTTGTGGGCCAGACCCACTTCTTCAGATCATATTCTGAAAGAGAATTGGCATGACTATATATAACAAAGGAATACAATGAAGAAAGTGAACACGTTATAAACTGACAAATCAGATTTAGAACAGAAGGTGGGTAGGGGTGAGGGAGAGGGAGGGAGGAAATAGCTATTTATAAGTCAATGAATGGCTAATGTGGGGTGATAAGGACTATCAATAGGTGGGGAAGCTGTCTTTGTAATATGTAAGGTAATTAGCATCTTTGTTAAGGCCCATTCGTAACGTGTCGAATTTAAGCACGAATGAAAGTTCTGAAGTTTCTCTCTCTAATCTGGTGTTAAAGTCTCTTTGTAGTAAGATGCATGTTGTAAGGTCTTCAAGGCTATGCCCAGGTAGGCTGAAATGAAAACTAACTGGTTTTTCCTTGTGAAGATGTCTGATGTCTGATTTGTGGGCATTAATTCTTTGGCGAAGTATCTGAGCAGTCTGTCCAATATACATAGCAGAAAGACACAGCTGGCACATGATGGCATAAATTATATTTCTGGATGAACAGGAATATGTGTCCTTGATCCTTTAACTGACATGGTTAGATCCAGTGATCGTGTCACCAGAGTAAATATGTGGACAAAGTTGGCAACGGGGTTTGTTGCAAGGGAAAGTTCCAGGGTTGGTATTAATGTGGTACGTCCCGTGGTTGTTGGTAAGAATCTTCCTGAGATTAAGTGGTTATCTATAGGAGACTATGGGTCTGTCCCCCAGCGCCTCTCGGAGTTTAGTATCCTGTTCTAGTATAGGTTGTAGGTTATTGATAATGCGTTAGAGGGTTTAAGTTGGGGGCTCTAGGGGTATGTCTAGACTACATGCCTCTGGCGACAGAGGCATGTAGATTAGACTATCGGCATAGAAAATGAAGCGCGATTTAAATAATCGCCGCTTCATTTAAATTTACATGGCTGCCGCTGAGCCGACCAGCTGTTTGTCGGCTCGGCGTAGTCTGACGCCCGCGTCGACATCAAAGGCATTTGTCGACCTCCCAGGTATGCCGACAAATGCCTTTGATGTCGACCACGGAGCGTCCCAGACTACCGCGCTGAGCCGACAAACAGCTGATCGCCCAGCGCGCAGCCATGTAATTTAAATGAAGCGGCGATTATTTAAATCGCCGCTTCATTTTCCTATGCCGGATAGTCTAATCTACATGCCTCTGTCTCCAGAGGCATGTAGTCTAGACGTACCCTAGGTGATGACAAGCGGTGTTCTATTGTTGGTTTTCTTGGGCCTATCTTGAAGTAGATAGTTTCTGGGTATTCGTCTGGCCCTTTCAATTTGTTTTTTTTATTTCCCCCGGTGGCTAATTGAATTTTATGAATGCTTGGTAGAGATCTTGAAGTTTTTGGTCTCTTTCAGTGGGATTAGAGCAGATGCGGTTGTACCTAAGGGCTTGACTATAGACGATGGATCATATGGTGTGTCCTGGATGGAAGCTGGAGGCATGTAGGTAAGTGTAGCAGTCAGTGGGTTTCTGTAGAGAGTGGTATTTAATTTTCCATTAGTGATTTGTACTGTGGTGTCCAGGAAATGGATCTCTTGTGTTGAAAAGTCCAGGCTGAGATTGATGGTGGGGTGTAGGTTGTTAAAGTCTCTGTGGAATGCGTCCAGTGTTTCTTGGCCATGGGTCCAGATCATAAAGATGTCATCGATGTAGCGTAAGTAAAGGAGGGGCAAAAGGGAACGGGATCTGAGGAAACGTTGTTCTAAGTCAGCCATAAAGATGTTAGCATACTGTGGGGCCATGCGTGTACCCATGGCTGTACCGCTGATCTGGAGGTATAAATTGTCCCCAAATTGGAAATAATTGTGTGTGAGAACAAAGTTACATAGGTCTGCTATCAGATTAGCTGTGGTAACCTCTGGGATAGTGTTTCTAATCACTTGTAATCCATCTTCATGTGGAATATTGGTGTAGAGAGCTTCTACATCCATGGTGGCAAGGATGGTGTTATCAGGGAGGTTATCGATGTTTTGTAGTTTTCTCAGGAAGTCAGTGGTATCTCGGAGATAGCTGGGAGTGTTGGTTACATAGTGTTTGAGGAGAGAGTCTACATAGCTGGATAATCCACTAGTGAGTGTGCCAATACCTGAAATGATGGGATGTCCGGGGTGTCCAGGTTTATGGATTTTGGGAAGCAAATAGAACTATCCTGGTTGGGGTTCAGAAGGCATTTCTGTGTGAAATTGGTCCCAAGTAGGGGTAGGGAGTTCCTTAAGGAGACAGTGTAGTTTTTTTTGGTATTCTGAAGTGGGATCAGAGGCGAGAGGTCTGTAAAATATGGTGTTGGAGAGTTGTCTAGCTGCTTCCTGTTCATAGTCTGACTTATTCATAATGACCACAGCACCCCCTTTGTCAGCTGGTTTGATTATAATGTCAGGGTTGTTTTTGAGACTCTGGATAGCGTTCAGCGCGGCTGAGATTGTATGTCACTTGTTGTTGTTTGTGCATAATGTCAGTCTGTACATTGTTGCAGAAGCATTGTATATAGAAAGCCAGATTGTAATTACAATAGTCAGGGGGAGTCCACATATAATTTTTTTTTCTTTTGGTGTTGATAGGGGGGATCTAGTTGGTCAGACAGATGTTCATTGGTAGCTTGGAAGTATTCCCGTAGACAGTGGCGATGAAAGAAAGCTTCAAGGTCACCACAAAATTGAACCCAGTTCGTGGGGGAGCTGGGGCAGAAAGAAAGACCCCGGGATCAGACAGACACTTCTGCTGGGTTGAGTTTGTAGCTAGAAAGGTTGACAATATTATCTGATGGGCTGAGGTAGTTGCTGATGTATTATCCTGTGGTGTGGATCAGTTTAGAAAGTTTATTGTCTTTTCTTTTTTGTAGGGAGTAGAAGTGTGTATTGTAGATTTCTTGTCTGGTGGAATAAAAGTCTTGTAAGGTGTTAACCGGTGTGAATGTTTCTCTAGATCACATAAGCAGTTACTGCAGTTGTCACAGTGTTGTTAAAGTAATAAAAGGAAAATATTTAGACAATTTTAGCTGTCCCTTAATAAAACCTACCAGCTGGAAACAAGGACAACTCTGCATCTTGTGGCCAATCAGTTTTGTGTGGGCAAGCAGCAAGTGCTCAATTAGGAAGCCTCTGGATTAGCACAGTGCTACAGTGATTGGGCTGCTAATGCTGCAGAATAATGGTCTCACTAAACAAAACTATCTTTGAATTTCTCCAAATGTGAGTTTCAAATGTTTCTTCAGCAATCAAATACAATTTAAAACTCAGACTTGATGTGAACTTGCTGTCTAACTCGCATTCATTTACAAACGGATGGAACTGGTTCTATTATGATTATACAGCAGACCACCCAAGGTCCCTTTCAGTCCTATGATTTCATGATCGCATGCTAGTCACCATGTCATCTAGTGGTCCGTTATATTTTATCAAAACACAGCCTGCCACATACTTTTCCTGTATTTCCTGCCCCAACATTGCTGACTATATTTGGGCATTTATACCTAAGCTTTGGATTGAATTTTCTTATGGTCTCCATATTACTGAAAATATTTATAATTGAATAGTAGTTTCTCTTTCACACAACCCAGGTAGTATCTGCACTCACTCCTGCTGGGAAATCACAGTCTGATGTGAATGATATCAGAAGCTACTAGTGCTGAAATTGTGTTATCACAATCCCTGTATGATTTCAGCACAAGAACCATGATGGCAGGGATGTTCAAATAGCCTAAATAAACTAGACATGAGATCCTCATTCTCATTCCAGTCCCTTTATGCAGGGTGTAAAGGGTCTGTAACAAGGCTGGGTCTGGCTGGGGGAGAATTCCCACAGGTGCTAGAACTGCAGAAGACAGCTATAAAGCTGTCTTCTGAGAATCCCTGCACATTAAGCATGGGGGTTGTGGCTGGGAGACATCAAGGACAAAAGATGGATATAAAGGACAAAAAGGATGTCAGGGCAGAGCTACTTCATGCAGCACTGGTGAGATTCTAAGCAGTGCTACCACCTGCAGGGCAGCCCAGGAAGCTTCCGTAACTTACACAGGTCCCCAGGGATCAGGAGGGCACAAAGTTGACTTAAAGCCAAATTAGTTTCCTTTTATGCCTGGGCTATGAGTTCTATGCTATGCCTCTTAGAGATGAGGTAGGAAGAAGCTAACGCTTGACTTTTGCAACAAAATGTTCATAGACAGTTAAGAAAAATTATGAAAACCACATGAAAGACAAGGGATTTATATTCAGAGTATGGTTAATAGTAACATTTTCTTTTAAGTTAGTACTATGATACCATCTGGATACCTTGAAACAGAAAAAAATCATCTTAATGTTCTTTAAGGATTTTCTGCTTTGATTTACATCCTCATTTCAAACACCTGAGAAAAAGTATATTCTTGCTATTTCTGTGTGTTCTTACTGAAGCCAGCCGGCCAATTTTCTTGTCTCATGTGCATATGTAAATCCCATATTTCATAGTTCTTTTGACTCCTTTGGTCAAACCATGGGCAAGCTGCAGTCTCTTCACCCTGTGCATTTGTATAATTTATTTACCAGAATTAAATCCAGAGCTAATATTCTGCACTGAAAGCTGTCCCTCTTTCGGTGTCTGAAGATTAAAAAAACCAGTGTGACAGATTACAGAGATTTAGCCTCTGAGAGGATTTCATTTCTGTGTCTGAGCTTCATTTTCTTCCTAGAGTGACTAAATGACTAAAGAGAATAGAAATTGGGGAAATTGGGAAGATAAATAGAGAGAGTGATGGTCTAAAGTATATTTATATTCTTACCACTCAAATTACTTAGTGTGTCTTTAAAAAAACTGGTAAAAATCTGTAAATTGACACCTCAGAAAGACAGATAATTCAATACTGGTGATATTGGTATGTACAGATTGATATAAACAATTACAGTGTGAGATTAAATTTACAAAATTAACATTTAATCTTTGAGTGTCAGAAAATTGCCATCCTTCTTGAGGGCAAAATATATATATATTGATCCTGCATAGCCCAGTGAACTGAAATGAGTTAAACAGGCATAAAATGGTGTATATGTTGTTCATTTCTGAACAGGAAACCCTTGCCATACATGGTGGATATATTCCTTTGATATCACCATGAAGTGGGGGAAAGGCTGACTACTGCTGCCATCCGGGCCCTCTGGTAATCCACAAGGCCACGTTCCTCTCCTTCCTGAGGCTGGAGGATAGGGTCAAATGGAGGGGAGAGGGCAGAGTGGTGGCAGGAAGGGGCAAGGCTTGAGGACAGGAGAGATCTGTGAAATCATGAAAAGCAATACCATAAATTGCAAGGGTCTCCTGTATTTTGTTTAATTTTTCTATATCCTTTAAATGTCATTCCATTTCTTACCTATTTAATTCAAATATATTCATTTTAGTTACGTAAATACAAACATTTTATATTATTTTAGTGCTATCAAGTGATTAAAAACCTAATGATTAATCACACTGTTAAAAATAATAGAACCATTTATTTAAATGTGTTTGGATGTTTTCTACATTTTCAAATATTTTGATTTGTTACAAGATAGACTATGAAGACTACAGTGTTCACTGTATGTTTATTTTCATTACAATAGAAGTATTATCTTTCAGTCCACCTAATACAAGTACAGTAGTGCATTTTCTTTATCGTGAAAGTTGAACTTACACATGTAGATTTATGTACAAAAATAACTGCATTTACAAATAAAACAATGTAAAACTTTAGAGCCTAGAAAGTCCACTCAGTTTACTTTTTGTATAGGCAATCATTCAGACAAACAAGTTTGTTTACATTTTCTGGAGATAATGCTTCCCACATTTTATTTACAATGTCACCAGAAAGTGAGAATAGACATTCATATGGCACAGTTGTTTCTGGCATTGCAAAATATTTACGTGCCAGATATTCTAAAATTTGTATGTTCCTTCATGCTTCAGCCATGTGTCCATGCTGATGATGTGTTCTGCTTGATAATGATTCCAAGGATAGCAGGCCAACAGATGTTCATTTTCATCATCTAAGTCAAATGCCACCAACAGAAAGTTGATTTTCCTTTCGGTGGTTTGGGTTCTCTAAGTTTTTTCCGCATCACAGTGTTGCACTTTTAAGACTTCTGAAAGCATACTTCACACTTTGTTCCTCTCAGATTTTGGAAGGCACCTCAGATTCTTAAATCTTGGCTGGAGTGCTGTAGTTTATCTTTAGAAATCTCACATTGATACCTTCTTTGCGTTTTGTCAAATCTACAGTGAAAGTGTTCTTAAAACGAACAACATGTGCTAGTTCATCAGCCGAGATTGCTCTAACATGAAATATATGGCAGAACGCAGATAAAACACAGAAGAGGAGACATACAATTCTCCCCCAAGGAGTTCAATTATAAATTTAAGTAAGGCAATATTTTTTTAATGAGTGTTATCTGCATGCAGGCATGTCCTCTGGAGTAATGGCCAAAGCACGAAGAGGCATATGAATGCTTAGCTTATCTAGGATGTAAATACCTTGTAATGCCAGTTACCAAAGTGACATGTGAATGCCTGTTCTCACTTTCAGGTGGCATAAATAAGAAGTGGGCAGCATTATCACCCATTTATGTAAACAAACTTATTTGCCCTAGTGATTAGCTGAACAAGAAATAGGATGAGTGGCCTTTTAGGCACTAAAGTTTTACATTGTTTTATCTTCGAATGCAGTTATATAACAAAAATCTGTGTTTGTAAGTTGCACTCTCATGATAGATTGGACAATAGTACTTGTATGGAATTAATTGAATACTATTTTTTATCATTTTAGAGTACAAGTATTTGTAATGAAAAATAATATAAAGTGAGCAGTGTACACTTGCATTCTGTAATTAAAATCAATATATTTGAAAATGTAGAAAAAAATCCAAACTGTTCAATGCATTTCAGTTGGTATTCTGTTATTTAGCAGTGCAATTAAAACTGCAGTTAATCATGATTAATGTTGTGAGTTAATCACGTGAATTTACTGTGATTAATCAACAACCCTAATTATTATTTCAGAGGAAACAGATTTGTATTGGTTGCCTCTGAACAGCGCGCAAAGGCAATGAGGCACGTCAATAATATATTTCTGTTTTTCAGTTTCTCCCAACCTTGAAACAAGATGTCAGACATCATTGAGATACAAGGTGGGTCAGATAATATTGTTTAGTAGACCAACTGCTGTTAGTGAAGGAGACAATCTTTCAACCTTACATAGAGCTCTTCTTCAGGTCTAGGAAAGGTACTCAGAGTGTCACAGCTTAATACAAGATGGAACAGATTATTTAGTTTAAGTAGGTAATACTATGAGACTATTCAAGGTGAAGTGACCCATTAACATGAGTCCTGTATACAGCAATTACAATATGTGATGTATCTCATCCAGCACTCTAAATCCCTCAATATAGGTGAAACAGAACTATCACTATGCTCTCACATCAGCTCAAAAGAAAAATAAGATGACAAAAATACTCTTATCACCTATGGATGAACGTTCTTCACAAAGTGATCAGCCCATATATGATTTCTCAGTTCTCATCCTCAAAGGAAATTTCCACAACACCTTCAAAAAATGGTCTAGGAAGCTTACATTCATAATTTTGCTAGACACTAAAAATCATGGATTTAATAAAGATACTGGATTTAGGGTTTATTATAACAATCTGCAACCCACCAGTTTTCCTTTTTTGTCCTATGACTGCAAAGATTTTAACTGGCCGCTTCACCTTCAATGGTCTCTTACCAAATGTGCTAAAAATCCTTTCCACTTTGTATTTTGCTGTCACTCTCTGAGTACTTCCAAGTCCTGAAGAAAAGCTCTGCAGCTCAAAAGTGATCTCTCACACCAACAGAAATTGGTCCATAAAAGATATTACTTCACCCACCTTGTATCTCTAATATCCTGGGATCAATATGCCTGTGACATTATATACAGAAATTATTAACTCAGCCCATGTCTACACGACCATTATGTCAGCAAATGTTACGTTACTCAGCCACACCCCAAGTGATATAAGTTTCACTGGCATACGTGACAGTGTATACAGCACTATGCTGGTAGGAGACTGTTCATTGGAGGTGGTTTAATTATGTTGACAAAGAGTGCTCTCTCCCATCAGCATAGAGTGGCTGCACAAGAGATCATAAAGCAAGAATACAACTGTGCCACTGTAAGGTCTCTGATGTAGACGTAGTCTCACTTACACATCTTATTTAACAATTGCTCAGTGGAAAAAAAGAAATACAGTGAGATGGATCTAGATGGGTAAGTGGTGTTGTAGAACGCAGAATGACTGACTGTGTAATGTACAGTCCCATAAAAGAGCCTTCATAATTCTTCCCATCTCATCTTGTTTAGATGTGTAACTCCAGATGGAATAATAATAGAGATGTAGCCGTGTTAGTCTGGTCTTCCTGAAACAAAAGACAGGACTATGCAGCACTTTAACGACTAACAAGATGGTTTATTAGGTGATGAGCTGAGTGATTAATATCCAAGAATCCTAGGTAGCTTTGAAAATCCTTGTCATAAGTTACAACATTCCATCTGGATCCAAAAAGCTGCCTGTTCTTGCCCTTAGTTTACAATGAAGCACTGAAAAAATGGCCACTACTCCTTACTGTCGGTTTCAAGTGAAACTGAATGAAACCCCTAAGTAGAAAGCTTAGTGAAACTTCCCAGGTTCATATTATATTTCCTTTATACCCTATTGAGCTTGAATGAACCCGAGGCTTTATGTGAAATTCAGGGGATGTAACCCCATGCAAGCCAGAACTGACCAAATAGTTGAAAATTGTGAACTGAAAATGGCACATTTCCCACAATTCTAGATATTGGAGGCTTTGTACTACGTAGTAATATAAAGGCAAATGGAAGAGATACATGGTAAGATTCAGTAGAAAGAACAGGCAGATGCTGCATTTCCAGTATCATAAAAATCAGTCACTTTACAGATGTAGATAGGAAACTCACACTGAACAATGGCTTTCTTGGGAGTATAAGCTCTGAGAAATCTGTTTTAGGGCAGATCAGGCTATTTGCAACCCAAGAGTATTTGCAGGCCCTGTTTCAGCTGTTATGTGGTGTTTCTGGTAATACATCAATGTAAAGCAATGCCATTATATTGAGTTGCCATCTGTCCAAAAACGTTTTCTGACTATGTTGGAGGGTAAATTCACAAACCAATGGCTTTTGACGAAAAACCAAAGCAGACCCATTTTCAGAAATGAGCACTTATTTGGACATTTTTAAGAATGTTGGTTTTACTGTTCAAAACAATTGTCTCTCAAAAGGCATAACTTAATTTTAATCTTTTTGCATACCTTTATTACATCAGACTATTGAATATATATCTCATTTAATCTGTTTAATATTAAAAAGGGTCTTTTCAAATTTTTAGCAAGTCTTTCCAGTGGCATTTGCAGTGAAGTACTGTCAGATGAATTAGCTCCCATGTAGTTTTTATTGTGATTATCGTTATTATTATTACTACTCCTATGAGAAAGCTAAGCAGAAATTTTTCCTTGGATGCAACTGAGCCCACAATTTGACCCAAAATGACAATAATACCACTAGTTAATCAGAGGACTGATCAGTATCATGGCAACGCCCACCACTAATTAGAGCATCTTGTTCCATAGTCTGAGAAATGACCATAAACAGAACATTTGTGCCTCTAGACCAAGAAGTGGCAGGGGTTGTTTTTAGACAGTGGGTAATTAAAATAGAATGTAGGCTTCTATCTAATGCTGATGTCAGAGCCCAGTTCTGAAAAGCACTATTGACAAAAGATGTCAGTTTTCTCGCCTGCGATATGCTAAAGACAGAATTCTTGCACTTCATTTCTATACAACTGCAACTCCCCACAACCACAAGAGAGTATTAATGTTTGTCTGTGTGAATTCCCTCTTACTGATTGCTGGGAGTTGCAGTTATCTAGAAAAGAAGCGCAAGAGCCTTCTGTGTCTGATTTTTCTCATCTATGTAGCAGACTATATTTATTGGTACTAATAAAAGACAATTGAGGTTACTGTAGTCTTGGATGAGACCTAAAACAATGGCAGTCATTAAAGATCTTACGATATTTTGTGCAAGAATAGGGGTATTGTTTCCTATGTCCTGGCAATTTCCCTCCTAGAAAATTAAATCTTACTTATCCAACATTCATGTTGAAGTTTCAGTTGGAAAGTATTTTTCACTTTTGTTCCCAAGATGAAATATCCACATTAGTATCTCATCAAAATCATACTATTTTCAGATCCAGGGTTTTGGTTCAATCTTATCTGTATGACATAATTGTGCATTTTTACTGTGCACTGTTAAATATATTTTTGTGCCATGCTAGCTGTGATTCCACTTCAGTGGAGAGTAAAGTGATTCTTAAATATCTTATCATTTGATGTCTTTTTTTAATCAGTGAACTTCATATGTTTTTGCAACCACAGAAAGGCAGCCACAATCTAACTAATAATATTTTTGCCAGTATTTCTTTGCTGTTGCAGCCCTGTGAGTCTCATAGAGGCTAGGTAGAGGCTTGACCAAAAATATGGTCCTAAAGTTCCTTAAAAAAAGTATGATCATTATCATTACTATGTGTTTCATAAATGATTTTAATCATGCTTAGCAAACTGTTTAATCTTTTGTAACATGGGAAATTTGTATCTGTAAACAGCATAGGGATTTTACATTGGTACTAGGCTTTCATTGTGACTCTATATACTGTTGGAAACTGACCATATACTCCTTCTGCTACAAATGTGCAATCCAAGTGATAGATCAGGGATTCAGAGAGCCTGCACAGTCATTACATTTGGAATTGAGCCTTGATCCTGTAGCACATGCTCTTCCAGTTAAGCAAAAAGAGCAGAGTCAGCAGAGTCTCATTTGTTGGTATCCACAGTTCTTCTGCATCAGCAGTATCCCACTGAGTAATGGCAATACTGTTTGAGAAAAGGAAGGAAAGTAATATTTCAATGTCTGTCTGAACAGCACAAAAAGATCATGAATGTCCCAGGTTTCCATACAACAGAAACATGCAGAAGTATTTGTAATTATTCTAGGTATTATATTGTTTTTCAAGTATTATCTACAGATGGGTCTTAATCCAAATCTTGGCCCTTGTCTACACTTCATGGTGTATCAATGATGCAGCGATCAATCCACTGGCCACTGATTTATCATGTCTACTCTAGACACGATAAATCACTCTTGAAGAGAGCTCCTGTCAATGCTAGGATTCCACCAAAGCCAGAAAAGTAGCTGGCATTGATGGCAGAGCAGCTCCTTCGATCCTACTGCACGTAAACACTGCAGTGAATCTGTACCCTTCAGCTACGCCACATGCATAGCTGAAGCAGATAGACTGTGCAGGCTAGTGTAGACAAGACCTTACATAGAAATATTCCCCAAACCTTAGCAAAGTTCAGATCTAAGTATTAATGAAGATGAAGTAAATTTAAATTCTTCAGCTGGGAACATAAGACAGTGCTGCCTGTTGAATTATAATAAAGCTGTTATAACCACCTGCATGTTACTCCTGTTCCTAAACTAAAGAGCTCTAGTATATTCAAACTGCACACTTCAAATCAGGCTTCTACATTGTTACTTAGGCAACTAAGTAAATAGCCTGGTTTTCAGAAGAAATTATCTCAGTGGGATCTGCTGCATACTTGGAACTTTGGAAAATCAAGCCATTTACTTCATGTGTAAGTACGGAATTGGGAGCTTACTTTTAGGCATTCAGTTTTGAAAAATCTTGTCCAGGATAGATAGCCTTTCAGTCTTCTGGAAAGTGTTATTAAACTGCATCATTTATAAAGTTGCATCTTATAGGAGGAGCACATGGAGGTCAATTTCTCTTGCTGCCTTTAAATCATGCCTGTTCTACTTGCACTTTACTCAAACCTATTAGCCCTGTCTTATAACTATGTATTGTCCCTGGTTATATAATCAGGATAATGCTGATTTCACAAAGAAAAATACTATACCTGATGCTCTGTATCAGTGGTCACCAACCATTAGATTGGGATCTCCTGGTAGATCTTGGAGCCTCTGACAGGTGGTCCTGACTGGCTTGGCCGGGAAGCTATCAAGCACCAACACTTCAGTTGCCCTTTCCTCCACTGCTGCGCATCTCCTGCCCTTTGCCTTGGAGCTGTCCCTTCAGGAGCCTCCTGCTTTCTGTGCAGGGCAGGAGAGTGAGAAGGGGGGTGCTGATGTCAAGGTGCCCCCTCTCCCACTCTGTATCCTATCTCCAGAGCAGAGAAGGGGCACAGCAGGGACTGGAATGGAGGGAGTTTGCTGGCTGCTTTTGAGAGTGGTGGAGGACCAGGACAGGGGTGAGCCTGCCTTAGCCCCACTGCACCACCACCTAGGAGCCACCTCAGGTAAGCAGTGCCCAGTCAGAGCCCACATCCTGAAACACTACCCTAGTCATGAACTCCCTCCTGCACCCCAAGACCCTGACCTAGCCCTGAGCACCCCTGCATCCAAACGCCCTCTCAGAGCCTGCTCCTAGAACCCCCTTCAGCACCCCAACTGCCTGCCCCAAGCTCAGCTCAGAGCCCCTCTCATACTCCAAATCCCTTAATCCAAGACCAGAGTCTGCACCCCAGCCCTCTGCCCCAGCCTGGTGAAAGTGAGAGAGGATAGGGAGGGAAGGAGGAAGGAGTGAGCAGGGGTGGGGCTTTGGAGAAGGGGCACAAAGGAGGCAGGGCAAGGATATTTGGGTTTGAGGTAGATCTTGGATTGTACTTTAAATTAAAAAAGTGATCTTGTGCTTAAAAAGGTTGGAGACCGCTGCTCTATCTAATAATCCATCTAGAATTGGTATCAGTCCAAACAGGAAAAAAATGATGTTAGGTTTCAGACACTACGCATTAAACACATTTTTAAAGAAAGAAACAGCAGTGTTAATCTGTCATTTCAGAAGCTAACGGCATCAGCTGTGCCATATGTTTATAACACCTGCGCTCTCACTCATATCTTTGGGAGCCAGTGTTTGTTAAATAACCAATGAGTATTGTGTAGGGTACTCTTGGATATCAGTGGATCAGAGAGCTAAATGCATCATCAGCCTTATAGAATTTTCTATACCCTAGGAATAAATTAAACATATCAGTAACTACTGTTAAAAGCTAACAATTTTTAAACAAAGACCCTTATTGAACCAATCAGAAATGTTGCTCTTTTTTTAAAGCAATACCAGACGACCTTCGTCCCTGTAAGGCAGTAGCCTGGGACTCTCGGAGTGTGTGTATACTTACCCATGGATTGATACTCTGGAGGTCGATCTTCTGGCATTTGATTTAGCAGGTCTAGTAAAGACCCATAAATCAAACGCTGAAGGCAGCCCCCACTGGCGTCCGGTATTCCTCCTTTTCTGAGGAGTGAGGGAATCTGGTGGGAGCATTTATTCCCAACGGCCTCCTCCTGTGTGGACACCACCACGGCTCTGCTTAAGGTAAGCCAACTTCACCTACATATTTTGCATAGCTAGAGTTATGTACCTTAAGCCAACCTTTCTGGACTAGTGTAGACCAGGCCTGGAGGTCTTGGCTCAACTCCCAGTTCTGCCGTAGACTTTCCGTGTGACCTTGAGCAAGTCATTCACATGACTGTGAGGTGCTCAGATACTCCAATGGGACCCATCTAGACAGTGATTCAAATGTTTTGTGTGTGTCTGCATTTCATTTTGTTCAAGTGACAGTGTGCAGGTATGGACTAATAGAATGCTAGAAAATAGTAGATATTGCAAAGGCAAGTTTCAGAATCCTGCATTAAGACAGCATGAAGAGCACAAGGAAATACACAGAACTGAGGGATGGAAAAATGTTTCAGTGTGAAGAAATGACATTTAATCTCATGTAATCAAAGGACTGCAGAAATATTTTGGTGCTATATGTGAAAGAGAAACTTCCTTGGCATTATGTGTCTTGTGTATTAATAATGTATAATTCAGTCAGTAAACTTGAAAAAGATGGATGGATAGAACTGCATAGAACAATTTGTCAGCTGTCTGCCACTCACTGAAAAGGCAATTTGTTAAAATGAAAAAAAGTTAGGGATCACTTACATTATGTTTTTGAAGATGGGGGAATGAAAAACTAAAATATTATTTATATTGCATAGGTAAGCTTGGTTAGTGTCAAGGTCTGGATGGGAATACCAAAAGGGTTACAACACATGACATTTGTCATGTTTGTTTCCCATCACTCTCCAGGCCTGTCATAAGTATCCGTTTGTAACATGTGCTTCAGCTTGCTGCACAAATCATACTGGCCTCAGCTTTACAAAGAGAGAGCTTATTCTTAATATTTTATTATATTATCAATTAACACATTAGTATTTTGCAAAAGTGATGTCATTGATGTTAGGACACGTCATATTCTGGATGTTTGTGGAATATAATGGATCTCAATAATAATTGTTTTGCGTCCAGTTGCAATAAAATCCCATTAAAGGAAAACGGGTATTCCAGAGTGGATATCTTCCTGTTGAGCTATGACCCCAAAAGCTTCTCTCTCCACTTTATTACTTCCTGGGTACAGAGGATTAGGCTATTTGGGGATCCAGTAGAACTGTCATTGAATCTGCTGATCTGTGGCATAAACAAAATTAAGACATTGTGGCACTTAGTTACCACCAATCTGATTTCTCTTAAGAGCCTGGAGCAGTGAATGGGTTACTGCAATTACTGTTTAGTTCTTTCTTGCACAATCCTTTTTATAGCTTTAGGAATCTTTTACTGAGGAACAAGGAATGAAGAAAGAAGAAAGGGCTGCTTGTGCCTTAAATCAGTCCTAGTGGCTCATCTTATCCATACAGAAGGCCTGGCAGATTGCTCTGACTTTAAAATTTGGCACATCTGATTTCTAATAAATAATAGTTTGGGGGAAACAGCCCACACAAGGAGGTGAAGTGGCAGTGGCCAACATGAGTGGGGCCTCGCAGCTGCTGCCTTCTCAACTCCACAGAAAGGAGGAGGTGATGGGAGTTGACCCTACCTGAGCCCAAGAGCCTCGTGCTGTTTTCAGACCTGCTCCAAACCCAACACTTGTAGTCAAATCCTGTCAAGTGGGAGGGTTCTGCATTCTTCTTCAAGATCTTTGCCTTTGTGCAGCAAAGGTGTAACATTGTTACTGTGTGCTAGAGTGGCAGGCCCCAAGACTGGAGATGAAGCAGAACTATTACCTGAAGCACTTGCATCTGGTACTCATAACAAAAACTATGCAGAAACAAATCTCACTTCTCATATCCAGATGGGCCTCTCTAAAAGGCTATAATCAAATGACTGCCAAACCCAATCCTCATGAAGGCCACAGGAGCCTCCTTACTGAAATTATTATTACTACTGAGGAAACTGTCCATAGTCAACCAACTATAATTAATATTCCTGTGCGTTCCTATGTAAACTGATGAGAATCATAGGGCTGGAAGAGACCTCAGGAGGTCATTGAGTCCAGCCCCCTGCCCAAAGCAGGGTCAATCCCAACTAAATCAACCCAGCCAGGGCTTTGTCAAGCCGAGACTTAAACACCTCTAGGGATGGAGATTCCACCACCTCCCTAGGTAGCCCATTCCAGTGCTTCACCACCCTCCTAGTGAAATAGTTTTTCCTAATATCCAACCTAAACCTCCCCCACTGCAACTTGAGACCATTGCTCCTTGTTCTGCCATCCGTCACTACTGTGAACAGCCTTTCTCCTTCGTCTTTGGAGTTTCCCTTCAGGAAGTTGAAGGTTGCTATCAAATCCCCCTTCACTCTTCTCTTTGGCAGACTAAACAAATCCAAATCCCTCAGCCGCTCCTCATAGGTCATGTGCTTCAGCCCCATAATCATTTTTGTTGCCCTCCGCTGGACCCTGTCCAATGTGTCCACATTCTTTCTGTAGTGGGGGCCCCAAAACTGGACATAGTACCCCAGATGTGGCATCACCAGTGCTGAATAAAGGGGAATAATCATTTCTCTAGATCTGCTGGCAATGCTCCTCCTAATGCAACCTAATATTCCATTTGCCTTCTTGGCTACAAGGGCACACTGTTGACTCATATCCAGCTTCTCATCCTCTGTAATCCCCAGGTCCTTTTCTGCTGAACTAATACCTAGCCAGTCAGTCCCCAGCCTGTAACAATGCTTGGGATTCCTCTGTCCCAAGTACAGGACTCTGCACTTGTCCTTGTTGAACCTCATCAGATTTCTTTTGGCCCAATCCTCTAATCTGTCTAGATCACACTGGACCATATCCCTGCCCTACAACATATCTACCTCTCCCCCTAGCTTAGTGTCATCTGCAAATTTGTTGAGGATGCAATCCATCCCCTCATCCAGATCATTAATAAAGATGTTGAACAAAACTGACCCTAGAATCAATCCTTGGGGTACTTCGCTTGAAACTGACCACCGACCTGACTTCGAGCCATTGATAACTAACCGTAGGGCCCAACAATCTAGCCAGCTTTCTTTACACCTTCCAGTCCATTTATCCAATCCATATTTCTTTAATTTGCTGGCAAGAATATTGTGGGAGACCATATCAAAAGCTTTGCTAAAGTCAAGGTATATCACATCCACTGACTTCCCCATGTCCACAGAGCCTGTTACCTAATCACAGAAGCTAATCAGATAGGTCAGGCATGACTTGCCCTTGGTGAATTCATGTAGACTATTCTTGATTACTTTCCCCTCTTCCAAGTGCTTCAAAATGAATTCCTTGAGGATCCCCTCCAGGATTTTTCTGGGGACTGATATAAGGCTATGTGGTCTGTAGTTCCCTGGATTGTCCTCCTTCCCTTTTTTAAAGATGGGCACTACATTTGCCTCTTTCCAGTCGTCCGTGATCTCTCCCGATCTCCATGAGTTTTCAAAGATAACGGCCAAAGACTCTGCAATGACATTTGCCAACTCCCTCCGTACCCTCGGATGCATTAAATCCGGACCCGTGGATTTGTGTATGTCTAGCTTTTCTAAATCGTTCTGAACCTGTTCTTAAAATGGAGTAGAGATCTACTGAGGTTAAAAAAGCTATGTCAAAAACTAAGTTAATCAAAAACAGTTGATAGCCGAACATATTTGGTGTAACCATATCCTATATCCCCTTTCATGAATAATCCTGACAGGCTAGAGAGATATTGAAAAGATTTGGCGGTTTAGAGCCTAAAGACACAGTTTAAAAAAATCTAATATAGGATATGCTAAAATCAAACAGATTCCATACTGCAGCTCCATTTGTGCTATTTATTGTAACCAACAGGGAATGTTCTCTGCCTTTTTAGATGTAAATTTAACACCATGTTAAGACAATTATGTGCCCCCCACCTCAGCTTTTCATAAGCCTACTAAACCTCTAGACAGGGTCTTGGATTTTCCATGCTTTTGTGGCAGTGGAATAAATTATTCTGCCAGAGAATCCTCAGGTGGTCACAAAATAAATACAATTATAAAGTAAAATCCTTACTGGCTCCATTCTCCACACGAAACAAATGTGGCATTTCAAATTCAGAGGGCTGCTTCCAGCTTTCTCTTGTAGACTCCAGCATTTGAATGATTTTAGACGCAAGCCAGTCATGTGCCACATTGCCTCCTTTTTGGGGTGGGCAGCCCAAGATTGTCAAAGAGAAGATTGTTTGGTTAAAGACTTAAACAGTGTGAGCAGACGGAAAGAAATTGTGCCTTTTGGAAAGGGTATACAAATAAAATGGTTGTATTTTAGGGCACTTTTTGAAGCAAGGATTTTTATAGACCCAGTTATGACAGTACTAGGATGGCAGAAAAAAAACAAAAAACCCGAAGGAAAGACTTTGACAGGTGCAGGAAGGATGATCATTTTGAAAAGCTTTAGTTCATGCATGCAAAGTCTAATAACTCTCAGTCACTGTTTCACAGTGGCAGCCTGAATGGGTATACGGATAAAACACCTGCCCTGACTGATCTTCACGCACTCCTCGTGCTAAAGTTGGCCTTTACTTACACAAGACACCGCTTAGAGTTTGCAGGATTCACAGATGACATCTCTCGCGCCATTATTTTATTCCTTTAATCATCTCTTTGGGAAATTCACCATTTTACAACTATGTGCACTGCTTTTAACATAGAATCTAGGGGGAAATAGAGACACAGATTAAGAATAGCAGAAATCGATAATGTAATCTTGCATTAGGTTCTGTGGACTTATAATTGAATGTGAAAACAGAATAGCATGCTCAGTGCACAGCTGCCAGCAAAGAGGGTTAAACGTACATTCTTTCATCACGTCACATCAGTCCATGATTTCCTTTTTGGCTCTCACTCTTGCTTTGTGCCTCTTCACTGTTTCCCCCTCTTTGCACTGCCTTCCTCAGTGTCTATCTTCCTTCATTAATCCTTAGACATTCCCAGCTTCCTATCTATCTCTTGCCATTCTTTTTTTCCTAGGCTATTCTGCGAGACTATGCTTCTTTTCCCCAGTGGCTCCCATTTTAGTCAAAAAACTGGCTATGCAGCTCCCTGCTGCTTTTTCTGATGAAAACATTAAACCAACCACAAAAATAGAGCAGCAACCTTTATCTAGGAATGAGACAGGGTCCTGTGAGGCATGTTCCTTAGTGAGTTGCACAACTGAGCTGTGAATGCCCGGAAGTATGGGTTCATAAGAATATGATCCCCAAATAAGTTGCATGTATAGATTAAGAAATCCATATGACTAGACATATTCCTAACAACTTCTTGCTGAGCAAGGGACTATGAATATAAGACAACAGATTTGAGTATATACAACGCTTTCCATTTTGGCTGTCAGTAACTCTTAATTTCCTATATGGCTATATATGCATAGGATAGTTACGCCTATTTGAGTGACTTTGCTATTCTTTTTTTTCTTTTCTATACTTTAATTAATTGCATACGGAAAGAGAAATAATAGGCCTATTGCTTCTTTATCATCACTTCTATGCAGGTAAATTCCATCAAAGTCAATGGAATTAGTCATGATTTATGTCCATGCAAGAGAAAAAACCAGGCCTTTTTGTGTAGCCTGAATACATTTGTAGGTGTCGCAGCTCTGTCCTCCTTGGAGACACAAGCTCCTATTGTTGTTATCAAAATAATTATTTACACAGCATGACTACTGCTGCAAGGTGTCAGCATTGAATTGTGTGGCTGAAATAAATGACATCATGCATAAAACAACAGGAGCAGTGTATATAAGCCTATATGTTTTTCTTCAATTTATCCTCTCTACCTCCAACCCACAGTCAAAATTAAAATGAAATCGACTTCATGTGCTGTGGTCTCCATTTTCAAAAGTGACTAGTGAGTTCACACCACAAATTCAGGCACCCAGAATTACTTGACATGTTTGAAATGTAGGCCTGTATTTTCAGTGGAATGAGAAATAAACCTAATTGTAGATGGTAGCTGTTGATTAAAGAGCAAATCATAATTATCCTACAATAGCAAACATTACAATGAGACTTTCAATCTTGGAAGGAATACTTATGTGTAGTTTACTAACTAAAAACTTCATTGAAAATAAAACATTAAAAATTCTTCTTAAATAGCTATGCAAGAACTTTGTATATATTTTTCTCTCATTAAAACTGAACTTATTCTGTTGTCTAAATTTAATCTTTAATTAGGATTGCATAACCTCTCATGAAAAACTGCAGATGATTAAAACCAGCAGCCACATTGTGGCTTTAATTAGATTAAGCTTTTAATTGCCAGAAATAAGAGACGGTACAATAGACCTCTTTTAACATTTAATCTGGAGGATGCTTTGCAATTATATTTCACACTGTAAAGCACAAATTTAAAGGGGAAGAAAAATAAAAGGGATTGGCTATCAAACTTTTATATAATTTTTGTGTTGCTGCCAGTCATATTTTAAAGACAAATTGTTTTAAAAAGCCAAATTGGCATTGGACGGGGTCACAGAAAACAGCCCATATTTATAACACCTACTGAATGTTCCTTGACAATGTTCACCATGACAGTAACAGAGAAAATATTTTCTTACTGAGTTTTATTCTAATCCTTGACATTCACCCTGTAATTATGTCTCAGATGATTACTTTATGATTCTCAGAAACATGATGACCAACCCCAGATTTCCCAAGTTTACAGTCCTCTGCAGTTTATAGATGTATTTTGTTTATAAAAGTGGATTCAAAAGAGTTATTGTAACAAGATTCTGAATGAACTGTCATCACAGATCTTAAATATTCTTATAGAGAACTACAGGGCATCCCTATTCTTGGAAACTAGTACTGTTATAAGGATTCATAGCTCTTTCATATGCATAACTCCCATTAAGGAGGACAAGATGGTCTGGTCTGGTGGAGCGGGCAGGGGACTGGAAACTAGGGAAGTTAGTGGTTAGTCGGCTCATCATTTAACTGATAAGCGATTGCTTATTGGTTAATAGTCCCGGTTAACCTGAAAACTCCTCCTCCCCCGGTGCTTTGCATTTAAAACTCACACCAGCAATATGACTGAAAAGGTGACAAAAAGGAGTCAAGAGAGAAAGAGAAGAGGAACTGAAAAGGGAGGAAATTTTTCATTGCGTTATTTAAAAGACTTGGGTTTTGTTAACAGCTATTAAACTTGAATGTCTAATTAACACTTTGGACAAGGGACAACTTTGTCAATTAAGTTCTTAGCGCTCACAACAGATATCATTGGAGTCCCTCAAGAGCTCTTCCAGCAAAAAAGGGAAAACCAGACTTGGTATTCCTGATATTTTTAAGATTTAAAAAAAAACTATAGAAAATATAATCACCCCCAAGCACCTTTCTGGCCTTTTTTAGTCATCATAAGTAAAAAAAAAAAAAAAAAAATCTAAACCAATGTGGGGTTTTTTTTAACAGTGAATTAAAATATGTGAAAAATTATTTGGCAAATTCTGCTCTCAATCATATTAAATCTTCCATAATTCCATTGACTTCGGTGGAATTTTACTTAAGATTTAAACTCCTGCAACTGAGAATTGAATTTGGATTTATGTTTGTGGTAACTCAGTATCTATACTAGACATGTAATTGTTTTTGTGGGGTTTTTTACTCTTGGAAAAATTAAATACTCTATAATGTTTTAGGATGGAAGGAAAGCATCTGGCTTGTCTATGTCTGTCCACTTAATGAATAAATAAGCACATAATACCATAATTTTGACTTTGTCTACTACGGAGATTATCTGTTGTGCTTTGCCAAAGTGTGAATCCTGTTGTGAATATGCCTGACTGCACTTCCCTACATAATGAGAGGTGAATAGTTTCCTCAAATGGTGCACAGCAGTGTCTCACCTCCCTAACTCCTCCCTGGTGTATAAAAGAGAAGAAGGCCATTTGATCTAAAAAATATTGAACACAGTGCTAAGACAGTGGGGGTGCACTGTCTGAGCATTACACAAGAGATCCTTGCAAGAAGGAGCCTACCATGGCTTCCATAAGCCTTGTGGAGCAGGGCAAACCCCAGGCCCTGCTCCTCAACAGACATGCAAGGGCTGAATTAAAATGGCTAACAGGCCAGCTGTGGCTCACGGGCTGTAGTTTGCCCACCCTGATCTGGATGCCTTGCTGTCATGTCTAGATTCCTATACCAGTGTATAGTTTAGATGCAGCAGTCTACTAATTATTTCCTGTACTGTGTTTTGTTAGATTCTGGAACCCATCACGTTGCTTATTGAAAATAATGATTAATCCATAAGTTAACTTTCCCTTGAAAACCACCAGTTTTCCTGTTCAGACTTCCTTTATGGGAGGACTGTAGAAGCAGTACTATGGACCATCCCCATCTGGATCACAGAGCTGCCTCTTATTTACCCTGAGGAATTCTCGGGTTTGATACCCTGACATCTGGGAAGGAAACATCCAAACTACAAACTTTCAATTTTATTAAGTAAACTAAATAACTAAACAAAAGCATGAAATACATATAAACAGATCAAATTGAAAGAAAGTGAATTAATATAATTTCATTAAATTAATTTAATGGTCAAGTTGATTAAATCCTATCAAATAAACCAAAAAGTCCTTATAAGCTTTATATAATAATTTGGGAAGTCAGCAGTCTTGTTTAGCTGTCAGACCTAATTTAATAGGGCATTATCCACCTCAATGTCAGCTGATATATTTAGGTTCCAGCCAAACTGATGATACAAGGAGGGTCAAATCATTCCCAAGTTGAAGCTAACGTCGAGACTACAGCTCTGATGCCAGATAAGGTAGTCTGCCCCAAATTGAACAACAAGAAGTCCCATGGTACCTTATAGACTAACATTTATTGGAGCATAATTTTTTTTTTTTGTTTTTTTGGGGGGGGTTTTTTTGGCTCAACAAAAAGATCCTTGGTGTTTCTCATTAAAAAAAATTGTTTGGCGTTCCTCGGTCTTAAAAAGTTTAAGAAACACTGGTCTATAAGGTGCCACAGAACTTCTCATTCTTGCAGATTCAGACTAACACGGCTACCCCTCTGATACTTGCCCCAAATTGTGGCTTGTAGATAGATAGCCAGTCTCTTCCCTCTGTTGCCTCTTTATACACACAGATATAATAAAAGATAACACTGCTTACTTTCTCAGGACTAATTATACAACTCCTTTAGCGCATAAAAATGTGTGAGAGATCTTTTAGACAGCACAGTTGTTTACTTGTCCATAAGTATTTAGAGAACTGTACTGCAGGCACCATTCTCAAATATTTTCTGTGTGTACTGTCCACACACACTCTCTCTCTCTATCTATCTCTCTGTCATGAACAGCCATCTTTTGGAATTAAAAAGAAGTGCAAGAGTGCTATGGATGAAGCATCCCTTGGCTAATGAAGACTGGAAAACCAAACCAAGGAGAGTATACTTACACAGTATGGTTGTTGCATTTTGTGATTTCATTCACAATCAGGAAGCAGGTGTATGGTTGAAAGGAATAGCTAGTGATCTTATTGGCTCCAGTGTTTAACCTCAGGGAATTTGCTAGCCAGCTATAGGTTACTCATAGTTGTGAATCTTAGATGTTGCATGTTGCCAGGTTCCTGCCCCTTGGTGAAGGCCATAAGGGTGGAGGAAGCAAAGGGTTCTTTGTCAGGCATGGTGCCAGCATGCAGCCAGATGCCAGCAATCAACAGCGGCTGCAGCAGCCACCACAGGGAAATAAGCTCAAGCCAAGCAAGAGCAAAGCTTCTTCCTTTCATTCTGGTTTTGAAGGTGGTAGTCTGGTTGTTTCCTCCGCCTTGGAATGCCTCCATATTTTCTTGACAAAGCAGAATGGGACACTCATCTTCTGAGGTCACCGGCTCCACCAAATAAGACCCAATTAAGGTACCTCTGTGCAAATGAAGAACCTCTTTATTCTAATAACTTTGGCCTTGGTAAGTCCACTGATCCAAAAATGTACCTAGCCATTTAGCAGATCTGTAGGCATTTTGAGATGCTTGAGGACATAGGTCAGCCCAGAGACATTATCTCAATCATCCCAAAAAGTCAAATCCAAAAGCTGAAAATTGGAACTGAAATCATAGGAATATACCAGTCCTACATTTATTGAGCCAGGCCCAGCAAAGGACAGGCAAATACTTATAATTTCACCTTACTTTTGGTACTCAGCAGCTCAACGTGAACATAATTTTTTGTCGCACATAATCCAGGAGAAATGACTCGGAATAAAAGGTCTCTTCCTCTTGAAATCATAATTTTGGGTTCAGTTTTTATATGTAGTCCTAGCTGCCTCATACAACTGATGTAACAAAGGCAAAGACGGAATGATATTGTCACTTTGAAAAAACACATAAGAACAGTGTGAATGTTGCATCATCTATGCAATCACTTAAGCGGTTCTCATTATACTTTAAAACACACATTTCAATGAGTGTTAACCAGCCATAAACCAGAGTGCTACACAAAGCTAAGGAGTTCTGTTATGAGGTTCTACAGTAGGAATGTTATTTTTGTCTGGTTTGTCATTCTTCCATCAGATGAGGTTCACTAGTCTGTAGTGAAAGACATCATTTGATACTTGCCTTTCAAAGAACTGCATCAGCTGAATAATTGTAGTAATCTTCCATGCAGATATTTAAAAAAACATTTCTCCATTTAGCTACCTGAGGATTCAAATGCAAAGTTTCTTCCTGTGGATTTTTTTGTCTTCTCATATCTTTTTTTCTTTAATTTCTTCATTGCTTAGGTCTTCATAAAGGTGAATACCAGGCCGTATTTTTTTTACAAGGGCTGGATGACTTTCATCTGTAATGTGTGCGTGCAAACTAAGAGAAGGGTAATGCTTTCATCACTTCTTACTAGATGTCTTACTAATCCAAAATTTATTTCTCTGAATTGAATTAGTGAAGAGTGTCAAGAAGAGAGATATTTCCTAACATGAGGGGAGAAGGAAGTAATATTAGAAGCACATCAGGAATTCTATTTTCCACAAGAAACAAGGGAAAGAAAATAAGGTTACCAGAGGTGCTTAAAAAAGTATAAACTGGATAATAAAACCAAATTCTGTAATTAAAAGATGTCAGTTTCACCAGAGGAACACCATGGAAGGAAAAGAAAATATACAGGATTTGGGAAGTGACTTGCAATTTGGAGTGTTGTTTTCAGTTATGAGTGTGCGATTTGAGCCTCTTTAAGGAAGTTGAGTTTCAGAAGGTGCTGAATTCTGACCTTCTGAAAACTGGGTTCTTTCAAGGTATCTCATTAGATACCCAGGGTCAGTAATCCTTTTTGGGGAAAAAAAGCTTCCTATTACCTATTGGGTTTTTTTGATTACTTGTTACAAGAAAACCCCTGAAGATCATATTGGCGCTGAAATAAAGAGAAAGAGACTCTTGGACATGCTGCATAAAAATGAACTCTCCCTAGTAGGAGATTGAGGGCCTCATTCTCAGCTAGTGTAAAACAAGCAGTTTACTGGGTTTTGCTCTGAGGAAAGATTACTTTATTATGCCTCAGCATGTACATGAAATCAAAGCTTGGTATATTGGGTTAATTTTTTTTTTTTTAAGTTGCTGTTTTCTGGCTTATATTCAGAAAAAACACTATCCTAAGCACAGTTGTCCAGTTTCAATTAACTGGTAAATCTACATAGGAATGGTTCAGAGCCTATTTAGTTCTGCTATGAAACATTAGTCAAAAACCTACAGAACAGTTGGCCTTCCTTCTCTCTCCCAGGAAAACAGGCAGCAGCTAGGGCATTAACCTGCACTGGGCAACATTTCACATTCCAGTTTCTCATTTCTTTGGTGCTTCAGGCATTGCTCTTCCATCATAAAACAATCAATAACAATTAGGAGCTGTTGGAAGTGAAATACAGTTCACCATTATGTTTCCTACAGCTGGTAGAAGAAACTAGTTTAATTTTCTTCAGATCAATGAATGAATAAGCCTGAAGGCTAGAAGGCCTGAGGTGAAAAACTATCTGCCCCCAGGATCACACAACCCCTAGAAATGTGGCATGCTATTTGACAAGGAAAGCAATATGGTGTTTAGAAGTTGGTGCATTAGTAATCTTAGTTGCAAATACACAGCATTGTGTATTACTCAGCATACATTGTGTGATGAGACAAGAATGATCCCATGTGAGGCATACACAAGGATGCAAGATTAAAGTTCCTTTGTTTGTAGATTAAGTGGCCCCATGTCCCTGAACAATCAAATAACCAAATAAAATATGTGGTTTAAATGTTAAAATTGTGTCTTACTTCCTAAACCACAAAACCCAACATTTAAATGACATCCTGTTAAATTTCTGAACCTACAGGGAAGCTATTCCATGTGGGATTGTTAGAATACAGTTATTTTGTACAATATTCTCTCCGATTATATTATTTGTGCAGTTGCCATCTATCATTTTTGCTCTTCTAATATTCAAGTCCCACCCACTCCTTGAACACCGGACAGCCAACACCAGTTTCCCCTGGGATGCAGCTGGTTTCGCATAAGGAAGGCAGCATAAGGGACACCCCCCTACACCCGAAGATAGGGAGGTGAGAGTGGTTCTGGAGTTGCCTAGTGGATAGGGCATTTGCCTGGTGAGCACAGGGTGGTCAGCTTAAATCCTGTCCTCCCCCCCGCCCCCCCAGAGGAGCCAGATGGCCAACACCACCTTCCCCTAGAATGGACCAGGCTCTGTCATTAAGAAGGCAGGATTAAGGGATGTTCTGATGTTAAAGCACTTGTCTGGGGAGCACAGGGTGGTGGGCTCAAGCCTCGCCCCCGTCCACCCACCCTGGGAGCAGCTGGACAGCTAACATAGGCAGCCCTAGTCATAAGCACTCAGATATCTTAATCTCTAAACTCACTCTAGTTTCTTCAAAGTAGGGATGTAAAATCCCTTTTAAAATGTTAACCGGTTAAACTGTATGTTTAAAGGGTTAACTGACATGTGGGCAGGGGGCTGCTGGAACATCCCTCTACCTGCAGCACAGCATGGTAGGCCTTTCCAGGCTGGCGCGCCCCCCACGCATGGCGCAGTGCGGTGGGCCTGGCTGGGCCGGGCACTGGTTAACCGATTACCCTAGTAAGCTGTAAACTGGTTAAGCACATTAGCGCCATGTTTCTACAAAAATAGTATTACTCTCGGTGAAATAATACAGTGTTTAATATTAAAAGACCTAGATTTTCCAACACAATTGCAACACCACACCTGCCTGAGGAAAGCATCAGACCCCATACTATCATCATTACATGTGTAAAATTAACATTGCATTTAGATGAATGAGACAGTTCATAGTGTCTGTAGAGCTATTGGGTTGCATCCTGATGGAGTTGCTCTGGATTTAAATGGGTTTAACTCAGATTGGTCCAGCTGGTCCATTGTTTATCTCTGCAGATTCCAGAAGACAGCACTGCATAGGTTCAAGTTGGGAGAGTTATCTATGTAACCCAAGGAGCAAAGCTCAAAGAAAGAACCAAAATCTGTAAACTGTGCTGAAATTTCCCATGTATTCATTTCACATACCCTGAATTACTATCACGTTAGGTTAAAAAATGATGAAGTAGCCATTGCTCCATTTTGTGTCATAAGCCAATGATGTTCAAGAAAAGTTACCATTTAATCCAGGGTGGTCTTTGCACGCCTGATTGTGCCTTGCCACAAGCGAGGAGTGTCATGGCAAAGCTAATCACTAGGTGATGTGATCAGGAAACTGCCATTCTTTGAATGAGACTTTTCTCTCTCTGCTACTCGACCGTTTGATCAAGCATTAAATGAACAGCTTCCCGTTTGGCTCGTTGCTGAAGCTCTGCATTTAAGGCATGATACCAATTCATTTTCATAAGAGTTTCTGAGTTTAACAATCTCAGCTGTGGGTTGTTTGATGTTTCTAAGAGCTGATTTAAGGATTATTGCTCCAGGTACAATTTCCTTGGGTTAGGCATATGACACTTGGGAGCTGGATTATATATCTTTCACAAGCTACCAAACCAATTTTATGGCATATTGAAAGATCTGTCCTTTAGGGCATGTTCAAAATCAATTACATATTCCTACTGCTAGGTTAGGTTTGCTTTGCAGCCCTTATTTTAATAAATGTATAAGTGGCTATAGATATAATGTCCTTCCATTTGCCTTCTGTCTGGTCCCTATCCACAGAGGTCCTTAAGTGCCTACAGTCCAGATTTAAGCACCTAAATCTTGGGTTTAGGGACTTAAGATTCCAGTTTTAGGCTCCACTGAGCCTCACAAAACTGCTGCCAAATCCTCTAGGTGCCTAAACTCTCTCAGCACCTATGTCTCTAGGGTGAAAGTTCCCTTGGTCCCTGATATCTGCCTTTGGATGTGCCACTGCTGCCTTACTCTAGGCACCTGGACAACTATCTCCTACCTAAGCCACAGAGTGATTTATAACCAAGTGGTGGATCGGCATTCATCTGCCTAAGTCACTTGCAGGTCCGATTCAATAGGCCTGCTCACAGACCACTTACCACATCAGGTTCCAATTTCCCATTCAAAATCTGGCAGGAGATGGTAGAGTTGATTGTAGCACCATCTACCTTCTTACTTTTAGCTCGGTGGTTAAAGCATATACCTGGGATTTGGGCAACCCAGCTTTCTTTTTCCCCTCTGCCAGAGGGGGAGAAGGAATGTGAACAAGGATCTCCCTACCTGCCAGGAGAGGTGCTAGCCACTGAATTACAGGCTATTCTGATGTGTGAGGCACCCTCAAATTCTCCTGTTTCTCTCAAAACTGAGTGGGCAACAAAACGACAGGATGAAATTGAATATTGATAAATGAAAAGTAAGGCACATTAGAAAACATAATCCCGAATATACATATAAAGTGTTGGGATCTAAATTAGTTGTTACCACTCGAGAGAGATGTTGAGTCATTGTGGATAGTTCTCTGAAAACAGCCACTCAGTGTGCCGCGGCAGTTAAAAAGGCAAACAGAATGTTGGCAAGTATTAGGAAAGGGAGGGATGTTAGACTATATTGTATTGCCTCTATATAAATCCATGGTATGCCCACATCCTGAATACTGCATGGAGATGTGGTTGCCTCAAAAAATATAGTAGGAGTGGAAAAGGACAAGAAAAATGATTAGGGATATGAAACAGCTTCCATATGAGGAGAGAGTATTCAGTTTGGAATGGGAGGACATACTGGAGTTCTGTACAATCATGATTGGTAGGAAGAACGTAAATAAGGAAGTGTTATTGAGGTCAGCAATGAAATTAATAGGCAGCAGATTTAAAATAAATGAAAGGAAGTATTATTTCAGATAACCTGTGGAACTCTTTGCCAGAGGATGTTGTAAAAGCCAAGAATATAACAAGGTTCAGAAAAAAACGATGGGTTGAACCTCTCTAATCTGGCACTTTCTGATCTGGGAGCATCCATGGTCCAGCATGATTTTAGATGCTCATTTATCATCAGTGTGGCCAAGTTTCCCACAGTCCCACAAAGATTTTTATAACCACCAGTCCTCGCTGTCAGTGTTCTGTGCTGTTATTTAGCTCTAATTTACCCCTAAATGTCTTCTAAGAGCCCAGTAAGCAGTGAAAGTGTTGGTAATGCTGCTAGACAATATTGACCTCCCATGATTCAGCAAACTATCTGATTCATCACCAGTCAGGTCCCAAGGATGCTGGACTAGAGAAGATTAACCAGTAGATAAGTTTGTGGAGGACAGGTCCATCAATGGCTATTGGCCAGGATGGGCAGGGATGGTGTCCCTAGTCTCTGTTTGTCAGCAACTGGAAATGGCTGACAGGAGAGGGAGCACATGATAATTACCTGTTCTGTTCACTCCCTCTGGGGGACCTGGCATTGGCCAGTGTTGGAAGTCAGGATACCAGGCTAGATGGACCTTTGGGCTGACCCAGTATGGCCTTTTTTATGTTGAAGCTGTCCTATTGTAAGTAAATAATGGAAGAGGGCTTGAAGTAGGCGGGCTGCACAGTGGATCTCACAGCTTAGTGCTCTAAGTACTGGACTACAAAATCATTTTAATTCTCTCTCTCCCTCTTCCCTCCCACCCCGCTTCCCGTAGGCCTAACAGTAGCGATGTTAAATATCGGTTAATTGAATAGTTGATTAGCCTCTTGAATTCTTATTGGTTAGTCAACTATTCTATCGTCCCGAGGCAGGGAAGGGGTCTGAGCTCCTGGACCTGGCACGAGCAGAAACTGAGCCAGACTGCCTACCAGCCTGGCTCCTAATACACTTTAAATGCAGAGCCGCAGCGGGGTAAGTCCAGGACCCAGTGCAAGCCAGGACTGTGGTGAGACATCCCTACCTAATAGCTATTAAGTATTTATTCACAGGAACAGTCATTGGGCCAAAGAGAGAGAGAATATGACTTTGCTATCCAGGAGTTAGGGCACCCACCCGGGAGCTAGGAGAACCCTACTCTAACTCACACTTTGATTATTTAGCCACACTGGAACAGCTTTAGCAGGAGAGAGTAAGGGAGCCTTCCCCCTGTCCCAATCACAATGGGTAGAGCAGTCTCCTGAGAGGTAGGTTTGAACAGGGATCTCCCTTCTCTCTCTCTCCTGCATGGAGGGGAACTGACCCTGTTTCTCCCACAGCCCAGGCAAATGTTTTAACCACTGGGTTAAAAGTTACAAAATGGAGGCACTTCTGGTACCCGTACCTCCTCCAGCATTTTGCACAGAGCAAGGCAGGTACCGAACCACAAGCTGCCTCTCCTACACAGCTGGATCCCATTTGTGGATCACTGAGCTCCAGCCCAGATTTAGGCACCTAACTCCAAGAGTGGAGTTAAGGACATACCCATGTTGTTTGCTTCTCCCAATCGAATTTGCTAACAGAGGTGGCTCTCTGCCTAGCACACTGGTCTTCCTGGACAGTCCACAGCCTCTTTCTCCCTAGTCATTGTATAGGAACCTAGGCCCCTAACTCAAGCTTTGTTGATCACAATATTTGTTCCTGTCATTTTCTAGGTGTCTAAAAATTAGGTACTGTAATACTTTGTATTGCAGTGCTTAAATCCCTTTTGTGGATGTAGACCTCTATCAGAGAAGGTGGCCATTTATTATTTATTGCAGCTAAGGGATAGAATTACGGTTCACCAAAATGACTGTAATTTCATCTAGAGTTAGGATAATAAACCCCAATGTAGCAGCGCACTGTGCTTAAAAATGGCCCTTTTGAACCACTGTTTGTCCTAATTTGCAGGGATGTGCAGCCAATGCAAATCTTTATTTGGTGTATGGAAGTATCTTGCAAATTAACCTTTCCACATTGCAGCCAAGATGAGCTTTCATTAGGTAATAATGTATTGATTTCCTCTGTGAGTCTGCTTACTGGGACCATGCAGCGCATTCTAGTAAAGCTAAAACTACTTGAGGTTAGCACATTATTTTGCTGTTTACCATTGAGATATAAAAGTTTGTTGTCTGGCTCATTACAAATTTATCTTTTCTGTCTGCTGAGTTATCATCCTGACTGTCACACCAAGTGGCTAAACTATCCTGATTGTCTAGCACATTGGTTATCTTCTCCTTATTTTGACCATTTCCCCACCCTTCTTACTTTTCCCTTCATGTCCTTTTGTGACAAGAAAACCGGCAGGTGAACTTGACACAGTGCAGAGGAAGGGTAGGGTTGGATTGTTGTTTTGCTGCTTTTGGGGAGTAGGAGTTATACTGAAGGATCCAGTCTACTGACATCTGTTAGACTCATTTCTGTAAACTGTGGTCTATATTTTGCCATCTGGCTATGCTGTCTGATGGTGAGAACATCCAAAAGTGTCAGCTTGCCTAGTTATTTACATCTCCTATGTAAACTCTATTTGGGAGTGGATTCTGTTCAGCTGCAAGAAGTCATGGAAGTGTTTTCTCGTTATGATGATGTCATTGATGTGAATGGCTTGGTTTTGGTTTGAAAGGAATTAGTTGTGCTATTATGTATCAACGTTGCATATATATTTCTGCAATTACAGATGACACTGCTGGTCCCCATTGCGGAGCCATCTGTTTGCTTATCGTTCTCTTGCTGTCAGAGAAGCTCATTGTGGTGAGACATACTCTTGCTGGTAGCACAATGAGGTGTGTAAGGATTAATTATCTCACCAGACTAGTCACTGTTTTCTTCTAGCAGCATCTTTATTTCTTTTGAAGCCTCCTTTACTGGCTCTGCAGGATGAATAAAAAAAAGTTGAGTTGATAAAAACATACACAGTTGACTGGGCTGTGGGACTGTTCTCTAAAGAATTATATTCTGTGCCAAATTCTGCTCTCATTTACAGCAATCGGAGATTATTTCAGTCATGTGTCTCAGTAGTGAAGGCTTGAGGAACCCATAGTTTCCGTAACTTCATTGAATTTCCCTACGAATTTCTGTAAGTTGTTAGACCACGAAGTAGGAGTAAACATCAGTTTATCTATAGCTACGTTTTATCTACAGTCTGAAAACTCTTTGGAATCTTTCACTATGTACATTATGTAAATTCTCACAGATCTGCTACTCTTTTTAACTAAACCACAACCATCTTTATTAAGTAGCTGTCAACTTTATTGAACATATCTTCCTGCCTGAGTATCCCGGCATACATCTAAATGAACCCTTAAATTCCTGACCAAGCATGCTCTAGGTCAGTGGTCTCCAACCTTTTTGAGCATGAGATCACTTTTTGAATTTAAGTGCAATCCAAGATCAACCTCAAATATAAATACCCTTCCCCCACCTCCTTCCCACCCTTTCTCCAAGGCCCCGCCCCTGCTCACTTCATCCTCCCTCCGTCCCTCATCCTGACTCACTGTCACCAGGCAGGGGCAGAGGGTTGGGGTGCAGGTTCTGGTCTTGGATGAAGGGATCTGGAGTGTGAGAGGGGCTCTGAGCTGCTCTTGGGACAGGCCTTTGGGGTGCCAAGGGGGTTCTAGGTGCAGGTTCTGGGATGGCGTTTGGATGCTGGTGTGCTCGGGGCTAAGACAAGTGTTTGGGGTGCAGGAGAGGGTTCATGACTGGGGTTGGAGTTAGGGATGTGGGCTCCAGCTGGGCACTGCTGGTGACTCCTGGTTGGTGGTGCAGTGGGGCTAAGGCAGGCTTCCCCTGCCCTGGCCCTGCAACACTCCTAAAAGCAGCCAGCAAACTCCCTCCATCCCAAGCCCTGTTGTGCCCCTTCTCTGATCTGTGGAGATAGGATACAGAGTGGGAGGGGGAACCTTGACATCAGCACCCCCTTTTCTCCCTCCCCTGTCCTGCACAGAAAGCAGGAGGCTCTCCGGGGGTGGGGAGAAAAGCTCCAAGTCAAAGGGACGGAGATGAGCAGCAGTGAGGGGAGGGGCAGCAGAAATGCTGGCACTTGATAGCCCCTTGGCCAAACTAGTGAGGATCACCTATCAGAGGCTCCTGTTAATTTGACCTCAATTATATGCAAACACTTAAAACAAGTTTTGGAAGATAAAATAATGTAGGACATAGAGATAATCAGTAATTGGATAAAATGCAATATGGCTTTACAAAAGGTAGATCATACCACACAAACCATATAGTTTCTTAGGGAAGAATAACTAACTTTCTAGATAAAGGAATAATCTACCTGGGATTTCAGCAAAGCATTTGACACAGTCCTACATGGGAATTACTAGATAAAGTAGCGAAGGTAGCGATTAATATGAGAGTTGAAAAATGAGTAAGGAACTGGATAGTTTCCTGTAGTGTTTCCTGTGTTTACAACTACCAGTCCTGGCTCTCAGTGTTCTGTGCTGTTATTTAGCTCTAAACCTTTTTATTTACCCCTAAACATTTTCTAAGGGCATGTCTACACAGCAGGGCTGAAATGGAAATAAGCTACACAGCTTAAGCTACGTCAATTGCATAGCTTAAAGTTGAAATAGCTTATTTCGGCTTCTGGTGCTATCTACACTGCAGGAAGTCCATGAAAGAGCACTCTTCCTCTGACTTCCCTTACTCCTCATAAATTGAGGGTTACAGTTGTCAGAGTAAGAAGTCCTCCAACTCAACATTATTTTGACATTATGTCGAAATAACTGCTCGTAGTATAGACGCAGACTATGTTATTTCAGTTAACATCAGTTATTCCAAAATAACACTGCTGTGTAGACATACCCTAACAGCCCAGTAAGCAGTGGAAGTGTTGGTAATGCTGCTAGACAATACTGACCTCCCATGGTTCAGCGAATCTGGTTCGGCAGTGGTCAGTTCCCAAGGGTGTTGGACTAGAGCAGTGCAACTTGTAGTAAAGATGATCAGGGATTGGTCTTGGGACTGAACTTTGTAATGTTTTTATTGAGGACCTTGTCACAAAAAGTGGGAGTGTGCTAATAAAATTTGCGGGGTGACAAAAGTTGGGATGTATTGCCAATATGGAGGACCAGAATATCATACAAGAAAATTTGGATGATTTTGAAAACTGGAATATTGGAAATGGGATGAAATGTAATGGTGCAAAGTCCAGGGTCATGCGCTTAGAAGCTAACAGTAAGAATTTTTGCTATAAACTTGGGACATATCAGTTGGAAGCAACAAAGGAGGAAAAAGACTTGGGTGTATTGGTCGATCACATGATGGCTATTAGCCACCAATGTGATGTAACCATGTAAAAGGCTAATGCAATCTTAGAATGCATCAGGCAAGGTATTACTGGTAGAGAAAGGGAAATATTATTACCATTATGTGGGCACTGGTCAGACTATTGTGTGCAATTCTGGTCTCCCAGATTTAAGAAAGATGAATTCAAACTGGAACAGGGGCAGAGAAAGGCAACTAGGATGATGAGAAAAATGGAAAACCTACCTTATAAAAGAAAGGAGACTTTGGAAGCTTGGTTTGTTTAGCCTCAAATGAAAGCTGAGAGGAGATGTAAGTGAACTCTATCAATACATCAGACGGATAAATACCAAGGAGAGAAGGCAGTTATTTAAGTTAATGACCAAAGTTGGTATAAGAACAAATGGATATACATTGGCCATCAACAAGTCTAGGTATAAAATTAGATGAAGGTTTCTAACTGTCAAAGGAGGGAAGTTTGGTGGGGACAGGGGATGCTGAGTTACTACAGTGAATTCTTTCCCAGGTATGTGGTCAGTAGATCTCACTCACATGCTCACAGTTTAACTGATTGACATATTTGGGGTGAGGGCAGCCAGTGGGAGCTGACATTGCCTGTACTGTGGAGGTGAGGTAAACAAAGCATCTCACAGCCAGCTAGAAACTTGCCATACACAGGGCTGGCCTTACCATGAGGCGAACTGAGGCGGCTGCCTCAGGTGCCAGACTGTGGGGGGGCGCCACTAGGACCCAGAGTGTAGAAAACTGTGTCTGCTGCTGGTGCAGCGAGGGGACATGGGGGCGTCATTTGAGCTCCCCACCTCAGGTGCCAAAATGTTGTGGGCCGGCCCTGCCTTTACAAGCTGCAAGCCAGAGTTTGAAAACGCCTGAGCTAGAGTAAATGGTGGATTCTCTGTAACTTGAACTCTTTAAATCACGATTTGAAGACTTTAGCAACTGAGCCAGATGTTAGGGGGTCTAATACAGGACTGAGGCTATGTCTACACTACACTGTTCTTCCGGAAAAAGCTACACAGCTTTTTCCGCTTTTTTTTTCGGAAGAGGCTTTTCTGACATTTGGCCCATCTACACTGGGACAAATATCAGAAAAAAAACCTTTTTTGGAACATCCCTTCTTCCTCGTAAAATGAGATTTGCTGGGATGCTGAAAAAGCATGTCTGCTCTTCCAAAAAATTTTTTGGAAGAGCAGATGCGTTCCCCTGGATGCAGCAGAGTTTTTCCGGGTATCCCAGAAAAACTCTGTAGTGTAGACATAGCCAGAGAGGATCAGATTCTGTGGCCTGCCATGTGCAAGAAGTCAGACAGTCCCTTCTCACCTTGAAGTCTGAGTCACCTTTCACTGAAGCAAACATCTCTTCAAGTGGACTTGATATTGCCACAGGAGTCCTATACTATAGACTGAACCTATGAAAGGTAGGGCAGACCTAGGGTTAATAGAGACACTTCCATGTATTTTCGGGAAAACCCTGTTTATTCTGTTTCTTCACCAGTCTGCACGTAGTTTTCTTGTGCTGCTGTGCCTATTTGATTGTTGCATGGCATCCGCTGATTAAGATTATGGGTCTCTGTTTATCAGCTGGTGAAATGAGGATGCTGACCTCTTTCTTCAAATATGTGTGGCAGAGTTCTGTTCTCCCTGGTTTTCTTCCTGACAGTTCCTTCCCTTGTTTTGCTTGAGATGTCCTGTTTTATTTCTTGTCTGTTCATTTATTCACCTTCCATCAGACTTCCTCTGTTTGGTCTGTGAAATCCATTAGGTTGAGTTACTTGCCTCTCACTGGAAATTTAGCTCTTTCCCTAGAATAGCTTCTTCTCTGATTGCTTTTCAATCCTGCTATAGGATTTGCAGTCTGTCTGGTTTTGGATTGGATTTCTGTTTTCTCCAGTTCAGTTCCTTCTGTTACTTTTTTTTCATAGAGCTGTTCAAATTTTACTTATCTGGATTTGCTTATGTTTGCTGATATCTTGATTGTAAGCCTAATTTCTGAATTATTTTATCATGTTTTTTTCTGTTTAATGTGGCCTATACTGTTTTGATTAGCTCCTGTAATTCTGTTTAGAGGTTTGATTTTTGTAGTCCTTTCTTCTGGCAGTTTACTTTGTTTGCTAATGATCTGTGTAGATCTACAATTTTATTTAAGTCTGACATTAATTAAAACATTCAGTGTTACTTTTCTTTTTTCCAAAATCCAAATGAGAAGTAGAAATGATTCCTTTCCTTTCCTGTGATTACTGACTGGGGTAATTGATATTCGACCCTGTAGTTAGTTGCCATATCATTTGACCTACTTTTCTCCAAATAAATATGGGCTGTGAGATGGTGTAATTTCATAAGACTTTCTCCAACAATGTAGATTCATCTGCTACACTATTCCTGATCTGCTGGTTAAGTGCCTTTTATTGGATATCTGTCTGGCTTTATGTAGGAATAAGTGGACCACTGAGCACAGAAGGACTCTCCTCTCTGAAGCATCTTTATTTTGTGCACAGCTTACCCATGAGAAGCACTCCATGAGTGTGCCTAGCAATATGGAATGCCCATTTGTAGAGAAGGAGAACAGAGGTGCCTGTAACTTTTCCAATTTTGACATTTCTTTATTTTTAAGGGGTTTTTTTTTTCAATAAAATCTTGTGGCTGGTATTTTTTCCACCACCTCTAGATGAGAAGGAACTTACTGATAATGCTGAACTGGCTCTGACTGATCAGAGTTTCCAGGCCACTTCAGAGTGTTCAATAGTTGGAACATCATATGGGATGAAGAGAGAGACAAACTGGATGCTCTGCTTGATCCCGATATCTATGAAAACCAGAAGCACTTGCTAGGCTCTTCCCCAAGACTTAAGCAGAGGTCATTACCCGTACTTCAGTCAGAAACTGCTCAGGAAAGTCCCGTAAGTGTGGTTAGGTGTCTTCTGTTGTGAGATAAATGTTCTTAGACGGGCCATTCAATGGGAATAGTCCAGTGTTTCTTAATGGATCCATGGATCCACTCTGAGAAACTTTGCTAACTGGCTGCTCCGGTTTGTTTGTTTACTGGTTCTGCAGCCACAGTGTCTCACGGCTCCCATTGGCTGCAGTTCACCATTTGCAGGCAAGGGTAGTTGCAGGATGCTTCTGCAAACAGCAAACTGCAGCCAATGGGAGCTGCAAGGGTCTGTGGCTGTGGAGCCGGAAAATAAACAAATTGGACTGGCCAGTTAGTAGCTTTGTCAGAGTGGATCCATGCAAAGCAGAGATGCAAAACTTTTATATATAAGTGTAAATGTGGTCCAGGTTTGCCAAAAGCTTCTCTATGTTTGCACATCTTGTGAACACTCTGCTCTTCTCACTGGCTTTGGGGAGTGACTTATGTGTTGGATTTAAAACCATGGAAAAACTGAGTGGGTTTGCTCATTTTCAGTTCTAAACCAGAAAAAAATTCCCGTATTGGCTTTAAAATTCATTCAAACCCGAGACTCAAAGCAAATCAGGGATGTCAACTCATGTGAATTGAAACTAGGATGATCAGACATCCACACTGTCAGGACTTTGTTTTATACAGGCAACCATTTATTACCTCACCCCCATTCCTCCATCCCAGTTATTTGCACTTGCCCCCTGGTCACCCTAAATGAAACAAACCAAAAAATTAATTGAGCCTCCTGTGGCCTGGACTCTGTAAGTTCTGCCCTGCTCTGAGACTTTCATCCATGTTATTTCTCTTTCCGAAAACTACTCATTTAAATCAGTAGGGTACCAGTTGACTAGTCCACATGGTTGAAAAACAAGTTTCAGGATGTCTTAATACACAGTTTACTGGTGCCTCTCCTGTGAGTATCTCATGAAAATACAACTCACTCCTCCTCCATCATTCAAAAGGGAATGGTGCATGTGCGCATATCTTCGCACCATGGAGCCAGTTACTTACACTGATTTCCTAACCATCCATATTTTGAATATTAGAAAAGCAAATATTGGATTCCAGATATAGTTTACAAAACAAAAAGCCCATGCCATGTTGCAATGACCTCTAACGACTGCATGATCAATGAAAAAATACAGTCGTCTTTGAAAGGAAGAATTCAGACTAAGCCGGCCACAGTGTTCCCCTAAAGCCGAAGGGCAGTCTCACACAAGAGCAAGATTAAGATCCATCTGACTAGACCAGATCATTCTGAATGTGGATTGGTATTCCAATAGTTTAATCGGTAGCATGGCATGTTGTTCGAAGGGTGGCACTGACGTGCTGCAAAGGTAATAAACTTGATCTGTGAGAGGTGGATAGGAAAGGGAGGATAGGCTGATGTTTCCTTGGTACACAAATGCCTCTGTGACAGTTGTATGGAGCAGCTTAATCCCTGGGCACATGGGCAGCAGTATACTTCACCTTCTCGTCTAGAAACAGTCCATGATCACTGTTGTCATGGAGCACAAGGGTTTATTAAAGGAATAAAGACAAAATAGTGGTATGTTTCCAGAATGAAGGTGCAGGAAATCCATATGACCTTGTCCAGACTGTTATGATTTTCATGGACCAGATAAAAAAAACACTACTTGAATAAGTGAGATGTGCCCTTGTTTAAAGAAGGCTAAAAATACAAGCTCAGAAATGTAAATAAAAATATTTATCTTTGATTGTATTAAACCACATAGGAAACGGTATACTGTGGATCAGAATAGCAAAATATGCTTTCTCTCTGTGTCCATGTACAGGTTCTGTTTCTCTAAAAACCAGCAACTGAAAATTGGTTTATTTAAAAACTAGTTAATTTACTTTGATAGCACAATACCATCTTAAAACTTAATGCCTATATCAAGACCTTGCAAATGACTTCTATCCTCCTAGAAAAGGAATCATACTGTATGAATGTACAGAACGAGATTTATTGACGTGTCACTAGTAAAAATCCTAATGGAAGGAATACATTTTTGTTAAATAACTTAATTTTCCCCATCCCTGAAATTACAGCGTTCTTAACAATCAAAGGTTAATTCATAAAGGTCTTTATTTTTCTCCTCTCATAAATAAATCCCCGTTAAGTACATAGTGAATAAATTTTTGCTGAACCAGCTGCCTCCTTAGAAGGAAAATCCTTGGCAAAAGAGCTTTCACCCTTTGTCAGAGTGAGTCTGGGCTCCGCAGGCAGTTCACATTGCTCAAGGTGTTATTCCACTGTGTAACTCAGTGGAAGTTATTTTACACAATAACTTACCCATATTCCATAGAACACACACGTCATTACACAGGATTTGTTTGGTAGGGAAAAGAGTCCTAATAAAGAAAAATGATTTGTTCTTGCGTTTTAATAGCATCAACTCCTGCTTTCACTCAGTGCCATCCTTAGATGTACAGCCTGACAGTCCCTTCCTGTAGATATTTTAATAACTAAACTCTGGTTCAGTAGGGTAGGTGAGGAATTCTTTGAGTGTAGCTGCCAATTTCTTTCAAAGTGGATGGAGGACACTTAAGTCCTTTGATGCGATGACTGTGACAAGCACAGCTCTGTTACAGGAACTATGAAGAAACTGGTGTGCAGACAATCGTCCTAAACAATCTGTGTTTAGAATTCTACATAATTTAGCCTAAAAAATAGTGTGTATCTGGAAAGTATTTCTCTCTACTTAGCTGTCTGGCTGTCCAATTAATTCGAAGATGGGACTCTGTCTGCTCTGATGTTTTTTTTCACTACTTGTCTTTCCAATTAGGACTGTCTGACTGAAACCTAATGCCTGCCTCTCTGAAATGTTCTGTCCATGAAATTAGTTTATTCCTTATTGCTGGTTCTGATTCTGCAGGGTGGAGAGAGGGAGAGAGAAAGGATATAATTTGTATCATATGCACATGTATGAACTATGCATGCAAACACACATATTCCTGTGTGTGCAGATATAGGTATATATATAGAGAGAGATGGATAAATAAAATATGCATTGGTTATCTAGCTGCCTAAGGTACAGGTTAGTATAGTAATTTTCAAAATATATTTTAGCAATACTTGTCATTCTCAATATCTCCTTGAGTTAACAAGTGCTGCTATCTGTAAGCAGGGGGTGTTATTTTGGTGATATTTCTTCCAACTTCTTGGTTTCCTGCAGAGAGGTACAGTTAGGTAGAGTGAATGCACTTCACTGTTGGATGAGGAACCTCTTTTGGAGTGGGAGTCCCGACTGAGAAGCAGAAAGATACTCCCTGCATTCCCCTTGCACACCAGAGCCTAGTGGGGCCTGAGCTAGTAGATTTTGGGGGCCCCATAGGCCCTGGGGGGGGAAAAAACTGAGGGGTTCAGTGTATGTGCCAGTGCCTGCTGCCCAATGTGAGGGAGGAGCCCTGAGCCTCGGGGGCCTGATCTAGGCAAGCTGGAGGTTGGATTCAGCCCCCAGGCCATAGGTTCCCTACCCCTTGTTTAAATGAATGAGAAATGAGAGATTTTTCTCAGAGTTGTTGAAATAGTTCCAACTGGTTCAAATTATTCCTGTTTACTTAAGGCCAGGTCCTGCACCACTGAAGTCAGTCAGAGTTTTATCATTTAGTTCAATGAATGACAAGCTCAGAACTTACTTTGCTTACTGCTTAAAAAAACCCCAAAGTTTTAAAAGCTACGTCAAAACAAGGCACCATAAAAATCCAAACCAAGGAATACAAAATGGCCAAATTGTGACGTATTTACTCAGACAGACTCCTGCTAAAGCCACTGGGAATTTACCCTACTGAGCACTGCAAAATTTGGTTTAGTTTCAGCAGCAACTTCTGGGATGAAAACCTGTAGGAGTTGTGCTCATTACGAGGGTTGCCAGATGGTTTAACAAAAAATACCGAACACCCCACCCCCCCCAAAAAAAAAAAAGCACTGGGAAAAAATTCTGTCAAGGAAAAAAAAAGGGGGGGGGGGGGGAAGGAGACCAAAGTTGTTAAACCAAAAAAAAAAAAAAAAGGAGGGGGGAGCCAAAGTTGTTAAGCAAAAGTTGCACCACTCCCTCTAGTTTGGGACCACACACTAACCACCAATACACACACCCTTCCCCCTGAGCCAGGCCCCCCGGTCTCCCCATCCCAATGCACTCACCCCTGCCTCAGACCCAGGCCCCTCTAGAGTCCCCCCATCCCAATGCACTCACCCCTCCCCCTGAGGGAGGCATCCCCAGCATCGGGAGCCCCTGCTCCAATCAAATATCCCCCTCCCCCCCTCCTCCGCAGAGCCAGGCACGGAGGAAAAATCTGACTTTTAAAGTGGCTGCTCCTGCCGCCCAGCCCAGCTGCCTCGGCTCGCATTGTAGAGAGAGAGGGAGGCATCGCGGCCAGCTCCCGGTCTCTGCTGGTCACGTGGGCCAGAGTAGCACGTGCTCCGCTCCGCTCCCACCCCAGCCTGGCATCCCCCTAGCGTGGCACCTGGCAACTGCCCCCTTTTGCCCCCCCTTGCTAGACTCTGCCGCGCTCCTCACTCCCCGCCCCCGCCAGATGCAGCAGGGGAAAATTGTCCCCGCCGGGCTTCCATCCCAGGGAACCAGGAAATACCGGACATTGCACATGTCCGGTATTTCCTGTTTTTGTTTTTTTTTTTTTACCGGATGGAGCCTGCAAATACCGGACTGTCCGGGTGAAAACCGGACACCTGGCAATCCTTCTCATTCTTTGAATACAGTGTAGAGCCTAAGGCTGAACTCCTGGACACACCTCCTGAAAAAAACCAACTATCCCTCAGTTCCTCTCTTCTAGCAGCTGGGAAACCTCTCCATGCTTCATGTATCTTGCAATGTTCTGTTTTGCTGTTGTTACTGTTTATTCTGATAATTAATCCGAGATCGCCATTAGAGAACCTGTTGAACAGTTCATTTGACTTCTTGATGCCTCTTATGATACCTATTGGATTACTTTTTTAGCCTGTGTTTCTGGTGCTTGTTGGGCTTCATTTATTGTTTACTGTCCTGTCAGATAATCAAGACAAATAGCCAGGCTTTCAAAAATGCAAAGCCCTTGGTAGCAAGCTGTGTGCTTCAGCTTCTTTAGACCCTACCCTCAGCAAAGTGTTCAAAGGGTTAAATTTTCAAAAGGGCCAAAGTACTATGGGTAAGTATGTTTACACTTTGAGCTGCAAGTGTCAATTCCAGCTTGGAGACATATGCCCTCACTAGCTCTGATCAAGTTAGTGCATCAAATAAAGAGGGTAGCCATAACTTAGCTGTCCTGTTAACATGCCAGTCAAAGACATTATGCACAGGGTAGTTAGCCAGGGCAAGAGGGGCTATACTTTATTTTTAACATGCTAGCTTGATCAGAGCTAGCACAAGCATGTCTCCTTGATCTGGAATTTATTCCTACAGCTTGAAGTATAGATTTACCCTAACGCTCATTTTCCAAGTGTCTTAGATATTGGTGTCTACATTTCATTGAAAATCAGCGGAACGTTGGTTCCTAAATATTGAAGTTACTTTTGAAAATGTTGTCCCTACTGTATAGCGATTAGGTCTCTTATAAGAGATGTGTTGTGTTAAGGTGTAGAGGGTGATAAAACCAGCAGATAATCTCATCTGGGCCATACATAAACCTGTAGAAAATAATTGGGCTGAAGTACTTACAGGGTATTGGGACTGAAACCTTCTATTCCACTATTGAGAGCAGCCCTTAGGGATTAACTGATATTAGAGGTTAGTTGGACATTTTCAAGATGATGTAATCATTCTGGGATGTCAGTGTGTAAGGAAACAGTATATTTAATATATAAATACAACTGTTCGTATCTTGGTTTTTGTGAGCTGTTAGATGTTGACAACTGTTATATAATCAAATCTAAAAATTAGATTAAAAAGGAGAGACAGAAATTACTTCCATCAGATCCAGTGTCTTTTTTAAGCAGAATTATAATAGACACCAAGACCCAGCACTTGCTATCTTAAAAGTGATCACCACACAGCATATGTCTAATAGCAAACAAGTTCAAAAAGTTGCATGATGGTCAGTATAACCTTCCCCCATCCTCCAGTTATGCAGCACCTCCTGACTCGGGGCACAGAGAACTCGCAGTAGCACCACCAGTGGCTATGTTATTATGTTTGGAGAGGAGGAAAAAGTTATATCAGGGCCTCTTTTGCTTTAAATCTGTCTTGGGCAGCTTGAAGTTACTTCCTCCTGGGGTTTTTTTTTATGTGCTGCAGCTGACAGGCGAGCATATGGCACTAGGAATTTGCCCTTGACTATACTTCGGATTTTGGCAAGCTATGCCTTGATTTTTCACCAAGCACACAATCTCAGCAAAATCTGTACATCATTTTCTGCACCACCCTTTGCTCACTCTCTGGTACATGCCTGGATGGACAGATCAGGCCAATTATTTTTTGGTCTTTTGGTTAATTGGGCATTGCTTTAAAATTACTGTTGAGCTAACCAACCAGTATAATTCTGTCTTTCGCGTGCCCTGATCATCATGGTATCTAAGCACCGAAGTAAGATAAAGTGTTTGGCCAGGTCCTTAGCTAGTGTAGATAAAGGGAGCTTCATTGACTTTAATGAAACTTCTCTGATTCATACCAGATGAGGACATGGCTCTCTGTCATCATGAACATACCAGATTCTCCACTCCCCCTTCAATGAGGGGTATACTTCATATGGCTCTTTTCTTTGGGAATAATCTATTGTTGGAAAGGGACTTGCCGGCATAAATGTCACTACCTCTTTTGAGGAAAGGACGCTGTAGGTGTATCTCATAGTGTTCCCTAAGGGCCTGAATTTATTCCCGCAGAAGTTAGTGACAAAATTCCCTTTGACTTCAAAGGTGCAGGTTCATGCTCTTTAAAGGAGATAAGGCATGAGCTCATCCTGATCTGCTATGGGAAGGTTCCACAGCTAAGTGCCATTCACTGACAGAGTTTCTTCAAATCTCCTTCTGTCTTCCCTTTCTCCACCTCCCATTCTATCCCAGGCTATGTCTAAACTACATCCCTCTTTCAAAAGAGGGATGTAAATTAGACAGATCGAAATTGCAAATGAAGCCGGGATTTGAATTTCCCGTGCTTCATTTGCATAATGGCAGCCACACGTTCTTTCGAAAACAGGGATTTCGAAAGTGAAACCACTGTCTAGACACGGTTCTTTCGGGGGGAAAACCCTTTTTCAAAAGATCCTGTACTCCTCTACTCATTAGCGGTTTCACTTTCGAAATCCCGGTTTTCGAAAGAACGCGAGGCCACCATTATGCAAATGAAGCACAGAAAATTCAAATCCCGGCTTCATTTGCAATTTTGATCTGTCTAATTTACATCCCTCTTTTAAAAGAGGGATGTAGTTTAGACATGCCCCCATCCTCATCTTCTTTTCTCATTCTCCCCAAACGGTTAGCTCATGTGTTTGATGAAGCCGTGAAAATACACAAGTGCACCCGAATAAACCAGTCTCTACCCATTTGGATCAACAGTCATGTTTCAACAACAAGCAGAAGTCTATGGAGTTGTGGCTGTCTCTTTTTTTCAGCTATGAATGGGACTTCTGCCGTTGACTTCAATGACGCAAAGATTTAGCCCAGAGAGGATAAAAAAATGCTATAAAAGACACATGGCCTTTCATAATTGCCTTGATGTTTATTTTTGTATTTATGCATACTTTGTCCTTTTGTTATAGCTCTAGAAAGAAAAATATCAATGAGGCAAAGCAGAGAGGAACTTATAAAACGAGGAGTCTTGAAGGAAATCTTTGATAAAGGTAAGAAATACTTGTCTACCTAACTTTAAAAGGACAGGTTTTATAGCCTGATCTTGCAATGTTATAATGCCAATAACTTCAATGGCATTAACTTGTGGATTACCAAATGATATCCAAATCAGGCCTTAAAACTTCATTTTGTCTGAATAATTGTAAAAATCATCTAATGAGTCAAAATAATAATAGCTACAAAAATAAAGTAGCTGAAGGATAAATTATAGCAGTACTAGAAGACTTACCCGGCATTGCCCAGGTCCAACCCAGGGGCAGGGGTACCTGCACAGGCCTCCCAAGAGTGCTTCCAGGAACCGTGGAGGAGGAGTCTTGGCCCGCAGTTGAGGGTGGGAGGATGGCCCAGGGCCGAGGAGGGGATGTGGAGGTCTCCCACTGGCAGTCTCCAGGGGTAGATGAAGGGACAGCATGGAGGCCTCTCAGCAGCACTCCCCAGGCCTGGGCCTGGGTGGGAGCACAATGTGGAGGCCTCCTGGGGATAGAGGACGGGCCATGCAGGCCTGCTGGGCAGCCAGGCAGTGCTAGGGTGGTCCGGAGCTGCACTGCCCAGCCCCAGCGGTGCTCCAGGGTGGAGGGGTACAGCAGTGGGGCAAGGGCCAAGGGGAACAGGTTTGGGTTGCAAGGCCGCTTGCGTGGGTGGGTGGCTGGCAAGAGGGCAAGCCCTGTCCCCAGCTGGCTACTCCCTTCCTAGTAAGGCTACCCCCAGTGGTTATTCTGCAATACAGCTGTCCCCCATGCTCACTGCCCCCAGTGGTGACTGTGCAGTATTGTGTCCCTCTGATCAACCCCCTCTTTTTCTGTGTTATGGAAAACAATCAAATTCTAGGCACATCTTGTTTTCCTGCCACAACCATATCCTGAGCTTGCTTTTAAATTAGAATAAGAGGAAGCTGCATGCTACATTTTGTGGCCCTTGCTCTTACCATATAGGAGGAGTTCTTAGACAATTGTACTCAGAGATAGACACCTCTTAAATAAAGAGAGAGAGAGAGAGAGAGAGAGATGGCCATCACTTTTTTCATGACAACAGGGACATAATTTAAAACAATGGAAGGCAGCACGTTGGCTGTTGATATCAACATTCTGGTTGATTTATTGCTGGATTAAGTATCATGGAATAGGAAATAATTTAAATTGCTCTGGATTACTCAGAACACAGGACACTGCAGATCCCCAGGGCATATCTGAAAATCCATAATACTTATGACCTGGGTACTTCACAAATGTGACAAGAAAAATAATATTCACTCCCAGGAATGAAATTACATTTGTTTTATGTCCTCCAATTTAAGTAAAGCAACAAATATATGTTGCCTATTATGTATTTGTCAGTCATCTAACCTCTGCTTCAGTGTTTCTATTGTTTCCTGTATGAAGAGCATGAAGGCAATAATTCAGCCAAGCACTTATACCCAGATCCACAAAGATACTTAGCTGCCCAAGCCCCAAACTTAGGTACCCACTCTTATCCTACAGCCCATGTCCCAGTTTTGGCTCCACTGAGATTCACAAAACTCCTTCCAAACCCAGTAAACACAAAAGTTCACTCAGGACCCAACTTTTCAGGGTGAAAGTTCTGTCTGTACATACGTTTTGGCCCCTGGATGTGCCCCACTCTTGGCATCCAGATGCTCATCTCTCACCTTCCCCACAGCAACTCACAAGCCAGGATAGACAGGCGTTCACCCACCTAAGTCGTGTCTGGAGCCTAATCTGGGAAGAAGGATTCTGAGCATAGCTAGCAGATAGGATGCCTTTCAAACCCTGGCTAGAGAAGGAGGAGGTGATGAAGTTGCTGCTGCATAGCTTGTAACTTGTAGGCCGGTGGTTTAGGAGACTCACCCGAGCTCTGGGAAGCCCAGGTTCAATTTACCCCTCTTCCAAATGGAGAGGGAAGTTTTGAACAAGGGCTTCCCACCCATTGGGAAAGTGGTCTAAAAACTGAGCTATGGGATATTCTCATGCTGGGGCTCCCTCCATCTCTCCAGTTGAAGTTGTTCCATTGTGGCTAAAGAATAATTGAGTGGAGGAATTGGACCCTCCCTCCCCAGCATTCCTGGTGGCTGCCCTAACCACCAGACTACAGAATCTTTCTCTTCTCTCTCTGGCCCACTGGCTGCTTCCCAGTCAATAAATACTTAAATAGGCCACCTTGTCCTCCTCCTGTCATCATTTTGTGTGGAGTGAGTCAGGCACCTCACTCATTCCCATCCCACAGATTGCAGCCATTTAAGTAATGCTGTGAATTCAAAATGTACAGTACTTGTAATTAAATTACACATTTTAGCTTGTTTGTTTTAGCCACTCTTTAACGCTTTATTTCCAGCCGTACTATTGCCCTACTGTTTGCCCTTATTTCTGCGCAGTCACCTCAGCTGCTGTTTAACTGTGGAACTTGCAATTCTCGTCCATTTAGCTAATTATATATGTAGCCTGGAGTGATCCACTTGGCAGAATAACATGGTTTACATACGTCACATGAATAACCCAGTGTTTAAAATATAGTTTATTGAACTAAATGTGTCATCAGACTAATTTCTATGTGGGCAGAAGCGGGGGGGTTGTTTTTGGACTCAAACCTGAGTCTGAGCTGAGACTTAGGCTATGTCTAGACTACACATTATTTTTGAAAGAGGATTTGCAATCCTTAAAAAATTAGGTTTACACGGTTTTTTGAAAAAGGGGGGGTCCAAAAAAACCACGTTCAGACAGACTACTTTCACTTTCGAAAGACCCGCTTTCGAAAGTGAGATTGGAAGATATGCAAATTCCTGCAGAATTTGCATATCCTCTTTCGAAAATAAAGCGTAGTTTGAACGTACCCTTAGTGTGCTGTGTAGACATACACTGAATGGATCTGTGTAAGAGATTCCCCCTCTCACAATGATACAGAGCTGGAATTGAAATAAGCACAAGCAGTGAAGCTGGAATCCAATAGAATTAGGACCCCTCTGCATTAGAACTTACTCCCCAGCTTGCTCCGGGATTGACCTTTAAGACATATTGCAGAGCTCAGCTTTTTTTTTTCTTCTCTGAACCTTTGTAATGGGGTCAAGAGATTTGTGAGGGAGATTTACTGTTGAAGAAGAAAGATGGTATCAATTGTTAATTTCCCTGGTTTGCTAGTTGGGAGCAGTTATAGGGGCTGGAAATACTGCAGTGTAGTTATAGTGGAGTGCATTTTTATTTGTATTTTAAGTTATCTCAAAGGGTCTTAGAGCAGATGGATGGTGGGTGTTTTTGTTATAGGCCCTGATTCAGGAAAACAGTTGAATGCTTAAATCCATCCCTGTGTTAAACAGCATTTCAGCCCATGCTTGTGATGTCCTGAATAGGTGTGCTTTCCCAAACTGGGACCATAGTACATATATCTAAATAAATAAATATGTATGTATAAATAGCCACTAACAAACAAGCTCACTCTACACTGATAGCAAGAAATTCTAAGTGCAAAAGGAAAATCTCCTTCCACACGCACTTATGACTTCTGTAAAGAAATACTATATCATGAAACCCTATGACTACCATTAGGAACTGAATCCCAGCCCCTCTGAAAATCAGGCCACTTTTATATGTCCCCAAATATGGATTTGGGTGCCTAAAATGGGGCACTTAAGTCTGAAAATATATGCAGTTGTGAGGTAAAAGGAATAATCTATAAAAGTAATGACATACTGCATTTTGAAATACAAAGGTACAAAAAACTGTGTGTGGGGAAGGAGAGTAGGAGGGGGAGGGGAAGAAAATGAATGTTTACTGTACTGGCGGATTGGTGGTGTGTGGTAGTAAATGGTTTTATTAACATGAGTTTGCAATACCTACTGACTATCCTGTATTGTACTAAAAGGGCAGATAAGGCAAATTGCCATAAAAGAATATAACGTATCATTTCCAGAGGCTATGAAAGGGGAGTTAAGACTAAGTGGATTACATGAAATCCAGGGACCACTGAAATAATTTAGCTGTTCGTCAGGTAACCAGTTATTGAACATATTGTTTATCCTGACAGAAGCCGTGAATTATTCTAGGTCGTCACAAACCTGTCCAATAAAACCATTTTAACGCCAAACAATATTGTTCATTTCCCCACATGCACATTTTAAATAAAAAGAAAAATATATTGGATTGTCATTTAAAGCTTTACAATATTTCCTGGTTGTTAACATTTTTTCAATCCCTCTGCCTCTGCATTAAAATTACTTTAGTTACCATGGACAGATTTCACAGAGGCTGAAATATTAAAATAAGATTAAGTTTCTGCAAACACGTACATATGTGCTTGGTTTTATGTCTGAATGATTTCTGCTTCTGTCACCTGACATAAATGGAACTATTCACCTGCATAAAGATAACCATGTCTGTATGGGCTTGAAAGCTTAATTTTTCAATGTCCAAAAACTCTAAAATAGTTTTCCTATCTATCAAGAGGTCATAACATTGTATGACCTGCCAGAGACAGATAAAAATATGTGCCCCATGCCTGCAAGTGGCTCAGAGGCAGATTTCCCATTGACTTTAATGGAAATCCAACACAGGAAACAATTTCAGAATTTAATAACTAGAAATTCATTGGAAAGTCATGATTCCTTTCAATTAGTTATATGTCCTTTAAACTTGTTTTCCTGAGATTATGTATACTTCAGTACCATGTTAGTATTTTTAAATGTCTGATTGACATTTGTGAAGAACGATGGCTTTCCATATTGATATTCCTGTACACGGTCTCTCTGTTATACTTTGTCATGTGGTGTTAGTAGCGAATGCAGATTCACCATAATCCCAGAACCCATTTCAGACCTTGCTCCAGCCAATCTTCTGATCTTCATGTTAGATTTTCTTTGCCAGTCATCAACTTGGAGAGAATTTTTACAGTCTGCGAATCATATTTCCTATCTGTGCAAACAGCATCACTGCAATAACTCCATATCTGCGTAGGTTTTACTTTAGTCATCTATAGTTAGTTATAGCTTTAGAATTATTTAATACAAAACATTGTGTTATACGATTTAAAATTGCAAAAATAAACCCTAAGCAATGCATTCTACAACGAGAGAGAAGATTTAATTTTAGAAAAGAGAGCCGAAATGTTATGATTGTTTTATACAGAGAAAGGGAGAGTAAATTGTGTATACGCAGCCTTGTCCAGCTCCCATTGAAATCAATGAGAAGGTTCTTAGGCCACATCTTCATTACGTGGAAGATCGACATTGCCCGCGATTGATCTTCTGGGGTTCGATTTAGCAGGTGTAGTGAACACACGCTAAATCAATTTCAGAGGACGCCTCCACTGGTGCCAGTACTCCTATTCCTCATGAAGAGTAAGGAAGCCGACGGGAGCATTTGCTGTGTGGATGAAACGGAAATGCGATTTAAGATACATCAACTCCAGCTACGTAATTAATATAGCTGGAGTTGCATATCTTTATTTGACCTTCCGCTGTAGTGTCCACTGGGCCCCTACTGGCTTCAACTGGAACTAGACCAGCATCACAGTCACTTTATTAAAAATGGCCTGGTTTTCAGAGGTGTTAAGCACCCACAATGCCTAATGAAGCCTAGATTTTGTCTGGAGAGAGGAGTGCATTGTGGGAAGAGGGGAGCTGAATTCATGCATTTTGCCTCAGTAATAAGACTCAACTCTCATAGAAAGTAGCTCTCTTTATCGGTGTGCTGGTGGAGAAATTTTTGTAAACAGTGCATTAAAGAGGAAACAGCTTAGATGGGAGAATTTTACAGTGGATATTTTTAGCTCTAAGTTACTGATCATGAAAATGTTTAGTGCCAACGCTAGAATTAGGAAATTGATGAAAATGTCCAACTTTGGCCTCTGCAATTAATTTATAGACGTACAGGGCCAAGCTTTCTGCAGATGTACGTTGGCACTGCTCCATTTACTTTAAATCAGCACAGAATTTGGTCCATTAATGACAGGGAATAGATTTTGGTTTATTGTTTTAAAAATTATATTAAAAATCGCTACCCCATGTGGATTTTTTCCCTTTACAGCTCAGTGTACTTAAAAGGAAAAAGAGAAAGTGCTAGTTATATATTAACCTGTACATTTGAAGTTAGAGAAGCAGGAATTATTAAAAAAAACCCACAAATGAATAACAGGCTAATTTTAAATATCACTCTTTAAACCATTTTAAAAAGTGACTGTAGATTTAAAAAAAACCTACTTTTTTCTGTTCTGTTAATAGCCATAAATATTTGGAGACAAAAAACATTTCACAGTTCTGACTTAGAGATGCATGTGAAAAATGGCCTTGTAATGGAAGCCTTGTTGATCATCTCTGGGTAACACAATAAAGGAGCAGGAATCACAATGAACCCATATTCCCCACTGCAGTTTAGCAAAACTGATATTTAGTCAAAATCAAAAGACTTAGGAAAAGGTCCCTGAGATCTGACTGATACCAAGTTAGGACATTGTCTGCTCTCAGTTTTGTTGCTTAATTAAGACAAGAAAGAGAACTGTGTGGAAAATGAACCCATGCTTGCTAAAATACGTACCCAGGTCAAGTCTTAAATATTAGTTCTCCTGGAAGTTTGGGAACACCAAGGCAAAAAAAAAAAAAAAAAAAAGCTGCAGTGGTCAAACCTTGAAAGGCAGCCACATAGATCCTTGTGTACAATGCTAAATAAATGCCTTTTTTTTTTTTTTTTTTTTTTTTGCAGCAGTGTCACACTGTTGAGTCATATTTAGCTTGTGGCCCACTATGACCCCAAGATCCTTTTCTGTAGTACTCCTTCCTAGACAGCTGCTTCCCATTCTGTATGTGTGAAATGGATTGTTCCTTTCTACATGGAGAACTTTACATTTATCCTTATTACACTTCATCATATTTACCTCAGTTGTATGATGAGAGAACACGAAATGACAACAAATGGAATTGCTAATATGTAATTTTCTCTTGTATATTCCTTTCCTCTGGTTCTGTGGGAGAGACCGTCGGAAGGAATTGGTGGCAAACAGTAGTCATGGAGGAGGTCCTTATTGCCCTGATTGCCTTCTTCCCAAAGGAAACATCTTGTGCAGACAGTAGGTCCCTGCCTCCTCCTTTCATAGGCTGAGAGCAGAGTGGACAGCAACAAGTAGAATTGGCAAGTGAATGAGCACTGCTTCCTTTTATAGTCCTTAAAAAGTCTCACTAAGTGCACTAAGTACCTAAAATTCTGGATCAACAGCATGCTCTAGCCTGTGCCTTTAATATTATCCTGGATGAAGGAAAAGCAGGATTAGAGAGCTGCCTTCTGGCCCTTTGTCTCACAGCCTCTCAAGATGTCTCCACTCCTCCTGTCTCATTGAATGCTTGGTGGCTTTTTTGATGACGCAGTGTCATCGAGTAGGTGAAATCTAACAAGACATGGTACATCAGTGCGACATTCCAGCTGCAGCATTGATGGAACAAGAAAGCTGTTCATGAAAACACTGACCCTGTATCTTAAAACATAACATGTGAATGACCAGGCATTGACAAGGAGTCAGCTAAACAACTTATTAAGTTTGATAGCCTTTAATTTCTAATGATTAAGTTTATGAAAGTACAAGACAGGGTTTTCAAGTATTGTATATTTTTTTAAAAAAATCTGTTTGATTAGGTTCCTGCTGCTCTAAATGGTTTGTGGGTCGACAGTGTTGTGAGTTTTAAGGTATAGCCTCTATCCGCAAAGCAGCATTTAAAATAACCCATTTTTTTCTAAGCCAGTCATAACATATCTTAAAATGATTATCTGTTGTCTGCAACTACAACAGATGCACACTCTCAGATGTGATTCCCACTGCCTTGCAACTTGTGTAATGAGTTTAAAGCACAATCAGTCAGAATTCTCCCATGTACAGTTTTATTCCCACTTATCACTCATCTTGCGCTATCATAAATTGCTTCCCAGGGCACTAAAGATCAGTCCTTAAGAGTCCAAGGTCCAGGTTGTCTTACAAAGATTTGGTTGTACTGACTACGGAGTAATTGTGGTCATGGCAACACACACACCCTCAACAGCTACCATGAGCAGGTCTTCTGTGTAGAGTTTTGCTTAAATTAAAGCTGCTGTCTTGAACAGCAACACTTGCCATCCTGTGGGTGAAATTGGTCTGTGTCCACATTGGACCAGATGGTGCAGAGAGAAGAAATTTTGCACCCATTTATGTCAACCTCTATGACTCTGTTCAGTTGACTCTATTGACAGACACATTTCAAACATTTCTGACGTCTGTTCCCGATCAGATAAGCATGCAAAACGTAACAACCTATCCACACCCCTCTGGTTTTCGTGGTGCTAGCACCATTTTAAAAGCTGTCTTTTAAAACGTCCATTGTTCCATGGTTACTGTCCCAGGAGTAACCTGTCCCATAGTATTTGATACCTGTTTTTCTAATTGAAGCTGGAAGAGATTGTCAGTGACAAGGAATGTGAGGCAAGCAATTACTGGTTTGAGATGTGGTTACAATGGCTTTTTCAGAGAAGTGATGTCCATCTCCACCTTCCGGAGACTTAGTGTCTTCCTACTCTTTGTAACCATGTGAGGGATGCTGATACACATATGTGTACACATAGCCCCAAACCCCTTGAGGATTTACAGACCTGGAGTGTGTGAAACTGGAAGAGAGAAGGTGCTGTGCCGCCTCCTACTCTAGGTCAGGTCGTATTGTGTTTGTGTGTGGTGGAAGGTGGAGCCTCAGAGTGAACTAAGGAGGAGGGAATGTGGTCAGCTAAAGAGCTTGGTCACCTGCAGCATACCCGTGTCCTCTAGTGTACTGAGCTTGTGCATGTCCACATTCCTTCTAGGAGCAGGGTGAGATATGGAGGAGGAGGAGGACATGTTGATTTTACCCTGCCTGCCCCCACGTTCTCCCAGATCCAGGTTTTCCCTCATGGAGCCAATTAGGAAGGGGAGTCTTTCATGCTGTAAGTTTCAGGAATAAACAACAGAGAAAACCAGCCACTGTACCAAGGTAATTCCCAGGGCTGGGGAACAATCTACCAGAGATGGTCCTCGAATACGCTGAAGGAAATAAAAGGGTGAAACTTCACACACATCTCCAACGAGGCTGCTCTCAGTGACTGCGCTCTTCTCAGTCTCATCATTGCACACTCCTTATGGCACCTATGATTATTATCATACCTCATCTCTGCTGCTCCCTTTGCATCCCTTGTCATTCAGCCTTTGTAGTCTGTTTTCATGTTTCTCCCTCTCCTTCTTCTTACTCCAAGGCCCACATGATCCATCCTCTTTCCTGACTCAGCACAATTCTTCATAGTCCTTCCTCCTGCTTCTCCTTGGTAGGATCCTTCGTGATCTATTCTCTCCTCCTTCTCATCACCATTGCTCACAGTCCTTTCTCCCCATCTCCTTGGCATCCCCCTTTGCATATCACCTCTTTATTCTCTGCCCTCTTCACTCCTTGCTTCTCTATCTCCAATGTCCTTACCTCCCTCCGCCTCCCTACTTCTGCAGATTTCAATCAGTTCCGAAGGCCAGATCCACACTACAGCTGAAGGTCTGCTTAAGATATGCAATTCCAGCTACATAAAAAATGTAACTGGAATCAACATAACTTAAGCCAAGTTTAGGCACCATCCTCACAGTAGGAGGTCAATGGGAGCAATGCTCCTGTTGATTTTCCTTGCCTCTCACAAAGAGTTAGAGTTCTTGTATCGATGGGGATGCTCTCAGCATTCGATTTAGCGGGTCTTTACTAGACCCGCTAAATCGAACTTTGAAAGATCGACTACCAGAGCATCCCTTTTCTGAGAAGTGAAGGTGTGGCCTAAATATACTTGAGCTGTTTTCCCTAAGATTATCTGGTTCTTTTGCTCTCTAGGACCAGAATGTTTTGGGTTTTCAAGGGAACAACTACTTGTATCTAGGGACGAGCTGCTGACATCATAACATTTGCATAACATACTCTGTGCAAATAGCAAATGTTATGTTATAATGCAAATAGAATATATCAGTGTAAATCAGTGTATATATGTGAACAAGCAGGAGTGTATGCATATACAAAGATTTTCAAAAGTGATTAGTGATTCCAGATACCTCTGTGTTTCCACTTTGTAATGTCAAAGTAGCTTGATTTTCATAGGGTATATGCTTAATACTTTTCTCATAATCACTTTAAGGTATGCCAAATTGGGTGTCCAAAATCTCTACTAGCTTCTGAAAATTTTGGCCATGATAAATTACTGAAAATGTTCTGATCTTGTGGATTTGATTCAGTTTCAGTTCTAGTGTGGAGGAAAGTTTCAGGTCTGTTTTTATTTTTCTCAAGTGCTTTGCTCATCCCTAAATCCCTTCTTTCCTAGGGTAAACCAATTTTTACCAAAAAATTCTCAGGTTTCACAAAAAAGTGGGTTTTTTTTTCAATTTTCACCCTACTTTTGTATCATCCAGATAAATAAAAAAACTTGTTTTATTAGGAAAATAGAATACATTGCATGAGTTATATGCTGAAGTAAGGCTATGTGTTAGTCTAGAGATACACATGCTAAATAAGCAGGCATACATGCTAGCTCTGAAGGGCATGTGCATCTGTACATACTGATGAATCTCACGCCCAGCCACCCACACATTTCAAGCTGTTCACAGATAACAGTTTAAAGATTTGACATGCTAAAATGGGAAGAAAATGAAAATCTGTATGAGAAAATGTTTTGGAACCCAAGAAAGTAATCACAAGTTTAAAAAAAAACCAAACAGGAGAAAAGGATGAAGTTGAGTGTAGGTGTAGCAAATGCTTTGGCCCAATTATTACATGTAAATATTTATAGGCTAATAGTTCTAAGTCTGCAAGTGTAAACTGTTTATTCAAATGAAAAGCTTTATTTGGGGATTAAAGATGAATTGTTTTCTTAAACTCAGAGGCAGCATTGTATTTTTTAGTTCTGTTTTAGTTCTGCAGCAAACCACACTGATTAACCAAATTCAAAGCACTAATCTACTGAATACTTTTTTCCCCTGTCTTTCCATCCACCAAAATAAACCCGGATATTTACTTTTTATCAGGCCCAGTTAAATAATTGTTAGCTGGAGGGAATGGCCAGTGTGCATCTCTCTCTTTCATTGATAAAGAGAGCAACATCCTCGTGAGTTTTTCTTGTGTAAAACATTTACTCAGAAAGATGGATTTATTTGGGGGTTTGATCCCTTTTGGGGGTTGATTTCCTGGGGGTTGTACTCTAGAACTGAAGTCTCCCAGAGCTGAAGTGGTTCAGTGTCTGCATTTGTCTTCAGGGGGGTAGGAACCCCAACTCTGTGACTTGTCTGGGGAAGACCAGAGGATCTGGCTCAGCAGGACAAGGGTAGTAGGGAGCCCCAGGGAGTAAGAAGACAGATGTCAGTGGCATGATCAGCATAGTGGGGAACAATCCCAACGGGCTTCTGTGACCGCACCCTGCCACATTTACCCAGAAAAACTAATAGTTAACTGTTTTTCACCTGTTTTTGTTGTGATGGGAATAAACACTCATAAATTCCTAGGTAAAAAAATCAATAAAAATTGAAAATGAAGAACCCTAATCATTCCTAATAAATATGAGTAGACATTTAAGAGTTCATTTCTTGCTCTCCAAAATATAGTGTGATATTTCCACAGATATGGCAGATTCGTCGTTTTGTCTGTGAAAAGGATTAAGCTGTCACACTAGAAATTCCATTAATTACTCATTTGTAATTAGTAATCAGGATTTATTTAGAATAGATTTTGCTGTCTGCTAAAATAGCAGTGTTTCCCTAAGAAGTCATAAAAGATTCCTTTTGTTTTTAATGTGACTTTGAAATCTTTCGGGCACATCACTGAAACATCAATCTAGCTGCTTCCTAACCATGGTACTGCAACCTTCAGAACCCAATGAGTGCCTCTTCCTGGACACAGACTGCCTCAAAGGAGGAAGATTTTCAGGGGTCAATAGATAGAGATCTCAGTCATCCAATATACAGAATTATTATTGTTGTTATTTCATTATTTGTTAGTAATAGCACTGCAACATAGAAATTCCCTGCTCTGCAGCACTCACAGGCAGGCAGAGTTCCAGGAAGGCAAACAATAAAAAGAGTTTTCTATAAATATTGACAAGATTTTGCTAGAGGTTGCTCAGCAGAAGTATCTATTCAAAAGTTACATAAAAGTAGGGGCAGTGTGTGTGTTACACACTTAGACTTTCACCCACATGGTGTTACTTTACAGGCTATGATGAATCAAAGTGTCAGTGTATCATCTTCAATATTATATAATTCCCTCTGTGGCCATAGCTGTTTTTTTAAAATGACTAGTAGGTATTCTAACTACTAATTAAAAGAGAAAAGTAACCCACATAGCCTCTTGTTGTAGAATAAATGTAAGTTATTCTGTCCATTTTCTTTCAGCTAGAGTTGATTTATATTCATGTGCTTTTCCAAAAGCTCATGCATTGTTGGGGAAAGTAATTCTGCAGTATATAACAACGTGCTCTCTGAAAATACTGCAAATGTGCAGAGGAAAGAGTTTGTGTTAATTTATGCCAAAATTAACTCTAAACTCATACTTCTTCAGGACTAAATCATTGTATGCTTTGTAAATGTATTACTAGAGTCTAACTATGCTGAGATTCTTTTCATTTGTATTTATCCAGAACTTTCAATACAGTTTTTGAAAAAATAATTTTACTTTTATATCTGATTGTCAAGCATGCCTCTGAGCCATGATTAATTCATGCTGGGATATTCTTGACTCTACAAATGACCATTGTATCCAAGCCTTTTATCTCTCCCTGTGCTGTTAACTAGCAGCCTTTTATGTTGCCCTGCTTTAAACAAGATCAAATTTTGGGCATACTGTTCAACAATGGTCCCTAAATGTCAAAAAATTGTAGCACAATGCAAGCACCCAAGGGCCATTATTGAGTTTTAGAATTTAAATGAAGATGAGTTATAAATAAATACATCTTAACACAAGCATAAAGACTTCTTGTATTTGCTGCTATGCAAAAATAAATAAAAAGAATTTTAAAAGAAAAAGTATTTGTGTTGTCGTCCTAATAAAAACATGGCTCAAATAGTAAATTTTAATACTGCCCCTTACTAGGAACTGAGCACCTACAGAGATGTGCTAAAAGCATGAGCACCTACAGAGATGAGGGCGTTCAGCTCTAAAGCTAGTTAGCAAAACGTTTTAATGGAAAATGCCGATTCATCAAAACCCAAATTGTTCATAAGAAAAGGTCAGTCTCAACAATCTCCCATTTGAACAAAATGTTGAAAATTACTTTGCTTGGACATTTCATCTTATTTCTACTAAAAGCAAAAGTTAAAATGGAAATCTAAATGAAGAATTTTGAGTGACCCATTTCAAATATTTTTCAGATTATTAGTTTGGGGGAAAATGTGATTTTGATTTTTTTATCCCAATTTGGGACAAGACATTTTTTCAAAATCTCAAAAACTGTCATGGGATGGGAAACAATTCCTATCTAGCTCTACTCCACACCTCAGAATTAGGCTACAGATTTTCTTGTAAAAATACCATTTTTCCTCAAGCAATTGAGTTTTGTTATTTTCATGGTCAAATTTAGGTCAAATGAATGAATCTCGTTAACAACTGGCTAAAACCTACAGGTTTCGTGAATATTATTGCCCTTTTTCAACTCAACTGAATGCTGAGACAACTATTGTTCGGATTTCAGCTTATTGTGATGTCAGTTTCCTACGCATGTTCTCGTATCCTGTCATGCTAGTCCTCCAAAAAGCCTCCATCAAAACCAAGAAAGTCAAGACCCTGACATTCCTAATAATTCCAAAGTTAAAAATAAGAAGGATTGTCTTCATATTTCATAAAGGATTTTTAATTCTTCGTTGCTAATCGACCTTCAGACACATTAATTTTCATTGTCCTTCGGTTGAACGGATGGACAGGCCAGCTGACAGGTGAAGGCAAAGTGGACAACTGGCTTTGGGCCCAGCAGTTCAAAGGGGTTCATGGCTCTCAGCCGCTGCTACTGCCACAGCAGGGGTAGCCAGAGCCCCCAGGCCCTTTTAATTACTGCCGGAGCCCCACACAGCACACTGCAGAGCCCAGGTGGAGTGCTCCAGATGGCGCTGAGGGGGGCTGGTGTGGTCCGGGTGGCTCTGAGAGCTAGTTGCCCTGGCCCTGCCCTTCCACCTAAGGCCACGCCCCTTCTAAGAGCACAGAGCTGCCCCTATCCTCCTCCCCCCGCAACTTGCCCAGTGGCGTGGTAAGTCTATCAGTTTGCCTGCTGATGGAATTACACTTTTCATCTCTTTCTAAATTGGTATGCCCATCTTAGCTCTCTGTGCTGGGAATGCTCTTGTTGGATGCTTCCTCTCACACCAGTGATGTGGATCTGTTTGGTGAATTGCAATGGAACAGTGCCAATCCTAAGTGTAAATTGTAAGTGAGCCCCCAAACATCATGAGAGTTAAATAAATAATAAAGTTTGGGTTCTTTCTATTTACCTTCTTGCTTCTGAACTGAGAGATTGCATTGGGGTCATCTGTGACATTATATCTCATATGCATCTGGGAATAAGATTATGACATAATTATGATGCAATTTGTACAAGAGAAGTCATATAAGGTGTCATTGGAAAAGCTATGATTTGCTGAATATGACTATCCTATTTGTATGCATGTATCAATTTTGAACCTGAAGTTATGAATATTGTATAAATATTGTATAAATATAAATACAGTACCTGTATTTCAAATGCAATAACAGCTAGGTAACACCCAATACGCAAAATGCTTCCAACCTAAACAGCTGATCGAGACAGGCCTATTCAGGGTAATGGGTTATTAGGCAGAATAATAAGTCTTAGAAGATGCTTCTGTCCCACCTGCTGAGCTTTCCTGAAAACATTTCAGCCCCCCTGTTGCAATGACCCTGCTAGGACATGTGACAAGACCACATGACACTGATCTCCATTTTGGGCATCTATATTTTTCCACAATCTGGTTTGGGAACCCAGTTTGAAACAAAGGGTTCCCACCATAAGGAAAAGTTCTATAAGGCAGAGAGTGACATCATCTGTGGTTTTCACTCCCCCACAATTGAACACCTGAGAGAAACTCAGAAAGAAAGGGACTTGGAATGGGGGTGGGGATCCCAAGCTGCAAAGCTAGTGCGGATTGTGCCTTGAGAATCTGCAAGTCTGCTTGTTTCATCAGTCAGGATGAGAAATTGCTAATTCATATCCAGTCTTTTTGGTATTTTAGGCTTAGTTTGCAGTTTTGTTTGTTTGCTAGGTAATCTGCTTTGATCTGTTTGCTACCACTTATAATCACTTAAAATCTATCTCTTTTGTGGTTAATAAACTTATTTTATGTTTTCATCTAAGCCAGTGTGCCTTTGACCGAAGTGCCTGGGGGAAAATCTCATTTTGATTAACACAAGTGTATTGCATATTCTTCTCCACATTGAAGGAGGGGCAAACTGGATAATAAATTCATGCTGTTTGGTGTTTTGATGAGGGCAGGATGGTATAGTTCTGGAGTCTTAAGCTGGGGAGCTGGGGGTTTATCTTGGCTGTAGCCTCTCTATTGTTGGCTTATGCAGTGGCTGGTCGGTGCCTGTATGTAACTGCAGCTGGGTATGTCCCTGCTTGTGTGAATGCTGATGGGAGTGTAGGACTGGGAGAGAGCTACAGCTTGTCACAGCAGCCCAGTGTGAGCCCAGGCTGGTGGGTCAGAGGGCTCAGTGGAACCCCAGGGGGGAAACAGTCACATAATGTTTTCAGGCTTTTATTTAACCCCCAGGGGTAGAAACTCACTGTTTTTCTTTGTTTTAATAAAAGGTGAATTGCTCATGACTCCAGCACCTGAGGTGTTAGGAAAAACACCAAATATATTAAGACTTCGAATCAAACCACAAGAGTTGACCCCATTGAGGATAATAGTAACTCTCTCTCTCCTGTCCTGATGGGTTTTAGTCCTGACTGGTGTTTGGTGGGAAAAAGATCTGTTGCTACTACAGAAATTGGTGCAGATAAAGGAGAAATTTTTAAGGATTTTATGGGTGAATTTTCCAGCTAGAATTTGCTGTATGCCGGTATTAAGGCCTTATCCCAACTGGTCATAAAAGTTAGTCTATTGCTTTACTTTAACTCTTTGTCATGCTGGGAGCTTTAATGGCTTTAGTGGTGTGTGAAATAGGAGTATGCATCTGTGATGTTATTTATATGTCTCCTATGTCATAAAAACAAGTAGAGGGGAATAAAATTAATGCAAAAGCTTCATAGCATCAGTTCAAGCACACTCTCCTCCTCCACTGCACAGATTTGGCAGAGGTGCAGTACAAGTAGGTTTTTGGACCATATAATGGTAGGCAAGGAATGGGGATCATTCACGTTTGACCTTCTATCTCATGATCATAATGATTTTCTTGCCATAAGCCTATGTCCAACAAGAACATTTTTTCATGATGTTTCCAAACCTTGGAACCACTTTTGAAGTAAGTGAAATACCAGTAGGTTGCAAAATTGCATAGATTATGTTGCAAAAAGGCATCTCAACCTGATACTGCATAAAATTGTCCTTGCAACATACCCAGCTTGTAACACAGTAATACAAACATAATGACATTGTGAGGAAGGAATTTGTTCTACTTGAGGAGCTAAGATTTATTAGGCCATGCCTAAATAAACTGTTGCATCGTGTGCTGTCTCTGTTGGATGTGTAATTGCCATTCAAGTACTTGGGCCATTAATAACCCAAAGAAAACCACAGTTTTAAGGCAGTCTTTACAGACTTATTTTTTATTTTAATTCTTGTAATAGCTTACTTATTCTTGACCTATTATCATTGTGCTTTCCTCCCAATGCTATCAGATGGGGAGCTTTCCATACCAAATGAAGGATCATTGGAAAATGGGCAGGCTCTGAGCTCCAGCCAGCTTTCACTACCAGCCCTAGCAGAACTGGAATCAGGTTCCGCGTCTGGGGAACCCTGTGCATATGAGGTGCTCCCAAGCACAGATATCATGGATGGGACAGGTAACATTTCTGTTTTCATTCTAAGATACAAAACACCAAACAATTTTCCAACATTTATGCTCTTTTTAATGCTTTTAAAATCTGGTTTCTGATGGTTTTTGATCTTTGACACTTAACATTTAGCACACAGGTGTGCTCTTGACATACAGGAGTAGATGTAAGCCAGAACCAGCACCTCCGATCCAAACACTTCAGAGCTTGGGGAAAGTTTAGATTCAGGTCCAAATGTGGTAACTCAGTCCCATCTGTATGCAGGACTACAGACTAGAGTTGCTATCTTTCTGTAAATATGCTACTAGTGAGTAACGTGCATAAATCAGAATGCAAAGTAAAATCTCCGTATATTTCAAGTCTGGAAACTATGGTTTTAATTTCATTCTCTCATTGATGTTCTGCGCTCTTTGCTATTTGGAAGAAGATATCGTAATGAAAGCAGAAGCCTGGCAAGTCTTGCTTACTTTCAGATTGAGAAAGGAGAGTTTTATGCTTCACTGATTCTTGTAACAAAGCCAGTAGCTTGGTAGATGATACCCAGGCCCGAAAGTGTAGGGGACCTGTGATAAGGAGTTCCAAGGGATTCTCACATCTAGAGCAGAATGAGAACATGGTTGAGAAAAAAGAAAAGGCACACAGCTTATCATATGGACAAGGTTTAGACATCTTATAGCTCAGAAGTAGCCACCTGCTTTCAGCTCTCAGGGTTGGTGCTTTAAGAGCAGCTTCTCAATAAGGAAAGCTCAGCATATTTCAGATGTTATGGTAAATTGATAGGTCAGAAAAGTCTACTCCAACACGCCTAGACACTGAGTGACAAAAGAGCTGTCTTCACATAAGGAATATGAGGCCTAGTTGTGGATGAGGGAGTGACAGTGTTCAAATTAGCTTTGGGCATCTCTTGAAAAGATCTGGAGTTTCTGTTTCGATGAGGAGCTGCCTCCAAAATCTAGGTACTTATGCAAAGTATCTGAACTCTTTTTCTTGTGGTATTTCTACCCATGTGCTGCTGGGCCTTCAGAGGCACAGGGATGAAAAATGGGGGGTGGGAGGGTTATAACTATATTTTTTGTGTTAACTTCAGAAAGGTTGGTTTTAAGGCTTGCACCAAAGTTAATTTCACTTCTTATTTTATCAGACTTGATCCACCTAGCCCTGGTTCAGATGCCTAGACCCATCCCTTCTCCAGCTCAAATAGAGAACCATATGTAAAAAAGTTCTGATTTGGGAAATCTAAAAACTGGCCATTGTAAAGAGGCCCCTGGTAACTATTCCATTCACAGCTTCAAAAGAGCCAGCCAGAACTTCCTTTGAAGAGCACCTGTTTTAGAGTTCAACTTCTGCTTCTTCTGGCCTTGAGAGAGCTGAAATGTGATGTCCATTTGAGCTGTATCTGATTGAATCAGAAATAACTCCTTTGGCTTCAGTGGAATAACTCAAATCACAGTTTGACTAGAAAGAGATCACAGTTTTCATGCCTCAGCTGTGTATGCTCAGCTGACATGGATCAGTTAGGCCTTGCACCTGCTGAAGAAAAAGCTGTTCAGTTATGCCATACAACAGCAACAACACAACAATTTCTGTCTTATTGTGAGAGAGGAGGAATGGGAGGGAAACTACAATCCCATTCAAATAGTGATGCACCAAATTCAGCACCGCTGTAAAAGGCACAGCTTCAGAGAAGAAACAGCTCCATAAGACAAAAATATTCTTAAGAATCAAGATTATCAGCTGATATTGATTTTTAGCTGTACCGCTCAGTTCTACAGCAGACATCAGAAAGCATTTCTGAGGCATGTGGCACAAAATGTGCTTTTCTCCAGCTGCGTGGCAACTAGTGCACATTGCCCAAAGAGGAAGAATGAAAACAAATGTGTAATTGGTATAACTGTTTACCTATAAGCCTGTACAACTGTGCGGTCTTTTAAAAATATAATGGAGCCTGCCAGAGAGATGGGCAGGATGCCTTTGTGTGGAAGCATAAACCCTGTACATGTGCTACTTGTTTATTGATTGTGTATTGTTACCTGTCTGGAAGGTCTTCAGTTTGACATTTCAAGGCTCTTGATTGTGTTAAAGGTGTGTGGGCTAAATTCAACTCTGGTGTCAGTGAGAGATGCTCCGTTGGTTTTATGGAGAATGACCCAGTGCTGAAATTGGTCTGTTGTGTAGATGTGTGTGTGTGTCTGTGTGTCTTTCTTTCTCTGTGTTTTACAGTGTTGGAGTGAAATCTATTAGTCATGTTTTTAATCTGCATCTCTGTGCTACTTTTTCTTCTCTTTACTGTTACTGTACCTGCTGCCACTCTGCTTGTAACGTTGTTGCGTCTATGATGTGGTTGTGTCCTCCAGTGTCTGAAGAAAGCCCCACATCCAATGAGTCTGGAGTCCTCCTGTCCCAAGATCCTTCAGCTAAACCAGTCCTGCTACTTCCCCCCAAAAAATCTGCTGCTTTCCCTGGAGACCATGAGGACACCCCAGTGAAACAGCTGTCCCTCCTCAAACAGCCCCCTGCCCTGCCTCCTAAACCCATTGCCAGGATTGCCAGCCACTTAACTGGTAAGTAGCTGTTCCTGAATGCTCTGCTCCGCTACTTCCCTTAAAGGAACAGTCCACTCCTGTACTGACAGTCTCAATGTTTTTCTTTGGTAAAGGCTGCTCTGTAGATGTTTGCAAGTGTATCGATATTATGTGTATGTCATGACTGTAATAATACAGCAGGGCGGGGCTCTCAAGCTTTTTCACAATGTGGACAGTATTTTAAGAGAGATGGACATCTCCCCTATTGTCCACAGTCAGAGGCCACAGTCCTCCCAGCCTCCTAATCATGACCCTGATCACCAGCATGCAAGCTCATCCTATCAAATACAGCAGTGACTTAGATGGGAAAGTAATGATAGGAAAGTACTTTTCATATCTGTTTCATGAACTAAGCACTTTGTTCTTTGGAGGGAAAGACAATGTATCAGATTCTCTCCCTTTGTTCTTTGTTACTTCTCCAGCTTCCCTGAGTGCTTTCCTCCCCGCTTTCCCTCTCCTCCTCTGCACATGTTTCTCTTAGACTCTAAGACCAGAAGGGTCCATCATGATCACCTCGTTTGACCTCCTACACATTGCAGGCCATGATGCCTCACCCATCCATTCCTGTAATACACCCCTAGCCTTTGGCTGTGTGACAGAAGTCCTCACATCATGATTTAAAGACTTCAAGTTACAGAGAATCCACCATTTATGCTAGTCTGAACCTGCAAGTGACCCATGCCCCATGCTACAGAGGAAGGCAAAAAACCTCCAGGGTCTCTGATAATCTGACACTCAGGAAGATTCTTTCCCAACCCCAAATAGAGCGATCAGTTAGACTCTGAGCATGTGGGCAAGACCCATTGGCCAGACACCTGGAAGAGAATTCCCCGTACGAACTCAGAACCCTCCCCATCTACAGTTCTATCACCAGCATTGGAGATATTTGCTGCTAGGAGTCACAGCTCAACTGCATGCCATGTAAGCAGTCTCACTGTACCACACCCTCCACAAACTTATCAAGCTCAGTTGCCTTCTTTCCAAATTACTCTGCCCTCTGGTTCCCTGCTCCTCTGCATCCTTGCTCAAGATTGCTGGCTACCTGGTCCCTTTCTCTATGTCTTCCCACTGGTGGATCATAATGGTGATTGATAATCCGATTTACTCTATTCCTGCTACAGTCCCTGGGGGATGCTCCAATTTCCCTTCCTGCTATGATGGAGGCTGTAATGGAGGCAGGTTATGCAGTCTTCTGTGCCTGGTTTCCAGCTGCTCCTACAGGCATGCAGGCTCCTCTTGGTTGTCAACAGCCCGGTTATCTGTAAAAACAATTGGAAGCCAGGAGGAAAAGTCAACCCTCCCTGAACTACCATCAGACCATGCTATCGAGAAATATTGCAGGCACACATACTAGGGACCTTAATATTCCTGAAATACATGTCTGTGCCTTTTGAGGTGTGTGTGCACAGTTCCCATTGTTTTCATACAGCACAGCCCAGACCAGGAGGCTATGATCTCCCGAGTTTTAAGCCAGTTTTAATAGTGACTCCGTATGTAGCCTGGACATGCCTCAGTCTTTTTCACTCCATTACTCCTCTGATATTAATACTTCCCTGCCTCACAGTGGTACAGATGAAGGTGATCACTTCCTATGTTACTATTTTTATCACATAATTGTTTTATTTTGACTATTAGAAAATAAGAAAATAATTGTTAGGAAAAAGCATATATTTCTTTTCCCACCAGTTTCTACACAGCATTTTATCTAGATGGCCAGCTGATTTGTACTTTATTTACTTTTGTTCACTTTTATTTGAAATCAATATGGGATTTCTTCCATTTTGCTGCTTGCCACAATCAACTCTAAATTGTTTTGTTGTTTACCTAAAAATGCAAACCAAAGGGGCAAAGGTGGGCATGGGTTCTTATTTACTTCACTTGGGACTACAGCTGTTTGTACCAGCCCTGAATTTGTTTCCAATCTATTCTCATAATTCAGTTTACCCCTGTGAGTTTTTGAAGATGAAGATGCAATGAGGAAAGTAACATTAAAAAAAAACATCTTCTGCTAGCTGTGCATTGCACAGAAACATGAGGGGAGAAAGAGACTATCCTGCTCTTTAAGTTAGCTGTAGAAACAAACAATGGATGGAGATTTGTGTCTGCTTCTATGTATTTTGTAGCTTGAATTTTTATATCGAGTGAAATCTGTCTTAAGTAACCACTCAAGGGATCAGCTTGTGTCAGTTGTTTAACAGAGATGTATTTCTAATAAAGACGTACTATGCTTCTGGGCAGCAGGGCCGACATCTTGGCTGATCCCAAAGACAAGGTGGGGGAGGACCCATAGGTAGAAGGGGCGGGGTAGCGGTAGGGGTAGGCAGCCCTTAGCACCACCCAGAGAACGCTGCGCCTGTCCCAGGCAGCACTGCACACTGCATGATGTTCTGGCATCAATTTAAAGGGCCTGCAGCTCTGGCTGCCGCCACTGCCGCTGGGCTCTTTTGTATTGCTGCACCCTGGGGCAGTTGCCTCCTTTTCCTCCTCCTCCCCCTCCTCACCTCCTCCCCATCAGCAGGCTTGCTTCTGGAGCTATTTTGGGATGGCCTTTAAAGACAGAAATCAAGGTGATTGTTCAGCTTGCTCTTGCTCTGTCCCACTCGCACATGAACTCACTTGCTTATAGATATGCTGACATACACTCTCACATGTAGATAAGATTCACATACACACAAATGTCTCTGGGGGGGGGGGACAGTGTCAAAATTGGTCACAAGGCGCTTGTTTAGCTGGCAGGTGCCTCTTGATAGAGCTTGACAGCTTCACCCATATATACCCTGATAAACATTAACATCTCAGGCCAATAGATTTGATTTTTTTTCTTATGGGGTGGGGGGGGGGTCTATGGACATATATTTTTATATGCTTTATGTTGCCCTTTTAGATTATATTAGACTTGCATAATCCCTGAATATGAGCAGTGCATCTTAATGAATCGCCCTAACCACAAGAAAGCTAAATTAACCCTGTTCTTTCACTAATTACTCCAGAGACATCTATATTTTGTGTGAGAGAGAATTAATAAGATCAGATTTCTGGAGCTCCAAATGAAGACTTTTCAGGTTTTCATTGCATTTTCAGGGTCTGTTTTTCTATGGAGGATTTCGTGAGGCGAGTGAAGGACAAGTTAAGACATACCAAGCATGACTAATAGAGAATGACAGTAGTTAATGGTCTGGCAGGCCTGTGCAAAAAGGATATGAAAGGAAACGTGATCTTGGAATGAGTTTCTTTTCAGGTATATCACTGATGAGGACATGTTCCTGCAAGCTCCACATCTTTTATCTTGTTTAAGAAATTATTTTATAAAATCAAATACAAGAATACCTGAGAATATATTCTTATAAAATCCCCACAGGCTTGGTCAGCAGAGGGTAAAAAAACAGATAAATACCTCAAAGAGTGTGAGGGGTGAGTGGCTTTAAAATCAGACCACCTACTTGTTGTGAAACTCCAGGCCAAATCATCATCACCTGCCTGAAGAATGACCAACGAAGAATCCTTCCCCCTCCAACAGGCTCTAAGATCCATCTCACACATCACCACTTTCTGTTCACGTGCCAGGCTTTGCTCTTGCCCTCAGTGACCAATACTCGTACCACAGCAGGTATATAAAATACACACAAATAAATGCAGTTAATTTTTTTTAAGTTTTACTGTGGGCGTGGAAAGGAGAAAGAGGGTCGTATGTGGCAGTTTCCCATTCCATAGCTTAATGCTGCTCTGGTGGGAGCGCAGGTACTATGGTGATCTGGCAGATAGAAGAAGCTGAATAGAAGAGGAATTGGAGCATGCTGGGAGTGAGACTGCTCCCCTCTGGAATGATTTCCAGGTAGGGGACATGACATCTCTGCAGTTCCCAGACCCATGTGCCTGCCCCACCTATCCCAAAACCATCCATCTTGCTTTTATGGAAGGAGCAGCTAGAGAGAACTTCTCTACGGTATGTGTAGGTTGTTGGAATTCCCTGAGCAGCCTTTCTGTTGCCTGCTCCCTGTCTTGCACGCTCATAACCTGAGCAGGAAAAAGGAAGCATTTGCCTTGTAGTCATCAAAATCCATCTCTTCGTAGAACAAACCAGTCAGCCCTAGAAAGAGAACATGTCTTGTAATTGTTTCAATACAAGTTCATCACTCTGCATTCCTCACCGGCCAATTATTTTACAGTGATCCTCCTGCCAGCTGTTAAATATGATCATTAATAATAAGCCATCCTTCATTTATAAAGCCCCTTTCATCCACCAGAGTCCAAAAGCTCTGAACTTCACAGGGTTTATCTTCAGCCACCACTTAAGGGGAGATATATCTCTGGGTGGAAGATAGCAGTGTACAGCAGCAATACACAACCATTTTGGACACCAATTGCAAAATATCTTATCTGGTTGAAATTGGAGGAGGAATTTAACTGTTGGAGATAGTCTGACTGGGCCTTTGTGATTAATTGCCAGGTGATCTTTAATGAGCAGAAGCATCCTGAACTTTGGTTTTATATCTTATTTGAAAAGCAAAACCCCCAGCGTCACAGTGCCCCTTCATGCCTTTGTCCATGAATTCATTTCTTTTCAGCCCCAAAGTTGAATTTTTCTGAGATTAACCCAGCCACATTCCAAACAAAAGAATGAACTGTCAGTTATCCATGAAATTCTCTAAAAAATCTGGAAGGGCATAACTGTTACACCTGTGTAAGTCGAATGTGTGGGGTTACTCCAGTTTTACATTTGTTATAGCTTCACACAGAACCTAACCCTTTAATTCAACAATCCTAACGAAGCTTTGAAAAATCCTTTTAGGTTCCTTTTGAGTTGTCTCATTCCCTCCATTGTGCATTGGGAGGGGGAAGTTTTTTCCCATGTTTGTTCTAAGAACACACAATCTATTTATGCTCTATATAGTATGGTTCAGACTATCAGCTGGCTGAATAACAGCGATAATTCAAAAATAGAGCAACTGGCCATGATTAGAAGTGAACATTTAATAGGGAAGGAGATACTGTAAGTCCATAAATATAACTACTGATAATGTGGATCTGTCAGGATTGAATTTCAGAACAATGGATGTAAGACCTCTTGCTTTATTATCAAAACATAGTTGATTGCTGGTTACAACATTAAAAAACTATTTAGAACTACAGATTTACCTGGCAGTTCATTTCCACAGCCTGCAGTATTTTCTAACCCAGCATTTACACATGTCTGGCGGCTCCTCTTTAGATGAGCCCCTTGCAGTAGGCGTGAGCAGTCTGTTCTGTCAGGCCTCCTCCTGTTTTCTGCACTAATATGCACACAGCTTGTTCAGTTTGGGGTCATTCTCCCCCCCAGAACACGCACAGAGAGCCCATGCTGCACTCTTGAGGTGGATGCAGCAGAACAGGAGCAGAGTGAAAGGATCATCTCCCCCAGTCTGCAGAGTGGTGGTGGGCTGGACTGTGGGATTGTAGTTGCTTCCACAGTTCTTGTGACTCTTGCAGTCTGGAGAACAGTAGCCAATGGGTCAAGGTGACAGCAGAACGCCAGGCCCTGCCCTTAGTACCTGCTGTGAGACTACACAGAGAGTGCCTGAAGCAGCGCTGGACTTTGTGGCATTCAGGGCGTGCACACCCTGGGTATATCTAGACTGCATCCCTCTGTCGGCAGAGGGATGCAGATTAGGCAGGTCGATATTGCAAATGAGACAGGGATTTAAATATCCCATGCCTAATTTGCATAAAAATGGCCACCGCGTTTTGCCGACTCAGCACTTTGTCGGCAAAAAGTGGCAGTCTAGAGGGGGATCTGTTGAGAAAGAAAGCCTTTTTCGACAATTCCTGTAAACCTCCGTGCAGGAGGCATAAGGGATCTGTCAAAAAAGGCTTTCTTCTCAACAGATCCCCCTCTAGACTGCCACTTTTTTGCTGACAAAGTGCTGAGTCAGCAAAACGTGGCGGCCATTTTTATGCAAATTAGGCATGGGATATTTAAATCCCTGGCTCATTTGCAATGTCAACCTGCCTAATCTGCATCCCTCTGCTGACAGAGGGATGCAGTCTAGACATACCCCCTCTGTGTGTGCTCCCAAGTGCTTCCCCTCACTTTTGGCATCCATATTGTGTAGAAGAACAGCAGAAGTTTTGGGGGTCAAAACTGACATGAGATGAGCATGTGCAACACCCAGTCAATAGGCAGTGCAGTCAATAGGCAGTGCATGTTTCACAGTTATTGGGCTAACTGCGTCTCTGACCCTCTAACTGGGTCTTTCTAAGTGTACTCCCTCTCCAGTCTCAGGCCTTGAGTTGTCACCTCTTTTGAGGTGGAATCATGTGATTCTCCCACTCTTAGGCCAGGCCTTGCTTTGCCGTCCCCTGGAACAAAATGTGATTGCCTCAGCAGGCCCAGCTTAGCCTCCGCACCAGAAATTCTGGTCTTTGGGAACTATGTGCAAGTGGCATCCAGAGACCAGACTCAACTTTTATCTTCTTAAAGCTGAGTGTTGTTTATGATCAACCAAAGGACTTCAGAGAAAAAAGAACTTAAAGTGGCAACCAGATTATACGCATGTCTTGCTTACCTGGTGTCTGTCCATTTTCCATGTGGGCTTAAACTTCCTTTAGATAGCACAAGAACTTTGTTGTCTTCTTTTTGCTGACAGCCCCCGTGGAATTAAAGCAGCATAGATCTGTAATAAGCATTCCACTAGCTAACACAGTCTCTCTCAATAACTATCTTACTTAATAATGTTTGTAAAATTATGTTGTAGCAACTCCATGTCCACCCCAGCATGCACTTACCAGAGAGCAGAATTTGACCCTTCCTTATGGACCTGATCAAAGCCCATGAAAGTCAGTGGAAAGATTGCCTTTATTTTCTATAGCCTTGTGGATCAGTTCCTCTTCGGCAGAGGGAGGAAATAATTTTTGAAGGGGGGGCATTTCACAAATTTCGGAAGTGGCCACGGGCCGATGCAGAAGGGGCGGGGCCTCGGGCTATACAAATACGCTACCATGTTTTTTACACCACAAAGTAATTACATCATATATATAGTAGCCCAATGTCTGTGACTCTGTAACGCAGAAATGCTGGCTGTTCCCTCTGGGCGGCGCTGTTTCCTCCCTGGCTGTTCCCTCTGGGCGGCGCTGTTGCCTGAGTCACGTCCTTCACCTCACGCCGTGGCTCTTGGCTGACTTCTGCGCTGCTCAGCCGGGCCGCCGCAGGGGAGCAAGCGGCGCAAGCGGCCGTTTGGGCACCGTGGTCCCCTTGCAGCACCCCCATGCTGCATGGGGAGCGTGGGGCCCAAACGGCCACTTGCTCCCCCGCAGCGGCCCAGCTGAGTGGCGCAGAAGTCAGCCGAGCAGCACGGCAGGAGGGTAAGGGGGCTGGGCGGTGACGTACATGGCCAGGGGGCGGGGCCTGGTCGTGTACGTCACCGCCCGGCCCCCCTTCGCCTCCCGCCGTGGCGCTCGGCTGACTTCTGTGCCGCTCAGCCAGGCCGCCGCGGGGGAGCCCAAATGGCCGCTTGCTCTGCTTGGTCCCCTGTGGTGGCCCGGCTGAGCAGCGCAGAAGTCAGCCAAGCGCCATGGCGGGAGGTGAAGGGGGGCAGGGCGGTGACGTACACGGCCAGGGGGCGGGGCTTGGAGGAGCATGCATCCCCAACAGAGACAGAGGAGAGTGGAGAGAGAGTGAGAGACAGGAGGGGGAGAAGAGAAAGAGAGAGACGGAGAGAGAGGCAGAAGACGGAGGAGAGCTGAGAGAGAGAGGGGGAGGCAGTAGGAGGAGGAGGAGGAGAGAGAGAGAGAAAGAGACACGAAGTGAGAGACCAGAGCTCAGGAGAGAAGACCGATGTGAAGGAGAGGCCTGAAAATCCCGTCTTATGATGGGCTAATTGGCTAGTTTTAATAAGAATTAACTGCATACCACATTATCCAAAGATTATCCTAGAACAGGGGTGGGTAAAAGCCTCTCAGCGGGCAAGATCCGTGAGGCAGACTTGCCCCCTAGTATGTTGCCTCGGAGCGGGAGAGGGGCGTGAGCCCTTCTAAGTGCTTCTATTTAAAGAGCTCACGTCTTCCCAAAGCCTTGCCTAGCAGCCCCGGGGAAGGTGAAAGCCCTTTAAATAGAAACAGTTGAAAGGGCTGGCGTCTCTGGCTCCCTAGCAACACACTAGAGGCGCAGGGAGCTGCGAGCCCTTTTAAGTGTTTCTATTTAAAGGGCTGACACTTTCCCCGGGGCTGCTAGGCAAGGCATCGGGAAGATGTGAGCCCTTTAAATAGAAGCAGTTAGAAGGGCTCACGCCCCTCTCCCGCTCCGAGGCAACATGCTAGGGGGCCGGGCCTGGAATTGCTTCGCGGGCCGGATCAAAGCCCTAGGTGGGCTGATTCCAACCCACTGAAAGGCTTTTGCCCTCTCCTGCTCTTACTCCTTGTCTACTCTGCAGTGGCATGTAGAGTACACGGGGTGTATTCACGTTGCAGTGACGGAACGGCTCTGGAGGGAGGGGACTAGTGGGGAAACGCTCCCGCAGCTCTCCATTGCTGGAGCCTTTCCATGCTGCAGGGTTCTGCTGGAGCCTGTCCCGCGGTGGGGAAGGAGTGCACATCAGCAGGGAGGCAGTGGGACTAAAGTAGCATTGTAGATGTGGGAGGCACTGTTTGGGTGAGAGGAGAGACAGCTGGATACGTACCCTTAGGTTCTGTTATGTCTTTACTCATCTCAGCAGTGCCTCGCTGTCTATACTGCTACCTATACCCACGCTAAGGGTGTTTGCACTGTATGCACCAGTAAGTGTATTACTGTACCTATAGCCATAGTCTTAGAGGATCTGGGAACTAAGGATAGAAGAGTCAAATGATTTGCCCAAATTCATACAGTGAATCAATGACAGTGCCAGGAATATAACTCAGATTTCCTAAATGCTATTTCAGGGTCCTACCCACTGGGAAACATTGCCTCCTAAATCCTATAGACTATCGAATTTCACTACTGAAAGATGTCACACAGTTATCTATTGGAACTGGATACTCATACAAAGTAATAACATTTGTAGTTATGCACACTTCAATAAGGGTAAGGAAAACTTACGCTTTGGGGCATCAGCTGGTCACCATAGAACTCAGAAGAAATTTTTCCTGCCATTTAGACAATGGTACACTTGATCAGGTACATTATGGAGAAAAGGAAGGGGCTGCCTTCTGCATGGATCAGTGCCCCAGTCTGATGTTGCAAATTTTGTCTTCTAATCATAGATGTGTATATAAATCTAGTCTATTTTCATAAACAATGACACGGTTTAATTTTCTAGCATGGTTGCCTTAAATCTAGCATAACTAGACTCTCATGAAGCAAAATGCTAACCAACCTCAATTTCCATTAGTGCTGAGGGAGTTAGGCTTGTTTGGCATCTTGCAGAACTGGCCCTATCATACATAATAGTGGATACGAGGGACCTCCACCAGGGGTCTATTTGCTACTATCCTGTCTTTCAGTGCAAAGATTTAAAACTGCAGTAACATTCCACTGGGAGGACTTATCACGTTGATTTTTGTTGTTGTTTGTTCTTTACTCTCCTCTACTTGTCATTTACCTGCTCTTGTACACATGTGATAGATATTCCCTTCTAGAGGCTGTACATGTCCCCATATCTTATCCATATGCCTCATGTTAAAACACAGTAGGGTTAAAAAAGACTATAGAATATGATTGTCCCAATCTAATATATTAGTTATAACCTCTTGCAAACTTGGGACGAAATTTCCTCTCATTTACACTAGATGAGATCCACTGCAGATAATGAAGTATCTGCTGGTTTGATTGGACAAGGGGAATTTGCTCATAACCTTGGATCATCTCCAAAGAACTTTATCCATTTAGAACCACCACTATATTGACAGCTTAGTCAGATTTTCAGGACAATGCCTGTTATCACCAAGTAGAAAGCTCAAATGCTCCTTTCTGTTATAGTAATTCTCCTTGTAAGTCATTTTTGTTGATAGACAACTGTTATTATGGCAAAGGGAAGACAAGTAAATTTTGTTTCTGTGCTGGTAGATAGACATGAGGTGAAAAACCATGGGCCAAACTCTTAGCTGGTCTAAAATTGGCATCCCACCATTACTGAAGTCAATGAAGATATGCCAATGTACTCTCACCCCACATGTTCAAAAAATGTCCTTATCTGTGCTGTTAATATATTAGACAGTTCAGACTGAATTTTATAAATCTCACTCATTCTTTATGCTTTTTTGCCTTTTGCTAGACAATGATAATAAACTTCTCTAGTGAATTTCACTTTCTAGTTCTAGTTCTCATCCACTACCCCCAGCTATTGGCCACCAAAACAGCTGTTTTGGGGACTTCAGGCCTACCAAGGGAATACTTCAATTAAAAAAAAAATCCTGCTTTTAAAAAAAAAGAAGAAGCATTTCTATCGCATGCCTCAACCAACCTCACAAGTTCCACTTGCACCCAACAGAAAATCAGGGGTTTTTTTAGCACTTCATAAAGACACAAAGTTGCATGCTCAGTTGCCCCTTTCAGCTTTTCTTCAGCCAGGAGCATGAGTGAGCAGCTTCTGTAGACGATAACGCTTTGAACCCTTCATTGCAGATGCCTCCTCTACTTAATACACAGAGCAAAAAGCTGGGATTAGAGCAACACTCCCTTCCAGAATACAACCACCTCCATGAACTACAGCTGTTCACTGAAGCTCACCAGAGATTGAACCAAACCAAATACCTAGATCTGGCTACTTCAGAAGTTTAGGGATGTGCAGGTCTGGATCTCAGCTTTGGAGCTCAGGCACATCTTTTAGTAGGAAGGTCTCCTGGCGAAATAGTGTACTAAAATGTTTTGTTACTACAAATTGCATAGGAACCTTATTCTCAGAGTTTTATTCAATTTATTCTGTACTGTCTTCATTTTCTTGAAGTCAGCGTATGCATTTTTATGGAGTACAAAGTTAACACATAGCTACTGTAGCCTGCATGTGCATAAGAGATGTGACAACTTAGCCTGTTCTGTGTTTGGGTAAAAAACCCACAAACATCCTGATTACAAAATGTGGAAACCAGTCTGCTTTAGAAGATTGACTGTGTAGGAAATGGTACAGGGGGATTCATGTTTATGGGCAAATCCAAGGGCCATTCTTCGACCCTGCATAAGTGGGTGCAACAGGCCTTGATTCCAGTGGAAAGAACATGGTCTCTAATGAATAGGACATGCTGGGTGTAAAGAGTTAAAAGATTTAGATTATTTTGCTGGCTATCTGTTTAGATTGTATATTCATGGTGGCAGGGTCTGTCTCTTACAATATGTGCATACAATGCCCAGTACAATAAGGCATTGACCTCAAATGGGACCGTCAGGTGCTATTGTAGGGCTTTTTAATAATAATTAATAGTAATGTCAGACTTAAATTTTGTCCCTGTCGCCTTCTAGCTTAGTGTCTTTTTTCAGTTTGATATTTTGGGAAAAGTGATGGCCCTGGGAGCCAACTGTACCCTAACTAGTAGGTTTGGCCCCACTGCTGACAAATTAATATCCAGGCCAGGGATTAGAGCTAGGTAGTGCAAACATGAAAATGTGCAGATGTGCTTTTAAAACTGTGATGCAGCTCACAAACTGGTTATGGCCTTTGAAACCTGTGCTGCTGTTGCTGCTGCTGCTGCAGCTTATCTACTGGGCTTGGTCAAGTCCCAACAAGCTGTTGGCACTTTTATCACTCTGTTGTATTGTAGCAAGGTAGATAAACTCAAATAGCAGAGGCTAAATGTGTTATGCTATCAGAATTCCTGTACAGAACCCGAATGACAGAGGTTTGCCAGATTTGAAAGTGTTCTTTTAGGTCATTGCCTCTCTCAGCCTCAGGAGGCTTTTCCATCTCTATTTTTCCTCATAACTTCAGGCAACATCAGTCCATAGTGTAAACTCCCATCTTCTCTTATCCCCAACTCCAAATGGCTACTTCTCCATAGCTTTCCTCGTTCTCAAACTTCCAGCTCCTCTCACTAGCTCTCCGACCTTTTAGAAATGTTCATAAATTCAATGCAGTAAGTCGCTTTCCCCCTGCTGAGCTCGGGCAGCCAGTGCATTGAAATTAGATCTCCTCATAGCTGTCCTGGTCTTCATTACATGCACCTCAGAGGCCTTATCCAGTTCCTAGGGAAGTCAGCAGGAATCTTTCCCACAGACGTAAATCCCACAAAATTATGTATTTTTAAGAAATCCTGCATGGAGTTTAAATGGTTAAAATCCATAGCATGGGAATCCAAGACAGAGTTTGTTTGCTTTTTCCCTCCATTTTTGCTGGATTATCCTTATACCCCATTCATGATTCTTTTTATTTAGCTTAATTCCGCTGCACCGAACGTTCTGCAAAAATGTGAGACGTGATGTGCAGTAGTCAGACCGTAGCCGTGGGAACCAGATATTCCTGAGCTTTAATCCCTGCTGTGGTGATAATGATTCATTCTGTGACTTTGGGCATCTGTTTAAATGGGGGATAACAACACAGAGCTCACAGGGATGTTGTCGGAGTTACTCCCTGGTAGGAAGCACTTTGAAATGAAAAGCACCACTACATAGACCTTGTGATTACATATGTAAAGGCATTTCTTATTGAGAGTCCTCAGCTGTTTTTGTGAGGCTAAAAAATTTGCAACGTGAAAATGCCCCTTCTGAAAATTGCTAGGGCACAGCATCTTCTGTCACCAGAAAGGGGCAAGTCGAATGCAGGGTCACGTGTTGTCTGTGCTGGCTGCCTTTGGGCCTGATTACCTAAGTAGATACTGTGGTCTTCTTTTTAATGCCATAGAAACTTATGTCTGTGCCTCTCATCCTTGTGTTTTAGATCCTGGCGCTCCTATGAAACTGCCTTCTTGTATGCCAGTCAAACTATCGCCTCCGCTACCTCCAAAGAAAGTCATGATTTGCATGCCTTTAGGGGGGCCAGACCTCTCTCTTGCATCCTATTCCATGCAGAAGAGTTCCCAGCAGCCTTTGGCTCCGCATCATCACTCTGTACTGCCATCCCAGTTAGCCGCCCACCAGCACCAGCTTCCCTATGGCAGCCACAGCCAGCATCTGCCTTCTGGATCCAGCTAGCAACCTATTTACCCTTCAGGGTGCCGGATGATCGAGGAATTGAACAAGACGCTGGCCATGACCATGCAGAGGCTAGAAAGGTAATGGTTGATTTTTTTAAAATGTTGATTTATATGGTGTCGTTATGGCATTGGAACATAACATCATGCAGTACTACATTGCACTTACAGGGGGTCTTTCATGGGAATATCCAAAACTTTTTACAAAGCAAAGTCATCATTACAGAAACGGAAGCATGGAGAGATTAAGTAACTTGCCCAGGTTGATGCAGCGAGTTTGTAGCAGAGTTAGGAATAAAACTCCAGTCTCCTGAATCAGAGTTTCCTGCTCCAGCCGTTAGACTATGCTGCTACTAGATTAAAAAGCTCTTAAGAATCTCCCCTTTTGCAAGAACGTATCACATGGTTTCCAAATGAAGCTTAGGTCACGTGGAAGTAAAAAGAAAATGGAAAAAAGTGGAGAATTTAGAAACAAAAAAGACCAAATGTGTTGCCCCACCGAAGAATCAACATTCCACTGATCAGCTGGAGGGAGCACAGGGTGACTTGTGTACAGGGCTGGCCTTACCATGAGGTGAACTGAGGCGACTGCCTCAGGTGCCAGACTGTGGGGGGGCGCCACTAGGACCCAGAGTGTAGAAAATTGTATCTGCTGCTGTTAGTACTTCTTTATTGGGGTAGGTAGCAGAGCAGTACCATGAGAGGAGTAGAACAGGAAGAAGGCAGAATTGAGACCTTTCAAAGTTTTGGCCCAAGCGAGGGGACATGGGGGCATTATTTGAGCTCCCCGCCTCAGGTGCCAAAATGTTGTGGGCCGGCCCTGTTTGCGTACAGTATTTAGGTTTTTAAATGTAATCTAAAATGCATCTGGGAATAAAATGTGTTCCAGGGATGGGGTGAGGGGAGGGAGGGAGGGAGAAAGGGAGGGGAAGGGGGAGGGAGAGGGAGAGTGTGTGTGTACAAAGACAACATAATTGTCACTGCTGTTTTGTAGCAATCCCAATTGCAGACTGCAAAGCAGATACAGAATATTAACACCATTCTAGGCAAGATCTCCCCACATGTATTTTGAGTAAAGTGAGTCAGTTGAATGCAGGATGTATCTAAGGCCATGTCTACACTACACCCAGAAGGTTGGCTTAAGGTACACAACTCCAGCTATATAAATAATGTAGCTGGCGTTGATGTACCTTAAGCCAAGCTTGGTGCCATCTCCCCAGTGGCTCCATCAACTTCCTTACTCCTCATGACAGTGAGGAATTCCGGCACCAACGGGGGCACCCTCAGTGTTTGATTTACTAGACTCACTAAATCAAACCCCAGAGCATCGATCCTCCGGTAACTGGAAACGTGGCCTGAGTGTCTTGACTTCCTTGCAGAGATTCCACCAACTTGACTCTGAGCAAAAGCCTAGGCTATTGGACAGCAGTCCTAAAGGCTTTCACCAGGATACCTGAATTAACTGGAGAGTGGTTTCAGTACCAAATGATACAATATGTGGAACCACTTCCTGGAGAAACCATCTCTATACCCCATAGTGCAGAACGTAGTCCCCTGCAGGAATTTTTACAATGCATGCTTGTAGTCCTAGGAAATCAATAATACAGATGTCCAGATCTCCGTGCTCAAAGTAGTTCGAGTAGCAGTGGAAGTATGGCAGAAAGTCTGGCGCTGCAGTCCCCGTTGGTGTCAGACCAGTCCCCAGTATAAATTAGAGCAGTGGGAATGGGGCTGTAGTTTATATACAGAAAAATCAGCTAACTGGACAGTGAAAACTCAAGAAGGTAGCTGGGCAATTCGCTCTGGACAGTTTTTTTTTTTTTTTTTTTTTAAACCAGTAAGGTGAGAGGGAAAATAAGGAATTGTACAGAATATCAAACAAGTGCAATTTAAATAGACAAAAGGCCGGATCTTGCCCCATGCTACTAGTCCTCTGCACTGCCACAACAGCAAAAAAAACAAAAAAACACCACCTTTACAGCTGCTCTGAAAGGGCCGCCATCGATTTTCCAATCTGGTGTGAAGTTGGCTAGCTTGCAGTGGGAGGTTCTTGTTGCCACAAATAAGGGGTGAGGCAAGAGGTAGCTTGCTATGGATACAAATCACTAAAACAGGGGTAGAGATTTGATGGGACACAGTCCTGCCGCTTTTCACATAGGCCAGTACAGCCTGGAAAGTGCACCTTAAAGAACCAGTTGCATGATCCTGAGATATACTGTAACATACACACTCTTGAGTGCTGGGGAGAGATGGTGTTTCCCAGAGCTTCCTCTGGGTTAATGCAGCTTCACACCATTCCTACCAGAAGTCTGGGTGTTAATTGCACAATCTGGCCCATGGTACATGCAAGCTGCACTCCGTTATTCTAAACCCAATGATATTTCTCTTCATATGACTTCATAGTGGCATCTGTTCTCTCCCCGCCCTCCCCATGGATGTTCCAGTTTCTAAGCTTCCATTAAGTCTGGTTTACAAGTACATTTAATTGGTTTAAAGGAGGTGATGTGAAGATGTTGTTGTTTTTTATTTTTGTTTATTTTTAACATTTATCAGAAGCTAAAGCTGCACTACCTGTTAAAATTGAACAAGCTAGGGTTCCCAAAATGCAGCACTTGTCTCCCACCACTGAAGAGAATAATTTTTTAAAATGGGATGAATACTGATTTCCCATTTAAGGGACATCTAATACTCATTAATGTACATAGCAGATTTGTGATTATTTCTTTTTAGTCAGTTCACTGTTTTCCTTGTGTCTCAATGGATATTTCAGTCATGAAATAATGCATCGAGTACTTCAGTTATATTCATTGTCCAGTAAGTCAGTAATGTTTGTGGTACTTCAGGAAAAAAAGAGTTGATGGCAGTTTCTTCTGGAAAGGTAGTCACTAGTTTCATAATGTACATGGACAACGCATCTATGAAGTAGACATGTGCTGTTAAATGTTTTAAGTTTAATTTCCAAGGCACACTTTGTTTTTAGCAAATGTGCTAATGTCTCCAAGGAGATTACTGTAGGTTTTCAGAATAGATTTGATTTGGGAAGGGATTAGGTACATTGAGTAGTATCTTTTCCGGATTATTTTTTGGATGGACATGCTTTCTTTTTTCCTTAATTTTACAAAAAAAAAAGCAGGTTTAAACCAAAATTAAATCACATTGCAATGTTTGTAATAGAACACTTAAGCTCAGAAGCCTTGTACATTGCTTAGATTTGAGATCTATTTTTCTTTTATTTACAATTTATCTGTGTGGTCATGTCTATCATCTATGTACAGTGTGAGGTTGCTTCCTAAGCTTTTCTGTTGCTTCCAAAATAGCATGCTGCAGGGCTCCTGCTCCCAGGTGAGCAACTGTAGAGCAGAATGTAGAACATAGAGGCAAAGGCAGGAAGGCTAATGGGAATGAGCGTATGAAAATGGAAATGATCACATCCAAAATAGAAACAAAGCTCAAAGAGTTTAATGCTCTCAAATTGGGGGAGGACCAGATAATCTCCATCCCAGAATACTGAAAGATGTGACACGTGAAACTACAAATCAGGTAGCAAGAATACCGTATGATTGGAGAATAACAAACTGTTACTTATATTAAAGGAAGGAAAAAAGATAATTCAGGGAATTACAGAGCTGTTTGATCTCAATAGTATGCAAGATTTTAGAGCAAGTTTTGAAGGAAAGAATAATTTAAGACTGGAGGTAAATGAAAATGGGATTATCAAAGGTAGATTTTTGATAAAATAATTAATTTCTTCGACAAAGGACATGCAGTGAATCAAATCTGTCTAAAATTCAATAAAGTATTTAGCATGGTACTACATGGTGGGGTTAGTAAAATGAGGATTAATACAGGAACTGTAAGGTGGGTAAGGAACTGTCTAAAGGAGAAGGGTCAATGGGTTATGCTAAAAGAAGAACTATCGGGCTAGGAGGAGATTACCAAAGGCATTCTTCAAGGATCACTCTTGCAACCGATCATATTTATATTTTAATTGATGACCTTGGCACAAAAAGTAGGACTGTTCTAATTAAATTTGCTGGTATCAAAAAGTTGGGAGGTGAAGATCAAAATATTACACAGAAAGAATTGGATGACCTAGAGATCTGGAGTATAGAAATGGGATGAAATTTAATAGTACAGCTGGTCCCTGAGTTACGAACGCATTGACTTACGATCGTTTTTATTTACGACCAATCTCCTATACAACCAGAACCCGAGTTACTAACAAAATCCGCACTTACGAACAGCGCAGCCATACGTAAGTGAATGTAATCTGATTTACGAACAGATCGAGTTACGACCTAGTGTTTGGTATGTAACTCGTTCGTAAGTCGGGTACAGGCTGTACGAAGTATAAAGTCATGTACTAGGGGACTAACACCAAGAATTTCTGCTATCAGCTGGAAATGACAGAGGAGAAAGACCTGCATGTGTTAGTTAAATCACACGATGACTATGAACCACCAATTTAATGAGCCTATAAAAACGCCAGATGTGAATCTTGTGGGTGCTGGGTGGTGTTGGTGACCTGTTGCATGCAAGGGGTCAGACTAGATGATCGAGCTGTCCCTTCTGGCCTTAAAGTCGAAAAAAAGGGTGCCTAACATTGGCCTGGGCACTCACTGGGGAATAGCAACTTCGCTTGGTAGCACCCATTTCAGCTCATTCCAGACCATAGCTACCAAAATCACTAATGTATTCTAGAATAACCTCTCCAGATACTGCAGTAGTTCTGCTGTCAAGTGAAACATTACTGAAGAACACTGTGGTGGATTTTGATAAGGGAAGAATTCTTTTCTTAAATGTCACACCCCCAAACTATTCCCTCCCACCCATTACCGCTCCTGTAACCAAGAATAGGGGAAGAAAGAACACACAATCCTCTTCTTTTAACAGCGTAGATCTGTAATGCCACTTTGGCTTCATTTTTGTCTTTTATTGATACAGTATCAGCATTACAACATAAGGGCTATGAACTGAAAATGGATGACTTCCATTTGTAATTCTTTATTCTTTATTCACATTTGTTGCAAATTTGTACCTGACTCATGTCACTGGCATCTTTAATTTTCAGTGGAAGGCTCAGAAGCTGACAGTGCAGCTTTGCATTTCACCCCAAACATCCTGGGTGAACCATGAGACACACTCCATATGTTTTACCCAATTTGGAATGTCTTTTAATTGCAGAGTTCAGAGGTGCCAATTTGACAACTCAAGAGAAATAACTCTATTGAGCACTTGATCATTCTGACCTCAGTAGGAATTCTGTAGTAGTTAAGTCTTCAGAATCAAGCCCAGAATAGGTGCTGCACATGCAGCAGCAAAGGAGACATTTTGTGCTCTTCCTGTGTTTCTTACTATTGACTTGGAGGAGCAGCTTCTTGGCATGATGTGCCGGTTTAATCTCCAGCCATACACCCATTCAATCTGTCTAATGAGTCTGCCAATTAGTGTAAATCATGATGAATACTCATGTAATCTTGCAACAGGACTCAGACCACAAATTATTTCTCACAGGATACTAAGCAACTATCAGACAGAATTACTTCCAGTTACCAATAGCCCTGCCCTAGGCTAGATTTGAATGAATGATATAGAAAGTGAAAACTTCTGTATCAGAAACAAAGTTTCTGTTTCCAATTGTCCTTAGACATCCAGTTCCCTCAGATTTCAAATTTATAAATTAAATCATATTAGACATACCTAATAGAAGTCTTAAATCTTATCCAATGCATTCAAGTCTATAAGGCTTTTCAGGAGAACTACTTTTGTCTAAACCTCATCATGGCCAGAGGATAGAAACTCTCAAATGTGTAGCTTTGCCTTCCCTATGCTTATCCCAGCACAGTATTATATAAATGAATGTACAGTGAACTGAAGCCTTTCTATTTTCACTTTAATTGATAAACAGCAAAACTATAGACTATTGATCTGTCACCATTTTGATAGACTCTTTTCTGGTTACTCTTCATTCTGCTATCAAAGAAGAAGGCATTGATAGCTTATGGGGATATGTTTTATTCCACTAGATTTTTACAGGATGATTTCCACGTTATGTTTCAATTACATCCTTGAATAAAAAGAATATCAGTATTTGTCTGATTTCTAAATTCTGATTTCACATGAAAATCCTCTCTTAATAGCAGCACTGTAATTTATATCATGTTAAGATAAATTCTTCTTTAAAACAAGTCCCTGTATAGCCTTGGTCTTGATCTCTAAACAATCAAAGCAATAAAATCTGAAACAGTTTGAAAATTGAAGATGTGAAACATTTAGTAGCACAATTGTTCAGTACACAATACAACTACTAGCCCAACGGTCTTTACAAATAATTTTGTAGTAGAGCATGTGATAGCACATATATTCTACCAGTTTAGAGGAAATCTATACACAATAAAATTGCTTGTGCCCTTGATTTGTTTTTCATGAGTACACTTCAGTACAGTACAAGTACATGACACCTTCTCAACTGCCTTAGAAAATGAAATTAATAGTGTGGAACGGAAATCAAGAAATACACAAATTACAGTAAAACCTGTGTTATCCGGCACGCTCAGGGATTAGGACATTCCACGTATCTAAAAATTCCGGTTATCTGAGGGTCCCCATCAACCTAGGAAAAACCAATGGACAATAATAGTAAAACTCAAGTTTTTAATATTCGTTTTTTCATAGCATGAGGCAGTTGGTCTCACATTCCTATTTTGAGTTAAAGATGATTAGTACTTCTTAAATAAAAAATTAAGCCAATCATGGTAACCAAGCCAGGCCTGTGCGCCTGAAGATGTGACAGTATTGTGGCTGGGGGCAATGCCGGTTAACAAAGTTTTCTGGTTAACAGAGTGCCGGATAACAAAGGTTTCACTGTATAAGGGAAAAATAGGGCTTAAAATAGAAAGTGGTATTGATTGACTTATGACTAAGAGAAGTTGTAAAGAGATGGAAAACCTTCCGACTGCTAGGACACCAGACTCACATCAGTGTGATAGAGATTAAAACTATTGCCATTTAACCAGGGCCGGCCCAAGCCATTCGCGCGCTCCAGGCCCCGGGAGCGCGGCGCCGCCCCCGGGTGCCCGGCGCATGCGCGGCCCCACCCCCGGGCACCCAGCACATGCGTGGCGCCACCCCGGGCGCGCGGAGCGTGCGCAGTGCCGCCCCCGCCCGGCTTGGCAGCCCTGCACAGCGCCCCCCTATGCCCCGGGCGGTAGCCCAGTTGGCCCGTACCTTGGGCTGGCTCTGCATTTAACTATTATATGGTTGCCAACATTGCTGAAATGGACACAGGACCTCAGGAATGAATAGCACCATCCCCCAAAAATATTCTGTCACAATTAACTCCTGGTTGGTAACTCCAGCAGAGAGGAAAAGGCAGACTGAATGGGTATAAAAACTGACCTACCTTCCCACCTTTTTTATCACTTGGTGAAGTTATCCCACCCCAATTGTGCTGTTTTAAAACTCATCTGAATGATTTTACTGCCTAACCTTTGCTTTTTTTACATAACAGCATTATGCTGAGCTTTCTCATCTCTAAGATATTAGATTGGTGTCTTCTGGATTTCCTACATCTGCCACTGAAGAGTTACACAGAAAAATAGATAATGGGAAAAAGAGTGATTAAAAAAGTTAATTGAATTTAAATTATTAAAGCATATCAATAAAATAAAAGTTAATTGACAGTTTTTAAAGATTACAATGCATGTATATATCCTTAGAATAATTCAACTGCTGCATCCCAAAATTACTTCTTGGATTAAAACAATATAATAAAAAATTCATTGAAATCTAATGGAGAAATTCACAGTCCAGTTCTTCATTAATCTTTAATACTTTGTGCTACAATATGTAGAATATCACTAGGCAAATAATTTTTTGATATGTCCAGTCAATAAATGTTTGTATCCCAGTGTTTGTTAATCTACATTGGTAAAGCTGCAATTACCTAATGATAGCAAATGGTTTCACTCACTTACGCTATCAAGGGTCTTTTATCCCTAAAAATCCCAATGCGCTTTATAGAGTAATAAAGTGTGTGTGTGTGTGTGTGAGGGAGAAACCTTGAAAATGCAGTTATTTCTAGGGTGGAACTTGGCCACTGTTTAATGGTCCTCATGAATACCACACAGCAGGTTAGGGCAGAACATTAAGAATCACATCTCCAAGTGACATAGTGGAAGGGTAATTTAAATACAATAAAGGGCCCAGGCCTCCCGGGTGCTGTGGAGTATTTCCTGTGGTACTGCACATCCTAGACTCTCTAAAGGAGTTGCAGTTGCTTTGCAGGATCATACCCAAATTTGCTCTTTGCCTGAAATGGAATTTGGCCAGGACATCTGGATTAATGTTCATATTCATGTAGAAAGGAACATGAGAACTTTAACAATTACAGGGTCAGGAACTCAGATTTACTTCTCAGTCAAAGAGCAGCATCTCCAACAGCACTGTGCCTCCTGATTCAACTTCCGTGACAGTCTCTCATCTTCAAGTAGAGAGCGCCAATATGGTCTGGTAAATAGGGCATATGCCTGGGAGTCAGGAAAGCTCTGCTCTGCTCTTCACCTGCTGTGTGACTTTGGAATCAGCTCTCCTTTACTCAGTTTCCCTGTCTGTAAAAATGCATCTGCAATGATATTTACCTTCCCCTATGAAGTGCTTTGAGATCTACACGTGAAGAGTGCTAAGTAGTAATAGTAACAACAAGGTCTGAATCTATTAGGTTGTGGGAAGTGACCAGCTCACAGCCTCAGATACTATATGGCAGCAGAAACAGTACTGTGTAGAGCAAAAGCAAATTGTTCCCAAGTGTATGGCTTTTTGTGCTGCTGCATGGACAATTCATGTGTCTTTAGGATAACTCTAAATATAGAAAATGACCGCTGGCGCTCCCAAGTCAGTTTGTAGAGAGATCGCTCCAATGCATATTTCCATTTCTTTTTTATTACTGCAGGACCCCTAGCCTGACACTCACAAATTAAGCATGACCTTGGTTGTACATTTCACCTGAAACACAGCTCATCTGCTGATAATGTATCCCCATTCATCTTTTGTACTGGTCTATCGTAGATGAGGTGAAGAAAAATATCTCAGAAGTTACATTTCATTTCAATTTACCTTATTCCTGGAGCAGAAGATATAAAATGCAAAAATAACAAAAGAAATTAGAAAACCATCTGTTAGTTCAAGTTATTTGGCAAGCCTGGAATGGTGTAACTAATCTCTCCTGGCTCAGTAAAGATTCCTAGGTTGTATTTATATTTCTCAAAGATTTAGAGTTTCCTGGGGCCAAGGGGGAATTGAAGCCCCTGCTGTCACACAGGTATGGCAGTTTGGCCAGTTAATCCCTATCTGTGCAGTCTCCTCCATATACTTAATGAAAGTGTTGTATGCAAATTCGCTGTAGAGTAAGGATGGTAATTGGCTTTGATATCACAGTGCTCTAGGATTCGTGGTTCTCAACCTTTTTATGATTGTGGGCCACAACCAGTACTACCAGTATGGCCCTGAAGATGACACATCAGCCACGCCTATATTTATTGGGCTGCAGGTGGAGATCTTTTGGTGGACTCATGCCTTACCGTAGCTGGATACTGCACAAGTGTTAATTATTACAGTCAGAATGGCTGAGAACATATAAATTGGATATTAGCAGAGCGAGTATCCTGGAGATGATTGAACCTTGTGATATTCTAAACAAAAAGAGATCTTTTTGTGTTGTGAGCAAGACACGAGAAGTCATTCTTCTGCTCTACTCTGCGCTGGTTAGGCCTCAGTTGGAGTATTGTGTCCAGTTCTGGGCACCGCATTTCAAGAAAGATGTGGAGAAATTGGAGAGGGTCCAGAGAAGAGCAACGAGAATGATTAAAGGTCTAGAGAACATGACCTATGAGGGAAGGCTGAAGGAATTGGGTTTGTTTAGTTTAGAAAAGAGAAGATTGAGGGGGGACATGATAGCAGTTTTTAGATATCTAAAAGGGTGTCATAAGGAGGAGGAGAAAACTTGTTCATCTTGGCCTCTGAGGATAGAACAAGAAGCAATGGGCTTAAACTGCAGCAAGGGAGGTTTAGGTTGGACATTAGGAAAAAGTTCCTAACTGTCAGGGTAGTCAGACACTGGAATAAATTGCCCAGGGAGGTTGTGGAATCTCCATCTCTGGAGATATTTAAGAGTATGTTAGATAAATGTCTATCAGGGATGGTCTAGACAGTATTTGGTCCTGCCATGAGGGCAGGGGACTGGACTCGATGACCTCTCGAGGTCCCTTCCAGTCCTAGTATTCTATAATTCTATCTCAGACATGCTCGTAACTGTTGCACATTTCACACTGACTCAACAGTTATTCTAGGCTTCAGAGCGACGATCCTTGAATTTTACACACACACAGAAACCCATGTCAAAGGTTATTCTTGAGATTAAGTCAAGCACTTAGAAATAGTATTGTATGTGCATTCTTACCCTTTGAGCTTTTAAATGCATGATCATATACTGTTTTTTTCCACAGAAACCCTGCCTCATTCAGTGCACAGGATGGAGGGTTCTTCCTTAATAAGTAACTATTCAATACTTTGTTTTCTCCTCATTGTTCAATGTGTGACCTTAGCAATTGTTTTCTGCACCTTGTTCAAACTCTGCTCTGAATACAGAATTATTAATTTCCCCACAGGTTTTTCTGTGGTGCCCATCACTGTAATATCAAGTGCTTCACAAACATTAGTCAACTGAGAGGTAATGTGATCCTTGTGTAAGGATCAGCAAGAGTTGAGCCCAAGCTTGCAGGGCTACTGGGCAACTGAATCCCCCCAGGATTGCCAGACCCGTGGGCATTGGGGAGGCCCCCAGCTCCATGCTCCCTCAGGCGGAAAGGGTGGGGCTGGGGCAGCCAGCCCTCAGTGGTGCTGAGATAGTGTAGCACCTCTCCCCTTCTACACAAGCCTTCAGAGCTAGTTGGGGCACTGGGCTCTGCAGTGCACCATGTGGCGATCCCATAGTAATTCTTCCTAGGGCTTCCAGCCACTGATGCTGCTAGAATCACAGGCCCTGGGGCCTGGCCACTCTCTGCAGCTCACAGTCTACAGAGGTTCAGTGCCATGAGAAATTCCATCTTGAGTGATCTGACTGACAGAGGTTTTAGCAATTCCTAATTGGCTCGTCCCTATACAAATCCCTGGGGCATACCAGGAAGTGTCCATGCAACAGTGCAGATTCCTAGCTACCTGCCTCGACTGCCTGAATGCCTAGTACTGACCTTGATTGTGACTTGGAGTCTGTCTGCCAGTTGACCCACTGGAATCTCAAAATGAACCTTGATATATGGTATTGACTCTCAGCTTGATTCCTGACTCTGGCTCTGACCCTCAGCTTGACTCTTGACCCTGATGTAAAGCCTCTGACTTTGGCTTCAGTTCTGGGATCCAGCACACAGCTTACAGGGAACTGATCCTACCTACCTTTGCCCAGAATTCTGACACCATAGATATAGAAACAGGAAAGAGCGAGGAGATTATATGTTCTCTGCATTTGACACTGGTTGACTGCGACTGGAATTCTCTGTCCATTTCTGGTGTCCAGAGTTCAAGAAGGATGTTGATAAATTGGAAAGCCTTAGCACAGGAATAATTAAAGAGTTATAAAATATGACTTATGGTGATAAACTTCAGGCACTCAATCTGTTTAACTTGACAAAGATAAGGTAACTTGATCATGAGCTATAAGTATCTACTTTTTTGGGGGGAAACCTTTCATAAGAAGCTTCTTCTACCAGACAAAGGCATTACAAGATCCTATGGCTGGATGTTCATCCTAGACAAATTCAGATGAGAAATAAGGCCCAGCATTTTAACAGTGAGAGTAATTAATTTTGCAACTTTTTTTGTTAGACTCATTAGTGATTGCAGGTCTTGCTATAAGTATGCACTACTTCAAGCAACAATTAATTTAGGGAAATCTTTTGGTCTGTGTTATGCAGGAGATCAGATTAGATGATCTATGAATCTTCCAATAAAATAAAATAAAACCTTTGAGAGATGAGGAAGTGGTACTAGCCCCATTTTATTGATGGAGACCTGAGGTACAGAAATTAAGGCCAAAAGTTTCCACTAATTTTGGGTGCCCAATTTGAGACCCCTAGAACTTGAGTTTTCAGAGTGTCCAGCAATAAATATAATTTGGTATATTCAATGTACAGCTGTCATTGACTTATACCTGTGACTGCTCAGAACTTCTGCAAACCAGACCTTGGGGACCTCATTTGGAGACCCAAAAAATGAGAAACACACAATTAGTTACCACCTGTGAAAAGTGTAAGTTATTTGCACAGTATCACATAGGAATCTCTGTCTGAGGTAAGATAGTCTAGTTCTCCAGAGCAGCATTCTCCTGCCTTGACCGTGAGTTCCTCCTTTCTCTCCCAGCTTCATTCACTGCACCCCTTCCATCTTCTGCTTCATTTGTCGCAGAGACAACAACCTCCTTTATTACACATCTCTGGCACATCCCCAGAACAGGTCCATCTCATGCACTGAAGGAGGCAGGGGTCCTGAGGAAAACATAGTATGTGATCAGGTAATTAAAGACTGGATCATAATGCGTATGCAGAAAGGGCCAGATTAAGGTTGCTCATGCAAACTTGATTCTGGCATTTCTTAACAGTTGAAGCATTTAACTTTGCAACTTTAATAAAGTTCTGTTTAAGTTTTTTCTGGGTAATTTTCTAGACTTTTTAAAAAGCAAACTGGAAAAATAGAAATTCCATCATGTGTCATTATATTGGTGCCCACATGAGCTATCAGTGGAATTGGAACCTGTAGACCACAGGTGGGCAATAATTTTGGGGGGCCACTCTAGGATTTTGGTAAGTGGTCAGTGGCCACACTTTTCTATGAAGGGGGTGCAGGGTCTGAGGCAGAGGTTGGGTGCAGAAGGGAGATCAGAGTAGGGAATTTGAGTGCAGGAGAGGATGGAATCTGAGAGGGAGATTGGGTGATGGAGAGAGCTATGATCTGGGGTAGGGGTTTGGGGTGCAGCGTCTGGTAGGGGGTACGGGCACAGGAGAGGATTCCGACCTGGGGAAGAGGTGTAGGAGAGGGGTGCAGGGTCATGGAGGCAGTTGCGACCTGTGAGAGGGGAGGTGCAGAGGGTTGCGTGGTGACCTGGGACAGAGGGAGTAGTGACACGAGGCAGGGAGTTGATGCGCTGAAGGGGATGAGGTGCCAGATGCAGGCTCTGGCTAGGAGGTGCTTACCTAGGCAGCTCCTGGCCAGTAGCCCAGCAGGACCCTCAGGCAGGCTCCCTGCCTGCTGCAGTCCAGGCCACTCAAATTCACTGGCTGCTCCATGTGCCTCTCAGCTCCACGTGTGGGAGAGGGTGGGAGACTTTGCACGCTGCCCCAACACCCGGCCCTGAGGGTTCCAGGGGGCAGGCCACAGGCCAGATCTGGCTTGTCCCTGCTTTAAATATACTGCCCAAGATTCTGCCATTGGAACTGAGTAACAGGGAGCAGTAGTGGGTTGTCATTCATTCTTCATGAGAACTAGCTCTGGAGAGGAGTGAGACATGCACTTTGCCAGTGAATTTCATAGATACTTGCTGACAGCAGAGGAATGGTGAGATCTCGGAATCCTGGGTTCTCTCCACGCTGGTTCCTAGTCCCAGTTTCTTTGTTTAGATGGTCCTAAACTCCCTCCTGTAACTTGCCCCAGTTTATGTGGATTTTCACAGAGATAGCTAAAGGCACACCCATGACACACAGCCTGCAGCTCCTGCCAGTTTATCAATCTGTGCTCCAAAGCGTTGGGGTTCTATAGCTTTTCAATGGAGTGGTCTCCAAAATTTTTTAACTTGACCAAGCAATCATGTTTTTCCCTAAACTCATTCTCAGAAAGAACTGAATTGATTTCACCAAAATTTTCCAAAGAAATTCAGCCTCAGGTGGATACCCAGCATGGAAAATTTCATTCCAAAACATTTGTCAGTGTTACTAGCAACTGCAAACAGGGTTGCCTAATGGGAGATGTCAGGCAACCTTAATAATAGGTCCTTTCTCAACTGGGTTTTAAATCAGAGTTATCCTTTAATTCCTTAATAAGAAATGTAAGGGTATGTCTAGACTACATGCCTCTGTCGCCAGAGGCATGTAAATTAGACTACGAAGCGATTTAATATCCCCGCTTCATTAAAATAAAATGGTCGCCATACAGCCGGGAACAGCCGATCGTCGGCAGTTAGCGCAGCAGCCAACTACCCGATCGGTCGACATACCGACATAGTCCAATGAGCGAAGTTTAAAACATAAACACATTAAATAAAATGACGCTGATCTGTGCCGGCTCAGCGATCGTCGGCTGAAGCGCCGGTCGATTTATCAGCTGATCGCCGGTACACAGCGGCTATAAAGGCAAGACGCCTACGCTTTGTCGCATCAGCTTCCCTTATGCCTTGTGAAATGATGTTTACAGGAGCGGTCGACAGAGGCATGTAGTCTAGACATACCCTAACTTAATTTCTTCTATTTACCATGATTTAACTCATTCTTATTGGTAACTGTAATCCTCTCATCTTTCCCTATTAAAAAAAAAAAGTCTACAGTACAGTATAAACAGGGTCTCATGCTCCTGACTTCAGAGAAGTAGCCCTGACTCCTGCTGAGCAATTTTCTCTAATTTTTTTAATTTCTCTTTTTAATTCCCCTTTTCCAATAGCTCTGGTTTACACCCGGGTGACAGTGTCACAAAAACAGGACCTGGAGGCCTTTCAGACATGAGACAAGTGCCAACCGTTGTGATCGAATGCGATGACGATAAAGAAAATGTGCCTCATGAATCGGACTATGAAGATTCTTCCTGCCTTTACTCAAGAGAGGAAGATGAGGAGGAGGAAGATGAAGATGATGATAGCTCATTATTTACAAGTAAGACTCATCCTTCCATATTGCCATCTAGTGTGTGTTTGTTTTGTTGTATTTATATTCAAGGCACACTGGAAACACAAGCAGATTGGATATCTTGGACCTGATTTTCTTGTCACTTGCACTGTCATACATCAGGACTAACAGCGGGGATTACAGCAGAGTAACAGAAGCATAATGAGAGGAGAGTCAGGTGTTTTACAATTTAATAAAAACAAAGTCACGTTAGAATATTTGCAGACATTTTTAAACACGTTGTCACGTCAAGAGTTTTCCAACAACTTCAGTAAGATCAGCGTGAGTCCAGCACTGAGCAGTTTTGAAACAATACGAACATGAGGCCAGATCCTGAGATCTTGCCTCAATTTTTAGCCAATCCTTATTTAGATACGACTCCCATTTAATCAGGTATGAGTATTTCTAAGTAAAAATCTCAGGATTTGGCCCTGGAACTTTCATCCAAGTATGAATTGAATAAAAAACTAGAAGGGATTTCGGGATTGCTTCCCTGGTTATTGCTGGATGTGCGCTCTTTTTTTTTTTTAATGCTGCCCTTAAAGGGCAGCGGTAGATTTTAAAATAGATCATTCCAGCACTGACTGGCATTTTTGTTTTGTACAGTGTGAATTATTCACATAGAGAAAACTCAGCATTTTTGCTAAAATCAGAATTACACAGTTCCCCCTCCCCTTTTTTTTGGTAAGAATATGTATCCACAGAGGACCAACTCTGCTCACTTTACCTACTGAACTCATTGAGTACTGATATAATTAAGGTGGGCAGCAGTAAGCTCTCTGTGTGCTGCGTGCATGTTTCTTAATTATTTTGTCCTTACCGATTTAAAACACAAGGGCCTGAATGTGACTTTGCTTATGGCACTTTTACACCCATGTAACCTTGCTGATTTCTGTTGAGTTAGTCCAGTTAAATGAGTTCAGAATCAGACTCCAAAACCATAAGCTACACTAAGAAGTATAATTACTTCTAAAAACATGGACCTGATTCTCCACTATCCTGCATGTTGTAGAGTAATTTACATCTGTAGAAAATATGTGTGAAATGTTGTCATCTCATTTGGTATCATTCTACTCTCACTCCTCATGATGCAAAGCAGCAGCAGAGAATCAGGCCCACAAATGACAACTCTAAGTTAAATTTTAGACCCGCTATCATGGTTATGGGATTGGTTGCACCTCTGCTCCCCTTCCTGTCCCTGCAAGGGACCCCATTCAAGTCCCTCTTCATCTCCACACTCCTCCTGCAGGAACCCCTCATCTCCCTCAATGGGTGAGCCTCCCTCTCTTTTACCTGGTGTATGAGCTGGGGCTGACAGGAGTCAAGCTGTCATCAGATTCCCTTGCACTGTGTTGTACATGAACAGATGCCACATGTGCCAGTCGCAATCCCAATTCATCTGGCCATGGAGAGGCAGCCAGCCCAAATTTGAATAATATTGCAACCACACTGCCAGGGCAGTGCTCTAGACCGCTCTGGTAGCGGCCGTACTGATTGAGAATGGGATCTCCGCTTAAAAGCGCTTAGGCCATGCACAGTGCCCACAGCTTAGTTAGCTTTAAGCAAGTGCAGAAATCTTGGATAGAGGTTTTCAGTCCCCCTCCAGCCTCTCCCCTGCCCTCCCAAATGAGTGCCATTGCAGCCCACACAGAAAGGCCTGCACTAGGTCTCCTTCAGTAAGCACAGTACAAATAGTAGTGTGGGTGCTGCAGATTGAGTGGCAACTTAGGCTGGCCAGCCAAGCTCAGACCCAGAGGGATATGAATAGGTAGCCTGAGCTGCCACTCATACCACAGTGCCACAATGCTGTTTTTAGCATGCTAGCTCAAGCCTATCTACTCAAGCTGGGTGGCACGCTCCCAGCTGAAGTGTAGACGTACTCACTGCTCAAGGACAGCACACTTGATCCAGCCTTAAGTGTAAGTTGTCAGGTGGCTACGAGAAAAGCCTTGCTCCTTCTTTCCCAAGGTGGGCAGGTCCTGCTACCCAGTCAGGTGCTGTGGATGAAATATCCATTCTGTTATATGACACAGACACCCCATGCTAGTGGCAGATCCAGATGCAATTAATCATTGTTAAAAAAACACCCCTACATTGTCACATCTGCATCTTATTCACTTCCCCTGTTGGGCCAAATTCTGTCTTTTATACCTTCTGTCATGGTATAAACTGAAAGTAACTCCTCTGAAGCTAATACATTTTTTTCCAGATTTATACTAGTTTATCTAAAGTTACCCCTAAAAATTAGATCAACCTAGTTACATCATTCAGGGCCATAGGCACCAACTCTGTGGGTGGTCCAGAGCAGCTGTGATCAGCTATTTGGCAGTGTTCGGGAGGCTGGGGAGGAGGAGCAAGGATGTGGCATGCTTTTGGGGTAACGGGTGGAACTGGGCAGGAAGAGGTAGGGCATGGATAGAGTGGGAGTAGGCGTAGGTGAGGCAAGGATGAGGCTTTGATGGAAGGCAGGGCCGGGGGGGGACATGCCCCCAGCACTTTTGAAAGTTGATGCCTGTGCCCAGGGCTATGAAAAATTTCTCACACTGTGCAACATACTTAGGTCAACCTAACCCGCGCTGTAGACACAGCTAACCCAATTAGGGTTGCCAGGTGTCCGGTATTCAACCAGACAGTCTGTTTTTTGCGCCCTCTGTCCAGTAAAAAATACTCAGAAAATATCGGACGTGTGCAATGTCCAGTATTTTCTGCTTTTCTGTCTGGGCACCCGACGGAAGCCTGGCCGGGGAGGGGAGGGAAGTGGCTGGGGAGGTGGGGCTGCGATCGGCGCTGGGAGCCCTCAGCTGGTTGCATCTCCTTGCATCTGATGTAGGAGTGATGCCTTGGGGAGGAGGAGAAGCCCTGTCCGTGCTCCTGAGCACTGTTCAAGCGCGTTGTGGCGCCGTAGTCCAGGAGAGAAGCCCTCAGGTGCTTTGTAGTTGTGTTTAGGTGCCTTCCATGGGCTCTCAGCCAAAACTGACTGGGGTGGAATTTCTGCCTCTTCCCACTGGGCCACCCAAAGACCTGGCTATGGGGGAGTCACCTTCCTACCCACGCCTGCTGCCTGAGGTCAGCGTTCCCCGTGGCCATCCCCCTCCCGCTCCTGCCCTGCCATTGCATTGCCCTGGGGCCTGCCTCTCTGCTTTGGGTAGCAGGCGGCTGCTTTGCAGAGCAGGCTCTTCTGCCTCTCCCGTCATTCCCAGCTTGGTGGCTCTTGGTAGTAGCCACACAGGGCCTGACCCCTGCCCGCTGTGAGCAGTGTAATCGGGCCGTGGGGAGTGGAGCTGGACTGGACTCAGGTGCTTTGTGACCCAGGCTCCCTTCTATGGGCAGGGAGCACTGGTAAGAGCAAGCTATATGCAGAGCTCTTCTTCAGGTCTGAGAGCAGGGCTCAGTTGCACCCGCAGCTCTTTAGCAAAGGTGCTTGGGTGTAGGGTTGCCAGGTGTCCAGTATTGAACCAGGCAGTCCGGTATTTTCACCGTCTGTCCGGTAAAAAAAAAAAAATTCAGAAAATACCAGACACCTAAAATGTCCGGTATTTTCTGATTTTTTTTTCCCAGCCAGGAGGCGAAAATCCCGGGTGCTTACCGGGTTCCGCAGGGGAGCTGTCCGGCCTGGCGCAGGGAGGCAAAATGGCGGGCGACCACCAGCAACCTGTTAGGGTCAAAAAGCCTCAGAAGCAAAGCATTTCTTAAAATGGCCATGCTGAGGTTTTTTTGGTCTACAACTTTGGTCTCCCCCTTTTTTTTGGGGGGGGGGAGGGGGGAGGGTTCGGTATATTTTGTTAACCCATCTGGCAACCCTAAACCCAATGGAAGAATTCTGTCAACCTAGCTACCACCTCCAAGGGCTGCAGTTCAATTACATCAATGGGAAAAGCCCTTCCTTCCCCTGTAAGAAGCATCTACACTATAGCACTGCAACAGCAGAACTTTAGTGCCAAAACAGTGCCACTGTAGTGTAGACTTTAGTCTAATTAGGTTAATCTGCTTATCCTCTCCTGACTTCTGCTACTTTGCCTGCTGTATGACATGGTATAAGGCATACATCTCCTTTGACAAGACCTCTCCTTTCTTCCATAGGTTCTCTGGCAATGAAAATCTGCAGGAAGGATTCCTTAGCAATCAAACTTAGCAACAGGCCCTCCAAACGAGAGCTGGAGGAAAAGAACATCCTCCCAATGCAGACTGATGAGGAGAGACTTGAACTGAGGCAGCAGATAGGAACAAAGCTAACAAGGTAAGATCCAAACACTTTCTAACATTTGAATCAAGCAATGGGTTGCTGGGAGAGTGGACTGTAAAATACAACTTTTATCCTTGGCCTATGGAGATTTAAGGTCCTCTGTTGACAATGCTGTTATATGAGAGAAGCCACCCACAAGGCTGAAGAAAGCCAACAGCTCTAGGCTTTGCCTCTGCTTCGGTATAACTTCCCATACACAGCTTTTTCTCACCCTCAGGGTCCTTTTCCACAGAAGGCCCAGTGGAAATGGGTGCTTTTTGCATTGGTGCTCATTTTCTACTCCCCAAAAAAAGGTGCCGCTCCCGGGATACTCTGCGTGGTAGCATTGGGAACACACTTGCTGTATGTACTCTTTTGTGAGATTATTGGTGCTACAAAGTGACTGACATGAAGCCCCGTCCCAACCAGGCCTCCTGACAGCAATTCTGGGCTCCAGAGCAGAACAGTCAATGGGCACTCTGTCACAGGCTGCCTGACATGTGGGCGGTGCTGCGCCTACACTGCTGGTGCCTGGCGAACTGCTGCCAGCGGTGCTGCTGGCATGGTCTCTCTTTTTTCTCATATCATGAGCAATAAATTTTATGTGCACTGCGGTATGTGTGAATGTGCACCACCAGTAGAACCAAAAAAACCTTGCTATAATATGTATATTTTAAAAAGTTACCATTGGGATAATTACTCCAGCCATGATAGGTTAGGCATTTTAGAACTCACTGCTCGAAGAGTTAAATGTAAAGTATAAGAGAAATAAACATTACAAAATGTATAGACTAACACTACGCACTAAAATAACGTGCTTTAAAAGAATAAAATTACATAGAATGTGTGTGCGTTGCAGGAAGCACTGAGAAGTAATAACAACAATAATAAAAGTATGTGTTGGGAGATGAGTGTGAAAGAGAAAGAGTGTGTGTGTGAGAGAGAAAGAGAGCTGCAGGGGGCTGTGTGTGTGGGAGAGACAGGACAGGGAGAGAGTATGAGCTGGCTGCTGGGGAAATCAAGCAAGGCAAGCAGGCACTCACACAGTTCATCCTAGACCGGGATGGGCAAGATGCAGCCCATCAAGCTATTTGATTCAGCCCATAGCCTACCCTGCCATGCCTCCACCCCCAGGCCAATCAAGACTCAGGGGCAGTGGAGAGTGCGAAGTCTCCTCTCCTCGCCCACCAGGGGAACAGGGCACCAGAGGGAACCGCCAGCTGTTTCTAACAGCTGGTGGGTCCCTCTAGGCATCATGCGCCTTGGCTGGGCAGGGGCAGGAGAGTTCATGCGCTCCCTACCCCTGGCCAATTGGGACCTGGAGCGGGGGAGCGCACAAAGTCTCCTCCTCCCGCCACGGGTGCGCAGCGCCCAGAGGGAACTGCTAGCTGTTCAAAATGGCTGGCAGTTCCTTCTGGGTGCCACGCGCCCCTGACAGGGCGGGGTCCAGGGAGAGAGACCTCTTGTGCTCCCCCACCCCACAGAAGAGCGAGCAAAGTCTCCTCTCCCACAGCACGCGGTGCCTAGGGGGAGCCACCCCTTCCATCCGACGCCCCACCCTTCCCACTTAAGGCCCTTCCCCTTCTGGGGCCAGCCCACAACCACTACCAACATTGGTGAAGTGGCCCCCCTACAAAAATTATTGCCCAGCCCTGCTCTAGACTGCACACAGTAAGCTCTGTCCGACGCGAGTCCTCCTGAATGGCTGTGTCTATACCCTCTCCTTGTAAGAGATGAGGTACAGAGGTAGGGGGACACCCTGACAGCAGCACTTCCCTTTCCCCCAACCCCCACACTTCACAGTTAAGATAAGGGACCCTGGAGCAGCTGCTGCAGGAGAGAGCAACACCGGGGAGAGGCATCTGAGCACATGCTGCCAGTTGTGCTCTACTAATCAGCCAGGCAGCAATTGAATCATTCCTGTGTGTCTGGAGGCCCCAGGCTTTTTTAAATGGCCTAGGCCCCCTGAGCAATTGCCCCTCCACCCCCCGTTGATGGGCCTTCTCCCAACTGAGTTAACTTTGGGGCAGATAAATATATTTCCATCCAGCAACACACATGCCTGTCACACACAACCTGATTTGGCTGGGTCAGGCTTGGGCAGGATTTCTCCTTGTGCAGACTCTTTCACATCTATAATGTTATTCCTCTCCACTTGATCTTATGTTTGCCATGCTAGATGTGGGCTAGGGTAGAGAGGGGATTGATGAACATGAAAAATAGACTGTATTACCTCTCTTGCTCTCATCAATTAGTTGCATTCAGAATAGCTAGCGTTCCTGGGCGAAATATGTGAGATGTTCAATGGCTTTCCCTGTATACTTTTGACCTGTGCTTTCTATATTAAATCTAATGCTCCAACTGGCCTTTGGGACCTGGCAGCAGTATTATGCAGGAGTAGGCTGTAAGAATGCTTTATGAATGAAAATGTTCAACTCTCCAGCTTGGTGTAGTGTGTGTGCACAAAAAGATCCAAATTGATAGTGAGCTAAGAATAGAAATGTCAGGAGAAGAGGAAGAGCAGTGCATATCTAGATGCAACATCTGATTTATCACATACAGTACTTGGGAGTTTCTGTCAGTGAAACTCTGTGTTGTGACTACAGGCCAGGTTGTTTCTACTGGCTCCTAACTTGCATATGGGAACATAGTATGCCATGCTGAATCTAACCAAGGCTCATCTAATTCTGTATCCTGTCTCCCACACCAAATGCTTCAGAGAAAGGTACATGAAACCTTACATTAGGCAGCTGTAAGATTATGTACCTCCCCACATTGGGTATCCTTATAAATTTAGGGTTGCCAGGTGTCCGGTTTTCAGGCCCTCTGTCCAGTAAAAAAATCCAGAAAATACTGGACATGTTCAATGTCCGGTATTTCCTGGTTTTCCGGCTGGGTGCCGGATGGAAGCCTGGCGGGGCCGGGGGGAGTGACTGGGAGGCGGGGGGCGATCGGCACTGGGAGCCTTGGTTGCGTGTGAGGAGGAGGAGGGGCAGACCATGCTCCTGCGCGCTGGTCAAGTGCATGGTGGAGCCGCAGCCGGACTGACTCGCACAGGACGGGAGCACCCTGAGATCTGCACAGCCCGGGTCAGTCCTGCTCCCAGCGGCCAGTTCTCCCCTCCTCCTCCTCCTCCTCCTCCTCCTGAGCTCCCCCGGCCCTGTTTCCCGGCCCCCCCCCTCTTCCCAGCTGGCACTGCTCCCCTCCTGGCCGGTCCCTCTCCCCTCCCCATGAAGCATGTCCGGTATTTTTTTTTATGACTACCTGGTAACCCTAGCAGTGATCCTATCCCTGTGATTACCACAGAGATTTAAACTGAGAAGCAACTTGCCTTCCACCCCCCTCGACAGCCCCGACTCCCAACACCCCCAGCCCCCTGACCCCATTCTTACCTGGTTCTGCAAGGCTGCTGGTACAAAATGGTCTTGGAGTCTTTTTTTTGCTCAACAACTTTGGTCTCCCCTCCCCCCCTTTTTTTTCCCCCTTCAACAGAATTTTTTCCCCGTGGGTTTTTTTTGGGGGGGGAGGGGGTGTTTGGTATTTTTGTTTCAACCATCTGGCAACTCTACTTATAATTCCTTTAGTTGGAGATTGGCTTAACCTTCAAGTGTGTGGTTTAATATCTCACCAGAATGTATATTGACTTTAACTATTACAACTTTGAATACTTGTTTTTATGTATAATATCCATTTTTTTAAAAATCTTGGTATGTTTTGGGCCTCCATAACATCCTGTGGCTATGAGTTCCACAGAATAATTTCATGCTGTGTGGAAAAAATATTTTCTTTTATTGGTTTGGAATTTGTCACCATTTAATATTAGTGAATGTTGTCTTATTGTTGGAGTTTTGCATCTCCCTCTGCTGAATAGATTTAAAAGTAAGTTAAGAAACTTGGGGAGAAAAATACTTCCTTGGTCAGGCTCCAGACATAATAAGCCATGAATGCTAAAACACTAGACAGAGATCTAGGTCTTAACAGTAAAAATCCAGAATGGGTCTTGTGTCTAAATATAAAATATCTGAGTATAAATCCAGGCTATGTCTGGATAGCTTGTAAGCTGATAGATATTATATTTATTTGGATAGGAATGTCTCAAGTTCAGTGTGCAAAAATGTGGCATTTCTATGGGTTGGAGAGTAATTTTCAGGAAACTCAAGTCCATTTTTTCTGTTGTATAAATAAGATTTCAAAAACCTCATTATTGCATCCATCCTTTGTTGTCACATAATGATGCAAATCTCAAGCAAAATTAAAGGCGTACAGGATTTATAGTCCTCAGGGAAGAACTGTGATGCAGACTATGATTGCAGTTGGCAAGTTTAATAATATTTCTGAAGAATTTGGGTCCCAAAGGTTTCAAATAACCAGCCAATTAAATTACACACATTATCTGCAGAACAAATATAAAATACAGAATAAAACTTTAGCAGATATTTACCATTGTCAGCAATGAATGGGGTCAAATCATTTTCACTTTAGAACATTGATTAGGATACTTCAGTATTTATGTACATTCTTCACTGTACTTAATTAAGGAGAGAGAGTTGGCTGCAGCATTTGGCAGATCAGAATTTAGATCTAAAAATAGAGTGTTAATTTAAAAAGAAGCATATGGGCCAGCATACTGAGAACTTGATCTCTGAACACTGAAAACATTTAATAGCACTTAACACAAATAGTATCCTTATACCGATTTTACAGATTAGGAAACTGAGGTTCTCAGACATAAAGCAATTTTCCTAAGGCCACAAAATAGTGTGTGATAAAAGCAGGAAGAAACCCAGGGCTCTTGAATCCTAGTCACACACATTAGCCATGGGACCATACTCTAGGACCCATCAATTCAGAAGCAGCAGTACCAGCAAGTGGCTATATGGAATCCTCCCTGTAGCCAAATTAGGAGCTATTCTAATATTTAGTAGTGAAACAAGACACTGTCCTTTGGTTTGTAGTACCCATGAATGAGGGGAGAAGCTCAGCACTGTAGACCAGTTCATCAGCTGCTGTATATCATATTTCCATTGACTTTCATGGAGCTATGCTGGATTATACCATCCGAGCATGTGGCGCTTTGAAATACACAGTTTAAAAAAAAGTTTGAATGTTATATTTGGAAACTTCTTTATTAGGCATGCTCATCTGCTCACCTATGCCTTCTATTGTTTATTGTTTGCTCAGCCCCCCAGCTGCACAGTAAGGCAATGTAAGTGTCATTGGGCCAGTATATGGTAATTTAAGCAAAATTAGAATTGTCACATTTACCAGTTGAACACTGGCTCTAGCCCAGGGGTGGACTAAGGCCCTAAGGCTTGCCTGGATCTGGCCTCTGAGGCTCAAAGGCCCTCAACATTTGAGAGCCTGAGCTGGTGCTCCAGCCCTCCTCCCCTATCCCCCCCACAGAGCTGGAGCACACAAAATCTACTAGCCTAGGTCCCCCTAGGCTCTGGTGTGTGAGAGGAATGTGGGGAGTGTCTTTCTCCTTCTCAGTCAGGGGCCACATCAGTGAGGATTTGGGGATTTTTTGTTTTTGTTTTTTTTTTGTTTGTTTTTTGCTTCTCACTTGTGTGCGGCCCCCAACTAATTTTTCTGTGGGTCGGTGGCCCCCGGCCTTAAAAAGGTTCCCCACTCCTGGTCTAGCCCCTCCTGGTTTCTTTGAGTGCACCTCTCTGCACCTCTTCTACCCCCATCAGCTCTCAGGCCTTCAGCTATCACCTGGCTCCAGATGGAATCGCACCATTTTCCCACTCTCAGATGGAGCCCTGGGTCGCAGCCATCGAAATCATGGATTATCTCAACAGGCTGCACTTAGGCTTAGAACCTACAACTCAGTTCCCCTCTGGGTCAATGACAGTGATAATCAGTGACCAGACAGCTTCCTTAATATCATTTTTAAAGCAGAAGTGTTTCAGAGAAAACATGTCTTCAAAACAGTAAACCAGACTACACATATCTTGCTTTTTCCTCAGGCTTCCTAATTCTCTGGATCTGGGGAGACCCAGTTACCTTTGACTCCCTCCAGAAAAATCTTTCTGAGATGGCCTATCTCCCTAGACAGCTGCAGACAAATATCTGGTCCCCCTGAGAGAGGCTTTTTAACTTTTGATCTTGATCCTCCTAGCTTGCAACTGAGTCTACACTGGCACTTCACAACGCTGTAACTTTCTGGCTCAGGGGTGTGAAAACACACACACACACACACACACACACACACACACACACACACACACACACACACACACACACACACACACACACACACACACACACACACACACACACACACACACACACACACACACACTGAGTGCAGGTGGTTTACACAGAGCACTGGGAGAGCCCTCTCCTAGAGCTTGTGCCATGGCCACACTTTCAGTTTAAAGCACTGCCACAGCTGCACTTTCAACTTTTAAGTGTAGGCAAAGCCTTACTAGAGACCACAGACAGGAATCTTGATGCTAGTAACTGACCCATTGTCTTTCAAGTGTGTGTTGAGGTGTCTTTATCTTGATTATTGTGTTGCTATCTTGTTTGCTGTCCCACAGCATTAAGATAGATCAATTCAGAATATTCTGCTAACCCAGTATGCCATAACTTCCCCTTCCCCACCAGCACACATACCATGTTAATGATGTTATTAATACTGAGTTGTAACCATCTCATGACACATCAGTTCCATGTCTGCCACAACATCATCCTCAGAGTAGTGTTGTTACAGCATTGTGTGGTATATGCAAATGCTGCCCTCAGGAGGGCAGGCCATGGGAGTGCCACTCCATCTTCCAGACAATGGCTCATAATTCCTGTAGGCATTTTGGCCAAATACACATTAGGTCTGCAGGGAGCAAAAGTGAATTACAGGTTGAACCTCTATGGTGGGGGGACTCTTTGGACCAGCAACATCCATTGACCTGAGAGCCCCAATTCGGAGCAGGGGGAGCTGTGGCGTACCAGTGGCCATGGGGCTGGTAGCGGAGCTCCAGCGGCCCCGGAAAGAAGAGCCGCAGCTACTCCGGAGCAGCTGAGCCCCCGAGGCCACAGAATACCGGAGTCCCGGGAACTCTGGAGCAGTGGAGCCCCGGGGCAGCGGAACCACAGTGACTCTGGAGTAGGGATGTTAAGGACTAGTCAACTATCCGATAAGCAAATGCTTATTGGATAGTCAGTTGACTAGTCGATTCCACCCCCCCTTGCTGCCTCTATCAGATAGAGGCAGCAAAGGGGGGAAGGAAGGGGTAATTCAAAAGCGGCAGCGCCACACAGCTGATCCCATGATCAGCTATGCGGTGCTGCCACGCATGGAGTCTGGGGTCAGCTGGGGACTCCCCAGCTGATCCCGGGCTCTATGAAGCATTTCAAATCAGCAGCGCTGCGTGGAGCATGGGGTCAGTGGGGGACTTTGAATCAAAGTCCCCCGCTGACCCCGGGTTCCATGCAGGCACTTCCGCTTTGAAATGCACAAGAGCCCCCACTGGGGACTCTTGTACACTTCAAAGCTGGCTCCCATGCAACCCGGAGTCAGTGGGACTTCCCACTGGCTCTGGACTGCACGCAGAGTTCCGAATTCCTCCTTTGAAATGTACAAGAGCCCCAGCGGGCTACCATCAACTACTCATCTAGTAAATTAACCGCATTTTAACATCCATACTCTGGAGCAGCGGAGCTCCAGCATCCCCAGAGCAGTGGAGTCTGGCAGCCTTGAGGCAGTGGAGCCCCAGCAGCCCCATGGCTGGCCAAGGAGATAGGAGCCCTATGGCCCAGGGGAAGGGGAGCCAGGCAGAGGAGCCGACTTCCCTGATCCAGCAAACTCCCTCCTTCGGGGCTGGTCAGGCCACAACGGTGCTGGTCAAGGAAGGTCCAACCTGTACCATCCCTTCTGCAACAATACTTGGAGCGTGTGCTGTGCCCCGCCACACACTTCTACTTGCAAAGCGGTGTCTAAGCATTGCTGTGCTCAAAATGTCCTTCAAAACTCATCAAAAGTAGCACCAGGGAACCATGACTCCCAGCCTGTCTCCATCTTTAGCTAGGAACTAAAAGGATTCAGCTAGAAAACAAACAAGGGGAATCTCTTTCCAACACACGTCCATTCTTTTTTTGTCATCTGTTCTTTATCCTCACATATCTGAGTAAGGGGCAATTAGACACTGTGTTGAGATCTGTAATGTAAAGAAGACATTGTGTTTGCAAGGCTATCTTTAATCCATAACCAACACATACTTCATTAACATGCTCCTCAGCAAGACTGTAGCCATAGAAGAATAGTGCTGTGCACTGTATTTTGTTTTATATTCTTTTCATTCTGCAGCACACCTTAGAGCACTTTCTATACCACAGCAACTGGCAAATCTTATTTGAAGCAATGGGGATAATACATTGCAGATATCACAAGACACATACGATGTATGGAAATAGTCCACTGAGAGACAGTACCGAAAATATATAAATAAAACCCAGTATAACATAATACAATCCCACACAATAGCAATAAGGATGAAGTATTTGTGGTTTGGCAATGTTGTGGTAAAATCACACATCAAATTTGTTACTTAATAGCAGACTTACAGATGGTGGTCTCCCACTGTTTCATTGAGGAAGTTAATTTCCTCTGAACGCTCACCCTGCCTCTGCTGTGTCTGCCTCAAGGGTGCTGAAAAACATTGCCCAGTAACAGAGGAATCAGCTGATCCAGAGGCCTTTGTGAATTCCCATGGAAGTTAAAGATCGCTATGCAATTCTGAAATGTCACGCATGTGATGTGGGATTTCTTGACTTGTTCAAATCAAGTTCTGATTGCCTCTGTGTGTGAGAGAGAATGTGTGTGCGCACACCCAGGGGAAAGGGAGACAAGCAGAGAGAGGAAATGGAGTGAAGAGGAAAGAGAACTGGAAAGGTTGAAAAAAAGTGGAGAGGAAATTTTGTTATCAGTTCAGATATGACTTGATCATAAGGCTGGCAGAAATGTAAGTATTAAAGTGCTGTAAATCTGCAGTGTTTGCATAACAGCAAGCACCATGGCTATTTGGATAGTCAAGTCGCCTTCAGATAATTTGACATGGTTCTAAAATTTGCTTCACTGTCAAATGGAATGCAATAAAAGACAATCAAATTATTTGTCAGCTGCCTTTTTCAAGTTGACCGATCTTTATCGAGAATGATGTGTTCAGAGGAGACATTGGCTGATGCACATTGGCAGAGGTGCTACTTCTTGGCAGAAAGCTGTCCAAAAGAATTTATTTTTTTAAATAAAATTTGACAAATATTTCTATATGGGACCATGGTATCATTCATGCCTGAAAAAATAGACAAGCAATTGTTGAACATGTCATTCAGGGGATGGCTTGCTGACACCTTCAGTAACATCATGCATTCCATACTCCATGCCACAGTGTTGACAGACAGAGCGAGGACTGGAACCATGGCCTTGATTCCCAAGCCAGCACCAGTGATACTGATCTACCAGTTCTCACATCAGCAGGTTTTTTTTTTCATTTCAGGCTCTAAATCTGAACTTTGAGGGAAAAAGTCGATTGGTTGTAACAGAGGGGAAATTGCTAAATATCCCTCTGAATCACTGCCATGGCCGCATGCAAGTTATTCAGTGACACAGTAATGGCGGTCGTATTGTACTTCATCTTACCAGTCGAGCCATGACGTGCTCAATGTTTTCAAATGCACAAAGGCTCCTTAAAAGGCCCATGGGAAACAAACAACCAGTAGAGATTGCTTTTGTTTAACAAAAGCGTTCTGCTATGAGGACAGACTCCGCTTTTTGAAATAATGTATTATTTAAACAGCATTACAATTCCACTGGCTGGCTGCAAGATGGTCTCTGCCAATCATGACTGAGTAATTGTTCTGGACCCAGTTCTCAGTAGGATTTTTGTTCTCTCACTATCTCCATTCTCTCCAGGGGAGGGAACTTCAGTCACTAGGAAAAGGGAGGTGTTAGTATGGGGTGATTCAATCATTAGAAACATAGATAGTTGGGTTTGCGATGACCGGGAGAACCGTATGTGACTTGCCTGCCTGGTGCGAAGGTTGTGGATGTCTCAAGACATCTAGATAGACTTATGTGTAGTGCTGGGGAGGAGCCGGTGGTCATGGTACATGTAGGTACCAATGACATAGGGAAGGGTAAGAGAGAGGTCCCAGAGGCCAAATTTAGGCTGCTAGGAAAGAGATTGAAATCCAGAACCTCTGTGGTGGTATTCTCTGAAATGCTTCCAGTTCCACGCGCAGGGCCAGGTAGGCAAGCAGAGCTTCAGAGTCTCACTGTGTGGATGAGATGATGGTGTAGAGAGGAGGGCTTTAGATTTATTAGGAACTGGGGAAACTTTTGAGATGGGGGAGCCTATACAGGAAGGATGGGCTCCACCTAAACCAAAGTGAAACCAGATTGCTGGCACTTAGAGTAGTTTTTAAACTAAAGATTGGGAGGAAGCCGATGGGTGCAGAGGAGCACATGGATCAGACAGAGACATCTTTTAGGGGAGGATCTATTAATAGAGATTCTCTAGTCAGAGATTGTTCTAGTCAGGAGGAGAGGATGGAAGTATGGGTCAGATCAGATGAGACACAATCAAATGAAAAAGAGTCTAACACATCAGGAAATGGCAGACAGATAAATAGTGACAAATTTTTAAAGTACGTATACACAAACACTAGAAGTCTAAATAAAAAGATGGGTGAACTAGAGTGCCTCGTTTTAAAGGAGGATATTGATATAACAGGCATCACGGAAACTTGGTGGAATGAGGACAATCAATGGGATACAGTCATACCAGGGTACAAAATATATCAGAAGGACAGAACAGGTCGTGCTGGTGAGGGAGTGGCACTATACATGAAAGAAAATGGAGAATCATATTAAGTAAAAATTTTAAATGAGCAAAAATGTTCCATAGAATCTCTATGAATAGTAACTCCATGCTCCAATAATAACAGTATAGCTGTAGGGGCATATTATTGACCACCTGATCAGGATAGTGATAGTGACTATGAAAAGCTAAGGGAGATTAGTGAGGCTATCAAAATAAAAAAACTCAATAATAGTAGGGGATTTCAACTATCCCCACATTGACTAGGTACATGTCACCTCAGGACGGGATGAACAGAGAACATTTCTTGGTACCTTAAATGACTGCTTCTTGGAGCAACTGCTTCTGGAACCCACAAGGGGAAAGGCAATTCTTGATTTAGTCCGAAGTGCAGTGCATGATCTGATCCAAGAGGTAAATATAACTGGACCACTTGGAAATAGTGACCATAATGTAGTAAAACTTAATCTCCCTGTGGTGGGGAAAAACACCACCTCAGCAGCCCAACGCTATGGCATTTAATTTCAGAAAGGGGAACTACAAAAAAATGAGATTAGTTACACATAAATTAAAAGGTACAGTGGCAAAAGTAAAATCTCTGCAAGCTGTATAGAAACTTTTCAAAGACCATAATAGAGGCCCAACTTAAATGTATACACCAAATTAAAAAACACAGTAAGAGAACCAAAAAAGTGCCACTGTGGGTTAATGACCAAGTAAAAGAAGCAGTGACAGATTAAAAAGACATCTTTTAAAAAGTGAAAGTCAAATCCTAGTGAGGAAAATAGAAAGGCGCATAAACTTTGTCAAATTAAGTGTAAAAATATAATAAGAAAAGCCAAAAAGGAGTTTGAAGAACAGCTAGCCAAAAACTCAAAACCTAATAGCAAAATGTTTTTTAAGTACATCAGAAGCAGGAAGCCAGCTAAACAACCAGTGGGGCTCTTGGATGATCGAGATGCTAAAGGAGCACTCAAAGATGATAAAGTCATTGCGGAGAAGCTAAATGAATTTTTTGCTTCAGTCTTCACGGCTGAGGATATTGGGGAGATTCCCAAACTTGAACCATTCTTATTAGGTGATAAATCTGAGGAATTGTCCCAGGTTGAGGTATCATTAGAAGAGGTTTTGGAACAAATTGATAAACATAACAGTAACAAGTCACCAGGACCAGAGGGTATTCACCCAAGACTTCTGAAAGAACTCAAATGTGAAATTGTGGAACTGTTAACTGAAGTTTGAAACGTATCCTTTAAATCAGCTTCCGTACCTAATGTCTGGAAGCAAGCTAATGTGACACCAATATTTAAAAAGGGCTCTAGAAGTGATCCTAGCAATTGAAGGCTGGTATGTTTAACGTCAGTACCGGGCAAAATAGTTGAAACTATAGTAAAGAACAAAATTGTCAGACACATAGATGAACATAATTTGTTGGGGGAGAGTCAACATGGTTTCTGTAAAGGGAAATTATGCCTTACTAATCTACTAGAGTTCTTTCAGGGGATCAACAAACATGTGGATGAGGGGGAACCAGTGGATATAGTATACTTAGATTTCCAGAACGCCTTTGACAAGGTCCCTCACGAAAGGCTCTTGAGTAAATTCAGTTGTCATGAGATAAGAGGGAAGGTCCTTTCATGGATTGATAACTGGTTAAAAAACATGAAAAAAAAGGTAGGAAGAAATGGTAAGTTTCAGAGTGGAGAAAGGTAACCAGTAGGGTCCCCCAAGGGTCTTTCCTGGGACCAATCCCATTCAATATAGTCATAAATGATCATGAGAAAGGGCTAAACAGTGACGTGGCAAAGTTTGCAGATGATAACAAACTGCTCAAGATAATTAAAACCAAAGCAGACTGTGAAGAGTTTCAATAAGTTTTTCAACTTAGAAAACTAAGTGATTGGGCAACAAAATGGCAAATGAAATTTAATGTTAATAAATGTAAAGTAATGCACATTGGAAAAAATAATCCCAACTATAGATACAATATGATGGGGACTAATTTAGCTACAGCTACTCAAGAGACAGATCTTGGAGTCATTGTGGATAGTTCTCTGAAAACATCTACTCAGTGTGCAGCGGCAGTCAAAAAAGCAAACAATGTTAGGAATCGTTAAAAAAGGGATAGAGAATAAGACAGAGAATATCTTATTTCCTCTATATAAAACCATGGTACACCCACATCTTGACTACTGTATACAGATATGGTCACCTCTTCTCAAAAAATATATATTGGCATTGGAAAAGGTTCAGGAAAGGGCAACAAAAATGATTAGGGGTTTGGAACGGGGCCCATATGAAGAGAAATTAAAAAGACTGGGACTTTTCAGCTTAGTAAAGAGGAGACTAAGGGGGGATATGAGAGAGAGGTGTATAAAATCATGACTGATATGGAAAAAGTGAATAAGGAAAAGTTATTTACCATTCACACAATATAAGAACTAGGAGTCACCACATGAAATTAATAGGCAGCAGGTTTAAAACAAACAAAAGAAAGTTTTTGTTCACTCAGTGCACAGTCAACCTGTGGAACTCCTTGCCAGAGGATGTGGTGAAGACTAGGACTTTAACAGGGTTCAAAACAGAGCTAGATAGATTCATGGAGGTTAGGTCTATCAATGGCTATTAGCCAGGATGGGTAGGAATGGTGTCCCTAACCTCTGTCTGGAAATAGGTGACAGGAGAGAGGTCATGTGAGGATTACCTGTTGTGTGCCCTCCCTCTGGGGCATCTGGTATTGGCCACTGTAAGCAGACAGGATGCTGGGCTAGATGGACTTTGGTCTGACCGAGTATGGCTGTTCTTATGTTGTTATGTTCTTATCTCAAAATCATTTGGGGATAGCCAGGCAGGGACTGGGCTTTGTTCAAAGATTTTGTTTTAGTTCTTTAATGTGAAATAATTTCTTCCTAATTATCTCTGAGCTCTGCAGTTCTACTGCTCATCATTTGAGAGAAAAACCTTCCCCAAAGCAACAACTCATCCAGAGTGTTTGGAGCTTGCCTCCTCGCATTTTGTGAGTTAGGAAAAAATGATGCGGAAAATAGAATTGTGGTAAACAGGCTCCTCAAAATCCTGAATTAAAAGGGGGGTGCCAGCAGAACTAGATGTCTACGTGGTGTAAGGTGAAGAAAAGCTGAAGAGAGCTGAGCCTGTGTTTTGGTGAGGATGGTTAAACCAAGTGTAACAAGGTGTGCCTTGCTCCTGGTATCTTGCCCCACAGAAATTGCCTAGGCTCCACTAGTTGTACATTCACTGTGACATTTATTTTGACTTCCTTAACCAATAGCACAACAGTCCCTGTGCAATAGTCTATTTACAACAGTGGTCACAGGCCTGACAGGTGAGCCCAAATGGTTTGGCCAGGAGGCTTTGAAGTGCCAGGATGTCAGCTGCCCTTCCCCCCATTGCCATGCTCCTTCTGCCCAGTGTCTTGGAGCTGTCCCCTGGGAGACTCCTGCTTGCTGCGCAGGGTGGAGGAGGCAGAAGAGGGAGCACTAATGTGACAGAGTTTCCCTCCCCCTACCCCTGTACCCCATCTCCATAGAGTGAGTGGGGTAGGGCCTCAGAGAAGGGGTGAGGAAGGAGGGGGGGGAGTGTATTTGGGTTTGAGGTAGGTACCAGGTTGACTTAAATTCAGAAAACGATCTTGTGCTTAAAAAGTTTGGAGACCACTGATTTACAGTAACTTCTGTTCTGCATCACTCTCTCATCAGGACTTAAGGGCTCAGCTACCCCTCTCTCCCTCCCCACCACTTCCTTTCTATGGCTTTTTATCAGATTTGGTGCTGATTGGTTCTCTGTCCCCACCAGCCTGATTAGATTATTACCTCAATCAGCTTTCCCTGGGAAGCCAATTGGCATCTAAAGATTATATGGCTACATAGCAAAGAAAAACTCAGGGTTGGCTTCTGCCAGCTGATTTGGGCTCAAGCTGCTGTGCCTTTTCTGACCCCTGAAGGTTTCACAGCAATGAAACAGCCCTGCAACCCGAATCCTGTGAGCCCAAGTCAACTGGCCCAGGCCAGCCATGGGTTTTTCTTTGCGAGGTAGACATACCCTGAGTGATGAGAGTGCAGGCCCACCTGTTCACACCCCGCACTCTGTCACCCCACACATCCACAATCAATGACATTTTTTCTACCTATCAGAGCTGGATGAAGGAAGTTGTACTTTACTGGACACCCCAGGACAATTTTTTATATTGTCATCTGGTGGAATGCTGTCAGAGGTGTATTGTGAGAGGCATGATAATGGCAGTCTGAGCTGAGTAATCATTGCATCTGTGAGGCCTAATCCCGCCTCGGTGAAATCTGTGTGGGTTTGGTTGTGTTGAAAGGAAGGTTGGCCTTTTGTGATTAAGGGACTGGACTAGGCCCCAGGAGATGAGGGTGGAGTACCTGGGCTTAGCATAGACTTTCTGTGTGACCTTGGGCAAGTCACTTAGAGTTAGATTTGTAGAGATATTTTGGTGTCTAAAGATGCAGATAAGTGTGGGAATTTCAAAAGCATCCAGATGCCTGACTCTCATAAACTTGAACCGCGAGGTGCTTTTGAAATTTCTACTAGATGCCTATCTCCATCTGTAGGTACCTAAACACCTTTCAAAATCTGTCCCTGGGCATACTGAGGTACTTCACGAAGGCTATGTCTAAACTACACCCCTCTGTCGGCAGAGGGGATGTAAATTAGACATTTTGAAAGTGCAAATGAAGTGGGGATTTAAATATCCCGTGCTTCATTTGCATAATCGCGTCATGGCACTGTTTCGAACAAGCACCATGTCAAAAGTGAAACCACGGTTTAGACGCAGTTTTTTCGACAACGGGGCACTTTTTCGAAAGATCCTGTACTCCTAAAGGGTCTTTCGAAAAAGTGCCCCCTTGTCAAAAAAACTGTGTCTAAACCGCGATTTCACTTTCGACATGGTGCTTGTTCGAAACAGCACCATGACGAGATTATGCAAATGAAGCGCAGGATATTTAAATGCCTGCTTCATTTACACTTTCGAAACGTCTAATTTACATCCCTCTGCTGATGGAGGGGTATAATTTAGACACGGCCAAAGATACCAAAACCCGTAACTCCCCATTGACGTCAGTGGCAGTTAGCTGTCTAAATACCTTTGGGAATCCTACCTTTAGTCTCTCAGTGCCTTGGTTCCCAGTCTATAAAATGGGATTCTGATTTGGCCACATAGATTTTTAAGCTTTTGTGACAATGACTGTCTTACCGTGCATTTTCAATTCTAATTAAAATGGGGGCATGAACTTGGGAGGGAAGGAGAGCTGTAGGCGTCACTGTATGCAAATAAAAATAGGATTGTTCCCTATATCAAAAATAAGGTTCTTATGTATGTGAGAATAGAGAGAGATATACTGACTGCAGTCTGCCCTTTTGGCAAACTTCCCTGTGTCAGAGCCCGACGTCTAAATGTGTCAGGATTATTTATTTTTTTAAATGACAAGACTAAAAGGATGCTCCTGTCTTAGTCATAGACAATTGTGAGTTGAAAGTAGAATTTAAGGACAAAATCACCCCAGAGGGGTCAGGGTGGTAACTCGTTAAATGAAAAGTGCTTGTGTTACATTAAAGATTTGTATTTGAGTCAGTGGCGCTACCAATCATTGAACAAGTCTATTATTCCTAGGACCTCTCAGTATCCCTATTGTCTGCTGTGATAGAATCAGTACAAGTCACTCTACATTCTCATTATGGTGCATAATTCTCCAATCCTTTCTTTGTGGAAACCAAATTAGGGAATACAACTGGGTTGCAAATTCCACTCCTATGTCCTATGTGTACCCCATTCATGTTTGTGCAAATTGAGATATATTTGTCCAAATACAGGTCTGAGAGATGTTCTCAGCACTGCAGAGATAAATATACTTTGTCTACTTAACGTTCCTCTGCAATTTCAATGGGATGTGGTGTCCTTTGTTTCCTATTGTTATGTGGTGGTGGTATTGTTAAACAGCTAACAGTTTCCACCCAGGTGGCACAGCTGCATTTCAATGTGGAGTGAAATAATTCCTGATATGTATACTATAATGTGAACTTGCAGTAGAAATAATAAAAATGGATATGTCACTAATGAAAATAGTCTTTATATCACTGCAATTAACAACAGAATGACATAGAATCCATGCATTTTTTTAACTTGGCTAAAGAATGATGTATTTAAATAAAATAATATAATATAGTCTGGAACTAAAAACAAAGATATTGTTGTTTAAAAATGTAATGTTCTAGATCTAAAACTAGAAAATAGCTTTCTTTCTTGTTATATTTAATGCTGACAAATATAGGGCAGCTCCACCAAAAACCAGGTCATAAGTTTCCACCTTGAAAAATCTCATCATAAATCTTTTCATTTTCTGTCGCTGGTTATAGGGAGTTAATCACAAGAACAATTGTTGAACAGATTGGATGACCCGGTAAATTCTGTAAAGGAATCAAATCAGAAACAATGCAAGTAGAAAAACCAAGCAGGCAGACAGGAATAAATTTTATTTGTATAGGCTGATGAGGGTAAGATGAAGAAATTGCTTTTGGGGGCAAAGAATTTAACTTCTCTTAGTTTTTCCTTTTTTCTGAAAATATTCTGGCTTGATTAACAGCTGATGTGTGGGAGATTTGCTAGGTAACACCCATAAAACAGTCAACATGCAAAGACAATTCTTCAGCCAGCCTGAAAAAAACCTTTAAACAGGTATATATATATTTGCGAACAAAAGCTTGATTTTTTTACTTGAAACAATCCTGTTTGCATGCATGATCACCTATCTATATAAGCATGATGATGTAAGTTGTATGTGAAGAATTAAAGGTAACTATTTAAACATTTGGCCTCTATTTGGTCTATGATAATTTTTGCTTCATGAACTTCACTTTACATGTTTAAGGATTTTTGGACAGTGTGTTGGCAAAATCTTCAAGTTTTCTTTTGTTACAATAATAAAAGTGGACACTCTCTGTTTATTTTTTCTTGATGACAACTGTCTATATTAAAAACTAGCCCTGAAAAACTGGGACTCCTAGGTCAATATGATAGGGGTTGGAAAGCAAGAATAGTACACTGGTGTTTACGTAATTATGCTGCATGCATTCTTAATTGGGCTGTAAGTCATAAAAATATTTGGAGAGTTTCTGGATTTCTCACTCTCTTGGCTTACAAAGGGCTTGGCTCCACCCATCAGCAGGACTGTGCATCACTCAACAATGATATCTCCGCTTTTTAAGGAGCAGCATTGACCAGTTCCAGAGGTAATCCTCACCAGGCCTCCTCTACTTGAAGGATAGTAGCTGGTAGGGTTGCCAGATGGTTGAAACAAAAATACCGAACACGCCCCTCCCCCCCAAAAAAAAACACAGGGAAAAAATTCTGTTGAAGGGGAAAAAAAAGGGGGAGGGGGGAGAGACCAAAGTTGTTGAGAAAAAAAAAAAAAAAAAAAAGGATAAAACAGCATGTCCCCTTTAAGAGTGAGTGCAAGGATAGGAACAGGGGAGCGGTTGAGCACTAAGACCCAGGGGAAGCATTGCTTCCCCTGCATTGGCAGCCATTTTGTGCCGGCAGCCTCGCGGGGGGGAGGCTGGGCGCTGAATGTTTGTAGGGTTGCCAGGTGCCGGGCATTTTCGCCTCCTGTCTGGGGAAAAAATCAGAAAATACCGGACATCTCAGGTGTCTTATATCCTCTGAATTTTTTTACTGGACAGGAGCCAAAAATACCAGACTGTCCGGGTGAATACTGGACACCTGGCAACCCTAGTAGCTGGCAGGGCCTTGTACAAGGGGACAGATTTATCTGTATAAAGCAGGTAGATTATTACCCAGGATCATCAAAAATGCAGAAAGCCCCTCGCCATCTCTCTCAGAATAGTTAAGAGATTATACTATTATTTTACACTATAATAAAAGAGAGTTTGGGGCTCTATCATGGCTTTAATGTGATATAAGAGCAGGAAAGAGATTTTACAGCAATGAAAGGTTCTTGCTTTGCCTCTAGAAGCCACAACAGTAACTGCTAACCTGTTTAAATGAAAAGGTCTGGCATGTATTTGTTCCCCCTTCTTCCATTTCTCCCCTCTCTCTTTATTCTGACTTATCTGTATTGCAGAAGTCCTTAGGCAGGGCTGGCCTTACCATGAGGCGAACTGAGGCGGCCGCCTCAGTTGCCAGACTGTGGGGGGGAGCCACTAAGACCCAGAGTATAGAAAACTGTGTCCGCTGTTGATGCAGCGAGGGGAAATGGGGGCGTCATTTGAGCTCCCCACCTCAGGTGCCAAAATGTTGTGGGCCGGCCCTGTCCTTAGGAACCCCGGTAATGGGCCAGAACCCCCAATGCTAGGCACTGAACAAACATAAAAAAGATGGTCCCTACCCCCAAAGAGTTTACAGTCCAAGACCAAACAGGTAGAAACAGAGAGATATGGGAAGCACAAGGAAGTAATAAGATACAACAGTCAGCATGATAGGCAGTGGTCTCAGCACACCAACTGCCCAGCGTAGTCCCAGTTGTTGTGTCAACGTTGTCCTTCTAACTTGCATTCCTTCTGTCCTGTCCCTTCCCCCTATCTTTGTGTATCTGCACTAGGTCGACCACAGCCTGGCCCTAAAGGTTAAAACGTTAAATGCCAATATTAATACAAACAAGAATGAACATTCGGGATTGTTATTAAATGTAAATATGTGTTTTCATGCAAGAAACTGCAGGAGTCAGCAGCATAACGGGTTTAGGGCTGTGCTTATTTTATTAAAAGTTGCTTTTAAATACTAATTAGATAATTATAAAACATGAGCCCGGAGAACAATTTACAACCCTGTTAGCTTTAGCTCGCAGCCAAAATCATCATGTCAGTGCTTTTGTTGTGTGAGGGGCCGTGTATTGGGTTTTTGTTCTTACTCTGTGTGTATGACATCATGTAGTTCTTTGAATGACTGAGTAATGTTCCAGTTCAGTATTCAGGACCCTGATACCCATACACGCCCCGCCTCAAAAAATATCTAAGGAGAGGGCCTTCTGAGTGAGCTGTGTGAAGCCAGCGTGATATAAGTAAAACTATCTCCGACTTTGCAGGGTTTCACAATAACGTGTGCTCTTTAACATTGCACTGGAAGAGGGCAAGTCCTTAACTTTTTTACATTTCTGAGGAGCACTGATGAATGTGAAATAATAGGTTTTGCAGTAATAAATAAGTGAAGCATAAACGGGGAACAGGCTTTGTGCATGGTTTCCCCCATTCATTTCTGCCACTGCGATTTAACACTGACTTGCAACTCCATCTACTAGCTAAGTCGTAGTAGGACACCTGTACAGTGGGCTCTTTTGGTGATGTCAAAAGACCCTTATTAAGGACTAGACTGACATTACCACATTTACTTCACTGGTTATCTCCCAAAGACAAATCTGACCCCAGAAGTCCCTCTTTGTCCCATACACAAAGCTACCTGCACATGGCAGTCAGAAGAGTAGCCCCTTCTAGCAAGAGTTTTAATATTCAGGGGGAAATATTTCATTTCCAGCAGCCCTCTTACATGTAGGGTACAAATCATTAGGTCTCCAGGACTGGAATGTGGAGCAGTTGATTGCCATGCACACGCACATGCACTCTAACTCCTGCATGCGGAACATTGTGTAATAATTGTATACAGCTTCTGTTTCTGAGCATCATCCAAATAAGTGATTTATGCCAGTGAAAACCTCAATATGCAATTTTTACTTGTTTAGCTTTTTTTATTACATTTCCTTAGAGAGCAAACAAAAAAACAGTTTGTCATTTTTTCTGGTCTCCTATTTCGCAATGTTCTTGTCAGAAGTTTAATTTATGATAGATCCCCAGTGAGCTTAAAGATCAAAGTATTCTTACGTGTAAAGAGATAATGGCTCCTTAGACCACATAGGCCAGGATTACAGCTGCTGTTCTATTTTTTTCAGAAAGTAAAAGGTTGTTGGGTTCTCCCCACCCCCTTCTTTGTTTAACATCAATTCTAATTAGGAAATATTCCTTACGAAAAGGTTAGCGGTCCCCCAGAGACCATTACACTTGGATTGGGATAATAAAGCCGGCAAGTTTCTTCAGCCTTCAAAATACAGCCTGAATGTTACTGGCAAAGAGGGGTGAGTGTCAGAATTACCGAGAGGAGGGGGCTAAGGAGACAGCTGCCCAGCGATGTTTAAAATGGCCCAGGGCTCCTAGCCACCACGACCTCAGCAGTAGTAGCAGCCAGAGCCCCAGGTCCTTTAAATTGTGGCCAGAGCCCCTGGCAGCACCCACCCTGCTGCCCCAGCAGTGAGGAAGGGCTGGCTGGGAGAGGCTAGCCCCGAAGCCCCGCCCCTTCATTCTGAGGTCCTGCCCTTTCAAGGGAACCTGTAGCTGACTCACCACAGGGCCCCATGTGTGTACAGGAGGAGGTGGTGGCATGTGCGTGAGTGTTTTAGAAGGCAGCCTATGGAAAGATGTTAGTGAGCACAGTACTGAGCCCTTGAAAATGTATGGAGAATGTAAACAATTAATCTAAAACGTTATTTAGAGACCATACTTCCTCTATACATAAGAGCATAAGAACATAAGAATGGCCGTACTGGGTCAGACCAAAGGTCCATCTAGCCCAGTAGCCAGCCTGCTGATAGTGGCCAGCACCAGGTGCCCCAGAGAGGGTGGACCGAAGACAATGATCAAGTGATTTGTCTCCTGCCATCCCTCTCCAGCCTCTGACAAACAGAGGCCAGGGACACCATTTCTATCCCCTGGCTAATAGCCTTTTATGGACCTAACCTCCATGAAATTATCTAGCTTCTCTTTAAACTCTGTTATAGTCCTAGCCTTCACAGCCTCCTCTGGCAAGGAGTTCCACAGGTTGACTACACGCTGTGTGAAGAAGAACTTTCTTTTATTAGTTTTAAACCTGCTACCCATTAATTTCATTTGGTGTCCTCTAGTTCTTCTATTATGGGAACTAATAAATAACTTTTCTTTATTCGCCCTCTCCACACCACTCATGATTTTATATACCTCTATCATATCCCCCCTCAGTCTCCTCTTTTCTAAACTGAAAAGTCCCAGTTGTTTTAACCTCTCTTCATATGGGACACGTTCCAAACCCCTAATCATTTTAGTGTATCATGTTGGTTTTTTATATCCCCTTGCACGTTTTTGTGTGTGTGCTTATGTTTTATTCCTTCCTCCTTCCACTCCCATTTGGTTTTTTTGTTTTTGCTTTTTTTTTTTTTTTAATTTAAGGATATTTGCACAGAAACAGGATCTTTGTTACTTTAGGGATTATCAATTCCTGCTGCTAATTCCTCATTTGAAGTAATAATCCTCTTTGCAACATCACATTTGTTTGCTGTGAAAATATTTATGAGGCAACAAAGAAAGGATTATGATTTCCTGGCCCAAATTCATCCCAAGTGGGTGCAAATCTCTGGCCTGAAATCAGGAAATAAGTCCAACAGGGACAAGACTTGTCCTGGGAGAGAGGGGGAGGATATGGTTCTGTCAGTGTACAGATGTCCTTAATATAAAAGGAGGATGGAAAAAACAAGTATGAGCTAAATTCTGAGTTATTTTGATGCAAATCCAGCATAATTTTACTGAGCTCACTGCAATTATCTCCAGATATGCCGGTGTAACCAAACTGTCCCGTGATTAATAATAATAATTTCAAAGTTTTCCAAGAGGCATGTTTTTAACTATTATTGCACTTCTGCTTAATGAACTATATTGATGCGTGCAAACACTTCCATTATTGCATGTGTCTGGTACAGCATGTTTTCAATAAACTACCAAGAAAATTGCTATCAGTTAAAAGATCACTTCTGTGTAGAGGCAGACCTTCAGATCTTCAGGTCTGGGAAGCATATATAGAGTGCCACAGCTAATTACAAGGTGGGACAGGTTACTTTAGCATAAGTAGTTAATACATGTTTCAAAGGAGCATTCAAAGTGAAGTCACATTTCCCAGACCTGAAAAAAAGCTCGGTATAAATGTGAAAGCTTATCTCTTTCACCAAAAGAAGTTGTTCCAATAAAAGATATTACCTCACCCCTTGTGTCTCTCATATCCTGGGATCAACCCAGCTACAATAACAGTGCATGTACTTTTTAGGGCACAGCTTCTTGCAATCATCCATTTTTCTTTATAATCAAGTGAGAATCTGAAGTGCTCCCAATCTGAAGTAGTTAACCTCTCTTAGAGATCACAAGCCTGTGCCATTCCCAGAATTTTCCACTTAATTAGAGATACAGAAAGAGAGAACTGGAGAGATCATGTTATTGCCCATGGATCCCTTCCCTCAGAACCTTATTTGCCATGTTTTTTAATTGTTTAAACTTTACTATTTTTAATTTTAAAAACACTTATTTGGAATTCTTAAGAATAATAAGAATCAATAAACAGTCTAATTTCTGGCATCATGTTCGGAAGGTGAAGTTTCTTTATGGTATCGCTGGAATCTCAAACTGATTATTTACAGTTAATTTTGATTTGTTCCGGGATTTTTACTTATCTGTATGCCATTGTCCACCCCTGGCACTGACACATCTTTCAGTGTGAACTAATTTTGTCAGAGGGCACACAGAACAACTCCATTTGCATGTTTTCTTTGAATAGGCAGTATTTGCTATCGTAACAGTGGAGATTTTTCAACATTAAGCAGTACAAGTACTGAAGTTTTGAATGTATGGATGATAACTAATAGAATTCCCAATATGTGATTCCTCATTTGAATGAACGTATTTATAATTAAAGAGCACATGACTAAATGAAGTAGTAAATAGTTGTATGCACTTTATTTTTTTTAAAAGGGCCTTTATAAAGTCACATTGAATATTGACAACACTCAAAATGGAAGGCCTCTATTTAGTCACAGAACCAGCATAACAGAGGGAGCCATTATAAATCTGCATTGACCACCAACAGGTCTCAGCCTCCCACTGAATGATTCATCTCTAGAAGTGACGGGGTGTTCTCTTTCTGTACTCAATCTGTCTTTATCCTCTATGTTAAGTCTTCCAAGAAGTATGCCAATGGGATTGCAGCTTTTGTGATATGAAGTGCATTTCACATTAGCTGCCAAGCAGCCAACAGATGAATGTGATTTTAGTTATTATTACCCTTAGCTGGATTTGAAGAAGTCACTGAGAATTGAAAGCTTCTAGGTACCATCATCTTTTCCTTTATTTAAGAGAAAAGTCCGAAGGACTGTGTGTAGGAGGCTGTTAGACATCAGATGACCAATGTTTCAACTGCAAGTACACCAAGTGCCAGATGATTTCACAGTGGAGTTTCCAAGTACAGTATTAGATCGCCACAGCAGTACATGAAAACCAAATAAAAGTAAGAGAAGGCAGCAAAGAGCCTTCTAGCCTGTGATCATTGATGATCCCTAGAAATGGAGTATGATCTCATTCACAGGTTTTATTTTTATGAGTCCTTTTGGGGGCTCCGGAGTCTATTCTTTGAGACACAGGCTCATTGATAGACATTGCAGGTGGTGTTGGAAGACAGGGTTGGGCCAAGGTTGCTGTGAGACATCCGTCTATCCTTTCTCTTTGGTGTTTTTCTGTGATATGGGCAAGGCAATTTTCCTCAAAAGTGGACAATTCCACTTTAACAAGTCTTTGCCAGTTACTCTGCTGTCTCCCAGTGTGTGGTGTCAGTGATACATCACTTGATGTTTATTTTGAGGGTGTCTTTAAAGAATGTCTTTTGACCTCCCCATTTCTTTCCTCCTTTGGTTAGTTGGGTATACAGCAGATGTTTTGATAAACATGTATCATTGGCCTCTCTACCTCAGCTGGTGCTGGATAAATAGGGCCTTAACCTTGAAGATGTTGGCCTCTTTGCGGACCCGGTGATATTTTGGGGGAGAGGAACAGAATTCTAGTTCACAGGGAGGAATTTGTAAAGAGAAGAGGGTAAATAGCTCAGTATCCATGAGGTACTCCCCCTCTAAAACCTTCATAAAAAAACATACATTTAGGATACGTCTACCCTACAGAGAAAAATCGAAGCTGCTGCTGTCGATCTTCCAGAGTTCGAATTAGCAGTCTAGTTAAGACAGCTAATTCAAACTGAGAGGGGCACTCCGGCTGATGCCAGAAACCCTGCTTTCATGAGGAGTATGGGAAGTTGAAGGAAGAGTGTTTTTCCTTTGACTTCTTGCAGTGTGGACAGCACCACAAGCCAAGTTAAGCTACTTCAACTTCAGCTACGCAATTAACGTAGCTGAAATTGCGTGTCTTAATTTGACTTTGTACTTGAGGTGTAGACATACCCTTACAGCCTGTTCCTGAAAAGTGTGTTCAGACATAGCACAGATGTAGAGATATACAATATTAATTAGAGGACAGATCTACTAAACCACCACAACCAAGTCATAGTTGTCACTTAGCCATGGTATAAGATGGTATAAGATGATTTGCTAACCTCTGCATAATTCCCATAATTCCCATAGTACCCTTTTATTCTATAGGTAATGCCTTTTAATTAATTGAACTCAGGGTAGGAAGACAGGGAATCCTGTGCTCTAATCCAGCGTTTCTCAAATTATGGGCCGCGGCCTGGTACCGGGCCGCGGGGAAAAAAATACCAGGCCTCAGCGTGCCTGGTGGCTGCTGGGAGGGCAGCAGAGCGGAGCAGGCTGGGAGGAGGGGGGGGGGGGAAACGGCCGCCGGGAAGCAGGGTTGGGGGTAGCGGGGCTGTCCTGTGGAGATCAGGGCAGGCAGGCGGGTGGGCGGCGGAAGCAGGGTTAGGGGTAGCGGGGCTGTCCCGCGGAGATCCAGGCGGGCGGATCCTCTGTGTCTGAGGAACTCATTTTCTTTTTGCAAAACTGTAAGAGTATAGCTGAACAGGATCTCTAGCATTTTAGAATGACATGATGGGTCCTAATATTCATCTAATAGTCATCTAGCACATTTTAGATCCCCTGCCAGCCTTTGTGAAGTTCATCTATGTGGGTACATGGAGAGTCAAGGCTCCTGGTACACTTTTTGTTGACCATGAAATATATTTTTGTATTAGCTAATTCATAGTAGGCCCTCTCCTCTCAAAGAGTAGGAATTTGAGAATTCAGAATTTCCCCAGAGGGAAATGTGTTATTACGGTAGAGTTATTAGTGCACTCTAAATGCAGTTATTTTATTTCTGTCATTCTTTTTTAATGGAAGAATAAAGTATACAAGATGTTCCATTTGGGGATGGAGGGCTAAAAACTGATCCTGAATGACAGAAATCAAAGGGAGTTTTGCTGTTAATTTCACTGGGAAGAGGATCACAGCCTTAGTTTCTGACTTTTACACTAGTGTATGGCTTCATCTTTTGCATTTCTCAGGGCTTTCAATAATTCTCCAAGAAAATACTGAGTGCCTAGTTATGATATTCCTTGTGTAAAAAGAATGTTCATTTTTAAAAAGAGGATTTTATTGGGTTAGTGATATCTTACTTGTGACTTTATTGAAGATTATGGGTCTGAGTGTGTCATTGTTCAAATGATCATAAAACTCTATTTGTATCCAGAGTTAGAAATCTATCCATTCAGTTGTTTTGGAATAGATTCAGAGTTTATGGATGTTCTCGTCAAGATTACATCTATCAGAACATCAGGCAGTGTGGGGTTGGTTTTTATTAGTTATTTAAATTTATAAACCCCATGTATTACAGGCAAAATCTCAATAGAGTTATCTGATTTAGTTTAGTTTACTTTAGTTTTAGGGAGAGCAAAGTAAGTGAATCTACATTTTGACTGTGGTGGGTTTTTTTTTTTTTTAGAAATATAATTTGATGGATGCTGAACAGCCCATATTCTTTTTAGAAATTTTGAAGACTTTTCCTTGAATGACCTGTAATTTCTCCTGAGTGTAAAACAAAACCATAATAAAACAGTTTTTACTGAGTTGGAACCAAAGATGATAATAGAAATGTACGACTGGAATGGACCTCAATACATCATCTACTATAGTCCCTTGCTCTCAAGGCAGGACTAAGTAATATCTAGACCGTTCCTGACGGGTGTTTGTCTAACCTTTTCTGAAAAATCCCCAATAATAACAACTTTTGGATATGTGTCTCAAGCAGAAACTGATTCACTTGGCCTCAAAAAGGAAGTAGTCAAAACAAGATTTGGGGCTTAACCCAGAAGGCCAGTTTTACAATATTTTTTTTTACTATCCACAGTTGTTTGAGCAAAGTAATAAAGCAAAAAATCGTTAACTGGATTTGCTAAAAATCTTTCCAACACTGTAAATTAAGTTTAGTTACAAATTTTCCTTTGAAACTGTTTTTCAACAGAAAACTAGGTTTTGAATAAACAACATTTTTCATAAGTACCTGCTTTTCTCAAAAAATTTCAGTTTTCCATAGAAAAACTGAAATATTTCCACTGAAAATCAAAATATTTCAGTTTACAAGTTACAGCTCCCATCATATACTGGGACCTGAGACTCCCATGTAGCTATCCAAGAGGGGAGACTGGGTAATCATGGGAACTACAGTCTGAATAGGGAGCCCAGTCAACAGAGAAGAAAAATAGCACATGAGGAAACTAAATGAGAGATTCTACTAGATATTACTGCAGCATTTTTAATCTTTTGTTTTGTTTTTCTACTGAAATGTTTCAATATTCAAATTTTTCTCCAAAAATCAAATTTTTGCATGGTGAAAAATACATTCTTCAATCAACCCCATTCTAAATTCAGCTTCATTAGAGCTGAATATGGTTTTGTATCTGCTTTGATTTACATAAGAACATAGAATAGCCATACTGGGTCAGACCAAAGGTCCAATTTCCCCAGTATCCTGTCTGCCGACAGTGGCCAATACCAGATGCCCCAGAGGGAGGGAACACAACAGGTAATCCTCACGTGATCCCTCTCCTGTCACCCATTTCCAGACGCACAGAGGCTACGGACACCATTCCTATCCATCCTGGCTAATAGCCATTGATGGACCTAACCTCCATGAATCTATCTAGCTCTTTGTTGAACCGTGTTAAAGTCCTAGTCTTCACCACATCCTCTGGCAAGGAGTTCCACAGGTTGACTGTGCGCTGAGTGAAGAAAAACTTCCTTTTGTTTGTGTTAAACCTGCTGCCTATTAATTTCATTTGATGACCCTTAGTTCTTATTGTGGGAATACTTTTCCTTATTCACTTTTTCCACACCAATCATGATTTCATAGACCTCTCTCTCATATCCCCCCTTAGTCTCCTCTTTTCTAAGCTGAAACGTCCAAGTCTTTTAAATCTCTTTTCATATGGGACCTGTTCCAAATCCCTAATCATTTTTGTTGTCCTTTTCTGAACCTTTTCCAATGCCAATATATGGTTTTTTGAGATGAGGCGACCACATCTGTATACAGCATTCAAGATGTGGGCGTACCATGGTTTTATATAGAGGCAATAAGATATTCTCTGTCTTATTCTCTATCCCTTTATTAATGATTCTTAACATTCTAGTTGCTTTTTTAACTACTGCTGCACACTTGAGTGGATGTTTTCAGAGAACTATCCACAAGGACTCCAAGATCTCTCTTGAGTAGTTGTAGCCACGTCACTGTTTACCCCTTTCTCAAGATCGTTTGTGAGTATGTTGAAAAGGATTGGTCCCAGGACAGACCTTTGGGGAACCCCCCTAGTTACCTCTCTCCACTCTGAAACTTACCATTTATTCCTACCCTTTGTTTCCTATCTTTTAAGCAGAATCCATGAAAGGACCTTCCCTCTTATCTCATGACAATTTACTTGACTTAAGAGCCTTTGTTGAAGGACCTTGTCAAAAGCTTTCTGGAAATTTAAGTATACTATATCCACTGGATCCCCCTTGTCCACATGTTTGTTGACCCTCTGAAAGAACTTTAGTAGATTAATAAAGCATGATTTCCCTTTTCCAAAAACCATGTTGACTTTCCCCCCAAAAAATTATGTTCATCTATGTGTCTGACAATTTTGTTCTTTACAATAGTTTCAACTAATTTGCCTGGTACTGACATTAGACTTACTAGTCTGTAATTGCCAGGATCACATCTAGAGCTGTTTTTAAATATTGGCGTTACTTTAGCTATATTCCAGTCATTAGGTACAGAAGCTGATTTAAAGGATAGGTTACAAACCCCAGTTAATAGTTCCACAATTTCACATTTGAGATCTTTCAGAAGTCTTGGGTGAATGCCCTCTGGTCCCAGTGACTTGTTACTGTTAAGTTTATCAATTTGTTCCAAAGCCTTCTCTTAATGACACCTCAGTCTGGGACAATTCCTCAGATTTGTCACCTAAAAAGAATTGCTCAGGTTTGGGAATCTTCCCAATATCCTCATCTGTGAAGACTGAAGCAAAGAATTCATTTAGCTTCTCCACAATGACTTTATCATCTTTGAGTGCTCCTTTAGCATCTCGGTCATCCAAGGGCCCCACTAGTTGTTTAGCTGGCTTTCTGCTTCTGATGTACTTAAAAAACATTTTACTGTTACTTTTTGAGCTTTTGGCTAGCTAGTCTTTAAACTCCTTTTTGGCTTTTCTTACTATATTTTTACACTTAATTTGACAAAGTTTATGCTCCTTTCTATTTTCCTCAGTAGGATTTGACTTCCACTTTTAAAAAGATTTGCCCTAGCCATTTCATCAGTTTAATGTTGTTGTATTTGACTGCACAAATCTAACTGGGGCTGAATGTTTAAAATCAGCAGGAAGGCAGAAGTTGGTAGTTACTTGATAGCTGAGATTCAGTTAATGAACCTTACAGGTTTGCCTGGGAAATTAAAAATCAGTAAAAATAAAAAGAGAGAAGCATTGTCATGAAAGGTGCCAAGAGACCTGCAACAAAAAGAACTGGCAAGAAGCAAAACTTGAAGGAAGAGAAAGTGTCAGGCACATTTACAGTTTGATCAATATCTCAGTGATGTTTTCTGCCAGGAAGTGCACAAGTGTAGAGTGTTGAGGTTCAATATAGTGCTTTGGATAGGGATTTCTTGCTTGAGAAGCCTTCAGTTTAGCATGTTAGGCAACTGAGAACTTAATTAACAAGACAATGTTTTCCCCCATCTAATAAATCTTGATTGGAGAAGATTGATTAGAGAAGGCTGGTTCTCAATAGCAAAATAAGCTCCTCAAGTTTTGGTATCCCTAGCCATGGTAAAAAACTGATGCTGCAAAAGAGAGTCAACTCTTGAGCCTCTTAAATGCACTTAGACAGTTGTGTTGTGCTGGGCCAGGAGGACTGAAGGCAATTCTTTCCTCACTTCTGGTACCAGTTAATGTACGGATGGAAACATGAGATTTCATTTTTTTTTTTTCTTTTTGATCTCTCCTCTAATCCCTACAATTAATATTGAGCTGAAGAATACTTTTGGAAGGCTGTGATCAGCATTTCTTTATCTGGCTGTTATTCGGGGGAAGGATATGTTGCAGTGTCAGGGCAACTGCCCCTGTGTCCCTCTCCATGGTCTGCTCAAGGAATACCCTCTCAGGCCTCCAGCACCTCTTTCTGGACAGGAACCCATGTCCACTCTCTCTGTCTCTCTCCAGACTGGGGTTTTAAACTGAAGCACTCTGTAGCTGCACGGTGATTATCACAATCAGGTCTGACTAATGGCCAGCCCCTGCACTTTGATTTTTTCCCCCCAAGGGCTATGATGTTGGAATGCCAGTGACTGTAAGTGATCATATGGAGCTTTCTAAGCAGAGTGTATTTATTTAAAGACAGAAGCATAGAGAAACCATAAAAAGGCCAAAGGATCACGTACTTAATGTATCAGAAGTCTCCCTATCATTCAACTGAAGGAGTCAGGCTGGGCAAAGTTCTTCCAGCCTTTCAGCAGGGTTGGATCCCTGCTTGGACGAAAGGTCAGGTCCATTTGTTGATTCAATAAGCCCAGTCTTTCATACCAAAACCTTGGCCTCCTGAAAATTTCCCCTCTCCTCAGCAGGTCAAGCCTCAAAAGGCTGGGTATCTGTATGAGCAGCTTTGGGATTTTTAATTAATCACTCTCTATGGATTCCTGATTCTCTGGGAAAACCTCCATTGAGCCACAAATGCACAAAAATGGAACATTTATCGATACAAAACTCTGTAAATGTTCTAGGAACCCATGCCATTTGGCCTCTATCAGTGCAATAGTCTGAGAAGTTTTTATACTCTCAACAGCTGGCTCAAGCTTACCAATGACCTTGCATTAAATATACTGTAATTATAATAGCCTTAGGATAGGCCTCTGCTAGGGTTGCCAGGTGTCCGGTTTTGATCCAGACAGTCCAGTATTTGAGCTTTCTGTTCAGGAAACAAATTGAGAAAATATAAATGAGAAAATATAAATGTCCAGTATTTTCTAAATAAGTTGTAATGTAGATTGTGATGTAATGTCAAGTGTGTCTGGTATTTTTGTTGAAACCATCTGGTAACCCTAGCCTCTGCTTGTCCCATCATTCACAAGGTAATCTAAACTGCATAGCGCTTGTGACTCCATTTAGATTTTTCTCATGGTCCTGTCAGGAGATAAAGCTAAGGGGCCAGGCCGTCAGCTGGTATAAATCAGTGTAGCTGTATTGGTTCAGTGAAGCTGCATTGATTTATCCCAGTTAAGGATTTGCCCTAGAGAATATTTTTCATTATGAGCTAAATGATCACATGCGTAACTCAGTTTTCATTCATTCCTCACTCAGACAAAAACTGAAGTCACAGATTTGGCCCTGTGTGTGGAAATAGGTCATCATTCAATTACTCTGACGTCTGAAAAATATAAGACTTTTAGTTGATCCTTTTTAATCCCATTTTGGTTTTGTGTTTTGTTTTGTTTGCCCTTGACAGTAGCCTCCTCCTCATAAAGTCACAATGATTGGTCTTTTTTCTTACTGCGTGCTGTTTATCCCTGTTGAAATGGTCACATGCTAAGTGGCTGGAATCTGTCCTCAGCCTTCCTCTGATGCATCTTCCAAAGAATGCTCACAGTGTAATGCACAAGAAGCATTATATAACTGTCACTAGAGCTGCACATTGCCAAGTTAAACTAGGTAACTTTAGTCTTTGATTTCCTTATGGTGCTAGTAACAAAATGCTTTTAATAATCTCCTACCACTAAGGTGAACTATCCAAACACCCCGTTAGCAACAGCTACTGTGTCTTAAAGACAATCGTGATTAATAGTGTTTGAATAGCACTTTCCATTGTCAGAGTGCCTTACAAACATTCATTAATTCTGAATTGAGGATGAGTTTCTGTCCTTCTCGGCATTTTTCCAATGAAGTAATTGTCCATTCCACCATGGCAAAGAGACCAAGCTAACAGTCCTAATTCTCTATTATATTACGATTACTTTTTGCTGCGGTGGGTGCAAATAAGTCCTAAAACCAGAATATCTGGATTATCCCTCTGCATATGGGAATCTTCACAAAGCTGAGTTGTGGTACCTCTGGCATGTCCCTCTCTACCCCTCTGGCACAAGGTGTATGCCTAGCGGAATTCCCAGCAGTCCTGAGAATCCCAGCTGCTGTAGCAACTCCTTGAGGCCATAGGGAATGAACACAATGTAGAGCAGTTCTTAGGCTGCTTTAATTTATGCTTGGTTATGAGATTGACACACAGTGGCTCCAGAATCAGGATAAACAACTAGAAGTCCTATGGCACCTTATAGGCTCGTTGTTTATGCAGATTCAGACTAACACGGCTACCCCTCTGACACTTGTCTCCAGAATCAGGGGTGCCCAATGGTAGTTTGAAGAAAATGCCTCACTCCCCTCTTGTGGCATGTTGTGCTTTCCTTGGCGCAACTGCAGCTTGTGGCCAGTGTGTTCTGAGAAGCCTGAAATGATTTCCTAAACTTTGCAGAGAGTAGCGCTGATCCTGCACTGCACCAGACGGCCTCACCTTCCATTTATTTAAATGGAAGTCATCTATTTCCCCCATGTAAATGACTGCATTGTGTGTGGAGGGTAGTCAGCACAGGATCAGGCCCCAAGTTCATGCTTTGGATGGAGATTTAATGTTCTATTACTGCTGCCATTGAAGTCAGTGACAAAACTCCGATTGACTTCAGTGGGAGTAAGAGCAGGCTCAACAAATGTTAATTTCTGAGGTCATTCTGCTGGTTTACTTTGTTTTTCTAATGCCCTTTTCTGCTGCTCTCTCTTGCTTTCTAGTCATAGTTTTCTGTTTGTTTCTGTTTGCAGTCCCCTTTTGGAATTAGATCTTATTTGTTGTGGCTGTACTACGTACAGGTTGACTGCCAAGTGATTTCAATTCATATTCATTTGTAATTAGTACATTTAATAAAGCTTCCCAAGGGGAGAGTAGGAATAGAGGAAGAGAAGAGCTGCTATTGTTCTGCAATCTGCAAAGCCTAACTATGCCTCCTTGTTTCTGTGGACTGGCTTTGTGTTCAAACTCTGTTTGAACAAGTTGGGTACAGTCAGGAGGCTCACACACAGCAGCCTGGAGGGCAGAGAGGGAGAGAGCTAGAACTAAGCTTGTTATATTTGTGAAAGTCGGGAAGCAGTCATGAAAGGAAGGAAATTAAGTGAAGAAATTTGCACAGCCTAACTTTTAGCAGATTTGAGTGGGAGTGGAAGGGTCATGTCTAACGTGACACAATGCATTTTGGTTTTCATGGATTGGAAATAGAAGGAGCTCCGTAATATCACACACAATGTGGGCATATGGTGTACATAGTGGAGCAATGTCATTGCCTCGCTCTCTGCCTTTTGCACTGCAAAGTCACTCCTTTACACGTTGAACTATGGAAGGTGTGATATGGTCCAAAAACTGATCCTGGGTTTTTTTCGCAGACGACTGAGCCAGAGGCCCACTGCTGAAGAACTGGAGCAGAGGAACATTCTGAAACGTAAGTATTGTGTCATTTGGAATTAAACTTGTTTGCTGCTATATGTCATTTATAAAGCTCCAAATACACGGCAGCTATGTCACAAATAAGTAATAATATGTATTAGAGCTGTGTTTGGGTGGGAATGACTGTAAGAAACCCATTCAATTAGATAACCAATGTAAACTGTCTAGGGAGACAATTCAAACTGAGGGTCATCTTCCAAAGTTCTTATGCAGGCAAACCTCCCGTTGAAATCCAGTGAAGACATCAGGATTTAGCCCACAGCTTCTACATTCTAATCTCTGCTGTTTCTTTAAACAAACAAACCTATGGGGAGATGCAACATCCCTGAAGTATTTAATGATACTTTAAAACCACAAAAAAGCTACCCAGACAGCCTGATTCTGTTCTAGACAGCCCCAGTTTTGCCACTGATTTCGAGGATAAGATTGAATCCGAAATAACAATTATTCTAATGAACGAGTCAGATTTTGAAAAAATTATGTTAGTAATTTTTAATTTTTATCAAATCAAAATGATTTTACATATAAAAAGGTTAAAGGTGTTTATTTGCAGGTAACTAGTAAGAAAGCAAAGAACAGCGGGAATATAATTTTCACCAATTCTCTTGCTTGAGTGATGTACCCTGCATCCTTTTAGGAGCATGGAACTAGAATATTAAAAAAACTATAAGAAAAAATATTCTAAAATAGCATGTTTAAATTCCTTAGGGTGTCTTGAGGTAGGATCCTATTGTTAAACACTGTATATTTTTGTTGTTTTTTAACTTCTACTTTGTACAGAATCCTAGAGGCATGTAATAGGTGATTAGCTTTCTATAAATGAATGAAATTAACTCATTAAATATGATGAAATCAAATTTCTAACATATTTCAGTGGTGTAGTTAGGGGATAAAATGTGCTAGCACTGCAGTGATTGGTTTTCTACAATTATGGCACAGAACTAGACTGATAGATCATTATAGATATAGAAATATGATTAGATTAGCTATCAGAGCCAATGTAAGCAGATACAGGATCATCATTCAATTGGAATCCACTTGTGAGTGTGTCATCTCCTATTATCTACTCTAAATTCCTATGTCATGTCAGTTGGAGGGAGTCAGTCTTCTGGAGGTCAGGAAAAACAGACAATGTGTCCAGAGCCACATTCTGCAGCAGCTCATGTTTTCACCCTACAATTCCCAGTCAGCATGAACCACCTTGTGCCGTAAAAACCACACTGGTACCAGTGGAGGAAGCTTGAGGCTGCAGCATTGGCAGCCTTGAACCACAGACTTAATGGCCAACCTTTGAAAACCTAGGTATCTAAAGACAGGCTATTATGAGTACAATTTTCAGAATGCCCAAATCACTTAGGAATCTAAGTCTCATTGGGACTCAACATCTTGAGCCTCTTAGGGTACATCTAGACTGCGTTGCTATTTCAGGAAATAGCGGGAGCGCTATTCCAGCGTCCCTGTAACCCTCGCGTTAAGGGATTTGTCGGAATAGTGCCTTATTTTGAAATTTGCTGCTCTCTACACAGCGCCAAATTTCAAAATAAGCTCTTTCAATTTAGACTAGGAATAAGTTATGCAATTCACGTAGCACAAACTGCGTAGCTTATTCCAAGAGAAGGGTGCTGTCTATATGTACCCTTAGGGATTTTTAAAAATGGGACTTACTTTCAAAAGCAATTAAGTCACTTAGCAACCTACTACCCTAATTTGGAACTACATTTTGGCACCTAAATAAAAGCTTTATAGTTTGGCGCCAAACCACAGATCTGCCATAGAACGGCATATGTGTTGGTAAATAAAATTTCATAAATACTTGACAAACCTGTTACATAATAACTGTATTTATAAGTCCCTCCACACCTTTACTGAAGCACATGCATGATGAACAAATGATTGAAATAGTGTGCAGTGAAAACAGCAAATATTAAAAATCCAAACAAAGAAGCATCAGATACCAATATGGTACAGCATTTTAAGACAGCATGATTCGCTCCCCTAGAATAATTCAGTAGCACCATCTAAATAAATATATAAGAGCAAAGATAGATGGACAGACGCATGGATGATGTGAAACAAAAAAATTAAGTCCAAAGATTTTATCCCAAACAAATTGAACAATTTTGAATAGCTCAATTCACAATACAATATATGAACACTGGGTGTTTTTCAAAGTTAAGTAAGTAGGTTTTCCTCTGTGGTTAGAGCTGAAATTTTCTTGATGCACTTGTCACACTTGACATCACTGCATTCTTATATCAAATGCAATTGCATCAATGTCTATACCATGGGGGGGAAACAAAATGAGGCAAAATGTATTTACTCGTCCTGTCTTTGCTCATGCAATAATCACCTGCCCATTTCTTAGCCCCACTATGATGGAATGAATATAAGATTGAATTCCAAAAGCACAAGTATTCATAGCACAAAACCCACTGTCACAGTTTACACTAGTAAATTTATGATTGTCTAAGCAGAGAAGCTGAAGGCTTATTGCTGGAAGATGCTGAGTACCGCCCATGAGTGTAACATGCCCTCAACTCCCATTAAATGGGAGTCGAGGACATGAAGCAGATTGGGTGCGGAACACAGCACTGCAGTTCTTTCTCCTGGATAAGTATGAAGACTGAACTGGTCCTCTCCCATACATCTTGAGCTAGGCATATTCGTTTGTGAGGAAACATGCATGGTGACTGTATCTGTGATGAAGAAAAAACGTCAGTTTTAAGAATGCCAGGTTTGGTGCCTTCAGTGAGCACAAATTCCCTGTAAAAAGGCAATGAGATTGGATGGGTTGGGTCTTAGCAAAATTTCAGTTGAAATGTCGCATTGGCACTGACGTCAGACCTGAAAATTCTAGTTCTTCTCACACAAAGAGGCTAGAGAGAAAGAGGGAATCTCCTGACCGCTTACAACACACAAAGCAACTGTTTTGTAATCTCTGTAGATCTAAAAGGACTGCCTCAGTTTAGCCTTGTTTTAAGATAAAGAAATCCCTTTCTGGCTTGACAAGGACGATTGCCAATGACCAACTTTTAGTTGGTAAAGGTTTCACCCTGCCCAGTTGTCTGTAAAGCTTGGTAACTGGGCTGAAGGAAGCAAGGAGACAGGAAAAATGGTGCTGTTGTTAAGCCTTATTTCTGCTGTTTCAGACACCTTTTTGTAGCCTTTCAGACAATTTGTTCTATTCTGAATCCTCTGTTAGAATCTGTTTGCCTCTCCCAATTCACAGCCTGATCCTGCAAAGATTTTCTCAGTGGCACTGCTTCCATGAGTCAACTGTTGACAGGATCTGCTCCTTAGGTTTTGGGCGGAATAATACATCAATCTGATTGGAGCCAGGAAGGAAAAAAAGCTATGCAGAGAACTTGAAGAAAAAGGAAAAAGAAACAGTATTTAGCAATACATATATCCAAAACCATATAGAAAAGATGCTTGGGTTCTGTTCTCTTCTGTCTATTTATCATGCTACCACATGAAATTCCTTCCTCCAGAAAATGTTGTTTTAAAAGCATTACTGGGAATCTGCCATTTGAAATTAGAGAGCCCTATTATAATAGGAGATGGCTGTGCACAGCATGTATTGAATTGGTGCATTTCTAATGGGGAATCCTGGTCCCACTGATGTCAGAGGGAGTTTTGCAAATGACTTCACTGGCCCAGGATTTCATCTCTACTGTTTAGAGTCTCAGACTAGGAATCAGGAAACCCGTTTTCTAATCCTAGCTCTGCCTCCAGTTTGCTCTGTGATCATGGACAAGACCAATAGCTTCTCTGTGTCGTAAGGCTGGTCTATGCTCACTATGAACACCAGTTTAATGACATCATCTTAAATAAATTCGTGGTACGAACACTTTTAAAACAGATTGAGTGCCTTAAATTTGCTTAGCTTAATTCAGTTGGTAATGGTTTTTAGAATACCCGCAGCAAGGATTTGCCCTGATTGAACTACATTGCTTCCAGCACCAGTTCCGTTAAATCAGCACTCAGATTATGTGTAGAACAGCTTTTAGTTTCCCTTTCTCTAAAACAGGGGTAATATTCACCATTTTAAAATGCTTTGAGATCCATGAATGACAGGTACTATATACAGAATATACTGCATGGGTCAAGTGATATCACTATTTCTTGACTCATTGAAGGAACTCAGCCTTAGAGTCCACTCCAGCAGCTCAGTGGCTTAGTGTTTAGTTAGATAAATTATCTGTGTATTAGGACTGTGCCTAAACAACAGCGGTAAACTTTCAAAAAGTGTCTAAATAAGGATATGGCTTCATGGCAGAGTTAACTTAACTCCTCTTGAGTTGGCCTAGCTCAAGTGAGAACCAGACACACTGTGAAATAACATTCAAGCTACACAAACTGATTATTAGTCTCAGAGAGATAGCCATGTTACTCCGTAACTTTAAAAAAAAAAAAAAAAAAAAACTTAAATGAGTAGTCCTGTAGAGACTAACAAAATATAGATAGCATCATGAGCTTTCATGGGCACAACCCACTTCTTCAGATGAGTGCAGCAAGAGGCACAGATGCGTTAGTAGTTGAGAGGCTGGGCTGAATCTAGCCTGTATCCTCTCTTGGATCAGCCCACACTCAAGTTATTCTCGAGTTAACTCTGCAGTGAGTCCTACCTGAGTTAGGAGCCTATATCCCATTGTTTAAGTTTCTACATCCCATTGACTTTCAGTGAGATTTAAACTCCAAAGTGCTTAAGTCACTTTTGAAAATGGGACTTTTAAGAACTTTTGGAAATTTGGCTACGTCTACACTATGGTTTTGTGGCAAGAGCCTATGCAAATGAAGCGCGGATTAGCATTTTCCCACGCTTCATTTGCATACTCTTTCATTTATTTTTGTGCTAGGGTTTTTTGCACAAAAACAGGCAGTGTGGCCGTGGCTGTTTTTCGCAAAAACTGTGCTTCATTTGCATAGGCTTTTGTGGCAAAACTCATAGTGTAGTCATAGCCTTTAAGTTTAAGCACTGATGATGCTTTTGTAGGTTTAACAGAGCTTCTTTTCTGCCCTCTCTATGGAGTAGCTGTTGACCAATTATTCTACAACCAGGGAAAAATATTTCTGCTTCTTCCCAAGCACCTGCCCTTTCAACTCACTCTTCTCAGAAGCTAGCAGTATGATCATTGTCCACCGCTAGACCACCAGAATGGAGATAACCATTTCAGAAGCACTGGCTGAATGCCTAGGAGCGCTAGAAAGTGAAATATACAAAGAAGAAAAAATCATACCGATACTGAGGTGGAAGAAAGATATTTCTTGAGGCATGGAAGGAAGTGCAATAGCAATTGGGTAGGGGAGTTGGTTGTTCCCAGAAGGACTATCTCTGCATCTGAGAAGTCCTGAAACATAAGTACACTGATGGAGAGGTTTATTTGTTGCATACTGTGCATTGTGATCACGCCAGCAGTCTAGAACCTTGTATAAATCTTTTTCTAGCACGGAATGAGCAAGAGGAGCAGGAGGAAAAACGGGAGATAAAGAGAAGATTAACACGCAAGGTGAGAGGCAACTTTTATACTGTTGTAGTCCAACTGGAATTTTCCACTGACTGCATAACCCTTTGCCTTTTTTTTTCTTTTCCAGGGCACTCTTTTTAAAAAAAAGAGAGAGAGAACGTAAAATAATTATTCAATAAAATTTTAAACAACTGTCTGTGCATTTTAAAGATGTTAACCCAGGGGAAAGAGAGCAGCATCTCTGGGGACAATTATGGGCAATTATGAGGAAAAAATGGAATGAAAATAAGGAAAGGAAAATTTAGGCTCACAAACAGGAAAGCATTTCTTAAGAGTAACACGTGAAGTAAAGGCTTAACATTGGTCTAATGCTGTTCCCATTGAAGTCAGTGGCTTCCACTGATTTCAGTGGGAGCATAGTTAGGTAGTCCTGGGTGCTTTTGAAAGTCCTACTCAAGACACATTATACTCAAGAATGGACTTTCAATGGGAGGGAACTGTTGCCTGAGACATTTAAAACTAGACAGGAATAAAGCAGTGGAGAATAGTGTATTGTGCAGGAAAGGGAACAATCCTGTCTTGTCAGGTCAGGATGGACTAGATGGCCAAATCTGTCTTTGCCATCTATGATTCTTTTTCTCTTAAGGTTAAATAGTAGTAATTTTATATATACTCGATCAGTTCTTCATATGGTGTGAAACATAGAGCCATTGGTTTCAAAGGCATTATTCTAATTTATATTAGTTAAGGACCTTGTTTGTCTCTCTTAAAATAAAGTTTGTTTTGGCAGTTCTGTCAATATTTCCCATCTAAGGAGATAGAAAAAATACCACTGTGAACTCATACTGTTAAATAGCTCTCTTGTACAAACAACGTTATAAACATCAAGAAGTTGAATAAAGGATTGTAAAAGGTAGAAATAATAAAAATTGATAAAGGGCTATCAACAAATCTTGCTCACTGAGCTGTAATGTATTAAAAAAAACAGAAATTCATGACAAAACTAAGCACATTTCCACTGCCATCCTCTTATACTGATGTTTCAAGAAAAGAATCAATTCACACTACACCTACTTCAAGACAAAGCTCAAGTTAATCTCTGTTCTGAAGTTGGAAATAGCCTTATGCAAGTCTCAGGCTACATCTACACTACAGGCCTCTTGCACTGAGGAAAAGATCTTCCACAAAAACTTCTTGCGTAAGAGCACATCCACACTACAAAGCGAATCGCAAAAAGCGAAGCGCTTTTGCGCAAGAGAGCGTGCAAACTGCATGGATGCTCTCTTGAAAGAAAGCTCTGATTGTTATTCACAGAATAGCCACAAGGGCACCTGTGCTTTTTTTGTTTGGCTCTTTTTTGCACAAAAATCTCGTTGCCTGTCCACACAATCTTTTTGCACAAGAACTCTTGCACAAAAAGGAGTTATGCCTTGTAGAAAGAGGAATACCTATACCGCAAAAACCCCTCTGTTCTTTTGATTTACTGTAAATTTACTTGCACAAAAACGCACTTGAGGTGTGGACGCGCCATGGGGTTTTGCACAAAAATGGATGTTTTTGTGCAAAAACCCTGTAATTTAGACATAGCCTCATTCTTGTTGTATTTAGACTGGCAAATGAGTAGAGAAATCCAATCCAAATTGTAGTGTTATTTGCTAAACAGACATACAAGATAGAAATATTATGCACACTCACAAATTATTGCCAAAGAATCTGGATTTCATAAAACAACCTGTTCCCCCACCTCCCCCCCACACACACATACACGCACACAGCCTTAGGAAATGCAGAAAGCAAAAGCAGCTATTTGCACTGACACTAGAATCACCACTACAAAGACTAAAGGATCCTGTTCTGACTTGTCAGTGGCAGTGGATGGAGCCCTGGGCCCTTTAAATCACTGCCAGAGCACCAATTCACGTGCTCTCAGAGTGGCGCTGAGGGCTAGCTGCCCCAGCCCTGGCCCTTCTGTCTGAGGCCCTGCCCCTTCTGGGAGCAGGATGATGCCTCCCCCCAATCTTGCCCAGGGGCCCGAAGAGGCTGTTGGCACCCCTGGTTCTGTCTACTGTACAACTGTAACTGTGATTGTGATCATCAGGGATGTTCCCCACTCTGGCACTCAGAGTGCAGAAGATGGGATCCTGCAGAGAGCTCAAAAAAAAAAAAAAAACTTTACCTCTACAGGCATTGGTTACAAAAACTTCCCCCCAGAATCATAATCCACAGATTCTGGGGAACTGCTGCCACAATCAAGTGCATTTTATCCCTAAAAAAATGGGGATGAACATCTGAAATCACCCTCAGGGGTGCCCCAAGCTCTTTTGGCCTAGAAGAGCTTGAAAAAAAGAAAAGAGAAAAACAAGCTACAATCTCTGGTGGCTGACCCCGCAGTCCGAGGCATGCAGATACACACAGACAGACCTTCCAGGACACAAGAATCAAATCATCACCTGAAAAAAAGTGATTTTGATTACAAAACAAAAGATATACTTAATAATGTATACTTGCTTGCTAGAGGTTACAGAGCACTAAGGAAAACAAATTAAAAAAAACACACAGAAAATCTTTAAGAACAGTGCTTAGATGGTAATGGGGGAGGGGAGGCACAGAATCACACAGAGCAGTTCAAACCAAACTGCAAAATAAAGAAAAACACCCTGAACGCAACTGGATTCACTTTTCCCTTTTACTTACTTCTAATTTTCCCTTTGTTCAGTCTTCTCCCATCCCAGGAATTCCGTGGGGGCATGGGGTTCCTGCCTGGGTTTACATCATTCTGTGTCTCTCAACTCCTGGTTTCTCTCTCCCATACAAAGAAAGCAGGCAAGGAACCTATATCCAATTCAGATTTCACCCCTCTATCTGATTGGTTCTCCTGGCCCCCTGGCCAACACCTTGCTAGCTACCTGAGCTTAACGCTTTAGTCACTGGGTGCTGGTCAGCACTCCTGTCCACTATAGTGATCCTGGCAATTCACACTTGCAGACAGTGGCAACAGTTGAGTCTGCTATTGCACAATCTCCATTCCATTAAACTAGGTCCTGTGGCACCTTAGAGACTAACAAAAACATACAGTATTGTGAGCTTTCATGGGCAAAACCCACTTCATCAGATGAGCATTAAACTAGGTTCTTTTTCATGAGCCCTACATGTACAGTAATCACACTGCATTTCAGGGGGAGCTTTGTGCACAGAAAACTCCTGGGATCAAGCCCTAAGTGAATACATGGCTCATCATTGTTTTATCTGTTTTCAATTTTTAAACTAATTGTTCTAGTGACAGCTTCTAATTGTCTGCAATTTATACAGAAAGAACCATGGTTCTTCACTAATATTGGATTTTGCTGTGATCTATGAATGCACTGTGTCCCTGTAGATTACAAATGCTCAGAAATCACTAGAGAGAAGGAATGAATAAAGTTTGAAAGTAGATAAATAGCCATTAGGAATGCTAAGTACTTAGTGACAAGGAGTCCTGTAGCACCTTATAGACTCACAGATGTATTGGAGCATAAGCTTTTGTGGGCAAAGACCCACTTCGTCAGATGCACGTCACATGCATCTGACGAAGTGGGTCTTTGCCCATGAAAGCTTATGCTCCAATACATCTGTGAGTCTATAAGGTGCTACAGGACTCCTTGTCGCTTTTACAGATCCAGACTAACACGGCTACCCCCTCTGATACTAAGTACTTAGTGAATTTCAGAAAGTTTACAATTATTTCCCAGCTCTCACTTTCATGAATATGTCCCAGATACGTGTCTGCATCTTGAGTACTGTTTCAGGACACACTGGGCTTTCTAAATGTTTACTCCACTATTCCCACCCGATTCTAGGTGGTGGTTAATGTGCGCACACACGTGCACACAGAGCAAATGCAGGGTGAAGAAATATAAGTAGAGTGGAATTTAAGTAGCATTGAATTTCTAACAGCAACGGGGAAAGATGATTCTGTAGTGTTCATTCTAAACTCTCTTAACTGTAAGAACATTAAATGACACAAATTGTTGCCTATCTGGCTTTGCGAGACCGTTTTATCTTCAATGGAACAGTTCCATTCCAGACATTAAAATGTCCAGGGGCACCTCCAGAAATTCTTCACGTTATCCACACTCTCCCTGCCATGGTTTGGCATTTAGCGTTGCAACCCCTTCAGGTTTGGCCCAGCAGTTCCTCCATCAAGGAGCTACTGAGCCAAACCTGAGTGGTATTTTGACCCCACACTTCAGGTTGCAATGGCATTCAATTTGGGGGCCCTTTCAAATGGGAGGACTAAGAAAAGTGCCCCTCCCCCCTACCTCTGGGCAAGTCTGCTGCCCAACTGGTACCTCTGCCAATGCAGTGCACCATGAATAATATGCCTGTGGCTGCAGAACCACTGTAAACATCCTTGAAAATCTTTCAGGGCTGACCTTTTTGTGTCATAGCATGATGATGTTGTATTGCAACCTGACACACTGTAATGACATGAGAAGTTACCCCTGTGCAAACTGTTAAAGGTTACATTTTGAATATAGATATCCAGCTGCAGATATCTCAGCCTAGAAGGGATTGGAAAGGAGCCGTTGATGACTAATATTTAGCCCTGCTGCGAGTGCAGGGGACTGGACTAGATGATTTCTCGAGGTCCCTTCCAGTCTTGTGACTCTATAGTTTCACAAGCTTCATTGCACCAAAATCCCCAGTGCTATTCAAAGAGCAACTTAGACTTACTGTAAATTGAAAACCTGAAATAAATCCCTCCCAGACTTAGATCCAGATCAGGGGCTGAGTAATGCATTCCACAGTCTCCGGGGGATGAACTGAAGAGTGTGGGGGAGTCCAGAAGAGTGGATCAGTGGCCCAGGGGCACTATAGATGGATTAGAAGCTTCCTAGTAGGGGAAGCGCAGGAGAGCCAGAGTGAGAGCAGGTCAATAGGAAGCATCAAGGAGTTCCATGATGATGAGGGAAGACAGCCAAAGCTGCAGATGAACATCACAGGAATTTTTGAGGAGTCTGTACAAATTGTTTCCATCTCCTTTTTTCGCATGGCAGCTAGAAAAGCAACAGTTGTTTTCCGTGTGGCTCAAATGCTGAAAGCCTAACTCGCAGACATTGCAGTTTGGTTTTGTAAACTGCTTGCTTTTTTTTTCTGCGTCATCCTGGCAATCTACTTCCACTTTCTGTGGGTTTTGCTGTATGCACACATCTCTAGCAAGTTATTTACAACGCGCTCATCAATGGGCAGCCTTTCTTTGCCCATGAGAATCTGAATACATTGCCCAGCAGTCCTGCCTCAGGCTTCCCTGCAGCTTTGGACTGAAAATAGGTCCAAAAGTACGTGTTCTTCAAGTGGCCTCTGTGCATTGCCACTTGTGGGGTGAACAGACGGTACACCTTGAACCATCGGAACCTTCTCTCAGCAGTGCCCATTGGGGAGAACTCTTTGAGTCCTGCCCCTCTCTTGCAGCTCTGAATGTCAAAGCATGGCACAAAAAATGCCCTTTGTTCCTTCCAACCATAGGAGCAGATGGACCAGGACCTGTGCCAGGTCTTCAGATAGTTCCCAGTGCAGCTGCCTTCAATTAGTTTCTAATTAGTTCTGCATTATTTTTATTTTATTTTATTTTCTGGGGGGGGTTTTTTCACCTAAGGCTCTGATTTGTCAGAATTAAAGACAGCAAAGAAGCCAGGATCTATGCAGGATGCCTCCTGCCCTGCCATTTTTCTGATCCCTTCCCTATTTCCTCTCAGGTTATCAGACACACCTGGTTTTCAGTGTTCTGGATTCACTTCCTAGGAGTGAGATTATCCTGCCAGCTCTAGATGGTTTATTAGCAGCTGCAGTAAATGCCTGGCTAAATCCATCATCTGGACAGACAGTTTTTAGAACACCAGACAAGCTATACCAGCTGCGTCCTGCAGGTTCCCATCCTGCCAAATGTATCCTGCTCCAAATTCACTGGTGGTGGAGACTGCTGTTCAAAAAGCAAGAGAAAATAAAGTCCACAATTTGGTAAAGCCATATGTCAATCTCTGTTTAAGGAGGTCACCTCGTCCCACCCTCCAGAGAGAATGTGCAGAGACCACTTGAAAAAGAATTAAGTTTACTCACCTGTAACAGGAGTTCAAGATGGATTCTGCATGGTCACACTCCCTGCCCACCTTCCCCTCTTCCTCAGAATCCTAATTTCAGTTTTGTACTTGAGGAGGTAATTAAAAGAGCGGAGGTGGTTGGCCATCTGTAGACCCATTGGATAGCCTGGCCCTTCAACCATTCTGAGCCACAAGGAAGGGTGTGTGCCAACAGATGCCACTACTAGAAACTACTTCATTATGACCTGCACCACTGGCCTATCCAAAGAGTGTCACCATGCAGAGTCCAGCCTGAAGAATTCTGATGATGGGCAAGTAACCTTCATCTAGAGATGCCGAGTCACTGAGAAATGCTGCCAGGAATTTATCATCTGTTACTGGTGTATGAATTTTGATGGAAACTGGGGTGTGTAGTATAGTTGTCATTTTGTCCAAAATATGCTGTTGTGCCCAGTTCCCTCAGAGGCAGTTGTTAATGTGAAACGAGAAGAACTAATGGCCATGAGTCTGCACTGAAGATGTGTATACGGCTGTATCTTGATTTGAGTTACAAAAGAGATTTACAATTCTACTAAAATAATATTTAGACAATAATAAGTGAGTGTGCATGCCATGCTAAAAGGCATCCATGGGATAGTATGAGAGTAAATACCCCCATGAGAACTTCCATTCCAATGGCAGATTCGTATTCTAGACAAATGTGCCATGCTATAAAGCAGTTGTTCAGAGAGAGTAGGCATTAGACCACCCTTTCCCCTTCATTCCCAGCTGTAGATATTTAAATAGCTTTGCAAAGTGCAAGGTCTGGAACTAACATTTTGCAGTAGCAACAGTGACAACAAAAATTAAGATCTGTGGCTGTTTCCTCAAGGCCCCACATTAAATTCCCTCTGAAATCTTAGCTTTTGTTAAACGCCTGCCCAGCAGAACTGAATGCTGCATTCGCTAAAAAGCAAGCCTGTGCCTTCCTGGGAAATGTCTTGCTCTTCAATCATTTCCGCAGCTGATTTCCCCTGGCTTGGATCGTACAGGGTGTTAGAAATAATGAGTTCTTGAGGGATGTCAGGGAGTTAAAAAAAAAATTAGATTAAAAAATAGAGTGGTTGCTATTTAGATAAATTGCAGCTATAACCAAAGAGAAAGGAAGGCTTGGGGACACTTGAATCACACCCTCACCCCCTTTTTTAGGTCTCTCAGACCCAGGTCTCATCACAAAAAGGCTGTAGGTGGGTGGCTGTGCATGAGTGCACAATGCTAATTTTGGACTCTGCTTTTGAACTCTGGTGCTTCCAATAAATAACAGCCATTACCTTGTAATGTGCTAGGGTGATGAAGCTGACGACAAGTGAGTGACGGGATACAGCAGCATCAGGGCTTGTCTATCTGTGCGGGAAAGCCCACAATAGCTAGTACAGGAGAGCTGTTCTGAACTAGCTTACCACGTAGACACTCTTCCTCCGCACTGACAGCGCCTTGGTGGTCGGAAGTGGATTCACCTAAACCCTACAAGAGCAGTGTAGCTACAAGTGGACCTACTTTGCATCCAGGGCCAGTCACGCAGGCCCCCATGGTTCTCACTGTGCCCCAGCTCTTGCACTGCCCCGCCAGCCTGCTCTGTGCACCAGCCTGGGAATGAGATGGAATGTGGAGGCTCACCCATCTCCACCTGGCACTACATCTGGGGAGCAGAGTCCTTGCACCAGGACTTACCTGGCGCAGTGGCTGGGGAGCGGGGCTAGGGCGCAGGGGCTGACCCCAATCCACCTGGCAGTCTGGCTGGGGGGGCATGGGTGGGGCTTACCCTAATGCTCCCGGCGCTCCTTCCGTGGAGTTGGGCGGGGGTGCTAGGGCTTAACCCCTGCCCTCATAATTGCCACCCTCCCGAAGTCGGGGCCCCTCCTGTGAGCCCTTCTGGCAACACCGCTACCCTACAAAGGCACTCTTTGGGTAGGATACAAATGCACACATGGGGAGCAAGTGCAGAATAGCTATTGTGCTTTAAATTCACATCTTTGCTATTTCACACTGATTTCGCCATGAATTCCCTGTATAGATAAGCCCTCAGCTGTTGTCACAGTACAAATACAGAGCAAGTATGGCATTTAGTTACATACCCAGTAACATCCTCAGGGCAGATTGCTGGGCACTACTGTATTCTTAGCTGTACAGGGTATCAGTGGTTTGGTTTGCCAGCCTTAGAAGAAAGTGCTTTGCAAACAGGGTTGTTACCAAAAGTTGAAATTAGCTGCTGTTTTCTCTTCAGTGATCCTGACAACATTGAAAGAAATCCACGTCTCTCTCCCTACCCCCAACCCTGTGAAGAACTCTATTAACTTCCGGGAACTTCCTCCTAATTTCCCTAATGTGAGATCAATATCCAACACAAGGGATTGCACTCCCCACCTCATCAATATCTAGACACACAGAGACCCGTATGCACCCAGAAGGAACAAAAGACGCACATACATCTCATTGCCATCAAAAATGGGAGCAATGAGAATCCCCTCTGCCCATATTTTGTGTTGCTTAAAAAAATGTTAGGGCACATTCCAGATATTTACAGTGACGCCTGTACTAGCGAACACCAGGTTTTTTAGGAAACTTCCCATCCTAAAACACTGCCCCCCCCCCCCCCGAAGCATCTCTAAGCACACTGGGAAAGAACTCAGCTTCGTTAATAGTCTGTAACAAAGCTTCCATTGACTTGATGAAGCCAAGTTGTCTTCCACTGGGTTCAGTTCTTCTCCATTTTTATTGGTAGACTACCTTCCTTCAGCAGCCAGTTTTGTCAGGCTCTTGACTGAATGCTTGAGGCAGGTTTCACTGTCTTTATAACCTACCTGACCATTATGATGAGGAGGCAGTCATCAGTTGTACTTGTTGTCCACTAAGAAGTCATTTTTGACCCAATGTACTGTAGCTCATGAGATAGAAACTAAGGATGTTAAGTAGTGTGTAATTCACTAATGCATTTTTGCATCGACTATTTGATTAGTCAATTGGGCGGCGCTGCCCCTTTGAAATGCTGCAGCAGCGCCACACAGCTGAGGACTCCAGCTGACCCCAGGCTCCAAGTGGTGATGCCCGTGGCGGCGTTTCAAAGAGGCAGCGCCACCCTATTGATCAGCTGTGTGGCACTGCCACTTTGAAGTACCCCTTTTTCCCCCAAACCCTCTCACTGCCTCTATCTGATAGAGGCAGCAAGGAGGGGGAAGTGAGTAGTTGACTCTCCTGTTGACTAGTCCTTAACATCCCTAATATAAACTAAATTCCCAGCAAAGGTCTCGGAGCAAATAACCTGAATGTCCTTGCTGGGAACAAACACAGAAGTGATATATGCTGTTTTTCTGCTTATGGGTCCAGTTCTGTCAAGGCCTGAGCATCCTGAACTGCCACTGAGGTCAGTCGGATTTGAGGGTTCTCTACACCTTGGAAAATCAGACTCACTGGGAGCTAGGGATATGAGCGACTAATCAACTAGTCAACTATCCAATAAGCAAAAGCTTATTAGATAGTCGACACACTAGTCAACTAGTCGCTTCTCCCCCTTGCTGCCTCTATCAGAACGAGCCGGTTCCCTCCAGCTCCGTGGGAGGGGGCAGGGACGCAGCGGCGGCATTCCACCTTTGAAATATACAAGAGTCCCCACTGGGGGCTCTTGTACATTTCAAAGCGGAAGGGCCGCATGGAGCCTGAGGCCAGTGGGGGACTCTGAGTCCCCCGCTGGCCCCAGGCTCCATGCGGTGTTTCAATCTTCGAAATGCATAAAAGCCCCCACTGGGCTCACTTCCATCTTTGAAATGTAGCAACAGCTGGGTGGGCTCTTATTACATTTCAAAGCGGAAGCGCCCTTATCAACTAATCGACTATTCAATTAGTTGATTAACCTGTTTTTAACATCCCTACTGGGAGCTGAGGATGCTTAGCAGTGCACAAGAGGTGCTCATGCTGTCCTGTACTGGGCTCTAAGAGAGACTGGAACAAAACTTAATTGAAATAGAGAACCAAAATGAATCGCTAACCACTGGAGTATGTTATCTATGTATATAAGTCTTATTTATTGCTTTCTATCTAAAGCACACATTTTCATTGTAGTAATCTCTTAGGGTACATCTAAACTACACCCCTCTGTCAGCAGAGGGATGTAAATGAAGCACTTCGAAAGTGCAAATGAAGCGGGGATTTAAATATCCCACGCTTCATTTGCATAATCGCGTCATGGCGCTGTTTCGAACGAGCGCCATTTCTAAACTGAAACCATGGTTTAGACACGGTTTTTCCGACAATGGGGTGCTTTTTTGAAAAGCTACAGGATCTTCTGAAAAAGTGCCCCGTTGTCGAAAAAAAGTGTCTAAATCAGGTTTCAGTTTCGAAATGGCGCTTGTTCGAAACAGCGCCATGACGTGATTATGCAAATGAAGCGCGGGATATTTAAATCCCTGTTTCATTTGCACTTTCGAAGTGCTTCATTTACATCCCTCTGCCAACAGAGAGGTGTAGTTTAGACACAGCCTTATTATCATCAGATCCATATTTGGTTTAAGGTATAGAATATTTAGCATGTATAAATATATGATTTTTATTATAAAATTATATCTATATATGTGTATGCATTGTTATTAATATTTTTCATATTACCATAGAACATAGGAGCCCTACTTCTAAACTGCTTTGGTGCAATTTTGACCTAACTAACCACAGTGAAATAAACTTCAAAGTTCCATGGCATTGAAATCTCTTGGCACCTGTACCGCCTTGATATGTGAGACTCACCACCCACCCATACACCAACTTGGCATTACATGGTACATCAAACAGCATGATCATGTCTGCCTCTTGCAGGAAAAATAAGCACATTATTTAGTATGGCAACATCACCCAAATATTAAACCAAGTTAAATGCTGAAAATAGGCAAGAAGCTATGAAAGAAAAACAAGTATATAAAAAAGCCTTCCATCATCACAAAAATACTGTAGTTATTTATCAGTCAAAATCTGTAAAAATTTACTTCAGTGTTTCCTTTGAACCCATATTTAAAAAACTACATTTAGTTTATAGGCTTTCATCTTTTGATCAAATGTCATCACCTACTGTATAAATAGGGTATTAAATATTTTTTTTAAAAAACCCTACTTTTAAATAACGACCAGGATCTGTTATGAACTTACAAGAGCTCAGAAATGAAAAGATAACATGGACACTTCATCCTTAATTCATGTGGTGGGAAAAAGAGGCACGTTGACGCAAATAAAAGATGGAGTGTCAACCTTATCTTTGAATTTCCTGGCTTTTGGTTCCCGCGTTGATATTATTTAAATGTAGGGGTGGTTTGGGTATTTTCATATTGATTTATTTGTGGTTTAGGTAAAAATTTAGAGGGGAGATATTCATGTTTAGCTGCTGCAGAGCTGCGTGAACAGAAATGCTGTAATGTAAACATACTTGATGGCATTTGTTTCTCTATTATTTTAACATGTACATAACCTCTAATGCATAATTCACAATCATATTTGATATGAGCTGTAATACACAGAGAGAAGAACCATCTGCAAGATGAAAATAACCTCAGTTACAGCCCAAACATGTTTTGTTTTTTCTTGTTTTAAGGACCAAAAAACCCATTCAAGAATGGTATATTCACCTGATATAGGCAATAGATGGCTCCTAACCATGTTTTGCTGGTAGTTCTTTTGCTTTTTTTGCAATGTTAAGTAATCGGAGTGTTTACAACATAATCATGTTTCAGCCAATTTTATTGGTTGTTGGTTATATTTATAGTAAGGACAGAGCCACAGAGACATTTGTACTTTATACGTATTTCGCTTTTCGGCTTGTCTGAAAAACTGTTGTGTACCCCAAAGATAGCTTTATATTATTGTCTGGAACAAATAGTTTGCAAAAGTAGCAAACAATATTATATAAGGTGAGATGCACTGTTGTTTTAAAAAAAACCCAAAATGGCCTATGATGTTGTTTTCAGAGTTTAATGAAGCCCTGCTTTGACATCACAATGTGCATTTTTCCCACCCAATCAGGAATGCCCAGTGTCTGTTGTTTTTCTTGAGCATGGGACTAAGCATAGGCAATACTGCTGTTCTTAAGGCACTGTTGGCACAGTTTGCGTAAAAGCAATTGCGGTTGTTTTAATGACATATACACCACAAAATTCTCTCCTAAAACTCTGCTTTCATATCACAACACGTTGTAGGAGAAAATGGCTGCTTTTAGGATCTCAGTAATTTTGGCTGCATCAGCAATATTCTGCAAATAATAAACTTTCATTTTTCTGCTGTAAATCAGTAAGTTTTTTCCTTGTTAAATTAGCCTTGCAGAAAACCATTTGCATCCAGACAGTAGCAGCAGCAAGCATAGGAATTCACCCCTTTCCCCTCAGTGAGGTGTGAACACCAAGGCCTAATTGGGATAATTGAAATGCCATCCTTATTAAGTATGGGCTTTTTATTATCTTTGTACCTTAAAAAGCTAAGGAAATGTAGAATTGAGGTAAAACTGTTAATGCACCATTGAAATCACAACAAAGGTATGTTTTCAAAGCTGTCTAAGTGATTTTCAAAAACAATTTAAGCTCATAGAAGCCTAAATCTCATTGACAATTACTAGAATTTAGGCCAAGTCTACGCTGGCAGATGTAAAGCACTGGCAGTTATGGCCTTGCTCATGGAGCACAGCAGTGAAAATGCTATCGGGTGTCCACACTCTGTCACCAGCGCATTTGTGTGGTCACACTCTTTGCACTTGCAGTGCCTTTTGGAGCAGTGCATTCTGTGTAGATATCCCACAGAGCACCTCTTCTTCACAGAGGCTTGGGGGAGGTGCAGAGCATCCTGGGTCCTGTCCCGATGCCCCAGTGCGCATCACTTTGCATGCCAGCAGCCCATCCACGTTTGACGCCATCTTTCAATGACTTCTGTGCTGTGTGTACTGCCTCCTTGGTGTGCGGGAATGGATCCCCAGCTGTTGTCGAAAATGCTCATAGGTCTCACTAACACATCATGAATAGCAGTCGAGTTATTCCGGAAGCTGCATCGCAGTGGTAGTTTGCTTCCCACACCTTGTGGTAGGGGTTTCTCAACATCTTCACTTTGACCCTGCACTGCAGTACATCCTGGTCATGGCCCCTTTGGGTCATGCATCTAGACATGTACCTGTAGGTATCATAATTCCTACAGCTGGAGTGCAGCTGCGACTGGACAGCCTTCACTTCCAAAACACATGAGATCCAGCACCTCTGCATAGCTCCAGGCAAGTGATCCCCTTGTGCATAGAGAAGGTGTGGCCAACTGGAGAGATGCGCTGAGAACATACCATGCGTTGCCAAGCAAACAGGAAGGGGACTTTCAAATTTCAAAAAGAACACAAAGGGCGGGTCTAAGGGTTGGTCACCTGAGAGTAGAGCAGTAAAGTTCAAACAGATGACCTGAGAGGCAAGAACAGACACTGTGAGAAGGGTACTGGAGGCCAGTCAGGACGCAGTACTACACCACAGTGTCTACACTGGCACCTTCAGTGCTGTATCCAGAGCGCAGCAATCTCTATGCTTCTCACAGAGGTGGCTTACCTAGAGTGCGCTAACAGCAGATCTAGTGCGCACTAAGTGCCTTGCCGTTGTGGACGTCACAAAAGTTACAGTACTGGGGGCTGTTTTACTGCGCAGCAACTTGCCAGTGTAGACTTGGCCTAAGGCTGGGAGATATATATGGCCCAGATCCTCATCCCCTCACTCGTATTGATTGACCGCCTAAATACCTTTGAGGATCTGGGTCTAAGTCCATTTTAAATATGGAACTTAGGCTCCTAAGTCACTTAGACATTTTTGGAAAATTTGCCCATTGTCTTATTTGAAACTTTTAATCAAAATTAAGAAATGCAGAAGCTAAGATGATCCCAGGACAATTAGCTCAGCTATGTTGCACATATGCAGTATTTACCATTTCTGATTTTCTGGTTGTTTGTGCAGAATTATATATCATAACTGATGTATATATAATGTATTTTGTGCCATAAAGCTTATTGTGTGGACAGGAGGGCCAAGTTAAAATTGATATTGGAACTTTAATTCTTGCAGTGTTTTATATACTGTGAGTTTAACTGTCCAGCCATAATGCTGGATTAAAATGACTGTTTGCATCTATTATCTATATTCTCTGTCTATAGACAGAAAGATAGATAGATATACACACACTTTAGAAAAGTACATATAATTCCAATTGACATTAATAGGAAGTTTGTGCATTCAAGAAGAATAAATCCCTTACAGCCAAATTCTGCCCTTGGATACATGTGCAGAGCTGACAACAGTATATGTTGACTACGGGCATATTATTTCTGATTTGTGTTTTTAAGCATGGTTGGCCTACATTTCTGCAGAACTCAGAAAAATTGCTTTGGAACAAGGAAGATGGTTTCTTGACATGATACAATTTGTGCCTGAACATTTTTTGCTTGTACTCAATATAATCTGTTAAAAAATCGAATAATCTGTGACATAAAATTAAACTAAAGCATAACAAGCTAAATGAGCAAAAGGCATCCTGCCTTTCTTTCCAGGAGGTATAACAATGGTAAGTAATGGTGCTTTGTCACCTTTATACCATCATTCAGAAATGGATAGGCTTGCTTTGCCTGCAGCCTCCAGTGCAATACAAGAACACACTTCTTGTGGGCATGGGGGCTGGGGAGGTGCTAAGGTGAGCAATTAGCAAGTGTCAGAAATTGGGACAATTTTTTGAGGGGGAAGGGGGACAGTAGTTGCTTGCATAAGGCAAAGTCCATGATATTGCGATAGTCCCGATAATATTGGCATGTCAGGTCTCCCTAGGAGATGCCTGAAGGTGGCTAGTGACCTTAGCGCTCTTCTGATCTTCCTGTGGCTGTTGTACACTGGGCCAGTCTCTGGTATTAGCCTGACTTCTGCGGGGTATCAACAGCAGCCAGGGTGGGATCAGTGAAGCATAGGGGTGTTCCAGCCATACTCCCTCCCTAACCTACTTCCCCTACTCCACAGGGAGGAGGGATGGCGCATAAATTGCTGTCCCAGCTCTTGCCTCTGAGGGATGTTCCTGCAACCATCTACTCCAACTCTCGGGCCTTTTTGCACCCTCATACGTAGTATTCAGAAGGCAAAATAATGGCTTGTCTTCCAGCCAGTCAATATGCAGAAGTTAATTAAAACCAGGGAAGTTGGCCTTGTTCCCTTTGGGACCTACTATGATTATGAGAACTAATTCAGCGACTAGCACTATGGGGCGGGGAGGAATTAAGTGCCAGTTCCCTTTCTCTCCCTGTACCTGCAGCTGAGCCAAAGGCCCACAGTGGAAGAGCTGCGTGAGAAAAAGATCCTCATCCGCTTCAGTGACTACGTGGAAGTGGCGGATGCTCAGGACTACGACAGGAGGGCGGACAAACCCTGGACGCGACTCTCCGCCGCCGACAAAGTAAGCCCGGTGACCTTAGGGTGAAGTAGCAGAAAAATCTGTGTATTGATCACAAGGTTCCTTAACATTGGTGTAACACAGCACAGTGAGCAAGGGCCTAACCTCAGTTCAGTCTCCCTCCAAAGCTGTGTAGGAGAGAGGTTATAATGCCTGGTTTACCCATCGATTTTGTACCTGCGTAACTATGCTAGTTAGGAATATGGTTTTAATTAATATAGTTACGCCAGAGCATTCCCTACTGTGGATGCAGATATACCTACAGAAAGTGTTTTGTATCTGTGTAACTTACTCCCCTTCCTACCGAGGAATAAACTATAGTGGTGTAACTACTTTTATACTGGCATGTAACTTCATTGGTATCCGAGGGACTGCATAGCTTTATCTACACCTGTATAGTTAAGTTAAAATAGAACAACTTTTGTATGTAGACAAGGCAGGACTGGCCCACAACATTTTGGCACCTAAGGCGGGAGCTCAAATGATGCCCCCATGTCCCCTTGCTTGGGCCAAAACTTTGAAAGGTCTCAATTCTCTGGGTCCTAGTGGCGCCCCCTCACAGTCTGGCATCTGAGGCGGCCGCCTCAGTTCGCCTCATGGCAAGGCCAGCCCTGAGACAAGGCCTAAGAGTGGCTGGCTGGAAGGTAGAGGGTGAAAAGCTTTGAGAGGGAACTGACCATTCAGACTTGCAGAGCTGTGGTGGACCCCAAGCTAGTGAATTTTCTGTTCCTGTTTTGCTAATGTTAATTGATTTTGTTTTCTTGTAAATGTTGAGCTTCATTTACCAATTCCAGTAAACCAGGATGAATTCCAGTGAAGTTGAAGGAGTTACACTAGTATAAAATCAGCATTAGAGGGGACTGAAGAAAAGACCTTGCTGACTGCCCCTATATTTGTATGCATGTGTTGGTTGGTTGTGCTGAGCAATTCTGATGGTTTATGGATGGGGAGTTCCTTACAAGCAAGATTGCACATGGTTCCAGGAGACAGAATTAATGAACCAGTGCTGCAGCGGCTCTCAAATTGTAGTCACATAATTAATCCTTGCAAAATGTCAATGGATAAAATTGTCAAAAGCATCTGTCCTACAGAAAGCCATTGGGACTCATTTGTTTTTGAAAATTTTACCCAGTATCTTTATCTTAAGACAGGGAGAGAACATGATTTTGGATCACTTGATGATTGCCCTGTTCTGTTCATTCCCTTTGAAGCATCTGGCATTGGCCACTATCAAAGACAGGACACAGAGCAGGATGGACCATTGGTCTGACCCAGTAAGGCCGTTCTTCTGTTATGTTCTCTCTGGATCCCCAAAGGCTTTTTAACCACCTAATTATTGATGTGCCATATATATATTGAGGAAAACAGTTCTCTGTATCTCTCTGTACCAAGTGCACCTTCTTTTGAGTGTTAGTGAAGTTTGGCACATCAGTTCTTCCTGTATTCTAGCGCCAGACTGAGTCTATGGTGGGAATGATCAGCAAAGGGCTTACTGTCCTGACATTGTATGAATCCTACTGAGGTTGCAGAAGGAAGGTGGGCTGTACTCACAGTTCAGGCTGTTTCCACTTGTTTCTTTGTCCTGACCTGTAGAGTGTAATGTCTATCTCAAGTAGAGACAAGCTGATAGCATCCCCAATGTGAGGCAGAGTGATTTAAATTTTTTATTGAGTCACAAGACTATAGCCCTGAGAGAGGGTTTGTAGACCTGTGACAGAAAAGGTGCAGAAAAGTGCTAAGGACCAATATTAAAAAGAAATTAAAAAAAAGAAAACAACCATGAAAAAATGGCGCCTTACTTATGACGTATGTAGAAGGCCAGCCTGTATCACTGAATTCTTGTGGCCACTGAACTAGACCTCCAGCAAAATAGAGGAAACAAGGCATGACATTCCTTCTGCAGATATAAGGGAGCAAAAAAAACCCATGTGCCCAAATCTGTTTTCCCTTTTTGAGATTAGACCCTATGGCTAGTATCCTGATTGCCAGCATCTACAGTTCCTGCTCTTCCACATCACTATTTGCATCATTTAAACAAAAAATAGAAAAACAAATTGGAGCCAGCTCTGAGAATACCTGGCAAAACCAAAACTCCCCTATTGAAGATTATTCCACTACTATTCAATAATGGGGCAGGATGAAGATTTATTGCAAAAATATATTTTTTGAATGGGGTTTCTGTTTGCCAAGTGACTCCTGCTCTCTGTGTGCTGGGTGTATGGCATTGTGTTCAGTCTGACGTCATCTTTACCACATGTAAGAAATAAGAAGGGCACATTGAAATCCCACCCTTAGATCAGGAATCCATGGAGTAATAGATTTCAGACCTTGTAGGAATCAGCCACCTGTGTGGCCCTTCCCGTCATTTACACAGCACATCAGTCTGCTGAAGGCAGGCCCTTGAGCTGCTGCATAAACAGTCATTCTTTTCAGCCAGAGATGAGGCACAAGCGGACAGTTATTTCTAATGTAAATAAAACAACAGCGTTGTATTTGAAGAGCACAAAGGATGCAGTTCTGTAGCCCATGCAAAGAGTGGCACTTATGACTATCTAGATCACAGGCTATGCTAGCCCATTGGGGCCCCTCGGCAGGAATATTTTGGGCCCCCCAACACTTGCTAAAAATGTGAATAAGGGGCCCTTTAAACTGCTCGGGTCTCTAGGCAACTGTTAGGCTATGTCTACACTGTGCACCTGACGATGGCACAGCTGTACTGCTGCAGCTACGCCATTGTAAGATGTGCTGTATAAGCTTCGCTTAGAGGCTGGGAGACAGCTCTCCTGGTGACCAAATAAAACCTCCTCCAACGAGGGGTGGTAGCTTTGTTGCTGACAGTGCAGCTCCCATTTACAAAACTCTCCCCACACTGGTGCTCTTCATTGTTAAAACTTTTGTTGTTCGGACCAGGGGCAGATTTTTTCACAGCCCGGAGCAACAAAAGTTTTAACAATGAAGATGCCAGAGTAGACGTGGTATTAGCCTACTTATGCCTAGTGTTGGCTCTGGTCTAGATCAGTGGTTTTCATTGTGTGGCCCATGGACCACTAGTGGTCCACAGCTATCTTGGGGCACAGCCCACACACACACAGTGGGGAATCTTGGCTCCAGTCCCATGGCCCTTTCCACGAAGTTGGAGCACCGGTGCCAGCTTCCTGCTGTGGGTGGGGAGGGGCAAGTTTAGCAGGCCGGCTCCAGCTTGTGGAGGAAGGAAGTGGCTCTGTGTGCTGCCACTCCCCCTCCCTCTCCCCACAGCAGTGAGAAAGACAGTGCAGGAAACTGCCCTTCCCATCATTCCTAGCCTCCCCCGACTGCTTCTATTGGCCGTGATTCCAGCCAATGGGAGTAGTGGGGAAAGCCTCCGGTTAAGCAGAGCCAAATAAGTGCCCTCCATCCCCCTCATGCCCAGACCCTGCACCCCCACTCTCCTGACGCACCCCTCATGCTGAGACCATGCATGCCCACCCCGCTCCTGCACCCTTGCCCCTGACCAGACCTTGCACATCCACTGCACCCCACCTCCATACTCAGAACCCCAGCCCACTCCTGCACACAACTTTCTGGCCAGACCCCCCACACCCTCAGCCTGCTCTTGCACCCTACCGCCTATCCAGACCCTCCGCCCCAACCCTGCTCCTGCACCATACCTCCCAGCCACTCCCTCTGCTCCCACCCCCTCTTGCACCCATTTTGTCATCATGGGTAGGTGGCTGGTGGCTCACAGAAAGGTCTGTGTTGAGCAGGGTGGGCCACGGTCCTCAAAGTTTGAGAACCACTGGTCTACATGAAGGCAGTTTGCACTTGGATAAATCACACTGACACATTTCCCCCTTTGCACTGGTATAATTTATCTGTATTAGGGGATTATACTAGTACAGATTTCCATAGACATAACCCCTGCTCCTATGAGTAGCACATATCGGTGGGACTACTCTCACAAATAAAAGGTTTCATAATCCAGCAGCAAGGTAGAGGCGTAAACTAATAAAACCAACCAAAAACAGAAATAAGAAAGTCAAAGTTAAAAGATTTTAGCTCTTGGGCTAGAACATCTACAGTGAGCCTGCTTGGATGCCAGACATACTCTTCATTCTGGGCCCAATCCTGACCCATGGAAATTGTGGGATTGAAATTTGGGTGCAGTGCTATCCAGTTCCTCTAGCTATTAGGATGTGGTGCTATTTCTGTCCCTTGGCTTGTGCCATCTCTTGCCAAGGGCTCTTTTTGCACAAAGAATCGTTTTAAATATATAATGAAGCAGTCCAGACTGGAAACTGTGTTTGGCTCCAGGATCAACACGTCTCCCTGGAAGTCAGTGGGTTTCAAAGGAAACCTTTTGAAAACATTTTCTTTTGCCACAGTTATTCATGCCTTCTTTAGTACTTCCTCACTGGAACTTGCTATGTCCTCTACATAGGGACCATCCTTGGAGATCACTCTGAATTTTCTGCTAGTACAGAATCCAGCCATCTACCTTTGGAGCAACAGGCCAGTGTGAGCAGTTAGCACTCATGTTTTGTGCCCTGCACTGGCTTCCAATTTGCTGTGGGTGCAATTTAAGGTGCTGGCATCTCTTACTACTTGTTTGCTCTGCTGCAGCACTTCTGTTTGACTGGAATGTTCCTGCGGCCTCTTCCAGAGCTTGTTTTGATCTTTTTGTTTATTTGCATACTTACTGTTTTTTTTGTTATTTGCAGGCAGCCATTCGAAAAGAGCTGAATGAGTTTAAAAGCACTGAAATGGAGGTTCATGAATTAAGCAGGCATCTAACAAGGTTGGTTGAGACTTTTCTGATTGCTTATTTCAAGACTGACAATGAATAGCGCTGATTTCCATATCGTATAGGGAGCCTCTTTTCCAAACATGGACACGCTAACTACATAGCCATACTCAAATGGCATTCACAATCAGCCCACCCTTCCTGTCAAGATTACAGGCTTGTATGCAGATGTGTGTTGTCTCTCTAACAACATTAAATCCCCTTTTCTATTTTGCTCATTTAGCAGGCTGAGCATTTTGCATTTCACTTATTCTGGTATCTAAAATAAATGGTGTTGGTGTCTGGAAGGAACGGAAAGCAGAAAGGTTCTAACAACATTTCCTGTTGCGGAGTTCAGGCATGGTAGGGTGCTAATGTACTGCAGTGTGAACACAAATCATATAGAGTGCTCAGGTCATTATGTTATTAATCCCCATGTTTCAGTTCTTTCAATTGACAATTTAGGAAGAAATATCAAGCTCACCATTATAACTGGCACCAGTTTATATATGAATAGGCAGAGTGGGCAGAAAAGTGTGGACTGAATGAGCCAAGAGACTGAACTGACACTCTCATACATAACAATTCAGCGTGGAGGCACATCGGTGGATTGAGACGCTTACCTTACCACTGTGCATGCTGCTTCTCTTCTGTCATTGTCAGGGCTGTTCATGCCCTGGAAGTCCAGCGAAAGTTAGTGAGAGCTGCGGGTACTCAGCACCTCTGAAAACCATTTGGTTATTAAAGTGTCATGCTAGATTCACTTACATTTATTTTTCATCGATTTTTTCCCAATAACACCACCCCTGCCATGCACTGTGTGATACATCACCCCCATATTGGCACACCTAGCAAAAGTCATTCCACACATGGACATAAAAAATTAGAGGGAACACTGCTTAAGGCTGAATTAATTCTACATCATGTGGCTCTTTTATTTATATATATTTTATTATATATATATTTATATATTTGTGTATTTTATACACGCATTCATTTGCAGACATGATGCACCAGCTAGCTCACATTAATTGATTTTTAAAGGTGTGGAAAAAGGAGCCAAAGAGTAACAAATAAGTATGCCCCTGTGTGTTTGTTTGGAAGAGACAAGAAGCTGTCTTTGAATCATGAGGTCTTAGACCCATTCCAGTTCAGTGTGTGTACATAACAATCCATAATCCTAATATTTTTACCTCATGTTTTCATTAGGGTTGAGTTTGTCCTGCTAAATTCAGCCTCCAGTTGTGTGATGCCTATAACTGGTTAAGGTTTTAACAGGTGCTAAGTGCTCTCGGCTTCCACTGAGCAAAACTAATGAGATCAAGCATTAGGTCTAGAAACACGTGGCTCTTTCGCTTTGAGTCTTGAAAAACTTCTAACCCCCAGTCAGCTACAGCTAGATCAGCAGAAGGATTCTACTATCCAGCTACTGCTTCTTGAGGGGATGGATTTATTACAGCAGTGGAAAAACTCCTTCCATTGCTGTAGTAAGTGTTGGCACTACAGAACCACACCGGCACAGCTGCAGTGCACTGTAGCACTTGTCATGCAGACTTATCTGTGAATCTTAGCAATTCCAGTGTCTGTGTAAGCCGTCTTTCAGTTTGGCTCATATGGGATTGCACCCAGAATTTTGTTTTATTTCCAAATCTTGAGGAGACCATTCATCTGAAATCACTCACATTTTGTCTGATTTCCTTTTGAATCCTGAAACTAGTTCTGATTTATTCAAATCTAGGCTTGGATTTACTGAAAGCTAAGCCCATCATAATTGAACTTGGAGAAAGGTTCGTCTAAAGTTCAACAGGATTGGTTGGATCTGTTTGTCTAACCAAAAAAAAAATCTACATAAATGAAACACACATAAAAGAGAGTAATTCTCTTAAACGCAGAGACGCCACCATTATAAAATCATTTAGCAGGGTAATGATCTATATTGTCATTAGGATAATGACATATATACATGTAAAGAATGTGAGTGTTGCTTTTCTAGAGGGGAATTGATGATAGAGTCAAAGACCAACACGTTACAAACAAACATGTATGATTGGAAACAAAAGCCACTGAACACATTGCAAAACAGTCCCTGCAGAGAAGCTGCAAATTTAACTTCAAATGCGTCTTTAAACTTAAACATTAATGAATAATACTACTTTGCATATATGTAAAGTCTATTATTTGAAGATCTGAGGGCTTGCCTGCACATGAAAGTTATTCTGGAGTAAGATAAGCTGTGAATTTAAAGCTGAATAGCTTTTTGAAATAACCACATCAACACTCTTTTTCTGGAATAATTGGTGTGTAGAGAGGTTCTAAAGATCTGATCCAGAAACTCTCATTGACTTCAGTAGACCTTGGATCAGAGGGTGTTTCTCAACTTTTTTTTATGAAGTACCCCTTTTTCAAACAAAAAAAATAAGTACCCCCAGTACCTACACTTTTCAGACACATACAATTTTTTCTACCATTGCAACACATTTGTTTAAACAACTTAATCGTAGCCAGGCGGGCGATGAAATTGTTGTGTGTAAAAAGTACAAAAATAATAAAACGCTGTAAAACTTAAAACAAAAATTCAGTTTTTTCCAAATTTCAGTTTTCACATACCCCCAGACTTCTCTTGAGTACCCCCAAGGGTCCTCGTCCCACTGGTTGAGAAACACTGGATCAGACCCCTTAAAGAATCATAAGAATTTGGTGAGTTTGGTAAGTATTAATGTTGCTACGCCCATTTTTTTCAGATGGATAAATTGAGGAACAGGGAAGTTTAAATCACTTTTCCAAGGTCATACAGTGAGTCAGTAGCTGAGCTGAGAACAGCCCACTAATCCTTGTGTCCAATGCTGTTGCCCTAAACCATTAAATAATGCCACCTGTTGATGGCATATAATACGTTTGTGAGAACAAGTTTGTTGCAAAGTGCTGAATTTTTCATTCATCCTCTTTCTTTTAGGTTTCATAGACCGTAGCAGTTCAGTCCTACTACTACTATGCCGTCTTTAAAACCTAAAAAGAACCGTAAGTGCTGGTATTATTCACTTCCTGTTACGTACAATGTAAATCTTCTGAACTGCCTTTTTAAAATAAATTAATTAAATAAACAAATGAAAATAAGGGGGGAAGCAAGATAGAAATTGTACTTACATGTGATGGGTACTGCTACATCATCAGATCTTCTGGCACAAGCTTCAATAATACCCCTGGTGGGAACCATACCAAGAGCTGGCATCTATGCTTATGACTTCCTGGCATGTGGATTCACCATATTTGTCCAAGCCCAGCTGGAAATGCATCCGTTCTGTCTTTACTCAGCCGGCATCCTTGCAGGCATCTGTCACCTGACTCCAAAGAAAGCTGAGGCACTTGGCAGTGGTCTGGGAATGACTGTGCTGGGTGAAGTGTCCCAAGAGGCCTGCAGGCGTGTTAAAGCACGTTTAGTCCAAACACATCTTTCCATCTGTGAGCACCTCAGAAGGGGGAGGAGAGAGGAGGACTGCTCTAAGGACCTGCCCACTTTTGGAATACAAAGACATTTACTTTCCATGGAGGAATTTGTTACTGGTTGATCATCATCATTCTGGTTCACAAGGACAGCGTTCCTTCCTGAAGGCTGGTTTTGCTCAATCAACTTCATTTTCCACACCGAAGTAGGACTCCACAAACATTGTCACAACAATATTGGGACGAACAAAAGGCACTTTGTGTAGTCATGCCTGGTGCTCATCAAGGGTGTGTAGAGCATAATCAAATCAGAATAGCTGTGTTTGCCATCCAGTTCACACAGGTGTAAGGCACCAGCGAATCAGGTCCAAGGTCTGGATTCCAATGAGGTAGCCATGAGATATGTATTATTCTGTATGCATGAGTGGGCATGTAAGGGCCTGTGCTTCAGTCCTATTGAGAATAATCTTTTCTTCCGGTGGGGCCTGGTGTAACAAAAATATACTGGTGCATTGTGATGGCTGGCTCAGAATTGTCTCCAATGTTTAGAACCAAGGCAATCGGCAAAAGCCCAGAGGCGCTTTATAGTGGCATGCTTTTAACTGTTAAAATGGTCACTTACAGCTCAGTATGGCAAGGGGTGATCACTCTCGCCGTGACCCAGCGAAGCACTTCTGCCTGTGTTTAACTTGAATTAAACAGGGGAGTAGACACTTCGAAAGCAACAAAATAAATCAGATGCTTAATTAACATCAAGCAGATGCTGAAGGGCTTTGCTGAGTCAGAGCCAGGGGGTTCAACCCATCGCAGCCCTGACACTGGATAAACCTGACAAGCTATGAACAAATGCCTGTGATTCCATCCCTTATTGAGAAAATATACTGCTGCCTTCTACAGAAATGGTCCAAAATGCTGAAGGGACATTTCTGTACGTTGCAGTGTCTTGGACCATGCCTGTGGAATAGTATCACACATGTTTTCTTTTATTATGCCTGTTGTTTGGCTTTTGAAAGTCTGTGCAGGGAGGCCTGTGTTTTCTGGTACAGCAGTATCCTTTGCAAGAGTTTATGTGCGCACACAACCACTCGTATTTCCTCCCTCCCATTCTTACTTCCCTGGAGTACCCGGGTCAGACAATGCCCATGCCCACCATGGATTTCAAACTAGTAACTGGAATCACCGGGAGATTGTTTGAACAGGTGTATAGTATGTGTCCAGCAATGTGCAGAACACGCTCAGCTCCTCTTGGACCTTTTTCTTAGTCCACTTGCACTGGTGTAAATCAGCAGCAACACTGTGTAACTCAGTGAAGTGCATCTGTATAAAGCCCATGTCAATGACATGAGCAGGATACCTATTGGCTTCATTAAGAACCGAGGCTGGTCAGCGCCTGCCAGGATGAGGTTACCAGGGTGACTCATGAGTGGGCATTTGGGGAAGACTGAATGTCTGTTAGAGGATGGAGGGCATTAATAAGAAAGCAAAGAGCTCCTCAGCCATTCCCACAGGAGCCAAAATACGGACTGTTGCCCTCTGGCTTCATTTCTATTTGAGGGACTAGGTCTCTGCAGTTATTACCTAGCACTTAGTGGTGTCGCGATAGCCTGAAAATAAAGGTGATTCCTGTATCTCCATCACATACACAGGACATACTTGCCTGGACTTGTCAAAAAAAATAATCCCAATACACTCTGGAGAAGAAGATTTATCTTAGAGGCCACCCTTCTTTTTGTATAAGTATTGTCTTCCAGGGTCTGGTCTGACTGACTTGATTATGGGACATTGCAGATTAAAGTTAGTGGGGAAGGACAATGCAGTTCCTCAGACAAGAGTTCACCAGCAGTGAGAACCCGACGTTCAGCATTATCAGCACAGGGCAGGAACAGCAGAGCAGGTATTCACCTCGCACGTATTGCTTCAGGGTGGTTGTTTTTCCCCTGAAATCACAAGTGTGCCAATTATCAGATTCGCACACACGTGGCCTGCACAGAGAAAACAAAGGTCTTGGCATTTGAACGTGCACGTCGCATTATGAAATGGCTCAGGGACGTGGCTGCTTCAAACAGCTGCAAGCCCCAGGATTCAGAACGTGGCCTCCCACAGCTACCCACTTGCCCTGGCTGTGGTGAGGTTGAGCTGTGTGGGGGATGGGGCTGAGGCAGCAGTAGTGACTGAAATCACAGTGTTCAGAATGTGTGGGCTGGTGGGAAGCATTAAGGAAAAGGTGCCTTTGGGTTCCTTGTTAAACAGGAAGAACGAGAGGCCGCAATAAAGGGATTGGCATCCAGCTTTTGCCATCCCTGTAGCTCTCCCAGTCAACGCCCAGCTGCTAATGAAGGAGCCCACATAGTAGATGACACTCTAGCACTACAGCCTTTCCCTGGTGTGTCAGGGTCCTGCTGCAACCCGCCAGTGGCCCTGCAGGTCTGGCAGCCTGAGTGAACTGACCCTGTTCAGTGGTTTTCTAGTTTACAGTAGAGTCCTGGCATTGGGTAATGGTCTCAGTATTAGAAACAACCATGTGGCTGGAGCTAAAGGCCAATGCCAGCTTCCACGGAATTCCCAGAAAGTCCCCCCCCCCCCAGATTTGCTCTGCCCTGTCTGCACTGAGACAAGATGTGGAAGGCGCTTGAGGTACTATTCCATTTGCCTGATATTCTAACAGAAACTGCTGCTAGTCCACTCTAATCTGAAACAGTGTTCAGTGGAACTGCCCTATTCCTCGTGATCTGCAACTACCTCACATTGGTGAGGACTCCAAGTGAAATGCCCATCTTAGCAGCAGCTAACAGCCCATGCTGCATTGCTGGCATTACTTCTCCTTGTTTGCCTAAGGATGTTTGGGTGTTTAGTAGGAGATGGTCACTGGCGTGACATCTTCCCAAAAGGTAACTGGGTGACTAAACACGGCATGGTGCCCCACTTTGCTTACATAATTCCTTTTGACTTGCATAGAAGTTTAAGAGCAAAATGAGGGCAGACTATTTTTTTAAATAAATGTGTATTTTCTGCAGAAGTGTGAATGCTTTTCCCCTCAGATAAGTCTGCTACGGCTGTGTCCACATGGCACTGGACTTGGTATTCCATCTGAAACAAGGAATACACTTTAAAAAAAAAACAACTTTGATCAGGTAGAGCCCGCAATAAAGCAGCAATGTTTTCTACTGAGCATTCAGTCACCAGCCACAAGTTTAATTTGTATTAGAAATGTATAATAGCAGCACGCATCTCACTTCAGCTGGTTTAAAGAAACAAAAAATAGGTTGGTCACAGCAAAATTTGCATGCACCCATCACTGATTGCAGGAGCTAGATAGAGGGAAAATGCCAATGCTGAGAAAAGAAAATATACTGGTAATAACCTAATGAATCACTAGTGTTAATGTTTGCAAGGTATAATGCCACATCTGCTCAAGTACTTATGGAAACATTAGAGGGAAACTGAAAGAGGAAAAAATGAAGAATGGTGGTAAAAATAATCATCAAACTTCTATCAAATGGGTTGCTTAGTTTGAGAAAGTAACAAAAATTGCTGAGACCTCTATTCCTCCCCCTCTGTGCCAGAAAAAGTGTGTAATGGAGCTGAGTGTACTATTCATAGTAAACAATGCACAAAGCATTATCCATTTCAGATGTGAGTAGGTTTCAGGGTATACATCTTTTGGGGGCAGGGCCTTTGTGCATCTGGTGCCTCAGATGCACTACCAGGAAAAACAGTGAATAGTAGTAATAGGCTTCTCTTTATTTCTCTATTTATTTGTAGTTGTTCAGTGAACCTTTGAGAGGCTTCAACCTCAGGGTTACATGCCAGCACTTCACTTTGTCATTGACTATTCTCTCTTCATCAGGTGTGATTGGTCACCTGAATAACATGTTACTGCTTCTGCATGCCAACTGGACTGCTGAAACTTTATAAACAGGAGGAAAGCACTTCCAAAATGACCAGCAAATATTTGCATTCACACACAGATATCCATGTTCACGTGCAAATAAGGTTACGACACTCAGAACAACCGTTCCCCAATGTTCTTGCAAATAAACCCACTTTTGTACAAATATCTGTGGGTGAAAACTTGGCTAACAGAAATGGTTGCAAATGATCTTTCCCACTGCTCACCCAGTGAAGGGCACACTAACTGCTTTTCCATGTATCTTGCATACTCCAGAATCAGGTGCATCTTCCAGCTGATATCCAAGTGTATGTACATAGTGTGTCTTTGTATAGGAGTGAATGTGGTGACTGTCAATCATGTGCTCTTCCAGTATTGTAATTTAACAGATTATGGCTGTATGAAAACAATGTAAATAACTAAAAGAAAAATAAAACTGGATCTCTATGTCCTAGATTTTGTACATACTGAAACTGCATGGTATTTAAATTATTGTTTGTCGCTAATGTATGCAGTTTCTTTAAAAAAAATCATTTTAAAAAAACCTTTCCTGGTTCTGTGTATTTTATTCACCTTCTGTTCTATTCTTTGCCAGATATTGCCAAAAAAAATGTACTTTAGATACCAGCCCTGCTAGGTAGTTGTAAGCCCATAACACCCCACAGTTTTTGGCCTGTCAAGGGGAAAAGGAATCTAATCAGATGGTGTAACTTGGCATGGTGCTACTGACTGCAGTGAGCTACACCAGTTTACATTAGCTGAGGATCTATGGGAAGGCCCAGCAAAGATAACTGAAGACGATTGGCTGTTCACTCTGCAGCTGCAATTGTCCCAGCCCTCCATCTAGTATTCGTTGGTCTTCACTGCAGAAAAATCCGATGCAGCATGTAAATTTCATGTTTTTTGCTTTTCTTTGAGTGCCCATTGCAGGAGTCACATCTGTAGTGGTCTGCCCCTTCTGGCAGTCTTACAAGCACAGAAGTTTGGTGGATAGTATTAGAACAGATTTTTTTTTTTTTAAATCAGACAAAGCGCAATCAAGAGCATCAACAGCATCCCCAAATGCTCATTACAGTTTAGCAACAGCCAGGAGAAAAGAAGTGCTCCTTCAGGCTCTTGCAAACAGAGAGCTTCTGCTCCTCTTTTCTTTTCTCCAAGTGTCTTTATCCTTTATAAAGGGTGCCAGCTTGCCAGCATTGCAGCAAGGAATTTCCAATCTGTGAAGGGAGAACAACTTGAGGTGCTGAAGTACAAGTTTCCCCACTCTCCATTATTGATGATCTTCTCTACGCAGGTGTGAAGGTAGCTCAATCACCGTATCCATTCAGTGCAGGGTAATTTGTGGTGGGAACTAGTGTCCCCAGAGAGCTGGGTTAAAACTATCAAGGATAAAATCCACAAAGGTATTTAGGCACTGACCCATTGTTTTGTGCCACTGAGATTCTTAAACCCCCTGTTCAGTTGCTGCCTAGCCCTCTAGGCACTACATGTCCCTGAGTTGCCTCAGTTTGCACCAGTGGGCATACACAAAACTGCCTAAGTCCTGACCATACCAAGCTTCTGAGCACTGCAGCAGGCCTAAGGCCTGGTGGAATTCTCCAACGAGGTGTTTCCCTGCCTGTCTTGCCTGCAGGGCTTGATCCAATAGGCATCCTCACCAGCACGAGACACAGCCAGCAGGGTCCAGAATTTTGGGGGCAGACTGGCTGGCATGTGTACTACCCTATCCAGTAGCTGGGGTGCTCACCTGGGATGTGGGCCACCTGTATTCAAATCCCCCTGCTGCCGCACTTGGAGCAGGGACTTGAACCTGTGTGTCCCACGAGAGTGACCTTAGCTCCCAGCCTACTGGCTAGCCTGGCTTTTGAGACTCTTGTTTTTAGGCACCCAAATCAAGGCTATGAATTCCTCTGGGCAGCAGGACACCTGACAGGCATTTGCTTAACTCCCTATGACAAATTAAACAAGGCAGCTCTGGGTAGTTCAGCTAGCTCTAATCAGCCACTATCTCCTCAGGGGCCATTGGGAGTAGCAGGGGGCTGGCTGGAGAGGTCTCGTGTGGAAGGGAGTGGTTGCTGCTGCTGCTTTTTTCTGAGGCTGGCTCAGAGATAGCTTGGAGTGAGGAGCAGGACAAGTAGCAGAGGAAGGCTGACTGGAGCATGGGAGCTGCGTATTGGAGAGATTGACGGACCATTGGCAATGAAGGTACTGAAGTGGGGAGAGTTTGGGTGTAAGCTGGGCTTGCCTTCCTTTAAAGCAGAGGTGGGCAAAATCCGGCCTGGGGGCTGGATCCGGTCCACCAAGCATTTCTTTCTGGCCCACCCATCTGATTGGCAAAGCGTGCATACTTACAACCTTAGCAGCGTGTGTTCAGCTGTCCCTCCCCTTGCGCTGCTTCTAGCATTTATAGAATCTGTCTGAAGATTTGCCATGTTCTGTCTCCGCTCTTCCCCATGTCTGTGGCTGTCAGCTTTGCTAGGCAATGACCTGTCCTGGTGAGTCTGCCTTTGTGGATTTTAGTCCCACATTGGTGTCTGAGTAACTCTCAGATGCACCAGGGTTTGCTTTCTAAAAAGCCAGGTGGCCTTGGATTGCTCAGGTAAAAGTGACCCTTCTGTGTGTTTTGCTGATCCCCTGGCCTAAGTCACCCACTCTCAGTTCTGCTGTCTCCTCTCTGTTTCTGAGTTCTGAAGCAGACCACACAGGGCAATTCGGCCAGGGTTTTCCAATGCCCAGGTTTATAGCAATCTCTCTTTATGAGAAGGAAAATAAAAGGGAAAATCCATTTACTCTGGCTGAGCAGTAACAAGACCCTGTGTGTTTAACTACAGTCCCATGTGTTACTAGCCATTACTGAGTTACAGCGTGGCAAGGCTGCTTGCATGCTAGACTTGGTTTATACACAATTTGCTGTTACCCATCAAGTGTGGGTCCAGATTTCCCAATCTTAAATAAATATTTGCTCTTTTCTATTAGCCGCTTTCTGTCTGTTCCTTCTTTCCCTTCCTCACCTTCTCCCCCTTCACCCACCGCAGCTTTTCAGCATCTCATGAGCCTCAAGCTCTTTGGCCAACTTACACGTATCATGTGTGCAGCTGTGCTGCCTACCATCTTAGTTAGTCAAGGTAGTAAGCAGAGAGAAAAGCCTATCCAAAAACTGCGAGTGACTTACAAAATTAGGAGGAACATTTGGATTTGCCATTAGCTCAGAACACATGAGCACCAACTGCTGTAGGTGTCTGATTATACTCCGTTGCTGTAGACCAGAGGTGGGCAAAAGGGCCTCCACGGGCTGGATCTGGCCTGCCAAGTGGGTTGATCCGGCCCGTGGAGGCCCTGCTGCTCCCCCGCCCCCAGGCCAATTAGGTCCTGGAGGTGGGGGGAAGTGCATGAAGTTTCCTCCGCCCTTCCAGGAACACATGGTGCTTAGAAGCATCACACGTAGGGTTGCCAGGTGTCCGGTATTCACCTGGACAGTCCGGTATTTTCACCTCTTGTCCAGTAAAAAAATTCAGAGAATACTGGACACCTGAGATGTCCGGTATTTTCTGAATTTTTCCCCAACCAGGGGGCGAAAATGACTGGCAGCTGGCAACCCTACAAACACTCAGCGCCCGGCCTCCCCAGCCCCCCAACCCCAGCCCCCATGCTTACCTGGTTCCCCAAGGCTGCCGGCACAAAATGGAGAACCATCTGGCAACCCTAGTCACGCTCCTGGCAGGGCGGGAAGAGACTTTGCGTGTTCCCCCACCCCCAAGCCCTGATTGGCCTGGGGGCAGAAGGGGGAGTACGCAAAGTCTCCTCCCACCACCAGGGGCATGGGAGCCTAGGGGAATCTCTGGGGGGGAGGGTCAAAGACTTCACCTGCTCCCCCACACCCTCAGACCAATCATGGTCTGTGGGTGGGGAAGCAGGGAAGTATCCTAGCCCCACCCCCTCTGCTTGGGGCCCGGCCCCTTTCAGTGTGGCCCGGGGACTCTTCAAACATTTCTGAAGTGGCCCCTTGAAAAAAAGTGTCCACCCCTGCTGTAGACTGACTTTCTGCCTATAGACTTCTGGGGGTAGCCATGTTAGTGTGTTTCAGCAAAAACAACCAGGAATCCGGTGGCACCTTAAAGACAAATAATTTTATTATGGCCCTGGGTGGTGGGTAATATTGGCAAAGGGAAGCCATCGCCTTCCCTAAAAGATGGGGTAGCTCTGCCTACCGCATTCCGGCCGGAGGGGGAGGGCTGAGGCTCTGGTTGTGGTGTGGCTCCCTGGTCAATCCATGCTCCGGCCACCCAGGAAGGCTGGGGCTATGGTGAGGATGCCCAGGTGTTCCCAGGTTGGAGCTGGGGCTGGCTGCTCATGAGGCCAGGGCCGCAAGGTGGTTGTCCCCTGTACCAGAGCCGGGGCTGGGACTGGGGCTGCAGTGTGGCTGCTCCTGGGGCCAGAGGAGTGCATAATATGGGGGGCAGGGCAGGGCCCAGCAACCACAATGGAGGATGGACTCTGATAGGCATGGAAGGGGCAGGGCTGGGGCTTGCCTCCCCAAGCCAGGCCTTCATCCATCACCCGTGATTATGGCATAAGCTTTTGTGAGTTGCAACTCACTTCATCAGCTGCATGGAGGGAAAGGAAAAAAAGAAACATACAGTCAGCGTACAGAGTGAGGAATATAAAATTGTTAGTCTTTAAGGTGCCACCAGACTCCTTGTTGACTCTGCCTATACATAAGGCCAATGTAACCTTCCTGGACCAACTGTTCCTTTTAAACTTTAAAACTAAAGAAGTGCCCTAGGCTGGACTAATGAAGGAGTGGCGTGTGCTTTCGTTAATGTTAATTTAATTACCAGCTGGTGGATTGTAACCTGGCTCAGTCGGGAGGAAGGGAGTTCTAATCTCCATTGAAAGGTACACTCAGTCTGAGAACAGCATTAGTGTAGTGTAGAAGCAGCAATTTTAGACCTGCTTTGATTAGTTTAAGTGCTATAAAAGCTGTACAGGTATTTGCATTGCGTGCCTCATCAGAGTGCTGTAAGGGTTAGAATCCGCAGTTAGGACCCCTTGACAAATGGGTTCCCAAGATACAGTCCCCTCCTCTCCCCCCCCAAAAAAAGTGTTTCTTAAGGGCTTATAGAGTCTTCCAACTTCTTTCTATGCAGGTAGGAATGGAAACAGGGCTGTGATTATTGCTCCAGGGCCTTGGGAAAGTGCTAGCCCTAGAGTGGGAATGGTACTCAAAGCCTTTAGGACCATGATTCTGAACAATTAACCCAAGAGTCTGTGTCTCAATTTTGGGGCATGCCTAAAACTCCTAAGGTTCATGTGCCAAACTGATGAGGCTGGGCCTGACAAGCCTAGAGGGTTGATAAGCACAGTGCTGCTTTTTATGTCAGATTTCTGCTACAATCTGCCTCCGGCGAAGGGCTTTCTTGTTTGTTTGGGGAGGGGGTGGGGAATATAATCTGCAGCAGAAAGTTGAGAGGTGCCCACACTCTGATACGGGAATGCTTGCTGGGCATGTGGGAGAGGAGCTTGGGGGCTGAGGCAGGTGGGGTGGGTGACAGGAGTCCAGCGATGGCTCAGCTCAAGGGAAGGAGGAGGAGATTAGGGATGGGATAGTGGGGTGGAGGGGACATGGGGATGGATACCAGGGTGAATGTGAAGGAATGGGGTGAGAGGCACCTATCAGCCTCATTTTTCCCCTCCCAGGTGTGTACCAGGATCTGGGTGGGCCATGGCCAGGCCCTTTCATAGGTATCTGAGTCGCTCTCTCCTGGGAACTAGATGTGGGGGCCCTTGTCCCTCCAGATGCATTATAGCCCCTCTCCCTGTCCCCCATCTGAGCCCCGCGGGATGGGCAGCTGAGAACATGCACAGTCGGAGCATGCTTCGAGAGACCACACTACAGACACTGCTGTGAGGAGCTGAGAATGGGCATGCTTGATGCACATCACAGGCTTTCAAGGCCTCACTGGAGGCATGAGAATACCCACTGAGCTTAGGGAAGTAGTTTGCATGTCTCGACTGTCCTCTGATGCTGTACTGATCTCTACGGGCTCGGGGCGCTCTCCTCCAAATGAGAGTCTCGCAGGGAGTGATAATGGAATGGGCCGCTTCATACCTCTCGGAGCCTTCTGTGCTGTGGAGCTGGCTATAGCCAGTCCATTGGGGATGAGAGCAGGGCCCCCACCTCTGTCTTAGCTGAAGACGTGCCTTCTGTTGAGGCTCAGCTAAGTACCACCTGGTTACTCTGATTCCCTTGAAATCTGGGGTGCCTCTGGGGGGCACAGGGTAGGGCTAGTGATCCAAACTGGGGGGCAGCTGAGTGAGATGCTTGAGACAGCATTTTTTCCTTAAAATTCAGATTCTAACAACTTTTGACACACACCTGGTTTCTAAAGTGCTTATGGGACGGGAAGGAAAGGAAGAGCTGGAAATTGGGCGGGGGGTGATAAATTGCAGAAGATGTGGGAGAGAAAAACCAGTCTTCCTTCATACGGTTAGAATAACTATAAGCACGTAATACTGTCGAGTTTTGGGACACAGACCATGTCTGGGATTTTCCTCACCTATGCACTTCACGGCACGATCATTATCCCCGCTCAACGTTAACAAAATGTTACAAATACCTGGCGGATGAAGGGGTAACCGACCACTGGCAGCCACCATGGATTTACTAACAACAAATCATGCCGAAATGGCTTGATTTTCTTCTTTGCTAAGGTAACTGGTTTGGTGGGTGGAGGGGGGAGGGGTAATATACATGGACTTCAGCAGGTCTTTCAACAGCCAGTCCCATGTGACATTCCCATAAGACAGCTGGAGAAATGCAGGCTCAGTAGAAGTACCATTAAGTGGGTACATAATTGGCTAACCAACCACAATCAAAGAGAAGCTAATGGAATGATGTTAGGTTGGAGGAAGGTCTCAAGCAGGGTTCCCCACGGATCTGTTCTGGGTCCATTGTTGTTTAGCATCTTTATCGATGCCCTGCAGGTAGGGATAGAGAGCATACTGATCAAATTTGCAGATGAGTCCAAGCCAGAGAGGGTTGAAAACACTCTGGAGGATGAACTACAATTTATCAAGATCCCTTTGAATGTTAGAACTGGACTATAGATGTGCACTTAGAGACCTCCACTGAGGGAAGAAAACCCAAATTCCTAAATACAGCCTGGGGACTAACTACTTTGGCAGCAGCTCACCCGAGAAGGATCTAGAAATTATGGATCACACCCTCAACATGAGACAACAATGCCAAGCTGCTGCAGAAAAAGCAAATGCAAGTCACAGGCATGGATGGATGTAGTTTGGTGGGGGTTGGGGGCATTCCTCCCAAAACAGAGGTGAGCTATGAGGGGAATGTGGGGTCATGTACTGCTCCCCCCCCCCTTTTTGCAAGTGCCGGGGTGCCCTGTAAGGCTTGTGCTGCTTGGTTTTGGGGGGAGGGTTGACTGTCCTTCACACGCTGCGCCTGCCTCACCTGTCAGGTCAAGCAAAGGGAAGAGGATTGGATGCCACCTATTTCCTGTACAACAGTGAATACCTGCAGAAGGGGGAAGGCAGGACAAGGGGGTAGTATCGGGAAGACCAGGAAATAGTGAAAGGATGGGGTGGGGTGGGGATCAGTGGGGAGGGATGGGGGATGGGTAAAAGAAGGAAATCCAGGAGCATGGGCCTGGTATGTGGCATCCCTGCAGCACCAACCCCAGAATGAAGGCAGCAACAGCTGGGGCTGCCCCATTAAGCTGGCCTCTCCTCCCAGCAGGTCATAGATGCCGACTTCCTCAGTTCCTTGAGGGAGTTCAACCCCTGCTCTGCCCCAGCTCCTGCCCCCGGGTTCCCCCTCTGCCTCTTCCTGCCCCTAATCCCCCTTCCCTCAGGTCCACACCCCCACTCCACTCCAGGATGTGGCCATAAGCCACCCCTTCCCCAAAGCCTCTACCCCTTCCCCATTCCACCCCTCCCTCTGCATCTTCCTGCCCCATTGCTCCCCCGCATGCTTCTGTGTGCCATTGAACAGCTGATTGTGGGAGGCACTGGGGGAGGGGGAATAGCTGATCCGTGTGGCTGCTGGTGGGTGCTAAGCACCCAGTGTTATTTTTCTGTAGGTGCCCCTGGCCCAGATACCACTTCAAGCGGAGGAGTGGAGGAGAGCCAGTGAGCCCAGGGAACTGGCTTCACTGTGCGCATGTGTGCCTGTGCTTTGCTCTCCCTGCAGAAGTGCAGGGAGTGGCAGGGGAAGCCCCAGCACCCAGACCCCCCACTGAGGCCCTGCGACTGGAGGAGCTCTTGCACCCCACGGCAGCTCAGGGGCTTTGTGTGGGGACAGAGCTTTTCCAGTCTTGAGACGGGGGGGGGGGAGGAGGGAGGAGAGGACAGAAAGGAGCAAAAGGGGTTGTGGGGGACCCTGGGTGGAATAGGGGTGGGGCCCTGGGGAAGAGGCAAAAAGGGCCCATGGATGGGGCTGCAGGCAGAAGGGGTGGAATGGGGGCAGGACTGCAGGTGGAAGGGGTGTTCCCCTCTAAGCTGAGCCCTTGGGTGGCCACTCAGGAGAGATTGCAGTGCCGCCTGGACTCCCACTTGCTCTGGCCCAGGACCCCAGGAAACTTTAATCCACCTCTGGCGAGAACAGTGGGACAATGGAACAAACTGCCTAGGGAAGTCGTGGAACCTCCGGCGCTGAAGGCTTTCACAAAAGAAGCTGAATAGCCAAGGGCAGCTAAGCATCCCCTGACCCAGGCCTCTGAGGTGCCTCTGGTTAGGTGCGGGGTGGTGCTCAGAGCTCCCGTGGATGGCAGCCAGGATGGGCTAGGCTCCCTGAAGGCCCTCACCCATGTGAATAGCCAGCTGTTTGGAGTGGTTGAGACAGAACAAGTCCTGCATCTTGGTAGGGAGTTAAACTAGATGATGACCCTTCTCACCCGATGGTTTTATTCACTCTCGGGGAGTAGTTCAGCCACACTGAGAACCAGCAATGAGAGAGTTAAGACTCTGTGGGCATGTCCCTTAACTCTGCATCCCTAGAGCCAGCAATTGCCCCAGCTCAGGATGTTAAATTGCGGTTAATTGACTAGTCGAGTAGTCGATGGAATTTCCGTCAACTAGTCGATAGGCACTTCCGCATTCCTCCTCTGACACGTACATTTCAAAGGAGGAATGCGGAACTCTGCCTGCAGCCCGGGGCCAGTGGGAAGTGCCGCTGACTTGGGATGCACGCGGGTGCCTGCTTTGAAATGTACAAGAGTCCCCAGAGGGGGCTCTTATGCATTTCAAAGCCATGGAGCCCAGGGTCAGTGGGGGACTCAGAGTCCCCCACTGACCCCGGGCTCCATGCTGCGCTGCATGCCACTAGGAGCCCGGGGTCAGCTGGGGAGTCTCCAGCTGACCCTGGGCTCCACAGCTGCCCCTTTGAAATGCAGAGGCAGTGTTTCAAAGGGGCAACCGCCGCAGAGCTGATCCCAGGTTCAGCTGTGTGGCACTACCCCTTTGAAACACCAAGGCAGCATTTTAAAGGGGCAGCACTGCACACCTGAGCTGCGGATCAGCTGTGCGGCACTGCTGCTTTGAAGTACCCCTTCCTCCCCTTTGCTGCCTCTATCTTATAGAGGCAGCAAGGGTGGGGAATCAACTAGTCAACAGACTATCGGCTAAGCAAATGCTTATCAGATAGTTGACTAGTCCTTAACAGCCCCTTTGGGCAGGGGACTGGACTTGATGACCTCTTGAGGTCTCTTCCAGCCCTAGGATTCTATGATTCTATGATCCTTAGCCCCATCAATTACCGTCCTGCAGTATCATTGTGTTAGGTGCAGCTGTATCGAATGATGAAGGAATTGGTTGGAGCCATTTGGAAGAGCTCTGACTGTGATACAAGGCAGAGGTGACTGATGAAGAGGAATGGGGGGAAAGCCAGTCACGTCACCCCTCCCTGCCCTACTTCTTCCCTTTCCCTGAGTGATGCAGCCACAGGGGAGGAGTGGGGCCAGTCGCTAGCAGTAGAGGTCTGACTCCACCCCCACATTCACTGGCAGCAGTGGGGCAAGAGGAGCAACAGCCCCAGCTTGCTTTGCTCCCCTGGCTGCGTTGCTCTGCCTCCCACAGATATGTAGGGTAGTCCAGCCCCTCCACAAGCAATGCAGCTGCAGGGGGGTAGTGAGCCGAGGTCGCCTTGCTCTGCTTCCCCCACTGCTGCTGGTGAGTGTGGGGAAGGGGTACACCCCTGCTGCGGGCACCAGACCCTCCCCGTTGCTAGTCCAGGGGTTTTCAAACTCTGGGTTGCAGCTCGTAAGGGCAAGATGCTACCTGGGCACAAAACACTTTGTTTACCTCACCTCCACAGGTACAGGCGATCACAGCTCCTGTTGGCTACAGTCTGGATCACTGTTGCAGGCCAATAGGAGCTGCAGGAAGTGGTGTCCTGGTCCACACCGCTTCCCGCAGCTCCCATTGGCCGGGAATGGTGATCCCGCAGGTAAAGGGCAGGTAAACAGAGCATCTTGCAGCCAGCTAGCGGCTTTCCCTTACACCCCACAACCCAGAGCTTGAAAACCCCTGCACTAGTCCATCCACTGGCCCCTTGCTCCTCCCACCTCATGGTGTGTTTGGGGCATGTAACCCCGCATGCCCCTACACACACGCCACCTGTGATACAAGGTGATCTGGCGGGGCTGTGTGTACCCTGCCCCCAACCTTAGGTGTGCTATTGAAGGAAAAAGGTGCATGTGCCTCTTGAGAGCCTGCAGAACTGCCTTGTGTAGGCTGTGAATAGAGAAGCACGGGGTCTTCCTGCCATGGGGCTAGTTAGTGGTTAGGTGAGAGACAAGTCTGGTCTGGGAGCTGAATGAATGACGGATGAGTGGAAAATCCAGCATTGGAGGGCACTGTGTGCGTTAAGGGGTAGGGCTGTAAAATGTAGCTGAGGTGGTGTTCTTTCTGTCAGCACCTGAGAGTTTCAGGCAAGTGAAGGTAGCTTCTGTTTAGTACATTGCAAGCAGAGTTGAGTATGTGTTATAGGTGCCTTGGGACATTGCTCAATGAAGGGAGTATGCCTCTCTCTATACCAAGGGGCACCCCACCTTTCAAGACAGTGGAAGTAATGTGGATTTTTAAGTACTTCCCTCAAGCTTTAACCAGCAAATTCATCTTAATCTAAAGCGCAGCCCAGTTCGTATCTGAAGCATGGGTGGTAATTGCTGTCTCAGTCTAGCCACTGTTCTACTTTTGCATTGAAAGGTACACTCTGCTGGCCAGTTTGGGAACAGCAGTAGCACCTCGGGTAGAGCAGAAGCTACTGTGAGGCTTTTTCTAACAGCCATCGCTTAACAGACTTAAAGGCTGAGGGACCACCCATCTCTGTCTTACCTGTTTGACAGCAGTAAGAAAGGGAAAGGAGAAGAACCAGTTCTGCTTAGATTTGTGCTTTTTTTTTTTAAATGTAAATAGTGTTGGTTTAAGTGTAACCAACAAAGCTAACACCATTGCAAGTAGGACATAAAGCATAATGTGCATTTACACAGGATCTGATAAGCTCCTCAAAACTTTACAGGGTTAATTTATTACCATATCGTGGGTATTCTCCCCGTCTCTCCTATTTATTCTGGTCCTAAACATCCAACACTCCTGTCATCTGAAGAAGTGGTTTGTGCCCATGAATTTGTTGTTTTTTCAATTTACCTGTACAGACTAACTCAGCTACCCCTGGAAGTTCCTATAACACTTGTTTCTCAGAGGGGAAATAAGACAAATAGAAGGGCGAGAGATTCACCAAGGGACTTAGGTGCCAGAAGGCCAATATTTAGGCACCACTGACCAAACCACTGCTCACTACTAAGTGTCTAAGCACCTCAGTCTTCACAAGCATCTAAATTTCTGCCAGTGGGCATGTACAAAACGGGGGGTAGGTGGAGGAGGTAACCAGATGGGAAACACTGTAGGCATTCCTGCACCTATCTTGCCTGGAAGGCCCAATCACAGAGCCATGCCCAGAGCTCACTTAACCAAAAAGACAAGTGGTAAAACAAATGTGGAACTGAGCTGGGTGCCTGTCATGTGTGTGTCATTCAGTGCCCTGTGTGAGGCTATGTCTACACTGCAGAGCTGTTCAAGGAACGTGTCCTGCTTTTCCAAAAAAAATTTTGGAAAAGCAGACACGTTTTTTTTCAGCATCCCTGTAAACCTCATTCTACGAGGAAGAAAGGATGTTCCAGACGAGGGGGTGTCTTGCCAACATTTGGCCCTGTGTAGATGGGCCAAATGTCAGAAAAGTCTCTTTCGGAAGAAAAGCGGAAAAAGAATTTGTGTATCTTTTTCTGACTTTTCTTTGTAGTGTAGACACAGCCTAAGAGCCAAGTGTTATCAGAGCAGCCTGGCAGCTTTAACAGGAGCATCTGAGAGAGACTCACCCAGAATATCCTAGAGCCCGGGGTTACGATGCCCACCTGCTATGGGCAGGAACTGGGTTAAGTTCCTGCTCCAAATGAGACATGAGGGGGAGGGGGAGGGGGCTGGGTTGAAAACAGGTTTCCCCCCATATTCAGTGCCCTAATGGTGGCAGGGGTCTCACTCTCTTTGAAAGCAACGGCTGAGCTGGTTTAGGCACCTATCTCCAGGAGGCATGTCATAGCTGAGAATCCTGAGCAGTCATAGGTACCTGTTGCTGGCCAGTCAAGTGCCCAAGGCCCAGATGAAAGGCAGCAGGACACCTGGGGATAGAACCCCAGCTCCTTTCCGCTGCAAACCAGTCCTGGCCAACTTCCACCACTCTGTGCTCATCTTACTGGCTGCTGGGAATCACTTTCTTAGGCACCTGGCCCCATACCGAACAGCGGAAGCCTAATTCCATTGGGCAACCAGGGGTCCGAAGGTTAGGTGTTGCAACACCTGATTCCCTTTGTGGCTTTAGCGCTTTGTACCTACAGCCATCTGTCTCATTTATATACAGCAAGGCACTTGTGTGCGCTTGGGTCACGTGTACACTAATTCACGGAGCTCAGAGTTACTGAGCGTTAGCCATGCCCACTCTGCCACAGCAACGCTTTAAATGTACAGGTGGAGACAAAAACCTTAGTGTCTCTTGTACAGTGACAGGGAGCTAACTGAAACTGTGAGCACAAAGCTAATTGTTTGTTTTTGTTTTTTGCCTTTAAGGGCCAAAATTAGACCTGCTATAAACTATTACTGCTTTGCCCAAATACTTTCGTAGTATGGTTTTAGCACCATTCCTGGCAAAGGCTTCCTAATTGCTTTCAACTGTCCATGAATTCAACTAGGTAGGACAGTGGTACATTGGCTAGCACAGCCCAGGACTGTATTTTACACAATATTAACAGTAGCATTTTTTCCTGGGCGTGCTCTGTGCCCAACCTTCAATACCCCCACTCCACTACCCCCTCCCCTTCACCCCCCCCCAAAACCCTGGCCTTGCTCTGCAAGAGGGGGCAGAGCAGGGATGGGCAGAAGCAATTTGCTGTTCTCTTCCCTCCTGAGGACTTCCTGCAAGGCAGCTGTGACTCACTCCCCTCCTGGTTTGTTTTTTTTTCCTGTAGGTGCTTGTGCCTTGGTGACCCATGGCTATGCCTGTGGGGTTTATTCCCCCTGGGATGTGTGCAGGTGGGTCTGTGCGTTTCCAGGACGGGGAACCATAATGGGCGAGCGGGGCCAGAGACAGGCCCTTGCCTCCCTAATGGTAATCTGCCCCTGCTCTTTGACACAGCCCCGCGTCCATGTGAAGCCCCCAATCAGCCCAGCCATTAGCAGGGATTTCCCCCAGCTCTCACGCACATCCCTGACCAGCTCCATCAACCTCTCACAACCCTGCTTGCAACACATGCTCCCCATTGCCACACGTCCTGCTCCCCCCTCAACTCTTCCACTCTTCATCCCAGGCTCAGCAAGGTGCTACGCTGAGCTCAGCTAGTGACATAAGGCACTGACACATACCTGTACCTGGTCAGCGCCAGTGGATGACTCTGGGCATAACTCCCGTGAGGTATCCTTAAGTCACATATGTGACAGATTTCCATTGCAGGACATCAGGTATGCAGACTTGGGGTTGTATAGAGAAGAGATTGGGGGGGGGGGTGCAACAGTAGTGAAGCTTTATGAAGTAAACACATACAAAAGCAGCCATACTAAGTCAGACCAAAGGTCCGTCGAGTCCAGTATCCTGTTCTCCCAACAGTGGCCAAAGCCAGGTGCCCCAGGGGAGTAAACAGAACAGATAAGCATCAAGTGAGCCATCCCATCACCCATTCCCAGCATCTAACAGAGTCTAGAGCATCCTGCCTATCAGCCATTAATGGCCAGAGCCCTGCAAATCCATGGCTATGATTTATTTCCACATGTGGATGCGGATAGCCACAGCTCATTTTTTTTGTGGATGCAGATGCAAAATTTTGTGTGCATGCAGGGCTCTATTGATGGATTTATCCTCCATGAATTTATCTAGTTCTTTTTTTGAAACCTGTTATAGTCTTGGCCTTCACAATATCCTCTGGCAGGGCGTTCCACAGGCTGTATGTTGTGTGAAGTACTTCCTTTTTGTTTTAAACCTGTTAAAACCTATTAACTACATTTGGTGCCCCTGAGTTGTGTTATGGGATGGCATAAATAACCCTTTATTCACTTTTTCCATACTAGTCATAATTTTTATAGACCTCTGTCATATCCCCCCCCTTAGTTGTCTCTTTTCCAAGCTAAGTCCCAGTCTTATTATTCTCTCCTCATATGGCAGCCATTCCATATCCTTAATCATTTTGGTTGCCCTTAGCTGAACTTTTGCCAAAGCCAATATATCTTTTTTGAACTGACGTGACAACATCTGCCTGCAGTATAAGAGAGATGGGCATAGCATGGATTTATATAGAGGCATAAGATATTCTTAGTCTCTCTAGCCCTTTCTTACTGGTTCGAAACATTGTTTGACTGCCGCTGCACATTGACTGGATGTTTTCAGAGAACTGTCCACAATGACTTGAAGAGCTCGCTTGAGTGGTAACAGCTAATTTAGCCCCCATCATTTTATATTTACATAGGGGGTTATGTTTTCTAATATGCATGACTTTGCCTTTATCAACATTGAATTTCATTGGCCATTTTGTTGCCTAGTCACTTAGAGATCCTTTTGAAGCTCTTCACAGTCTGCTATGGACTTAACTATCCTGAGCAGTTTCATATCCTCTGTAAATTTTGCCACCTCACTGTTTACCCCTTTCTCAAGCTCAGTTTATGAATGTTGAATAGAATTAGTCCTAGTACAGAGCCCCTAGGAACACCAAACTGACCATTTATTCCTATCCTTTATTCCTGTCCATGAGAGGACCTTCCCTCCTATTTTGCTTATAAGCTTTTGGCAAGGGACCTTGTCAAACGCTTTCTGGAAATCTAAGTACACTATATCCACTGCATCCCCCTTGTTCACATGCTTGTTGACCCCTTCAAAGAATTCTAGTAGATTAGTGATGCATGATTTCCCTTTACAAAACTCTGGTTGACTCTTCCCACAACAAATTATGTTCATCAGTGTATCTGATAATTCTGTTATAGGTTCAACCAATTTGCCTGGTGCTGAAGTGAGACTTAAGGAGGAATGCAAATGTGGCCATCCGAAATTGCAAATGAAATGGGGATTTAAATGGCCCGCGCTTCATTTTTATAATTGCAGACTGCCGCTTTTCCACAATAGAGATATTTCGGGACCTCAAACTCGGTCCCCACGGGGTTATTTCGAGCGAAAACCCTTCCCTCAAAATAACACTTACTCCTCAAAAAATGAGGTTTAAGGGCTATTGCAGAAAAGCGGCAGTCCACGATTATGCAAATGAAGCATGGGATATTTAAATCCCTGCTTCATTTGCAATTTCAGATGGCTGTATTTGCATTCCTGCCTTGAAGGAGGAATCAAGTGTACACATATCCTTACTTGCCTGTAATTGCCAGGCTCACCGCTAGAGCTCTTTTTAAAAATTTACCATCATATTTAGTTAGCCTCCAGTCATTTGGTACACTTAAAAACGTTCTTTTGTCACAGTAACATAAGGCTATTGCACAAAAAGGAGGTTTTGCACAAAACGGACTCGTCCACACTGTCTGGTTTTGCGCAAAAACAGACTGGAAGAGATTATGCAAATGAAGCGTGAGAAAATGCTAATCCACGCTTCATTTGCATTGGCTCTTCCAGCAAAACTCAAAGTGTAGACAAAGCCCCAGTGACACTTGTTGGGGGCTAATTTTTCCTCCAGGTGTGCACGTATCGATTTCAGTCAGAGGGCTGTGGATGGACATTGAACAGAGTATATTGATGGAGCTGCTGGTCCCCAGAGCCACAGGTCTCCTGGGGCAACTCTTAACTATTGCCAAAGTTTGACAGGAGGCATAAACCTCACCAATGGTCTGAATAAAATCCCCAGCTTAAAATTTTAAAAATGAACCCTAAACTCGACAGCCTGGTTCCAGTTGTAAAATAAACTTCTCTTTCATAACCAGATGGTAGGGGAAGATGCACGGAGCCCCCATTGCTGCCTGAAGAAAGATTAACTAATGAGTCTTTCACTGCATGAACCAAGCACTTGGCGAAAAGAAATACTTCTCTTTTACTAGATGTAGCTAAAAATGCAAAATTTTTTTGGCTGACATTTTAAATAGTGGTGCTGGAATGGAAGCCAGACAGCATGTGAAGATTCATTGTTTTATTAAAATGTTTATATAAAATTGCTATTGTTAACATGAGAAGTTCAAGACTGTTTGTATAGCTTGTCAAAGCACCCTTTGGGACTTGAATGTCCAAATAAGGCATTTTGTTTACTTTTAGTTAAGTAGTGAGTTCAAGAACAAACCAAAAGCAGTCAGCAGATGGGGAAGAGTTTAACTGGCTTCGTTACTGAAGGACTTTTTAACAAATTCAGGGGAAACCAATTTTCCCCAGAACACTGTCACTCCTATGCTCTCATGTGCCTCCACTCAGTTCTAAACTATGAAGAGTCTCACCTCTGTTTGAAGTAGGCACTTGCAGAGCATGTGGAAAAGGCAAACGTATGTAACTCTGGGCCTCCCCTACTGTTAGCCACGTGTCCAATCATCATTTTATCCTGCCTACATGAGACACAACATACTGTTCAAAATGGTCACCCACCTGGTTTCCTAGCACAGACATAGGGTTACCACATGATTTCAAAAAAATACCGGATACACTCGATCTCATCTGGGGGGAGGGCTGGCCGGGAGGGGAACAGGGGCAGCAGATCAGGGAAGAAACCAGATGGTGGGAAGCAGGGCTGGCTGGGAGAGGGTTGGGGGGACCGGGGCTGGCCAGGGGAGATTGGGGTGGGTGGGAACCGGCTGGCAGGAAGCAGGGCTGGCTGGGAGGGGGAACGAAGCTGGCCGGGGGAGATCACGGGGAGGGGGAGAACCAGCCAGCAGGGACCAGGGTTGGCCTGGGCGCATGCAGATCCCGGGGTGCTGTCCATCCTGCCCACAGTCCCAGCCGGACACACAGGCAAGTCCGGCCCCAGGGATTCTATCCCGGCCCCACCCCCACCTCTCTGTGTAGTTCCATACTGCCTGGCTGGTAGACACGCTCACGCAGTGTGAGCGTGTCTACTAGCCAGGCCATACACAACTACATACTGATACTCCTAATAATAATAAAACTTATTTAATTAGAAAATACCGGACATTTATATGTCCAGTATTTTCTCAATTTGTTTCCCCGACAGAAAGCTCAAATACCGGACTATCTGGTTCAAACAGGACACCTGGCAACCCTAGACATGGCTCTTCCAAGGTGCAACTTCTGTGAGCAAAACTAGTCACAGCATCTATGTCCTTGGGCCCTCTTGAGATGGTGGTTGATTTTTAATTTTTTTTTTAATGAGGTAGGGAGAAAAACTTCCATAAGAACTAGATTGTAATCATCAAAGGCTAACAGTTTTGTCAGTAAAAAGCTAGGCTGGTTCTGAACCAGCAAAGGTTGAAAAACCACTATGCCATCCCTGAGCTATGTAGTCAAGGCTGTTTTTAATATTGGACTAGACTGCTGAGGTTTTTTTTGCTTTTAGAAAGACTACACTTCAGAGGACCTGCTATAAATAGGTGCATCCAATTTTACAGCCATTCCAGGGAATACTTTGTCGTTGAGATACTTGAAAGTGCTGCTAGACTCCATTTTAACACAAGATTTGTTATGATGTAAACAGGCACTGGTAAATTGCAACAGAAAGACAAGAGTCTAGAGTCATGCACAGGCATCAGGAGAACTCATGCTCCCTGTGAGCTGAAAGCATTCCTATTCTATGAGGATTCCACACTCTCCTGGCCACTCAGTGAAAGCCTAAGGCCTGAATTTTGCACCTGCATTACTGCAGGATCAGGAATCAAGTCAGAATCTTTTTAAAGATAAGTAGTTTTAGCAAAACATATTTTGAATTTGAAGAACAGAATGGAGCTGAGCAAAAAAAAAGCAGACCCTATTGTTTGAAACAGCTAAAACAAACTTTCAAACTTTCTTTCTCCTTAACTGAATCTATTTGACATTGATCCTAATTTTTCAATACCCAACACCCTCCAAAAAAACCAATGGTTTTGGTTACCATGTTCTTCAATATTTTAGAACTATTTTCACATCTAATGTATTCATAGACTGGAATGAGAAAACAAACTTTTGTGTTTTTCAGGCCCCAGTTTGGATTAACTAGCTGAATAAAGTGAAATGAAGAAAACGTTCTCTACAGCTGCAAAAGAGGCTGCTGGTTTAGCAATTCTGGTTCCAGATGCTGACTTTCATTAAAACTTGGCAGCCAAAACAATCTGTTAAACAGGCTTATTTAAATACTCTCCCAGCAGAGACAATGGATTAAAAAAATTGAAAGGAGGTATCTGTTCACCACTTGCTCAAACCTGTATCCTGCTTGACCAGGCAATCTTCAGCTTCTACTGGCTTAAGGAGAAATGAGGCACTCCTCACTCTAAAGTATTGAACCTCTAGGGAGAGGTGTTGGCTTGGAAGATTAAAGCCACCAATTTTGGTAAAGCATTCCTATCATGGCTACTGATATATCTAACCTGAATTAGAACTGTGGCTCCTGGGGGTGGCTGTGGTAGCAGAATCACTTAAAACAAAGCAAATGTTTTATAGAAGTTTCCATTCATCTGAAAAGTGGGTTGTGCCCACGAAAGCTCATACCACCATCTACATGTTTTGTTAGTCTCTAAGGTGCTGCAAGACTATTTGTTGTTTTTAAACTTTTTATAAGGCAGTTAGAGAACTTAACAGATTTGGCATTCCAAGACAATTCACAGTTTATAAGCAAGCTGCTTATCTACTATCAGTTCCCACTGTTCTTAACCAATAACATTTTAAAGATCTTTCCCCTTCTGTATTCAAAACACCCTGGCACTTGTTTCAGACTGTTTACCAATATATAAATCAAGTAGTAAGGAAAGAACTTGTTACAGTGTCTGATTTTTAATAGACACTGAAAGGACCTAATCATTGTATTAGTGTATACATACCAACAAAGGACAGCATCCTTTGTCTTTTATATACAAAAAATAACTGACTAGTGTGGTATAAAGAAGCAGGCAAATCTGTACTTGCACTGTGTATTAGATCTTCCACTGTTGAACAACTAGAGTTAACGCTACAGTTTAGTGGACCTAGCCTAGTGGTTCTCACCCAGGGATATGCATTTCACTGGGGTATATCAACCCATGTAGATATTTGACTAAATTTACAACTGTCTATATAAAACACACTAGCAGAGTCAGTACAAACAAAAATTTCACACAGACTGTGCCTTGTTTATAAATGTAAGTGCTATTTATATTCTGATTTATTTTTAAGTATATGGTAAAAAATAAGGAATTTTTCAGTAATATTGTGCTATGACATTTTTGTAAGCAAGTAGTTTTTAAGTGAGGTGAATCTTGAGGCTATGCAAGACAAATCAGACTCCTGAGATGGGTACAGTAGTCTGAAAAGGTTGAGAACCATCACACTAGCCCACTTGAATGTTGCCATTATCTTACAAAAATAACTGCTCAACCCAACTGTCTTTATTTCTACTGCTTTTACATACTCATCACCTTGACATTTACAGAGAAAAAGTGAAACAATTTTAGATATTAATCCAGGGAAGGACCATCAGAAGATACGTCCTTCCAATAGCTGATGACTACAGCAAGTTCTCATACCAAATGTACTGGGGTCCCACAATGTTTGTGCCACAAATCAATAGCTTTGCTCACTATTGCATCAGTATTATCTTGAGGAATCTACAAAAGAACAAGAGAAAGATTTGTTTTAACAAGGTAGCCAAAAGATTAACAGAGAGCCTAAAACAAAATCCTGTTACTTTTTCTCCATTGTCTCTTCACTTCCAAACTTGTCATTTCTTCCTCTAATCAAAAGATTTACAAAAATGGACATATGTAGTGTCTGCCTTTCAGAACAACTCATGATCTTCAGTGCCTTGGGATGGATCTGAAATGCTCAAGTATGGCCAGCTTGACACCTAGCTCTCAAGAAATGATCTCTATATTTTTTCCACATAAAGGGAGGTTTCAGTCACCTACACAAAAAGCCCTTTTTGGGGAGGGAGGGAGGGAAGAAATTCTTTGTAAGGAATTCTTTAAAATTAACGTAGCTGGAAGCCACAATAAGTTTTTCACAGAAGTCCCTCAGTAGCACATGAACATGAGTAGGATCCAATGTCAGGATACAAGTAGTTCTAGCAAGACAACTCATGGTAGTGCTCAGGCACTGATGGTCCATGCAGAGAACCTACTGCCTCATGCATCCAATGTGGGGGAGGAAGAGGCCCAATCATACCCCAGATAACAATTTGGGGACCTTTAAAGGACAGTGATCCTTCCTATGGATTTTTCTGAAGGTGGCTATCAATCTGGTCTCTAAAGGTAAATGCCTGTATCACCCATTCCTAAAACCCTGAACCAGCCACCTCATGAATTCTTTCCCCCATAAAAGTTAGCAATGTAATGTAATAGCAACAGCTATTAAAATAATAGAAAACTTAAAGACATACAAACATTGAACATTGCTTTCGTACATTTAACCCACAATCAAAATGTCATTCAATCTACCTTATCTCCCTAAGTATTACTCAGTTCTCAGAATAGTGGGTAATAGTATGTAATACATTTTGCAATGCTTTTTCATGCTGCTTAAATTAAAGGATTAAAGATTTTTTTGCTTCAACCTGCAAATATTTGCTACAGCACCAAAAATAATGCAGTTAGGATGAATACTCACATTTTCAAGGAACTGTGTGATTTTCTCTGTGTTATTCAGGGCCAGTATCTTCATTTTAAAGGTCAATAAAATCTCCAGAGCAACAAAAACAAGAATCTTGCAGGATCCACTAATAACTTTGTCCCAGACCCTAAAATAGTAAGTAAAGTTGACAAATTGTACTAATCTGTTCTATTAATTGCAAAAAAAAAAAAAATCAGTTTTCTAGATCGCTTCCATGAACACAGCAATGTACTAAATTATACATGCAGTACCTGAGCCATTTATATTCAAAGTAAGGAAATCACATATTACAAAGTTAATGATTTCTACCAAATTTTAAGGCGGGATTAAGGGCAGAGTAGCACAGAAGCAGTGCCTACTGCTGCCAAGCTTACACAAGGCACATCTACACAGCAGGGCAAAAGTTGAATTAGGCTATGCAAATTCAGCTACGTCAATTGCGTATCTGAAGTCAAATTAGCTTAATTCTGCTTTTGGCGTTGTCTACACAGCAGGAAGCTGAAGGAAGAACAATCTCCCTTCGACTTTCCCTTACTCCTTGTGAAGTGAGGGTTACAGGAGTCAAAATAAGACATCCTCCAGCTCTCCATTATTTCGAAATAATGACTTGCTGTGTAGACACATGCTTTGTTATTTCAAAATAATGTCAGTTATTCCAAAATAACACTGCTGTGTAGACATGCCAACAAAGACTCTAATTAGAAATAAAACACATATAGATGTTTTGTATTTTAGACAGTTATAAGCTAAAATTTAACAAGCAGATCCTATCCTAATAAATTAAATTACACACAGACAATTGTCACAATGAGATTTTTTTCCTGCTGCCAAGAAAAGAAGTAAAATTAGCATATCGATAAAGACATTTGTCAAATAGTTAAAAACTCAAGTTCAGAATAAAGTGCTGAGCTAACTAAACAAGTATACCTACTGTGACCAAATATTCCCAGTTTACTGTGTGAGAAGTATAACTGATATTAACATGGTATCGTCAATTATGTTTCTATAAATAATAATTCACACAGATAACAGCTACTGACCCTTCCAACCCCCTCTCTCTTTCACATCCATACCTCCTACTATGATGCCTAAAGCCACAGATGTACTAATGACAAGTTTAGATTGGAACCTGAACAGCACATTTCCAAGGGCTGCAAAGAAGTTTTACTATGTGACTCCATAAAAATAATCCCTTCTCTCTGAATTCTTCAATCTTCATTATCATGGATTCATTAATCACCATTTGCACTCATTCTTCAATCATCCTAAAAGCTACATACCACATGGATTTCTAAAAAGCCATAAAACCCTCAGGCCTACTTCCTACACTACATGTCGAGAAGGAAAAGGCACAAGCTAATTCATAGCACCCCAGACAACATTTACTTCCCAGACACTAGAAGTATAACTTGTTGTGACCACATAAAGAAGTACCATCTTACAGAGATCAAGCAAGCATCTTTCCAACATATATTAAAACTAAGCTGCTGTGACACATCCAACCTTCTTTTATGGCTCTGTTTCCAGATTGAATTGGTGTGGTGACGGAACTCATTACAGAAATGTAATAGTGTAGGATTTTAAAAATCTGAAACATTTCCAATGATACTCAAACTATTCCTAACAAGCATTTCAGTCATTTCATTTAAATGTTCATGTCGAAACAACTGCTATTAGTTAACTAATCCCCAGTTCACACCACTCCGAAAAATCTTTATTAAGGAAAGAAGAGCAGAGAAAAGCAGGTCTACACTTAAAATGCTGCATCAGCTCAGCTGCACCAATGTAACCCTTAAGTGAAAACACTCCATCAACAGGAATGAGTTCAGCATCAGCATAGTTAATCCACTTCCGAAAGAGGCGGGTTACACGGGGAGTAGGAGATTGAAAACTGTATAAGTACATTGCTTAGTGGTGTAGTAGTTATGTACCACCACAAGTCTGTACTGCAGACTGGGTGATACTGTTAGTACTAACCAGCTATGTCTTCTCTTGCCCTCTCTCCTTAATTTCCAGTTATTGCTACTGCCCACGAAGCTCTATTAATTTAAAGCAATAATGGGAATGTATGACATGATGGGGGAAAAAACACCAGCAGTTGTCAGTGTCTTGTCTATGATAGTGCTACCACAACCAGAGCTGCATCATTAACAGCAGTAAATTATAGAAAAAAGGCTAATGTAGAAAGGCCACCTTTTTTATAATTAGGTATTTTCTAACCTAATGGTTTTTACACATTACATCTTTTTATTAGTTCAAGTATTTTTATCCTAGGACTAGACATACTTTCTTTGTTAAGTCTTCAGAAAACCTGAAGGTTAATTTATTATTACACTGACTGGGAAATGCAGAAATTTAAATTGTACTAAAATTCATACTCTCTGTCACTGAAAGCAAACACTGCTCATTACAGTGGGTTGGTGGGATTTGTGTGTGTGAGACTAATATCCTTAGACATGTATAAGTGTTAAATTAGATACATAAGGGCTTTTCTATCATTCCCTCATCACACAGAAATATACTGACAATTATAAGGAAAAAATACAAAATGAAATAAGAAAAAAAAACTTTGTGCAAAATCCTATGCACATCAAGTGTTATTTACTGTACAGTGTTCTTTCAAAGAACGCAAAGAACTATTCCACATCTACATTTTTCTGTAAACAAGGCACACATTACAAGTCTGTGTAAAAAAGAATAAAATGCTAGAAGATTCTCAGGGAAACTTCTTAGGTTCCTTATCAAGTACAGTCCTTTACTGAAAGTAAGTTCTTATTCTGCCTTACCTTAGTTCATTACCAGGACTTTCAGTAATTGTCCTGAATTTTTTTTTCAAAAATTGGCAATACTTAATTAATTAATATAAAAATTGTATAAATATGCACTTATAATCTTCTGCTATCCAGCATAAATACCTACAAGCATAGCTACTGAAGAGTTTTCCTTCAGTGGAACACAGAGGACTGTCTCTGGTGCCCCCTGCAGCCTATGTGACAGTATGTGGGATGCTACAAGCCTCACGACCTCTCAGTTCATTCTTGCCGTCAACTCAGACAGCAGGCAAGGAAGATGAATCACTGAATGGACATGAGGAATGCCACCTGAAGAACAACAGTTATGAAAGGTAAGTAACCGCCCACCTTTTTTTGAGCACTTAGTCATATCGATTCCATGTTTTGAGACTCAAAAGCAGTATCCCTGGAGGTGGGCTCAGACTCTACAGATGTGCTGCTTGCAACACCACTCTGCCAAAGCTGGCACTGCCCCAAGTCTATTAGGAGATGATGTCATGGGACACCAAGATATGGTCCAAAGACAAGCTAATGGCTCTGCAGATATCTCAGATTGAGGAACACAAATGAAGAAGCCTGTGTTCTAGTGCCATCCTTGCTTATACATAGCAAAACTTGATGTAGGCAGTTATCCATGAGGTGATCCTGTGAGAGAAATCAGCAAGCCCTTCATCTTGTCCACCAATGTGACAAAAAACTGCATCAGTTACAGAAGGGTTTAGTTCTCTCAATGTAGAAGGCTACGGTCAAGTACAACCGATGCACCTCATTATTCTTGTAAGGTATTGGGAAAAAGACAGATAAAAAGATGTCCTGATTATAAGAGAACAGACGCTATATTTGGTAAGAAGGCCAGGCCTGCAGCTGGAACTTGGAGTGCTCTGAACTTGGAGACCCGCCAAGCAGAAGTCATCACTACCAGGAAAGTGACCTTCCGTGAGGAGGAGCAGGCGGCTCAGATGGGGGGACCCGGGAGCCAAGAGTCCCAGATTTAAGTCCTACGAGGGACTGGGTTGCAAATCTGGAGATAAGAGTCTCTCCAACCTCTTCAGGAACCTGATTATCATTTTGTAGGAGAAGACTGATCTGCACTGGAATGGAGGATGGAAGGCAGAGACAGCTAACAGCTGCACCTTGATTGATAAAATGGCCAGCCCTTGGTGGCTGAGGTGAAGCAGGTAAGTCTAATGTGGATTGAAGCAAGGAGAGAGAGGGGGAAGACTTTGGCCCAAGGCCCAACAAATTAAGCATTTCCACTTGGCTAGGTGGGTTGCCCTTGCTACCCAATACAAGGTATCGGATTTGCATTCAGCAGGTTCATTCCTCCACATGCAGCCCACAAAAGCCACAATGTCAGATGAAGGGATTTTAGTTTTGGGTGAAGCAGACTTGTAAGAGCAAGTTCAGTCAGTGAAGGGGCTCTAACAGGATTACTAAGGAAAGTGCCAAAAATGTACCAAACCAGTGCTGAGGAAACCACATCAGAGCCAACAGAATGGTTTTTACTTCATCCCTCTTGCCCTTCAGGAGGACCTTATGCACTAGGAGAATCATCGGGAAAGTATATATTGTGATCCTGTCCATGAGAGCAGAAAAGTGCGCAACAGAGGACCTCTGGTGAGCCCATGTACTAAGCAAAACTGCTGACATTTCCTGTTCTGCCAACTCCGGAAGATCACAGTGACCACCTCTGGATCGAGTGACCAAACGACCTGCTGAAGAGATCAGCCAGTGAATTTCAGGCTCCTGAGAGGTGAGACATCTCAAGATGAATGGCAAACTGCACCCAGAAGTCCCATAGCTGGAGAACCCCTTGACTCAGCACAGACAGCTGGGCTCCCCCTTGCTTATTGATTTAGAACATTGTGGCAGTACTGTCCATCAATGTCTGCACCCTTCTGCCCTCTAGAAACTGCAGGAACACCTGGTAAGCCAAGCATACCACCCTGAGCTCCCTGACATTTATATGGCGGGAGCAACCCTTCTGAGACCAACGGCCCTGCCTACAGGGTTGCCAAGGTGAGCTTCCTGCCCCAGATCCAAGGAATTAGAGACCAATGTGATGGGAGCAGGGCCACAAAGGGAACCCCTGCCAACACTGATCACAAGCCTGTCCATCAATTCAAGTACATTCAACAGAACTGTGACCACTTAAGTCTAAATGGTGTCTGACAAGGGCATAGACCAACTCCAACTATATCTGCAGGGGTCTGAGGGACAGCATGCATGCCAGACTACATAAATACATGCTGCCATGTAGCATAAATACATGCTGCACACCTAACAGTGAGAGGCAAACCCAAGCAATCATGAACAAATGAGCTCTGATGCTTGCAATCAGGGCCGGACGGAGGCATGTGCAAGCCGGGCAGCTGCCCAGGGCGCCAACCAATGGGGGGCACCTGATGGCAGCTGTAAGGGGCGTGGCTTCCCTTACAGCTGCCATCAGGCACCGCGCGCCCGGCTCCCACAGCGCCAGCCCCATGGCGCCGGCCAGCAGCGCCCTTCCCCCCACGGCCGCAGGGCCCTGCACGGCCCAGCGTGTGCGCCCCAGCAGCGCTGGCCAGGCCGGGCTGGGCAGCACATGCGCCGTGCGCCCCGGGGCCGGGCCCCGGGCTGTGCGCCAGTGGCTGTGGCCAGCCCGCGCATGCGCCACGTGCCCTGGGGATGGGCCTGCGCTCCCTGGGGGGGGCGGGCCCGCGCATGCGCCGCGAGCCTGGTCCCAGGGTGCCAAAAGGGCTCGGGCCAGCCCTGCTTGCAATGAGCTCTGAATCAGGTCTCTGCTAGACTGACTCTAGGTCAGAACCTAGCACTGGACCTATGAATGCTATTTGATGGACTAGGGTCAGCGTTTATTTCTGTTCATTTATAGGTAGGTCCAGCTCCCTCACAGGTGGCACATACTAAGGTGAGACTATGCAGGACCTGGGCTTGAGACCTGCTTCTGATAAACCAGTTGTCATGGTACAGGTAGGAAAGCTGTCCCACTGTCATGCACTTTGTGCAGACCCTCCAAGCAGATAAGCCAAGGGTCAGAGCAGTAAACTGACAATGAGGCTGGCCTACCTCAAATCAGAGGAATCTGTTCTGTCTGCAAAAAATAGAACTATGGAAATAGGTGCCCTTCCAGTCAAGGACAGTATACCAGTCTCCTGGATCCAGGGAGGGAATGAGAGGACCCAGGGAGACCACGCACAACTTCAACTTGAGACATCTGTTGAGGCGGTGGAGGTGTAAAACACCCCTTGGCCTTCAGGAGTAGGAAATACCAGGAGAACCCCTTCCCTCTCATCTCTTGAGGAACTTCCTCCATGGCTCCTCTCCATAGGAGGGATTCAACCACCTAGACAAGAAGCTGTTTGTGCGAAGAGTTCCGAAAGAGGGTGGAAGAAAACTGAGGGATGTAACCAGCTGTTATGGCATTGAGCACCCAACAGTCCAAGTTAACACAGGCCCATGCTGCAAGAAAAGGGGACAAACAGTTCAGAAATAAAAGTGGGAGGTGGATCCTGGGGTAACTCTGGTAAGCTATCCTTGGGTATACCCTTGATATGCCTGTCATGGCCCATTAGAGTGGATATAAGACCTGATGGTGGTGGGGGTCAAGGATAACGGGGTGGACTCGCAGCATTTGAAGCCTATGTCATTTCTCTTCTAGAGTCCCTGCCGAGGTAGACCCAAAAACCTAGGTGTCGGCCAGAAGTGCCTTCAAGACCAGCAGCGTATATAGCCCAAAGAAACATTGGGTGGCCCTGGAGTCCTCATGTCATGCAGCCTGGTGTTTGTCTGCTCCAAAAACAAAACATAGCCCTCAAAGAAGGTGCTGCATGGACTGCTGCATCTTGTGAGACAGCCCCAAGAGCTATGCCATATGGAAACCACCAATGCCACCAGCCACACCCAATGCCACCTAAAGGCAGGCCCTGGCCACTGCGTTGCCCTCTTCCATGAGGACAGAGAACTCCTGCCTTAGCTCTTGGGGCAGGAATGCCTTGTATTTGGCCATCAAATCTCGTGCATTGTAATCGTATCATCCTGGCAAAGCTTGCTGGTTGGTGATACATAGCTGTAGGTTGACAGTATAATACACCTTTCTACCAAAAAGATTTAGTTTCTTGGTGTCTTTATTTTTAAGGGTTGCGCTATACTGCTTGTCTGTCCCGCTCAGTTGCAGCTGGGACCACCAGTGACCGTGGGTATGGGTCCGAGTACATGTACTCAAAGCCCTGCACAGGGACATAATAGTACTTCTCTGCCTTTTTAATTGTTGGAAGCACCGTAGATAGAGTTTGCCACAGTGCTTCGATGAGCTTCAGAACTCAGTCATGCACTGGTAGGGTCACCTTGGAAGGAGTCACTGCAGCCAGAATGTGGAAGAGGTTATTAGTCGGCTCCTCAAGCTCCTCCTCCTTTAACCCCAAGTTCGAGGCAATTCACTAGAGGATTTCCTGCTGGGTCCTCTGGGGGCCACATGCTCGGTGCCTACTCAGTGCGGGCTGACTCTGAAGCTGGGTGGAGGGTAGCTTCTACCCCCCAGGCACTTAAGGCAGCTCATATATACATTGCTCGTGGGCATAAATTTGTGACAGGCAACACACAGCATGAAGCCCAGGGACAACAGCATGCCCCGGAAGGCTTTTCAACTATTTTAACTATTTACAAGAGAAAAGTCTAAACCAGTCCAAGAAACCCCCTAGGGAATTCGCAGTCCCAAAAAGCACTTCTGCAACCACCACAGATGGTAAGGAGGAAATGAGAGAATGAGGAGCCAACAGCACCCCATATACCAGTGCATGGGTGTAGGGCTCTAGGGGATGCCAGATCGAGCCTACAGATAGCACATGAGGGAAAATCTCTAGCAGCCATGCTCATGGGTGAGCACACCGTTAACATGGAAATAAAATGAGCAAGCACTTGAATTAATTCTCAGAAGGAAATGAAGAGGAAATAACTGCATTAAAATAATAGTTTTGGCTTACATTTTTAGTTCTATTTCTTTTGTTTCTCAGATATTGACAGAGCAAGAATGCCAGCTACCATGAGTGACTTACGCATTTTAAAGTACATATTTTTAAAACACTTTGCTACTACAGTGATAAACAGGCTCCAATCCTTCAAGCTGGCATCTCCACTAGGGACTCTGTTGGTATAACTATATTAACAATTGTATTAGCAAAGCCTGTGTAGCATAGACTAGCCTATATTATGCTTTATTTTGGCATTTAACATGTCAAGTGCTATTTTTTTTTTTTTTTAAAAACCTCCCATTAAATTTTATAATTCAATGGTAATGAAGAGTAAACTTTCATTTAGAGCAGCAAGTGCAACTAAACATCTGAAAATTCTAGTGCCTTTAACTGTAAATCACAAATTAGGGATTTGGTCTTTTAAATGTTAAGAGGCTGGAAATGGTGTTAGCACATGCAGCCAAAATTCTCAATTGTTAACCTCATCTTTTTAAAATACCAAAAAAAATCCACACTTTTAAAAAGCTCTTATAGCTATAATAAGTGAGACATCCAATTTGATTATGATTTCTAAATCAGTGCTACTTGAAAATCAGTTTTCCTCAAAATTAGTTAATATTCTGGATGATGAAATAAAGGGAGTTATATTGTACTAGCAGCTATATAAAACAAATTCCTAAACAAACAGAAGAGAACACTTGCCTCTGTAAACTGGATTCAGGTAAGCAGCCTGCAAAACACTTCTTAAACCAAAGGTTGTAAGGAAGTTTGCTCATTGCAGAGCATGCCTTCAGATGCATCAGAAGTCTGTTATCTTCCATGTTCAAATACTGTTCAAGAACTTTTGGCTGTAGAAGAACAGTGAAGGAAGAGTTTTAAACACCTCACCTCAAATAGAACTCAGAGTTTATTCTCATTTTAAGACATGTGTCTCAAAATTAAACACATATATAAAGCAAGTATTAAAATATTAACATTAAATAGTGTACTGCAAGGTCACATTCACCTACAGCAAAGTTTAGTGAAATCTGAAATTTGGCTGATAGGATTTTTGCTAAACAAACTTCTCTTCCCTCCTCCTAAAAATCACCTGCTTGGGGACTTCTAAATACTGTACCATTCATTCCTTTGTGTAGCAAGGAGTCAGAATTTCAGGAGGTGCAGAGGATTATACCTGCACTGAACTTTCACCCTTTGGGGGCCAGCATTCAATTGCTGCTACCATTGCAGGTAAAATTCAGCTTAGTGCATTTCAAATCTAGCCCCATTTGAGCACATCACAAAACTCATACACAATGCAGCAAAACAGGAGAAATCACACCTCAAAGCGCATCACTGTTAAAAGCATTGTTTGCTGTTTCTAAAAAGCTTGTCAGAAAGATTTTAGAAAGACCAGCAGAATTAGTATATAATGGTGGGGTTTAAAAATGAGTGAATTTAAACGACAAGTGGCTATTTTTTTCATTTCTCAAAGGACAAAAATATTTTCCTTTAGCTACTTTCCAAAATCCCTATTTTTGATCGAATACATAAACTATTGGAAAAAAATCTGGGACTGAAGGATCTATAGCCCCCGCTCTTGCTAATGGGGACACTTTAGTAATTATAGTAATTGGTGTAGTTGAGTATATTAATCAGGGGTAAAAATAAACTTAACATTTCTTGCAGGTACTGTGGTATTGCAATCCCCTCTGAGGGGGAAGGGTCAAGGCAGAGGGCGGGTTACGATAGAACAATACCTGTAAGAAATGTAAATGTGGGATGGAGTGCCAGTGGCTCAGGGCAGGGGTGAGTGTGGGTGAGCTCAGGGCAGGGATGTGGAAGGTGTGTGGGGTATGTGTGAATGATTGAGGATAGGTGGTTGTGGGGAAGCTCGGGGCAGGGATTGGGGGCCTCATGGCAGTTAACTGGGGTGTGTGAGAGAACGGAGCTTGGGGCTGACCGGGATAGTGGGGACCATGCTGTCCAGAGTGCTGGCAGCATCCAGAGCCCTGCCCCCAGCCCAACCAGTCTTACAGGTGCAGTGCAGCGCACACTGGCTTACTTTCACCTTTAATATTAACTCCAGTACAGACAGTGGGTTTACAAACAACTATTTTATAACAGCAATATGTATCTACATTAAGGGCTTGAGCTTCCACTCACTGACTTCAACTGTGCAGGATCAGACTCCCAGGCATGTATTTACATGAGTGGACATTGTTTAAGAAGTGGTTTCTTATTATAATGTTATCTGACAAATTGGAAAGGTCTAGATAAAGCAACAGATTTCTTATAAATGCTAGTATACCTAAACAAAATTTCTTCAAGTTGCATTTAACAAAGAAATTCTGCAGAAACTTAATACCTGTTTTGTATGAATTATTGTACAGAAACTTTTAAATGTCCACAAACAAAAGAACTCAACCTACTACACTGACATTGTATAGTATTGCAATTTGATACAAAATGTATTGTTTTCCTGAAACAAAACACCCTGTTCTCAGTTCAAAAGCAGCAGCAGCCACTGTTGCCTATTAACTAATGAAGAATACATGATGTGTAGTACAGTAGTAGAAACAGAACAATTGTAATAGACAGTTCTACAAGCGCTCTGATGCAAAGTACAGCCGGTCCCCGACTTACGAACGAGTTACGTACCAAACACTTGGTCGTAACTCGATCTGTTTGTAATTCGGCCCATTCATTTAAATGCAGCCGCGCTGTTCGTAAACGCGGATCACATTTGTAACTCGGAGACCGGCTGTAATGCGTTTAATAGGAGTTGGTCATAACTACGAACGATCGTAAGTCGATTCGTTCGTAACTTGGGAACCGGCTGTACAAAATTGTAAATGTATTTAAGCCTATGATAGATTTTGGTTAAAATCAAAATAGTTTTTACAACTGCAGTTGTAGGAATTCCAGTTAAGTTTGAAGACATGACCTCAGGCAATAGCATCTAGTCTGTTCAATCTAGAAAGCTGGCAACCCTGTAACTGGGCTGGGGCCAAAAATGAGAGGTTCAGGGTGCGGGAGGGGTATCCAGGCTGGGGACAAAGGGTTGGTGTATGGGAGGAGGGTGAGGGCTCCGACTAGAAGTGCAGCTTTGGAGTGGGGCTGGAGGGGTCGGGGTGCAGAGGGAGGGTCTCTGGGCTGGGTCAAAGGGGTTTGCAGTGTGGGAGAGGGCTCAGGGCAGGAGATTGGAGTGGGAGTGAGGGTCCTGGAGTGGGCTCAGGGCTTGGTCAGGAGTAGTCGTGCAAGTTCTTGGAGGGAATTAAGGTGTGGGAGGGCCTCAGGGGCTGGGGCAGGGTGCAGAAGGGGATGTAGGGCACTTACTAGGGATGTGAAAGTGTAATCATTTACATGGTTAACCGATGAGCCAGGGCTCATCAGTTACTGTGCACTGTTACATGCAGTCCCCCCCTCCCCACCGCGCTGCTGCCTCTGTATCACAGGCAGCAGCGTGGGGAGAGGGGGCGCAGGCAGGAGTTGGTACACATGAGGAGCCATCTTTTAAGCAGACTTCCCATGAGCACCAGCTCCCAGGGAGCTGCCTCCTTCCCACCACCTGTGTGTAACCACATATTTACTTGAATAAACAAATTGTAACATCCAAATCCTGAAGGTAAGTTCTAGAGAAGTGCCTGGCATGTCCCTGCAGCCCCTGGGGAGAGAAGGGACTCCGCGCTCTTCCCTCACCTGCAGATGCCGCCTCACAGCTCCCATTGCCTGCAGTTCCCAGCCAAAGGGAACTGCAGCAGTGGCACATACAGGTGAGGGAAGTATGCAGACCTTCTTGGATCGCCATGAACTGGTGCTCACAGCTCCAGCCCCGCCGTGGGACACTGAAGCTCAGGGCTCCAGACCCATGGCAGAGACTTGCTGCAGGCCAGATGAAATTAAGCAGGGGGGATGGATCCAGCCCACAGGCCAGAGATTCCCTACCCGTCCCAGACACAGCACCAAAGATGTTCAGTGGATACCAAGTCACAGCTCCCCCATACACACTCCACCCAGTGTCTCTTTCACAAACAGTACTTACCAGCTGTGGTAACAAATCTTTGTATTTGTTGTTTAACTGATTCACAAAACTACTGACCAGCCAGTAGCAGTCAATGCTATCTTCCACCACTTCCTCCATGGCTTTAGCTATGGCAAGAAACACTTCATCTTCTGGTTCCTAGAAAACAAAGAAGAAAATTGGGATCCACAGAATTGTGGTCTGAGTTACTGTTACTTCCTGACCCTGTAATTCTGATATATGAATCAGGAGAAACAAGTATGTGAAAGGAGAAATTGTACTGACATCATTAAAGCATTTAGCAATAACTGCACAACTATTTCTGTAAAAACTGAATGAATACATAAATAAAAATGGGTTTATATTTTTAAATCAAAGGGACAGAAATTTAGAGTGGTTCAGTCACGTAATAAAAAAATAAAAAGTTCTCAGTACCAGGTGACATGAGTCAGTATCAATGGTGTGTGTTCTACCAAATAACTGGGACCATCTCCTCCCTTGCATACCACAATGCTTGCTTTTTATAGAAGTATTCTTTGTTTAGAACATATATTGATATGTAGAGAATGGTTTTGTTTTTGATAAAAGGCTATTTCTGTACATTTTTAATTACCTGGATACAAGTAAACTATCTCCCATGGGACAAGACCCCCTTATCCCCAAAGTACAACTCATGTACATGAGATGCATGCTCTCCTCCTTTCACTAAATATTAGATTTTCCAGTCACCAAGATTATATTATGCTCTCTGCTTTCAGACACAGAAAGAGAATAGAAGTAATGGAAATGAACTAAAACTGCTTGCCTTGGATTCCCATCATCAATTATTAAAACATTCTGTAGCAGTCCTAAATACCTGAATAAAATCCGAAATCAGCTCAGGTTATCAAAAATGCCAGGTTAGTAAATTGGAATAATTTAGTAACATAATGAAAGCTGCATTAAAAATCACTGCTCTTAGTGACCCTACCCCAAGACATTCAAGAAACTCTGATTAAAAAACAAAATTGTCATTCGCTTTAAGGTATTTTAGATAAAAAGAAATGAATGTGGAAGCTAGAATACAAAAGTCTACAAAGCCCAGGGGAAAAAAACATAGAAAAGCTTTTAAGACATAAAAGCTTATGCAAGAATGAGAAAAAAGAATAAATGTACAGTTTGAGCAAAACATAGTATTTGACATTAGCATCCTGCTCTAGATTCAATTCATTTAATCTCTGTGCATCTTTTTCATGCTACTAATAGTTTCAGTGTAATGTTTCTTTTGTCAGAAGGAGTTCTGCTGAAAGCCAAAGGAAACAACGACTGACCAAAGGAAAAGCCAGATTTCGAGGCAACCTTCCTGACTCCAGTTGATGCATGCGGAGGAAAACTTCGACCTGTGGGGTAGAATCCTTGATAAACCGAATTACTTGGAGGGCATGATACACATCCCAATATTGTTCCTTTCGGTACTTCATCACCAGAGTATGAGATTCATGGTGAGGAGGAATAATTCCTTTCAAAAGGAGAGAGAAAGAAGAAAAGCAGTGAACGCCCTTTCTAAGAGCCTAGCTTTAATTCAATATATATTCTCATACTGCCTATAAAAGATGTACATCCTAATCATGCAGCTCTTACTCACATGAGCTTGGCTAAATTTACAGTATAGAATCCTATGAAGTCAAGACTACACAGAACAAGCAAATAATATTTATTAAAACAGAAGTAGAACATGTGTTGACTAGGGATGTAAGAGTGTAACTGTTCAAACAGTTAACTGATAAGCATCCACTTATCGATCCTCTTATCAGTTTCTGTTATGTTTACACATCAGCTGCTGGCCCTGCTCCTGGGGATCTGGCGGCTGCCCCGAGATGCAGGCTCTGCAGTAGAAAGCTTACACTGCAGAGCCCACTGCGCAGCTGGCTCCCCAGGACCAGGGCCAGCAGCTGGTTTATACTATGCTATAACCTGGCTCCCTGGCACACACTGGCTCCTGGCTGCCAGCCCCTCTCCTGGAGAGCCAGCTGTGATGTCGACTCTGTAGTATAAGCTTTATACTGGAGAGCCTGCAGTGCATGTAACTGTGTAACTTCTAGGATTTTTAACTGTTACACAGTTACATTTTAACCAGTTTTTTACATCCCTAGTGTTGATTGAATATAAGAATGATTTATTCATAGACTCGGTTTTCTGATCCCCTTTGAGGTCTCAGCATCTGGCTGCTCTTTTTGTGTTTACGAGGAGGCTGGTGTGTTGAGAAGAGGCTTTGTTGTTTGGAATGAGGGGAAATTAATGATGCAACAAAGTAAATGCATTTTTTTTTTAATCTATGTTGCCGTTGGCTTCGATTTATGTGTAACTTTTACTATATTGCACTTCCTATGTATTTGTGCTGAGCCTTCCCTTTGTTTTAGTGATAAAGGTAGATGCAGAACAAATATCTTAGTCTTTAGTAATAAAAGCATTCATGTTCTCTCAGAAAAATAAAAAATGGCACGTGCTATACAAGTGCCTAACCACCAGAATGACAAAGCAGCAACACCCTAGATTGAAGAACAGCGAGACAAAGCCAGAACCGTTCCTTTTCCAAAATTCTACCCTCCATCTAAGAATATCAGGGTTGTTGATGTGCATACACGTAACAGAAGGGTACTGTACTAGGGATGTGAATGGTAAACCAGTCAACCGGTGGGTGCTGGAGCAGCTCCCCGCCCACTGCAGGCAGGGGGGCTGCTCCAACCCCACAGGGCCTGCCACAGGTAGGGTCACTCCAGCTGGCAAGAGCAACCCCTGCAGTGGGTGGGGTGGGTGCTCCAGCCCAGCTGCATCCGGAGGTGGGGGGGGGGGGAGAATTTAGCTGTAGCAACCCCCTCCACTCACCCCCTCCTTTAATCGGTTAACTAAGTAAACATTATGTTTAACCAGTTAACCAATTAAATGGGATTTTACATCCCTATAACACCTTCTTATTTAATTTACATTACCCACAGTGGAACTTTCTTTGCAGACTTCACCAGAAATCAATCCTCCTTTGAATCAGTGGTAAAAGGTAATTTCAATAACACATGCTGAATCAAATTCAAGAGGCCACATATATGCATCTTTGGTTGACGTGGTTAACAGACTAAATTTTCCTCATGTAACACAGCTGATTATGTTATGCACCAATCTTTCTGCCAACTTTATAAAATGGATAAATTATCTTTCCACTGTCCTGATAAATGATTTATGATATCCATTACAAACTCATGACTTCTTTCCTGTAATCCTCCTCTGTCAATTGAGCACTTTCCTTCACCCCTAATTATTTCACCTTACTTAAAGACTTTAACTTCAGTAGTACAGTAAACTTCTGGTAATCTGGCACCTTTAGGACCCAGGGGGTGCCGGATTATCAAATATACCGGACTATTGGAAGGTGGGGCTATGAGGGGTCTGGGGTGGAGTGGGGGGGATGCGCCCCTCGGCGCTGCGTGACCAACCCAGCAGCACCCCAGCTTCTCTGCCCCAGACTTCCCCAAGTCAGCCGCTGCTGAAATTGACCAGCGGCAGACTCCAGGAAGCCCGGGGCAGAGCAGCTGGGGTGCTCTGCCCTGGGCTTCCCAGAGTCAGCCACTGGTCAGTTTCAGCAGCGGCTGACTTGGGGAAGTCTGGGGCAGAGCAACTGGGGTGCTGCCGGGTTGGTCCCACAGCGCCGAGGCGGCGCTACGGGACCAACCCGGCAGCACCCCAGCTGCTCTGCCCCAGGCTTCCCTGATTCAGCCACTGCTGAAACGGACCAGTGGCTGACTCCGGGAAGCCCAGGGCAGAGCACCCCAGCTGCTCTGCCCCGGGCTTCCCCGAGTCAGCCGGGGGCAGAGCAGCTCCAATTGTCCAGCACTTCCGGGTTCCAGATGGTGCCGGACCATCAGGAGTGCCGGACCATTGGATGCCGGACCACTGGAGTTTTACTGTAGCAAGATAATAGAAAAACTCCCAGTGACTTCTACAAAAGTAAGATCCTGAAGACACCAAAGCAAAAATGCTCCCGTATGTTACTAAAGGGTATAGAACTAATCAGAAGGAGGTAGTCTTTAAAATCAGCTTTTAATCAGGTTAATCTGCTGCTTTTGCCTCTTTTTAAATAAAAGAGAATATTATGCCCAAGTGTTAAATCAAGAAATCACAGAGTTTGCGTATCAAACAAAACAGATACAGACACTTATCTTCAAACTGTCACAGCAAACCAGTTTGCATCCCAACTGATGGGAATGAACAAGCCACCATAACTAAGCAAGTACACATGGCTAAACTTACACATTACATCTAGAAAACTTATCCTAAGCAGACACAGGGGAGTCACTAAAATGCAGTGAAGTCTATACATCATTTTAGTGCAATCAGCCCTCCACTCATCTATAATGAGACATATTTTGTTGTGGAAGTTAAGCTAGCTAGCTAGAGAACACTATATAAACCTGGGAAGGCATCAGGACCTTTATCTTACAAATTCAATTTTAGAAGTAGTTTGTTGATGGGACTGCAATCCTCTAGCTAAACTAGTAAATTTCCTTACAAGAGACATCACACAGAAATGGATAAGGCTGTTGTTCCAATCCTTGAAGACATATTACAAGCAATTCTCAATTATCCCTTGTGACTCAGTACACTCGCGGTGTCTGTTAAATTTTTTATCTTATTCTGGGTTGTTTAATTTAAAAAAAAAATACATATGTAAATTTTCCTGAGTTCTAAAATGAGATTTGTAAACATGTTTCTTACACTTTCTACATACTCAGAATCAGACTAAGATATAAGCTGGTATATAAAAAGGCATAGATGAATATGACCTACCCAACTTTTCATTACCTCTTAGGGTTATAAGGTTCGCAAATCATGGTATCTGAGACATTCAATAAAATGCTGCTGGCTCTAAACTGAATTACAACTTTGGACAGAAATTCCTTTGTGCATTAACAACGTAGTTTTGATTAAAGATCTGCTGCTGCTACTTCTTAACACCATCTATATTTCTTTCCTCACACAACATTTTAAAGGGTTCTACATCTCCACAACTTTCAGGTACTGGTCTCAAGAACTGTGTTTTTTCCTATCTTAATTCTGCTATTGCTTAGGCTTTCATTATGTACGATCATTTAATAAAAGGAACAGCATCACAAAGTTCAGAATCAACTTTTAAATTTTGCACCAAAAAGTATTTATAAATCCCAACGTAAATTTTTAAAATACTTCACTTTTGAAATTATTTTTAAATAAAAATAAAAAAATATTTAATAAGAAAAGTTTTAGACAGGATTTAAATATTCCTCTACACTGTTTGCAACCCAGATACTAAAGCACCCTGTTGGTACATGATAGCCAGGAAGTGAAAATGAGCTCAGGACTGACATTTACTACAGGTTGAACATCCCTGGTCCAGCACTCTCAGAACCTGACTGGTCCCGAACCAGGGAATTTGCCAGACAAGGAGAGGTCAATGCCAGCCCCTCTGCTGCCACTAGCTGCGAAGCTCTGCTCTGGCAGCAGCAGAAGGGCCACACTGACAGAGCAGGGTTGGGGCACCTGAAGAAGAGGCAGGGTGACTATGGAGTCCCACAGATGGAAGCCAGGCATTCAGCCCCACAGCTAGCAGCAGAGCCCTGTGGCCATTGGGCTGCACTTCCCGCCCCCCACTGCCGGCCATGGGATTACTCTCCTGGCCTCTGGGCACAGGACTCTGCAGCCACCCTGCCTCTTCCCCCAACCACACAAGCGTCATCCCTGCTCCTCCTCCTCACTTTTTGAGCTTGAACGCTGTGAATTAGCTATTTGCTATGCTCCAGAAGCTCTGGGAGGGTGGGAAAGGAGTGGTGAGCATGAGGCCCCAGCTTTTTCCCATGAATGCTCTTGCCCCAAAGCACCCACGGACACCAGACCATGGATGTTGCTGTATGAGGAAAGTCCGGATTATAGAGGGCCGAACCGCATTCTATTTTTATTGTCAGGATAGCAAGTGAATAAAGCTGACACACCAATAGTTAAAAAATAGATTCCAGAAGTTATTTTTAATGAACTAAAGCATTATTAGGGACTAGCTGGACTTACCCGGCGTTGCCCGGGAAACCGGAGGAACAAAATTTAGAAAAACAGAAGCTGGTCCTGACAGCCTCCAGCCACACCGCAGCTGCCAGTGCTTGACATCTGGCCATTATGGCAGACCCCCATGCTTTTCTACTGCTGCATAAAGCAAAATCTCTGACTCAGAAAAGAGGCATTGCAATGTTGAGAATCAGAGCTATTTGACTTGGCAAAAGTCACAATAGAAACTATGTGTCTGTTTTCTTCCCATGTCATGAGCCTTGGAGCCATAAAAAGCACAGTGGAAGGGAGAGCCCCCAAATCACCATGGCTTGTTCCCCCACCATTGCTGGAAGCATATGGAGGCCCCTCTTCAATAGTGCAATGTTTTGCTTCCTATAAGATGGTATTTTTGCTAATTATCCTTGTAGAAGCTAATTTTTTTTGGTAGGGAAGTAGGGGATAGGCATGCTGGGTCTGCAAGTTCTCATCCAAGAGCTGAGTATAGGGATGCCTCAATCAATGGGGCTGGCCCTACTGAATCTGAGAGATTTCAAGGTGACACCTCAAACTCTTCTCCCATCTTTTTTGATGAAACTATGAGTCAACAACCTGAGCCCTGCTGGCACCTCTATAGTCCCTCCTCCAGCACTACCCCCTTGACCAGCTGCCCCTCCCATGGACTGCATCTCTCACCCCCTCCAGGATCATCCAGTATCAAACCCAGGACCAGTGCCCAGATTTGAGGGATCCCCCTGCCTTGGATTAATTTTTCACCCACCCAGCATCATCCAGTGCTGCCCCTTGGGCCAGTGTCCCTCAAAGGAGACCCTTCCCCCCACCATGGGCTTCATTTCTCACTCATTCCCTGCAGGATTGTCCAGCCCCACTTCCTTCATCCCCCTACAATCCTGCCCTCCCCCCACTCACCCCCCAACAGTCCAGCCCCACGCCCCCACAATCCTGCCCTCCCACCACTCACTCCCAACGATCCAGCCCCCAAGCACCCCCAACGGTCCAGCCCCCAATTCTGCCTTCCCCACTCGCTCCCAACGGTCCAGCCCCGGACCAGCCCGCCCCCAACGATCCAGCCCCACAATCCTGCCCTACCCCCACTCACCCAATGGTCCAGCCCCTCCAGACCAGCTCCCACCCCATTCATTCCCTCCCCTCCCCCCTGATGCACCTCCTTCCAGACATTTTTTCAAAGTGGCAGCTGAGCGGTAACACCAGCCCCGCCCCCTCCGCCTAGAACAAGCCCTGGCAGCAACCTGCCCACCCACTGGTCGGCCACCGGGCCCCAAGCCAATCGCAGTATTGAAGAGGGGCCTCCACATGCTTCCAGCAATGGCAGGGAAGCTGCTGCTCCCCGCACTGCCAAGCTCCGTGCAGCCCCGGGGAGAGGCGTCGGTCTCTCATCTCTTCCCTCCCACAGTACCTTAAAATCTTCTCCTGGAGGAAAGGTTATCCCATGCAAAGTTTGGTTGCGGTAGGTCTTATAGTGTCCAAGTTATTAGAGCACAAACATACAAACATTCTCCTTTATATATTAGATTTAATTGAGGATTTTAAAAAAATTCAAACTGGAAATGTTCTTTTAAGGTTAGCTTATGTTTGAAAACCATCCCAAAGATGAAATGTGGCATGTTCATTGTTCTAAGAATTATTACTATTCCTGAGCTCTGCATACTCCCACCCTCGTTAGCTAACACCTAATAAATCCAATAAACTGAAGAAGCTGTTCCAAAACACTGTAATACTGTTGGAGTTAGTAATTTGACTTACTTGCCACACAGAATCTAGGATGTGGCCTATTTATGGTCCCGGTTTCCTTCTCTCCTCCAATGGCAAATATCATTCAACATTAAAAGCAAAATCAGAGCTAAACCTTGTTGGAAATCTCACTACAACAGGGAGTCTAAACATAGATGTATGCTATTAAATAATCAGTTCAATGCAAATCCCTAACTGTTTAAATCTACTTTGGTCATCGATTCAGTTTCATGTAAACATCTAATTTTTTTTACAATACTGAAAACGCTATGTCTGCTATTTATTTTGAACCTCTAACTTTACCCACACTAACTTTCCAAACACAAAAAGGTAAATTCAATTACCTAATTCTGTAAAACTGCATATACAAATTTCCCAAATGCATGCATAAAACAAAGTCAAATCACTATTAACTTGCACGTGTTCATTAAATGCTCTGTGTGAAACTTATGTGTTTACAGAAAATGGACCCGTATCTATCACTTGCAACTGGTCATAAAATAGAATATTCCATGTCTTTACTATCCCCAAACAATTGACAAATATCCAGCTTATTCTTATTTCTACAGTTAAAAATCAGTCTTACATGTCATACCTAAAAGCACCTTCCACACCAGGATACGATACATGGATGGGAGAGGAAATCTTTGGCTAAATGTGCAAAGCTTCTCAATATCTGTAAAGAAAATAAATATTTTTCAAAAAAATTTTACATCTGAAATACTGTCAATAGTGGCACTGATTCACCTAAACAGGACAATTCTTTAGTTTCAGCTCTACATGTGCAAATTGCACTTTAAAAGGACAATGTATCAATAAAAGCCAATCGGTTTTACTTCAAAATGGATAGAAGTGGCAAACTGCTCCAATGAGTCTGCTGAAAATGTAAAGCTTAGACTGATTAAAAACCAAATCATAGGCAAATTAGATTTCATACAAAAAATACATTTTAAACACTTTTGAAAAATGTGTTACTACCTCCACAATTAAGCTCTTTGGTGCAGAGAGCATGTCTAGCTTTCTATTCTATGGCTGACTTAGCACACCACAGGGACCAGCAGAAATAATAATTATATCGCAATGAATTGTGACCTTGAGGAGTAGGAATTACAACTCCTGAACAAAAATAATTTTCACGCTAATATTTTCAGTATCTTGGGCATAAAGAGAAAAATAAGCAAGAGGTTTTAAATAAAATATCCACTGCTTCTCAAATGCACCTATACAAAGCTATCTGTACCACTGAAGTCTTGAATATCCCCTAGTGGTTCTAGTGATGCTCCCTACACAACGTTACTATTAATATCACAGTAAAAAACATAACAAGTTTAAAGATAAAGGACCTGATTATCAGAGGTGCTAAGCACCTGCAGCTATTATAGACTTCAGTTAGAGTTGTGAGTTTTCAGCACAACCAAAAATCATGCCCAGAAAGTACATGAAATAGTAGGATCAACTCACCTAACCGATCATCCTTCAGTAAGATTTCCAATGATTTCTTTTCTTCAACTCCACGAAATCCCACTTTTTCATAGTAGACAGAGCGGAAGTTTCTCTGAGAATCTTCAGCCATGTTTCATTCTGGAGAAAGTAGCGGATGGTGAGGGTTCAAAAAAAAAAAAAAAGACATCCCATAATGTGTTATTACTTTAAAGAAAACTGCCTTTGTATATTGATGAGAATTAATTTCCTTTATCACTATGTCATGAATAACCCCCAGTAAATTTGAAAGACCTTCAAGATACATGCATCCTTAGGCAGACACCAATGAAAAACAGACTTTGGACTAAGTAGGGCAAGTCTAAGAGAGAATAAACCGGGCAATAAGTGATATTGCTTTAAAAAATAAGGACACTGTTTTGTAAAATCAATTAAAACAATTTATATTTATTTGGTGAAAAATCTGGCTGCCCTAACAGCCTTGGACAAGTAGAATTATTATCCAGACAAGTAAAGATGTCAGTACCTACTACACAATGATAAAATGAGGAAGCCAGAGACAGGCCAAACCTACATCAGCCAAAATAGCATTAAGCTCAGAGACGACAGAAGTGGATGAACGAAGACTGTGCAGATTTCAGTAAGATACTCGTGTTGTCATCATGCACTGTAACAACCACAACCCTGAATTTGTCAGTCTAGAACTCTAGATCAAAGAAATAAACAAATTATCCCTATCTTAAAAATATGCTGTATATTATATAATGGGTATATTATATTTTGTGACAGAAAATTTCTACTGTAATTGAATTTGATCTTTTAGAGAGGCTCCAAAGGCTAAGAAGCACTATTCTGGAAATCAGAGCAATGAAAAACAATCCTGACTTTTATGTCCAAAAATATTATGGCAAATCTGACAAGATCATTTTTGAGTGAATGGCACAAACATAGAGCCTTTTCAGCTACTATTCTCTAGTGGCTTGTAGAAGGACCAGTAACAAAAAGTATTTATGGATATACACAAAGGCTCTGATCTTGCAGATGAGACCATGTTTTGAGTTAAGTCTGTGTGTAGATCTTTGTTGGATCAGGGCCAAAATCAGCACCCAAAACCAAGTAGTAGTTTGTGTTTAGTGTGTTTGATTAGATCATATTTAAATTTCAAACCTACAGAGACACTAGTCACATTATTGGTGATCTGTTCCTCTTTGGGTATGATCTTGAAATGCCTCACTTACATGAGCACTTATATCCACAAGCCAAGCAGCAGTGAATTTTTATTTATTAATTTTTATTGCAGCAGTAACCAAAAGCCTCATTCAGAAATCTGGGCCCCCTTGTGCTAAGGGTACAATAAACACAGGAAGAAAAAAAACATTCCTGCCCCAAAGAGTTTTGAATTTTTACTTGAGTTTGAGCTCTATTATTTAGATAGCAAATTAGTCTCAGCTCTCTTACAGTTGGTGGAGTGACATTTTACCCAATATTAAAGCACAGGCACAACTAAATCAACAGTGACAGAAGGCTAAAAATAAGAAAAACTTAACTATGAAAAACTTTTAAACCATGGTACAAGTGTTCAGAGAAGAGGAATGTTATTTAAACTGTCACTGTAGTAATAACAGTTAATATTTAATTTTGATTTACTTAAGAATCAGATGATATCCCCCCAAAATTGGGGGAGGAACCTACATTTTTATTTTTGGGCAGGCCACCAAACAACTTTAAAATCTTGACTTCGTATGGTCAACTGAACAGGAAAAACGGTCTTCAGTTAAGAGACTTCTGCAGGAAAAAAACACACAAACGTAATTCAATTGGTTTTATATAAATATTTTCACTCTCAGGAAACACATTATCACGTTATTAAATGTAAAAGGCAACAATTTAGGAATGAGTAGTAAAATATTATCAAACAGCAGCCAAGCATGATGCAAGCAGAGTACCATACTGCCTCTTTATAACTAGAAAAAAAGCTTAACAACAAATGGTCTTGCAGCACTTTAGAGACTACCAAAAACTGTAGATGGTATCATAAGCTTTAGTGGGCACAATCCACTTCTTCAGAGTTTCTGTGCCCCTCTGTGCCTCTTGCTCCACTCGTGAAGAAGTGGGTTGTGCCCACAAAAGCTCATACCACCATCTATATTTTTGGTTGCCTCTAAAGTGCTGCAGGACCATTTGTTGTTTTTTAAAGTATTTTCAGTTACTAACATGGCTACCTCTCTGAGTCTTTATAACCAGGCCTGGAAAAATTAGATTATTATTGGTAAGCATCAATGAATGTCAATATTCCTGAACATGCAGAAATGGATGAAAAATATTTTCACTGACAATAATCAAAGTAAGAAACATGCTGCTAATAGTTTTCTTTAACAATATTTATTTTGTATATTTTGACATGTAATCTTAATTTGTTTTAAGAAGCATAAAGATTTAACTTTTTGAAAGACAACATCCACTCACTGTCTGACCCTTCCATAATTTCTACATCTGTAAAAATTTAAATTGATAAAAATAAATACAAAATATCTATAAAGCCATCAAAATCATAAAACATTATAAAAATAAATACTGAATTTTGCCAAGTCTATTTATAACTTTATAACAGAGCATGCCTAAAAGTTTGCAAGGTGATGACCTAAGGGGCTTATTTGCTAATTATCAAATCAAATAACTGAAAAACAAAGTGTACAGTAAAACTCCAGTGGTCCGGCATCTGATGGTCCGGCACTCCTGATGGTCCGGCACCATCAGGAACCCGGAAGTGCTCCGGGCAGCCGGACCATTGGCGCTGCTCTGCCCCCGGCTTCCCGATTCAGCCGCTGCTGAAACTGACCAGCGGCTGAATCGGGAAGCCGGGGCAGAGCAGCTGGGTGCTGCCGGGTAGGTCCGTAGCGCCGCCTCGGCGCTGCGGGACCAACCCGCAGCACCCCAGCTGCTCTGCCCCAGGCGTCCCCAAGAGCAACTGGGGTGCTGCCGGGTTGGTCTCGCAGCGACAAGGGGTGGCGCTACCGGACCAACCCGGCAGCGCCCCAGCTGCTCTGCCGCAGGTATCCCGATTCAGCTGCTGCTGAAACTGACCAGCAGCGGCTGAATCAGGGACGCCTGGGGCAGAGCCGGACTATCAGAAGGGGGCTATGAGGGGTCTGGGGTGGCATCCCCCCCACACCACCCTAGACCCCTCATAGCCCCCCCTTCCGATAGTCCGGCATATCTGATAATCCGGCACCCCCTGGGTCCTAAAGGTGCCAGATTATCAGACGTTTACTGTACTTTGTTAATCTGACAAGCAGAGTCTAATTGATTATAATACCTCATAGCAAACCTTTAGCATATTTTTGAAAATTCATATTCTCTTAACTACACCACCTTGCTATAAAGAGGAACAGCCATCTTCTGCCATGTACTTTATATGGCTATGTGCATTAGCACAGCAGCAGTAACCAACAGGTTGATTGTGATAAGACTGGTTGATCCTGGAAACTCAGTGGATTGTGGTCCTTGCCCCTTCCACAAAGCCCGTCCCTGATGGAACCCCCTCGCAGAGCCAGGATCCCTGCCCCAGGATCCCCACACACACTCCAAACCTTTCAGTCCCAGCCCAGAGTCCGCACCCCTCTCCCCAATTCCAACAAAAGTGAGTGAGGGTGGAGGAGAGCAAGTGAGGGAGATAGAGGGGAGCAGGGGATGAAATTAAAACTACTAACACAGGCACTTCAATTCACACCAATCTTCTCTCCTTACCTGCCTCATCCATTGGGGCCAAAGGTGTTTGACACCTAACAGAGATACCAGATGCAGAGTGAGATAACGGTGGAGCTATATGGGGTAAAGCAGTGGTCCCCAACGTGGTGCCCACGGGCGCCATGGCGCCTGCCGGGGCATTTATATGCGCCCGCCGAATGATCTGGGCCGGTCCCGCCCCCGACGCACGGCGCATGCACGGTGCCGGCCCCGGGGCGCATGGGCGACCCCTGCCCCGGGCACGCGGCGCATGGGCGGTCCTGCCCCGGACGCTTGGCACATGCGTGATGCCGGCCCCAGGCGTGCGGTGCGTAGGCAGCCCCGCACCCGGGCGCGTGAGCGGCCCCGCCCCCGGGCCCCCGGCAGCCCCAAAAGGTTGGGGACCACTGGGGTAAAGGGTGGCTGAGGCAAGGGAACAAGCTGCCTGCTACAGAAGCTAAATGTTGACAGGTTGGAAGAAAATGAGACCTACAGGGAATGGATAAATGGCTCATGGGGAAGTACTACAGTAAGTGGGTGCTATGGAAGGAGGAAATGGCTGAGGGGGATGGGTAACAGAATAGGGAGAGCAGATGAACAGATATTATAGAGAATAGTGTTGTGTGGTGGCTATAGAGACTGGATAGTGACAGTAGGCAAGTGGGGTGGATATAGGGGCTAGGTGATGGCTATAGGACAAAAGGGTGCTACAGGGGCTATGGAGTGGCTATAGGATGACAGCAGGGTGTTATAGGAGCCAAGAGGTGTTTATAGGGCGACAGTGGGGCATTATAGGGACTATGGGGTGGCTGTGGAGCAGTAGGGTGCTATAGAAGCTGCAGGGCCACTATAGGCAGATTGGGGCACTAAAGGAAGGGTGCTATGACATCAGGGTGCTATAGGAGCTGAGGGGTGACTATAAGATGGCAACAGGGTGCTATGGGGCTGAGGAGTAGCTATAGGGGCTATGGGGTGGTTATTGGGCAGCAGGGTGCTATAGGGGCTATGGCATGGCTGGCTATAAGGCAGCAGGAGCTATAGGGGCTGAGGGATGGCTATAGAGCAAGAGCAGGGTGCTACAGGAGCAGAGGAGTGACTATGGTGGCTACAGGGCAGCAGGCTGCTATAGGGACCATGGAGTGACTAGTGGGGCTGAGGGGTGGCTATAGGGCAGCAGGGTGCTATGGGGTGGCTCGCTGTAGGAGCTGAGGGATGGCTATAGGGCAATAGCAGGGTGCTATAGGGGCTATGGATTAGCTATAGGGCAGCAGGGTGCTATAGGGGCTGAGGGATGGCTATAGGGCAATAGCAGGGTGCTATAGGGGCTATGAATTGGCTATAGGGCAGCAGGGTGTTGTAGGGTTGAGGGGTGGCTATAGGGCAATAGCAGGGTGCTATAGGGGCTGAGGGATGGCTATAGGGAAATAGCAGGGTGCTATAGGTGCTGAGGGTGGCAATAGGGCAATAGCAGCGTGCTATAGGGGCTGAGGGATGGCTATAGGGCGGCAGGGTGCTATAGGGGCTGAGGGATGGCTATAGGGCAATAGCAGGGTGCTATGGCGTGGAGGGTGGCTATAGGGCAATAGCAGGGTGCTATAGGGGCTGAGGGTGGCTATAGGGCAATAGCAGGGTGCTATAGGGGCGGAGGGTGGCTATAGGACAATAGCAGGGTGCTATAAGGGGCGGAGGGTGGCTATAGGGCAATAGCAGGGTGCTATAGGGGCTGAGGGTGGCTATAGGGCAATAGCAGCAGGGTGCTATAGGGCGGAGGGTGGCTATAGGGCAATAGCAGGGTGCTATAGGGGCGGAGGGTGGCTATAGGACAATAGCAGGGTGCTATAAGGGCGGAGGGTGGCTATAGGGCAATAGCAGGGTGCTATAGGGGCTGAGGGTGGCTATAGGGCAATAGCAGGGTGCTATAGGGGCGGAGGGTGGCTATAGGGCAATAGCAGGGTGCTATAGGGGCTGAGGGTGGCTATAGGGCAATAGCAGGGTGCTATAGGGGCGGAGGGTGGCTATAGGGCAATAGCAGGGTGCTATAGGGGCGGAGGGTGGCTATAGGGCAATAGCAGGGTGCTATAGGGGCTGAGGGTGGCTATAGGGCAATAGCAGGGTGCTATAGGGGCGGAGGGTGGCTATAGGGCAATAGCAGGGTGCTATAGGGGCGGAGGATGGCTATAGGGCAATAGCAGGGTGCTATAGGGGCGGAGGGTGGCTATAGGACAATAGCAGGGTGCTATAAGGGCGGAGGGTGGCTATAGGGCAATAGCAGGGTGCTATAGGGGCGGAGGGTGGCTATAGGGCAATAGCAGGGTGCTATAGGGGCTGAGGGTGGCTATAGGGCAATAGCAGGGTGCTATAGGGGCGGAGGGTGGCTATAGGGCAACAGCAGGGTGCTATAGGGGCGGAGGGTGGCTATAGGGCAACAGCAGGGTGCTATAGGGGCTGAGGATGGCTATAGGGCAATAGCAGGGTGCTACAGGGGCGGAGGGTGGCTATAGGGCAATAGCAGGGTGCTACAGGGGCGGAGGGTGGCTATAGGGCGGCAGCGGGGCGCTGCCGAAGAGGGGAGGGGGGGGTCTATGGGGTCTCGGCGCCCCGCAGCTGGGGGTGGCGATGGGCGGGGTCTCGGGGGAGGGGCCCGTAGGGCGCTGGGGACGAGGGGCCCGGGCAGGGACTAGGACTAGCGACACCCCCGCCCCGCAGCCCCGCCCCGATGCAAACCCTGCGCCGGGCGGCGGCTGCTCCCTGCCCGCGCTGCGCGCCCCGCCGAGCCCGGCCACACGAGCGAGGGGCCCCGCACCGCACCGCGCAGGCGCCGCCGGGAGGGGGAGGAGGCGGGGGCGGGGCTGGCGGCCAGGCCTCGGGAGCGGCGCTGAGGGTGGGGCAGAGTCGCGCGCGCTAAAACCGCCGCCCCCAGCTGAGCGGGAGTCAGACCAACGGGCCCAGCCCCCCCCCCTTTCCGGGCGGGAGGGGAAGCCCGCGACCCCCCCCCTCTCCCGGCAGCCACCGCGGCGCCAGGCCCCCTTCCCCCAGGCGGGAGCCTGAGCCCCAAGCGCCAATCCCGGCCCACGCGGGGCAGGAACCCCTCGGGCTGCGTCTACACGGGCGCTCGCGGGTGGAACCCGGGCCCCTGGCGCCGGAGCTGTGAGGCGCCCGCTCGGGAAGAAGCCCCTGTGCAGCGCGGCTCGGGGGCCAGTGGGGCCAGGCAGCCAAGAGCTGTTGCGCACGAGCCGGCCAAAGGGGAGAAGGCCTAGTGGCCCCTCGGCCGCGCCGTACCTGCAGGCAGCGCCGGGCTTCCTGCTAACCCCAGACCCCTTAAAGGCAGAGGCAGCCGGCAGAGGCCACACGAGGCAGAAGCACCTCTGCCAGCCAGCTCTGCGCCCGCCACCAGCCCACCCAGGATGGCCGCTCCAGGGGGGGAACGACAACCCACGCCCCCAGCGCAGGAGGCCCCAAGGGGCACAAAGCAGAGCGCCCCTTCCTGGTCCCCAGGGGAGATCGAGGCCCTCCTGGACCTCTGGGAAGAGGAAGCGGCCCTCCTGGACCTCTGGGAAGAGGAAGAGGCCCTCCGCGACCCACAGTCCTGTTGGTGGAACGAGGACATCTTCCACCAAATGGCCCAGGCGCTCTCCGACCAGGGTCATCCAGCCCGGACCCTTGAACAGGTCCGGGCTAAGGTCAAGGAGCTGCACCTGGGCTATATCCAGGCCAGCGAAGGCCAGGGGGCAGGAGCTGACAGCTGCCCCCATTACCAGCGGCTCCACGCCATCGTGGAAGAGGCAACACTCCAGGGACCATTGGTGCCAGTGGACACCAGCAGGTGCCCCCCAGTCACCAGGCCTAGCGAGGCAGGGGATGAGGAAGAGCTGCCCAGTGGGTCGGAGGAGGAGGAGGACCAGGGGAGCAGTGTGACCCTCTAGCTGGAGGTCCTCTCAGGCAGCCCGGACGTCTCCAGTGCGTCATCGGAGGCCAGGGAAGGATCCACTGGTGAGTGTGTTGCACTTTGCACTCACAAGGGCCGGGGGGAGCCAGGTGCCCGGGGGGGGAGGAGGAGAGAGCGTCACTCAGGTAGCGTGAGCTGCATGCGATGTACCATACCAGTATGCATCATGTGCAACCACGTGCAGCCTGGTGACCGAGCAGCATGTGGCTGCAGCAGGCAGCTCCAGGGCATGCCTGGGACCGTACTGCTCGCACCCATCCGGACCAGGGGGGAAGGGTGGATGCCAGCTGGAACCAGCCAGAGCCCTAGGGGCTCAGGCCAGAGCCCACACCTCCCGAAGAATGCAGCACACAGAACAGCACACTGTTCCATGCCTGGGCTGTGCGGCCCAGCCAGCTGCTCCTGGGAAAACAGCAGCGACACAGCCCTGTGAGCGGGGCCCCCACTGAGCTCCTTGCCTGCTCCCGGTGCCTTGGCTGGCCCCAGGAGGGAAGTCTCCACTGTGGCCACACATGTCCCTGGGCTATGTGTGTGAGGAGGAGGGGGAAGCGCTCGGGCCGGCCCTAGGGTCACCTGAGTTTCACTGCAAGGATGGTACACTCCCCAGTCACCCCTGGTTCCGTCCAGGAAACATCCACGTGTTGGGGATCTCAGAGCGCCGACAACGTCTGCCATATGTGCTCCCAGGCACCGTGTGGGGATTCATCTCGCTCCCTGTCAAACACCATTGATTAGCCCAAAGCCTCACAGCCTCCCCGCCTCGCCCAGCAGGGAGTTCCACAGGTTAACACAACACCCACCCACCCAAGGGGCCAGGACACAGACTGCTGGTTACAATACATGGAGGAGCACCCTACTCCGGGGGTGGTCCTGTATGCAAACATACAACGTGTGTGGGGGGGGAAACGAGTGGGCCCAAGCCACAGTACTGTGGTGTCACCTGGGCTCAGGGGCGGAGGGCATGGGGGTGCGGGGACGGTGGCCAGGCTGCCTGACTGACCCATCCTTTCCTCTGTTTCCTGCAGTGGGACCAAGCAGGAGCGGGGGGCCCTCCAGCCTTGCGGCAGCACCCCCAACCACTCAGGCACCAAGCCGGTGGGTCCGGCAGCAGGACCAACTCCTTCGGTACATCCAGGCCATCGAACGGATTGAGGCAGCCATCACACGCCAGGTGGATGCGGATCTGGAGTGGCGCCAGCAGGCCTGGGGCTCCTTCCAGGCCCAGTGTGAGCGCATGGCAGATGCCATCCACCCTCACCGCACACATTGGGCACGCTGTGCATTATGGCATGGCATTGCCCCATGCACCCGCCATCCCTCCCCTGCCAATGACCGTGCCTCCCCCTCCTCCTGCCCCTCCTGCTCCCGCAATGCCCCCTCCTCCTGCTCCCGCAATGCCCCCTCCTGATGCACCCCATCCTGCCCAACTCCCCGTGCTGCCTGCCCCATGCGGCCTGAACCACACAGAGTGGTCCGCCCCACAGAGGCAGTCGCAGGGGCCACCCCTCCCAGCAGTAGCTCTCCCCTTCTCCTTCCCAGTTCAGAGCCTCCTCCCCCTCCCAGTTCAGAGCCTCCTTCCTCCTCCCACCCTACGTCCCCCCATTGTAAATAAAAAGTTCAAGACGTTGTTTTCCCAAAAACTGTGTTGGTTGTTTGTTGGAAGGCACGGGGAGGGGAGGAGGGAAGGGTTGGGGATGGGAGGGAGAGGTCAAGGGAGACAGAGGCGACCCTATTGTGGGGCCTGGGAGAACATCTCCATCAGGGCCTTCCGTATGCGCACCCCATCATGGCGCGCCTGGTGGATGGCAGCTGTGAGGGGCTGTTCGAAGGCCTGGCCCTCGCCTGCCATCCATGCCAGGAGGAAGGCCTCCCCCTTCCGCTCCACGATGTTATGGAGCACGCAGCCACTACCTCGGGGACGTTCCGCTCACCCATCTCCAGACAGGTGAGCAAACAGCGAAACCGGGCTTTCAGATGGCCAAAGGTGCACTCCACCTGGTTTCAGGCCCGGTTGAGGCGGTCGTTGAAACGTGCCCGGTTGCGGTCTGTCCACCCTGTGAAGGGCTGCGTCAACCAGGGCAGCAGGGGGTAGGCTGTGTCCCTCACAATACATGTGGGCATGCGCATGTCCCCGACAGTAAATTCCTGCTGGGGGAAGAAAGTGCCCGCCTGCAGCCTTCCAAACAGGCCGGAGTTTCGGAGAATGCGGGCGTCGTGCCCTGCCGGACCAGCCCGCATAAATGTTCGTGAAGTGGCCACGGTGGTCCACAAGGGCCTGGAGCATGATAGAGAAGTACCCCTTGCGTTTTATGAAATGGGCCGCTCGATGCTCCGGGGCACAGATGGGGATGTGGGTTGCATCCAGGGCTCCCCCATAGTTGGGGAACTCCAGGGCAGCGAAGCTGGCCACCGTAGCCTCCATGTCCTGCAGGCAGATGACTCGCTGGAGCAGGATGTCATTGATGGCATGTACGACCTACAGAAGGTTGCACAGAAACACAGGGGAACGCTTCACATAAGGCAGGGTGAGTGCCTGCTCCTTGGGGGGTTCCCCCCCCGTCATGCCCTCTGTCCTCACACACACTAGGGTCCCCACGGGCCACCCCCTCCCCCACCAGCAGGCCTGTGCAAGGGAGGGACAGCCCAAACCCCTGGGTGACAGGGCATTCCCTATCGCCCCAGCCTGGAGTCTTGCCTGCCCCTGGGCATGGAGTGCAGCACCCTCTCTTCCCCACCCCCCCAGCACTTACCTGCATGACAATGGCACCGACGGTGGATCTGCCCACCCCAAACTGGTGTGCCACCGATCGGTAGCTGTCCGGGGTGGCCAGCTTCCAGAGTGCGATGGCGACCCTCTTGTCCACAGGGATGGGTGCCTGCAGCCGGGTGGTGGTTCTCTGGAGCGCAGGGGCGAACCAGGCACATAGCTCCAGGAATGTCTGCTTTTGCATCCAAAAGTTCCAGAGCCATTGCTGGTCGTCCCATTGCCCCAGGACCAGCTGGTCCCACCAGTCGGTACTGGTGTCCAGTCTCCACAAGGGCCTCTCCACGGTGGGGTGGGGATGCCACAGGGACGCCACGGCCTCCCTGGTGAGGGAGTCCAGAGTGACCTGCGCCTCGGTCCTGGATGATGAGTGCAACAGCATGGAGCAGCAGCTGCAGGCACTCCAAAATGGCCGGAAGGGGCCAGAGGAGGCACAAGGCCACCCCTGGCTCCATGGCACAAGAAGAGAGCTGAGGTCAAAAAATCAGCAAATGGCACTAAGGTACAAGCTGTGGTGTCCAAGAAGGCAGAGGGCAACCACAACTAGAACTGCTATGGCTGTCACTCCCTGAAAGAGGTCCTAAAGCTCGCAGCAGGAGAGAAACGGGGAGATCCCTTTAAGCACATGTCTCAAAGGAGCTCCAGCCCCCGGAAAGGGCTGGTGCCCTTTTACCCTCTCCAAAATGGTTCCAGGCTCCTGCTTTTGCGCAAGAGTGTCCTGCCAATGTAGACGCTCTCTTGCACAAAAGTGCATCGTTCTTACGATGAGTCCCGGCCAATATAGACGCTCTCTTGCGCAACTACTTTAACGCAAGAACTCGTGCGTTAAAGAGTATTTGCGCAAGATCGTGCCAGTGTAGATGTAACCTTGGAGCCCGGAGCCACCTTCCCAACAGCCCCTGCTTTGTGGCCCTGGCCCATGGAAAAAGTTAAAAGTACGAACGTTGCACCTCAGCATTGGTGAGGCGTGGTAGCACTGGGGCAGTGCACGGCCCTCCTATGCCCCTGCCAAACTGTTAATTGCTAGATGGTGTGCCCCTAGTACCCCTTTCTGTCCCGCTGGGTGAGCCTACCAATCCCCCCTACACACACCGGTTGCCCTTGCACTTCAGGGTGGGATTTTTATAACAGTATTGCCATTGCCAAGCACTCAAAACAAGTGAGAGATGTGTAAGAAATGTTGGGGGTATTTTAACTTGCCTTGCAAGTTTTGAAGTGTTTTAATGCAATTAGAAGGACTAGGACCTTTTTTTATAGTGGCCAGAGTTTCTTCTAATAGCATGATTCCTAGACCTGGAGGTCTCAGTGGGGTAGCCCTGTTAGTCTGTAACTAAAAAAAAAAAAAAAAAACCACCACCCTAAAAACAATGAATGGTCCTGTAGCACCTTAGAGACTTAACAAAAAATATATAGATAGTATCAGGAGCTTTTGTGGGCATGATACCAGCTACATGTTTTGTTAGTCTATAAAGTGCTACCAGATCATTTTTGGTTTTTTTTAAACAAATATCAAGAGACTCATGATTTGGCAACAGTAAAAAAGGCCTGAAGAGCCATTTATAAGAACCTAAATACATGATCTAATTTTCAGAAAGAATGAGGATTTTTTTTTAATTTTAGCTGACATGCTTTTACTGTACACACTGGCAAGAATGGCTTTAAACATTATTAATGTTGAATGTGTATTCAGGTTACTTACATGTATTGCATTAATTTTGTACAGCACTAGATGGCAGACTGCAGTCATTTTTTTTTCTGCTTGGTTTGACTGCATGTGTCAAAGCAAGAGAATGGCCTTGTCTCTGTGCATAGAGTTGTTTTTGGATTCTGTTTGTGGTGTTCCTTTATGAAAACAAGCTTATCTGTTTCACAAGTTTTAGAGTATCCCTGATGCTCATTCAGTCCTCTGTCTTTTATTTTCAGTGTTGTCAATACTCAGAAGTGATTTTTAAAAGGTGGATAAGGTGGGTGAAGTAATACCTTTTATTGGACCCACATCTGTTGGTGAAAAAGACAAGTGTTTGAGCTTACACAGGTCTCTTCTTCAGGACCTCTGTGGAGCTCAAAAGCTTGCCTCTTTCACCAACAGAAGTTGATAGAAGAAAAGATATTACTTTACCCACCTTGTCTCTAATAGCCTGGGATGAACAGAACTATACCACCACTTACTGTATTTTAAAAAAAAGGCTTTTGCGAGTGCAATTTATTGAAGCACAGTTTCAATGTAAAGCATGTGTACAGGATTTTGTTTAACTGTGGTAGTACAGATTGTGCTAAGGAGGTGCACTACTGCATTATCTCAACAGAGGCTAAATTCAAGATCCAAGCCCATTGTTTCAAGTGCTATAGAAATACAAAATAAAAGATAATCCCTGCCCTGAAGAGTTCGCAATCGAAAGACTGCCCCTGTCAATATTTCTGAATCCATTTTATAGTATGTTAACTATATGTGATTATGTGTTTGACCATAATCTCCTCCAGATTCTGAGTAAGACTTTATAACAATTGAGCTATAGATTTGCTACAGAAAGAACCCATCCCAAGACTGATTTCAGTGCATGCTGGGAATGCATGGTTTACTTGCTCAAGAAAGCCTATTAATAATTCACTTTACTGGGACACTTTGCCAATCTCAGGGCTCTATCCAGCTCTCACTGCAGTGAATCGAAGGCATCCCATTGACTTCACTGAGAGTTGGATCTGGTCCATAGTGCTTCAAGGAGCTCCCACAAATGCAGCGCTCTATCCACCCCTCCTCAGTACTGCTTACCAAGTGACTATTCAAATAAGAAATTCAGCAAATTTGTTCTCTTTCCATTTTAAATGATTTGTTCATTCCTTACAGTTTTCTTAAAGTTTTGGCTCCACTAAGCCTTCCTCAGGGTTCACCCAGCAAAGCAAGAATGCTGATTATAATAAATCCCAAATATATTATAGTAAGATATCTATTAAATGACTATAGCCTAAGGCCATGTCTACACTGCCGGCTTTGCCGGCAATGCCTATGTAAATGAAGCGTGGATTAGCATATTGCCACATTTCATTTGTATAATTTATTCAAACCGTTTTTGCACAAGGGGTTTTTGTGCAAAACCAAGCAGTGTGGACTTTTTTTTTTTTTTTGCACAAAACAAGGGTTTTGTGCAAAAAAAAAAAAAAAAAACACCCCGTCCACACTGCTTGTTTTTGCGCAAAAAACCCCTTGAGCAAAAACGGCTTGAATAAATTATACAAATGAAATGTGGCAATATGCTAATCCACGCTTCATTTACATAGGGACTGCCGGCAAAGATGGCAGTGTAGACATAGCCTAAATGTTGAATTTTTAAAAGCATGACAAAGATATCAAAAAAGGAGAAACAAAGAGTAAAATTGAAATTATTTGGGTATCAGTTAGCATTATGACATAATAAATTACTAATTCCTAATAAACTACTAATTAATCTGATGGCATACTGTATCTCTTTATTCTTAGCTGTAAGTTGGAAGGCCTAAAGTATTTGTCATTTACAGTGATACATTGGTTTTGTTCATGTTAATTACCCACTGTCTTAGAAAGTAAGATGAGGATGAAGCCAGACTGGTGATAATTATTTTATTGCATAATCTGAACCACATTGTGTCCATTGTTCCCCATGAAAAGAAGCGTCTTTGTTATTAAAGCTAGGACAATTTTATGGCAGCCATGTCCCCTTAAGTATTATGGATCCTTGGAAATGCTTTGTTTTCTAGTCCCTCTTGAATCATTGCAGTGTCAGTGGGATGACAAAAGCTTATTTGAAGCTGCAAAGATGCATAGTAATGTCATTAAATTTCCAAAGGCAGACTGAGCTGTGAAAAGGTGTATGACAAGTCAGCGCAGCAGAATAAGACCCACTGTACACAGCACAGGCAGCTACATTGGCATTGTATGGTGATGCTACAACATACTTGAGCTGAGCCAAGTAAACCAGGTTTTTGGTTTCAGTTTTGCAGAATTAAACCTGAGCTAGCTCATCTGGATTTAATTTTATCTGAACTAACTTTAGATGTACTATTCATCTGTTTGCAAGCACTCAGCCTCTGTACAACTGAGACAAACTAGACAGAGCATGCCAAGTGTACACCAGTAGCCTAATACACACCCCTTGTGGCTTATTGCCATAGTGACTGGATAATACACAATAGCTCACATGGGGGAAGGTCATGAACAATTAGTTGGGTCAGTCTAGACTTTCTGCAGGTACGGTTTCACTTCTGCTATTTTCTTTAGGAGAGTGAACATTTATTTTAAGAACTGCTGTGTGTGGAGGAGAATGTACTATATTCATTAAGCATTCCATTGTGAGTTTGAGCAAAGCTGGGAAAACTTGGCTCCATTTCAGGCAACATCCTGGCCACAACAGGATCACTGTATTGTTTACATTCTACCTGCAGAAAGAATGCATATGTTTTAGCCATAAAGGTTCACAGGCTAAATTCATTGTCCAAGCAGAAGAAATGACAGTTTAAGGTAATAAAAACTAAAATGGTTTCGGTTTGGCTTTCTTTTTAACAGACCAGCACAGTAAGTAGGTTTTCCTCTAAAGAGATTATGGACAGTATCTTTAATCATGGAAGCAGTTAAATAAATACAACAGAAAGCCCTGTAACAACTGGGAGGGAACCTGATGACTCACACAGCAGCTGCCCTTGGATATTTAGGTTCAGAAGTGCCCCCAGTTTTCCTTTTCTCAATCTAGTTAAGAGTGGAAGCATTGTCAAAGTGATGCTCATAAATTTCAAGGCAGGAAGGGTGGAGACTGCAGATTATGAAACCTAAACAATGTCCAAAAATGACTGCATACACATGTGAACTCTGGCTTAAGCAACCACCCAAAGAGAGAAAAAAACCACCAAACAAACCAACCCAGTTGCTTGGTCTATAACTAAAAAAAACAAGTGCTAGAAAACTTGGGTGGAACTTGGGCAACAAGGCACCTAAATTTATTCCCAGATTTGGCTTTGCTGCAATCCACAAATTTATTGCAGAATCCTGGAGGTGCCTAAATTTACTGAGCCCCTGAGTTTTTAGAGTAAAATTCCCTTAATACTCACATTTCTTCCTCTGGGTATGCACATACATAGCTCCTGCCTAAGCGCCAGAGTCACAAACTGTGGAAAAATAGGCATTCAGCCACTAAAACTGTGTATGTGGGGGCTGACTGAGTAAATATAGTACAAAAACTGCCTACCTGATCAGCTCCCATTCAAAATCTAGCAAGGGACAATACCTACTTTATATCCGGGTGGTTAGAGCACTTGTGTGGGATAGCCATGTTCAACTCTCCCCTCTTTTGCCAGAGGGAAAGATAGGATTCACCCACTGAGGGCTCTAATCACTGTGCAATGGGGTATTCTGACAAGAGGATCCCTCAGTCTTTCTTGTTGAAGCTGTGCACTCTGGACAAATAATGAAAGAATGGCTAGAGCCAGGGACTGAGCCCCATCTGGTCCACTTCAATGCTCTACTCACTGGACTACAGAGGAACTCTCTCTCTGATCCAATGATTATTTATCCTCAAGTCTCTGTGGGTCAGAGAGAGAATGACTGAGGTTATGTCTACACTATGGGGGTTTTCCAGGATATCTCTGGTATCCTGGAAAAACTCTGCTGCATCCAGGGAATGCATCTGCTTTTCCGCCTTTTTTTTTTTTTTTTTTTTTTTTTTTTTTTGCAGAAGAGCAGACGTGCTTTTTTGGAAACCCTGTCTTCCTCCTTCCATGAGGAAGAAGGGCTCTTCCGAAAGAGGAGGCTTTTCCGAAATTTGGCCCAGTGTAGATGGGCCAAATTTTGGAAAAGACTCTTCTGAAAAAACTATCGGAAAAAGAAAAGATACACAAATTGCAAAGTGCAGTTTGCATACCTTTTTTCGATAGATCAGTGTAGTCTAGACATAGCCTGAGTGAGCCATTTTTATGGCACAAGGCTGGCAGGCATTAACTTCAGAGGGGTAACCAAGTTAGTCTGTAACTAGAAAAACTTAAAAAACAATGAATAGTCTAGTAGCACCTTAAAGACTAACAAAACATGTAGATGGTATCATGAGCTTTCGTGGACATAACCCACTTCTTCAGATGACTGAAGTATTATTTATTCTTGGATCTGGACTTTTAATACTGAAGAAGTGGGTTGTGCCCACGAAAGCTCATGATACCATCTACATGTTTTGTTAGTCTTTAAGGTGCTACTAGACTATTTGTTGTTTTATTAAGTTTTATCGGGCATTAACTTGTTCTCCCAAACAATTCTTTAGGCACCTGAACTGCCTAACTCCAGGCTGCTGGTTTCAGGGGCACTGAGCCTCTGTGAGCCTCTGGGCAAAGGGGTAGAGGGCCATCTCTGCACTCCTGAAAGTGGTGGGGCCAGGGACACCCAGCCCTGAGTGCCATCTAGACTAGAGCACAGTGCACCCCCACAGCCCTGAGAGCTGCCCAGAACATGGTACCCCCTAGCACTTAGAGCCATCCAAAGTGCAGTGCATGTCCCCCTCCCCCCAGCCCTCAGAGCCACAAGGAACATGCGGTGCAGCTCTCCGACGGCGATTTAAAGGGCCCAGGGCTCTGACCACTGCCACTGTTGCAGTAGCAGCGGTGGTGGCTGGGAGCCACAGGCCCCTTTTAATTGATGGTTCCCTGAGCAACTGCCCCTTCCCCTCCCTGTCGGCAGGCCTGGCTGGTTTCCATTCATGGATTGTGGATCACTAAGCTAAGATACATGTCTGTCTAATGTCTGCTCACCTATCTCTGAGAGGGGGTGGAGCTAGCACACCTCTGGTCAACATCTCCCACTGGTTAAATTAGGCAGCTCTGCAACTAGTATACTGGCCTTTGTGGATCACATTCTGTCATGTTCATGAGGGTTAGCCAGCAGCCTGGAGACTAAGGGGTTAACTACACCTAAGCCAGGTAGAGTTGGCCAATAGGAATGTAGCTAGGAATTTCAAACTGGGACAAAGGAATTTTTGGGTTTTCCCTCCTTTGTCTCTGGGGCAGTTTCTCTCCAGCTACTGAGGGAGACAGACAGAATGTCTCCCTCCAAGAAAAGACTCTTCACTGTATGTAAGTAGGCTAAAGTTTAGATAAATCCATTAGGTTTTATTGTTTTATGGTTTGGAAAATGGGATCTGATGTCTGTGCATTTAGAAATGGGTTTCCTCTCCTTTGTAACTAAGCTTTTGGCCCATGGAGGGTTCTCCCGATCAGTATATTACTTTGTGACTTTTCCATCTAGTCATTATGCTTGCAACAGGAATATTGTGTTGACAATAAAAGTTCTTTCTCTTTTCTTTTTATTAACCTGGCATTGGTTAATTTTTGTGTCCTGGTTTTTACTTTAGGGGTGAGATTTCCCAAGTGATCTCCCCCCAATTTTCTTATCCTTACTTGGGTGGTGGCAGCGGATTTTTATCCCCAAAATCTAGGTGTTTAAGATTTGGGGAAGTTTTATACCAAAGCCTGGAAAGATACGGTTTTGGGGTACTTTTGCAGGACCCCACTTCTGCATTCATCATGCCAGAGTGGGGAAGACGCCTTGACACATTCTTAGGCACCTATCTCATCTCACTCATTGTATAGGGAGTTCAGGTACCTAACTCATGCTTTGTGAAGTTCAGTGTTGTTCCTGTGGTTTTCTAGGCAACCAAAGTTAGGTGCTGCACTACTGAGAATTAAGTATCCTACCTCTTGAGACTATGCTAAAGTGCTTCCTTAAGACAGGAAACTCTTCTAGATGCAAGCTTATTATCTGAGCAATTGCTTATTATCTGAGCCTCAGAAATTAAATGGTGAGTCTCAGTTCCCCTCCTGTCAACCTGTATAATACCTGTTTTAAAGAGGTAGAAGGTGTTAGGGATTAAAGGGGTATTATTTTATAGTACCCAACATGTTCTCTGCACTTTCAGTACAAATGAAAAGACTTGGGCCCTGGTCTGAAGAGCTTCCAATCTAAGTTAGATGTGACACAATGAGAGGGTAGTAAACAACAGAGGGCAAAAATATTAAGGCATGTGTGCCTTTTTATGTTTTGGAGAACTGATGTACTTTGAGATCCTGAAGCAAAATGTTCTATTTATGTGTCATTTATTGTAATTATTAATTGTTATTAAAGCTGATCCTATGGTCAGACTTCACTGTACATGAAACTAAAATGCTAGTGCCCTTTGTCACTCAAATGGTATTTTTTTTAGAAATATCATCTATGTTTTCAAAACTTCAGCTATATTTCTTACAATCTCAGGCTACATCTACACTGCAGGCTTTTTGCGCAAGAATGGCCATTCTTGCGCAAAAACTTGTGGAGCATCTACACTGCACGTGCATTCTTGCAAGTAAATTTACAGTAAGGCTTCGGAACAGAGGGCTTCTTGCTCAAAAGTTATTCCTCTCCCCATGAGGAATAAGCCCTCTTGTGCAAGAGGCTATGTCTACACTGCAGGCTTCTTGTGCAAGAACTGTTTTGCGCAAGAGTTTTTGCACAAAAATTCTTGCACAAGAGCATGTCCACACTGCCATGTGCTTTTGCGCAAGAGCATCCATGGCAGTGTGGATGCTCTCTTGCACAAGAAAGCTCTGATGGCCATTTTAGCCATAGGGGTTTCTTGCGCAAGAAACCCCTGTTGCCCATCCACACTGCCTTCTTGCACAAGAGCTCTTGCGCAAGAGGGCTTTTTCCTCGTGGGGAGAGGAATAACTCTTGCTCAAGAAGCCCTCTTTTCCAACGCTTTACTGTAAATGTACTTGTGCAAGAACGCAAGTGCAGTGTAGACGCTCTGCAAGTTTTTGTGCAAGAACTACTGTTCTTGCACAAAAAGCCTGCAGTGTAGACGTAGCCAGAGGCTCTTTTTAAGATGTGACAGACAACATGCCTCCAGCACTCTTCTTGGACATTGAGCACCATGTTATAGCCACTAAAGTGTGAGGGGGCATGGTCTTTTTAGAACAAAGAGCAAGTGAAAGAGTGCTAATGTATAGCGGCCAGCCAAAAAAGAATGAGAAAAGTTGTAAGTCTCAGAGGGGTAGCCATGTTAGTCTGTATCTGCAAAACAATGAGAAGTCCTGTGGCACCTTAGGGTACGTCTACACTACAGGACAAAATCACATTAAAATACACAACTTCAGCTACGTTAATTGCATAACTGAAGTCAAAGTACCTTAACTCGGCTTTTGTCACTGTCTACACTGCAGGAAGTCAAAGGGAGAACGCGCTCCCTTCAACTTCCCTTACTCCTCATGAAAGCAGGGTTACTGGCATCAACCGGAGTGCCCTTCTCAGTTTGAATTAGCTCTCTTATCTAGACCCATCAATTTGAACCTTGGAAGATCGACAGCACCAGCTTTGATCTTCTCTGTAGTGTAGACATACCCTTAGGCTATGTCTACACAGCAGTGTTATTTCAGAATAACGGATGTTATCCTGAAATAACACAGTCCGCATCTCCACACAAGCAGTTATTTCGACATAATGTCAAAATAATGTCCTGCCAGAGGACTGCTTACTCCGATTCCTGTAACCCTTATCGTATGAGGACTAAGGGAAGTCGGAGGAAGAATGCTCTATTTCGAAATAAGTGCTGTGTAAACATTCCCAAATTCAAAATAAGCTATTTTGACTTAAGCTACGCAATTAGCATAGCTCAAGTTGCGTAGCTTATTTTGAGTTTAGCCCTGCTGTGTAGACGTACACCTAGAGACAAAGCCCCGATTTACACTCCTCTTATTTCAAAATAACAAATAGAGCATCCACACTACCAAGCCTGTTATTTTGAAATAAGGGGCTGATTATTTTGAAATAACAACTCCTGCTTTCCACAAGGAATAATGCTTATTTTGAAATAGCGGTAGTGTGGATGCTCCACTGCTGCTATTTCAAAATAACTACTTCTCAGTAATTACTCCCCAGTGCTTCCTGGGATTCTAAGTCGAGGTAGCGCATCCAAATTAAGGGAGCCTGCCGTGGACTAATTACAATGTAGGGTGGATACACTATTTTGAAATAGTTATTTCTCGAGTTATTATTTCAAAATAATTTCCTAGTGTAGACATGCCCTAACAGATTTATTAGGGCATAAGTTTTTGTGAGTAAAACCCTCTTCATCAGATGAATTGAAGTGGAAGTTACAGAAGCATGAGTATATATAAGGAAGAAGTTGCTTGAGTTCATGAAGCTAATCAAGTCAGGGTAGATGTGTGTCATTCACAGTGTTTGATGTGAAAATGTAAATATCCAGAGAGGAGAAATTGCCTTTGTAATGCATTAACCAGTTGAGATCCTTATTCAGTCCTAAATTGATAGTAGTGAATTTGCATAGACATCCACTACAGCTGTCTTCCTTAATAAGCGGAAAGAAATTTGTAGTTAGTATCAGGATTTCTGACTTTATTGCCCTTCTCAGTACCATAGATCTGTGCCTGCGGTCAGAAGCTATTTCACTCTAGCAACTCACTATCCAGATAACAATAATACTACACCACTACTCTGCACCTGGTTCTGCAGTCCATGCTCACACCAGTAATCCAGATGTCCCCGATTCTTGGATCTGGCTGAACTATGTTCAACCCAGGATTTGAACAAAGAGGTAAAGGTGATTTTATGCCACCTCTGTGCTCTCCTGATCCTGGTGCAAGCCAAGAATCAGTTCAGTGCCTGGCACAATTTAGAGTAGCCAGGGATTTTCTAAAAGGAACCCCATCTGCCCACAACTTCCACGGGTTCTTCCAACAGGCAGGGTAACTCAAGTATAGCTGCTCTCCAAGCAGGCTTGCTTTGCTGTAGCCATCACCCTATGCCAGAGACTTCATACCGCCTGGCTGGCACATAGTTAGCTACGTGGGGTATTTGAGTATGGTAGGGGAATCTGTAAGAGACAGAGTAAAGTGGATTTACAGCTCCTTTGTGCAAATAGAACCATACAAAAGGGCTGTAGCAGCCATAGAAATGTGGCCCAGTGACTTTAATAGGATTACTCATGTTAGTAAAGGCTGAAGGATTAAATCTTAAGAAAATACTTAGCATTTAGATAACAGTTCACATCTTTAAGGAATTTTGCCATCTAAGACTCCTTCCTGCAAACAAATCCATTAACGTGGATCCTGTATCCCACACACTGTCCCATTTACCTCAGTGAATCTCAGGGGTCTCTGTACTAGCAGAATTATTTCCAGGATTGGGCCCTAAGTAATTAATTATTCCAAATTATATTCGTCATGACTCAGGCTTGTTTAAATATGAAAGAACAAGTACTGCTAAACTAGAAAAGCTGACTGGGGCAGGGAGGGTGATGGCGCAATGTAAGGATGTTAAAATGGTTAACTAGTTAACCGTTTTAACTCAGGCCCTGTTGCCCAGCCTGCTGCCTGACCCTCCGTGGCTGGCCACCAGTTGAGTTCACCAGCAAGGGCCAGTTAACCAGTAAGCATACCAGTAAGCTTCATGCTTCCCGGTTAACATCCCCTTTGTACACCTCTTTCCTGTTCCTCTTTTTCTGGACTTGGGGGTTGTTTTTTTTCTGTTATAGGTTCATATTTCCCTTGATCATTAACAGCTCTGTTAGCACAGCTTACCTTCTGGTTGTTGTTTTATAAGCATAATACTGAGCTGTGAAAGTCACAGAATAGCACACCCCAGAGAAATATAGAATTACCCTGAGGTAGCTGTCCTAGGCTCGTCAGGTAATTGCTTGCTGCCACTGCCATTCTAGACAGTGCAGTGGTAAATCTCTAGAGGGTTCGATGAAGATCTCTGAACAGAAATAGTCACCACAATGAGCAGAGTGCACAGTTATGATGCAGAAAGAAATACTACTTGTATGTCTCCAGACTTTAATGCTTGCTTCTTACTTGATATCATTTCAAATCTGTTATTCTAGTAGCCTATAGGACTTCTCGATCTTAATTACCGAGCTGGAGTGGTTCATACTGTTTATTCCTTTAAGTAAGAACTGATCTACACCTTGGTTTTGTACCAATTTAACTATATTGATTTAGAAGCTGATATAGATGCATGCAATGTCTTAGTATGGTCACAGGTATGCAAACAATTCAGTTCTATAGAGGTGTTTATTTCAGTATAGCTAGCACCTTTAAACCCTATGAGCACTTTTCTAAATTGATATATAGTTAAAATGGTACAGAAACTGGGCACAGACATGCCTAATTTGTTGGTGTTCACATATTCTGTAATAGAAATGGTTTATGTATTATAACTATTTTTTTCTATTAATTATAGTTAACTAGTAAATTTACCTGGCATTGCTCAGGTCATTAAGGAGGAGCTCAGTGAGGGAAGCTGCGGGTGTGGGGGTTGCAGGAGTCACGGCAGGGGCTTGGGCCCTGCACCTGGTCCAGGGGGAGTTGAGGGTCTGTGGGCTGGCCCCAATCTCCAGCTGGTCAGTAGGGTTGGGGGAGGACCTCTGGGGTCTGACTCCAGCATCCACCTGCCCATGCCCTCCAGCTTGTCTGGGAGTGGAGGAGACTGAGGATCCCCCTGCGCCAGCCTGCATCTGGTCTGGGGAGAAAGGGAGAGGTTCCGGAGGCCGACCCTGCAGGTGGCCCAAAAGGGCAAGGTTCTGGGTCTGCTCCTGGCCTGCAGCACGCCCCAGCCCTGTAGCTGCTCTGGGGGGGAGTGAGGGTTCTGTTGCACCCCCCCGCCCCCGCAGCTGGTCCAGGGGAGAGGGCAGCAAGGGGCCGGGAGCCAGCCCTGGCCTGCAGCTGCCCCCACACCCTGCCCTGCAGCTGGTTGGGGTAGCAGCTTCTTGGGGCTGGCCCTAGCATCCAATTGCCCCCTGCAGTCTGTGGGGAAGGGCAAGGTCAGGCTCTGGTGGCTGACCCCAGCTTCCAGCCACCTCCCCTGTGGCCTGCAGGCTGTCCATGGGTGGGGGGGGCGAGCTCCATTGCCTCTCCTACTTCTCCTTAGGGGGGAGTGTCTCTCCTTTGGCGGGGCTGGGCCTAGTTCCTGGCCTCTCCTTGGGGTAAGAGAAGCAGGTCTCCTGGTTCGGGGTTTGGAGTAAGGTGTCTGGGGCAGTGGGTTCCCCTCCAGCACTATTTGGGGTAGCTCCCTCTAGGCACCACATGTCCCTGGCAGGGGGAGGAGATTTTGCACACTCCCCTCTTTGAGGCCAATCAGGACTCAATTGGCTGAGCCTTGGTAGGGGGAGGGATTTTCAGGCACTCCAGGGCTTTATAAGGCAGTGGGCAAGCGACCAGGGAGCTTGCGAACAGGACAACAGTGATGGATGGTGATAGGTCTTCTGTTGTTACCTGCACGGAGTGTGCCATGTTTGTCTTCCTCCCGGAAGAAAGAACGGATTTCATCTGCATGAAGTGCAAGCTGGTTGCCATTTTGGAAGAAAAAATTAGAGGACTGGAGGCCCAAGTGTCAACCCTGCACTTGATCAGAGAGGATGAAGACTTCCTCGATAGAAGGCAGCGTTTAATCCTTCAAGCACGGCAGGTGGAAGAGCCAGAGAGGGCAGTACGGGACCAGGAAGAGAACTGGCAGCATGTAACTTCTAGAAGGGGGAAAAGGCCAGCACGGGAATCCCCCAATGCTATAGAGGTAAGCAATCACTTTCAGGCTCTCTCCGCAGGCTCTGCAGTGTTGAATGCTTTGGACGGGACCTCACAAGGAAGAAACCAGAAGGGAACACCATCTACCGGAAGGCATGGGATGCGTAGTCCTAGGGATGGGGGTTCCACAGCCACCACCCCCAAAAGAAAATGACGGGTGGTGGTGGTCGGGGACTCCCTCCTAAGAGGGACTGAGCCATCCATCTGCCGACCAGACCTGGATTCTCGAGAGGTGTGCTGCTTACCGGGAGCTCGCATTCAGGTTGTGACTGAGAGGCTTACCAAACTGGTCAAACCTTCGGATCACTACCCCTTGCTGCTTCTCCATGTGGGAACTAACGATACGGCCAAGAATGACCTTGAGTGGTTACTGGATTATGTAGCGCTGGGAAGAAGGATCCAAGAATTCGGAGCGCAAGTGGTGTTCTCGTCCTTCCTCCCTGTTGAAGGGAAAGGACTGGGCAGGGATCGTTGAATTGAGGAAGTCAGTGCGTGGTTGTGCAGGTGGTGTCGCAGAGAGGGCTTTGGTTTCTTTGACCATGGGACTCTGTTCCGGGCACAAGGATTGTTAGGAAGAGATGGGATCCACCTAACCAAGAGAGGAAGGAGCATCTTCGTGGGCAGGCTTGCAAACCTAGTGAGGAGGGCTTTAAACTAGGTTCGCTGGGACGGTGACCAAAACCCTGAGGGGAGTGGGAAAGTTGGATACCGGGAAGAAATGCAAAGAGGAACGAGCAACAAAGGAGGACCCCTGATTCGAATGGAGAAGATAGGGCGATCAACTGGCTATCTGAGGTGTTTGTACACTAATGTGAGAAGCCTGGGCAACAAACAGGAAGAACTGGAGGCCCTGGCCCAGTCCAAGAAATATGATTTAATTGGGATAACAGAGACTTGGTGGGATGACTCGCATGACTGGAGCGCTGTCATGGAAGGGTATAGACTGTTCAGGAAGAACAGGCAGGGGAGAAAAGGAGGAGGAGTTGCACTATATGTAAGAGAGCACTATGATTGCTCTGAACTCCAGTATAAAGAGGGAGAAAACCTGTTGAGAGTCTATGGGTTAAGTTTAAAGGAGCAAACAACAGCAGTGATGTTGTGGTTGGTGTCTGCTACAGGCCACCAATCAGGTGGATGAGGTAGATGAGGCTTTCTTCGACAACTGAGAGAAGCTTCCAGATCGCAGGCCCTGGTTCTCGTGGGGGACTTTAATCACCCTGACATCTGTTGGGAAACCAATACGGCAGTACACAGGCAATCCAGGAAGTTTTTGGAGAATGTTGAGGATAACTTCTTGGTACAAGTGCTGTAGGATCCGACCAGGGGCCGTTGCACAGCTTGACCTTCTGCTCACAAACAGTGAGGAACTAATAGGGGAAGTAGAGGTGGGTGACAACCTGGGAAGCAGTGATCATGAGATGGTAGATTTCAGGATCCTGACCAAAGGAAGAAAGAGAGACTAGTAAAATACACACCTTGGACTTCAAAAAGCAGATTTTACTCCTCAGAGATCTGATGGGCAGAATCCCTGGGATGCTAACATGAAGGGGAAAGGAGTCCAGGACAGCTGGCAGTATTTTAAAGAAGCCTTATTGAAGGCACAGAAAGAAACCATCCCGACGTATAGCAAGAGAGGCAAATATGGTAGGAGACCGGATTGGCTTACGGGGAAATCCTTGGTGAACTTAAGCACAAAAAGGAAGCTTACAAAAGTGGAAACTTGGACAAATGACCAGGAGGGGTTTAAATGTATAGCTCGAGAATGCCGGGGTTATCAGGAAGGCGAAAGCACAGATGGAATTGCGACTGGCTAAGGATGTGAAGGATAACAAGAAAGGTTTCTACAGGCATGTTAACAAGAAGAAGGTGATCAGAGAGGGTGTGCGGCCCTACTGGATGAAGGAGGTAACCTAGTGACAGATGATGTGGGGAAAGCTGAAGTACTCAATGCTTTCTTTGCCTCTGTATTCACGGACAAGGTGGGCTCCTGGACTAATGCGCTAAGTGGGATGAAGAGGGACAGCCCTTGGTGGGTAAAGAACAGGTTAGGAACTATTTAGAAAAGCTAAACGTACACAAATCCATGGGTCCAGACTTAATGCATCCGAGGGTACTGAGGGAGTTGGCAAATGTCATTGAGGAGACTTTGGCCATTATCTTTGAAAAGTCGTGGCGATCGGGAGAAATCCCGGATGATTGGAAAAGGGCAAATGTAGTGCCCATCTTCAAAAAAGGGAAGAAGGACGATCCAGGGAACTATAGGCCGATCAGTCTTACCTCGATTCCTGGAAAAATCATGGAAGGGATCCTTAAGGAATCCATTTTGAGGCACTTGGAAGAGAGGAAAGTGATTAGGAATAGTCAGCATGGATTCACAAAGGGCAAGTCATGCCTGACCAATCTGATTAGCTTCTATGAGGAGGTAACTGGCTCTGTGGACGTGGGAAAGTCAGTGGATGTGATATACCTTGACTTTAGCAAGGCTTTTGATACGGTCTCCCACAATATTCTTGCCAGCAAGTTAAGGGAATGTGGATTGGATAAATGGACGGTAAGATGGATAGAAAGCTGGCTAGAAGGCCGGGCCCAGCGGGTAGTGATCAACAGCTCGATGTCAGGATGGCAGTCGGTTTCTAGCGGAGTGCCCCAAGGTTCGGTTCTAGGACCGGTTTTGTTCAATATCTTTATTAATGATCTGGATGAGGAGATTGATTGCACCTTCAGCAAGTTTGCGGATGATACTAAGCTAGGGGGAGAGGTAGATACGCCTGAGGGCAGAGATAGGGTCCAGAGTGACTTAGACAAATTGGAGGATTGGGCCACAAGAAATCTGATGAGGTTTAACAAGGACAAGTGCAGAGTCCTGCACTTGGGACGGAAGAATCCCAAGCATTGTTACAGACTGGGGACCAACCAGCTAAGTAGTAGTTCTGCAGAAAAGGACCTGGGGGTTACAGTGGATGAGAAGCTGGATATGAGTCAACAGTGTGCCCTTGTAGCCAAGAAGGCTAATGGCATATTAGGTTGCATTAGGAGGAGCATTGCCAGCAGATCCAGAGAAGTGATTATTCCCCTTTATTCGGCTCTGGTGAGGCCACATCTGGAGTATTGTGTCCAGTTCTGGGCCCCCCACTACAAAAAGGATGTGGACGCATTGGAGAGGGTCCAGCGGAGGGCAACCAAAATGATTAGGGGGCTGAAGCATATGACCTATGAGGAGAGACTGAGGGAGTTGGGTCTGTTTAGTCTGCAGAAGTGAAGAGTGAGGGGGGATTTGATAGCAGCCTTCAACTTCCTGAAGGGAGGTTCCAAAGAGGATGGAGAAAGGCTGTTCTCCGTAGTGACAGATGGCAGAACAAGGAGCAATGGTCTCAGGTTATGGTGGGAGAGGTCCAGGTTGGATATTAGGAAAAAACTATTTCACTAGGACGGTAGTGAAGCACTGGAATGGGATACCTAGGAAAGCAGTGGAGTCTCCATCCCTAGAGGTGCTTAAGTCTCGGCTTGACAAGGTCCTGTCCAGGTTGATTTAGTTGGGATTGGTCCTGCCTAGAGCAGGGGGCTGGACTTGATGACCTTCTAAGGTCTCTTCCAGCTCTATGATAGGATGTGTGTGTGGGGGGAGGGGCGTGTGTGAAGTCATTCACTGTTCAAAATGGCTGGTGGCTTCCTGGCAGGGAAAGGGAGCTGCCTGCTGCTTTGAACAGCAAACGACTTTGTTCACGTCCCCCTCCCCGGGGTCTCGATTGGCCTGAGAGCTGGGGAGCGGCAGGGTGGGCTGTGGGCCACGTTGATGGGCCAGATCTGGCTTGCGGACCATATCTTGCCCACCCCTGCAACAGAACAATGCACATGAAGTAACTGCTTACTATTTTAAGTAATGTGTTCATAGTCTCTGTATTTTTTTCATGTCTCAATAAAATACAAATATCTAATTTCTATAGATGCCACACAACAGGAAAGGCTGCAAGGGCCCTTTAAACATAGTTATAAGGCCATGGTGTCCAACCAGTTCTGGAGCAGTAGCTACTATAATGGCTATTGCTATAGCAAAGTAGCTACACTCAACCAGCTAAAAGCCACATTGTTCAAACCAACTAGCCACACTCAACCAGCCAAATAGCCACATGTGGCTAGTGTGTTGGACAACACAGTTATAAGGCAACACATATTCAGAAATACATATTTTTAATCACATAGGCTACATCTACATTGCAACGCTATTTTGGGATACCAGAGGTACCCTGAAATAGCTATTCTGCGTCTTTTGAGTGTGCTCATTATTTCGAAATATAACAGGCTCTTGCTATTCCGACATCCCCGTAAGCCTCATTCCACGAGGAGTAAGGGACATTTCGGAATAGTGATTTATTTCAAAATTAGTGCTGTGCAGATAGCGTCAAATTTCAAAATTAACTAGAAATAAGCCACACAATTTGCATAGCTCAAATTGTGTAACTTATTTCAGTTCCGGGTGCAGTATAGACGCACCCATACTGTTTCAAATATTCCCATATAAGAATTTTACAAAGCATTTTTATGCTGTTGGCATTTTTCACTTCAGTGGGCAGAATGTGCTCTTTCTTTCTCTGGTCCATAATGTGAGACAGAATAAAAATATATTACTAATATTTGTCTTAATTCTAATTGCTGAAAAAATTTGGAAGATCTTAAAGGATAAAAGATACCACTATCTATAGGAATCACTACAGGCATATGTCCTATTACATAAAAACACAGACCAGCTGAACTTGCATCTAGTTATCTCAAATTATCTATGCTAGGCCATGTCTACAGTACATTATGTCACATACCTTATATCAGAATACAGCCATTGCAGTTATAAAATCGTCTGTGTATGCATGCAGTTGGCTGCTTGTGTGGAAGATGCATGTCCTCACCAGGAGCACTTGTATCCTCAGTGTGGGGCATTGTAGGATGGCTTCCGAAAGCCTGCTAGAGTTGACATAAGCAAAAAGCATTGTCTATATCGGGGTGGGCAAACTCAGGCCCGGAGCTGGATCCGGCCCACCAAGCATTTCTCTCCAGCCTGCCCAGTTGATTAACAGAGGTGCATACTTTCAGCTGCCTCTCCCCTCACCTTGCTTCTGCTTCAGGATTCTCCTGCTAGCTATGCAGGAGGGTGGGGGTAGGAGTGAGAGGACAGTGCTGAAGTCAGGGTGTTCCCCTGGCCCTGTATCGCATTTCTGCAGAGCGGGCTCATAGACAGAGACATGGTTAGCACAACTGCTCCAATCTGAAGCAATGTGACTCATAGGAGTGGAGACAACAGAGCAGGACAGATTTCCCTTAAAAGAGACAGAGAGTGGCTTCTCTCAGAAACTTAGCCAGCACACACACACTCTGTGTCACTGTCACACAGACAGTGCCACACACACTCTCCCAGTCTCTGTGCCGCACATACACTGTCACACACACTGCCGCACAAACTCAAGGTGTGTCACAAAGTCTGTCTCTCACACTCAAACATGTCTTTCTCTTACACACGCACATTCTTTCTCTCTATAGCCCCAGCCCCACCCTTTCTGCTTGAGGGACTGCCCCTTCTGGGGGGACCCGGAACCAACCTGTGAACACATACCAAAATTTGTGAGGTGACCCCTGCAAAAATTATTTCCCACCCCTCTCCTAGAGAAATAAACAGGGGAACTGACAGAATTGCCAGGCCCCTAGGCAATGTGGGTTGGGGGGGCGTGGTTTGGATCCATGCTCCCAGAAGGGGTGGGGCCTTGGGTGGAAGGGGCGGGGCTAGGCTAGATGCTGCCTAGATGCCACTCCCCCCACACCCACCCCACCAGCTCTCAAAGCCGGGGGGGCTCTGGAGCATCCCATCCAGCGCTCCAGCAGCAAAAGGGCCTGTGGCTCTGGCTGCCACTGCTGCGGCTGCTGGGAGCCCCCGGGCCTTTAGAATCCCTGGGCTCCAGGGCAATCGCCCCCCTTTACTATCCTCCTTCTGCACCTCCCCCATCAGCGGCCCTGGAAATCATTTGGGAGCAGCTTAAATATCATCCATTGAACTTGCTTTATGCTACAAAGCACACAACAACTGATGCATCATCACTTCTGCCTAGTTTAAAAAAGTCCCAAATTGTTCAGCAAGGGATGTTATTAATGTTTTCTGTGACTTTACATTTTATCCCGAGCTTGATATTCTTCTGCACAAATACATCTTTTCAATCATTTGTCTCCTGTTCCTGGACAACACTTACTTAATGGAATGTCAGCAGAAACTTAATTTAACACCAGTTTTAAGCTCGGTGGGTTGTTCTTGATGCCATGGCTGGATAGCATGAGTACAGGCTGAAGTTTTCAGACCTGACAGCCTGAAGTTAGGCACCTGAATAAACAGTCTAATTTTCAAAGGTGATGAGCAACAACCACTGACTCCACTCAAAATTTTTGAAAAGCAGGTTCCTAAATATGGATTTAGATGCCAAACTGTGTCTACCCACATTTGAAAATGGGGCCTTTGTATTTAAAAAGCTCCATTAGAATGGAATTTTGTTTAGAATTATCTTTGTTTTCATACACATCTATAAAATTATATTCTGTATGCTGTAACTGCACACTAATCCTCCCACTGTATCACTGGTGCTTGTTTTCATGTTAATTACTCCCAGGGCACTGTTGTACACAGGGTAGTTAGTTCTCCCCCCCCCCCCCCAATAAAAATAGGTTTTAAATCAGGGGTGGGCAATAAAACAGCGGTGGTTCACCAGGGTTAACCCCTGGCGGGATGCAGCCACTATATTAACCTCTGCCTTCACAGGTAAGGCTCCTTACAGCTCCCATTGGTTGAAGATCACTGTTCCCAGCCAATGGGAGCAGTGGGGAAGTGGTGAGGACCAGGACACTGCTTCCCACATCTCCCATTGGCCAGGAACAGCGATCCACAGCCACTGGGAGCTGCAATCACTGGTACCTGCAGAAACACAGGTAAATATAGCAGTGGGGGCCCACCAGGTGGACTGAATCCACTTCACGGGCTGGTATTTGCCCATCCCTGCTTTTGGTTAATGTGAAATTGCTGGGAAGGAATGAGATGTACATTTCAGCCCTGTGCAACTACTGTGGTGTATTAGTGGGAGGTGGCATTCTACAATGCTGGCTGACCAAGAGAGCAATATTTTGGCTTACATGGGGAAGGCAATATTTCACACAGAATTTGCAAAATATACTGATTTTACACTGCCTTGCTCCTTGGCCCTGTCTGAGTAGGAGAAAAGGTGTTGTTTTTTAAATGTATTGGCTAACATGCTATAATTTTGTGATATTTATAAATGTGCCCAGCGTAGGTAGGTTTTCCCATATTTTAAAGGCATTAATTGGTTGTGGTCCACCCTAGCTTCCCCTTGAGTGGCTGTATGTTGATGGGTGAAGTGATTGTCTCCCCACACACACACACACAATTTATATACAGTACATTAAACTTTAGGCTCCTTTAAGATGAATCATGAAAGGCTCAGGCCTGATTTGTAAAGGTATTTAGGGGTCTCAGCAAGCAGCTAGAATCCTGAAGCACCTAGGCACCTAGTGGGATTGTCAAAGTTGCCTATCTGCTTCTTCAGGTCAAGGGTGCCATTTCGGGAGAGCAAGGAGGGCAGCAGCCATGAGAACCGGGATGCAGCTAGCTTTTCTTCCCATCCCCCTGACAATAAAGGAGCGAGGGGAAAGTACTTGGATTCTGTGAATTACTCTTCTGCCCCTTCCCTTCACCAGCCAGGAATGAGAGGCGTGCACAGAATCCAAGTACTTTCCCCTCACTCCCTGATAGGGAGGAATGGGAAGAAAAGCAAGCCGCATCCTGGTACACACAGCTGCTCCCCCCCTTTCCCCGTAATGGTGCCTTCACTTCAGATGCCTAAATACCGGTACAATTCTGGCCATATCTGGTGATGTTATCAATAATGAGTTTTCACACGGTGATTGATTTAAAAGTGCCTGGGAATAACTACACTTTATTTGTGGTTGGGAAGTGGGCCAGGTCTGATAGAGCAGAGTTTTAAAACCTTTTTGGTGTGCTTACCTGTCAAGCAAAAGAAAATGTAAATAATACATTTACAAATGGAAAGAATTCAAGAGGGATATTGATAAACTAGCAGAAAGTTCAGAGATGAGCCAGGAGAATGATTAAAAGGTTAGAAAACCTGCCTTACAGCGATAGACTCAAAAAGCTCAATCTATTTAGCTTAACAAAGTTTAAGAGGCAACTTGATAACAATCCATAAGTACCAACATGGGGAACAAAACATTGATATTGGGCTCTTCAGTCTAGCAGAGAAAGGTTTAACACGATTCGATGGCTGGAAGGTGAAGCTAGAGGAATTCACACTGAAATAAGATGTACATATTTAACAGTGAGGGTAATTAATCATTGGAACAATTTCCAAAGAGTTATGGCAGATTCTCCATCACTAGCAATTTTTAAATCAAGACTGGATATTTTTGCTCTGGGAGTTATTTTGGGGAAGTTCTGTGGTCCCTTCTGGCCATGGCATCTCTGAAGAATGCCTTATTCCTTTCAGAGAAAAACACTGCATATCTTTTGTAAAGCTACAAATTCCTCACTGCTTTCTGAACCCCAATATCTTCCAAATCTCTGCACTCAGAACAATGTGGTTCTCTCCTTTGTCAGAGAGAGAGAAATCCTTTTTCTGCCAGACTCTGGACAGGGCCTATACACCCAGACAAGGGATAAGACTACAAGGATGTTTAAATTGCTACCCTGTCTTAACGTGTCTTTCTGCAAACACGAGAAAATCTCACTGGTTTCAGTCATTCCAGAAGGAGTCAGTTCAAAAACTTGCTACAAAGTTAAACCTTCTAATATTTACTGCTCCCTTCCCTAACCCCACAATCACCCCGTGCAAGCCCACATTTTATGTATTTTACTCAGACATGCAGAACTTAACAATCACACCAGAAGATAGAAAGAACTGATGCTGTTTCAATGTACAAAACACAAGAAGAGGGGGGGAAATGGCTGACAGCTGGAAACATTTCCTTTTATGTCTTTATTTGCCATTTAGGATCCATTTATTCCATCAATGCAAATATGCAGAACAGCCAGAAACCATGTTTTAAGCAGCACATACCAGTTGGCTGAGTAGAACTAACTACATTCCCCAAGCAATATAAAATTAATAATGCACATCACCTTCCAGGAGAAGAGACAGATATTGTGGCAGCTGAGAAACACAGCAGGCAGCTTCCTTACAAAGTAGTTTGGCTGTTAAAATGCTAGAACCGTCACTGTCCATTTCTCAAAAAAGAAAAAAACCAAAAAAACCAAAACCCTACTATAATTTAAACACTATTTTTTTTGCTATCTACATTATATATAAAATATAGACTCTGTTTACTTTATAACACCTTTTTGATAAATAGCTCTTTAAAATATCTATTGTACATATGTCCATGCGCTGACATTTTTTATATATATATATATACACACACACACACACACTTTGCATTTATTTTTGAAAAACATAATAAATATATTTCATATTGATACAGCGACAAACTGAAGATACTCTTGCTTTTAAGTTTTAAGAGACAAAATCCAAGACAGTACAGAGAGAAGCAATGGGCACCATTTATGAACCATGCATACCAGGGAGCTATTATCCATCCTAGCTGGGCAATGAGAATATGTAATTTATTCAGACTTGGATTTTTACTCTCGTTATTTTTTTGCTTTGGGATTAGTTTCAAATCAGGAATTAGCCACCTGAACTACCAGTGTTAGCACGAAAGCAAATCTCATGAGGAAACAAATGATGCTTTTTCCACAAACACCTGCCTTGATTGCCTGCAATGAGGAAGATAGGACATGCCAATGGACTTGACTGATGGTTAAAAAGAAAGGAGCAGAGCCATTGGACAGTTCGGGGCAGCCATCCTGGGGCCCACGGCGGCCTGGGAGATTACTGGGGTTCCTGAGGTGGGCAGCAGGGGAGAGGTCAACCCCCACACTTACCAGTGACGGTGGGGATCATGCAAAGCAGAGCGACACAACCGCAGCCTGCTCCACTCGGCCATTTCCCAGCCAGGTCACTCCACTGAAACAACAAATGGAATGACCTGGCCCCAGTCCTCTCTGCTCCCCCAAGTGACACAGCTGGGAGCTGGGCTCGGAGGAATGCAGCAGGCTGGGGCCAGATTGCTCCACTTCCCACCAAAGCAGTGACTGTGGGAGGGCCAGACTCCTGCTGCCGCTGCCAGGCCTCCCGGTAATCCCCCAGGTCATGTCACTTGGGGGCAAGAGGAACAGGGGCAGAGCAGGGAGTGGGAAGAGGTGGGGTAGGGCCTGAGGCAGAGGGGGTATTGTCCCAGGCCCCACATCACATTGGTATGGCGCTGGAAAGGAGGCTATGTGAAGGACTGTAAAACCATGTGATAAACATGTTAATCCTTCTTTTAGGACATCTAAAGATGACAGCTAGCACTGCAGCCCCAGGAAATGGAGAGCCTTGATTATCTACAGCCAAGTGCATGTAATTAACCAGAGTTCCCTATATGGAGCAATGGCAATAGAGGAGTGAAACACACTGGGCCAAAATCAGGTTGACAATACAAATCTATGGAATTGCACCAGTTTATATCAGGACTGAATCTGGCCCAGTTAAAACTCGTTCACTGCTGATCTAGCCATGATGACAATTTTGATTTAGAGGCAACATCCTCTCCAAAAAAAAGAGGTAATTCAGGTTCCCTGGTGGCACAATCCTGGTTCCAAATGCTTGACATCGGAGCAGCAGCAGGAAAGAGACAGTAGTGCAGCTGTAGGTGGGTTCATGAATACTGCCCTATGTATGGTCCTGTCTATTTACAGTTCCTCCTTTCATGCAGGAAGCAAATGGGGATTTTGGGGTGAGCTTTTTTTACTGTCATTGTGATGTAATGCACTATACCATGTGGCTGCGTCTAGACTGGCATGATTTTCCGCAAATGCTTTTAACGGAAAAGTTTTTCCGTTAATAGCATTTGCGGAAAAGAGCGTCTAGATTGGCACGGGTGCCTGTGCGCAAAAAGTGCTTTTGCGAAAAGCATCCGTGGCCAGTCTAGACGATTTTTTGCGCAAGAAAGCCCCGATCGCCATTTTCGCCATCAGGGCTTTAAAACAGTCCTCCCCTGTCTACACTGGCCCTCTTGCGCAAATACATTTGCACAAGAGGGCTTATCCCTGAGCGGGAGCATCATAGTATTTGTGCAAGAACACTGACAATCTTACATTAGATCGTCAGCGTTCTTGCGCAAATTCAAGCGGCCAGTGTAGACAGCTGGCAAGTTTTTACGCAAAAGCGACTGCTTTTGCGGAAAAACTTGCCAGTCTAGACGCAGCCTGTAGGTTAAGAAATCCCCAGCAAGGAGAGAATTTTAAGTGAACAGGATTTAAGATTATTCATTCATATACTTCATGTGCAAAATTTATAGATTTTGCTTCTGATTTTAACAAGAGCAACAACAACAAAAATCTGCTAATAAGCCTGTCGGCTCATAGCTAGTCCTAAATACCCAGAAGCCATCTTTAGAGGTCAAACAGTTCAATGTTGAGCTTTTCAGGTATTTAAGGGCACATCAGTTGCCCATCAAGGAGGTAAGAGTGTTAAGCCAATGCATTACATAGCTGCAAAAAGCCAAGGTCTGTACCAAGATGCTTGTAGGTGCAAAAACAAACAGTAAACAGATTACACTCAGTGTATTATACTTTCAATTACATGTAGAAGTACAGGGCTAAAAACTTCCAATTACAAGCATTGCTGTCAATAGACGTTTATGGATCTCTCTGCAAAGACTCTGTCTTTTGTGAAACAAAATCAGCTAAATAATAATAATCAGCTAATAATTTTTGTACCAAACAGCTATTTTCAGTTTTTGCTATACTTTTATGGACATAAAAATGTACAGGGTAATGCCATAATGGAATAGTTTACCTGCCAGGATAATATGGTGCAAAGAGTGAATACCCCTTCTCTTTTGTGGTCATTGTAACTCAAAAGCTATTAAGGAGGTGAGTAAAGAAAAAAATTCAGTACAAAGCAGAGAGTGCTTCTGATTGCCCTAAGCCAGACAGACAGGAATTTCTCATGCTTTCAAGCCAAAGGGTAGGACAGTATTTCTTAAATTATGTTCCGCGGAACACTGGTGTTGCGTGAACAACTCGCAGGTGTGCAGCGACCTCTTCTTTGTTTTTGTCTTTTTTTTGTCTGACAAACAATTTTTTTTTGAAGAAAATTTTCATAGGTGTTCCGCATAAAAAAAAAATATTACTGTTTGGTGTTCCATGGTCTCAAAAAGTTTAAGAAACACTGGGTTAGGATGAGTTCTGGAGAAACTAATGCTGAGTTTGAGCATGTCTATCCATGCACTGACTCTATGCTGTATAGGGATGGTGGGTAAGAATGTATTCTGTAGACATAAGTATTTTCTAACTATATAGGTTGAATGCTACTAATCTAGCCATGTGCAGGATATGAGATAAAGGAAAGACCAAAGTCTGAGATTGCTAATATTGTTTAGGGCTTAACAGAGCCTTGCACTGGGGGCAGTGCATAGCTCTGGGGGAGTTCTGGCAGGAATTTTGTCCTTGGGGAAACAGGACTACTTCCTGAGCTCCCTGACACACAGGTTGAGTGCACCTGTTGCTACACCCCTTCAGGGGTTATAGTATATTCCCTTTGCATGGCCAGCTCATTCTGCTGGCTGGTACATACAGGGGCATGGGCCCATCTTTTCACCTAGTTGGGGGATCTTGAAACTTATGGGGCACATGGAAAGACAGCAATTGTGCCTTGCTACTACACAGAGACACTAGGAGGAGCTGCCCTCTTTTTATCTCCTTTTTCCACTGGAGCCAAAGCTAACTCAATGTGAAGTCAATAGGAATCTTTCTGTTGAATTCACTGGGTGCGGGACCAGACTGCCCTCGTCCCCCAAAGCTGCAAGGCATAACCTGCTTCTTAATGAGCATTGCTTTGGTTCTCTGCCTCTCTGGCAGCAGACTACAATTTTTAATAGCACATATACACAAGTAATGAATGGCAAAGAAAAGAGCCTCTCCAACAGCAGCCCTAGAAAATAAGACTATGATTTAGCAAGCACACAAGGTTACTTCTAGTAGCCTGAATTGGAATACTGGGTCTGCACCAATTTCAGCAGCACCTCAAGTCTTGTGGCACTAGTGAAAGAGTAGTGGTATTAATCTGCTATTCCAAACACATAGTCCCTGGTACTGAAGCACTTTTTGGTTAAATACTGTAAACCTTTTTTCCCCCACAGTTGACCACATTCTTAAATGTGATGTGAACTCCAGGGGCCAGATGCAACATTCTGCTTAGTGTATTTCAAAATGTCCCCAAAAATAATTGGGGCTTGACCCCAAATAGCCCTTTATTATAGAGTAAGTCATAATTTTATTGGAATATTATGACACATTCTATAAATAAATTAGTCACTTGTTCCTTTGATTCAGAGGGAAGTTTAATATATTTACATCTGATGTGATCAAAACCTTGCCCAGAGCAATATTTCATCCAATCTTACATCCTTGAAAGTAGAAAAACTTAATATAATCCTGACAGTAAGCAGTCACCATCCCAGTTAAAGTTAAAGTCTGCAAAATTGCAGTATCCAAACCAATAAGGCCAAGAAGAGCAAGCGTGATGGACACCACCTGCAAGCTTTAAGCTTAGGACAAAAAAGTGTCTACACTGCCAAGTTTTGTTGACAAAAACTGCCTTTTGGTGACAAAACAGTGAGAGAATACACACTGCAGTGTGACTCTTGTTGGGAAAATGCCCATTTTTGGCGCAAAGAACTTCCACCCCACGAGAGACATTTTTCTTTTCCCCTCCCTTTATTGTCGACAAAGAGCCAGTGTAGACACTATGGGTGTGTCTAGACTTCAGGGTTTTGTCGACAAAAGTGGACTTTTGTTGACAAGACTATACCTGCGTCTACACTACCGCCGAGTTCTGTTGACATAACGTCGACAGAACTCAGCAGTTTTGTCGACGGCAGTAAACCTCATTCTACGAGGAATAACACCTTTTGTCGACAGAGGTCTGTCGACAGAAGGGGTTATTGCATCAACACTGTCCTTTGCGTCTACACTCTCATGTTGACAAAGCGGCTTGCTTTGTTGACAGAACTGGATGTAGTCTAGACGCTCTTTGTCGAATGAAGCTTTGTCGACAGTATCTGTCGACAAAAGCCTGTAGTCTAGACGTACCCTATGGTTTGTTTTATCGACAGAACTGGCTTCCACTAGTATCCCACAATGCCTGCCCTGATGGCTGTGCTCAGTGTTTCGATCTCTGCTGCCTGCAGGCATGTGTCCCTCCCCTTTCAAAGCTCTGGGAAGTATGTGACAGCTGAGTGAGCTGCTCTGATTGGGGAACAAAGAGCCAATTATTGGACAATTCCTCTTCTGCGCTGCACTAGGAACACACCAACAGGCAGACTGCTATTGCAGGGGAGGGGGACAGGCTGCTGTGCTACTTTGACAATCCTGAGCACAAAGAGCTCCTCATGATGATGCTCCCAGCAGCTGAGGAGGCTATGGAAGAACTCGGAGAGAATCCCACTATGCCCAGGGGTCAGCTTTGCCTTCCCACAACACTGCAATGTGGGCTACATACCCGCAGTGCACTGCTCACACTGTTGATGATGGTGCCCCTAGTGTGGGGGCATGATCTGTCAACAGAGGCTGCAAGTGTGAACACTCTGGAGATTTTTGTTTTGTCGACTTTGAGATGTCGACATACTTTGTCAACAAAACTTGTTAGCCTTGATGTAGCCAAAGACTAAATTTAATAGGTCTCCTCATTCTGCCTGCATGGAGTTCAGTGCAGAAACAAGGCCCAGGATTCCAACACTTATGCTTCCAGACAGAACCATAAAACTGCCTAGAGACATAAATGTTAAAAATATAGATGGCAAAGATATTAAACTTTGTGCCCAGCACATGGCACAGTGGAGCCCTGGTCCATGACTGGGGCTTTGTAGCCCTACCACAGTGTAAATCATAAATGAAGAGAAACTATATATATAAAAAAGTTCACATTTAAATTCAGGTTTGGGCTACAGTTTGAGATGATGTTTTCTTTTATCATAACTGATTTATCATACCTAGCTCCCTGCCACTGATTTTTCTGTCTTAGTCATCCCCTTTATTCTGCATCTATGACTGACTTTGTCCTCAGCATGGAGATTATGCCATACTGCCCTATAAAAAAACAACATATGTTGCTTGACCCTCTCTGAGTAATATAATTCTTTTGCTAAGAGAAATTTAGTTTTTCATCTGCCTCTATGTGTGTCTGTGTGTGTGGGGGGAGGGGAGGGGGGGACAGGTTTATTTAAATAAAGGAATAGCTTTGTGTGCAGCAATGATTGCAATCTTGGCTATTTCTTAAATTGCTTAATTGACCATTATTTTCCAATGAATAATTTTAAACAACAGGGAAACCTAGGAGGAAAAACCCTGCATCTTTGCTCAATGCCCTAGCAGAAGCAGTAATCAACAAATGCAATTGCTAGATCTGATCAAACAGTAATCATCCAATAGTTTGAGTCACTTCACAATATTATTTAAACAAATTATATGACCATTTTCCTCCATCAGAAACATTATTCATAGATATCAGGGAAGAAGTCATGAAAGTTCACAAATATCTAGGATTTTACATCTTTTTTTAAAATAAAATTTGTACTTATAATTGCTCTCCCAGTTCAGTGAAATGCAGCACTAAAGCCTGGACCATAACAGTCAAGAGAACAAGGTAATAAGGTATGGGTTAGTAGCAGGATTCCTAAGGGAGCTCAGAGTGCCCCTAAAGATTACAGAGCTGTAAACATACTTTTTAAATTTAAAGATTCATTATGTTTTAAAATCTAAACAATTAACGAGTATACTGACCTGGTTTACCTGAGAAAAAGGTTCAAAATTCTTCTCTCAATTTATAGCAAATATAAATTTTCTTCATCAGCTTAACCAAGTAAGTGGTTTTGCTTCAGTTTACGACAAATGTAATTTTGCTGTATATTCTTTTGGGGATTACATTTTGTTGTGTTATTTTTCATAGCCGCAGCCCTGGTGATGCTTCAGACTCTTAATACATGAATAGCTTAATGCATAAAAGGAGTCCCACTAACTCACCAGGACAATTCACGTGCATCCACTTAAAATGTTTGCAAGAGCAGGGCCTAAGACATTAAAGACAAAGAGGACAACTAAACCAGAGGCCAGTTGTCTGTTCCTGCACTGATGACAAAGGGAACAGACAAAACAGTACCTCTGGCTGCTGACTTTAAGCAGGTAAATAGGTTTTGGCTTTTTCCCCCTTCAAATCCATAAGGATTTTTCTCATTCTTTGTGGATTTTCATTCAGACCATCTATCTTCAGGAGCTGAAAGCTTGTGGACCGAGCAATGTGGAACTTGGTGACTGGTGCAGATTTTTTTTTTTTTTTTTAGGTTCAGGTTCACATACATTTAAAAAAAGACACAAAAACTCAAAACAAAGCCCACTTCATTTTGTATATTTTTGCCATCATTCATGCCCAGTCCACTCAGAACTGAATCCCAGACTCACAAGAAAGTATGTAAACCTGGCCCAAGTTTTGGCTGTGTAAAAATCCCTAACTCAGGAAAGCAACCCATGACTTGGATTTTGCTGATGAAGGTTTTACACAACCCTTCTTTAGGAGCACATCTGTACAGCTAACACTGAAGCTTAGCATGAGCTTGTAGAATGCTCTCCCATGACCCGCACCTCCACATAGGAGCTGCAGTTAGAAACTGACTTGTTTGCAAAAGCCACAATGTTCCCTACTTAATTGTGTTAAAAAAAAACATTCAGAATAAGTTATGAAAATTGAGCTGCCAAGTTTGTCCGGGTCATGTGACACTTGATCACACCAAGTCTTACTATTCTATGCTGTGGTTAATGATGTAGTAGTACATTGTGATGTTGTCAGCTGGCATGGTAGGAACTCTTCACATCAGATGCCACAGGAGACTTTCTGACATGACAGAACTTTCACAGCCCTTTGGCAGGACAGGTAAGTCAGAAAGGACTTCCTGAACTTTCACAGTAAACAGAACTGGATCAGCTAAGCACTTCCATGCATGAGACTGATTCCATGATATCTCATTATCCAGCCAGTTAATACTGCTGCCACACAGTTAATACAAGTTATTTAGGTCAGCTCTTAAACAATTCTCATTTCCATCTATCTAGCTTAGACATTTCTAATGCTCCCGTCACTGTTACAAAGACACCAACTAATTTAGCTGGTTTAAAACTCCACATTTTTCATTTCCCCATGTTGTGAAACGTTGTATGTCCAAATCTTTATGCTGTCTGAATAATTCCTTAAGAACTGTGTTGTTTCCCTGCCTTTTCAATAGCAGAGTGAAGCTAGCAGTACAGAGACATTCTGCTCCTGCGCATAGCTTCACTGATCAGATACGCAGGGCTCAGCTCCGGCTCCTCTGTCATGATTGCAATGTTCTGCCATTCCCCTAGTTGGTTTGACTTTTTAATGGTGTCCACCACGCACAAGGCATACAGGCAGTCATCGAAAGTCGCAGCCATGGTGAGGGGCCTCCCATCCCAGGTTCTCCGGTCATCCTGGTCTTCAAACGCCTGCCGGATGGCCTGCACCATCTTAATAGTACCCTGAAGGTACGGGGATGGGATATCACTGAAGGCCTTCTCAGGCAGCAAGGAATTGCTGACTGGCATGGAGTCCTTTAGAAGGAGCTCTCTTTGAGAAGAGCTGTTGCTCTGCCCATACAGATCAGTGCCTATGACAATCAGTCGTCCAGTTGAACCCACCATAATAATATCCTGTTTGAACTCCCCGGGGACATTGAAAT